>CM063284.1:116460409-117710409 GCA_032173965.1 Sitta carolinensis
GCAGCTGTGATCCCCAGGCTGTCTCTGAGACATGGCTTTCTCAAAGGTGGGCTTGTCCTGTTGAAGACCCTTGCATTAGAGTGCCCTCAGAAGAGGGGTGAGAGGTTGGTTGCCCTGGGGCAGGTAAAAATGTCAAAACAGAACATCAATTACATCATGAAGGCTGAAAGGACTGGCTGTAACTGGTGTCTTTCTAAAGCTTTCCAAGACTGGAAGACAAGCCCAGAAGAAAGGTCACTAAGGTGTGCATACACAAGCAGGGTGCAACCCTGAAGGTTGAGTTTGAGGACTTTCTGGCACAGGCATGTTGTAAAAAAATACAGAGGCATGTAGCGGTGCTAAGTTATTAGATTGGGGCAATATGCAGTTGTAGCCACATGGTGCCCATCTGCTCCTAGTGGATTTCCTCAGTCTGTTGCAGTTTGGTCCTTTTGCAGTCTGTAACTTCCTTCTGAAGGGATGCATAGAGAGGGGTGCTCACTAATCCTCTTCTCCCTGGTGGCCAATGGGAGGACCTGATGGAACAGTATGAAGCTGTGTCAGGGAAGGTTTGGTTTGTATATTAGGAAAAAGTTTTTTCTCTAGAGGTGGTTGGGCACTGGAACAGCCTCCCCAGAAAAGTGGGCACAGCCCCAAGCCTGACAGAGAAGCATTTGGATGTTCTGAGGGACATGATGTGACTCTTGGGGTGTCCTGTGCGGGGCCAGGAGTTGGACTTGGATGATCCTTGTGGGTGTCTTCCAACCCAGGATATGCTATGATTCTGTGATTAATTGTTAAAAAAGCATTAGTGTTGTCCTTACAGGTAATGGAGTGGAGCTCACAGGATGTTTATCAGACAGGTGGACATTTCTGTCATTTGCATTTACTTGATCCTTAAGTGCTGCAGAGCAGGCAGGAGAAAAATGTTTCCTAGCCTGCAAGTCTTCAGCTTAATCCAATGAAAAAACCCACCCCAAACATACTGCCTTTCTCTCTGTAGTGGTTCTCCCTTCCTTAGACTAAAGCAAACTTCTTTATTATAAATTACAAGAAGGCAAAATCTACTTTTTCTGAATTTGAATAAAGAATACTTTATTAGAGGTTTGGTATTGCTTCTGACTTAACACATACTTGTATTTTTAGTTTTTTAATAGTATGTGTTTATCAAGTAAACATACAGTATAGTATCTTATTACCCATCACCTTATATTTTTTACATTTATAGCCAGTTAAATAAGTTGTACATAACTCTTGGGTGTTAGAAGGGGTGGGGAAATAAAGTACCAGAATAGAAACGCTCTTGCTGTTGTGGTGTGTAATGCTATTACTGCTACTTTTACTTGCAGCAGTGAAAGCACAAATGGAACTTTTTCAGTTGTCTGTGGTCAGAAGAACCAGCGCTTGTACCATGTATGATTCTTTGATTTTCTCTGTAGTTATAAACCTGCTGCCACTTGCTGCCTGTCATTGCGATTTAAATTTGATAACAGAAAGATTATTGATGAGTAGGTATGATCTATTTAAGGTCCCTCTGAAAATGGTTCTCTGAGCAACTTCAGTCTTCTCTAGCAAAAACAAAGTTTTAGAGGACATTTATCACTTCTATTACTCTGGGCAGGCCCTAAGTACTTAATATATACCACATCAGCAGGACTGTTTTGTTGCATTTTCTTTTTCTGGGTAGACAACAGGGTGTTTAGTGGAAATCATAGCTGGTACCAGAGGATCATCAACTATGGTGATAGCAATGTGATATAGGAATAGGTTACCCTTCAGAGAGGATGCATCGCCATGCGTTTGATGTTCGGTAGCTGAATTGGGTGAATTCTGCTGGTGGAGGGAGGAGGCTGCATGTACAGGGAAGTACAGTTTTGTCTCTCCCCTCATGACCTTGGATTTCAAAGCGTGGCTGTGTCCAAGAGGAGGGTTGTTTGCATTTGACTGTTTTGGAGGAACTGTTTTGCTTCACAGTGAAGGAAAGGGGCTGTTTGGAACATGGAGGCAAGCCCAAGAGCAGCAATTTGCCTGTGTATATGCTAAAATATTAGGTTTGTCTTTTATAATGCTAATCTATTTAATAATAGCAGCTTCATTATTACTGTTTTGGTTGAGTATGTGCAGATGTTTACTCCCCTCCATTTCCCCCTTTACTGGAGAAGTCGAAGTGTTGTGCTAGTTTCTCTGCAGACTCTTTCATCTTGACACGTTCTTACTTTACTGTGTGACTTCCCTATCTTGCCTGGTGATGAGCAACGATTGCCTTGTCTTAGAGGGGTTGGAAAAGACTGTTAGTAAATCTCCTGGATATTCTCTAATCCAAGGAATTCTCTAGTAAGCACTAGGTATCTTGATAGCTGTGCCTGGGAATAACTTCACAGACATAACTTCACAAAGGGAGTAAATACATCTTTTAAATATAGGTTTTACGTGGCAGAATCAAAGAATGGTTAAGGTTTGAAAAGACCTTTAAGATCCTCAAATCTGACTGTCAGCAACTTCTGTGGTAAAACATGTTACCATGTTCTGGCATGCTTGATAGTGGAGCTCACGCAAAGTGAAATTTCCTTTTACTGTGGCCGTGCATGGAGGGCAGGCTTGAGGTGGACGAACTGTCAACATGAGCAATAAGCTTTTACCAGTAGAATTCATTACCTAATTTCCCACCTCTTCTCTGTGTCTCTGCAGCTAGAGCTAGTAAAAACTTGCCAAAATCATGAGTCCTCAACCAGTCTACGTAGTGATGATGGAGAGTAGAGTCAGGCTGCTGTTGTGTAATACTTAGGACCTGCCCTGCTTGCATTAGGGGTAACCTTATACTGCTAAGTCAGTCCATATTGCAAAGCAATCTCTAGCAAAAAAAGTATTAATAAAATGTTTGTCTTGTTGACCATCAATCACATCACCAGTTACATACCATCCTTGTGGTGGCTATTGCAATGTCTGACATGTAGAGCCAATTTGAAGCATGCACACTTCATTACTGTAAGGGTGGCAGTTGGATGAGATTGCCTGATAACACTGATCAATTCTGATCAATGGACAACAACCTAGGAGCTCTCTTATGGGACAAGTTAGTTGTTTCTTGAGCTGTGAACAGACTGTCAGCACTCATTGCACTGGCTGATAATTCCATAAGCTTAGTGATGTGTCTCACTTTTTCTTTGAGCACAGAACACTACATAAGATTACTGTAAAATTATAATGGGATGTTTGCTTTTTGGATGGCCACATTAGTATCATTCGTCTTTTGTAATCTGTGTTTCTTTACAGAGTAAATGACCAGTAAATAAATAATTATATTACTGTAGCTGTGCTGACACTCAATTAAGAAACTCTGTATTTTGCATATACTCCAAATATTGTAATTGGGTGATATTTTCAGCTCCACCAAATCAGCAATTACAGTAGTTCTACAGTGGTAGCAGAGGGCACTAAGATTGGTTTTAATCACTTCCACTACCGTTAGGATGCTGTTGGCATCAGAATTTTATATTTTTTTGATTCAGAGATTTAAAAAAAAAACTTTGGATCAGCAAGTTATAACGTGTTTGTAATTGTACTGTTTTTACCAGGTTTCCAGGAGCAGTAACAGAGTGGGAAGACTTAGAACAGTCTTCGATTATTTTGTTTTCTAAGACTTGATTAAGAAATAAAATGGTGTTGTAGCAGCACTTTACTAAAATATTAACTTTTTTCATGCACAGTAGTTTTGTCTTGCTAGAAATGTATTAATAGAACTTCTGTTTTCTATACACTTTCATCTGCGTTCTGAAGAGGTATGTCAAGAAATTTAAATTCCTTTCAAGCTGATTTGTAAAATAGGCTTTCATTCTCATGTGGTTTGATATCTTTCCCTTTAATGCCAAGATCACTGACAGTGGTTGTTGGTTTATAAATCCCAATTGTCACTTTGGAACTACAATTTTCTTAGGAGGGTTTCTGAATTACTGAGATACCAGTTGTTTCTAAACTGTTTCCCCAAAATATTTTAAGTATTTTCATATAGTACAGTAAAAGAAACAAACACATCTTCAAGGTAGTAGTTTCACAGAAAAGGGAAGAGATCATCATTCACAATAAAAGAGGAGAAATTGATTGTTAAAACATATTTTTGAAACAATTACAAGTGTGAATGTAGTCTTGAGAATGTTTCTGGACTTCACTTACTATAGAGAAAAAAAATGTACAGCTTTTGCTTAATGTAGGTACTGGTGTCTGGCCAGAGTTTTGGAGGTGGTGTTGATTCCTGTTTACTCTGGAGTTTTTATTGATATGAGAGCTCTGCATAAGGATGATGTCAGGAAAGTGTTTATGGAGGTCTAGAAAGGGTGACACATGCTTCACACTGAGGGGCACTAAGAGAGGCCTAATGCTGAAAGTATTCATGAGACAAGTTGAGGATTGCAGGGACAAAGCAATGTGTAGAGACATGACACAGAAACTTTCCAAATTAGTCAAGATGAGTAGTTCATTCTAAATAATCCAGAGGGAGGTGAATCCTGTCATTAACATTTGAAAGGAAGAATCATGGAGAAATTTGGTTGTGATGGCTTTTAACACTTTCTGGGTTGTTCCACATCAGGAAGGATACGAATTCAAAATGAATGGGTTTCTGTGGCACTAGGTAGAGCTGCTGCTGGAAGCATGCTGTAGTCTGTCTTCTGTTTTCAAAGAATTTGTACAAGTTGCTGCTTTAACTTCTCCAAAGTGAAGGTGATAATTGAGCAGGCTCGTAGTTGAGAATATTCTGCAATGATTTACCTAAAGTGAAATTATCCATTGTATGGAGATCGTACCAAAGAGGTTTGTATTTTGAAGTCAGTGGGACTGACTGAGCACTTGCTTTACTGTTACACAACGTAGTAAACCAACATTCAAGAAAAATTAAACAAAGTGTTGTTGGTGTAGATCTTTATTTAAATACGGACCATGGAATCTGGAAATAATACCCACAAGAGAAATTAAATTGTTGTCCTGATAAAAAGTTGGGGTGTTTTTAATTTTTTGTTGTTTGGTGCTGATGTTTAAATTTCACAAAGTTAGCTGAGTCATATCACATACTTTGCTGCTCTTGCTTCATACTTTGTAAAGCTCAATATTGGCTCAAGTTGCTGCTCCGTTAGGGAAGTGACACTCAGCTGCTTTCACTACAGTTGGTTGTGGTTCAGTCCTTGTTCAAGCAACAGAAAGACTCTCCTTCTTAACCTCCCTCCCTGCCACTCACCCTCACTGGATTAATCCTGCATCTTGTCCATCTTGCTACTTCACATAACAGGCCTGGTTTGAGACAGCTCTCTGTATTTTCGGCTGGGGAGGATGAGCTTACACACTAAAAGTGTAAGCAGCTCTGAAACAGTCAAATTTGCTTTAGTTTTTCAAGTCTTGGTGATACCTGTTTGGAAGCTCAAAAATAGGTCTGAATTCCAGAAATTTTGCAGTCTAGAAACAGACAGTTCTATTTCTCTAATAGTGTTCTCATTTTTCATTTCCTTGGGGGTGTTGTTGGCTCTTACTGACAATGCTGTGTAGCCTGTTGTGCCACAAATTGTTTTAACACTTCGGAGTTCCTGAAGAATCTCTGTTTTTCTCTAATAAGCTGCGATCTTTAGGAGTGTCCTTCATTGTGATATTGCATGTTAATAGCATTGATTAACAGTTGAGCAGTGGGAACTGATGAGAAAATGTCCATTGTAAAATTAAATAGAATTACTGAACACTGTGCCATGCTGCTGGTTAGGGAGGTGACTAGCCCAGTAGTCGCTGGTAGGAGTATTAATGTGAGCTCCAGGTTTTTTCACATGATTAAAACAGGCCATCTGTTCTTTGTTAAATGTTTACAAAAACAGCTTTTCTCTAAAAGATTTAAAGAGATGTGGGTCTAGTAAACACACCAATATTTTTGAGCACCTTTTTCACCTTATTTCAAATAATACCAAAAATAATTCTGCTGCAATATCAAATAGGATGAATACCTATTTGTGTTTAATCTCCACTGGTTTCTTTCCCATGGAAGATTAAATTCTGAACTAACATACTAAATTATGGCTTTGTTACTACTAAAAGCAGCGGGAGAAGCAATTTCTGTGAAGTATGCAGATAATTTTTTTCAATCTTTTAATAAAAACCTGTAATATACACATTTTTTAAATTCTATAAATGGAAAATGGGGTTCTTTCATTAGTAATTGTGACCCTGTAACTAGAGCTAATCCTTTCTAGATTTAAAAAAGTAGAACTATTTGAAATAATTCCCTGTGGTAGGCTTAATCTAATATTTATAGTGAAAGCCTGTTGTTCTTCCTTTTCTCCCTACTTAAGAAAGAGCAGACAACTGGTTTGGGGTAAGAAAATGCATCTTTCAAGCTGCTACCAGTCTCTTCTCAGTAGATTTGTGCTGCTTCTACACAGCTTCACACTAGGGAGCAATGTGGGGTTGTCAGTTAGGGATAAACGGTTTTAACATATTGCAGAAGTACAGCCACGGACTTCCTAGAAAAATAAAAGTATTCACAGCTATTTCTTTGAAAGAGTTCTACAATTTAGAAAATCATGTAGAAGTGAATTACAAAATGTGCCAAATTGCAAGGGGAGTGGCCAATGGCAAAAGTAATATATTTTCAAGTAATAGCAAATACAACCTACAAAGCCTAATTAGAGCAGAATTGTCTTTTTGTAGCTTCAATGTTCCAGAAGTTCTGAATGATAGGAACCAAAATCATAGTATTATTATGCTTGGTAATGCACATAACTTGATCCTTTAAATAAAAGGCACTAAGTTTGGGTTTTTAGTATTTGTTTCAGGCATAATGTTTTACTGTTATATATAATTTTCAGTTGTTTTAGAGCCTGAGAATGACTTGTGGATAAGGTTTCTGAGCAGTAAGAATCTGAAATTTCACAGGGTACTGCCGTGTGGCAGCAATCCCTGCCATTCTCAGGGCCTTACCTTCTAGGCAGACTTTACATGAAAACTGCAAATGTCAAGTCATGAAGGGCAGCCACTGCTGTTGTGGAACTTTGGAAAGCTTTGCCTTCAGATTTGCTTATGACTCTGCTGAAAGTTGTTGTTCAGACTTAAACAAAAACAACCCACAAGTCTTACAAAGGCAGCAAGTATTCATTTTTTGAATACTGAAGCATATATAAAATATAACATTGATTTCAGTGACGTTCATACCACTAATGAAGTTTCAGTGTTGAAAATTTTGTAAAATTAAAACTACATGGCATTACTGGATTTCTCGTGGGTTTTAATATTTGTTAGCTTGTCTGTTTCATATACATAAGAGGAAGAAAAATAAAACTAGAGATTCTGACCTGTTTTAGAAAGTTGTGCCTTATACATAAGCTTCTAGGTAATTGTAAAAGTCTCTTTTAATATGGCAAACTAATAATGTAGTGCCAAATTCAAGGTACTTGCTTAATACAAAATCTACAAATAATGGAAAGAAAACCCTGGAGTTCTTACATGTTATATATAGCAGGTGAACAGTATTTTAAAACAGGATGAGGATGGTAGGGGACAGCTCAATGAAAAAAATGGTCAAACTTGCACTTGAAATTTCTTCAGAATGTAGGATGCATGAGATGCAAAACAGCAGATAATACAGAAAAATATACTGACTGTCTGGCAAAAATACAGGTTAAAAGTACTGCTCTGAAAACTCAGGGATAAGAAGTACTTACAGATATTTCAGTAATATTCCTGTATACTCCTACCTAAAAATAATGGCTAGTACAAGCACATAACAGTCTGAAGTACAGAGAAGACAGTTTTATTCTGTGTCATATAACAAATCTGAGACACTTAATTCAGTCAACCAAATTCACAACCAGTCAGAACATTTTAAAAGATCTCCATTTTATGTAATGCGTAATTGGACTACAGAACTCGTTACCCCTGACTTTCTGGGATAGTGTTTTCTATAAAGCTACCCAGTTTTTGTGAACTTTCCAGCATGGAGCTGTATGTGCCAGTGGTGACTGCAGATTTCTAGAACAGGTGGTGGTTCATACTTCACGATGCCTAACATGAGGTGGTTTGGGGGGGAGGGGGCAGGGGTGATTGATGCAGTGCTAATGCAGTGAGTGCATTGGGTTTTCATTGGAGCTGGATTTCCACTGCAACTGTCCCTGTTGCACAAAAAGGGATCTCAATAAACACGTGGAGGACAGAAACATGCAGAAGTCACCCTTGGAAGTTCTTGATTAAGCCAAGAGACCCAGACCATTAGTCTGTTACTCACGTTAGTCTGTCGGCCTTCCCTCTTGTTCTGTCTCTTCTGTGGAGGACTGTAGTGTGTAGCATGTACCACTCAGACCTCTCCCAGACAGCAGAAAAAATTCTTGTCTTAACTTCCTGACAGCCTTGCTCCTTTTGCTTCTGAGTATGTGTGTTCAGTTCACGTTGGGTTTATGTTATTGTGAAGAAGTGGCAGAAGCAGTTAAGACTGCACTGATTCTGTTTGTTTATATTCAGGAAATTATATTAATATATTTTGAAATATACACATGCATTCACTTTCTCATGTAATATTGTCAAGAATTTTGTTTCCTAAATCTTAAGTGTATTTCTGTTAAATCTAGGTGGCTGAAGTAGATATATCTGTGTATGCCCATCAGTTGTCCTTATGCTCAGGGATTGGTTCATTTGCATGCTTGCCACTTCTCAGTAAGTGCCATTTGAAAAAAAGTGGAGAAAAGGAAATGCAAGCAACATTACTGTTACACTAGCACTGCTTTTCATAGAAGTAAAATTCTTATTTGTCATAAAATTCTCCATAGTTCAACAGATCAAACATCTCCAATGGATGTCCTTTGACACCATGATTAATGGGGAGCTCATCTACCTAGAATCATCCTGACTTAATTTTTAGGGAACAGAAAAGGAGGAGAAATAGAAAAAGGGTGGGTAAAATGATCCAACCATATATGTAGGTGCAAGAAAGGCATCTGTGCAGTGTCATGCTGTTACTTTCCTTCTAGAAAAGCACTGTTGTCCTCCATTTATAACCATGGGCAGGCAAGGAGAAGCAGGTCAGAGCTTTGATATGCTGCAAAGTCATGGTAGAGCTTAGATATCTTTTGACTTCAGACTCATGGATCTTTGTGTGGAAGAGAACCATTGAGGTGGAAATCGTTGTCCAATAATATATCCAATATATTTTAGTCTAGGCATTTAACATTTGTGTAATTATATATAGACTTTCCTGTAGTTTGTAAGTTTGGTGTAAACCTGATATGCTATAGAGACTTTGAAAAAGGATGTTTATGCAGGTTCATAAGCACTTACCATAGTTCTCTGTCCAATCTGGAGAAGGAACAAATCTGTTTTGAGTACAAGCTGTAAGCAGTGGATATTGGACTTAAAACATAACATTGTTTTACATTTTCAAGTGGCTTAATCCTTCACTTGCTGATCAAAATACCTCCTGTCACAGATGAAACAATGTAAATTGCCTTATAATTAATTTTTTATCAATATAGCCTATAAATGTACTTCTATTCTCCTTCAAATGTCTAGAAACAAATTAGCAATTTTCTCCCCAAGGGACAAAATTCCAGTGCAGCTGAATAATTTTTAATAAGTTAATCATTCTACTAACAACTATTTTGAAATGTCTGAAACAACAATTGCTTTTATTTTGCATCAATGTCTTGAAGACTAAATATTTTCTATATTTCCACTTTATACAAGCTTTAGAATAATTTTGTCCTTTAAATATCAAGAATCTCTGGTTGTTTTGCTACTGTTCTGACTGCAAAAAGCTTTGTTCTTTACTGTCTTACCGCACAGTGTTTCAGATACGCTGACTCTTGTTAATAGGTTAATCTTGTGCTTAATATTTTCTCCTTGTTACCTCGTGCTCCAAAAGAGCCAAGTTTTGGAAATCAAAGTTGCAGATCTACAATTTTTATTTCTATTTATCTCTCTCAGCATTCTCCGTCGGAACCCTTTTTAGAGAAACCAGTGCCGGATATGACTCAGGTTAGTGGACCGAACACCCAGCTAGTGAAAAGCGATGATTATCTGCCGTCAATTGAGCCGCAGCCACAGCAAAAGAAAAAGAAAAAGAAAAACAATCACATTGCTGCAGAAGGTCCCAGTAAAGGTTTTGGTAAGGAAGACTTTCCTGGGGGACTTGACAGCCAGAATCTAAGCAGAAACTCAGTGGATTGCTCCCAAGAAGACAAGAAGAAAAAGAAAAAGCCTAAGGCAAAAAAAGAACCGAAGGATCCTAAAGAACCCAAGGAAAAGAAGGAACCCAAGACCCCCAAAGTCCCTAAGACCCCTAAAGAGCCAAAGGAAAAGAAAGCAAAAAATACCACGCCAAAACCCAAGACCAGCAAAAAGGCTAGGTAAGTCAGGAAACTTGTATATTTAATAAGAGAAAAACAGTGTGTTTGTGGGATTTCTAGAGCATCTGTGCTAAATGGCGTGGGTGGAGAGGAAATCTTGTTTTGTCATTTGCCTTCTACCATCTACAACATCATGTTTTTGAGAAGCTTGGGCACATTTCTCTTGTTTGACTTTCCTGTTTATGGCTTCACAGTTATTTTAAGCAAGCTGGAAAGGCAGAAGGTTAGTTTTTCCTTTCAAGGCAGAAAAGTTTCTGGATCTGTTAGAGTTCCAAACTAACTCTTTTATCTCTAATGCTCATCTGTCCTTGTGTGTAGTTTTTGTGTTGAGAAATTAAAGTGCTTCAACATTAATACAGGGTTTCAGAGATGAAGGCTCAGAGTAAAATGGTTTGATGATGTTTTTCCCTAAATAAAGAAGTTAGGTACTTCACATTGTTGTATGCTGCACAACCCTTACAGACACTGTTTTATACTAACATAACTTATGGGCTCTAAGCTTTGCTGTTAAAAAGGCATTTTTATATGGATATTGATGTGTCCTCACCTTAGGGATGATACTCTTTTTCCTGTTTCACGTAAAGACAATTTTCCTAGCAGAAAATCTTTGTGGGTAGACCAGATGGTTCAACCATGTTTCTTAACAGGGTTTCCTAACTTGCCATTCAGCATCGTATACCTTTATAAGGATAGGCTTAAAATGTTACAGAGTAGTATGAGAAAGAACAAACTGTCATTACACATGAGTAAATATGTCATAGGTAATAACACAGATTCTTTCCTTGTCCCTCAAGTCCCTAAACGCAGTGGTTATAAATGCCTACTTGGAAGAAAACTGAGGCCACAAAGACATTAAAGCTCAATCTTTTTTTTTTTTTTTTTTTTTCATTTGTAGCTAGAATTTCTTACAACTGTTCTGAATTTGTTCCAAACATCTGAATCTGTTTTTCAAGATGTGGCTAGAGTTATAAAATATAACTTACAGATGGAAGCACAGCCAGACTTGGTTAATCCAAATCAGTTTGCAAAATGCATTTGTATTGGGGTTTAAAAATTGCACTTAATGAATCAGCTTTGCATATATTCTACAAAACTGACTATTTATTGGTTAGGTTTGATACAACTTTATAGCTAAACGAGGACAGACAGTAAGATGTTACTTGTTGCTTTTGCAAGACAGAAAAGTTTCTATGCTAGCAGAGATGGTGTTTCCTGAAGAATTTATAAACACTGGCTTGTAAAATAAAGTGTTGTTGCATACAGGTTATATTAACTGATCAGTAAATTACAGTTGATCAGCCTGTCCCTCTTGCAGCATTTACTTTGGCTGTGTACCAGACTGTCCTAAGGATTTGGTTTACATACACAGCAGCAATTCACAGCTTCGAAAATCTCTGAAGTTGTATATCACCCAATATATCTTTTTGAAATGGAAGTACTGTATCAGCTAAAATAGCCTTTTCATAAAATCACAAAATGGTTGGGGTTGAAAGGGCGCCCTGGAGATCATGTAGTTCAACCCCCTTGTTAAAGCAGGCTCACCTACAGCAGGTTACACGGGGTCCATCCAGGCAGGTTTTTAATATCTCCAGGGAAGGAGAGTCCACAGCCCCTGTGGGTAGCCTGTTCCAGTGTTCTGTCACACCAATGTAAAGTTTTTCTTTTTTTTGAGAGATGGAACTTCTTGTGTTTCGGTTTATACCCACTGTCCCATGTCCTGTTAGTGGGCACCTCTGAGCAGTGTCTGGTCCCATTGTCTCCCCACCCATCCTTAAGATACTTGTATGCATTGAGAAGATCTCTTCCCAGTCATCTCAAGGCTAAACAGGTGCAGCTTCCTCAGCCTTTCCTCTAAGGAGGGAGGGGTGCTCCAGTTCCCTAGACTCGCAAGTTTAAAGGCTGACCAGACTACATAATAAATGTTACTGAGCATTTCCCAGATTTTTGCTGCCAAAAATAAAGAACTTTTTACTTCAGGGCTTCCCAATTGACTACATTGAAGCCTTGTTTGATAAGCCATGGTTAGAAGGAGTCTGCCTCAAAAACATCCATAGCTGATGGTCTGGACATCATAGCTCAGAGCTGGTCTGTCCTGGCCACTCAATCCTAATACCTCTGTGCACATCTTCTCTACATCTTGGGGCACACCGTGCAGATTAAAGGAGCAGTTTTTCTTCTGATGAAACAAAACACTGCTTTCTTAATTGTGTTTGTAGGAGAGTCTTTATCTTCTTTCACATGCACTGACCCTTGTCCCTGGCTGGCTAGGTGACTTAAACTAAGTCTAGTAAGCACTGAGCCCTGTTTTACCTGTGAGAGAAACATATTTGGAGCAACAGCAAGAGCATTCGGTGTTCCTTATGCTTACTCAGGGGTGTGGAGAAAGTCCTAATTTTGCCATAATGGGCTTGTGTCTCTTGTTAACAAAAGTTCTCCTGAAAACAAGGTTCTCATTTTGTGGTCTTGTCAAGCTATCAGCTTGATAGCTTCTTTGATGAACCCAGAGACTGTGTGTGGATGCTATGCTACCAAAGAATTTTAAATGAGTGAAGGAAATTTGCTTACTTTGGCAATATCACAGACTGGGGAACCTGTCCAGTGACAGATCACTGAATCAAGTTTTTAAATAAGTCAATGGTCCAAATGTTTAATCACATAAGCCACAGTATTTCAGCAGCACTGACTCCGGAAAGGAAATATTAGAGTTGCTGAGATGAGTGAGATTAATGCAAGTTAATAAAGATTATGGATGATTATGAAGAAGTAAAATATTTTGATAAAGTTAGTATCTGGCATGTCTTTACTGCTACTGCTTCTATTGCTCAGTATTTTACTTCTAAGTATTAAAAGGAGTAGTGTGATTGAGAAATCTAAAAATGCTGGGTGTAACTAATGGTCCTCATTCCTGAGGATCAGCTTCAATAGAAGAATTTTGCAATCATGTAAAATTAAGGTAAATAAAGTTAGGTATTTACGGAAGAGTAATATTTTATGGATAGAGCATAACGAGTCTTTAATAGTTAAGTTTGACACAGGCTGTATTACAGCATACACATGGATGAAAAAATCTGATGTTTAATTATCTTAACCATTTTGTAATGTAATATAGCTCATAACCCTGTTATTTTAGTTCCAATTTCAACTCAAAGTATAATCCTTTTATATAACAAATAGAAACAAAACCCCAGAAACTTTATCCTTCACATCTCTGTTATCTTTGGTGCAAGTTGCAACAAAATGAGCAGCCTGCCTCACTGAAATGCACCTTCATGTGAGGGACAAGTCAGATTGGAAAATGGAAGAACCTGATTAATTTAATGGTGGTTTGAATTGTGTCATGGGATCTCAAAAAGAAAGAAAATGCCCAGACAGGCTGCTAGTGTGTTACACTGCATAGTGAAAAAACGATCACACATTAATGTTGTACTATTATACTTTTAATGATATTAGCCCAATCCTACCACTACTGAAAGACAAATACAGTGGTGGATAAAAAAAGTAAAACTGGCAAAACAAATCTCTTGTGGAACAAACTAGTCAAGTTTGAAAGAAAAATGTTAGTTAACCTAGGATCACAAGTGAAGGGTCTTCATTAAATTGGGTGGGTGCTGACTATTATGTGGGCCCTAAATGTTATGAAGCCAGCTTCAGGCGCATGCAAAGCAGGCAGATTTTTCCAAAAGTAGAGGGACAGGGAAGTAATCCTACTGAATTGCAAAGTCATGGCTCAGATGTCTGTTCCTCCTGTGCCTGTCCCTGGAGGAGATGAGGACCACCTGTTTGAGTAGATCATGCTGCAGCACAGCTGATATCTCTCCTGCTGCTTCCTATGAAACCCTAGAGAGTGGCCACCAGTTATGGTGGCAGGAGCAGTAACTGTTTGCAAGGGCCAAATGGCAGCTATTTGCAGGAGCTCTTGCCTCGTCCCATCTCCTCAAAGCAATGTGCTGTGCTTTGCAGGGCTGCTCGTATCTGCTTCATCCCCTCCCTATGGGAGGGAAAACTTCATCTTCCCCACACATGCTGAGCAGCAGCCTGGGACACAGTGTAGGGTGAGTGGGTTGTTGCTTACAAGGGGAGTGCTAAACATGAGCATAACTAAAGATTTTAGAGGGAGGTGGGGAAGGGCTTTTTTGGTGCACGGTTCGGCTGTTTGCTGTGTGGGAAGGGGGATGGCTCCTGGCCACGGAAGTGGGAAGAGGCTGCTGCGTGGGGGATCGGTGTGGACAACAGAACACAGCACCCTGGGGAGCTGGAGGACAGGAAGAGAGGTCCCGAGGCAGTGGTGGTAGTTTCCACTCCCAAGGTCAGATCATCCTGAGCAAGGCAGGAAGGGGCTGCCTTTGGGAGAGAACAGGAAATCATGCGAGATTTCCATGCATGTGTCTGCTGAGGCTGTTCCTGTTCACACCTGTCCTCATCTCCCTTTTGAACCAGCCCAGCTGCCTGATATTTACCTTTGCTTTTGCTGCAAGGCAGGCCTTGTAGGCTTCACTATTACCAAAGCTTTTTAGTAATTTGGCTGACTTTTCAGGCTGGAAAAAGCCTTGTCTGTTGTTTTTCCTACTTTTGTGATATGTAAAAACTGATTTTAGAAAAAGTTTTGATTACCATAGGAGCTTTAAAAAATAATTGTTTTCCTTGGGTAAGGCAATAAAGTCTAAGTCTCACATCTCTGACATTTTGAGAAGGTGGGAATCAATGTTTTTATGCTCCACAGTGAATGTGTAAAGTTTGTCTAAGCTAGGTTCCAAAAGTCAATCTGTTATAGGACAGTGTTTTCAAATGGTAAAATAAAAATCAGTAACACATCTGACTTACTTTAGATCATAGAATTATAGAAAAAGCCATCATCCAAGTCATGATAGTTGTTATAAATTATACTAATAAACAGATCTATCAGTTACCCAGATCAGGTGAAGTAGTTACACAGGGTAAACATTTGGGCTAATTCCCCTCTTAATCCTGCAAAGCATCTCATGATTTTGGGGTCATTTTTGAGTCAGATGGTTTGCCCCTCTAAGTTTCTGGCACTTCATCTATCTCTCTTGGGGGCTGCTGAGCTGACACAAACACTTTGTTGGAGTTTGGTTATCTTTCTCTTTTCAGTTGTCTTTCTTACTGTTTTCCTATTCAGCCTCTTTCTTCATGTTGTTTGCTTGTTTGACCTTCTGCAAGGTTGTCTTCTTACTGATCCCATTTGGTCACTATGGTGTGTAGTCCTCGGGGGTAAGAGGATGAAACCAGAAAGTGATATTGGACAGCGAGACTATAAAACATCTAATCTGAAATACCTGTATTTACATCACTTGAATCGAGGGTTTAACTGACAGTTTTTAAATACTTCAAAGTTTTATGTGTGGCAAATACTGCTCCAGTTTGTCCTAGGTTTATAGTTCTTGTTTTGGGACTGGACGCTTACCTTGTCACTAATGGGCCTTGGCTAAATTTTGAATTCATGCATGTGTAAAAACAAATACGAGAGATAGTTGTCTGAATGTATGTGTTACAATTTACCTTCCTCGTTGCCAGACTTAAAAAGTACTAATCTTATGCACCCAGTGTTGAGCACTGACAGGGAGACCTCATGGCAGAGTCTCTGAGAATAATCTCTAAGTACCTGCCTGTTCTTTATGTGGAAAGGTAATTCTGTTCCATACTAATGCTGTTCCTGGATGGCCTGAGTGTGATCTGCTGGCAAGTGCAAAGGCTGAGTTAAAAGTGGGTACATTTAATTGTCAGAAACAAATCACACTGGCTCCGTGGGAAGATGAAGAGCAGTTGCTGACAATTCAAGGAAGCTGATGCTCTCTCACTGGCCAGATGAAGCTCCTGTGTGTGTGATGCACCGGGAAGCAGTGTGTCCCCGAGTTTAGAGGGGTGCTGCTGTTCTTCTATTTCTACTTCACTTTTTTTTTTGTTTTGTTTTTTTCCCTTTCCTTCAAAGAAATTGTTGCTGTGCATTTTAAAAGAGCAACACCATTGCTGAATTTAGAACTTAAAATCCCCGGTGGAGCTGCACACGGGCTTTGTTCTCCCCAAGTTGGTGGCTCTTTCACGTGTATGTTTATAACTGGTTTGGAAAGGGAAGTGATTTGAAACTTTGTCCGAATCGCTTCGACCGCGTCTCCGTTGCCGAGAGTGCCTGTGTACACCGCACGGCTCAGGGGTAGATACCGGTCATGAAGTAGTCACGGCTCGGAGAGAGGGAGGTCTCTCAGAGGCCAGAAAGGAGCCCGTGTCGGGGCGGACCTGCCCGCAGCGCCGGGCTCTTTGTCTGCGCCCGGCCGGCCGGGAGCGCAGTGCGGTCGGTGGGTCGGCGAGCCCTCGTTAGCGCTGCCCGGCCTTTCAGCAGGCTGGTGTTTTATCCCGCCTAACCCACGCTATTCTTCCCGACTCTAAGCCTGTTATTCACAGGCGGCCGTGCACCGGGGGCATGGCACGACGGCTGAACTTTAATTGCGCGCCCCGCTCCGATTTACGGGGGTCAGGGGGAAAAGCGCCGGGCTGTCAGCGGGCTTCACCTGGCGGCGATCTTCACCTTCCATTTAAACGAGTTCGAGAAATGCGTAGAGCGGGGTTTTTTTTGTTTGTTTTGTTTTGTTGCCGTTTTTGGTGTGGGGTTTTTAGCCGGTGTTCTTGGAAGCGGTTTGGCGGTGATTTGATGAAAGCCGGTGTGTGTGCGGCGGGGGTTCCCGTGCCGCGGCCGCGCAGGTGCCGGGAGCGGCGGGCGCTGATTGAGGGAAGCAGATGGCAGCGCTCGGTGGCCGCCGGCCAGCGGAGCAGGTGCTGGTCACGTGGCCGCGGGTTGCCGGGGCGACGCCAGCGCTCTCGGCGTGCGGATGAAAAGGCGAAGGGGGCCCCGCTTCAGCTGCGGCTTTTTGTGCCATTGGTGGCAGCCAGAGCGGAAACAAGCGCCGGCGGGGAGGGAGGGGAGCCCGCCGGGCACCGAGCGAGGGAGGGAGGGACGCGCGCTGCCCGTCCCCGCCGCCTCTCGGGGCTCGCCCTCTGCCCGCGCTCCTCCCGCCCTGCCAAACTGCCCCCGCTGGGCCCGCGCTCTCTCCGCCGTGTCGAACTCTTCCTCCCGCACACCCCCTTTCTTTTTTTTTTTTTTTTTTTTTTTCAATTTTTTTTAATTGTCACAGTTTAAGGTGGGCTTTTTTTTTTTTTTTTTTTTTTTGTGTGTGTGGAGTGCTTTTAATTTCACAGGATCACAGGATTGTTAGGGTTGGAGGACACCTCGGGAGATAGTCTTATCCAAGTCCCCTGCCAAGGCAGGGTCACCTAGAGCAGGTGACACAGGAAGGAGGCCAGGTGGATTTTGAATATCTCCAGAGAGGGAGATTCCACAACCTCCCTGGACAGCCTGTTCCAGTACTCTGCCACCCTCAATGTAAGGAAGTTCTTGCTCATGTTGAGGTGGAACTTCTGTTTTTGTTTCTGCCCATTACTCCTTTTCCTGTCACTGTGCATCACTGAAGAGAGTCTGGCACCATCCTCTTGATACCTACTATTGAGATACTTATATGCATGAATGAATCACAGAATTGTTAGGAATGAAAGCGACCTCTGTAGATCATCTAGTCTCAGTCTTCTCTTCAAATAGGCCCAACTCCCGCAATCACTCATAAGAGAGATGCTCCAGACCCCTAATCATCATTGTGTTCCTCTTCTGTATCCTGTCCTTGTCTTTGTTTCACTGAGGAGTCAAGAACTGGACATGGTACTCCAGATATGGCCTCACTAGGGCAGATTAGAAACAATTTTACAATAATACCAATCCATGTTCAAAACTCACAGTCCTTTCATGTGTAAATGTTTGGGGTTTTTTTATTTCGTTGCGGTTTTTTTAACTTGGAAATCAGCATTAGTTTAGCATAGGCTGCATGGAGAAAATAACACTGTAGCTGAGTTGTTGCAGTCCTGAGGAGACATGTGACTGTGTTGGAAAATTTTAGATTGCAGATCCAAAATACACTGTTGGTGGGCTAATGTGCTGATCAAAACGAACAAACTTTAAGCTGGTGTTTAAATGAGAATATACAAATGTGAGGATCATGAAGAAAAAACAAACCCCAGGCAGTTTCCCAGGTATGAAATTAAAGTGATGAAACTGCAGAAGCCATATGAAAGCATCTGATATAGCGCTTGGTGACCTGTGCTTGCTGTGTGTCAGGTACCAGTGAATGGTTCTGCTCTGCTGTCAGCCGTCTCAGCAACTTCCCTTAGCAATCCCCTCACATTGGTAATGGACTGATGGGAGCTGACCACAAAACACTAGTAAAAACTTGCCTCAGACTCCAAGGCTAAATGTGTTTCAAAATACTAACTTTGACCATCGATTTTTGTTGCCATTTCAAAATTTCACTGCTGCCATGCTGCAGGTGATCTCAGTTTCTGATTTGGTGATGATGTATTTAAAGCTGTATTTTGATATATACATCTTCAGCCATTCCCAAGCCTCTGACTGCAGCTGGAGACATGCAGTCCCAGCTCTTCAGGGGATGAATGTTTTCATGAGGGAGGAAGGGAAGGAACAGCCCTCAAAACATTATTGTCAGTGGATATAGCTTTCTAGTGTTGTGTAGATGCTGAGATACTAGCTGGGTGTTTTCTCCCTCTGTCCAAGCTGCAGTTGCATGCATTGAGTCTGTGTGGTGCCCTCAGTGCTGATGCTAAAGTGCATTTCCTGCTTGGAAATAGCAGGGATTGTAGAGGAAGATGAATTCAGTCCTTTGTTTTGGTAACGCTTACCCTGGTTCTGCTTACCTGGGCTGCACATGCGACAAGCACAGGCATAACCCTGTTTCTCTTCTCATGTGTCAGATTGTCCTAACACTGCTTTCAGAACGTGCAGGTACTGAAAAGAGCAGCTCTTCCTTTCCCATCTCATTTTTGGTTTCTTGTTGAGTATACATCGAGCGTCGCTGTCTAAGGTCTTGAAAGAAAGAAGTGAGGTGTCTGTTAAGGCATGTGTAGTGATGGCCCATGCATCATTGATTTTGCAGTTACCTTGAAATACTTAAGAAAAGCAGTTGAAAATAGTGAAGTCACTCAAATAAACCTCACAGATCAACTGTTTTTTTTAAGCACCTCTTGCTTTTATTTTTCTACAAATACTGATTAAAAATACCTCTGTTTCAGTAGCAAGAAGCAAGATTCAGAAGCCAGTGCTGCAAAGAAAAAGGTTAACAAGGGAAAGGAAGGTTCTGAAAACTCAGATTTAGAAAAAACTCCACCACCATCACCTCATCCTGAAGATGAAGATGATCCAGGAGTTCAGGTAATGCTGTTGTTGAAGTTCACTGTAGGCTTTGACAACTTAGAAGCATAAAACTGTAGTTCTCATGGTCTTTGTTACAGAGATACAAGTATTTGGGTAGTTTCTGTGTTGTTTACAAAGAAGGTGAGAAATGAAAATCACTCTGAATATTTTACAAAAACAAGTATTTTTCATCATAATTTTGCTTTACAGTCTGTACAGTGCTGCTGAGTTTTCACAACTTATCTTTGATTACTGTTTCAGTTATGATGCTGAATGTTCTGTTCTGTAGACTTGATGCACTATTACTGGGTCTTGCTTATTAGCTTGGTGTTTATCCTTACATTTGCTTTGCAAACCTTCTGAAATCAAGAATGACACATTGCAAAGCAGAGTGTTGGAAACATGCATGTCAGGCATTTATAACTCCACTGCTTTAGTGGATGAAGGGCTTTTTTTTGCAGGACTATAAGTCATGGGCTCACATTGATTAATTTCTGTCGACCACTGCACACCTATCACCTTCTGTCCAAACGTTGTTTCATGAAAAGCAAATTTAGAAATAGAGTAGCATATATGATAAGTTTTGTGTGCTCTGTCCTTTGACATGTTTAGAAGTGGTCAGCTCCTGGCTTGCTTTTGCTGGCAGTGTTTAGAGTGGGCACTAAAAATAAGAATCCCCTCATGAAGAGGTGGAGACAAATTGTGGTGGGGAAAGTATGAGAATCCTATGTAGTCATGCAGTGTACATGAAATCCACTGCATTTGTCCATTGCACGTCAGGTTGTTTCTTTGCTTCTGGTTATGAGAGATGTTCAGACCAATGATCAGCTGGGAATAGTCCAAGTAGCCCGGTGAAGACTTAAGCAAACAGTTGTCCTACAAAAGAAAAGCTTGGTTTGTGCCCTTCCTCCCACTATTTTCAAGAAGAATATGGTAAATAATGAAATGTGAGTGTTCTAGTATATTCTGGTTAAAAATAAAATAAGCGACAGAAGAGTGTGTTCCTTCTGACTCCTTCAGACTGTGTATTCTGAATTACAGAAGTTGAGTTAAACCATGCAGACATTGAAATGTTTTAAGAATGAAGTTCTCTGTCCTGTGCTGCAAATCTCTGCCAGCCTGATTAATGGCACAGGCAAAAGATGAAGAAACTTTGGGGCTTCAGGTGGGTTTTCTGGGTTAATTTGTAGGTGATTATTTTCCATTTACAATTCAGCATTTCTGCATGGTTTGCTTGTTTTCAGTCTAGCGTAACAAAAACTTTGTTCGTCAAACAAAATTGGGTGATAAACATCATGTTTGATTTTTTAATTTTTTTTTAATAGAAGTGCTAGAGCACTTGCATCACTTTTTTATTAAATGTAGCAAAATATTTCAGGAAACTTTTTGTTTTCTTAGTCCTTTCTCATACTATGCATGCTGTACTGCTCTTGCACTTACTTTGCACGAACTTAGGAAAGGATTCCAAACATGTTTGCTAGGACAACTACAGTTAATAAACTTGCTATGCGTTTCTCAACCAAGATTGATGTTACTCAGTTGTCTAAAACACAGTTGCATTCTTAGTGTTAAATCCTGAGCTTTCTCAGTAGAGAAAGTAGTAATATCAGTAGAGATATTATGTAGTAATGCACAGTGATGCATTGTTTTCTTTAAAGAGGATAAATACTTGCCTTTGGGGTTATCATGCAGATTTTTTACATTCCATTATCAAACCTATTACTCACCTTTCTACCTGTAGGTCAGTTAATGAGTTAAAGATAATCTGATGCAGGTAAATATATGCATCGTTTCTGTCAACAGCACATAAAAATTGCAAAACCACTTATGAATGTAAGAGGAAACAGGAAGTTCATCAAGTAAAAATAAAATAAAGGCTACCATTATGTTTTAGGTATACTTTTTGTTAGGGAAATGGAAGAAGAGATTTTTGGCACCAAAAGTAATGGTAAGACTTACCTACAGAGTTAGAAGAAAATTGGTATTTTCCCATCAGTGATCATGTAAATCAAGATGCAAATTTGTCAAGTGTTATCTATTTTGAAGTATAATTTTTTTTTTTTTGTGGAAATTCCCATAAGTTACTGTGTTAAAGTGGAAGTCGCATCACCATTGTTTAAAAGGGATGATGTAAGCTTAATCTTTGATCAAGATTTTCATTTTCAGTTTAATATATAAATTCTAATTTTGTAGAGTGCATCAGGTATTTATGCTTCAAATAGTATGATTAACTATCTAAAAGTAATTGTTTGATTTTGTCTATGTATATTGAGAGACTCAGGTATACAAGTCTGGTAAACAAGCTACCTAAGTATTTGCATGTATCAGTGAAGATGTGCGATAGCTGAGAAAGATGTATAAATAAGTAGTGTAAAATACATGAATAAGTAGTGTATCAAGTCATTAAGGTGGTTTTTTTTAACAGTTGATATTCAACATAATTTTAATATATACATTACTCCATTAAGCTATTTGATGCTCAGTTGACAGTTTCCTTTTACAACATATGCTTACAGCTTTTCAAATACATAACCTGATGCAGACTCTTTGGGAAGTTGAATTTTATTGCTGTTAAAAACAATACCCAGCACTGAACATCAAGTTGCAAATTCTGTGAATGCATGCTTCTGTATTTTACAGGTTGTTTTGTGCAATTTTGCTGAAGCTTTATCTCATCCTGGTGGTGAGGGTATGGGAGCACAGAAATCATGTTTTCAATTTGGGGTGGTTCAAGTTTTCCATTCTCCTCTATTAGTTTGGGGTCTTTTCCCATGCTGTGCTGCAGGATGCCCTTCTGAGCAGTGCTTGGTCAGTGAAGTGAGGAAATCGTATTTCATTGTGTTTCCCCTACAAGATAATCCCCGTACAACTGGGTGGATGGGGAGAGGAAGAAAGTGTGTTGTCACTGCTTAGCAACACAGTGGGCCATGCTGCTGAAAGGTGGTGTTTAGCTCCTGCGTTGGCCATCTGTCAAATTTTGTTACAGAATTGAATGGAGAGGTGTAGCTTCTTGGGTTTTAATTGCTTTCTGAGATAGGCTTCCTAATTTTTTAATGTTGTTTTAGTAATGTTAAAAAAAAGTGAAAAAATGCTCTCCCACCTTCCAACTTGAAAAGTCAGTTTTTGTTTGTGATTGGATTTTTGTTTCATTTTAGGTTTTTGGTTTTTCTTCTTACAGAATTTAAGAACAGCTAAGAGTCAGGAATTCAGGAATTAGTCCTGAGTCCACTATGTCAACCAGGGTGTTGTAGAAATTACGTGCAGTAGTGCGCTAATGTATTTGAGACACACAGAGAAGTTTTCTCAGTTATTCTGCTTCTTACCTGTTTTGTTTCTCCTGAAAAATATTGATGCTTTCTGTTCAGAAACGACGCTCCAGCAGGCAGGTGAAGAGGAAGCGTTATACTGAAGACCTGGAGTTCAAGATTTCAGATGAGGAGGCTGATGATGCTGATGCTGCTGGAAGAGACTCTCCTTCAAATACTTCTCAGTCAGAGCAACAGGTCAGATACGAAGAGATGGGAAAGGTGGCCGAAACTGCCACATTCAGATACCAAATTCGGGGACTTTTACTGAATGATATTCATAAGTGATTGATAGACCATGCCAGAAGGCATTAGTTTTTACATCCTTAAAGACTATATCAACTCACGACTTTGTTTGCAAGCTGATGATATACAGCTCGAAAGTTTAAGTTGAGTTCTTTGAAATTAGTGGTCCCTAGCTAAAGGAAACCTAAACTGTACTGTTAGGAGTCTAGAATGTACTTCTGTGAGTTCAGTGGTCTGGCTTCTGTGACTTTAATAAACCACTCAAGCTTGTCCCCTGCTGCTAGGCACCATAAGAACTCCTTTATGAAATTACTGCCTTGTAGTACCCAGCAGGGTACACTTTATTCTCTGTGCAATGTAAATGATGGATAAAATACTTTGAATAAGATGAGGGGTAATACTGTAGGAATGATTGTTGTAACAATCTCATTGTTTTGTAGTGCTTTTTCAAAGAACTACTTCATTTAACTGGTGACCTATTGGAGAATATGTACATGTTCTTTGGTATTTCATTTGGCAATTTTTTAGCCTTATGAAATACTGTATGTGATCTCCTTTGTTAATTGTGTCTCATCAGAAGGAGAATTGGGATGGTTTGCCTCCTGTTGTAATAGTGAATTAATGTAATAGAGAATTGCAGGCAGTTTTGAGAGCGATCGTGTGGACACCTGCACAGCCAGCTAGAGAATCTGAACATCCTCTGCTGTTTGGACTGTATGGTGCTGAAAGCATGTATTATTTTAGAACAGGGGAACTGCTCATGTTGTTACATCTGTTTATCTTGCATGTCAGCCTTCTCAACTGAGAGAGCTGGAGTTGCACTAGGTCTTAAAAATGGGCTCAAACAAGTATCCTTCAATCCTTTGTTATGGTATTGAATCTTTTTGAATCCTCTAAGTTCACATGCTAGGGGGTGAATGTCCTCTTGGTATTAAGCTTCTGTTACCATAAATTATCTTAAAGTTTTTCTAATAAAGGAAGTCTTTAACAAAGATGCACTCCCATAACTCTTGTATGCTGTTTATGATGTAGGAATCTGCTGATGCTGAAGGTCCCATTGTGGAGAAAATCATGAGTAGCCGTTTAGTCAAGAAAAAGGTAAAACAAATCGCCTTCCCTCCATATTTCTAAATAAGCTTAAGCATATTTCTGCTGAAGCCCTTACCGAGTTCTTAAAATGCCTTGGATATTCCTAATTAAAAAACTGTTCCATTGAAAGAGGAGGTTCCCTGAAAGTGTATTCAGATGGTATGCAACATGTTTTTCAATAGAGATACACAAAACAGATTGTTTAATTTCTTACTCGTTTCTTGCTTTTTTGGATGAAGAATTTGATCTTTGCAAATATATGTGCCTGGGTGAAATTTGTGGTGTTCTTCACTTGAGTGAGATTCCGTAGGAGTTTGTAGAATGAGAGAACTTCCCTGTACCCTAGATTTCTGACTTTTCTAGTAAACAAAAACCCTTGCCTGTAATTTTTGTATCTTTTGATGAGAGTTGTGCTTAGCAGCTGAAACAAAATTACATGTGACTAAGTATGATGCATACACAGGTGATGAATATCTTCCTTGTCAATATGTTAAGATGGTGAAAGAAACACTCAAGTTCAGTGTGGTTCCCTTATAATTCTGTCCTGGTTCTTAGTTAAGTTCTTATTTTGCTTACAGGTTTTTCTAATCTACTTCACAACTTGATTGGCCTTTGCACTTCCAAAGTATTAGAACTGAGAAGGAAATAGAAAAGAACTTATTCCAAAAAGGACATGATTATATTTATAGACTCTTTTGTAGAGCAAATTCTCTGACTTGTACTACAGTTGGACAGAAAACTGTCTGATTTAGACAGATACAGCATCATGTTGATCTTTCTTAACCAGCAATTCATCTTTGCCTCAGTGTTATTTTTTAAATTGGAGAAGGAAAAATTGCCTTTATTCATGGATTTATTTTTTTTTCAATGTTGTGGTGTTTTGGCTTTGGGTTTTTGTTTGTCTTTCTTGGGTGGGGTGAGGTGTGTGTGTTCAATTTTATTACTACTGTCCTAACATCATTAAGAGTTTTGTAAACCTGCAGTCATTTAATTTCATGAGTGCCTGCGATTCAATCTGACCTGTTTATGCATCTTACACAGCATAAGCTTCTAAGGTTTTTTTGAGTTTTTTTTCTGTTTTTTGGGCGTTTTTTTAAGTCCAGAGCTGTATTTTGTGTCTCAAATTATCAGCTTATTTTTCAGATAAACTTGAGGTAATATAAAATGAGTGTTTACTTGTCCTGATGGTATACTAGGTAGGAGAGGAGAATGGGGTCCTTTCATAAATGTCTTTACATGGGAAGCTGTTTTTCACCAATTATTCTTCTCTTCTTCCTCTCCCTGCAAACAAAGGTGTGATTACTCATGGGGAGTGTGTATTTTGCTGCAGTTTGTGGGAAGTGGTTGGTCTGCTGCCTACATGTCTTTGATTGCAAGCTCTGCTGGAGGCAAGCTCTATTTTGAGCTTTTTCTTTAATGTTTTTTATGGATTGTATTTGCAGGTTTGAGGGGTGTCTCTTCTTTCCCTGCTCTTCTCCCCAACCCTCTTCTCCAAATTTCAAAAAAAAAAAAGATTTCAGGACGTTAATATTTAACATCTGAAGTATCCAACTGTGCTTTTATTAAAGGTCTTTTACACTCTTACTAACGTCATCAAAACCTTGGTTGTTAGATTACTAATCAAAGTAAAATTGCTGTGATCAGGACCAGTGCATAAAATAAACACGAGGAGAGGCTTCACTAGGAAACCTTTCAGTGGATTAGGTTGTAACAAAGATGTTGCATTCAAGTAAAGGACATTAGATAATGAATACGCTTTTGGAGCAGTATCCTTATCATAAAATCATGCTGGTTTTCCAAGAAATAGCCTTAGTCTAGTTCTGGAGTTACCAGATAGGATGCAGCACTGTACTTGCAGCCATTTTTCAAACACACAGAGTGAAAGGTAGAACTGAGTTCCTGTTTGAAGTAAAAAAGATGGTGTTTTTCACAGTTGTTTTTAACATGGAACATTGAATTCCCTTGAATACTCTTTCTTCTTGCAGAAAGCATTAAGTACATGTGTCTCTCTTTCCAAACCTGATGAGTTTGGATGTTGAAGTGTTTTGTTCAGTCCCTTTAGAATTCCGACTTCTTGACTTTGGGAAGGAATAGCTAGAGCTGATTATGCTATCCAGCAGAAATAGCACATATTATAGAAAGACAGGGAGTTTGTAGGACCTTGTACCTGCATGTTATGCACGTGAATGTCTCTTTTTGCCTACTAGTACTTGTGAGAATTAGAACTCATTGAGATTTGTACAATACCTATGTCTCTTCCCTGAACTGACCAGTTTACAATTTAGTGCTGTGTGTCAATTGAGGTGGTTGGGTTTCATGTGTTGCTTTGCATCTGTTGCTAATGTGTTCTGTTTGCTATTTTTCTGTTAGCTGATAGTTGTGATGGTTTGGGGTTTTTTCATGGTTTATTTTTTCCTTAGTTTTTTTTTTTGTTCGTTGGATGTTTTTTTGGCTTTTTTTCCCCAAGCTTTTGTCTCTACACCTTAGTGACTTACACAACTGACTTTTGCATTAGTAGTGTTACTGTATCACCTCTGTGGCAATGGCATAAAAGATTATGTGCTTTTAAGTATTTACTTGAATTGAGGGGTCATTTATTTCTTCAATTATCTTCAGAGACTGTGGATCAGATCCTGGTCACAGCTGGAAGGGATAATTCCAAGTGTCCTGCATTGCCCAAGTCTGCCATGTGTGTGTTATTTTAGGATGTCTGTGTAGCCAGTTTGGGGAGAATTTTGCATAAATGTTCTATCTCACCTTTTTACCTGGTTAATGTAAATGTACAGGTAGTGAGGCATGCACAGTGACATCAGAGGTATGAGCTGCTGTCTCATATACCCTAAAGTGATATATTGTTAACCTCTACTTGAGTATTGACAGTTTTAATTTGGTTAAATTCTTGGATGAGGGCAGAAGTGCTGAATGCCAGACTAAGATTTTAAAACTGTTTTTTTCCGAAGTACTTTTTGCTTAGGTGAGTCTTTGATGCACTCTCATTGAACATCTAATAACATAGACCAGTTATTACCTGTTAGACAATACAAAAGTGTGTTTTACTCATGAGAGTTACACTATTTATCAAGATCTGCATTGTAAATTATTGTTATTAAGTTGGCAGCTGACAGAAAATATGTTTGACTGAAATGCTGCTGAGGGGAGTGAAGTTGGTTAATATGAAACCTCTGTGTAAAGGTGTTTAATGATGTTGTCATTGTAATTCTGATGGATCTCAAAGGATTCTGGTTTAGCACTAATCAAAGAGACTTGACTGTAATACACTTTAGATAATAAAAGAAGTTAATGTCTTAAAATTAGGGCTGACTTCTTAAAGACTAATTTTGCCTCAGGGCAGTGAATAGGTTCAGAAAATGTGATCTCCAGCTTCTTTTTCAATGCAGTTTTGATCTCTAAATATTAATAACATCTTGAGAAAGACACTTCTAAATTTTTTGTTAAAGAAGAAATACTGATGGTGTTCAGATTCCTTCCTTTGACAGTGTTTTTGTAAGTGTCAGAGGAGTTTCTTTTCTTCCCTGTGATTGGGTTTAGAGGGTTGTTTGGAGAGCTCATCTTTTTGATGGAAGGTTCAAGAAGTAGCACCAGTAATCTTCCATTTCTTTAGGGATAAATTGGTGGAATCTGGTGTTGCTTCTCTCTCTAGGAAGGAATACAAACAGACTGTACTGGAGTGATGTAAATGCTAAACTGAAACTCCCTTGCTAGTCAGGAAGTAAAGGAATTCTCTGTGAATCAGGGACTGAGAATGCATGAACTTCACTGTGCTAGAACACAGTTTAATGCAATTGCTACTATTGTTTAATTGCACTGCCGTGGAGGTAAAATCTAGCCAGCAACCAGAGATGACAATCCAAGTTTCAGTGTAGTCCCCCGTGTGTGTGTGTGTGTGTGTGTGTGTGTATCTTTTAAAATATATATAAAAATGAAAAAAAAAATGTTGGTTTATATAGCAGTCAACAGTTTTGCCTGTTTAATGTTGCATATACAATATTTATTGCAGATGATGTTGTCCCTGATGAAATGTATGAACCAGAAAATGCTGCTCTGTTTAAAATTTTCCAAAAGTTCATTAGTAAAAACAAACCGTTAATGTTGTGACATAAACTGAATTCTAAATGTGTGTCTGGTGCACTGTCCTTAGTTTGTCCTATGGCTGGGTTAAGGAGTAATTCAACAAAGTATTACATGCCATATGTTATGCAATACTTTGGCACCAGGGATGAGTTAAGGGTAGCTCAACCCCTAGCACTGAATGCCCTTGGTTTTGCTGGTTTATGTCACAACTTTAACCTTGCTTTAAATGTAGTTTTTGGGTGTTAATTTAATTTGGCTGCTCTGTATGTGAGACATCTTGCCTGAGTGAATTTAATTGCACCATTGAGTAAAACTAAAGCCATGAACACTGATGCACTACAATTCTAGCAGAGGTATAAGGTTTAGTTTTATATGGCTTCTTGTTTGGAGTTATTAACTATATGGAGGAATAAACCCCTTTAAAACTCTTTTTTAAAACATTACAAAACCCACAATGTAAAGTTGCCATGAGCCAGCCAAAAATAATACATATGGCATTCAGGAGTGCAGTTGCTAATTGGCTGCTGCCTGAGAAAATGGTACACTTGGCTTCTACTTAACACTGTGGGTTTGGCAGAAAGCCAGATTTGGGGTGAGGTTGTGAATGAAGCTGCATGTGGTTAGGGAGGAGTTCAAATGATTCATGTCTTGGAAGTTGTAGTAAGCAGTGCAGTATGTACTTGGGTAAGCAGCTGGAGGAAACTCCTCACCCATGTCCTCCCCCACAAATCTTTTCCTGCACCCCCACTTGTGTCTCTGTGTGGGGACCGTGGTCCATGTCTCAAATAGTTTTAAAAATGTTTACTAAATTGCACTGTTTAGAGATTTAATTCATGTTTCAACATTTCTTGTATTTTAGATGGAGAACGGAGAGGAAGTAGAAGTAGAGGAATTCTATGTAAAGTACAAAAACTTGTAAGTAAAGTCACAGGTTTGATTGCTATCCTTAAGTTCACGTGACTTCCAAGCAGCTTTCAAAACTGATTTTGTAATTGATACAAATTATTTTCAAACTTTAAATATATCTAATGTTTAATACAACAGTGAGATATAAATAGGGGAATACCTTGCATTGATGGTACAGAGTTTGACAGTGCTGTCTTAATTTATGTTCTCTCCAAAATTAAATCCATAGGTAAAATTGCTCTGCTATTAAATACTTTAAGGCTCACTATGCATGCAGGCTTATGAGCACATACCTGTGCTATGTAGGTTCAACTGCAACTGTAGAGTGTGTGTAAACTACTCAAAAATAACCCTTGATGTTGTTTCAAAAACAAGATTTATGTTGAACAAAACGTCTAAGGCAGCAAACAAACAAGATGACTTTCAATATTCCACCAGATCATTACCCCTCCATGAGAGGAATGTACTCGTGGTGAGAGCAGCATGTTGTTTCACTTCTGGACTCTGAGACTGCACTGCAATCAGTATTTAAAATAAAACACTTCATAGCTGGATAAGCTCACTTTTCTCTTAGGAAAATAGCACACCTTGTGTGTTTTTACCAAACTTTCTGTCTGAGAGACAGAAACCTGCTTTAAGGGAGCTTATGGCAGCTAACTACACGTAGTTGACTTCACTTTAAATATGCTGTCATTTTTGTATGCTTTGCACTATATTGTTTAATTGCTTAATTATGCTTTGTTTAGTTCTATTACATAGACATAATTTTTGTGTTAACTGTTTTGTCTTAGCACTAGAACTTTTGACAGACTAAATTTATGGAGTAGGACAAGTCACTTTGGCAGAGATGCTGTTCCTTCTATGTTGTTACGATGGAGCTGCATTTACAAGGGGGTTTTCTTCTCCCTCTGTCAGTCTTAAAAGGTTTACAAGCAATTTTGATATACAATGCTGTTCTCACAAAAAAAATATATATAGGATGGTAGTATTTAAAATATTTCCATATTTTCATTAACTTAAAAAAATCCTACTCTTTGCAAGAATATGATGCTAAATAGTGAGTTTATCCAAAGTGTCTTGTATAGTAATTATGTTTTAAGTATGCCAAATAAAAATCGTCCTAGCTTTGTGCCAAACTAAGTATAGAGGGTATGTATTGAAATTTTGAGTGGGAGTTGTTTCTGTTTCCCGACAAGTTTCTCTATTAGTAAGTATAATTACTTTGAGTAAAGATGATTGGCTAATAACCTGTATGGTAAAGAAGATAGTGTCAAGTTTTCTAAGTATAGCAGTATGCTGTGCTGGAAAGATCTAGTTATATTAGTGGAATACATAAGGAGTGCAATGGAAACAGAGTTTTGAGTAAGATTTTTTCTGTTTCATCTTCTAGTTCTTACCTTCACTGTCAGTGGGCATCTGTGGAAGAGCTGGACAAAGACAAGAGAATTCAACAGAAGATTAAGCGGTTTAAGGCAAAACAGGGCCAGAATAAATTCCTTTCTGAAGTATGATTTTTTTTTGTTCGTTTCTTTTGGGTGTTTAAGGAATATTCTTAGGAATTCTTGTTCTTTATACAGCAGAACATTTTGAATAACTGTGTGATATATCAGTAGCACTTATTCTAGTATAAAGCATTCTAGATGCAAGTCTTGCAAGTTCATGAAAGTCAAATGATCTATTCTGACTGTATACTTTTTCTTATAGTTTTGGTTGGTATTTTTCCTTGAAGTGAGTGGCTAGTTATTAGCCTTGTAAGCCTGACTGAATCAGTACCATGTCTTTTTTCTCAGGAGCTGATTATGCCAGAAGAAATGCATGCCATTTTTCTATGTTATGGACTGCTGCTCACTAGGGATTCTAAGCTTTTTATCATCAATTTAATTTCACTTAGAGCCATAAGCAGTAATGTGGCAGGGGTCCTGTCAATAAAAGACCAGATCTGCTGATTTGTGTCTCTGAAAGATTACCCTTTAGAAAAATGCTGTCTTTTAAGAAAAAAAAAAAATGTGTTCATGAGCTACTGTGTTCATTTATTTATATTTATTTTTACTATATCATTCAAGCTGAAATAAAAACCTGTTGCAAATTGAAAACTTCCACCTGTTCTAAGTGAAGATACCTGGAATTGTTTCCATTTTCTTTTTTTAATCTCTTTCCAAGTAGATCACAAGTTATTGTAAATACTTGAAATTTGTCGTTGTTTTAGAAAAAGCTTTTAAAATATTATACACTCTTTAGTCCTTTTGGCTGTCTCTTCCGTTGGAGTGGATCTTAAAACTATGAAATGAAATGCAATGCTTTAGTATGAAAGAGAATCCTGTAAGTTGTTTAAGGCATAAGAATGAACCTGACAAGTTGTGATTTTTGGAGAAACTGTGTATGCACGCATTGTGTTTTCTCTACTTTTGAAATAATAATCTTTAAATCTTGCTTGTAAAGCAGTTAGACAATTCCTGTAGTAAAAATAATCCAAAGGCACTTAGCGTACAGGCTCTCTAATTTCTTTATTGCAAGCTGTAGTTTTCAAGAATGCTAAATACATTGCATGCCATAAGCCTTTTCGATTGCTCATTAGTGAATTGTAATTTCACACTTCATTTAAAATATTCTTAAACATTCTCTCACAGTAAAAGGTTTCACACAGTAATTAAGAGGCCCAGTTAACAAAGTCTGAGAAGTCTGATTCCCTCACGGGGAATGATCTTGCTGAATTGTAGCATTTCAATTAACATGTTGAAGTTTGCCAAATATAAATTCTGTGTCACCGTGACCCAAAATATTATTGCCTGGTGAAATATATAATCATTTTTCCTCTCAGGAAGGGCTAATAGAGATATCTTTTAAATTTTTGCCTCTCTCCTTGAACAGATTGATGATGAGCTTTTTAATCCAGATTATGTGGAAGTTGATCGAATCATGGATTTTTCACGTAGCACAGATGATAATGGAGAGGTAAACAAAACTTTTTATGCATCATATAGACATTGTGTTTAGAATTTATTGTTTAGAAATATATCAATTAGAATATATTAAATGCTTGCAGAAACTACTATGGTATATGTGTGTAGAAAATAGGAACATGTTTGAGAAAACGTCAGCCAATGCAGCAGTTTCCCTTAAATAAAGGGGGTTATGTGAGAATTCCAAACTTCTTATAAGTTACCTATATTTAAAAAAGCACACAAAACAACCAACTAAAAAGCAACAACTCTGAAGCAGTGGTATTTAATACTGTAGAAATATAGCATGCATGTATATGCATGTAATGCAGAATTTAAATGAAAATTGCAAGAAAGAGTCTTAGCTAAATGTCATAATAGTTTAGATGTTTTTTGGACTACCTGTTATAGAAGAAGTCCTGAATTCACCGTTTCTCCATTTTTAATGACTTGATCTGCAAGAAAGATGATTTTATCTTCCAGGAGGTAACTTTTTGGTCTGGGAAGAATAGAAAGCTTCACTGGCAGTATCACTGTTTCCGTATTGCTCTGTCACTGAATGGTGATGGTTGATTTATCCATTGTGAAGTTTCTGATGAAGGTGATCAGAGTAAACAGTCAATTTCTAAACATGTAATAAAGCGTAGAATTGTAAGGGTTGAACAAATATTGTTTTGCTTCTAAATTTTAGTCTAACCTTAGTGATTTCAAATGTGTTGTGCTCATTTCGGTGGTAAGCCTGCATTCTCCAGATTCTCATCTTACTTGGTTAGGTTGTCAACGTGTCAGCCTGCTGTTTGCTTACCCTTCTGGCTGAGTCAGACATACAGGTGTGATCGAGCTTTTTGAGTTCCACCTAGCCTGCAGATCTCCTGTAAGAATGGCTACACTTTTAGTCTTTCTGTATTGTGATACAATATAATTTTTGTCTTAACAAAGCCTGTAACACATTATCTGGTGAAGTGGTGTTCGCTTCCTTATGAAGACAGCACTTGGGAGCTCAAGCAAGACATCGACCAAGCCAAGATCGAAGAATTTGAGAAACTGATGTCTAGGGAGCCAGAAATGGAGCGTGTGGTAAGAATTGGCTCTATATAGAGGATTTTATTTGAAAAATAGTAAAGTAATGTGGTCTTTTAGAAACCACTAATGGGATTTGCTGTATTTGAAACAGGAGCGACCTCCTGCCGATGACTGGAAGAAATCAGAGAGTTCCAGGGAGTATAAAAACAATAACAAACTCAGGGAATACCAGTTGGAGGGAGTAAACTGGCTTCTTTTCAATTGGTACAACACGTACGTAAAACATTGCTTACTGCTGAATATTGCTTTGGAAAAGCTTTATAAGCTTATTTGAAATAGCAGCCCTTTAAAGTAACACGCTAAAGTAAGATTTTAGAATCATTTACATGGCTCATTTTTTGCTGCAGGAGTCATATACAAACTAGTTTGGGGTGGAACATGAATATTTTAGATATATTCTTGTGCCAAATGCTTTGGGTTCATGCATGCCCCTGTTGCCCCTTCCTCCCCCTTGTGAACTTGAGAGGTACATAGAAGGGATATATCCGTGCTGACTGCATCACAAATCATAGCATTTATTTAAAGTACAAAATGTTATGATGTCTTTTCATTCTAGAAATACCTGTTTTTTTCAGGTTATTGCATTACTGATTTTCTATGTTTTAGGTTTGGAATAAATCGTTCAGCCTGTTTTCATTCTTGTTTTCAGACGAAACTGCATTTTAGCAGATGAAATGGGGTTGGGAAAGACTATCCAGTCCATTACGTTTCTCTATGAGATATATTTGAAAGGAATCCATGGTCCTTTCTTGGTTATTGCACCATTGTCCACAATTCCCAACTGGGAAAGGGAGTTCCGCACCTGGACAGAGTTGAATTGTGTTGTGTACCATGGGAGTCAAGCGAGTCGGCGGACCATTCAGTTGTATGAAATGTATTTCAAAGATCCACAGGTAAAACCTCTTCGTTACTTTTCTTTTCCTCTTTTTTTATGTATATGCTTTACCATTATTTATTAATTTAAGCATCAATTAGTTTTTCAGTTAGAAATAAAGATACATGTATTAAGAATGTTTTTTAATAATGGTCAGTATCTCTGTGAGAATAAAGGGGCACCAAGAGATGGTGCAGTTTTTGTTTAGAGTTTCGTTCTTTCATGCAAGGTTTTTGTTATTTTGTGTTTCTGAGGGGAGCTGGCAGAAGAGATTCTTAATGGAGAAACTCCTTTAAGTGGAACTAAGCTTAAAAATCAATCTTTGCCTACCATTCCAGGAAAGACCTGCTTGCAGAAATTAAACTTGTCAATGCTTCTTTGTCAAATTCTAAGTCAGATATATTTTGAATCTGTGTTACTGCACTTAGGTTGAATAGCTGTGAGTGAAGCAAAGCAGGAAAGAGTAGGGGTAGAAACAGGAAATTATTTGGAAAACAGAAGCTAAGAAGATCAGTAGATCCCTACTCCTAAATGCACGGCTTTTCCCAGAGAAAACAGAATTGTGTGAAAATAAAATGTGCATATATTGAATGTTACTGCAGAACAATGAAATCTTCCTCATGTAAGAAAGAAAAACAGTAGAAGTTCAACCTGTGGAGTACTATTTTCAACTGAGCTTTAAAAGTGGTAGTGGTGAATTCATACATTTAGATTTTCTTTAAAGCATTTCATTTTACACCACTGGACATTTTGATTAATAAACTAGAAAGCTATAAAATCAATATGGCACACATTAAGTGGATTTTAAACTGGCTAGCTGATATTTCTTGATGTAATTGTTAATGAGAAATGATTTGCATTTCCAGCATCCTTCTTCAGGAATTGGTTCATGTCCATGAGCTATATAACTTAGCAATGACCTGAAAGAAAACATAAAATCATTACTGAGGAAGTTTTCAAATGTCACAAAGATATGGAGAGTGGTAAATGATTAAGACAATTCATGGATATAGAGTAAGCTGTATTACTTAATAAATGGGATCCAGTCTAGCAGTACTCAGAATAGCTAAATGCTGGGTTGTCTGTGGACAGCAAATGAAGATGATTCTTACGATAGGGAGAGCTCAGCTCTGGGAAGGCTGTTAGACAAAAGCAGATCCGTTTTTTGTCGTGGCATATGACCTGTTAAACATGAGTTCATACAGTGGTTGAAAGGGCTAGTGTAGCGCAAGTGTGTGTGAAGAAACAAATGTTTAATATAAAGATGAAAAGTTACAGCATTCTCCTCTTTGTCAGAGATGTGATAGGTGGTCCAGTTCTGCTTATTTCTCACTTCATGTCCTCAAAGTATGCTGAAAAACCAGAGTCTTAGAGCAAAGCTATGAGAGAGATGGTGAGATAAAAAATATGCATTTATAGGTACAAAGCTGATTAAAAACTTTTTTGTTTTGAAGGTGATGACTGTGGCACAACTTGGCATGCCGTTAGGGCAAACAGAAATAGAACTATGTACTACTAGAGAAACACATAGTAATTTAAATTAGTTAGAAGTTACAGCTCTGTGGTCTAGAAAGTAACTGTTTTCTCAGCAATTTATCAAAGAAACTTTCAAATTAAAATCATATCTGTGTTTGTTGAAGGTTTATTTGAGTAACAGTTGCTTCATTGGGGTTTAGTGGTCCAGAGAAATTGTGTATGTCCCAGTCTGCAGCAGGAGTGTTGTAACTAGATGATCTTTAAGGTCCCAATCCAGGCCATTCTCTTAATATCTAATATGCTTTAGGATATTTATCTTCTTACCTAGATGTATAATACACAAATGAAGTGGAGTTGAAATCAGTTTTTCTGATTTTAAAATAATTTCTTAGCAGAGATTGGTATTTTATATAATTTAAAAAAATCTGGGTTTATGCAAATACTGTATCTCCACTGAATTGTTTCCTGTGTTAAAAATCATATTTGTTTGCTATTTGAGTGGTTCTAGTTCTCAGCATGTTCTTCCCCTTAGCATTTACTAAGCATGAAACCTGAAGGAATGTCATCTGAAAAATCCCACTTACTGTGCAGATTCTTAGTTATTTTGGCAGTGTTGTTTCATTTATCTAAAGGTGACTAAAAGGATCTACAGCAAGATGCAGCAGAAAGTTTTGTTGCCCCATGGCCATATTCTTAATTCTTGCCATGAGCGTGGCAGTCATTTGACCCCATAGTGAGTAATGACAAAGCAAATTTAGGGATAAAGGAGTAATGGAGAGAACTCATCCTTTTGGTGGCAGCTAGCTTAGATGTGTCACAAAATCACCTTCTGTATCCCAGTCTTTGTAGGCGTGTCAGCTGTGAAACATGGTAGAAACCGAATTACAGGGAAAAAAATCTCTTCATGGTCTGCAAAAGTGTCCCATGTAGTGTTCACTCTGGCATTCTCCAAAGTACCATCACTGGGCATATGATGGGAGACAAAAAGGGAGTGAAAGAAGACATGATTTAGTGGCATCATTTCTAGTTCCCTTGCCAGACACATCAACCCAGACACTGGGCATCTTTGGCTTTTTAGGTCTTAATATGAAAAGAGGCCTCTCAATCTGAGCCATTTCTCAAAAAGACAGTTGAACATTGACAAAGTGTGAATGGCTTTTGAAGGGCAATAACAGCAGAGAACATGCATAAGAAGCACCTACCCCTCTGCAGTAGCAGAGACTGATTTTTCAGTCACCCCTAGTTACCAGAGTCAAGTTGTGAAATGCTAGAGAGTAGTCAATAACAAAGTAAGTTTCTGCAGAGCTGTGACTTCAACAGCAAGGACATGGTGTTATCAGAGACATTCTGCTGTGAGGTTCACATAGAGAAGCCTGTTCTGGTGTTCTCGAGCAATATAACTGAAAGGTCTTCCTAGAGGCCCTTTCCTGGTTGGAATATCAAATAAACCATTTGCTTTTCTGTATTGTCCCACCTCTGAGGAGGAGTTCTACTTTAAGATTAAAAAAACTATGTGTGCCAAATACAGCTAATGACAGAGTCTTGGAAAAGAGCTGATTTGGTTTGTGATGGAAATTTACTTGGCTCATGAAAAGGTTACAGCTTTTCAGTTTGCTGGCTTCCAAAGCTGCCCATTTAGTGTATCTTCATCTGCTGTTTGTTAAGTAACAGCTTTTTTTGCCCCTAACAAGATAAATATTTCTGGGCTATGCCACGAGAAAGCATTGTTGAGCAGGTCATTACTCTCTCTGAAACTTTCTTGATTTGAGTAGGCAGATTTAATGCTGAGTTCAGAATATCAGGTTTTCAATCATTTCATGGAGTCAGTAGTCAGTTCTGATCCCCACGGTTTGAAGAGGATTATATTCAAGTCACTTATAAAAGGATTCAGTCTTCCACAGGTCTAAAGGAAGAAATGGTCACCTTACTGTAAAATATGTGTTTCTTTTGAAATGTATTCAGTATACAACCTATGACAGAGTCCTTTGAAAATGTGGAATGGCTTTGAACTTGCGTAATGCTCATCCTTACAGAGACAGTTTTTCTGCACAGACCTAGTGACACTGGAGGTACCAAATTATATTTTTCTTCGAGCAGCATTGGGAGGAAGCATAGCATAATGTCAGAAAGATACTCATTTCATGGTCCTGAATAAAGTTTATTCAGGGGTATTTTTTAAACAGTCTTTATATCAGTGCTGAAAATAAGACTGAACTAATGAACCAGCAAATATGGTGTCAGACATCAAGTTACTTGTCCTGTTGAACTTCGCTTAACACAGACTTACAAAAAGATTATGAAATTGTATGCAGAGATACACATTCTCCATTTAAAAGTTCAGATATTTACTTCTGTCAAAACTGTTCACTAGAGTTGTTGTAGATTCCTCATCCATGGAGGGGTGTTCAAGGCCAGATGAAACAGAGCTTTGAGCAACCTCAAATATGTCCCTACTCACAGCAGGGGTGTTGGAACTAGATGGTCTTCAAGGTCCCCTCCAACCCAAGCCATTCTATGAACAGTAGGTGTTTTGAATCCCAAGTGTCTACCAGGAAAAAAATAAATTGGTCAGCACAATATTCAAATAGTCATGAAAAGAAAACCTTAATGCACTTTTGCTGTATTTGGATTGTTTGGGAGGACCTTCATGTACCTTCAATTCAGAAGTAAAAAGAATTCTCTTGATGAAGTCTGAAAACCCTATTTCAATATTGAAGCAATGCATTAGTGCCTCAAGGCATTAGTATAATCCATATGAATTACAACTGAAATACTTGTATAACTTCTTGGTAATCAATGTGCAGTGATTCTGTGGGCCTATTTACAGGATTAAAACCAGCTATCTTGAAGCCAGTAGCAAATTTACAGAACTGTATTTCCCCATTTAGTCAGCAATAATGACTTAATTTACTTTAAATGTCTTGTCCATTGTAGTGGTTTTGTATTTTTAAAAACCAAAATTTTAAGGTGAAACAAATTGCTTCCTTTCTTTGCCAAGGAGTTTACTTTAGCATTTGCTGTTTCTCTTTAGGGTCGTGTGATAAAGGGGTCCTACAAGTTCCATGCCATTATCACAACATTTGAAATGATCTTGACTGACTGCCCGGAGCTGCGTAACATTCCATGGCGTTGCGTGGTCATTGATGAGGCCCACAGGCTGAAAAACAGGAACTGTAAGCTTTTGGAAGGACTCAAGATGATGGACCTGGTCAGTATGAACATCTCTTAGCTTTGAGTCTTCTATATTTTTATTACTTCTCATTTATAGTTTAATCAAAAAAGTAAAATAAAAGGGTCTTTTCTCAAGTAAATCATCAGGTGTTAAGAAGAGTAAGGGAATGCAGATGAGAAAGTATAAAATACCCAAAAGAATATGCATACCTTCAGTTTTGGAGAGCTGATATTTAAAAAGTTTTTTTCATTGATTTAGATGTAGAATTATGTGAATTCTCCTAAGACAATCAAAATAAATTTATTCTTTCATTTCTCTCCCTTCATGTGACTTAATCCACAGTCACTTCTTCACATAGACATTCATTTAAAAGTATAATGTGGTCAGGTGACTAAATTTGGCCATAAGAGTTAAACTGCTCTGCATTAATATCAGCTCTAATGTTAATTTGTTGTGTGTCCATAAGGATGTTCTTTCATATTGACTAGGGAAGGGCAAGTGAGATGGTTTCTGATGCTTACATTATTATGTTATGTGTACAAAATAGGTGTATTAAACTCATAGAGAAAAATAAGATAATGTGAAGATATTTGCCATTTAAAAGAAACAATAATTACTTTGTTTTGTGCAGAATATTCTTTTTAAATGTGAGAATAATGCAGTCATGCTAATTTAATACCTGTAATTCGGTTTGTGAAAATGCTGTGTACCTTTTGTTTTTCTTATTATGGTTGCTGTTAGTGGAAAGCAGAGCTTATAGTCTTACAGACTACAGATAGAGATATGGGACTTTTCACATTAGTTCTTGTTACACTGCTAAATTTATGTTTGGCTCTGGGCTAGTTGCTGAACCTGTCTGGTCTCCTTCTCTCTAGCAATATGCTACTTTTGTCTTTGCCACTCTCATGCTATTTAGCATGTAGTGGGAAGGTAGAACTCTACTTCAGGTTTCCTCTTAGATCCTGTGTTGATCTCCTGGCCTGAGGAGATAGTGCACAGTGGTCAGTTGAAAGTGTGGTAAATCAATGAAGTTTTACTGGAAATGATGGGATAGGTTCAACTGTTACTTTGCCATTGTACTTGTGAAAGGAATGGGGCACTGTGGACCAGTAAAATCTCTTCTTGTGTCTTGGAGAACTTTTGAAGCTGCTTAAGTAGTGAAGTGTTTTTCTGGGCTATCGCTGAAGGAACACCAGAGTACCAGTTAGAAATGTCTTGAGAAGAGTTTTATGTAAGTAGCTGGGGGAGGGGAGAGAAAGCAAAGGTGAGACAGACATATGGTGACAAGGGGAAAGAATTTTATGTATTTTTCCATTGGAAATCATAGCAATGGATTCCTAGGCAACTGTTTCTTAACCTTTCAGGAGCATAAAGTGCTGCTTACTGGAACCCCTTTGCAAAATACAGTGGAAGAGTTGTTTAGCTTGCTTCACTTCTTGGAACCAGGTCGCTTTCCATCAGAAACCACATTCATGCAAGAATTTGGGGATCTTAAAACTGAAGAGCAGGTAAACTTATCCTACACACTTACTTTTCTATTTAGATATTGTGATTTTATCCATTTTATTGTATCTGAACTTCATTACTTGGTTTGGTTTTTTGTTTCCTGGAGCACTGTGGTGGGTTTATCCCTTTTTAAAATTTTGTTTATTTTCATTTAGTTGAGGGTTTTTTACTTTTGGCCAAAAGTAATTCTGCCTTATCACTGTTCTGGTGGGGGTTTTTTGTTTTTGGGGTTTTTTTTTAATAAGTCCTTTGTCCATTGGACTTGCAGAAACAGGAAAAATTCCCTTTATTAAAATGTAATGTTTAAAAATAGAGGTGGGGTGTCTTGTAATGGTTTCTGGATGAAAATACTTCTATGAGAATTAACTTGTCATCTGACATTCTTCCTTAAGCATCTGGTGAAGGGACTGTCCCTGTAACTTCTATGGAATTAACATCTGAGAGTTTTCTTAGTAACTTAAGCGCAAACAGGAACATACTTGAAACTCAGTTTAGCAAGAGGTAACTAACTGGAAGGAAGTTTTTTTTCCACTCAGATTTCTCGAGCAGTCCAAGAGAAGAAATGCATAAATCAATACAAAATGAAAGACCCTAGGTGCAGCATGTTTTATATCTGAAATATAAAGTGTTTCTTTGTATGTATTGAAGTGTTTTAAAAGGCCAAACCACCTTAATATTAGGAATTAACTGAAGCATGGCACCTTAATTTGGCCCTTTGCTTCCTCTGATAACAACTGCATGCCTTTTTATATGTAACTTTGTGGGCTTTGTCTGAAAATTCAGTTTTTGACTTCTTGAATTTGTTGTCTTTCTTTAAGAACAACTCTTTCACACATCATAGTCTAAATTGGAAAATAGCTCTTCCTCTAGCCCCTGGCCACCAGGCGAAATCGTGGGATATGTTTCCATATATTCATGCTATTTATTCCATATATGAATGCTATTTATTACATGTCAGTCAGAATGGACACTGACCTGACTGAAAGTGAGCCAGCTCTGATGCAGAAGCCATGTAGTCCTGTTAATGAAGTGTTTGAACTGGAGCTAATATATTGTAACTCTTAACATAGCTTTGGTATGGCAGGCTCAAAATTACTGGAAGCTTCTGAAGCCATACATGGAACTATTACTAAAATAATGCCATTGGCCATGATCAGAATTAGAGCCTGGATTGATTGGTCCAACAAGTTCTTTTGAACTTCCTTATCTGTCGGCGCTCAGAGGTTTTGGAACTGGGTTTATCTTTCAAGTGGTGGGACAGGTTATGTGTTAATGACTTGGGGTTTCTTCTCCATTCCTTGCAATCCTATTCCATATATTTTCTCAATTGTTCATCCCTCTGTTCTAATTACCTTTTTTGTTCTGAAGTTGCTTTGTTACTAAGGGAATTATGTAAATTCAGGAGAAAGCATCTTTTGTTCGTATTTCTGCTCTGTAGCTCTGCATCAGGAGATGATGACCAATTTCAAGGTGAATTATTAGCTCTTCAGCACTGAGATGGTTTGTACTTTTTTACAGCCTAAAGCAACCTAAACACCAGGTGTTTGGGTGTTTTTTTAATATGGAACATATTTGAGGTTTTTATGCAAGGGACTTAACAAAACCTTTTAAAAACTTAGCCCTTTTTTAAAGAAAACTGACATTTTCTTCTTTGCCACTCCCACCCTTTAGGATGTGTCTTAAAGAATATGCCACAAAACCTGGAGACACTAAAAATTATCAGTGTCATAAAAATTAACAGAAATAAAATGTTTTCACTTTTAGACCAGTTCTAAATTGTGTTCGACTTCAGTGGATGACAAAACTAGGGAAATAAGAAAATAATTAGAAGCAGATATTTAAAGTGGGAAAATAGCATTAAATACTGATTAGTAATTAGAGGTGAACTGCAAAAGTTATCTTAAAGTGTCAAATTTGCTTATTTAACAAAGGGTTAGCTCTGCATTATTTGTGTGTAGTACTGTCCTTGTCTGGAAGTGTAGTTCTGAGTGAGGTCTATTTAATAACAGATATCACTAAACAGAAGGGCTACACACCGAAAATAGACTTTAGAAATGTGTATGTCACTGAGTTAATGAGGAAAATTTGCTGCTGAGTCACTGAGGGAAGATTTTTTACAGTGTGTTCTACTTGACATTTGAGGCAGAAAACAAGGATTTTAGAATTAAAGAAATTTCAAATTTAATATTCAATTTCTAGCAATTTTAATTCAGTTATTTTATCAAACATCTGTTTTCCAGGTGCAAAAATTGCAAGCAATTTTGAAGCCGATGATGCTGAGACGTCTCAAGGAGGATGTGGAAAAGAACCTGGCCCCCAAAGAGGAAACCATCATTGAAGTTGAGCTGACAAATATTCAGAAGAAATACTACCGTGCTATTCTTGAAAAGAATTTCACATTTCTTTCCAAGGGTGGAGGTCAGGCAAATGTACCTAATCTTTTAAACACTATGATGGAACTAAGAAAATGCTGCAATCATCCATACCTTATTAATGGTAGGCTGCTTACTTTTCTCCTCATTTGAAAAATGTTTGTAAAAAGGCTCACTAGGTATAAATTCTATTTTAGTATTTTTATTTATTCAGTTATTTTAAGTAGAAAAGTGAGATAACCTTTTAGATTCTCATAGGTATGGATGTCTGCTAGCCAGGACAGCGCTGCTGTTGCAGCTGCTTTTTTCTGCGCTGCTTTTTTCCAAGGCTTCCTGACAGACTTAGCCCTGGCTGAGTTAATGTTTGTGTTATAAAGTTTTCCTTTCTGTTATTTGTGACAAACAAGACTTCAGTTACCATGCAGGTTGTTGGATGCTGGCATGATGATGGTAATTTTTTCTTCACTCAGTTAGCTGCTACTTACTTTCTTGTTATCAAACATCATAAGGTAGTAACTTAAAATTTCTGAATAAAAGTTGCAGAGTAAGAAATTGTCATCAAGCCTGATTTTCAGTTAGTTTTCTTAATTTCACTATAGTAAGAGAAAGATTAGGGTAAATGTATTAGATTTCAGTAACTTTTTCTGTGTGATGGTATTGGTTTTAAATCAGGTTTATCTTTGGCAAGTAGTATGGAATAAAAAAATACTTAAGTTGAAAGGGAGCCATAGGGATTATTAAGTCCAACTCTCTGCTTCTCACAGAACTACCTAAAACTAAGTCATATGACTTAAGGACCAGATGGTCCTTGAACTCTGACTCGTGGTGCTGTGACTTCCCTGGGCAGGCTGTTCAGTGACCAACCCTGTGATGAACCAGCCAGCTCTAACTGTCTGAAGTATGCTAAACTTGCATGTGTTGGTCAGTTCTTCCCTTTGAGGATGTAACACAAGCCTCCATACAGGGTTGCATTCTACTAGTTTCCCAACTCCTGATTCTTACTAGATATGATTTATGGTTGGTTATTCTGGTTATAGGATTCATGATGAAAGACTATTTTATTCCAGAGCCATATGTGGTTTCAGGGTTTTTTTATTGTATTACTTCCATATTGCAGTACTTAAGTTCTTTTCCTTAATGCTTTTTCTTTAAATGGGGGGAAAAGCTTAAACTGATTCAAGAAATTATATTTAATTATATTTCATGCACAAGTAATTATTCCAAAGACATGATATAGGCTTACTCCAAAGTACTTCAACTCATCCATGCTGGTGGCTGTTCAGTTTCTAAACTCATATGACATACAGTAAAGCATCTTTGTGGTTCTGGTGCAGGGTTTGTAGAGTTTTTTTACTTGATTTTTCTGGCTTAAGTTAGTCAATTGTATGAATGAGTTTATCAGAATACTTTAGCGTTTCATCTCAATTGATGGTTCTTGGCTTTCAGCTAGTTTTTAACCTTGCTATTATCTTTCCTATTTCATATTTCTTGGAAGAAAAAAATACTGAATATTTTGCTGCTACTTTGTTTTGTCAAATAGTGTTTATGAGCAGTACTTGCAGTGTTGGCTACAGCAGTGATTTTTTTTTTCCTGAGAAGTCTTGTATCATTTAATACAATTTAGAGACTAATTTAAAAAACCTCAAATATTTTTGATGACTGTTATCTTAATAAAGGAAGGTGGGTTTGTTTCTTGAATTCATTTGCCTTTATAATATTTTTGTGATGTTTCGAACATTTGTACTTGCGTGGTATCATTCAGCAACATGGCAGGGGGGCTAAGCCTTCAGATTTGAGTGGGAAAATAAGTCCTGATGTGTTAGTGTGTAGATGGAATTAAACAAATACATCCTTGGCAGTTCTAGGACAGAAAATACTCCTACATGCTGTAGTTGTCTGAGCCCAAGGTTTTATTTTGTTGATTGATATTTGACAACTTTGTAGTTAGTGTAATGGCACATGTTTATTTTATTTCTGCTAAGAGTTTTTACAGTCTGAGTACTTATGGTTGCATAGTATTCTCCTGATGAATCATTTCCTGTAGCAAGTTCTGTTTTCTAAGCTTAACTGCTTTTATAAAAGTGTCTCTGAATCCTCATTTTCTTCCCAGTTTGTGAGCAAGCAGTAGTGCACACATATTTGAACATGATTTGTTTTGTGTAAGGGTTGCAAGTCTTCTATATAACCTTCAGTTAAGGCTATATGATGGAAATAGTATGGTAGGAGTTGAATGTAGGGTGGGGGTTTTGTTTCTTTCCTGGTTGATTGAGGTGTCTGTGGGCTGCTGATACTGGGAGTAGACTTCTAGAGGTAGTTACTGCATATTGGGTATTCTCCAGCCAACTTGGGGTAAAGCATTGTCTGTCATTTTTCATAGGGCTGGACTCCTTGTTTTCTCCATAGCAACCATTCTCAAGTATTTATATATCATTCCTCTCTTTCTCCAAGAACCAGCAATGGGGAATGCCTCTACGCTTACATGTCTTAGGGCTGAACACCAGAAAGGCTCCTTACTCTGTTTGTTGTGCCCTCTTGAGCCCTGGAAGCCTCTCCTGATGGAAGGTGGAAGTGGAGGTTTCCCTGATAGACCAACCACACATTCAAATACCTTCCTTTCATCCCTGCCAAAAAACTGCTAGAATAGGAAGTAATTTCATAGACCTGCAAGTACTGCATCAAGTAACTTTTGGGTAACAGGCTTCTCTGTGGACATGATGTAATTGCAATTGAAGTAGGAATTTTTAAAAAGAAGATGGTCTTCTACAGGATTTAGCTAGGACAGAGTTATTGAAAGAACAGATTTTTTGAGTAATCTGTAGTGGATTTGGGTCTTGCTGAGACCAAGCTCTGATACTGTAAATTCACCATTCATTATGCCAGATTGTAGATTTGTTGTGGTGTGGTTTGCTTTTGCAGATGCTGTTCTTGCTTCACAGTAGTGAAACTTAAATCTGGATATCACAGTTGAGTCAGAAATAATTGCTGTAACCTGGAAATTACTCTATATGAATTACTTGACATCCTGCTGTATCCTGGAATTGCCAAAGTTCAGTACAGAGTCAGAGATTTGCTGCCTAAAATTCTGCCTGTTTTACAAAGATGGGCAGTGATATGATTGAAGGGAACTTTGAATGTCTGCTTACACTCATTTCATATGGGCTTACTTTTCTTATGTGCGAACCATTAGGATGAGTAGCACTGGGAGCAGGGTATCCAGATCAGGAAAATCCAGTAAAACTGTCTTGCAAGGCAGTGACATCTTGAGTCCATCGGGCTCTGCAAAAGCGGGTGGTGCGTGGAGCAGCGTGGAGCTGCCAGGCAGCCTGCCCCGGATGGGATCTGGTTCAGGCACTGCGTTACAGCGGGCACTGAACCAGCGATCACACGGGGAGAGAGCCCTTCCCTGTTTGTTTACAGGCATCTACTTAGAGCTGGGATTGGAGAGGGAGATGCTCAGCAGAAGCCTGGCAGTAAGCTGTTCTTCCCCTCCCCCCACCCTTCCATCTTCCCTTGTGCTGTTCAAAAGCAGTATTGAATCTGAATATTAGACAAACTAAGAAATACTTTCTAAACTACATTTTGTTGGAAAAAAAAAAAAAAGCAGAGGGGAAAAAAGGATGGCTCAAAAAAAAAGGGCTTATTTGGAGGTGAAATAGGATTAGAACAAAGATTCCTAACCTTTTACATGCCAAGAATGGCAATCTGATGGTTCTTGGAATTGCCCACTTTGTAAAAGTGGCATAAAAATGGAATAAAAGCATAGGAGAGGATAAACAGAAAGATTGAACTTGGTCTGTAGTCTTCCAATAATGAGCAGAACAAGGAAATAGTTGCTGCTGTGGATATCATTCATAGGCAAAGTGAGTGGCAAGAGAGAACTTTTGACTGATGCTGTAAAGACTATACATTGGATAATTTCATCAAACTGAACAAAAAAAAGTACATTCAGTGAGAAAAATAAAAGAAGGTAAAATAATTTCATAGTTGCTTCCCCCCAAAATTTTTTTTTTTTTTAATTTTTATTTTTTAATTAATAATGAAAGGAGCAGGTTCAGGTCATGTGACTGTTTAAGGCTGATTTCAGAGGCACAGACATTAAATGTGATTTGTGTCCCTTGTATTTTTCTGTAGAAACAACATTGTTTTCCTTCATGTTACATATTTAAAAGGAAAAAAATCCATTTTATCTGTTGAAATATGTTTAATTTTTTTCACATATTTTCATGGTTTTTTCATTGAATTGTGTGTGTCAATAGTTCTATGAATTTATTTAGGAAAGAGTTTGGTGTTGCTCAAAAGAGGAAAAAAGAATGAATTCTCAGTTATTTTTTATTTATACAGTATTTGTGTATATGTTTGCTTCAAATTTAAGCTTAATATTTTTTATAAATGTTTATTTTTTTATGAATGTTTATTCACATAGTGCTTAAAACATTCCTGCAGTTTCTATAGGGTATTGAAGGTGAGCTCATTGTTTATTGATAAAACCCTTTGCAGCGTTCATGTATTGCTGTCCAATCTTTGCAGGTGCTGAAGAGAAAATTTTGGAAGAGTTTAAAGAAACACACAATGCCGACTCTCCAGATTTTCAGCTCCAGGCAATGATCCAGGCTGCTGGCAAGCTCGTACTGATTGACAAGCTGCTGCCAAAACTGAAGGCTGGTGGCCACAGGGTGCTTATCTTTTCCCAGATGGTGCGCTGCTTGGACATACTGGAAGACTACCTCATTCAAAGACGGTGAGAGCAACAATATAATACAATTATAAATAAACTGTGCCTTCCTCAGTGACCACTGTATTTAACCTGTGAGTAATCCATATAGAAAGGGAAGAAATTAAAACAGTATTTTCTATAGTGATCTGACAGAGGGAAAGAGCAAAACCTGGAGGTTGCCTTTTGAGTGAATACAAAATGACCTCATATGGAGAGCTTTAAACCTTTCAGTTTAGCTCTCAGTTAAATGTTTTGGTGGCTCTAGAGTTTTTTAATTTAGGCCTAAATTTTTATTGAATTCCTTGGAGTAAAATCTGTTCTTTACCAAAGAAAGAGACTTTACTAGTCTTTACTGAATAAGTTAGTTAGTCTCCTAGTTTGTTGCAGTTCTTCTAACCCATAGTAGCATATTTGTCTTTGGTGGTTTTAATTGCATGTTCTTCTAAAGAAGCAATGCCATTGCAGTAAAGCAATCCCTGTAATGCATCTATTTTTCAGGTACCCATACGAACGAATTGATGGTCGAGTGAGAGGCAACTTGCGTCAGGCAGCTATTGACAGGTTTTCAAGACCTGATTCTGATAGGTTTGTTTTCCTGCTGTGTACAAGGGCAGGAGGTTTGGGCATTAATCTTACTGCTGCTGATACCTGCATCATTTTTGATTCAGACTGGAACCCCCAAAATGACCTCCAGGTAATATTACAAGAGATGATTTTATTGAAAATTTTTCTTTGCCTTTTTACCGTGAAATTTTCTTCACCTACAAGAGAAATTATCTCTTGTTGCTCTCTTGAAAGCATAAACAATATTATTTATATTGAAAAAAACCCAACTTTTAAAGTAGATTCTCTATATTGATCATTTCAAAGTCTTTTTTGTTCCATTTGTAACCTGTAACTGAATACCTGTCTTTGTTTCTCCAGGCTCAAGCACGATGTCACAGAATAGGGCAGAGCAAATCAGTGAAAATTTACAGGTTGATAACAAGGAATTCTTATGAAAGGGAAATGTTTGACAAAGCTAGCTTGAAGCTGGGCCTTGATAAGGCTGTGCTACAATCTATGAGTGGAAGAGAAAATGCCACGAATGGGGTAAGGATTAGTTTCTAAAGGTGCATTATCAACAAATGCTATGAATGTGTTACACTTTGCTTGCCTGTTTGCATTTTAGCTGGAGAACAGTGGTTTTCAGATGGAGTGTGCCTGAGAGTTCAGTCGGGTTAAATAAGGGCATTGGCTACATGAACTGGCTCAGCCTATCTAATGGCTCACTTACTGCCAAAAGGGGGCAGGTGGAGTCATGTTCCCTCAGTCCTGATCCATTTGCATCACTCCACCCTTTACGTTATGTTGATCCTGGCACTTTATGGAGTTCTTCTAGTTAGCTTTTGCTGGTGTAGCCTTTTTGCTTTGCGGTTTTTTGGTTTTGGTTTTTTAGCTTTTTTGTCAGGTTAGTAAGTTAAATCTGCTCCCAGGATAAGTTTAGCAGTCATCAAAGCTAAAGGGATTCAGTGACAATGAATTATTAAGTTGTTTAAACCACTCATGTAACTTCACCCTGAAAATTTTGTTTTGTATTCTTCTTTAAAAGGTTATTTCAGCATGAATGTTTAATTGACCACCACCACATTATCATAGAGTTTCAGTTCTTAAACTGCCAAATAAGAGGGCAATCCATCTGATTGTGCTGTCAGATGGATAATTTGGCTGGTGTCAAAAAACCCCAAAACCATAACCTCTCTTATGTGTTACAGGTGCAACAGCTGTCTAAAAAAGAAATAGAAGATCTTCTTCGAAAGGGGGCATATGGTGCTCTGATGGATGAGGAAGATGAAGGGTCTAAGTTTTGTGAAGAGGATATTGATCAGATTCTCTTAAGGCGAACACACACAATTACTATTGAATCTGAAGGAAAAGGCTCAACATTTGCAAAGGTATGCATTGACATTTAGAGGAAAATGAATAAAATATGACCAGAATAGATGGAAGTATATTAAATTGCCTTCTTTGTCAATTTATTTTATCAGTGTCCTTGTTTTTTCTTTCTTGACACTACCTCTTCCTAAGTATTGTATTTGCTGGTATGAAACAGGTATTCTTCATAGCATGCAGTTAAGAAAGCAATCCACGTGTTTTTACTTTTACTAGGCTAGTTTTGTTGCATCTGGGAACAGGACAGACATTTCTTTGGATGACCCTAATTTCTGGCAGAAGTGGGCAAAGAAAGCTGAGCTGGATATCGATGCTCTGAATGGAAGGGTAAGACTCTTTCTAGTACAACTAAATCAAAGATTCCCTTCCCCCTGCCCCCTTCCTAAATTTATACATTTTCCCTTTCATTTTAGAACAACCTAGTTATCGATACACCAAGAGTAAGGAAGCAAACCAGACTCTACAGCGCAGTCAAAGAGGATGAGCTGATGGAGTTTTCAGACCTGGAAAGTGATTCTGAAGAAAAGCCTAGCACAAAGCCCCGTAGGCCTCAGGACAAATCACAAGGTTATGCAAGAAGTGAATGTTTCAGGGTGGAGAAGAACTTGTTGGTGTATGGGTAAGATATGCAAATAAAATATACAAATTATGGCTAAAGAGCTGAAAATTATATACAGTAAATAAATCATCCTTTTCTTGGACACATTCACATACTATCATATTGTATTATGCTTATACATGCCAGTCAGATTTGGTTTTGGTTGCTATATATATAAATTGCACTTACGTGTGCTACTTAGTCTAAAGTATCTGAGTGTCTCTCAGATGGCTATGAACTCACTGGTAAGAAAAGTGGTTTTGTGATGGCAGAATATTTGTTTTTGGTTTCTCACTGTAAAGAATTCTTGAGCTAATGAGTTTTAACCTCTCAGTGTTGAAGAAAGTAATAGTGTATTTGTACAGAACAAAATGGTTTTGAAATCAACAGTCAATCTAGACTTTGTCACCTCTTGAATTCAGATATTTGATACTTCATATTTTTCTCACTGAGTGTGCTAATTTGAATTTTATCTCTTTGCAAGCAGGTAGCTATATTTGACTTCTAACATAATGGCCTTCAGATTGACTGTCTTTATTTTAGAAATTAGTGCACAACAGTTGCTAGTAATAGGTGTCTGGATCAAAATAGGAATGGTTCCTCAAATACCATGATTGTAGGAAGGAGTTGAATTTCCTATTTGTAGCTAACTGGGACCTTTAGAGTTAAACATATGTACTTTATTAATCTGAGTGTAGTTCAATTGCAGCTTTACGAGCAGTGAACTTATTGCCTGTTCAGTAAAATAAACATTCTTAACTCTTTGGTGCTGGAGGTTGGATTCCCTGACGTAACCTGCAAATGCAAAATGCATTAGTGCTGACACAAGAGGTCCCAAGTTGCTTGATACCAGGAGTTAAATTGAAAGTCACAAATTAAAATACCAGTACCCTGGCTGTTCTATTGAACATATTTTTCTTGTAGCTGGGGTCGTTGGACTGACATCCTCTCACATGGGCGCTATAAACGTCAGCTAACAGAGCAAGATGTGGAAACCATCTGCCGGACTATCCTGGTGTATTGTCTTAATCATTACAAAGGGGATGAAAATATCAAAAGTTTCATCTGGGATCTGATCACTCCAACTGCAGATGGGCAAACTCGAGCTTTGGTTAATCATTCCGGTATGTCTACCACAATCAAATAATGATGCTAGTAAATAGGGAAGAATTGCTTCAGTTGTGCTATGTATTTGGTTCAAACTATAGCCATTCTGACATGTCGTAGGATCTTGTCAGATTTTATGAGTAAGGTGGGCTTTGACTTGGTCTGTACTTAAAGGGGAAGTCTCCCTCAGACACTTTGTAGAATGCAGTGCTCTTTCCTTTAAATCGGCTTTAAACAAATATTCCAGCGTAATTTTTTGCTGGCACCTACTGCTGGATTTAATTTCTTTTAAATTGCCATAAATCAGAAAGCTTCTTTCCCTATGGCCATTTAGATTCATGAGAGTTTTTACCAGAAATATTTATATAACACCATTTTTCTGGCTAGCACTCTGAATTTTTGAAATCTTCACACCTAAATTTGCATGAAAGTTTTGTTTGATTTTGTTACTTGCAATTTTCTGTACTGAGTTATGTTGCTGTTCAGTTTTTGGTGGTTGAGTTCCCCACAAAGTAATGAATATTTGGCTTTAAACGTATGTTTGTAGTGTTGTTTGGGGTGAGAGTTTTTGTATTCATATTGTGTAAGAAATATTGGGGTGTTTTCTAGGTCTGTCTGCACCAGTGCCCAGAGGGAGGAAAGGGAAGAAAGTAAAAGCCCAGAGTTCACAGCCAATGCTGCAAGATGCTGATTGGCTCACAACCTGTAATCCAGATGTATTATTTCAAGAAGACAGCTATAGGAAACATCTCAAACATCACTGTAATAAGTAAGTACTAATAAATGTTTTATTTAGAGGTTTGGGATTTTTTTTTTAACTACATGCTTTTGAAAAGTCCACAACTTCATTTAGATATATTTAAAAGAACACAGGGCCATTTAATAGGATATAAGGGCCATTATTACTTTTTAATTTGGGGATAATCATCTTAACAGATATCTGGATACTTCTGTAAGCGCTTCGTGACAGATCAGCACAGTTCTGATGAAAATTGTTCTCTACTTATTAAATAAGAATGGAATCCGCTAAGGTTATTTTTTACCATAGAAAGTAAAGACTATATTCCTACACTAAGTCTATTTCACTTGACAATTGGCTATCTTTAAACAAAAGCTATTTGTTTCTTAAGTTCTTGTGGAGTCCCTCAGGCTGGTATTTAAAGTTCTGTTCCATAGAAGTTAAACTCATATATCCAGTTCTTAGGTTCGGGTGATTCGTGTAGTAGTTCACCCATATGTGGGCGTATCTTTTCTCTTCATTCTTTCTCTCCCTTCCTCTCTTGCTCTCCTCAGAGAACATTTATATATATAAATTATGTATATAGAAATAGGCAATAATATATGATAAATATACAAAGTATTTATTCTTTCTCCTTTGAGATGAAATCTCACCAAACTCCCTTACCTGAATTGATTTGTCCTATGTTGATTTTCAAAATTCTAAACATTTTACTAAACCAAAAACCTTTTGGCGATAAAGATCATTGTATATAATGTTTTATTGTTCCATTAATGTCTCTTAAGAGCCTTTCTTATGTACTTTCTGGCTTTTGTTTTGTAGTATCTTTTTTTTGTGTCAGCTTTTTTTGATGCTGTGTCAGTTTTGCTTAGTATATTCTCCATATAGACACTGAACCTTGTCCCAAAAATATCTTGGTTTAGAGCTGGTTGGTTGATTGCTTTTGGGATTTTGGGATGTTTGGTTTTGTTTTTAAATTTCTGCTCTTCATTGTATATATATCATACAGTTGTAATGCAGTGTAACTGAAAGGTCATCATTTCTTTTGTGGTTTGAATATGTATTGTATCTCATTAATGCTGTTTAGTGGAAAGATATTATTGATTTGAAAAGTACCTGTGGGCTGTCAATAGGGGGTGTGATGTGAAGGAGGAAAGGCATTTAAGGGGTTTATTAGCTCATTTCCAGATGCTAACCAAGCTTAATTCTTAGCTGATGACAACAGATAACTCATAGAATTATGTTAGTGAGTGCACTTCCAAATAAACTGCTTTCTGATTTTTCTGAACTGTTTTCTTAATTTTTTTAATACTTTAATTTAATTTTTTAATTTTTAAAATTTATTTTTTTTTAATACTGCCTCTTTAATAATGCAATAGAACAATTACAAGGACTGGGAAGACTGGTAAATATGCAAGAATGTTTTCAGTTGCTATCTTTTTCCTTCACTTCCCAGATTCACCAGGACTAAATGAATTGTAGAAGCCACATGTTTTTAGCACAGGTAAAATCAAACAGAGGTGGAGCCAGTTAATTATCTGAGTAATTTCTTTCAAAAGATACCAGTTGAAGTTGGCTTTTTGAGAATGGGTGTCCTTTCCTTAAGTACCATGTATGCTCATTTGATGCATAGGACTCCTGAAAGGTGCAAAGAGCCTCTGGTTTTTGGTTTATCTTGGATTTTCTTTCATGCTTCTCCTCTTTGGCTTGGTGTAACAGCTGTTATTGCTTAATACTAAGATGATAGAGACCCTCAACAGCTTATTTACATAGCCACACAGGGAGCAGGGACACCTTACTGGTCCCAGTTAGTGTGCACAGAAAAAGAAGCATGTCTGACATGTTTTGAATTGCAGACATGACCTTCATTCAAATCCCTGCTCTTCCGAGGTTTGATTGAATAACACGTGTGAAACCGGGTATTGCTCCAGTTGCATCTGATCTCTAACAAGGACCTCTCTAAACTGGTGGTGGTCTAAATTTTTCATGCAAGTGGGTGATCAGATTACTGCTTCCCTGGTCACCCTTGCTGTTTCAGGAGCAGCAGCAATTCAACAGTTGCTGTGATGGATTTGGGTACAGTGAGAGGGCAGGCTGAGTAATCTCCATCTTAGCTGGTACTGGTTTTACTTCATGAACCAGGCAGCAGGGGGTGCCCTGAATTGGGTAAACATAGGAGAGCAGGATTATGTCAGGTAGATACTTTTTTTCTACAGAAATGACCTCTTTTCTAGTCTCCTTGAAAAGCCAGTCTGCCATTCTCTCTCCTGCCAGCTTCCAGTGTGACCACAACACCTGACAGTGCTTCCAAAACCAGTTGCAGTATTGCAGAAATGGGGAAAAATAAACTTGGCAACGAAGATTTTTCACTTCCTTTTAACAGTTAGGTTGTGCATAGGTAAAATTTAATAGCAGTTTGAACTATAAAGAGTAAAAATAGTTAATATCTCCCAAGGGAAATGGGGGATTATTTTTCCCCCCATTCTCAGAAGCAAAAAGTTGTATAATCTGAAAAACCTGACATTCCATATTGAGGGTTTATTGTAAGGTAGTAAAACCAGATTTTATATCTCGTTTATTCCTACAACTTCTGATGTGCTTCCAAAAATGGTATTAAGGCAGCAGCTGAGGAAATTTTATGAGATAATGAAGCAGAACAGTTACTGAAAGCCATCTGCTCAGTTGTTTACAAACTTGCTTCAATACTTCAGAGGCAGTGGTAGAGTACGTGTCTAAACTTCACAAGCTGCACTAGGTAGAACTAAATGAAATGCGCCGGGGCCGGGCTGAGCTGGGTCCCTCTCTGTGCAGTGTAAGCAGTTGCCAGGCAGGCCTGTTGGAAGCCAGCAGAAAGCACCACACAGAGGTGATTATGTGCCACCATCTGTCACGCTTCAAGCCTACCATACAGCATGGCTAATCAGCCTTGGCAGGATGATGGATGAACAGCAGCAGCTGCCAAAAGCCACTGTTGGCAAACAGTCCTGAAGTTAAGAACTTTTTCCCCCCTCTGCCTTCCTCTCCAGGGTCCTGCTGCGTGTCCGCATGCTCTACTATCTACGACAAGAAGTTATAGGGGACCAAGCAGACAAGATCTTAGAGGGTGCTGACTCAAGGTTAGTGCAAGTGCAACTTTATTTTTTGCTTTATGACTCTGGCTTTTGTAAAGTACACGTACTATAATAATGCAGCATTTAGAGGTGGTCACACTTTATCTCTTGTATGTCTGTTCTCAAGCAGCCTTATTATTTTATCAAGCGCAGTAGGTAATTTTCCTGGGGGAGGAAACAATGTGGGAAATGACAGAAGTGGATTTGCAGTTCTGCTAATATTGAGGGATTATACTATCTCAATTTAAAAAATTAAAAAAATACTAAGACCTTAAATGAATAATATTTAGATAACCATTTGATTCCCAAAATAGCCTAATGTGGGGGGGGCAAGGTGGGAGGTGTTTGTTGTGGGGATTTTGTTGATTAATTATTTTTTTGTTGTTTGTTTAACCATCCTAATTATTTTTAGGGTATTTCACTTTATGTATTGAGTTTTGAGGTGGTTTTCCAGCTCAAAATTTATATTTACAGAACAGCGTAAATCACTTGGGGGTTTTTTTTAGGATGTTTTTTTGTTTGGTTTTTTTTGTTAATCTTTGTCCAGCAATACCTTTGAGAATGTATTTCATGCTGTCTTCACAGTGAAGTAGATATATGGATACCTGAGCCATTCCATGCCGAAGTTCCTGCAGACTGGTGGGATAAGGAGGCAGATAAATCCCTTTTAATTGGAGTATTTAAACACGGTAAGTGATGTCTCACTCTCAACAAAACTCAGTTGTAAAGCTTTCAGTGTGTAGGACTGTTCAGTCATAATATTAACAAGTATTGTTCCAAAGAACTGTTGGCTTGTATCTCCCTTTTTTCTTGCCTGCATTAAAAACCTAATATGAGCTGTAAATATCAGATGCTGTTTTTAAATGTTTGCAGAACATTTGAGAAGAAAACATTACTTTCTTGGCTGTAAATAAAACAAAGCCATATTTGTTTAAATAATAGCCAAATAGTAAGATAGATCTCCATAAACTTTGCTTCCAGCACTGCTTCACTTGCTAACTCTGCCAACCAGTGTCAAAGTGGACGGTGGGCTTAACCTCTGCTATTAATCTGTACAAGTGCCTCCTGGGCTTTGTTCCAAGCAATATTTCACAAATGTCAGTGTTGAGAACTCCCGGCTCCCTTGAGTGGGATGCAGCCTTGTTAACTTTGAAAGGCTGGGGATGCAGAGCTGGCATGATATATACAGTGAGCGATTCCTGATTATAATCCCAATTCTCTGGAGGTCGCAGAGGTATTCTCAGCAGCCCAGCCTGACTAAAGGGGAGAATGATGGCTTATAAAACCTTTCATGATTACAGTTTGGCTTGAGGCTCTACAGCAGTTAGGAGCAGTGTGTTGTAGTACAAATCCTAATTGAATTGTGCTGTTCTGCCTATGTACAGCAGCTCTGTGTTGTGGGCTCAGCTGAGGCAAGTCTAGTCTAAAAATCATTTTCCTGCAGTGCACTGTTGGGATCTGCCATTTTCCATCTAGTCAACTTGGGCAGTAAAAAAGCAAACAGCAGTTTGAAAACCATAGAGGGAACAGTGTCATCTTACTGACATGCATCATCCTAAACCTAATAAGACAGGTTCGTTGGCCTTACGTATAACCCATGTATGCAGCATTTTTGCAGCCTATATTGAGTGTTCCAGCAGGGCTGGAGCTATTGAAAATAACGTGTGTGTGTCTGTGTGTGTGTGTGCGCGCGTGCTTCCATTTGCGACTGCGTTTTTCCACTGGCGAGTATTGAATGTCAAGAGCCACTGTGAAAGTCGTATACGAAACTTGAAAAGTTTTTCGCTTCAGAAGGGTTTTTACTTTGCTTTATAACGACATGAAATTTGATGCTATCCTCACTGTCTTATATTTGTTAATGTTATTGATGGGAAAATGTTTCTGTGCTGTTGGAATTTACCAACATTAACAATTTTTTACTCAAATTAGATGTTTCCTTTGTTTTATTTGAAAATATTAGTGAATCCAGAAAATTATACTTCTACTGCCTAGACCTGTTCTATTCACAGCTGGTAATAGCTTTTAAAAAAGCATTTGTCTCCCACTCTTCACATAGGTTATGAGAAGTACAATTCTATGAGAGCTGATCCAGCACTGTGTTTTCTGGAACGGGTTGGCATGCCTGATGCAAAGGCCATAGCTGCTGAACAGAGAGGGACAGACATGTTAGCAGATGGCGGTGATGGGTAAGGAGGACATGAAAAAATTAATAAACTTTATCAGCATTGTATATGTTGGCATGGGTTCATATGTCATATTATACTTACACGTTGCCTGAGGATATTAAGTGATCGTATGATGTACAAAGTACATAGATTTGTTTACACAGTTGAGCATGAAATACAAATGTGTAACTTGGTACACCATACTGATGGCTTTTGTAGCTTTTTTGCTTTTGTCCAGAAAATCAGCCCCCTCTCAAAACCAGTGTTTTTCTTGAAAATATTTTAAAAATATTTTATAGGGGTGAATTCGACAGAGAGGATGAAGATCCAGAATATAAGCCAACCAGAACTCCTTTCAAGGATGAAATTGATGTAAGAACTCCCAATTTTCTGTAATTACAAATATGTACAATTATAATTGAGTCTCCGTATTTATAAACACACCTTACATATATTGTTTGCTGCTCTGTTTGAGAGATGACATTTTTCTTCTCAAATTATGACATATGGTCAAAACTGAAAACTAGAATAACTTCTGTCTTCTCCCCAAGGAATTTGCTAACTCACCTCCAGAAGACAAAGAGGAGTCCATAGAATTACACCCAAGTAAGTCTATAGCAAAAAAATTAAAAAGATGAAAAGGGATTGTTTAGTGGAAGGTGGACTGTTTATTTTACCACATGAGGCTAGGAGATGTTTTGGGACAATACCACAGAAAGCTTTTTGCTGCCAAATCTCTTCATGCTTCACATTTTTCAAAACAATTACATACTGTCTTTGAATAACCCACATTATGGTTCTCTGGATTTCTAATTACATAGTAGAAACCATGATGATAAAGACCGGATGTTTCATAATGCAGCCGTTGATGGTTTTTCCGAGATAATCTTGGAAGTTACAAATACGTTGTTTTCTCAGTATAGAGGAAAATTGCCAAGTTTAAGTGAGAATAATGAAGTGGGAAATGATAAGCATAGGTGTTTCCTCAGAGGCAGAATGATCTTCTTAATAATGTATTTAAAGATGCATTGCAATAACTTAAATACTTACAGTGTTCTTAATATGTTTGCATTCGCAACATCGAATCATAGTGCTTGATGGTTATCTCTAAATGCTTCAGAAGCATTTCTGAGTTCTTAGAGTTGTATGGTTTGATTCTATTTTTTTATCTCTTACCAATAGTTATCCTGTTTCTAATGCATTATGCACCAGTATTAGAGGCACATGTTCTTATCTGATTAAACAGGAATCCAGTTATAGCCATTGAAACTTTGAAGTGTTTAGTGTTGATTTTGCAGTGCAAATACTCTCTTCTCTAGACAAGCACAGTGAAAGCAACTCTGAGTTAGGGCAACTCTACTGGCCCAACACTTCAACCCTGACTACCCGTCTGCGTCGCCTCATTACTGCCTATCAGCGCAGCTATAAAAGGCAACAAATGAGGCAAGAGGCACTAATGAAGACTGACCGCAGGAGACGTCGGCCTCGAGAAGAAGTGAGGGCACTGGAGGCAGAGAGGGAAGCTATAATAACTGAGAAACGACAAAAGTGAGTTTCCCGGTGATATTTCTCTTTAAATCTTATTTGAGCTTAAGTGTCACCCATACCGGTCTTTTGTTTTGAAAGAATAAACTAAGGGGGTTTTGTGGCTTCTAAATATGTTTGGACTCTTATCTATCCAGTGCCTCACTTCTCTTGCTTCTTCCTTGGCTAGATGGACAAGAAGAGAAGAAGCTGATTTTTATCGTGTGGTGTCTACTTTTGGAGTTATTTTTGATCCTGTAAAACATCAGTTTGAGTGGAATCAATTCAGAGCATTTGCCAGGCTTGACAAAAAGTCTGATGAAAGCTTGGAAAAGTATTTTAATGGCTTTGTGAATATGTGTAGACGAGTTTGCCGAATGCCAGTCAAACCAGATGATGGTAAGTTTTAACTGACTGGAAATCAACATGAATATTGTGAGACAGTGGGACTGTTGAATCTTCATGCCCAAGTGTAATGATTTTGAAATGGCTGTGCATTCAATCCATGTTAAACAGTACAACTTGGTGTCCTTGCAGAGCCTCCTGATCTTTCCACGTTGATTGAGCCAATCACAGAGGAGCGTGCTTCGAGAACTTTGTATCGCATCGAGCTGCTGCGCAAGATCCGGGAACAGGTCCTCCATCACCCGCAGCTGGGGGAGAGGCTAAAGCTTTGCCAGCCAAGTCTGGACCTGCCAGAGTGGTGGGAGTGTGGTAAACATGATAAAGACTTACTGATTGGTGCTGCTAAACATGGAGTCAGTAGGACAGATTATCACATTCTGAATGATCCTGAACTCTCTTTCCTTGAGGCTCACAAAAACTTTGCTCAAAACAGAGGGACTGCAAATACTGTCTCTTCTGTAAACCCTCTGGTTGCTGGCTGCAGTCAAACGCCCCCAATTGTCCCATCCACACCAGTACAAGAAGAAAAGACTACAGAACAAACAGAGTCTAAAGTTGAAGGGTCTGAAAATCCAGCAGCCAAAGAGAAGTCTGAAATCAAAGAGGAGACAGCTACTACAGATAAGGACACTAAACCAGACTGTGATGCTGAGGCTGAGCCTGGCTCCGTTAAATGTGAATTGAAAGACATAGAAATGAGTACAGATGTAGATCCAAAATCTATTTCTGAGAAAGGTTCAGAAGAAGATGAAGAGGAGAAACTGGAAGATGATGATAAATCAGAAGAATCCTCCCAACCTGAAGGTAATACACTGGTCAGATCAGTTCTGTGTGCTTAGCACAAGCCCCGCAGCTGTTGTAGCTCATGCCAGCTGGTAAGTGGCACACAGGGTGCCATTATGGAGTATGGGATGGGGTACATGTAGCAGTTCCTCTGCCCTTCCACGTATCAGGTGGCTAAATAAGCTTTCATAAGAACCACCCAGCATCAGCAGGGTGTTCCCCCACAAGGGATGATTTCCAGATAGCTCCCTGAGGCAATAAGCATGGTCTCTGTGCCAAATGTGGAAGGCTGGAGCTCTGCTGTAGTAATTACTAAACAAAAGCCTGAGCTAGAAATGTTGTGTCAAGCCTGGTTGCCTTAGCCTATCTAGCTGGGTAGACACTGGATGTTAATACCTGGTCATGATTGTTATTCAGCAGGAGCAGTTTCTCAGGGTAAGAATTTTGATGAAGAAAGCAATGCCTCTATGAGTACCGCAAGGGATGAAACACGTGATGGATTCTACATGGAAGACGGGGATCCCTCTGTGGTACAGCTGCTTCATGAGAGAACATTTGCCTTCTCATTCTGGCCTAAGGTTGGTTAGGGGTTGAAATACCTGTGTCTCTTTTAATTTAAGTAAAATACGGGAAATATGCTTGCAAAGTTACAGTGAGCTTTGTGTGATACTGCACTTTTGGCCAGGCAAAAGACCTTTTTCTGTGAATGATTTGTGGAATGGCACTTTTTTCTTCAAGCTCATACAAACTAACAGTGGAAATGAAAGAAATTGCTCTTTTTTTTGTAAAATAGTGTCATTTAGTAAAACAGTGGACTGCTGGCAGACATGAGTTCTTCACAGGGTCCATAACTTTTTGTCAGCAGAATCCCACCTCTTGCACCACTGTACAGTTTTGAATTAGGAATTTTTCCTGCAGAACAATCTGCAGAATTGAGAGCAGAGACTTTCAAAGATCACCTTTTATTTTGGGGTGAGGAGATTGTAGGGAAGAGTTTTTGGTGATCTACATGATCTAAACCCTTATGTAATGTTGACAGATGTAATTGTATTAAGGTATCCGGCAAACATAAGCAGTAGTTTCAGACAGGATAAAGCTGTATTTTATTGTGGTAACAATGCAGAAAATTATCTAATATAAAGTGTTTTTAAAAATACAAAACTGTAACCTTGTAATAAATCCATACTTAATTTAGTACTCTCCTTTGCAGTAAGGGGAGAGAGAAAAATAAAGTAGTAATAGTCTTAAGCTTACTAATCACCATAACAGGGCCATCTGGTTGGGGCAGGGAGGGGGAAGTGGGTAGCAGGGCAAGAGGACCTTGCTCTTAATAGGCTTATTTCTGGGGAAAGCAAGCAGTCTGTTGCAGCTGCTGAGATTTGCTAGTGGCTTTTGCACTGTTTTGCTGTTCAGGAAGCTAACTGATGCTCATATTCCCTAACCAGCAGTATTTCTTAGAGTTCCAAAGTTTCTACTACTTCAGGCAGGCTAGTGTAGAATGTGCTTGAATACTGAAATGGAAAAAAATAAAATAATGCTCATCTCTGCTTTCAGCAAGTATTTTGGAAACATGGGCTAAAATCTTACTCCAGTCATAGTGTGAAAGTAGAACAGAAAATCCTTCATCTGTATAGGTTCAGCATAAGTAGACTAATAAACATAATTAGAGATTTTTAGTGTACACGCTTCAGTGAAATTTGAAGTGATAATGGGCGTGGAATGAAAATTGACATTCATTAGATGTCCTAGGTTGGTGCCCATTTCATAATGTTGAACTTTATTAATGGTGACACTAATGAGGATCCACTTCCTAGGACAGAATTGCAGATCCAGCCTCTTGGATCTTGAGAACTGCAGCTTTAAGATACTGATTGCAGATGAGTTTATTTTCCCTTCTTAACTGTTGATGTTGCTAACTACTGAAGTTCTGTAAAACAACAATGAGTTTCTATTAAATTTTTCAATTAGTGCATTGTCATACAGAAAACTTGGTCTGTCTTTTCTCCTTCCCCTCACAATATAAATGTAGCTTTTAAATCCTATTAAAGTATTATTCTACAAAATTGTGTTAGCATCTCGAAGGTGATCAGTTTATTCCTAACATGCAAGAATAATTGTTTCTGAATGTCTTCCTTAAGCTCTGGAAAGTGGACTGTGCCATAATACTCAATTGAGTTTAAAAGGTGACATTTACACTGAAGGTTCATTACATACTTTTCCTTTATGCAGGACCGAGTAATGATCAACCGATTAGACAACATCTGTGAAGCAGTGCTGAAAGGGAAGTGGCCAGTAAATAGGCGCCAGATGTTTGATTTCCAGGGGCTCATACCTGGGTACACTCCAACAGCTGTGGACAGCCCTCTACAGAAAAGGAGCTTTGCAGAGCTCTCCATGGTTGGTCAAGCCAGCGTCAGTGGCAGTGAAGATCTCACTGCTTCTCCTCAGTTATCAAAGGCAAGGCTGCAGCATCCTCTTTTTTACATAAAACATTTTATCTGGCATGAGCTTCTCTTGCATAATAGAAAATAAACCAGCATGAATAAAGTAGGAAAAACATAAAAGTGTTTCTTTGAATAAAACGGAGGCTTTGTTTTCAGAGCTATATGTTTGGAGTTTTATTTTAAATTCAGCATAGCAAACAGCTTTGCTAATGTTTGTAAATGCTCATTTTTTTATTAGGAAGATGCACTCAATTTATCAGTTCCACGTCAGAGGAGGAGGAGACGAAGAAAGATTGAAATTGAGGCTGAGAGAGCTGCCAAGAGGAGAAATCTTATGGAAATGGTTGCCCAGTTACGCGAGTCTCAGGTGGTCTCAGAAAATGGACAAGAAAAGGTTGTAGATTTATCAAAGGCCTCACGAGAGGCAACAAGTTCTACCTCAAATTTTTCATCTGTTACTTCAAAGTTTATCTTGCCTAATGTCTCCACACCCGTGTCTGATGCCTTTAAAACTCAAATGGAGCTGCTGCAAGCAGGTCTTTCACGCACACCCACAAGGCATCTACTAAATGGCTCTTTAATAGATGGAGAACCACCCATGAAGAGGAGAAGAGGAAGGAGGAAAAATGTAGAAGGGCTTGATCTGTTATTTATGAGCAACAAACGGACATCGTTGACTGTAGTAAGACCACAGCCTTTTTCCTTTTGTCTCATATTTGTTCTTCTGTCTGTGGTACTTCCTGAATATGTTTTAAGTGTTATTATACTCTGCCTAATAAAAACATACAGTTTTTGCCCAACCAGGTTTTTTCTTTGTTTAGAGCTGTTAATTCTTTTCAAACCAAACAAAATGTGCACATCAAGATTTTGCTTTAACAAATCGTAGCTGAATTTTAGGTAACTTGTACTTGCAAAATTACTTGCTTTTTAAAAAAAAAAATTTCTAACAAGATGTGTTTTGAGGCTTAAGTAAGTCTTTCTCGATGTGTTGAAAAGGGAGGGTCTTGAAGAATCTTGGAGGACATTTACTGGAAATGCAAAGAAACTGCTTTGCCTTTAGCACTCTGTTCTTTATTGTTCAAGGATGTAAAATTTTCAAAATTTCCTCATGCAATGCTACTACTTAATGTAGTATGAGTATTTAAACCCATTAACTCTTGTGTATGCAAAATCTTGGACATTTCATTTCAATCAGTCCCTGAAATTATTACTCTGGCTGTTACCATGAAGGGAAGACTAATACAGATGTGATTGTTTTCAGGAGGATGCAGAAGTGACCAAAGCTTTTGAAGAAGATATGGAAGCCCTACCAGCAAGAAACATTCCATCTCCTGGTCAATTAGACCCAGAAACTCGCATCCCTGTAATCAATCTAGAGGATGGGACCAGGCTGGTGGGAGACGATGCCCCGAAAAACAAGGATCTAGTTGAATGGCTTAAGTTGCATCCTACTTACACTGTAGATATGCCAAGTTATGTACCAGTAAGTATGGTTCTAAAAGTGTTCTTCTATTGTATTAATACAAAAGTGACTGAATTTCCTCACATTAGGCATAGTCATTTGATTTTGTAGCTTGCTTTTCAACAGACGTTTTCTCCTTATTCACCATTCCTATTTTATCCACACCCAAGTGACATTGAGGTGTTTGGTTTGCTTTTCCTTTCTTAATATTTGTATATAACAGAATGTTAGAACTGTGTTTGACAAGTTCTGCAGAATTTCTTCATCTGATACAAAAAAATTTTTTCTTATGTAATCTGAGAGTAAAGTAATGGATCCTTTCTTAAAATTGTTATGAGAAGGGGTCCAATGATCGGTGATTTTTGTCAAGAAATTAAAAGCTAAAAGAAATAAATTTCTCTTCTTTCCAGAAGAGTGCAGATGTGCTGTTTTCCCCATTTCAGAAGCCGAAACAAAAACGACACAGATGTCGAAACCCTAATAAACTGGATATAAACACCTTGACAGGAGAAGAAAGGGTACCTGTTGTAAATAAACGAAATGGAAAGAAGGTAAAAATTAAGTTATTTCAGTCAGTGTCTGTAATAATGTCTTTGCATGTGGAAAGCAGGTTTTCTACCCAAGTTTTCTCTTTAAAAGTTTAATAATTTGGCACCAGCAGTTTTTCTTACTGGACTATGCCACCTGGTTCCTTTAATTCCTTCTTTGCTCTTCTGATATGTTCATATTAATCACCTGAGTGAATAACTCTCACTTTTTGAACCCATACAGCACTTTTTGTCCTTATAGACAAAATTTATTACCAGGCCTGCCTAAGCTGTAGCACTTTACTGTTTTTTTAAAACATGATTTTGTCAATTGAGGTATCACTAGCTGCTTTCTGCGTAACAGTAAACGGAAAGTCTTTGCTGCCATCCTTCAGAGATGAAAGTGTGCAGATAAAAAATGTCCATATAAGTAGTTGTTTGGTTTTGTTGTTGGGTTTTTGTTAAAGTCATAACCGTGTGTGTTGTGTTAGATGGGTGGAGCTATGGCCCCTCCAATGAAGGACTTGCCAAGATGGCTGGAAGAAAATCCTGAGTTTGCTGTTGCTCCAGATTGGACTGACATTGTTAAACAGTCTGTAAGTGAAACACTCTTTCCGTGCGTCACTGTGGGTTATAGCACAGAAAAGTTGAAGGCTGCGTAAATTGATTATTAAGCCTTTATCTCATAGCTGATTTTGAGGAAATTGTGGTGTCTGTGTAGGAGCTACCCAGCTTAGGTGGAAGTGGTGATAGGAAGCTGCTGCAGAATGGGATTGAAATAACACTCAAAAAATCAGCTGCAGTTAAGGTAGCCTTCAGCATTTGTTTTGCATTATTTTTTTCTTTGTTTTTATTTAAACAATCCTTAAAAAACACAGGTATTTGTACATTAGAAACTACTAAGCAAATATTTGTCATATTCATAACAGAAATACACTTCATTGTCTCAGTAATAGGCAGCATGAAAGGAATAGGTCTTCTGATTTTTATTTTACAACACTTGTTTGAAAATCAAGGTAAAATTCTGCAAGTCCTCAATTCATAGAATATTACTGTTCTGAAATTCAGTATGAATTATGATGATGTAGAGTTGTAATTGCACTGTATAAGGGTGGGGTTTTTAATGAAGTTAGAGTTTTCAGTATGTATTACTTTACTGTTGTGTTTAAATATAAAAAAAATCTGTGATCTTGGTTTCTTCAGCTTTCTTTTCATGTTCTGCCATTCACTATAGTACTAAGTTAGTCACCATTTGCCAGGATGATAAAACAAACCACTTGTGGAGTATGCTGAAATCCCTTCTGTTTCTTCTATCATCATCAGTTAACTGCTGACAGCTAAAAAAGCCAGTCGAGGATAAAGCTTGTTTTTTCACCTTCCCTTTTTAGGGTTTTGTTCCAGAGTCCATGTTTGACCGTCTTCTCACTGGACCTGTTGTGAGGGAGGAAGGAGCAAGCAGAAGAGGAAGAAGGCCAAAAAGTGAAATTGCCAAAGCAGCTGCAGCAGCTGCTGCTGTAGCATCAACTTCGGGAATCAACCCACTACTAATGAACAGTCTGTTTGCTGGAATGGACCTCACAAGCCTCCAGAACCTACAGAACCTGCAGTCTCTCCAGCTCGCAGGCCTCATGGGCTTTCCACCAGGGCTAGCAACAGCTGCTGCTGCTGGGGGGGACGCTAAAAATCCGGCTGCCATGTTGCCTCTGATGTTGCCAGGGATGGCAGGACTGCCCAATATGTTTGGACTAAGCGGATTATTGAATAACCCAATAACGGCTACTACTGGAAATGCCACTACTGCTTCTGGTCAAGGAGAGACTGAGGATGGCGCTTCAAAAGCTGAAGAGAAGAAAAACGAGAATGAAGAGGAGAACAAAGACTCTGAGAAAAGCACAGACACTGTTTCTGCTACTGACTCTGCGAATGGATCTGTCAGTGCTGCTACTGTGGCAACTACTGCCACTGCCACCACTACCACCACCACCAACACTGGATTGCCCACAAACCCTCTGGCCTTCAATCCTTTCCTGCTGTCTACCATGGCTCCTGGCCTCTTCTATCCATCTATGTTTCTACCTCCAGGACTGGGAGGATTGACTCTGCCCGGTTTCCCAGCACTAGCAGGACTTCAGAACGCAGTGGGTTCCAATGAAGAGAAGGCTACTGACAAAACTGAAGGAGCTGCCTTTAAAGATGAAGAAAATCTCGAAGGCAGTGATGCAGAGGAGAGCCTTGATAAAACTGCAGATTCCTCCGTTTTAGAAGATGAAATAGCACAGGGTGAAGAATTAGACTCACTTGATGGGGGGGAAGAAATAGAAAACAATGAAAACGATGAATAACCAGTACCAGTTACAGTTAAAGTGTTTTAAACTTTTGACAAGTGGTAGTCCTACTGTTTACACTCACAGTTAATGTCCATACTTAGTTTTTATAAGCTGTTCTGTAACATAGTGTAGCAAAAAAAAAGTTCAAGTCATGTTATACAGATGTGTCAAAAGGTATCTTGGTCATTAAGTATTGTGCAGTGCATTATTTATTATCCCTAGGAGAGATGAAATTTGAGAGGTGATCATGTCTTTTTAAGGAAATTGACATAATGCTCTGCTTTTTTTTTCCTTTTGGTACCATTGGTATTATGAACTAAGCAGCAATTTGTAATCAAGTGGCACTAATAGAAGGAAGTGCTGCTTAAAGGAAGGATGAAGTTATATATTTAATTTTTTTTCTTTTTTTTCTTTTTCTTTTTTTTTTTTTTTTTTTTTTCGCTGTGAAGGTCAAGATGAGATTTACCATACATATCGTACTCGCGCTTCATTTTGACTGTATGGGAGTTCACCCGCTCACATGCGCGCACACACCCACACACACACTCTTTCTCTGACAATCTTCATGATAGTGTGAATGTCTCTGTCTTGAGACGCAGCAATAATAAGGCAGCTGTTGAATGTGAAGAGTACCTTTTGGAAATTAACCCGCTGAGAAGGTTCTTACAGGATAAAGCTACAGTTTAATCGTCTCGTGATCTTGTAATGCACTGGTATAAACAAAAAGAAAAAAATCAGGTACCTTTTTTAAATTAAAGGACTTTGTTACTTTAGCCACAAAGCTAAACAGCATTACCTCAACTCTAAACTAGCCTTGAAGTTTACAGACATGACTTTGTAAATGTATTGTTTTTCTTTGTTGTGATGTCTTTTTATTTTTTTTTTCTTTGGAAACTGCTATCATGTAAGATAAGATGTAAATTGCTGCCAACTGTAGTAATGATGCTTTTAATAAAAGTGACCCATGATATGCAGAGATGTAATTATAGAATGTAGTGTTTAGGGACATCAAAACTGGTGTTCACTTTCTGTATTTGTATTTGTGGCTTTTTTATAGCGTTTTCCTGCTATATTCTTTATAGATTAGTGTCTGTAAATGCTGAACTGATCGTCTTCAGGGGACTAGGCAGGAAGAGAAACCTTGAATTGCCTTCATATTTTCCACCCTAAGTAACTCTACAGAAAGGCACGCTAAAATCCCTACTTTACGCCTTCAAAGGGGCATGAGAGACTGAGAATACTTTAAATGTGTTCAGCATGTGATAATGTGGTACACTAAAGAACAAAAGGGCAAAAGAAAAATGAGGCTTTAATAGGCACAATATCTAGGTCATTTATCCTTGGTTAATGGGTAGAAAAACACAATGCTGTAGTGACAGCAAGGGATACAAAGGCTCTGTGGTATCCTGTAGACCAGAGCTTGTGATGCCAGAAACCACTGTGTCAAACAACCTACATGAAACTAAAACTGACCCACTTTTTATAAAAACCAGTGTCTCTTCTGGAGAGCTACTGATTTGTACCCTTTTGTGACCTTTTGATATTCGAGATAATGTACCATTTGAGAACTTATGTTTTCATGGTGTTGTCACCTTGACACACACACACACAACGAGCTCCAGAGTGAGGATAAAAGGTTAAATTTTCAGTGGAGTACATGAAAAATTAGCTATTTCAGTAGCCAGCTGTGGGTGGACCCGTGTCTTTAGTACTAATATTATCTGTGCTTTTGGAATACTGGAGAGCTGCAAACCTCACTCTCATGTACACTGTGAATTTGCACAAGAGCTCAAACAGGCAAGTATTGCAAGGCCAAAATTTGGTCCTGAGGGGCATATATGAAAAGGGGTGAACTTGACTTGAAAAGAATATTTCATGGACAATGAAAGTAGATGAGAAATGAAGGCTTAGGAAGTGATTTTTGTGTGAATGAATCACAGGCACACACTGTTGAAATGAATAGATGTTAGGATGTCTTGTACTGCCGCTTAAATAGATCATAGGGAGTTAATGAAGGTCAGGAAGGATTCCCCCTGCATGGACATCACTGAATGGTTGATGAAGTGTGTTAATCCTGCCTCTTTCTAAAACCATCACACCTAGACCATGGCAAAACAGGAGAGGCTGAAAGCAAAAGCACGTTAACTTGGGCAGGTGTGTTGCATACTCTTTTGAATTCACTTGAGCTTTTTAAGTTGTTATTAAATGCCTTATTTTTTTTCAACCTATAAAATTCCCACTGTTAGTTTGTAGGTGCTTCCCATTGTGTGCATTCCACACATGGTACCAAATAACGGGGGTTTTTTTCAATTCAATTTTATAATTTCCAGAAATTATTTACACAGACTAATGATAGCCCTTGGGAGAGCCCTTTTTAATCAGCAGGACTAGAAATTAAATGCCATACTTAGTCCCTGTCTCCTCTGTCAAAATGGGGAAGCTCTGGTAACTTCTATTTTTGCCTATAGGTCTTTGACATGGAAACATCCAACTCATGATGTAGGGTGTCCAAGTGACAAATGAGTGACTCTTACCCCTAGTACAAGCATCTTCCATGATGGCATTACTCATCTGCCTTTCCTACTAAAAAAAAAAAAAAAAAAAAACCACAAAAACGGTTGCAACAGAACAAATGCCATGGGAGTGGGAGAGCCTCCATGTTTTGTGCTTTCCAAACAGCCTTGCTTCCTAGAAGCCAGACCCTTCACCTGTTGAGAAGGTGGTGACATTTGATTTTTGGAAGGGATATGGGCCCCGGTATGAAAAATGAAGTGGGGGGATTGCCATCTAATGTCCGAGAAATGTATTACATGAAAATATGAAGGTTTTTCTTTGATTTGACAGAGTTTTTACATGTTAATTATTGCAAAGATTCTTACGGAGTTTTAAAAGTGTGTCTAAATGAATAAAAGCTTATGTGAGTAAGATGCATAGATCAGAAACTATTCTGCACTTGATTCACATTTGGAGCACCTTTTCTGTCCCTCATGATGAGGAGCCTTTCGTTTGCCACCAACCATTTTTTGCTGGACGTCCTAATGGCCATGGAAATGTTAAAGGATTATCAAGGAATATAAATTACTTTCTGTGTTGCTTTCAAAAAGAAAGTACCTGTGTCAAAGTACAGCAGTGGTCTGCATGCTAACACAGCCTGTTCTGTGTGCATGGTGTGCAATCCTGCCAAGGAAAGAATCGAACAACAAATCAGCTCAGGCTACTACAGATGCCATTTTTAATAAGGGGACTGTAAAGGAGAACTAGTTCAAGTGTGAGTCTTGAAAACTGTTCCTGATGAAATGGTGGACAAATTCCTAAACTAGTCCCAGGTATTTTCAGTCAGCTTCAGTCTTGTTTTGTTTTGATGTCAAATATCAAAGTATATTGCTTATTGAAATTGCACACTTCTATTGAGGACCTTTGCCATTGGCCACTTCCTCATTTGGGAAGGGCTTAAGATTAAGGGGAGGGAGGGGGTATTCAACTGTATTTTTAGTATTAAGCTTCCCATTGACTTTTGTGAACAAAACTGCTTGGGACATTTAAGACTTCTGTTGCTTCTGCACCATGCGTTTCAGCTACCTTTGAATCCTTAATATCAGGGCTGGGTCAGGAAGCGTCAGGATATGTGAGGCCTCTCTGACCTGCTGCCTCCACACTGTTTTCTGGGCACCTGAAAGGTGCCAGCCCATGAATGTTTCTGACCCCTCAGTGGGAAAGCGTGCTGGCTACAGCTTTTGCTTCCATGCTGTGCAAATAACCTGTTGTATCCCTTTGGCTTCAAGTGATGTCTTGGAGAGACCTGGAGACAGTTTCCTACATAGACAGGTGATGGTTTAGGTGTCTAGTCTAATCACTAGCTTGAGTCAGCTGTTCTGAGGAGACTGTGTGAAGGAAATTGACACTGTTGCTATGATCAAACTTTGATTGGATTTATGAAAACCTCCCTTGGAATACAGGGTGAATGTCCCAGCTCAGTCTGCATGAAGTTTTAGATAATAGATTTGATGCAAAAGAGCAAACGTTTACTAGTATAAGAAATTATAGTGCAAAATATGTATTTTCTAGAAGGGGATAAATCCATGTCACTGGATAGTTTTGTTTTTCCAGCTCCTATGGATTGCTGTCAGCACTGGTAAAACCATCAAAACTTACTCATTTAAGCTGTTTCTGTTACTTGTCCTCCCTCAGTCTTTGCTTAAGAAATTTATATATTACTGATAGCTGGAAATCAGAGACTTTGTTAAATCCTGATAATTGTAGTTACATTAGAAACAAAAACCACATTTAGAAATTCCTCCATTCCTCCATTTAGAAATTTTGCTTGGAGTATGTTGATGCAAATACTGTTAACTGGGGTCTTGCCATGGAAAGTCTTTTCTTCTTTTCCAGCTTTTTATATTCGGCCCTTATTAACCTAAGGGGCAATATAGAGATGATAACCATGGATTCATCAATCTGGGCTGTGGCACCCATGAACTGAATGGTAGGTAAAGTGTAAGCCTTAAAATGTCCAGTGATGGTGCACAGCTTCATGGGCAAAGAGTAGTCAAGTCTGATACCACAGCTTTTACAGCTCTCCTCCTAGATGATGCATTGGCCTTCTAGTTCTCTGGAAGTGCCTGGAACCTGTGGGCTTTGCCGGCAAAGGAGTTGGGAGCAGCAGTGTCGTCGGTCTCCTCCTCCCACAGGGTTTCTGCTATTGTTGGGCCTGGGGAAGGATTTGCATATCTGTGAGTGCAGATCTGATGTTTCCTCCCTCCGTTCAGAGGCCCTGCAAGGAAACTCCGTGATCCTTCCCTTTTTTTTCCTCGTCTTTTTTTTCCACCCCCCTTCTCAGGGCTAGTAGAAAATAAGAGACAGCCATTGTATTTCACTGCAGCATCATTGTTCTGCACCAGACAAAGATGGCATATTTTCTGAACCATAGTTTCTGCTCTTTCAGCCATGGTGGCTACTGATGAGCAGCTGTGCCGACTATGAATAGCCTAAGGCATTTCCTAAAACCATTAAAAAATATGAATTTTCCCCAAACATGTGCTAAACCCCTCCCAAAAATACGTGGCAGGAGGAGGAGACCAAAGTCTTTGCTCTTTGTCTGGAATATATTTTCCTAAAATGAAACTTTCAAGGCATGCCTGCTTTCAGAGAAAGCATAGAAGTTCTTTCCAACATATCAGTTGATTCTGGGAGGACTTACGTGAGTCCTGTTTAGAAGAATATTTTAAAAGAATTTTTTTTTTTATTATTAATATTTTTTTTAAGGATTTTTTTTGTGACGGAAAGAGGTAAAAGTGAAGGGTTTAAACTAAGCTATATAATTTTGCTTTATGAGCCAGACAGGTGCTGGTAATAAATAGCTGAAGAAAATGTTAAAAATCAGTCCTGTTCCTCATCTGCCATGCAAGTGACATTTCTGAAATATCATTTTGGGCTGTCACTGTAAGGACACGCTTTTTCTTCCCAGTCATCTTCAAGTTCTTCTCAACCAGACTGGCCATCTTCTGCTGTCTCAGTCTGCAGCAGGCTTGCCATCTGCTATATGGCTAATCAATTCACAAAGGTGCTGCTGGGCAGTGCAGACTCCCTGTCCTCTGCCAATATTTTCTGGAAGTTGTCAAACATAGCTGAATTTGTTCTCAGCTGTCACAATCATCGCATTGATTCCAGCTTGTAGCACTCTAGTGACCAGTGGGGTATGCGCTTTGTTTTGCAAGCAGCGTTTGCTCTTTTGTGCCTGTTTGATTAGGCTGGAGCTATTGCTGGAGTCTGAGAGGGCGTCTCTCGGGCTGCAGGTAAAAGATGCCCTCTGACTGTTTTACCTTGCCCTCTCCCAAGTTTGAAAGGTGAACCCGTGGGCGGATCAGCAGACCAGGACTCCAGATTCAATTTCTAATTCTGTCTGCTTCCCTGAGGCGGTTGCTTTAATTGCAGTTTCCAATCTTCCGAATGGAGAATGACACTTGCCTTCTTCACAGAGATGTTGTGAGGCTAATGTTAGCAACAATCATGCAGCACTCAAACCACCCTGATTAGGACTGCCTGGGTAGAACTCCAGCTCATCCTTGAACATGACAATCTTCATTACATCTTGGGCTGTCGTAGTACAGCCCCCCTCAATCAATGGCTGCCACTGTACGATGCTACCCTGCTGTGAGGTACCAAATCTGCTGCCTTCTCTCCTCCATCTCCCACTTCCATGGCAAACTGTGTGCCAAGCTGTGAGTCTTGCTTCTCATTGTCCTGTTGAGTTCCCACTGGCAAGGCAGGGCCTTGGCTATTGCTTTCGCTGCACAACTTGCTACCACTTGGCCTTGGGTCTGCTTTTTGTTCTGACTGCATAGTACATCACAGATATGGGAACATAAATCAGTACACTGACTTCTTCAGGGAGGTGGTAGTTCATGGCTCTTTAATATGCCTTTGGTCATCCCTGGATGTGATGGTGCAGCCACTTCATCTGACTAATACAGCTAACTAAGTTGCAAGTTCTGGTGCTGGTTTTAAGAGGCAAAGATTTGCATCATTACAGCTTCGTGTTCTCAAAAGGCTTCTGCTGCACATATTGCTCTGCTGGTGAGCTGTTTCTCAAATTAAGATGGGAGATTGCTAAAGCTTTAGTATACTCTAAACTAACAGCTTCTTTTTCTCCCTGGTCATGCAGGTGTGCTGAAAAGCCCTCCTTTAATGCTTCCTTGGCTTTGCTTACAGCTGCCTCAGTAAGGCAGCTTGTGGATACATCAGAGACAGGCAGAGATAAGATAATATTCCTGGATTTTCCATCCTTGTCCACTTTCTATGAGATACAAGAAGTGGTTAGATGATGCTTCCAGTGTCCACTGGTCTTTTAGCAGAAACTGTAGTAGTTTTAAAAAGGCCTAAAGTCTAGCTTTCCAGGTACCAGTTTCTACCAAGAAGTACCTGTCATTGGCTCTATACAACTACACTGAAAAGGAGCATTCAGGAAAAGAAAAAGGTATCTGCTGGCTTTAACACTCAGTGTTTAAATTGAGCGAGCTTTTCATTGCCCTATTACTTTCCCTTGCCGTTTGAAAAACTGCCATAATTTCTTGCCTACTGTATACTTATATTTAATACAAAGGAAAACAGCAATTTTCTAGAAACCATGAGAGGTAAGCTCCAAAATATCTTTCAGCCTGTTTTCAGTATGTGCTGCTAAATACCTCATGTTTGTCAGCTCTTCTTGGCACGATTTCTATGTAACAGCCTCTAATGATTTTGGATCAGCTTCTCTGCTGCTGCTGGCTAGTAGGGATCACGCCACGCAGTAACAGCACTCCAATACGTGCAGCATTTCACCACAACCATTTCAGAGGTGGCTGCTTTTAACCTGTATTTGGAATGGGATTTGCAGAATTGTTTCTATCAGTGGATTTCATTGTATACAAGTTAAAGGATGAGTGGGCTACCTTGCACACCTTTTAATGAAGTCTTCCTAAAGCAGTTGTGAGTTCACTGCCAAGAGAATCTTAACTAAATTGGAACAAATTAGGCTTCTCTGCCATGCGCTTTGCTTGTTCCTTGTGGAGAGGTGGCTTTTTAGATCTCTTCTTAGGCCTTATGCCTAAGCATAAAGTGACCCTATGGTGACCCAAGCAACATTTGCGTGCAGTGTATCAGGTTTTCTTGCTGAGCCTTTTTTACTGTGTGCACTACAGAAATAATCTGCAAGCAATTGTGGACCTGGTTTTTATGCCTGTCTTCACTCTTTCTTGAGAGGTAAGGGAGAATATGTTGTGAGCAGGCAAAAGCAAATTAAATCTGCACAGATCTCTTTGATGACCAGTGTGCAATAAGGTTGCACGCAAATGACTTTGTATCTGCTGCTTGCAACAAACAAAAATTGTCACAGGCAAAATCAGAACCGGGAGTTCAGGGAGGAATGTAGAGATTTCTGTGGGAATACTGTAGTTTCTCTGCCAGGTTCAAGGTGGCAGTGATGCCCCTGGGGTGCAAGGTGAAGACTGAAGGGGTCTGTAGCTGATGTAGTACAGGCGTCCCTGGTGGAGCTAGGTATTGGTGAACTTTGTAAACTTTGAGGCTACAGCAAGGGCAGGGAGAGCCTCCCTCACTGACGCTGTTATCTTGCGCAAAATGCATGGGAAGGGCTGGCACAAAGAGGCTCTCGAACTGCCCCTTCCTAGGCAGGGTTTCTGGCAGAGCAGCTTCAGGAGGGAGAGGAGCCAGAGGTGACAAAATCCTCTCATAACCTCATGACAAAGAATGATTTTTGTCTGCAAGATGATAAATTGATGGTGTGAATCAATAGCAAAATGCAGGGCCTCTCTCATGATTCCTGTCACCTACCAACAACCACTCAAGTTTAGACACAAACAGTTAGAGCCTCTCTGTAAAATGTGTGTAGGATGGGAACATGTGGCACAGGCTTCTCAGTCCTCACTAGATGGGTGCTTGGTAACTTTAAATCACTGAGCACATAATTTTTAGCTGACACAGGCTGTGTTTATGCACATGGCTGTTGGGAGGATGGAAAAGGTGAGGGTGAGGTGCCATGCCAAAAACCAAAATGTCACCAGATGACCTGCTACCTCTGGACTACCTCCCCATGTTCCTTGAGGTCCTGGCCATCAGATTTCATGGCTTTTAAAAGTTTAGTTTCAAGTTCTGGCTTTATATCCTGTTTTATGTTATGTTTATTCCCTCTGGTACTATTACTGCCTTACAATTGCACGATTCATGTGCTTGTTGGCACCAAACCTCAGGTGAATCTACTGCTACCATCCCCACAACCAAACTGCCAACGGCAGCTACTGAAATCCCAGTAGTGACAAATGTAACACCAAGTATTGCAGGGCAAAAAAAATCTGTAATCCTCTCAGTATCTTTGCAGTTGTGAGTCCTTACCCTCATAGAAATAAAGGCATAAAACTAAAAATGAAAATGTCATCCTGAAGTACAGGCAAACTGACCACTCTGAATTTGTTTAGGAATTACATTTAAATTTTAGAAATCAGCCAAGCTCCACGCAAGTAATTCAAGAAGATATAAATGGCTACATTATAGCAGACACCTATTTTAAGTATGATCTATGTTTTAAAGAAAATTCATTACAATAAGTCTTACAATACCAAGCTCTTCAATGAATTTTTCATGTCTGCATAGCAAGATATATATAAAATGATCGTAATCGCACACCTTTGGGGCAATGCTGAGCACCAGCTGTTTCACTGATGATTTATAGGTTGCCATGTTCAAGGTTAATAATCAGGAGAAACAGGTTATAGTATGCAATGTATTTATGTCAGGTTAGAAGTTCAGTAGTGAGGATATGATGTTAGGATGATATGTGCAGTTTTAATTAGCTATATGCCAGTTTTCTGGAAAATCAAATGCAGCCGCTTTCCAAAGGTAAAAAGCGTGTAAAAAGTTACCAAGGCTAATTTTTATTTTCAGTTTAGTGTGGCAGTCACAAAACATCACTCTGTTCAGCAGCTCCAGCCACTGGCAGGGGCATTGCTGGTGGCCATGGTCGTTTCTTCCCTGGATCCAGCTTTATCCACATGTCCTCCTGCAAGAGGACCCTTGTAACTGTGATTGCCAGGATCTGCTCTTCTATGCAAGATGTTTTTTTTTGTTTGAAGGCTTGAAGTCACCATTTGATGCCATGGGCCTTTTTTAAGTTGCTGAGTAGTTACCCCTTGGTTTACCAAGGGAACTGGAACTTTCTGACTCAAGCCAAAGGTACGAGCTCTTCTGCTGAGGCCCGGGGAGCTGTAGCTGCTTGCAAACACCAGAGTCCCTGAGCAGGGCCTTGAGAGAATTGCCACTGCAGTGCACTGCTTTGCAAAAACCTTTGCTTTTTCCATTCAGCTTTCCTGAGCTCCCTTGAAGCTGAATGCTCATCCCTGGGAAGCCAGCAGCTTTCTCCACACACTGCTGTGATTATATTCACAACAGGGAACTCCAAATAAGACAAGGATTGGGGCTAATTCATTTCAGAGAGATGTCTTTAAATCTTACCAGATGCACTAAACGCAGACTTCTCTTTGGATAAAAACAGTTGATTCATCCCATCTTTGCATTTTCAGCTGTGTTAACACACCAGACTGGGCATGACAGGAGATGTGCTGCTCCCAGGGTCAGGTCAAGCTTCATGCCCACAAGTTGCTGTGTCCACCTCTTCCTCCAGGATTGTTCTGTGTCTTAGTGGGATTTGAGTCTTGGATCACTGCGGGCCTTTGCCAAGGATTTCCTTGGTGCTGAATGTTACATGCAGCAACACCCCTTACCCACAGACCCCAACTGCGTGCTTTGACTGTTTGAAGTCATGCATCCAAGGTCTGTCTCTGCTCCCCGCTGTGCATTAATGTATGCTAAACAACCTGTTGAACTTATAATAACAAATGCAGCCCAGCCTCTAAACAAATGGCAAGAGGCACCCTGGCATAATAAAATCACCAGAGAGAGGGCAAGGAATAGGACACAGATGAGATTTCATTCTCATAAATTGCCTCTCTATTACACTTGGAGTATATTCACAATAGGGAACTCCAAATAAGATGAGAAAAGGGGCTAATTCATTTCACAAGGATGGCTTTAAATCTCAGCCTATATCCACGCTAGAAAATTAATTATGGCTATGATGAATGAAAGGAGAAGTTATATCAGTAATGAACATCACCATTTCATGCTTTCTTAGCCCAATAAAATTTTCTTTAACTAAGCAGTGGCATTCATAAATGTCAGCAAAGCAAAACATGAAGATAATAGGATATGTTGACCTGGGTGTAGGCAGTGGTGCCTGTGGGTACGGGAAAAGCTGTTTGAGCCCTTACATGTTTTTGTGTGACTTTGAAAGGCCAGGCTCTCTTAGGTATTTCACAGAGCAACTGACCAGGAAGTAGAGAAAAAGCCAATAAAAATGGGTGATATAAACATTTTATTGAGAGTTGTAGGAGATGGTAGAGGAAGCTGAAATCCCAGGCTGAAAATTCAGCGATAGTGAAGGTAGTAGTAAAACTAATCCTGACTATGGATTTTGGTCTTACAGCATCCAGGTGCTAAACAAAATAACCTAAACCATCCTATTAAGCTATTAGACTGCATACCTGGAATTATTATTAAAGGCCTTGTGCTCAACCATTTTGTTTCACTACTATGTCAAAGTGTATTGGCCTCTCATTGGCCTGGCAGGTTTGGAGATTTAACCAACCCAATGTCCTAAAAGGGGGCCAACCACCCTTCATGCTCTTCTGTTCATATTCACTTAACCTGTTCTTAAAGACCTTGTGAAACAGAGATCCCACAAACTATGCTGTGCTTCCCTTGCATTTTACCTTACTCTCCTTGCTGTGGATTTTGCTATTTGTGTTGCTCCTGTTCTCCGTGAACACGGAGAACCAAACAATCTCTTTTCCTTGAAAACAGCATTTTCTAGCTTGGAAATCAGCTGCGTTTCCCCTCAGTCTCTTCTCTTCAGAATGATCCATGGTTGGCCCAGTCTCTCTCTACAGGTTGTCCCTTCCAGACTGCTCCCTTAGTCAGTCCTAAGGCACATCATGGCATTGACCCCCTGTCTGGGCTAGGACAGTTAACGTAGCCATATTGCATCATCTGGGGCTTCAGCTCTTCCCATTCACACCTCCCGTTAACCAGCTCTCCTCTTTTGCCATGGTGTCCTGTCATTTTGTGTTCAGATTGTGATCCTGTTTCCCAGAATGACCTCTCAGTGGTCCCTTGGCTGATCACCCCTCCATGTCATTTCTGCCTGATTCCAGCCTTGTTCTGCTTCCTACCAGATTGCATGGATGCCTCTCCACTCTGTTATTTTGAATGAAGACTTTTTTCAAACACGAACATTGCTGTTCAAAATATTTTAACCATCTCCATGAAGGCATGATCTCTGCTCCTTGCTGAATGCTGTTTGTACCAGGTCCCGGGAGAGGCCTCGAAGTATCTGCTTTGAACTATATGCTAAATCCTTTCATACAGTTTCCAATTTGATTTTCCGTCATGTTGCAGGAGTTTGAGTTAGAGCGTGCTTCCCCAATTTGCTTAGGAGGATTTTTGGAAGACTCTGTCAAAAGCCTTGCTAACCTCAAGTATATCCACAAAGCCTATTACTTTATCGCACAAGGAAATTAATTTGATTTGATGCAATATGTTCTTAACAAACCCATCTTGGCTGAATCTCATCTCCTTGTTCTCATCTGTGTGCCTACAAATAGATTTTTTTATTTTCCTTGGATATGAAATTAAGCTGACAGTGGTTTATAATCCCCAGGCCTCCTTCCCCCTTACCCTTCCCCCTCTACCCCTCTTCCTCTTCCTTTTTCCAGCCACACTACAGCCTCTGTGTGTGTTGCTGCTGTGGCAGGCTTGGGCCTTCTGATGAAATTTCCGTCCATGCTTTCCTGTCCTTTTGTTGTTGTTGTTGGTTTTTTTGTTTAGTTTGAGTTTGTTGGGTTTTTTTATTCCTCTGGTCCAGTAACCCTCCCTCCCCATCCAAACCCCTTGCTCCAGCATTCCCACAGGGCATGGAAAGCTGCTGTTTTCCCTCACATGTCATGACATTTGACCACTTCACCCTCAGCCAAACAGCGAGCGGCTTGCTGCTTAATTTCTGGATCCAAAATACAATTGCTTTTTAAACTCCCTATGGACTCTTTCCAGGCTACTGCACAAATTAAGCCTGTCTCTACTCCTTTCCCCACCACTTCCTTTCCTTGCAGAACAGAAGCCTCTTCCTTCTTTTTAAACTTTTATATAGTGCCATAAATTTATGTGGAGAATTACAGACACTGGGTAAGGCCCCCAGCTGCCTAGAGGACTTCGGCTGCTTGGCTCCAGTGAGAGGCTCCCCTCCACAGGGCTCTGCCCTCCCTCCTGCAGTGGCAGTGCGGGCGCCAAACGGGAGCAAAGCATCTCTCTCTTGCCAGGGTCTCTTCGGCAAATGGTGCCACCCCATCAGAAATGGTTACAGCTTCCTGCTTCTCGACGGGGGTCTGAGATGCACAGGGATCGCTGTGTCTCCTACGTGGCTCTGTGTTTGCACCCAAAGCAGAGCGGGAGCTGCAGTTTCATTTCCTTTACATGCTAATGGGCTCAGCTGCTCTGGCAGCAGCAAAGCCGGGCGGGGGGGAGGGGGGGGGGCTCAGCTGCGAGCTGCGTGCAGCCCCAAAAACTGGCAACGGCATCTCCAAAAAGACAGAGAGAAGCCCCGGCACGGAAAGCAGCCCTTCCCTGCTCAGTCTGCGGGAGCTGTAATCCCCCCCTCTCTGGCAGCAAGGGTGATGCCACTCTGCAAGAGTGGTTCCCGGTGGGCTGAGGGCATCCAGCGTCCTTTGCTCTCTGCTGACTGGAGGGGTTTCACAAAGCGTGGCCCTGGGAACCGCTGCCACTGTGTTGAAGGGCCAAGGGCAGTGATTCAAAGCTCAGCCCCCCAGCCACGCAGATCACTTCAGTTCCCATATATGTTTTGTTTGGAAGTCTACATCAACCATTTTATCTTTGATTCTAACTACACCTGCTAACTAAGTCGAGCTTCATGTGGTTTTGTCCCTTATGCCCACAGCCATTTCTCTGCTGCCTTGCTCAGTCAGCATCCAGAGAGGCTGTTTTCTGCCATGGAAATAAAAGTGTGAAGACTCTCTGGTTAAGAAGCCTCTGAAATATTATTTACTATGAACATTATAGCAAACCCCCAAACAATTAGTAGTGAGTGAAAATTAACTGGCCCCTGCTTTGGTACTTAATGTTACCTCCCTAAACTCTTATAGAAATATGAGCATCGAATATGCGCAATACTTGATTTAACCTTTTACTCTAGTCTAGTTATTTCATCAAAGCTAAAGCAAAACTTTTCTAATGAGTTAACAAATCTTCAGAAAGCAGAAGTCACAGGATATGTCCACTGTCTTGACATTTTAATAATTTTTGTCTTTAAGTAAAACACTCTGCTTCTCCAGTGTACTACAAAACCATCTCTGTGTAGGTTATTTGTATGTTGTGCCGTTCACAGCACCAGTTTAGTTCCACAGCCCTCTTACTAGGTGTTACATGCTTATTTAAAACAAAAACAGAAACAAAAACAAAACCAAAAACAACACCACCTAATTGTGTGGGGACAGACCCCCCAAAACCCCAGGTGGGCATGGCCATGTCGTGGGGTGCAGTGGCCACAGGAGGTGCTGTACTTGTGCCGTGCGTGGGACAGCTGCCCCAGCTACACTGTGTGAACCTGAACTTTGGTGTGAACCTGAACTTCTGCATTTCCTGCCTTTGTGTTGTTTTGTTTTGCTCCATTGTTGGCTGGCCCGGCCTCCCCCCTCCCCTCGCCAGCGGATGCACCCTGAATTCAGCGTCTTCCTATTCTCAGAATCCCTCCCTTATTTTCTCCTCTTCAGGCTGTGAACAAACTTTTGTGCTTTTCCATGTTTTGCTTGATTTTTCCAGCAGCTGAGTCAGCATCTCCTTTTCCCTTCGAGGCAGCAGCCCTTTAAAGCCGCTGTTATCTCGCAAGCGTGCCATTTGCTGCAACCACCACCTAGAGCGGCTGAGATAAGTGAGGCAGTGGAGGGAGTAACCATCTCCTCACAGCCCATGAATGCTTCCAGTCAGGCTGGGAAATAATAGAAATATTTATTCTCTGGAAATCTTCCCGCAGCTGCTCTTGCTCCCTCTTTGTTTCACCCAGTGCTGCCTATCTCAATGGCAAACTGCAATGGAACCGGGAAAGGCCTGGTGCAAAGTCCAAGTTTTCCTCTCATTACAGGATTTTTAGTGAGCACTGGAGTGAGTAGTGACCAGCTTTATCCCCTCTACTCCATGATAGTCTCAGCCTCCAGTACTGACTGAGTGGCCTGGTGAGAAATGAGGCAGGGGTACCAAAACCTCCTTGGTGAGTGTCCTGTGCAACCAGCCTGAGGTCTTATGGGCCAGTGGACCAGCCAATGCTGGCAGCTGGGCGCTGTGTTGGGAATGAGGGTGACCCTCTCTTTTCTTGTAAGGCCACTAAGCTCCAAATGTCACCATTTTCCCAAAAGGATATAATGGAGAAAAGGCCCTGACAAGGGCACTGGTGAAGAGTTTCATGGTAAAGAAGACAGCACTGGCATGCCCCCCAGCACAGGTTTGTCCAGGCTGGCTGAGCCATGAGCTAATGGAAGGAGCAGTGAGGGCCAGGCTGCTTTGTCTACCCAGAGCTGTATGATGCTAAGAGGGGAGGAGATCCAGGGGAAACACACAGAGATTTGGTACTTAGAGACCTTTCAGCACCCCTTTTAACTTCTCTGGGTGTAACACTCAGGGTAGAAACTGAAATTGCAGTTTAGCTGGAAAAATCACACAGCACATGTTATAAACCCCCACTAGAGATGTGAGCTCCTACCAATGAAAATCCTTCCTGGGTATCCCTAATAAGCCAATGCTCAAGTTAGATGGAAAACTAGTTTAATCTGCTTTTCTCTCTGGAAATACCTGTCATGCAGCCGTTTCCTGCAATGAGGAGGCAACCGCTTTCTGGTGAAAGCTCCTGTTCTGGGATGTATGTGATTACAGGGAATCTGCCATTTTTCTATATGACCAGCAACTTCTTCATCAGCTGTTTGTGATTAACCTTTTTCTTCTTCCTCTCTGTGCAAACCAGCTGAAGATTAAAGGCTCAAAGCTGAAGCACCAGGTTTATCTCAATATGCTGTGACTGAGCCACGGTTTTTGACAGGCTGGAAGTGGCTGTACAGGGGCTGGGCAACAGTGGCTCCCTGTTCTGGTTTTGTACCTGTTTCTGTAAGGGATAAATTGGGAACCGTCAGGGGTGTGCTGAGAGGTCAGATACTGTGGCTTGCTAATGATTATTCTGGGGGTTTAACTTTATGCTCTGTATTTCTCAGCCATGGCAGACTACAAGTGTTATCAGAGAAAAGTCTCATGCTGATGTCTTTGTATAAATACATGTTTATTGTTGTACTGAAAAGTGCAGAGAATTACTGTGAAATAGAGCTGTACTTCCTGTGGTCTGTATCAACTGAAGGATGGCCAAATTCAGCCTTATGACTTTTTGCTGCTGCCTACGTGCTTGCTTGTGTCCTGCTCTGCTCTAGTCCATGCTGTGTCCCACCATAGTGCGGTCCCCAGTGTGCATTTGTGCATTTTTTTGGGTTCATTCCTGCCCTGCATGCTGCTGGAAGAGACAGGCTGAGCTGTGCACAGCCTCCACAGGGCTCCAGCTCCCCGTGGAAGCTGTGCGGGACCTGTGAAAAGCCATCTGTGCCTCGGGACCCCTTCGTCCATCTCATCCAGACGCTTTTGCCCAATGTATCAGGTGCAAGTGGCTGGATCTTGACCAATTTTTAATTACCAGCGCACTGATTGAAACGGTGGCAGGACCGGCTACCTGGAATCAGTAGGAATTGACTCCTGTCATGTGGTGGGTATAATCTGCTCTCACTGTGACCCTGCTGTGGGACCGATGCCAGGAGACCAAGAGCAGAAACGGGATTTTCAGAGGCAGTGAAAGCCCACAGCTTCTGCTGGAGAGCAATGAATCCTCTGTGATGCTGTGAATATCAGGCCACAGTCCCTGGCCAGCCCTTCTGTGTGTGGGACCGCTATGAGATAGCATTGTGGCATGCCATACTGTGTTCTCAAATAAAGAGAGGAAGGAAAAGGATTTTAAGTAAACAAGAACAGAGCAGTTCACAGAGCTGACTGCCACTGCCAGGCAGCCTCGTCAATAACTTGCATACTTGCCTCAGACTGCAGATTATTTCAATGTCAGCACAGATGCCATTTCTGGAAACTCCCTGCAGACCAAGGACATCAGAGGAGCCATTTTATTGTACTTGATGGGTGAGTGCAGGAGGCAGAGGTTAATAAGACTGGTATTATGCACAGAGTATGCAGAATAAACGAGGCATCACGAAAAGTTTATGAAAAGTGTATGAAAAACGTTTCATTTTCTCCATGTGTACTGAAGAAAAAAAACCGAAAACATAGTTTCCTCCAATTCCTGGTTTTAAATGCACTTTCCTGCCTTTTGCAGCTGCTAATGTGTGTAAGGCAGTGCCGTAAGGCTCTCCTGAGCATAAGACTTCGCACCTAATATGCACATACTTAACCGCCTCTGAAACTCATTTATCTACACCAGCTTCTTCCAGACTCCCTGGCATAAAACAGTTTTGCACCAAAGCTGTGTTTGTATTCTCATATGTGACAACACCACATGAGGTGTTTTGGTGTTATTTTGTAAAGTCTCTCTTTTCCTACGCATGAGCCACATTTGTCTGTGGGTGTAAGGAAGCCTTCCCACCCCCTCTGGCTTTAAAGACAGATCTCAGAAAAGCAAGAGTTTCATTTTGGAATACTGCGGAAGTTTAGAAAAGGACAATATTTTTCCATGTACTCTAAAAAATACTTGAGAGCACAGAGAAATTTGGATCACATTTGCAGACACTCACCAGAAGTCATAGTGGTGTCTGTGGAAGCTTTCCAAAGCTCCCTGTGTGCACAAGCCCAGGGGGTGTGCTGCTTTCAGGGCTCCTGGTGAGTGCAGTGACACCCACATGCCCAAAACCCTGGGAGGCACACACGTTGTTGAACATGCCAGAGGGCTGCCAGCACCACCCCTCTTTGTAAAGGTGACCTTTACATCACGGGCAGACCTCCCTGCACATCAGGCTGTGAAGAAGGCACATCTGTCGTTCCTAAATAATTCTTGAGTGAGTCTTCCTAAGCCTTTCGGGGAGCATTGCAGATGGAAGGAGAGGAAAAAGGTTTGCTCTTGCTAACCTTGGTGTCTTTGCAACACTGCAAAGGCAAAGCTCAGGGAGATGCTGGAAAGGGAAGGGTCTCAGGCCACTAATCATCATGTAGTTCTGTAGGGCTGAACAGAGACCCCAGCACAGCAAAGGTGAAGGTGCATGACCCTGGTGATGACCTTGGGATGGGATGGATGGATGGGATGGGATGGGATGGGATGGGATGGGATGGGATGGGATGGGATGGCCCAATAGCAGGTGGCTGCTGAGGTCAGTTCTCTGAGCAGGAAGCACCAGTTTGTGATGTGAGAGAAGAGGAGGGTGCCAGGATGTCCCAGATCTAACAACTCCTGGCCACATTCACAGCAGCCAGGAGTGCTTACAAAGACAAAATACTAATGCATGTGCTGGCTGAATGCTCAGGCTCAGTGAATGCTGAGAAAGCAAAGGGGCTTCAGCTATTTTGAAGACAACAAATCCAGACAAAAGATGCAGCAAAGCCGACTGTAACAGCATATGCCACAAAAAGTTAGCTCCTCGTCCTTTGTAGGCAGGATGGGCTGCAGCTGCAACACAGGGGGAGCGAGGGGGGGCTAAGCAGGAGTGCAGCTGCTCCCATCACGTGGAGAGAGCCCACTCGGCACCTCCTGGGGAAGGCTCAGGAAAGAGGAGGGAGGGAGGGAGGAAGGGAGGGAGCTGGCCTCAAGATCTGTGATACTGCTGCTGACGGGAAGCAGATATGTTGGATGAGGGGCAGTGAGCACAAGGCTTCACATCAAGGTGTTCCTGTGCAAATTTCCATCCAAGTAAAAAAAAATTTGGAACCTTGAAGGTGATGAAGTTAATGCTGGCTGTATGGAGATTTAGAAAGACTCTTGTGCTGTCCTCCAGGAGTCCTGCAGCAGTTTTTGTTCATTTGGAAAATGCAACACTTGTATAAAGGCTGTTGATTTACCACCAGTTGAACTGGAAGAATAATGGATGTATAAACCAGGATTTTTATTTTTTAATTTTTTTTTTCTTAACCCCAGATGCTTAATAAACTTATTCCCAGACAAGCATATATATTACAAATTGAAATGGGATGATTTGGAACCAGGAAGTGAATCTGGATGGAGAATCCTTCATATTACATCCTCACAGCTATTTTGCAGATTTTACAGATTACCCATCAGGGTTCAACACGCAGCAGTGCTACAGGACAGGAGTGATATTCTTGAAGAATTTAAACACATAAAGTTAATGATGTGAGAACAGGTGTTCACTGCTGTAGTTGATGGGGTGGAGTTTGGTATGGCATCTATATAAGGACAATATGAGCAGTGAGAGATTAAAATGCATATGCATAGCAACAAAGAGACAGAATACCAAATAGCAGAGATGCTACATGTGAGCCATGGGGTGAATCTGAAAAGGGTTAAAAAAGATGTTGCTGTAAAGGTTAAAGCTGTAACTCAAATGCAGATTTAAAAAAAAAATAAATTCAAATCAAGCAATGGGTGCTGCCAGGTGCCTGAATGCTCATATATTACCTGAGTGAAGGAAAACGGCTACAGCACAAAGCAGACAGAGTCGAGGTGATGGCACGGCGGTCCTGGCACCATCCAGTCAAAACACTCATGACCACAACAGTCCCCTTGCTGGGAGTGACCCCTCGACCTATCAGTGGGTATTGCTGAGATTGCAATCGTAGCACCAAATGGTGGCTTCTTAGCATGGGGATTGCGATTAAGAGTGGATTTGAGCACTCAAGTTAATGCAATTTCCATTACTAGACCTTTTTAACATTCCCTGTAACTTTCTCAAATTAATTCTAGGTTTTCTTGCTTGAGCTTTCCTCATGAGGGACTTGTTGTTCAAAGGGGGTGGGGGGGGGGAAATGCAGGAATACAACCAGAAATCCAGCCTCCTTTTCGATTCTTAGAGAGGTGTTTAACTAAATGCAACCATTTGACCTGAATATTCCAAAAGAAACCAAATAGATTATGTTTCAGCCATAGCACAACTACATAAATCCCTGTGGAACAATCCAAATTCCAAGAAAACTGAAGCAATTCTTTCTGTATAGACATGGCAATACCAGATTAATGGGCTGCGGAGTAGCTACCATAAAACTGAATATATTCAGCTCCTGAGCACTCTTCTAATATTTTTTTCTCCCCATCTTTTTTCTCCTGGGCAGCCTCTGAGCATCAGTTCAAAATCCACTGAAATACATAAGCTTAAGTTCTACTGAAATGTCCAGGGCAAATGGACTGGAGGATACAAAACCTCTCAATGGCAAAGGAGAAAACACTTGCTGTGAATACAAACAAAGGAACTAAAGAGGGGATAAGGACCTCAGGCTGATGGAATCTAATGTCCTTTTCTGTCACTGTTGGGTCTTAATAACTGGTGTTTATAAAATGTTGGTTTGTCATATTATTAGTTGAATTTGCTAATAGGGAGGCTGATGCTTATAACCTGTCTTACCAGCACAGGACTGGGATGAGAACGTCAATATGAGTTTGCCTTAAAAAAATGGAAATAAAAAAAAACAGGCAAAAAGCATTGGTGGAAAGAGAACTAATGCTGTTGAGAAGTTGAGATCAGAGACACAGGGAGAAGAGGATCTTGAACCTGCTGCCGAACAGGACTGCAGCATCTCAGGAAAGTGTGTTTCTCCTCAAGGAACACTACCTATTTTTACTGTACAGGAGCCTACGTATAGCTCCAGCCTGCCTAGCCTGGTGTCAAACAAACCCCAGAAGTACACATTGCCTGGAGCACAACAGGATGTGATGATAGGCTGAGAAATCTGCAGAAAATACAAAAGATCAAGCCAAACGCTGCAACTTGCTGTTCGTTTTAGCTGAGAGATTAAAATACCAGCAGAAAAGAAAGAGATGGAGCAGATGCAGCATCTCCATGGGGCTTCTTCCTGCAGCCGCTTTCCTGTCCCCGTCTTGCGCTTTCTCATCCTCTGGAGTGCCACGGCAGTCCCGGTTCCTAAAAAGGCACACGGCAGCACCACAGCATGCCGGAGAGGGTGCCCGCGGGGGCAGCGGAAGGATGGATGCAACCAGAGGCAATGCAGAGAGACACCGTGTCTTCTCTGGAGGAATGGGGACTGCCCCACTTTGGGACAAGGAGCCATCTGCTCTTCAATGGAGAAACTCCCAGCTTCCTGGTGCAAGATGACCTCCAGGCTCTTTCTGGAGAGGCAGAGAGGGGAAGTTCCATGCAGGCTGGGACACCCAGGCGAGGTAGTGAGCAGTGGAGGAGGGAGAGGTTTAGTGGCCCTCCTCCCTCTCCTGGCCGGTGCTGCACTCATCCTGCCTTCATGGTGCCTGACCTGTGATTTCATAGGAATACCTAGTTGCACCCTGAAGAACTCAGAGTTATTGTCACCATGTGGACAATTACCTTCCCCTGTAAGGACACCTCCTTCTGCTTTAGGGGAGAGAGCCAGGTGGGCTGGGGCACCCATCGCTCTGTCTTACATAAATTTAACAAAAAAAAGAAAATTCAATTAACTGGAAAAAAATGCTCAGCAACACAGGAAAAAAGTAAAGATTAATTTGACTCCAAAGAAGATAATTTCATTTTGCTTTGATCTTGTAAAGTCCTTAAACATAAATAATTTCCAAAGTGAAACATAATTTTAAAAGACAGAATTTATTTTTTTTTCATTTTGGAAATTGTAGATTACCTTCATTTGGAAACTCCAAATTAAATGCTGGTGAATTTTTGTTTTATTTGTCAAAGCTATTCCCCAAAAATATGATGAAATTGGCCAATAGCTCCAGCTGACTTTGAAACAAAGCTGTCCCACCACTAACCAAGAGCATAACTTTGGTCCCTCAGCATGCAGAAAGCCTTTATTTTCATTCATCACTCCCTAATGTGCATTAAAAATTGCACATAAGATGTAATTATTGAGCTGTGTAATCCTTGCATAGTGGGAAAAAGAAGAATGATGAAGTGTATCTGCCAGGCTCAATCCACATCAGTCACTGGCTTCCTGGGCAAATTCCTTTCCCAGCTGTAGTCTCAGCAGGATCAGCAGGAGTTTAAGGTGTTTGTTTTATTTTGTTATATTTTCTTGTCCCCAAATACCCTTTAAAAACACTATTTTTTAACCTGAAAATTTGGATCCACTGTGGGGAAAAAAATATCCCAATAAACCAACCAGAGCACCCTGAAGCTCCTCAGGTAGCAAATGTACTTTGGAGGCTGCAGGGCTGTATGCTGATGCTGCCGTGGTGTGGGGCTTTCAGTCCACAGGTTCTGGGTGCTGTGATGCCGAGCCACAGACAGCGATGTGCCAGCTCCAGCACACGCGTGTGACACCCGACACACACACGTGTGTGACACCCCCCACACGTATGACACCCCACACACGAGTGTGACACCCCACACACCCGTGTAACACCCCTCCACATACACTCGTGTGTACTCTCTCACACACACACGCACCCCGTGCCACTCCCAAAACATAGCCACACAACAAAGGAACCCTGTGTGCCCTCTCCAGCCTCTGCAAATTGTGTTGTCCTCACCATGCAGCTCCCACGTGGAAACTCCAATATCTCTTAAGATAATTCTGCTATGTCTTTCTAAATTCCAGCTCAATTATTTGCTTGTCTGTCTGTACAATGGCTATTCTCTTATCGATGATGTTTTTCTCACTCACTCATTTTCCTTCTTTTTTGGGGGGGTGTATCAGAGTCGGAAGATGCTAATTAACCCTTTGCATAACAGGGTCCCTGGCGTGCAGCATCACCTGGTGAAGGTGGGACTGTGAGGAGCAGGAGGAGGAGGGGAGGGAAGCGAAGAAGATGACACAACAAACAAGAGTCCGCAGCAGCCGGTTCCAGACACAACATCTGCAGAACGAGGCCATTTTTCTGTAACTCTAATCTCATAATTCATTGTTTGTGCGGTGTTGGTTACAGTAGCTGAAAGGGGGGATAACAGCAGGTCAATTTGGCAGAGAAGCGCATTTGAATCTTCAATGAGGGACTAGCCCACCTTCTGATGAGCTGCTGAACTACGGCCAGAAACAGAAAATAAGCAGGAAAGTGGTTTAAAAGGAGAGACAAGACCCCTTAAAAATACATAAACCTGCTAGAAAGACTTATTTCTTTGAATCCGCAGGGGTGGCACGCATGTGGTTAGCACCAGGGCGATGCCTTTTCCTTGCCACTGCTGCTCTTTGGGCTTCAGTGAGAGTGGGCTGCTGGAGCAACTCATGCGGCCAGAGACTTGCTGGCAGTACCGCAGCACTGTATTATGCAAAAGGGAAAAAAAAAAAAAATTTTTTTTTTTTCTGCCCATTACGTATAAGGATGCTCGAGCCCGGTGCAGGCGGTTGTGTGAGAGGTGTTGGTTAATGTTAGTGGCTGATTACTAAACTTCTTGTTTCAAACCACAAAACCCTAACATGTCAGCCTAAATTAGCTAACAGTAAGGGAGTGTCCTTCTCTGTTTGCAGGCCACAGCACATCTGCTCTTTGAAGAAAGAGAACGAGCAAAATAGGGTTGGGTGGTTGGTGGTGGTTGTTTTTTTTTTTTTTTCCTCAGCCTCCCATTTGTGAGTGTGTTCATAAATATCCTGATGAGAGGCTGCCTCTGTGGTTGGCGTGTGGAAAGGGGGGAAGGAGGGTGGATAAAGAGCGATTCTCCACCCGCGTGGGGGACACCCTTCCTCCCCCTCCCCGCCACCTCCTCTTCCTTCCCCTCCCCTCGCTATTTGACCTTGAGTTCGTTCTCTGCTCCCGTTCCCCTCCTCCCCCTACTCGCTTGCATCTGGTATCCGATTCAGGCTGGTGCAGCTGGGGGGGCTGAAATCGCCCTCCCCACAATCCATAACCCCTGCTGCTCTGGGAGGACCGTACACTGGATGCTCCCCATGTGCCCCCACACCGCCCCTGGGAGCCTAAGGGTCGGGACACAGCCTCTTGGCTCCCCAGCAGGGTGTCCTGCACTGCAGCGCTGCCGCTCGTCTCCCTAATCCGGTTGTCTTTTCCAGCAGCGTATTGGGGAACAATGGGCAGCCTTGTGCTGGCCCAGGCTGCTCGTCCCTGTCCTTGCAGCTGGCGCGTCCACCGGTGCTAAGCTCCAGTGAGCAGGATCAGCTGAAAGCCTCATTCCCCTTCACCCTCTTCAAGGGCTTGCCTATCCGCTGGGGCCGCTATCGGTTACACGAAACATTTGGTTTGCAATGGCCTGTTTGTGCTGGAAGGCAGAGGGCTCTTCCAGCAGTGGGCAGCGATCCTCGGCAGAAAAAGCTTGCCCTGTGTTAGTTTACAACAGTTTCACCCACACAGAAAAGTACAATGGAGACAGATCATGCACTGTGACAGGCTGCCGGCGGCTCCAGGGGATCCATAATTTATGATGTTTTTCTTACCGATCCGGTTTTGGATTTCAAAAGTAGGCCCGTTTCCTTCCCATTTGTTGCTTCCTTCCGTCCTCCTTTGGAGAAATTGAACATGGGGCTCAAAAGGAGAGACAGCGGCAGCAGCCACCTGGCTCTCCCATGCGGTTGTGTTTGCACGGGGCAGGTGGGGGTGCCCTGGCCTCACCTTGCTGCCCTGTATTTGTTACAGAGAAAGGTGAGTGCCCTGACACACCTTGCTGTAGCTCTGCTTTTCAGCAAACAGTGGCAGCCCACGAAGTGCTGTCCCTATCCGTATTCAGGTTCACCAGGTCGCCTGGTAAAAGCAGGACTGCCAGGACGCCCAGCACTTGGTTGGGTAATTAAAGGTAAAGAGGTTAATAATGGCTTTTAAGGATTGTTCTTACTCAAATGAATAAGAATCAAAACTTAATCTGATCTACCATCCATAATCTAGCTGTTTCTCCCTTGCAGAAATAGATGCACCAGGGCAAAATGAGGGCAGTCAGATGCCACCTCTGCAGCAAGCACAGATGTCACCAGACACAGAGGTGCAGAGGTATGGGTTTATCCCTGGGCCAAGCCTGAGCACTTCCTCTGGGGAACACCCCAATTTCAGATCTGGAGCTGGATTTTTTTTGGCCAAAGCCCATCCCTACCATAAGCTCCCGGTCCTGTCTGCTCTGTGGCCACGCTCCCAACTTACCCACACCCGTCCAGAAGGCCACCAGCACAGAGATGGCAAAAGGACTAGTGCCGAAGTCCCAGCGCCCCCGCCCCACACACGCACAGGCTGGCAGGGAGGGTGTGGGGTGCGTGCCCCAGCCCCACGCCACGGCTGCAGATGGCTGGGTCATCCGCTGGCTTGGGAATGACCAAGTAAGGTTAAAACCACAGTCACTGTGGTTACCGGCACTGTGATTAGTCACACAGTGAGTGATCCAATTATAGCAACCCCTCCCCCGCAGCACCCCCCACCTCATCTTTGCAAAAGGAAAAGCCCAGGATTCCCTTAACTCGATTTCAAGGGAAAGGAGCCGAAGTTGGACAGGGAGACGCAGGAGGCCGGGGGAGGTGCCAGTGAGCTGTTGTTTTTTAAGCCCACCATGGATTACAGGGACAGGAAGCCCTGCTTGCCGGGTCTGTCTGGGGACACAGCTTTGGGGGCGGTGGGGACCCTGCAGCCCAGGGGATGTCAGAGGGTGCAAACCGCTGCAGTGATGTCACCATGTGGCCTTGGCAGGTTGGTCCATCTTCTGCCAGTGCAGTTTGCTGAACATGGGGCTGCTGTCCTGTCGCTTTCCATCTGGAACACTGCAGCTCTGCTTCCTTTCCTTTTTATTTTAAGAAACGATTTCAAGCAATTTCAAATACTCCACCCGATATGCAAATGACTGTGGCTTTTAGAAACCTACTTCCCCTCTTGCAGGGTCCAGACCCTCCCCCAGTCAGGCAGGAAAAGGGAATGAGGGAGTCCGGGCTGCTGGTCCCATCCTCCTCTACCCCAGCTGGTGCCGGGAGCAGGTGACAGGCACCTGTGTCCCTGCGCCACCGGGCAATCCCCCGGGCTCCCTCCCCCGTGGCCGCTGAGGTGGTGTGAGGAGCGGGTGGGAAGCAGGGAGGGAGGGGGGGAATTAATTTGCTTCTGTGGGAGGTGGTAGTGCCTGCTCACAGAGTGTGGGGCTGGGCACCACCTGGGCACCCCAAGCCACCATCCTGCCTGCAGGACCCTGTGCCTGCAGATCCTGCTGGCATCCTCCACAGAGGCCTGCACAGGGCATGCTGCTACTGCATCAGTCACTGTTATTTATTGTCCTCTTTCTGCACGGAGCAGTCCAGAGGCACAAGACAGCTCGGTAATGCCGATCCTGCACTGGATTCTTCTCCACTTCTTGCACGTGTAGGTTTTTTTGGATGTGCAGTGCTCAAATGTAATCGCTCCAGCCCAGCTCTTGAGCAGGGTGTGGGCTGAGAAATGGCACAGGCAAATCTGCAGAGGAAAACTTCTGCCACAACTTTGTTCCTATCCTGCCAACTTTTGTCCCAGCACAGTTTTATAGCTGAGCTGTAAAGCCTTGGGAAACCATCTAATGGAGACCTTGATCCTCTGATGTGGTGTTTGCAGTGGTGTTCATGGGGTGAACTGTTATGGCCCCAGCCCTCCTTCTCCATCCCTTGGATGCAGCTGCTTTCCTCCCAGCAATGGACTTTACAGGTCCATCTCATGTGTCCCTCAGGTTTTACCTGGTGAGGGCTAAGAAAACACCCACAAAAGATGAGGGCTCTGTCCCCAAGGTGTATGAGTGTGGGATGGGAGACTGCAGACTGACATGGCCTCAGTGATGTGCTGTTGGGTCATTTGCTGGGCTTGTCAAGATCCTGCAGGGAAAAATCCCCCTCTTGAATTAGGGAGGAGTCTGTGGCTTCTGTTACCACTGCTCCCTGTCCTCCTGCTGACAAATCACTTCTGGCTGAGGGCACTGTTGTCCGGGGTATCATACAGCAATTTGCAATGGGTTTCTTGGCCTTTCAGGGCAGTGGCTGTGAAACACTATCCAAAGTATTTTTGAGGGTAAGATGGTGATAGGCACCTCCCACTCAGCCCACCAAATTAATTTCCTAATAGACTTTGACTCAACACATTCTTTACTCCCTGAATAAGTGGGAACTTTACTGGAGCTTTTCCAACATGTGACCTCTGTTATGCTACTTGCCTGTTGATGTTGCCTTCCTATTTGAACTTTCCTGGTTTTCCTGTCTCCCTCCCTTGCCTATTTTTCTGCCTGTCAGGAGGATTTCTTCCCAATCCTGCCTCCAGCCCTCCCCAGCCAAGCCAAGGAAAACACCCTCTCCCCTTTCATAATGACGTGTTCCCTCCACATAGCCACTTGCCAAGTGCAAGCAAAATGCCCTTCCCAGTGAAGACTGGTGCTTTGGCTGCAACACCCTTGGGAATGGGAGCCCCACACCATGCTACAGAGATACGGACAACCATGTTCACCTACCTCTTCCCTATCCACCCATCCTCCTGGCCTCTGGGGTAGGTTTCAGAAAACCAGCAGCGGCACAAGAAAATATTGCAGTCCCTTCATGAACTCATGCCAGCTCAAATAATCAGCACTGCAGCCTGGGCAAGCTGCAGCAGATGTCAAAGGCTTCAGAGAGCCATTTCCCAGTGGAAGAGAAATGAATGACATAAAGTCTAGGTCAAGGCAGCCTAGTCCTAGCTGCTGCAGTACCTGGAGATTGGACTGGCAACAACCTTCTTGCCTCTGTGAGTGCAAGGGTAAAGTGGCCAAGGAAGGGCTGAGGAAAGCCCACCTACCTCCTGCAGGCCCCCTCAGCCCTGGGCACGTGCACCAGGCACCACTGCAGAAAGAGCATGATGTTCTCATGAGGGTTGGGAGTATCCAAAGTCAGACTCTAGAGCTGACACCCAAACAGGTTAAAACATGCTGGGTTAAACAAATACTTGGTGTTAGTTATTTTCTGTTTGCCAAGGTGTGCTGTCCCATAAGCCAGGCTAACTGGACTGCCTGAGCCCTTTTTCCCAGTATGTCTGGCCTCTGCCCCAGGAAGTGCTTGTAACTGAGGCAGGGAGCATATGGAAAAAGTTTTCTATCCCTTCACACAGCATCATCTTCATATGGCCTCTGCACAGAGCAATGTTTGGCAAAAATGCCAGGTGCGCCTTCCCAAGATTGAGTATAATTGCACATGAAGCAACAGGACTGTGACAGCAATGCCTAACAGGCACCCAGCATAAATCCCACTCATGAGGCTGCAAGGACTGCCAGAAACATCACCCTTAGTGTTGTTTATTGTTTGCACACCAGTGAGATATAGAAGCGATTCCCAAGGATAAGGAGTACATTTCCTCCACATCTTGGCAGAACAGATTCCTCCAGTAAGTGGCTTGAATTTTAAAGTCTTTTCCAAACCCCACAAAGTTCTGCAAACCCTAATCTGCTGAGGTTCAAATTCTTTGTGAGTAAAGTAGTGGAAAGAGAAACAAAATAGTATTCTTTAATGAATGGAAGGAAGAGAAGAATTTCCCAAATAATTATAAGTGTGTTTATAGTGACTCCCACTGTTTTATGCCTGTGACCCCGGGTCAGATGTGGGGTATTGTACAGATCCATCCATAAGTACATAATACACTTGTCATAGATGAGATCAGCTCTGATGTATTTTTCTGGCAGCTTCGGAGCCGTCATATTTTCAATGTTTTGTCCAGTCAATCACATCTCAAATGGTGGGGTTTCCATCACATCCCTCCAGTGTCTTGTGGGAGCTTTTTGTTAGGACTGTTTCTTGGTGTTGGCGGTAACTCTCCAGGTGGAGAAAGACAAGCCTTGTTTGCATTTCTCCTAAAGATTACCTGTTTTATTTGTATTAACTCTCTTCAAAATCCCTTGCGGCTCTCCCTGGCTCTTATCAGCCTGACTTGCATGGTTCGAAGAGCGCATACCTACATGGCTGAGCACAATGCCAGGCAGGCCTGAGCAGCCATCCTCCCTGACTGGAGGCAATAAACCTCTGTTTGCTCACCAGCCCTGCTGGGGACATCAGCCTAGGATGAGCAAGATACCTAAGCTACTTCCAGCACCAGATGCAGCTCCGTGATTGGTGAGTTCCTGCCATGCCAGCAGATGCCCTCTTCATGGCAGTGGTGGAGCCATGGCACTCTGAAGCGCTGAGGGGCTGGCAGCACAGCCCTAAAAATTGTGCAGCCAGGATGTCACATTAATGGGTAGCTATGGGCTTGCTAGTCACTTTCTTTCCTTGAAGGAAATCCGCAGGGGTATGCCCAGGCTTGGAAATCAGGCTTCTTTTAGCACATCTTCGCAGGCATCACTGGACGTGCTCAGGGTCTGTCTTGTGGTCTCCATGCTCGCTGGTGCCTGCTTCCCACCAGGCTGCTGCTGCGGGTGGGGGGTGGGGGTGTGAGGCACCCACCTCGCCCTTCCTGCATTTTATTCCTCGGCACAAAATCCTAATACAAAATATATGCCTGCTGTAGGACCCTCTCCCTGTGTAAATTTGCTTACATTGGTGTAGACACTTTGCTAATGAGTTTGCACAGTGGGACACCAAACCTGAGCTGTGGATCCTGGTGCCTGAGCCCCACCAGAGGGGCTGCTTAGGTCAGTGCTCATGTGCTGTCCTACAAGCAGACAACACACATCTTCTCTTGTTTTTGTGGCAGTAGCCTGTGCTGAAGTAGGATCATCATAGCAAAGGAGGTCACTTCTACAGTATCATACATGTTTAAATATTTTTCACACCAGTGCTGTTCCTGCTACCTTTGTGTTTCTGCTTGTCTTGCCTCGAGCAACTGGACTCAACCCTGTTCCCACTCTCCGCTGGCTGTGACAGAACCAGCTGGGGGTCACTCATCTCCCCAGCCACTGACAACAGCGCTGAACTGACGGGAAAGTGATGTTGTCCCCTGGCTGTGCTGAGGCACAGCATAATTGTCTTGGTGAGTCCAGGGAGGGCATGTATGACATATGGTGAGTGGGGAGGACATTTACAAGACAGCAGAGATGGGCAGCAGCAGAGACACTGGCCTTCCCCTGTGTGCTCCCTGGCAGGAGTCCTCCTACATTTATTTTTTATTCTCTGGGCCTATGGTGTGAACTTGAAATATTGTGGAGCCTGAGCATGTGGGTTCAAGGCATGTACAGCCATTGATTTTTGAAGAGCAAAGTGTGAATCCCCACTATGGCTTTCCCCACGACCCCACATTTTCTTAAGCAACCAAATTGGAGAGGGAAGTCTGTACTTTCTTCCTTCCCTCAGCCTCCACCTCTCTCCTAAAGCCACCATAAGGCAGGGCAGTGCAGGGCAGGACAGGGCAGGGCCCAGGGAGGCAATCTCCTGCTGTCAGCCCACTGGCATTTCTCTCCCCGATGACTTTGACAAGGAGACATGGTAATGCTCCTGCTCACACCAGCTCTGGCTGAGGGCTCACATGTACTTCTGCTCACACGCATGCTCCCACCACGGGCCTGGCAGCTGCTCTCATTTATTCCCTCTGTTTTTAACAATTCGGTGGTGCCGATCATGACTGTGCCTATGAGGGAGGCTTCCAGAGGTGCTTCCCCTCTCATGGATACAGGCAGGTGCTGAGTAAGGGCTTTCAAATGCATCCAATATCTCACAACTTAAACAGGAGCGAGGAACGCTGGCACCTTTTCTACCCTAATCTGCATCTTTTGTGCTGAACACAGTATTTAACTAGGATTATTTCGGTGTCCCACCCTGCTTGTCTTCTGAATCACTGCCGTGCAAGCCAGCTCCTATCTGCGGTAAAGTCACATAATGGTGTTAGCAGTTAACACCGAGCCTGGGTAAATACACCCAGTTGCGCTGGCGGGCTCGGTTTGGCTCTGGGCTGACCGTGGCCGCTTGGTCTCCGGTGAGCTTGGAGCAGGCTCCTATCTATTGCTAATGCCTTCCCGGAACTCAGGCAATTTACATTAGCCTAAGGTAGGTCCTTGTGGGTCCCGGTGGCATACACTGTTCAGCAAGAATGTTTGTTCTGCGAGTCCTGATTTGGGGAAGTGCAAAGGGTATGGTCAAAAAGAACCCCTCCCCCATTACCACCTAATTAGTTTCTCTGTCATATTTTTTTTCCATGTCTTATTATTATTTCAGTGTTTTCAAGTTTATACGAGTATCATAGTATCAGGGGTTTTATTTAAAGCCTCAGGTCCTGGAATCTTGCAAATGCACAGGGCCTGCTGCTTTCGGTGCAATAAACAGAGCAAGAATGAGGTTTCTGCTTTCTGTAGCCACAAAGACGTGCCAGAGCACTAAATACCCCTCAGTCATCCAAAATGTCAGCAAAGAGAAAGCAAATTTGTTACACTGGGGTGTATGTAAAAACATGTCCTCCTTCTCCTTTCAGTTTACAGGGCTCTGAACAGCAGACTCCTGCTTTCTGCTTAGTGACACTGTTTGACCCATTTTTGGATTGGGATGAGAAGCTGGCCATGAGCCGCAAGGCGGAGGCTATGGTGCAGTGAGGAGATGTCCTTGGAGCAGTCATGTGACGTCCCTGGAACAGGGAGGAGATGGCCATGGGGCAGGGAGGAGGTGACCATGGAGAAGCAAGATGTCCCTGGAGCAGTGCAAAGGCAGGAGCTGCTCCCTGGGCATGCAAGAAGGAAAAGACCCCTGCTCCTAATGGATTCCTTCAGATAAAAGAGCCCCAGCTACCTTTTTTTCCCTGTAATGGCCCCTGAGGCTAATGTCTTTAAGAGGAAACAAAAGGATTGCTTTACATCACACAAGTGGGGCAGGAGGGAAGTGGGGAAAGAAGCACTTGAGTGCTGCATCCCTGCCAGGGCTCCTGCAGCAGGATGGAGGCCGGGGGGGAGGGGTGCAGCTGGCCCTAACTTGGGCTCTGCTGTGTGGCCTCTTGGTATTAAACCCTTTATTAACCCCTTCTCTGCTGCTCTGGTGCCCACGTGCACCAGCAGGGCCCTGCTGTCCTGGGCCATTGAAACAAGTGCGGGCACCAAGGCAGGCCTCCTAAATGGGCTTTGTGGGCACAGCCAGCAATTAAGATGTATTGTCTGCAGCGGCTAAACCAGTGAGAAACAGAGATAATAGTATTGAAAAACACAAAGGAATTCTGCAGTAATGCCTTAAAAACGACGGCAAGGGAGCCTCAAGAGCCGAACTCAGCGGCAGGAAAGAGGCTTCCTACGGAAGAGGGGTGTTGGGCGAGCGCTAAACCAACCCGGGTAGCGTGCAGCTTCCAGCAGTTCCAGCTGTGCTGCTCGTCCTTTGTCTGCTCTCTCCTCTGGCAGTTTTCCAAGGGAGGGCAGAGCAGGTGTGACAGCCACTGAGGGAGTCCCAGCGGCAGCTAAACCAGGCGGTCAGCCGGCAGCTGTGGCTGCAGGCAGAAGCTGGACGGAGATGCAGCAGGTTCACTCCTCTAATAGGGATGCTGCTGTTTGTGCTGCCCGTTGTGACTGGCTCCATCATGAGAGCCATTGTGTCCCTCTGTTCCGCGGCTGTTGACTTTTTAAACCACACACTTTGGCAGCTGAAATTTTCCATGTTAGTCCCTGCACAGCACCTTCTGTGCATCTGTTTTCGGCAGCGTGTTGTGTAGAAGAGACTGCTATTCTGTAGGCAGAATAAACTGCCAAAGAAAGTAAAAGAGGCTAATTGATTAGCAGTTAATAGAAGAAAATCAACTCTTTTGCACCATCACTATCCTTGCCACAATGGATCAGAATGATGCTCTGTTAGTGCCCTGTTTTTGACCCTGCCTTACACCAGCTTCTTCGAAGGAAGATATAGGGAAGTGAGTCAGTTAGCATCTCCTCCTAGAGCATCCCTCTCACCCCTAGGATCCCAGCTCTGTCACATCCCTTAAGTGTTACCTCCTCGTGCCTGTCCTAAAATATTTTTCAAGTCGTTCGTGCTTGGATTTAACATGTTTAAAGAAGAGCAGGTAATGTTTGATACTTGTCCTAATACGGTTTCCATTGATGATAAATGTTCTGCTTGGCTGAATATGACACAGCTGAATAAAAGGTTGTGGCTGACTGATGTGGAGTCCTAAGACTTTCCTCCTTGTAGGGCAGGTCTGTCCCCTCTGCAACATTGCAGAGCTTGAAACCCTCCAGCTCGTGAGAACTACACTAGCTTCCTTACCAGTGAGGATCTCATCCTGCCATTGAAACCTATAAGAAATGCAGATAAAGTGAAAAATAATTAAAAATTAATAAAGAAAACAAATCAAACCCTATTCCCTTTAACAGAAAGGCCAAGGGAGAATACTGGGCACTGAAAATGGCATATCCCCAAGGAACAAGTACCAACTTTTCAAAGGCACAGAAGCAATAGGAGCAGCATCTGTGCATACAGCTTTTAAGTTTGTAATTTGTCTGTAATTTCTCTGCAATCACCAATATTCTGTGGGGCTTCTAGGGTGTTTTTATTAGTGTGTGTTTCTTTTCCATTGCAAGACCCAGCTCTCTCTGAAAGCCCATATGCTCCTGTCCTGTTTGACTTTAGCATGCAGGAAATGGCCTCTGTCCAATTAGCAGCATGGGAATTAGCACTGCTCAAAATTTGCTACTCCCCACTGTATTCCCCTCTGAGACTGCTGAACTTCAGTGCCTGATTTTCTCTCCTTCTCTCTCTCTTTAAACAGCATCACAAAGATTGTGTGCACAGCAAACTATTAGAAAAGCACTGTTAATACTGAAGTCAGAAGTGCAGCTATTCAGTTCCTAGTCATGGTAACACAGAGGCATTTCAGGTGAGTTGTGTTTTCAAGGTATTTCTTTCTTTGCTGGCTTAGTATATATCATTTATCTTGTAAAATATTACTAATGTTGGCTGGTCTTGTACCTCATCATGAACTCATAATATTTGGTACTTTACTTAAACCCAAGCCTCTGGAGTCTTGTGAATAACAGAAAAATCTCAGTTTTAGCATCTACACCTTTGTGAAAAGAACATAAAGCATCATCAAAGTGCAAATGGACAAGGAAAACTAAATAATCACAATTCTATACACACACTTAACGTACATGAACATACACATTTATACCACAATAATTTTTTTAAAGCCAACTCTATGATGCTTTATGAGCGAGAGGAGAAAGTAACAAACACTCTTTGCTGTGCTTGGGATCAAAATTTCTGCATGAATACCACATGTCATTAAAGAGGAGAAATTCATCTGAGATAACATAATTACAATACCTCATTTTTAACATCCTGTGCTTGAGCTTTCACCAGTGTGACTTCAATGTGATATTTTTGTGTGGCAGTGCATACTTACTGTATAAAAGAGATAGCTAGTGCTCTTTTGTGATGAATGCAAAGCATGGAAAGGAAACTTTTTATTTAGGCTGCTGGACACAGACCAAAGCTGTAGTTTTTCCTAGCTGTCTAGCTCCCAGACTGACTCTCACAGTAGGTGCCTAGTGTCACTGTAACGGGTTTCTTGAAGTCCTGGCCTGGATTAGTCAGTTACAGATCAGAATGAAATTCCAACTGAATTACACATGGCTTATCTTCTTTTTAAAGAAATTAAAAAAATATCTTTAAAACACACTTTTAAAAAGTTGTACTGGAAAGCACATCTCCTGAGCAAGGGAGTAAGTCCCTGCTATCTTTTGCCATTCACCCACAATCACAGTCAAAATTAAACATCACTGTTGTCATTAATAACCTTGTGCCAAGCAACGAGGCCAGACCCCAATTGGACAGAATATTCTATAAAACTATCTTCAGGTGCAATATGTAAGTTGAAAACCACAGTATCTGGGAGAAACAGAGGGGAAGGCTGAAAAAGCATTTGTTTATTGGGGGCAGGGGGAGGGGATTGAGTTTCCTTCTCTACCAGGAACCTGTTGAAGGTATATCAAATGGTGTTTAGGAAGTCAAACTTCTTTCCCATATTCATTGGGCCAGAAATATGTGATGCCATAGAATCACACAGAATTGACTTCATAGAGAATCATAGAATGGTTTGGGTTGGAAGGGGCTTTAAAGATCACCTAGTTTCAATGCCCCTGACAAGAGCCCTCTACTAGACCAGGTTGCTCAAGGCCCCATCCAACCTGGCCTTGAACACTTCCAGGGATGAGGCATACATAATTTTCTGGGCACCCTGGTCCAGTGTTTCACCACTCTTACACTGAATTTTTTTTTCCTAATATCTAATCTAAACCTGCCCTCTGTCAGTTTAAAGCCATTCCCCCTTGTCTTACTCTATAACCTATTTGATGCCAAATTCCAGTGGTTCTCTTTCATCTCTAGACGGAAATTGGGCAGGGCTTCCACAGATACAAAACAAGGAAGGCACACCTGGATGCTGCAATAATTCCAAAATGTCTTTTGATTCTGAGCTGGACACAAAGTGGAAATATTTTGCCAAAATAAGGGAAAGCTCATTAGCAAATAAACTTGTGTGGAACTGCATTGCAGGAGGCTCACATAGCTCTCTTGAGATTAGCACAACCTGTCTGTAAGGTACAAATGGTGTTGAACAGGGAGGAATTTGGCAGTGAGAGAACACAAGACAGTATGGCTTGGAGACTGTCTTGATAGCAAAAGTAAATGGATGATATTTGTGGCAGTCTGGAGGCAGTCCAGAGGCCCATTTTTCCAAGATGAGGAAGTCTTCCAATATCGTTCTGTAGTGGGAAAATAAATAAGAGAGCCCTAGGAGAGAATGTGGATGGAAGTGCTGTGACACAGAATTGAGAGACACAGCAGCCTTTGGAATAAAACAGTTTCCCTCAATTTTCAAGAAATATATATATATATATTATATATATATATATATATATATATATAAATTGGAGAAGAAACTGAGTTATCTGATAAGCTGTTTAGGCAAAATAAGACCGTGGGGAGGTACTATCCAAATTATGTGTAGAATCTCTGGCAGTGTATGGCTTCACCATTGTGTTTGACACCAAAAAATTCTTTGGTCAGTGTATTGCATTCCACCCGTGTTGGCGTTTGAGCTGAAATTCTATCCTAGAAGTGTGAACCCATTCCCATCATGTCCTTTCCTAAGAAGACATCTTCATTTTTGCGAAGGTCTGCACAGAGACAACCTCATACTGTCCCAGGAATCAGTTATTATTACACTGTGGCCATAATTAGACATTTTTGTAAAAGGATTTCCTTCAAATCTAAAGCTTGCTTATGGGTCTTTATGCCTCAAATGTGCACCTGATTGCACTGTAAGGAGTCTGTTATCATCCATCCTTCCCCTTTCGAGGACCCATAACCTAGCTGGACACAAGGGCCATCTGCAGGTGCCCAGGATGCTCCTGTGAGCTGTGACAGGAGGTGATGCTGTTGCTCGGGGGTGGCAGCAGTGAGGATGGTGGGTGGCCCGGCATGCCGGGGGTGGGTATGTCCTGCCTGCGCGCAAGGGATCTGGGGGTAGGATCGCTCTGCCGGCTCCCTTAGGGTGAGTGGCTCAGCATCAGCTCTGATTACTGACTCCTGTGGGGGCGTTGGGTCCTCCCTTAATTAGCCATGGCCTGTGGTCATTGACAGGCTCTCGGCCATTTTAATGAAAAGATGTGTTCTAACAGTGACCTTGATCTAACCAGGAGGTGCCAATCACATCGAGAATGACTGTCATAACAATCATCGCCGGCACATCGGGGACCTCAGGACCAGCAGAAAGACAGGCAGCACTTATTCACAGCCTCCGCGGCCTCATCCTGCAGCAGGTTAGAGGAGCCCAGAGCAAGGGAATTTAGACTTTCCACCATGTGCTTGCGTCCTGATCTGAGGAATTAGCTCTTCTGTCTGGAATTAGTGAGCTTCGCCCCGCAGTAACTGCACAAACGTCGCCGCTGTCGCTCTTCTGTTCGCACTGGCTCTGTCCTCCAGCTGCCTTAGCTGCCTGTGCCCAAGCTCCCCTGCAGGTTTGCCCCCACCGCAGCAGCCCCGGGCACCGCACTGGGATGCCCCTGCACTGGGGGTCCAGTGAAGAATTCCCGCTCCCTCTCCCAAAACCCCTTCTTTGTTCTGTGCCTTCATTCCCTATTCATGTGATCACCTCGGTGCAATGCTGTCTCTCTCCTTCCCTGACTCTGCAGGAATCAGCGGTAGCTTCCCTCTCCATCTGCTGCTGCAGAAGGCTCCTGGGCTGCGCTCTGCCCTTCCCCCAGTATTTGTAGGTCTCTCCCTCCCTCCTCGCCCTCTCTCCCCCCTTCACCCCCTACAAAAGTCCTCAAGAGTCAGCTGTCACTTGTTTTTATTTTCTCCTGGCTCCTGTAGCACGGTCACATCTGACTTGCCTGCGCTATTCCTCCGTGGCTGGGGGAAAACGTGGCCAACTTTTGCCTGGTGTCAGTTTAGCAGCCTGGGCCGCCGCCTCCTCCTCGTCCCTCGGGGTCGTAGGAGCCGTTGCCGCACTGTCTCCTCTCCTTTCTCATCCTGGCTGTGCTGCAGCTGGCGTGACTGGTTTGAGAAAATCTGGGGCCCCCCGCAAAGCTGCTCAATTGAGTTTGCCTCCTCCTCCCTCCCCCTGCCCCTGCAAGGCTCGGGAGGGCCTGCGTGACTTTTCCCCCCTTCCCCTCCCTTTGGCAGGCAAGGCGGCCAGTCCAAGCCAGAGATGGAGGCAGGAAAGCTGTTGATGGTAGTGGATGGGGAGCTCATGGCAGTCGTAGGGAACAAGGGCTTTCTGAGATCCCTGCACTGCTGCCTTTTGAGACTCAGCCAGAGCAAAGCATCGGTGGCTCCTCCAGCATGCCAAGGGCGTGTGGGCATCCCTGGTGCTGGGCTACATCACGCCTCAGCCGTCCCGTGGCCCTATCCCACGCTGCCCAGCTAGGGACCGCTGGGATCCCACAGTCCTTAATGAATTGACCCTTTCCTGGTTATCCTTTTACGATTGCCCCGGGGCATGGTTCATTTTACTCCCTCCTTTAATGAGTCAAAGGGGTCCAGTTGGAGCCTTTCCAAGACTCAGCTTCCTGCATTTCTTTACCATTCTACAAGCTTAATGAATATGCCACCAAAAAGCTCATTAGAGGTAATGTCAGTTCTATTTCTGGTGCTCCCTCTTGGAGAAATTGAGTCCTGTGCTGGCAGGGAGATGAACCCAATAAGGGCCACAAATAAATACTAAACTCCTCCTGTCCCTTCTTTTCTGTCCTTCCCATTTTCATGCTTAAACAGGAACAAGGGAAGATCTGTGGGCCCTCCTAACTTCTCCTTGTGCTGTTCATTTATCCAAGACTGTCTTCTCTCTTGGCCCCTTGATCTAAAACCAGTAGTCTAGGCTTGCTCCTTGTCACTGCCCTAGCTGCTGCTGTGGCTTTGGTGTGTGGCAGGGAGGTGAGAAGCTGCATGGAGGGAGTGGAGCCTTTAGAGAATGATGCAAACCCCAGTGCTTCTGGAAAGCAATCAGCCCTGTTTATTGCAGGTGAATCAGATCTCCATGACTGGTGAATCACTGGAGTATTTGACATGTCAGAGCAGTGGAAAATGATTCACTGAAGGTTTGATCTCCAGTGAATAGATTTTTTTTTTTTTCCATACCAATGAAATTTGGAATTGCTTCAGGGTTTGTTTGGGTCCCCTCCTCCCTTCCAGGGAAACAGGCATTCACAGAGACAGGCAGACAGATATAATGGAGGGCAGGAAGAAGAGAAATTTAAAGATGCAGTTAGGTGGTTGGGAGCAATTCCCTCTTCCTGCCTGTTCTTGACTGATGCTTGTTACATATACGTGAGTCGGCCTGTCCGTAGTCACCAGGAAGGCAGAAGTAGCAGAAGGGAGAGGACGTGATTACCTTGCAATATACAGTTCCTCTGCTACAAAGTTGTAAAATGCATTCTACTTACCTTGCAAGCCCCTTGAACTCTCCAGAAGTTGTAGGAGAAAAGTTCTTCTGCTTTTCTATTTAACTTTTTACAGATGTAGTTTTCAATGTAATGTTATTTTGTCAGCTGTGTTAATATCATCTGGTGAGGAGGTCTATTTTGAGAGGGAGGATTCCCAGCTCTAGGACTTGTAAAATATAATACGACTTTTGATGCAGCAGGAGCATTAATGCCCTCATAGAAAAATCCTATTTATGTTAGAATTTGTATACGTTATTACAGTGATTTAAAGGGTACAAAATCAGAAGTATGCCAAGATTAGTGGCCTCCTATTGGTCTTAATCTTGTTCTGTTACCATTTTCAAAGATATATTAATAGCTTCAGTTTTTAATTTGAATTTTTCTTCCCTGTAAGGTATCATTAAGTTGAAAGGTGCAAATGAATGACACTGGTAAATTGGTCTGCTGAATGTCTTTGCATAGTATCAGAGGGTCAGCTGTTTCTGAGTTGCTTCCCCATGTGGGTATCACTTATAGAGTAGATTGGGTCCTGTACCTCCAGGGTTGTTGAGAAGGCAACAGTCGCTGTAAGTCACCTTAAACTTTCTTGGCTTTCACTTCCTGTTTCAGAGCAGGAAAAGCCCCTTTTTACTTTTCTGTCCTTTCTTTAGTGCTTGTCTCAGGAGATAGCAACACACTTTCTGGGTATGGCTCCTTGCTGTGAGTGCAGGTTTGCAGAATGAGGCTGCCCAGCTTGAGCATGTGCAGACAGAAGTGTTAGCTAATAGTCTTTCACGAAATACCTGCTCTAAAAATGGTGCTACCTAGATACTAATAACTGTTTAGTTTGTTATTAGTATTATTTTATTCTAATTAATTCCGTGAAAAGCTTCTTGCACAAATAAAATGATGAAGTACTAATAGAGAAGTTGGGAATCTCGAGAGCTAAGGGACAAACGGAAACAGCAATTAGTGGAGTTATCTTTAGCTCTTTGGCCCTTTGCAAGGACAACAGAGAGCTGTTAATATGGGGGCTGGGAAAGTTCTATCTAAAAAAAATCTAGAACACTTGTGGTCCAAGTTGTTTAGTTCTCCCTAACATCTAGTCACTTCTGAAATAGCAATGTGGCTCTTAGTATTTTAAGATGAAACTATCTTATATCCCTTAACCTTGTCTCCTCTGAGGCAGATAGATATTCTACCAGGAAGCCCCACAAGAGATTAGCACTACTGATATACTCACCCCATAGCTACCACCTCCTTATTTTTCCAAGAACATGCTGTGTCTGGCAGCTGGTAAGAAAATAAATAAATAAACCCCAGGAATCAAATTCCTGAGGAATCTGGTCATTTCAAGGTTCCTCTATACATTCACAGGTTTTAAAGGCCAGAAGGGACAATTATATTCTGACCTCTGGTGCAACATAATCCATTGAATTTCTCCTAGAGTCACCAGCACTCAGCCATATGAAATGAGTTTGTGCTCTTTAAAATCCTCTCCTCAGCTCTTGTATCATCTCTCAAACAATCCCTTCTTACCCCTCATACTCTTCTGTTCAACAGTGTGGGTATGGATGAGGGTGCTTTCAGGTCTTCAAACAGTAGCAGCCCCAGAGCAGGATTATTCTATGTTAAAGCAGCACAGTACAATCAATCCCTTTAACCCATGCTCACTGCTTCACCTCTGTGCCTTTGCACAGCATTTCAACTTGGGTCCCAGAGGTGGGGACAGCCTTTACAGATGTATCACAGATAGCTCCTTTCTGGGTCCCCTCCCTGGAGAGGTTTTAGTGCAATGTTTTTTCCCCAGCAGAGATGGTGGGTGGTATCTCTTCCAAGTGGCTGGAGATCAGCAGTGCTGCAGCTGAAGGCTGGCTGGCTGCTGGAGCCACTCTTAATACAGCCTTGGAAAGTGAGAGTTCATGTCTTTTCACTTTATTTATCTCTGTGACAGCTGAGATTGAGGGCTGGCCTGCCTCTCAGGGGTAGTGGTAGCCAGTGGCTAGCGTGTTCATGCATCTGTATGGGATTGGGAGCACATGGATGTTGGGGGACCATGAGGCCTCCTCTGCACCTGAAATAGGCAAAGGTGAAACACTGCAACAAAGAAAGACCAGTTTCTTAGCAGGTGAAAAGGCTCGGAAGGAAATCTGGGCCAAAATCCCTGGGCCAGGTAGAAGAGGGGCAGAACACTTCTAGCCTTTAGTTGGTGCAGCACTCCCAGCACTCTTGGGCAGAAGAGATGACTGATTCCTGTAATGAACCTGAGTAACTTGTGTGTCAGAGGATTATTGCTTCCCCAGCAGGGTGGTCAAAGCCTGGCAGCTGTCTGAGACCTGGCAGAAGCTTTGCTTGCCTTCTGTTGGTGAAAGGAGGGCTGGAACCCCAACACATTTCTGAGGTGGGCAACTGGCAGCAGCTGCTCACTGCCCCTGTGCTTGCCATGGCAGCAGCATTGCATTTACCTTGGTGCAGATGAAGGCTGGGCCTGGCTCCCCATTTACTGATGTTAAACCAGTACTCTCACTTTCAGTTCTCTTATGGTGAATCTCGCTTCATATATTTACCCAGAAAGTCTGAAGTGATATCATCTCTGTATCCTGAAATGCTGGTGATGAAACCCCTATCCTGCACAGTGAGTGATTCTTGATCAGTAAGAATGACTTTTTTTGCTGTGCTTTACATCCGCCCTAAATTGTGTGGGTTTTTTGGAAAGCAGTGTAGTTAGGTATCCACCAAGAAGTTTACTCCTCTACCATTCTGAGTGTGCCAGAGCTCCTATTGCTTTACCTGGTATCTTCGAACATGCATTGCCTCTGAGGTGGAGCCAAATAATCACACTGGGCTGCTTTTCTTTATTTTGGCCAGTTTATTTACTTAGCTATTCATCCAGGGCAGATGTTGAGCTATTCTAGCTGGGCAGCAAAGCCTCAAGGCTCAGGCTGAGAAGCAAATAAAAGAACCTCAAATGTATTATTTAAAAAAAAAAAAAAAATCTCATGATCTGTTAAGCATGTCTCCCTTCTGCCAAGGGCCTGACTGGTGCTTCTGGACTGATTGGCTGGCAGTACTGCCATTTCCAGCAGTTTCCAGCCTTCCCATAGGAGTGGTGATGTGGTTTATATATTTCAGTCTTGCTCTTCACTCTGCTGCTGTCTTTAAAATGGCTGAAAGTCCTGAGCATAGGGAGTAGGTGTTTCTAAAAAATCCCTTTGTGTGGTACTCTCTTTTCCACAGCCACAATTCACTTACCATTATAAACAATGCAATAACTTAATTCCGATGGGCTGCTTTAATGTGCAATAAAATACAAATTTAGGCAGCATGTGAAATAAGCTTTTCCTGCCATATGACAGAAACCACAACTGTCTGGCATGGACACACAAGTCAGAACCTGAAAGGAAGCAAAGCACAAAGCCAGACATGATCTTTGATCATATGTTGTTTAAAATTAACAGCACAGATCATACCCACACTTAAATAACACATCTGTCTGGGGGCTAGATAGTAACACACAATATGCTTTTTTAATTCATTATGCATTTGAATCTCTCCCAAGTAACAGGTGGTTTTCTGACAACGAAGCCTGCCAAAAAAGGCTTGAGAAAGGTCTGGCTGATGGTTATCCTGGGAGGTGAGGTAGCCTAGGCTCCTGGATAGCAACAAGCCCTGGCTCTCTTAACTCTTTTCCTGCTGGTTCTCCATCAGTTTCTGCCATAATTAATGCCCTGCCTGTCTTACAACACCTGTATTCAGGCCTTCAGAGGGGAAGTTGCATCCCAGGGCAGGGCAGCAGAGGTTTGGAATCTGTGTCCTGTGGCCAAGGACCTGTTGCACATGGGCAGTGCTGGGGGTGCCAACCTGGCTGCCAAGCAGGTTCAAAGGGTGGATCTGGTCTGACCAAACACATGGCTTCCTCTGGGGATGGGTCCAAGCTGATGACCTTAGAGACCCTTTGTGGCACCTTTGAAGGGCGATTCATTCTGGGCTGTAACCTCTTCTGAGATGGCTGTGCCCACAGGATGCCTGCTTGTCTCCCAAACTGTTAGGGGGAATGACAAGCTTGGATGGTAACATTACACTGCAAGCAGGGGTCAGGGAAGTGAATCCCACCTGAGCTTCTCACAAACTGGTCTGGGAGAGCTCAAGCCACTCAGACTACCTTGACATGGCCATGTGTTGCCTTTTAAACCAGTGCACATCTGAAAGGTGTGGGTGGCATGCAGACAAGGGGATGGGGTCTATCATGGCAGGCATGCCCTAGGCCCCTGCCATCTGCTGTTCACAGGCGCCTTTGAAGCAGAGGGAAGCTGCCAGGCTGGGTGTTCACTGAACAGCGACCGGCACCCAGTCTGAGAGAGGGATGTGTAAAACCTGATGCACCTTGATATTCCCTACAAAAGGGGAAAATCATCTGTAGCAGATGATCCAGCTGCAGCATGAGGCAAAGAAATGATTAACTGTATCTCATTATGCACGACAGCGACTGCTAGAACTTATAAAGTTAGCCACATTTTTAAAAAATCTAGCTGTGGTGTCTGGAGTCCAATGCATGTCCCACTGCACAGTTCTTTGGGGCTGTGATGCAGGTTTGCTGGTACAGAGCCCACTGGCTCTCCAGGCTGGGAGGGACGGGAATACACTGTGGCCCTACTACTCTCCTGGCTTTTCTGAATCACATTTGGGTGGACTTCAGATCTGTCTGTCCCTCTGGCATCTTGTGGGCTCAGAGTAGAGGGAAGATTCCTGACCTTAGTCCTTGCAAAGTGAGGCAAGCTCAGCTCCAGCAGTAATGGATTTGTGTCCCTTCATATATTCCAATTATAACAGTAATTCGGTTTGACCTGTTCCTTGTGTAAGCAGCTGCTCTGGGAGGTAGGGGAAAGAGAGACATGGCTTCCTCCAGAGCTTTCACATAGTAGTTCCCATATTTTTGCAAAATAAACTCAACAGAGGGTGATGGAAAGCCTTTCCCTCTTGCCAGGGGCTCCTTGATCCTTGCACCCCCAGGGGGGAGGGAAACAGCTTCCTTTGGGTGCTTGGCACAGGCATGCTTTACTTACTAGGAGTGCTTGGTTAGACCTCCTTGAGACTGGACAAACCAGGGGACCCGAAGTTTGTAACCTGGAAATGAAACAGGAGATGTTCATCCTAGCTGCTTTCCTGCATCTAATGACGTGTTAGTCCTCAGGGTCCTTCTGGGTCACTTGTCACATGCAGTCTGGGTCAAGGTCTGCCCAGAACAGATTTCCAGATCAGTGACTGCCACTGCTGAGAGGAAGTTTGTTAAAAAAACCTTCTCAAACACAATTTTTGTGGTTGAGTCCACAGAGACACAGGTAGTTACTGGGAGCTGTGGTATAATTTGATCCCAGCTGCCCTGTCAGCCACAAGGAGGTTTGAGAACTTCTGGCACTGAGCAGGGTACAGATGAGCTCTGAGCTCAGGGAGTTCACAAGCCTGTGTCAGGTTCCCTTTTCTTTGTGAATTTCTCCTTCTCCTCACGCATTCATCACACAGGTCTGCTTTGCCCAGTGCCCAGGTAGGAATCAGCCCTGGGAATACTTAGCACAGAAGAGCTATCGTAGGTTCCTTTGCTAGTAAAGGACTGTAAATGGCAGTGATTCCAGACTCTGAAGATGAGGTGTTTGGTTTGGGGGCTTTGGCTTTAGCTTTTTGCCAGTGGGGTGAGCAGAGGCCTGCAGATCCTCTGACACCTGCACTTGTAGGTGGAAGAGGGTTGCAGCCATCAACACTGCCTAAGCACAAAAGTTATTTTTCATGCAGCTTGCAAATTAGGGGACTTTCTAGGAACAACACCTGTGCAAAGTGGACTCACACAAACCATTGGGGATTGCCCGGGCAGCACCCTAGGCCCTCCTGTCCCCTGCACCTCCTGTGCAAGGGAAGGAGGGATTTCCCCCAGGTCTAACGCCTGCAGCCGCAGGAGGAAGCCGTTCCTTAGAGATGCACCACCTCACCAAGGCGTGAGAAGGAACATGCGTTTCGAAACCGCGGTGTGGAAAGACAAAGAGCCATGTGAACGGCGAAGCTGGCCGCAGGAGTGCCGGAGGAGCAGGGTGCCGGTCAGCCTGGCTGGAAGCCGCGCGTTGCCCGCCGCGTCTGTGCCGGGCGTGCGGCGCACCACGCGCGGCTCCCGCGGAGGCGCCAAGGCCCCGCGGCCACCAGCTCGGCATGGCCAGAGCGCAGCTGTCAGCGCTCCTCCGCGGGGACCGCGCTGCGTGTTTACACCAGGAATCATATGGTAATCTCTTCTAGCTGGTGGGCAACTCGCAGGGTTACCTCATCTGCAGTGGAATTACCTCATCGGTGTGAAATGCAGGGCGGTGGAGGCAGGAGCGAGGCAGGCTGCTCTGGGGCATGGCTCCCTCGACAGCAGGCTGCAGAGCAGTGACCGCTCAGGAAAAAAACACTTGAAATCTGTTAGTTTTACAATCGTGTCAATTCACGAAGAATTCCTCAAACCAGCTGGGATTGCTTTGTAGCGTGAGTGGGTAGCCGTGCATGCACCCTTTGGATGTCTCTAAGAAGTCCGCTGTGCTGACCCACCGTCCGCTCTTGGTGATGCGCGGCTGCCATGTAAATAAACCAGGATGTTATTCCACCATAGGTTAAGACTAGGAGAGTGAAGCCTTTGGCATCCTCTGGCTTAAGCATGTTTCTTGACCCAGATTGTCCTGCTTCACCTGTTTAAAATCGAACCAACCAATTATACATGCAGAAATAAAAAATTGCATGTGATGCCCAGGAATATATAATAAATTGTTGGTGCCATAGGCGGAGAAGTTTGTTAGCCCTTGTCAAGCTATTCACAATGTAAAGGACATACTGACCTAGAATGATCTCTTCCTTCCAATCAGCATTTACACTGTAACAGGAGGAGAGCCAGTCAGTATTTGTGCATTGGTAAGGTTAACCCTTCAGGCTACCAATGCAGATATTTACTCTAGGATTTTGTGTACGATTCCAACCCTGGCAGGTCATTTTTATTTCTAGTAAACACTTTTCTTAATCGAGGAAGCTGTGAGCTGGAGGCCACCACTTCTGTGAACAAACATATTTTAAATTCCTTACAGCATGTGTGTATGCACATATATATTTGTGTGTCTGTGTGTATTTTTCTTTTCTCCCAGGCTATTTATCATGTCCAGTTGGACACATTGTGTGAGCACAGCTGCTCTTATCTGGCACAGGGTAGGATATTAAAGGGAAGATTAAGATTACCATTTTGCTTTATTTCATTTCTCAGAGCTTGATCTGCATAGCCACTTCTTGTGTGAGTGTGTGTGTGTGGGTGCAGAATAATAGTTGTGAGCAGTGTTCGTACGTGGTGTCTCCAGGCAGTAGGTAAGGCACATCTGGAGTTTACAGCATCCTGGAGAGAGTTGCTCGAATCCCAGGGGCGTGGGTTGGGCTGGGAATGGGGGGCTGGTATCCATGGTGAGGTTCCCTATCTCACAGTACCAGGTGTGTGCATGTGAAGTAAGTTCTTAGAAAGGCCATTCTCAGGGGGAAAGAGAGAAACAGGGAGAGTGGTAATTAGGAACTACCTTGCACAACTGAACCTGCTCATTAGGGATGAGTAAGGTAAGGACAGTGCTCGGAGCAGGTGATGTGTGCAGAGGTTTCACAAGCCTGCCACAAGCCATGCTCTGTTTCTTTTTCCTTTTAATTCCCTTTTCCTTTCCTTTTTTAATTTTTTTTTTCTTTTCTCCTTTCTATTTTCTCCTCTTTCCTTTCCTTCCTTTCTCCATTTCTCTCTCTCTGTGTACATAAGGGTGGAAAATGGAGTTTCTGAAATAATTCCAGATGGATCTGTTTGACAGCATCAGTGCTAGTTGTTCTCTAAACTGAAAAAAGATCCATATTTGGATCAATATAGATTTGTGTGTGGGGAAGTGTTCCCTTTTATTTCTTTGTCATCTCAGTGTGGCAGAGCTGCTAAAAACACATGCTCTGAAAGCTACTAGTTATTAAAACAAACCATTCTGCCTGCTCTTTGTGCACTTCATCCATTTCCATACATAGACCTAGAGTGTGGCTGATCTCACACTTACGCTGTTTGACACCCGCACGGTGAAGAATGTGGCCATTGCACTTCTGGAAGTTTGGAGCCTCTGCAATCCCACCCCAGCTTCCCAGCATCCCTCAGAGCAATAGAAGCATGGTGCTGCCTTAAGCTCCCAGCAAAAATTGGGTGAATATGGCTCATAATCCAAGCTTAAGTGGATTTATGGGGTGAAGAGGCAATCCTCCTTCTGTTCTGTGTTTCACAGTGCTGTTTGGAAAGAAAACTGATGCATGATTGTATTAAACCTTCCCTCTGCTCCAAGCCCTAAATCATGCATGAAAACAACATGTCCTTGTGGGGTGCTGAACATTGGTCCTTGTGAAGCACTAGGCACCATATAGTATCAAAATCTGATACAGGATCAGACTGGGAAAGGCTTCCCCTAACTAAACTTAATATTTAAGTAACATTCACTAGTGGGTGTTTCTTCAGCTTTGCCACTGTCCTCCAGGCAAGCAGGGTTACAGCTCTGTGCACTGGGGTGGGCTTGAACCTTCTTTTTGCAGGAAGAATTTTGAACTCAAGGAATTAGGAGAGGAAGCTGCAATTCTCTCGTGCAGGTGAAATTAGAGAAAGATATGACTCATTGGTGGGGCAAATTGAGCTTGCCAGCTGGGCTTCATTCAGCTGAAAAATATGCCCCTGTGGCTGCAGAGAAGCCAACCAGAACTAACCAGAGGGGTGCAAATCTTCGAGTCAAAATGCAAACTGGGAACAACAAAGCAAATCATTCAGGTAGAAGGCATGCAAAATGCAATTGGTTCTCTTATGCTTTACCTTGAATGGATTAAATCTGGCACTCGATGTGCGAACCCACAAGCGCTTGAACGGTAGTAAGCTGGCATAAGGCTGGCTATAATTAGAAGTGATATCTGCTCAGAATTAAAGTGCCAAATGTGCCTTCAGGTGTGTTCATTCTCCATCTTGCTTTTTAGTCCAGGCCTGACACATTTGGGATTCTTGCCACAGGAACTGTACCAAATGACTCACTCACAGTGGTAGCCGTGTGCTGAAGACTGCATCCTACAGAATCGGTGGGCTTGCAGTTCAACATGAAAGGCAAAACCTCAGGAGACTGACATATGGTCACTTGGTTCAAATAAGCTCCTTCAGACTTGAAACTTTCTCTAAATTTTTATCTTCTCTCTGCCATTTCTACAGTTGTGGCTTTTCTTGACTGATTCCTACCTTATTTTATTCTTCTGCCTCCTTTTAGCCTCTGTGTCCTTGGGCAGTCCCCATTCTCAAATTCCTCCTTTTAACTGGAGCTCTCTGTTTATCCCTGACAGCATGAGAGGTTTTATAGCCCCTCTGGAGGTTCAGCTGTAAAGACTGGAATGCTCTCTGCTAATTTTCTGCTCATTCTCTCTTGGTTGCTGGTGTAATAGGTGACAGAACTGCAAAACCATCTAGATCTTCACAGAGCCTGTATGCTAAATATTCTGGTGGAGTCCTCAGCCCAACAGCACAGCTGGGTAGCTAGCAACAGTATGAGAAGGGCAGGTATTGGGGCTAACCTAATGGGGCAAGTGTAGAAGGGAGAATAATATCTCCTGCCTCAAGGAGAGGCTTATTTTTCATTATACAGAATGTCAGGCTGGTATTGGTTTTACCCTGATATCGTATGAAGTGGTTGATGTTGCAGGCAGTCAGACCAGGATCTTAAAAATTGTTTCTGGATCCAATACTATTAACAAAATCCATCCAAGCTAACATTCGCTCTGCACTCCAAGTTGGCCAACCTGATTTCAAAATGTTAGACAAGTCAAAATGTGGTTTCTTGCATTTTGTAAGTCCAGGCATCTTTTAACACCTGTTGGTCTATTAGAAACCATTTTTTGTGTTTTGTAGTATCTTGTGTTGTGTTTGGCATGTCAGGAACAGAAAAGAAGACCCGCTCTTCACACAATTCCCTTCAGATCAAATTGATAATATGTATTGAATGATGTTGCTTAAATCAATGCAAATTGATTGAGGGCCTCAGAGCGTCTGGAAGATAACAGGAGAGACCAATATCCTGAAGGGGTATTCATGACCATTTTTACAGTGCTGCACAACTTCTGCCCAAAAGGAAAAACTTGTGGGTCATTTTGAGAGGAGGATATACTTTGGATTGAAATTGAGATCCTGTGTAAGATAGGTAATGATGCTCCCTGAATACTATTATCCCTCTTATTTCTTATAACTCCTCTAACTGCTAATAAATTACAATAACCATTGAATTATGGTCAGCAGGGAGTCTTAAAGAAAAATTTGGTTGACTTAATGAGGGAGAGCAGAGAAAAGAAGGGAGAGATTTTAATAGAGAAAACAAACATCATCAGGACACAGGGGTGTTTATTTTGCATGGATTGTATGCAAAAACAGGAAACCTAAAGAGCAAAGCTGCTGCTGCTAGTGCTGAATTTCTGTCCATCTCCCCCATCCTGCTCAGAGTCAGAGGCAGCTCTCATAGCTGTCTTTGTGATAAAGCTTACAAGCAAATTGGACAGGGTGTCAGGCTGGCTATGAAATATGACAAATTAACAGCCAGGGCTGCTACTGCCCTGGTTACAGACACTTCATTTAGAAGTTATCATGTAACTGGATGCTTTCTGTAATTTGTGATGATACTGATTGTGATAAATTGCAAGATTCAGGTAAAAAATTCAGCCCATTCCTGAAACTGAATATTAAGGGAAGAAACGGTTGTCAATACCGTGCCACTTAACTTCAGGCCCCCAAATGAGAAAAGATCTCACAATAACAATAAAATTTTCAGTCACTGAGCAATGTAATTATATTAAGCTAATTACATTACAATTAGCAGATCTTTAATTTATTTTTAATGAACTGATTAAACTTTATGTGGTAATCATAAAGCTTTCTGAATGGCAATTCTTTTGGGGAAGCATTGACACCAGCCAGGGGTCACTGCTTGATGTTAGAGTATTTCCTGAAGTAATAAATAATTGAATTTTTATCTAGCTTGGAAAAGTTTCCATACAAATGTTTCAAGCATATAATTTATTCCCTTTCTTGCCTTTACCTTGATGGCTGATAATGGAAAAATTAATGCTCCACATTCCAGTCCACTCTCCTGGTCCCATGCATTTTCATTGGTATGTTTGTTTGTTTTTTAAAGCTGGCAGCTGTCTCAAAGGGCCCAAAGAAGTCCTTATCAGGTGGTTCTCAAGTGGTTTATCAGAGATTCCTCCTCTTTTCAGTAAGACTCTCTGTGAGAAAAGGCTGGGAATGTGCTTCTGTATAAACTATGCATCCCAGGTGTAGCACCCTCTTGCAGCAGACAAAGGAGGAAAATTAGCATGATAAAACTAACTGGAATGAAATTAGGGACCGGAGTGTTAAACTCTCTGAAAATAACGTTCAGATCCTGTATGGATTTAGAGGCACTTACACCATGCAAGTCTTTCAGACTTCACCATTAAAGTTCCTAAGGCATCTAATGCCATTTTGGAGCATGCCTAACCAGTGCTTCTGCCTTGACCAGCAGAGTACTTATCTGACATTTAAGTCGGATTAGAAATGATGAACAGTGTGTTCATCTACTTATCTTGTTGCAGGGCTCAGTCTCACAAGGACACTTCGTATCTGCCTGCTGTGCTCTGCCAGATCTGATCCTTCTTTGACCATTTGGCCAAAGGTTTTTTCTGTCTTCTCATGTATTGTCTACTTTAGCTAACATATATATATATATTTCCTATGAAGTATGACTACTTTGTAAAGAAGAGAAGGGTGGTTTTTCCACCTCAATGACTTACCAATAGAGGGACTGAGAGTTCTCCACACAGAGAAGCAAATCTCATCAGTCAGAAGAGGGGACATTGGGTGGGATTATTCAATTGTTGCAAAAGATGGAGGATTTCGGTTACATGTTTTTTTCTGAACACCCTCTGTGGCACTGCTCAGTTCTGCAGGAAAGAGACTATCTTTCTGAAAGGGGCATCCAAAATGGGAAAATGAACAGAGTAAAATAACTAAGCTCTGGAGAGGAGAGAGACATCAGCTGTACTCCTACCCCACATCCTCAGGGTTTTCCTGGAGGCAAGCTATGATGTCTCCTTGTTCAGTCCAACACTTTTAAAGTGAAGGCATGGAGCTCTGTGGATCAGGGCCAAACACTGCTATCTCAAAAATTCTGTGCCCCAGCTGCACATTTTCCCTGTCTTCTGGAGGAGGTGAGGGTGAAAGGGGTACAGAAACCAGCCTGTCCCCCAGCCCTGCCTGTCCTGAACAGCAGATTCCTGGCCAAATGGGAACCAGGCACCATGCTGGGAGGGTACCATCTCATCCCTAAGGAGAAAACTGGGCTTTTTGCCCTGTGTCAGCATTACTGATGTAAAGCACCTACCCAGCTTCTGGGATGTGAGCTATTATCTCTGCAGGGCTCTCTGCTTCTCGGAGTAGATGTATCTGCTTCCCTGCTGCTAGCTCCAGGCTCTCTCGTATGGCAGGCACCAAGGCACATACAGAGACACGTGTTGTAGCTCTGTTTTTTGGATCTGGTCCTTGATGCTTAGGGACCAGATGTAATTTGTTCATGCACCTTGAGCTCTGCAGGTGACTCAGGAGCGTGGGACTCTACCTACGTTCAGCATCACTGATAGGCAGCCATTCCCTGCAGACAAATTGACGTGTCACTGCCACACTAAATACACCAAAAGGAAATGGCTGAACCGGAGGAGCTGAAAACAGAGTGTACTTAAAACTGTGAACATTTGGGGCTGATTTTCATGCTTAAAATTTTGCAAAATTGCTCTGTCAGCTCAGAATGATTATTAAAAATAATAATTGAAAAATGTGTTGGTTTACATCTTACAAATAAACAAGAGCAATGGCTCAGCACTGGGTATGGAGTGTCCTGCAGTCCTTGTTTTTGTTTGTGTGGGACCTTGAGCAACTGTTGTGTTTATTTTTTCCTGATAATCTCTCTAATAGCATGGAAAAAGAAGGCACAGATTGTGCTTTTTTTTTTTTTTTTTTTTTTTTAGAATTGAAATAATTCATGTTTCTCCTCTGTGGAATGAATTTCCCAACCATAATACCGCACGTTGAGTGTATCTGGAAAGGATGCTGCCTTGTTCGATGAACTGAATTGTGCACACAGTTGGAGGTTCTGACAGTGCCAGCATCAGTGAATGCAAGTTGCATAAAAAAGAGGCAGCATCATTCATGACACTAATGAACAGTCCTTCCTCGTCCATCAGAGAAATCTTTCCCAGGGATAACGATTCTCCTAGCATTTTCTTAGCCATAAAAGAAGAGATTGTACTGGGTCTTTGGTTCTGTATGAAACTATCAGGAGGATTCTTAGGCTGGGAACAGAAATCAATGTTTCTGTGATACTGTATTGGCTAAATACTTAGACCAGAGAAAAAAGGTTTTGTTTTGACTGCACAGTGAACTTCTTGTTTTGCTTTGCTGCTGCAAGATTGTGAAAATAGAGTGAAATTTAAGGGGACATATTTGATTCCAAGCAAGTCTGCCAGCAAGTTCCAGTATTTATTGCAGTGTGATGTACCTGGTTCACTCATGTAGTCGTACAGCTTTAAGTAACTGTAACTTCATTGATTTCAGTGGAATCTCGGGAGGAAAAAGGGGAAAATTGGTGTGACACAACAGTGATTCAGCTTTAATGTATTTCCTCATTCTTCTCTGGGTATTTATTATCCTTTAAGAGACATCTACTTTGAATCTTTCTTATTACTTGAAAAAAAGTCTCCTAAGATATGAACAAAATAGAAGGGTCACTGGGGATCTAAGCTACAAAATTACAATTAGACAAGATCTAAAACAAGGAGCTTGATCGTAACAGTGATTTAGGTTATTATAATTTCTTTAAACTATTGAAGAAAAAGCTAGAGTATAGATGCAGTTTCATCAGAAAAATATGATTTGTCTTGCATAACTTTATGAGAGTTGTTGAAAAACATAGCTCGTACCTGCTTATTTAACAGCATTTATTACACCACTCCTAGGAAGTCCTATCAGTGAAAGCCTTCTACTGTAAACTAGACCACAACCCACAATTCTAGGTATTTTTTCTTTTATTCTTCCTCTTAAATATTTTGTGCCTTGCTCCCTGCCTTTCTGTGCAAACCAAAGTAATTCTTAATAGGCTTCTCCGTACACTCTGTAATGCTCTAATTTTCCAGTGCTTTATGAGTGACTCCAGTGGTGTGAAGTTATATCCCAATCCATGTTGTTTTGTGGGTGATCGTACCAGTTTTAATGGCCTGTGTGTTTGTTTTATGTTTTAAATGCATGTGCAATGCCTTTGGGGGCAAGAAACTCATACATATAGCACAGTCTAGGAGATTGTGTTCATGTTCATGATGGCAACCATAATGATTGGGATTACAGCAGAAAAAGAGTTTGAAGCTTGCCTTCTGGTTAGAGAAAAAAAATCGACCCTTAACACTGTTGACCACATTTAGGTACCCTTTATGTGGCTTTCTCCATTTCCCCAAGACATGCAAGCATCTGACACAGCTGCTTCTATACTTTATCTGACAGAGGTGGATTTAAATCTAAAAAAATATACATGACTTAACAGTTTGATATGAGCCATTTTAAAAAGTATATTTTAGGACTGACTATGATTGGGTTACTTTTCTTTAAAGCAAATTTTTCACATACTCTGCATTTGTATCAGGCATGAGGATTTTGTCACTGGAGGAAATCACTTTAAAGGACCAGACCAAATCCCTCACATTGGTGAAGTATCTGTAATTCCTGATCTCCCTCGCATGACTGATTTCTGCAGGAGTGACACTTTTGTGATCCATGTATTAGCAATAACCAGCTACAGCTACAGTAATTAAACAGTTTAAATCTACCATCCTGTATAGATCCACTTTGATTGCTTGCTTTCTTACTGTTCTTGTTACTGGACTTCAGAAATTAACACTTTGGTAGATGCTGGGAAAGCCAGCTTTCCCTTCTTCCTGCCATAAAATGAAAATGACTTATTAGAAAACAAGCCATTTATTGGCATTGAGTTTGCATTAATGCAGTAATATTTATACTTTTAATCACTGCAAATTGCTAAGAGTGATGCCAATTCAAGCAGAGTTGTTATTTTGTACTCTAGTGTCAGTAAGTTTTCATTAGTTCATTTGGTTTAACAGAATTAGAGAGCTTCTTTGAGAAAAAAGTATGAAGTATGAAAAGTATGAAGGCAAAAAAGTATGCTTTCATTGTCTGACTAGTAAAGGCAATTGCTACTTCTGGAAGAATATGGACTTGTGACACGGGACATTTCTGCTGAAGCCAGCATTCAAGATCTTGTGACTGATCTGTCCTGACAGAAGCCAAACTGAAAACTATTGTTACTCCTTTACAGGTGTGGTAGATTTGCAGATCATCTTCACCTCTAGAGGAGAAATGAAGCACTCAGTATCCAATATGTTTGTTTACAAAAGACACAGGTCTTATCTTTCTGAGTCATTCACAGGAATGTGAAAGCTTAAAACTCACTTTTTTTCTTTGTTCCCAAACCCTGAGCTTTTCACCTGGGAAACCCTTCTAGGTCAGAGCTCCTCCTATGAGACCATATGACCTTTAAAGGTGGGCTTGAACCTTTTTTATGCAGCTGCTCTGCAATACAAATGAACCTCAAAGCTTTAGCAGCCAGACAAAGAAGAGGTCTTTAACCCACAGAGTCTCTGTAAGGGGGGTCATTTATGCTTAAATGACCCCTAATGGGCAAGTGATGAGTACTGTTGAGCACAACAATATTAATGGGCAGGCAGGAGCACAGAGCAAGGGGTAAGATGGATGCTTGCGTGTTTCCATAACTTACAAAGCAAAAAGGGGTGGGCAAACTTACCTACTCCTTTCCCAAAGGACAGCCAACAGCATCTGAGTATTTCAAAAGCAACACTGCTTTTGTCAATTTATTTCAATGAAATTAAAATATTTCCAAATTCACATTTAATTAGATAAGTTTAGATTTATTTGGATTGTATAGCTCAGCTGATATGAAGGTGAGGAGAAGTAGAAAATTTACTTTATTTCCAGTGATCTGATGTCCATTTCCATGGAAACAGAAATGGAAGCAGGAACCAAACATAAGCAGTCACAGCCCTGGTTAATTGCCCATGGCTGCTTTCTGTTTCCACTTCTATAGTGCTGAACTCTATGTTTCCTACTGACCCCGTTACTACATAACAATGTGTGTGAGAGGGACTGATGAGGGAAGACTGGGCACAAGAAAGGTGGAGAGAGGAAAGATCTGAGAGGCAGATGCCGACTCTCCAGGCTGACCAGCAAAGAAATCTCCTTTTTTATTTGTTTTACTTGACTGGAAAAAAAAATGAGGAGTAACATCAGCAAAACTAATTTTAATTAAGTTATTGCAAAGAACTTGGTGCTGTAACAACACTTAATGACAGCCAATGTAAATCTGGAGTTTTCCATGGAAGTTGATGGCATTTTAACAGGAATTAAGAACAGACACTGTCTTTCAGTTAAAAAAAAAAATAAAAAAAAATAGAGAGAGCAAAAAAAAATTACTAATATAAAGTGTGTTTCTGTGGCTGCTGGGGCAGTGACCAAGCTAGTATGAGTCAGATTTTCTCAATCTGGCATGCTCTGATACGTCTATGATGCAGCAGACTTCTAGAGGTAGGCCACCTTGTTCAATGATAAAATTAAAATTGAATATGGAAAACAAGAAGCAAATCTATCTCCAGGATGAAAAACTGTTTTATTTGTTCATTAAAGTAATTGAACACCTCTGCACTCTCAAATTTGGCCTAAAACCAGGAGCAGAAAATAGCATTAAAAACAATACTCCCTGTTCTTGTTGTTTCCAAAACCAGATTCTTCAGCAGGAAGAAATGATCCCCAGAGGTTCGGCTTCATGGAAACCCAACCAGATCTTAGGCCTTTTGAGGTTTACTCATCTCTTGTAATCATGCTGGCATCTGTCCTGTAACAGATTTCTTGCTGATATAGAACAGCTAGTTCTATCCTAACTGAGCTATAAACTAACCAAAGACTGCTGTTTAGAAGGGTTTAAAGAGGACTGTGTCAAAAAAGAAGTTTGATGTGTTTTTTTTTTCTCAAATGTTTTGTGGGCAAAATACTGAAAATAATCTAGCATGCATTTCAATATGGAAAATAAATGTGGAAACAGGATAGGGGATGGGAAGACATTATAAGGTCCTTAGGCTTTGAGACAATGTAGGCTCAAAGCACAGCAGCTTCTTCTCCCAGTCTACATCCCACCACTATTCAGTGACAATCTGCAACACTCCGCGATGGCCATGTGAGCGCTCCTCGTGCTGGCCTCCCTTTCTGCAGTGCCCTTCTGCATAGACATCACTTTCCTTTGCATGTTTAACTCTGATCTGCTAACTTGGCCCTAACAAAACAGTGGTTAAGTGTTGGAACAAACTTCCCAGGGAAGTGGGAAGTGGTGGAATCCCTGAAAGTGTTCAAGAAATGACTGGACATGGCACTTAGAGCTTTAGTTTAGTTGACATGGTGCTGTGCAGTCAAAGGTTAGACTCTATGATCTTGAAAGTCTACCTTTATGATTCTATGAGAATATCCCAACAGCAAGCATCAAGCATCAAAAGAACAACTGTCAGAGAAGTACAAACTTTTACAAACATTATTCCATCAGGATGTACTGTGGTATTGAAATGCACTGGAATTTTCTTCCTCAAATTAATCTTCCCCTCCATTTCAACACTGCCTGGGATATCATGGAAAGGTAGTGGTGATTTTAAACTGGGCAATTTGTTCATAGCTTTTGGAAGAGCTTCCCTGATTGTCTTAATATGTATTGCTTGATAGATTGAGCAAGAATTGTTTCAGGTGCATAGAGTCAAAAGATCAGGTGTAACTGGTGAGGGATGTCTGACTGCAGCTGGAGTGTGGACAGGACAGATGGCTGTCGAGGAAGGAGGTGGAAACCTGGGGAATTCTAATGATGAGAAGCTCTGGGCTGCAGAAAAGCTAAGGTTCCTGGGAGATTTAGCAATCAGCCTCCATGCAGCCAGTGCAGGACATTCTTACACATACAAGTACATTTTAAGGCATGGCATAGCCTTACAATCTGTGTAAATTGAAAAGTTGGGGCAAAAATGCTCACTCCAAAGCACTACATGTATTTTGAAATCACACTGAGTAGAGTCTGACTGAGGAAAAGAACACTGGTTTAGCTGTTCCTTTGTTTCCCAGATCTCCAGCTTCAAATCATTAATTAGCTCTGCTTAAAAGTCTGTATTTATAGAAAATAAAGTCATGTTGAAAGACATAGATCTCTGTGAGTCAGCAATCTCAGTCTCCATTTTCTTGCACCTCTTATTACCATGCTGACTTGGTGGTAGTTTATCACTCTTTTGCACAAATGTAAAAGGCCATTCATGGCATAAGATAAGGGAAAGTCAGGTTCAGTGTATAAATAACTGTGTTCTGTGCTAAACTTTGCAGCAGAGAAATATCAGTTGCATATGGTTTCTGTAGATTTTAACTACCCACATACTAGTGGTGACCCTGAGCAGGGTGCAGTAAAGATGGGCTCTGAACAAGTTATGGCAGTCACATTCCCATCTAGGCCGAGATGGAGATACGGATTGTGCTCTGTGCAGCACAAGCTCCCTGCATCTCACACTTTGTCAGATACAGTCAACATTTTCTTTTGCCTATGTCTTTGTTCAGCAGACACATGCACAGATCAGCGCTCCAAAGCATAGGCAAGGGATGCCTTCATTGCAGTCAGACAGCTGTTGCACTTCAAGTGTCAAGCCCCATGGTTGTAGCTTTGGGGTTGTATTATGCCTAGAATAGATTGGGCTTCACTGCCTATGCAGTCCTTCCTCACATTTGGTATGGCTGTTGCAGATGACAGTCAGCCTAGTCACAATCATTGCTTCACTCTCACGTGCTTGCATGTTGATAAATACGCAAATTCTGAGGTGTTTTATTAAAAAAGAAAAAAGGACTACAAAACATTAGAGCTTTCCATGGGAAATTGCATGTAGCATCTGGTATTTTATGAAGAAAGCCCAGCAAGGTCTGTAATCTGATTGAGTTTCTGTGAATGACACACACGAAAAAAAACCCAGACAAGTATGGAGGTTTCTTGTTTGTGGGAAGATACAACCTAGAGGTTTACTTGACTTTGTACATACTCATCAGATATTAGAGTCCTAAAATACCTTGTCTCTTAGTGGCCAAGCAGTTAAGATGTTATTGAACTTTAGACTGCAATACTCAAACAAAAAGTAAGAGGCCATATTGAATGAGTCTGGTTTTTTCACTTTTTCACAGTAGATGCTTCAGCTTTGTTCTGTCATATTAAAGGACAGGAAGACTTCCAGAGCAGCAGAGCTCCCAAAACAGGAGAGTGACTTGATTTCAAAGTGAAGAGCAGGTAGCTGCCAGTACAAGAGCCTGCAGGTTAATTGGGTATCCTGACCCAGGCAAAACTCAAAAGAGAGAGCAGTACAATTCTTTCATTTTGTACATGAAAAATTGCTGTTTGTGTTGCACAGAGTTCAGTTTAATCAGCCCTGTGAGCCACTCTCGTATCATGAAGTGGATCACCCCTTCCCAGGAAGGAGGAGGAGAACTATAGAGGAGACCCAGGAGAATTAAAAGATGGTAACTTTAAAAAAAAGTGAAGTTAGTGATTTTGAAAGGCACCAGATTAGCAGCACAGGAAATGGCCTCCTTTATTTAATCATACCTAAGTGCTTTGAGATAGATTCTTATTCCTTTTATCTTGATGAGTAGCACATCTCCACGATGGGCACAGCATCTGCTGGGGCAGCTGTGCAGGAGAGATAGGGGTCAAGCCTTAGGTAAACCCATGCCGGCCTGTCAGCAGCAGGAAGCGGATAAGCACAGCATTGTTCCTCTGCCACCATTCCCCTATCTACACATCTTGAGGTCAGCTTAGGGGAAAAACGCTGCAAAGGAAGAAAGGTGTTTTATGTGGTGTGCTGTAGCAGATTTGCAGATGAAGAGCTAAAATAAACTGAGACTTAGTGCTAACTAAACACTTTGAGATGAACACTGATGGGTCTTCCTTTGGACTAGGCAGTTTCAGAGGACTGTGAAAGATAGATATATGTGGTTCCATAAATATGGCCCATGCTGTACCCTATCCACCTGCTCTCTTTGTAGCCATCTTGAGGACAGCCTGAGACCGTGCCTACCTGATATTTAAATCTCATCATCCTTTGGAAGACATGCTCCAGCCATGCCCAGACATGTGCCTACAGACTTGTAGTCTGAAGATATGGTGGGAACTCAGGCTGTCACTCAAAATCACTCTGTAAGATCACTGGGATCTGCAGTCAGTTCCTGTAACTATTGATATATTTCTGGTAGAGTTAGGTGGTAATGGCACACTCTAGGTGAGATCATTAGCATTTGATCCTGTATCAGAAACCACTGTTACTACACAGGGAACAACTCAGAAGTGGTGCCAGAGTGAAGGTCAGAGTGGAGTCACCACTGTGACACCCAGACTTAGATGAAAGAAACTTAGATGGTTGTTGGACAGTTGGGAATTACCTGCATTCTTCAATCCCTCAGAGCTCAATTCAGGGACGGTGCACATGTCTTGATTCCACTGGAGGAAAGATGTTTTCCATTAATAGAGTTGTTTGGGTTGGGTTTTTTTTGTTGTTGTTGTTGTTGGTTTTGTTTGTTTGTTTGTTTGTTTTGTTTTGTTTTGTTTTTTTCGTTTTTGTTTTTTTTTTTCCATAGCTGGGTGAGCATAAGAAAACAGGGAGTAACACTTGGGGATAATAAGTGAGCTGGAGTCCTAGGCTTGCTTTACCATGTCAGGTATATAGGAACACACTTCTATGTAGAGTAAATATTCAATGCCAATTCTTTATCTCCCAGGAGTGGTTAATGGTTCTTACCTACACATTTGCTTCAAAGGATCTTGCAAATGGATTTGCTTTTGGCAGAAGCTGCTCTGCTTTTGGAAGTGCATTCATTTGTTCCTTCCCTCTATCCACCTTGCCTTGTCAGTGTCCCTGTGATCCGCCTCCAGCCCCGGCTCCTGGAGCAGGTCAGAACTTGTCCCTCTCACCTCTCCTCCCTCAGGAAGCTTAAGGAGCAGCTGCAAAGGTGCTGCTGCTTTTCAGGTCTGTAGTAGAGTGGATCTCACTCACTGTGTCTATACTCAAGTGTGGATTTTACAAAGAGCAGCAGCCCTGGGCTGTATGTGTATATGTATGTGTCTCAGTGCAGTTAGTAAAGAATAAAGAAAGGGTAGGTGTTTGTGGTTCTTGCTTAGCTTCCTCACCTTTGATGACTATTGAAACAAATACTGGAGACTCTCCCATCTGCTGTTTGTACCGTGTGCCAGATTTGTCAGTTCTTGACTGAGAGACAAGAAAAAAAGGAAGAGCAGAGTCGATTGGAGGCAGATCAAACAATTAGGTATGCGAAACCCCCTGTTCTTACAGGACCCCCTCATAAACAAAAATATCTTTATAAAATTCCCAGAAGTGGTGAATACCCATCTAAGAATGCATGGCATTCAGATCACATAAATATGCACATCTCTCTGCATCCCTTTAGCTATTGCTAACTCTTTCTCAGCCTATGGGGCTAATGACTAACTCCAGATCAGTAAAATCTAGTTCCTTGTTGGCATATTTCCTTTATTACAAGCGCTTCAATTCCTGTGAGTATCAAAATTATTCCAACACCCTATTATTAGATCTCATGCCAGCCTAATATATGTGAATTTGCCTTATGGACTTAGTCTGCAGCCTCATTACCTCTGAGTAAAGTCAGTCTGTTCTCAGATAAGACATCAGATAGACAGGAAACTCTCGGTGCCACATCTTGTTGCAGAACTGGTTTAGTGGCTTGAACATAAAAGTACATGGGAAAGGTTTTCCTTGATAAGGACTTTAATCATAGCGGCATCACTAACATTTTGCCACTGTTTTTTTTATGACCTTTGTAGTCAGAGAACTTTGGCCCAGAAACTATGTTATGAAATTAGATACAAATTTCCTGGAGGTGGGAGATAGAGAAGTGGCCTGAAGAGCATTCTGATCTCAAATCTCAGCAGGATGACACTTCACAGAGCTGTGCCTGATTTATATTATAAGAGACCATCTCTGTGAAGGCTTCACAATCAGACCTGGATAACATCTACTGGGAGAATCCAAATGGTCCTTCATCTTCAAGAGCCTGAAAAAAATGCAGAATCCTCCTGAAGAGACAATCCATAAGTAGTAAATACTAACTTTTATATATTGAGACAACAGTGGGAAGGCTCCAGAAGAGATTTGCTTGTTTCCAAGAATAAGATCTTCTGCTTCCAAGGAGGCTCAGGTCCAGGATTTTTATTGGATTGTTTTTATCCTTCTGAGTCCTGTATTGTGCCTTTCCAGTAGCTCCCCCGATTCCCAGGGTAATCTGAAAGATCAAAAAGAGACAAAGACATGATCATTCTCCAGCTTTGTACTGGCCAAGACAGTTTTGGCTGACAGACTTAGTACAGATGGTCATCAGCCTCTGATCCAGCTCCTGGACTGCCTGGACCTGATCTCCCAGTCCTGCAGCCAGATACTCTGTGCAGAACTGAGTCACTGCACCTGACGACACTGCTGTTGCTTGGCTCAGCAGAACTTGGAGACATAGATCCCTGCATCTGTAGGGATCTTGACACAATGTGGAAAAACATGAGAGGAAATATATTCGTCCAAGTGGAAAAAGTTTTCTTTTTAGGCAGCACAAAATTGACTGATATGACCTTGCTACCAAAGGTATTTCTCTCTATTTAAAATTATCTGCCTTTGTTCATCTTGGTTTGAACTGATTTGTATATCCCACCTGCTTTGTTAGTTATTCTTGGTCTTTTCTGAGAGCTCTTGCCCGGTGACTAGAGATAACATTTTGGCTTTGCATCCAGAATTAGTGTTCCCAAGACTTCTAAAATATCTCCTGGAATATTTCTTATATCACTTGTTTGTTACCTCACTTTAAAATACATCTTTCTAGCAGCTATTGTCTAAACCACAAAGCTGATCTCAACTCTCTCTTCTAGACTTTGTGTATAAACTTTTATCTTGTAAACTATTCATAAAGTCAGGTATGGCACCAGAAGAAAAGAACCCTATAAAAGAATGACAGCATCACACTGGTGTCAGCTGGCTGGTGACATTCTTTCTTCCAAGATAACTCAACTTTGCCTTCTTTAGAAATGAACCTAAATCCAAGATTTGGCTAGAAAACTATCCACTCCCAAACACAATTTTTCTTTGTTCTTTGACTGAAGCTGGAGAAGAACCTGGTTATTTTGGTGCTCTGTCCAACATTTTGGCAACTCCTGTACTATTTGCTATTTTAGTGTAGATGTTGGACCTTTAGGGGCCTCCTAAGGTTAAGTCTGATTTCTGCAGTCTGTCTGCTAGGAACACTCACAAACCTAGAGTTTCCATTTCATTCTGTTAGAATGACTACGTTTTCCTAGTGCTTACAGAAGACCTGAAACAGCTTCTGAGAGTATTATTTCTTCAATTTTTACTCAAGCATATTTAAAAAGATTCAGGCCTTATAGATTCAGGCCAGAATAGAAATTACACTGAGTTGTAGAAAAAACACTTAAGGATTGTGAATGAGCTCAGCTTCTGCACTTTCACTGCTTTCATTTCTATGGAGCCATACCAGAATCAACCCAGTCAGAAGTTTTGGCCCTGACTAAGTCTTCAGAGTGACACTTAGTTCTTACGCCACTGTTTCATAGGAAAAGACCATTTCAATTCCTTCATTTTCGTTTATGGTTGCAACATTCTTCTCTTTATTCTGCAAAATTTGGCTTCATATATTGAGAATGATGCCTCCAAACAGGAGGCCAAGCTTTAGGTGATGCTTTTGTAAAAAAAGTCTCTGCGCTGATTTCATTAATGGGAGTTGCTGAATAGTTAGTTTGGGTTGCCAGCCGTACTCTGTCAGCTACTAATAAAGGTGAATTTCATGAAGGGAATGGTTTTTTTTCCTTGCAATGGCACCCACTTTCCTCAGTATAAATGAAACCCTTTTGTTCACCAACGGGATTTTCATTGAATCATTTTCCTGTTGACGGCTAAATATCGGAATGGGTGAAATTTGGAAATGGAGTGGGTGATTCTTTTCATTTATTGTGAATGAGCCATTACTCTTTTGGTGTAATTTGTCAAAGCTCTCAAACAGTAGGAGCAGTCACTTAAGATTGGCCTCATTGCAGTGTTTAAAACAGTACATGATAGATTTGTCTGAGCTGCTGTGATGAAATCTTACCCAGACCCCCATTTCCAGAGGGGGAACCACATCGCATCCACAGAGCTGGGCTGGGCTGTCAACTGAGCTCCTGTTCTTGAATAAAGATGGCAGAATCTCACAAAGAGGGAATTGGGGAGGAGGTCTGTGTGATTTTATTGAACGTTACGACACATAAGTGCTGGAATACCAAAGAGCTTGTTACAGCATAGAAAATCCCCTCTGCTAGCAACTCCATTTGCACTCCAGCACTATTCCATTGCAGGGCCTATAAAGCAGATTGCTAACAAAAAGGTTATTCAGAGGGTTTCTTTCAATAAACCCAAAGGTAACAAGTATCCACTGAGCAGATGTCATGAGACCGAGCTGCACTCTGCAAAACTGCCTCAATATTTTAAAATAATGCTTTCTTATTAGCCTAAGTACAATACTGAAAGTCTTTTAAAATAAAACTTTCCAGATGGCACCTGCATCAGAGATGCTAATAGGATGAATGCCAGTAAGCCCACTAATACTGGAAATGCTCTTAAGAAACAACTACAACTGATTGTACTGGCACAAACAAATAAAAAACTAATTTATGTATTCCTGCAGCTGCATGCCCAGCCAAAGCAGAGGCAGGAGTCAGGACCAATTCACAACTGACTAATGTGGCCCCATTCATTGCAAATTTCTAGCATTTAAGAGTAATTAAGATTTATTGTTTGCTAACTTGCAGGTCAGAAGAGGCACTGCAATATGGATAACTTTTTGTCGACTAGTGAAATGCTTGTTAGAAGGAGTTGTCAGTCCTTCCATGAAGAACATGATGGAAATAAATAACAGAGTTATTCTCATTTCTTCTGACTGTTGTGATCCCAGAAGGAATGTAATAGCACTGGGCAGTAGGGAAAACAACTGCATGCAGTGGGGTAGAGTACAGGTAGCTGAGTCCATGGCAGCACAGGATATGCCAGGCACACTGCAAATGCTGGTTGGTCTTGCTTCAAGCCAGGCTTGCCTCCCACCATGAGTTCTATGCCCTCACTTTTCTGGCCCTTGATGCCTTATAGAGGCATGCAAAGACAGTGCAGAGTTCCCTTCATCTCTTGCTAGTGAGGCCAGGAAAACAGGGGAAGTGATCCTCCACAGTTTGACATCCTAGAAAGGGGGTGAAAAAGGGATCAGGTACTACTACAGCTTAGCTGATAAGGTCATGCAGAAGAATGTGAGTTAGACCGTCACTGGTCTTTGACTTGTATCATCAGCATGTTTAGTTCATTCATAAATTGGCAAGACTATACCCTAGGTGGTGACTGGGACCTAAACACAGTTGGGGACAGAATCTGGAACACAGAGGGTTAATCTGTTAAGGATTTGCAGGGACTTTGATCGGTACAGATAGCATAAGATGAAGCTCAAAGCCTGGCTGATGAGAAATAGCCACGGAATATGAAAAATCACACTCTCATTTTTAGAACAATATTTTATGTTTCTGTGTTTCTTACAACTAAGAATTTTCAAGCACTTTTTTGCATTAACAGCTTGAACTTTCTGACACAACCGTGAATTACCTGCATGTGACTGTCACTGCTTGACAGAGAGGTAAATGGAGGCACAGAAGTTACTGGGTTGAATTCCCCTTTTTATGTGCATCTTAAGCAGTTATTATTATCTTTGCAAAGAGGAGGCAAATGTTACCATGTTGGTTTTTCAGACTGTCTAGCACAAGGAGAAATGAAGGCGTTTTTGGTGCAAGGAATGAAGCTGGTTTGCCTCAGATATCACAGGAACAGCAGAGTAAAGCTGCAAACAAAACTTAGCTTTCCTTTGCTTCTGTTGCCAAGCCTGATCACTAGGGTAGGACTGACTTGAGTCTTTTGTAGTCATTTACATCCCTGCCAAGAAAACTCTACCAAATCAGTGTTTGTATACCTCCATTCTCTTAATCCTACTCATTCTTTCTTTCACCTCAAGTCTGTTCACAAACTGAGTCCAGACTTCTGAAGAGGGACACAGTACAGGGATAATGAAAGCTGTGCAGATCCACTTAATTTACCCAGCAGTGCCAGCACTGTAAACAAAAATGGCTGTCATACATCCTGGCACCAAAGGATGGAGTAGGAACATATCTGAATGTAATCACTTTGAGTAACCTCAGCAAATAATGAAGGGCTGACTAATACTAGGAGCCTCTTCTACAGCTCATTTACTGTGTGAGCTGGTTCTGAGACATGCTCTGCAGATGAAAATGCGCATCAAATGTTTTGATCTATGGAAGAACATTTTTCCCAATATTTTTTCAAAGATTTTTTTTCTCAACTTTGTAATGTGACTCTGAAGATGGTCATGCAATATTTTTAAAAGAGACACTCTGTGTGTGTTTTTTAAGACCTTTTTCAAAGGGGGACGAAAGGTTGCATATTTTTTAACTCCAAAACCCAGATGTTCTTTAACAGAGAAAAATAGAATAACATACATTAATAGCTTGGAAAACAATGGCAATATTTAATTAACCTTTAGAAATGGCTAATCTGTGAATCTGCACGTGTCAGCTCATCTTTAGAACAGAGTGACTGTGTGTGCCTTCGCCAAAATCAACATGCTTGTTCGGTGGATTTCTTCCACTGGGGATTCACATGAAGAACAAAAAAAGGAAAAAAAAAGAAAGAAAAAATAAATTTTTTTCAGCTGTTTGACTTGAAGCATTCATGTGATCCAGATGACCTCGTCAGGGTTGATGTAGCCTGGTGTGCCACAGATCCAAGATCTGCACGTTCAAGGCTTGGCTGTTAGCTGTTAGTCGCTGGACCAGACAGTCTGCAGGTCTTGTGGGACCATTAAAAGCTTTAGTTTAGCAGTGGGGCTGTTACCTCTTCATCACTGACTTTCTCTCTCTCTCTCGGCCTCCCTTTAGCTTGGCTGCTACCAAAGCTTCTCTTCAGCAGATCGTCTACCTGCCAAATCTCCTCCTTTTTAAATCCTTTAAGCAGGAGTACAGACCATAGGAGAAAAAAAAACCCCAGAAAACGGTTCTTGAATTTCTGGCTCCTTTCAGAGCCCCCCATTTCCCATTTCCCTCCTGTCCCATTTCCCATCTGACAGGAGTCCCATGCTAAAATGGGTTGGACTATATGCCTCCTCCAGCTGGCTCCAAGGGCTGCAAGGTGCAGGCAGCTCGCAGAGTTTCTCAGCATGCAGGAGAGGTATTTGAAGCATAAGGCTCATGGTGCATACAGGAGGAGTGGCAAGTACACCAGAAGGTGAAGAGATGGCTGGAAGCAACACTAATGCCCCTCCATCTGGAAAGATGAGTGCTGTTTAGTACGTCTGGAAAGCATTATTTCTGCAAATAGCTCAACCTCTTTCAGCTTAGAGGCAGGGATCTCAGCCTGCTGCCAAGCTTAGATCTCCCTGATGGCAATGTGGTAGGGGAGATGGTGAACAAGTGTACTAATGGCATAAAGCAGGAAAAAACAGCATCCAATACATCAGCTTAAGGTACATCAGGCATCTGCCCTTCTCCCAGAAGGCTGCCTGTGACTTCAAATTGCATTAAGGCACACTTGCGTTTTATACCACGGGATCAACCCGTATGATAAAAGTTTAATTGGGTGGGTGTGAAGGGGAATTTAGAAGTCACTCAACTGACTGCTCCCAGTGATTAAGCTTCACAAGGGAGATATGAGAAAGCATAAACTCAAGTCTACTAGTGTCCCTTAATTTTTGTTTGAATTGTAGCTCTGCAAAGATCTAGCTTTACATGAAGCTCATCTGAAAACACCGAGGTGTGCTGTTTCATGTTGTTTCAGAACAAATACCTGACCCAAGCTTGATTTAAATTCAGAGACCAGAGGGGATCTTTCAGCAAATCTCATCAGCCCTTTCTCTTTGTAGCAAAATAAAAATCAGTTAATAGGACTTGTCTCTAAATATTTTTGAATGGCTAGAGATCCAGGTGCAAGTTCCAGTATAATATTGCTTAGCTTTTAACCATATTAAGTCAACAGCCTAAGCATCTATCAGAAATGTACTTCTCATGTGAATTTCAAGCCGGACAATTTTCAAACTCCTTCTCATCAGCGTACAGCCTGTTTCCTAATGATATGTATTCATGATCAATGTGGGATGCTGTGCGTGGTAATGAACAAGTTGTAATGCAGCTGATGTGTGAGGGTCTTGTGCGTATTCTCATGGGTCACTGTTGACCAGCCATCCGATATGTGCCAAGTTGGGATGAGATATGTGGTGTGCAGAGCTCGAGGAGGATTTTTGGAAAATGTTACTTTGATTTATATACAGTAGATTTTCAACTTGTTCTTTTGTTTCTTTTCCCCATGAAATTCAATAAATGTTCTCATTTGAAAAGGTAAGATCAAAATATATTTTAAAACTTTCTTGGATTGGACTCCAGGCCCTGAAATACATTTTTAGAAAAGCAGGCTATTCTCAGACTTTAAAATAAAGGCACAAATCCTACTTTTTCAGCAGTCCAGGAGAATTTTGTCACAGTTAGGGTGGGTTTGTACATCTTCTTACGTATTTGTGGGTGTTTGCCTCAAAATTTTCTTTATGGTGCTTCTTTCCACATCTGTTCTGAATGTCAGTCTATTCTAAAATATTTGTTGTATTTTGTACAACTTGAAGAACTCCCTATAGTTCCTATGCTTAAGTGTATGGAGGGCCTCACAGGTCAGGGCTGACATTTGTTTAATTTTTAAAGGCTACAAAATGAGTTTAAAAATTGTCTGTGGTGATTTAAGATAACTACATATATAAACTTGTGTATTCACTGGTAGTGTATCATAGTTCTTAATGTAGGAAATCAAAACATAAGGAATGAATTTTTAACAATAGCAACAAAATAAACTTCGTAAGCCAATTTTCCTTGTTTTAAAAATGGACTTTATGTTTTCTTGTGACATTCTCTTGGTGTTTTCCACAGTTTTCACCAACATTGTTTTGAAGTTGTTTGCTTGTCTTTTTTTTCTTGGCTAAAACGTAACGTCCATAAGGATTTGTTTTTTCCCCAGCTTTTTAAATTTATTATTTTTTTTAACTGTACAAATTAAGAAGTTTGAGAACCTTCTGGTAAAATATGATAGAAAATCTTCAATAATAAAGAAAAATGACTGATGCATTTTGTGAAGAATTGTTTTTGGATAAAAAGGGTTCTTTTCAAGTGAAAAGGCATGTCGTGCAAAAAATTCAATTAGTTCTAGTTTCAAGATCCCTATGGGCCATATCCTGAATAGTTATTGAGACAAAGCTCCCATTGAAGTCATTGGGCATACTTCCTGATTAAAGCCTTCAGGACTAGGTCAACTGGGAGTTTTGCCTGAGTAAGCACTTCAGGATTTGAGTGTAAACACAGCCATTGGGGAATAAATGGGTTAATACGGCAGCCTAATACATTCCCTGCGTTTGTAAGCTCTGCTTTACACAAGGGACATGGGTCCCTCTTTCTCCCCATGAGGATGGCAGACATTTTATCTTCCACAGCGCCCTGCACTGGTGCCCTTTACTGCATCCCCGAAGTGGTGTGGTCTGGTGTGGCCGTGTTTTTCCGCTCCTTTCCGAGAACGAACCCCCCTATGTCAGCGTAAAGGCCAAACCACTTTTTTAATACAGTACCGAGGGAGGAATTCCCCTGCCCCCTCCTAGCCAAGCCCATTCCCTCATCCAGGCTGAGTTAGTCATGTCTGACTTCTCCTATTCACATTATGGCTACCCTTGTTGCTTTTTGGGTTTTGTTTTGCTTCCTTACTGTTGTTGTTTTTCAGCCAAAGCTGTCATTTATCATGAGAACAAGAGCAGCCATGTGTTGATTTTTCTGGATTCCTTTTGGACAGTGTCCCAGTGCTAATGAAGGCCCTTCCAAAGTGCTAAAGAGCTGGTGCCAAAATCAGTTACAGTGAAAACAATAGGGGAGTGGTGCACAGACAGCACATCTAGTGTGTGTGTGCGTGCATGCGTGTGTGAGTGGAGGGAGCACTTACAATTGTGATTTTGGTCCCCCTCCCTTATGGATAATAAATTTGACTGAACTAAGGGGCTCGGATTCACATTTGCTCAGAGTCTGGGGCACATTAGAAATAAAAGCCAGTGGAAAAATAGGTGGTAGATGTTCACACATTATGTCCTAGCTGGTCTGGATAATAACACAAAAATCAATGTTGTACATCAGCTGTGACAATGATGATGAAGCTTCTGTGAGAGTTACAGGACCTTGAAATTCAGGGCTTTATCTCTGCCTGTGGGCCATTTATCTAAAAACTTTTTTTTTTTGTTTTTTTGGTTTTTTTAAGGGCTTCTGAAAATACCTTTTCCTGGTTTTTTTTTGCTTTTTTAATGCTCTTTTATAAAACAGAACTATTCTACTTCGTGGACTTTATAAGCCACTACATGGGCAGTGCATGGCAGGTCTTACAACACCAAGGAGCAGACACGGCACTCAATGCTGTTAATTTGCAGGGTCGTGATGGGAACACACTTTTCCACGAAGGCTAGTGGAACTGACACGGAACACGCAGAAGGTGCGCCAATCTCGACAATCACCCTGCGGAGCTGCCGTCCAAACATGAATTCCAGGCTAAAGACAGGCAGTCACCGCGCGGGTGCTGAGACTTTTGAGTATTTTAGCTTCGTGGGAAGCGCACAGTCACTGCTTTTTCCTGTTATTATTCATCCCGGAGGATTTATGTATTTTATGAATCAAAGGAGCGGGCGGTTTTGCGGCTCCCCCCTTCCCCCCAGCGCGTTCCCCAGCCCGGTTTCTGGCCTTGCGCTCCATCTGCCGGCTGCCGCCCCGCTCTCTGCCCGGAGCAGCGGGACTGGGGCTCGGGCGCAGCGCGGGGAACCGGCCCGGCCCCGCTCCGGCCACCCGCTGCCACCGGCACCGGGCACCCGCATCCCCCGGCCCGGCCCGCCGCGGGCACACGACAGACAAAAACACGCGCTAGAGACTCCTTCCGCACACGCATATATATATATATATGTATATTCATATCCCTGGCACCTGAAGGGGATCCAGACACTTCTCTCCTAACCCTAACCCATTCTTCTTTATTAAACCCAAAATGATTTAATCAAACTGATGTTTACCCAACATAGCCGGGAAGCAATACTTTCATTAGCAGGTGCCAATCTTTCTTGTGTGCATTTCAGTTGTGAGCAAGCCAGTTAATGTTTAGAGGCAGATGCTGGTGGTTTGGAAAGGCCTTTCTGTGACAGTACCCACCAACGCTGCTGTTTATTTTGAGTTTTGTCCCAAAATATATAAATATACAGGAATTAGATGGAATAATCTCTATAGTTTGGACAAAGCTGGTAGGTGATTTGAACTAAGGATCAGTTTAATTTACCTCTGCCACCTACTCATATATATATGGTTCAGTAAATAAAAAATGACCTCTGACTAATCCACACTGTTTTAGATTCCCCATTTTTCGTATATTGCTTCTGCAACTATGTAGGTGATTTTTTATGTTTCTTGTCTGCCTAGAGATTACCTCCTGCAAGATTTGGTAGACTCCATAGATTGTTAGGCCAGAAGGGCTGTTGTGTTCATCTGCTCTGACCTCCTGCATAGCACCAGGCATACGATTTCACACTGTGATTTCTTCATCTACGCAAGCAATTTATTTGCAGCTGAGCTAAGTTGCAGCTTATAGAAAGGTAGTCCAAAGGCACACAGCTCTAAGCACTTAGCATTCCTGACAACCTACCTAGACTTTAAATTTTCTTTGAAACACAGCACTTCATTAGAAGTTTCCACCCATGCTTCACCAAGCCATACCAGAAGAATTGCTTGTCCTCTTTTGACAGCGTGAAGCTATTTTAGATGTAATATTTATGCACATAGATGTTTCAGGAGAGGTCTAATTTATCAGCTATCTCCTCTTCTTTCACCCTCTTATTCAGGCATTTCAACAGAGCAACAGATGGTCCTTGTGGGCCATTTGCTGTGATTGGAATTGTAGTGTCCCAAAGAAGGGCCGCTTTCTTATCGCTAAAAGTGAGTCTAAGTTTCCTTACCCAGTAAGAATTTCAAATGATGCCTCAATTTGCCTTGCTGCTAAAGAAAACATGTTTCCCAACAGTTGAAGGGTGAAATCTGCAAACTTTAAAAATCATTTCTCACCATATGGACTATGATACCCTTATAATCAAAAAGAATGGAGATTTTGAAGACACAGCATAGAGGAGTCCTTATTTTTGTCCTTGTACTCTTGGGTCCTGAATTTGGTGTGACTAAAACAGTAATTTATTTGAAAGTAACTCCTCTTGTCATTATTTATTGATATAATTGTCACATTTAAACGTTTGTGGGGACTAGTTTTAATTGTATACTCTATCGATGCACCTTATGAACACAGTCATTACATAAGCCAGTGTTAAGTTTTGTCTTATTATAAAAAAGATTCTCTTTTTCTTTCTTACATAAAAATGTTCTCTAAGAGATTTTATTTTAATTACCACCTTGAATTTTGCAAACCACTCCATTTTTTAGACTAACACAAAATATTTGTAAAGGTTTGGATAAAGCTTGTAACTGTGTATGAAATCCTTTGGCTCAGATGTTGCAGACATGATACAGTTCTGCATGGCTACAGAGTGTTGACACAGGCCTGTAGTCCTAAACCTATGTGGCTTGGCTGATCACCTTCCCAAACGTACTTTGAAGCTTGGCCCTTAAGTCGTGTTGTGGGCATTCCTAACTCCTAGGGAAATGAGAGTCAGGCACCTTGATCCTTCCAGTTACTGGGTTTGTATTTTTTCCCTAGCTGATCAACTGAAGTGAATTCTCAGCATGGGTACCCTCCTAGGACAAGCTTTGGCCAGGTGAGCTCTGCTGTTTGGGGGCAGAGCCATGTTTTGAGCTGGATGGATGGATGACATTCACAGAATTAAGGTTGGAAGAGACCTTTAAGATTATCAAGTTCAGCTGTAACCCCTCACTACCACTGTAAAGACTTAGATTGTGTGTACTTTCCTTATGTACAGCTTTACAGCCTACAGACTTCAAATGATCCATCCTCTTGACTCTGGAGATTAGTTTTGTGTCACAGCCTGTTCATGCCTGTCTTGTATGAGACGTACAGGTTCGCAAACCAAGCTAAGGGATGATCCAAGCCTGTGATCTCAACCTTTATACCAGGACTCAAAGGTAAAGAGTTGTATTGTGTGAAGTCAGATTCCAAGAGGGCAGCAGATTTTTCTCTCTTCTACAGGAAACAAGACAGGAGAAGAAGGATTTTGTTTTCTCCCATACTAGAATATTAAATATAGTTTAATAGCATTTATTTAATTCCTCATCATATTTATGCAGAGCTCAGTGTAGCCAGGTCCATGGATAAGGTAAAATAAACTGGGAGATTTCAGATAGAAAAGACAAGAGATGAGATCTCTGAGGGGAATAAGTTGATTTAGCCAGGCAGGAAGAGCATATGTGCTAATTGAGATAGTCTGGACTATGGAGGTAAACACTGTAATTTTGAACTACATTCTCAAGGTGAACTCATACAGTAAACCTTTGCTCTTTTATGTCCTATCATCTTGGGGAAATCATAGCCCAGGTGAGATGACAGACTTGCTTATCTAATGCAGAAAAAGTAGATGTCTGAGAATAGGAAATTCAGAAAACAGCATGCTGAACAGGAAGCTATAGGTGTGAATCTGTGGAAAATGCCAGTAGATTTTGCCTAATCTTCATCTGGAAGTTTTCTGATTTCTCCGTGTGCTCAGAAGTGTTTGTTCTATGTGGATGATCATCCTTCTATTAGGGTAGATGGATCTGGGCATTCCACTTAGGAGTCATTTATGGAGAATCATGAAAAGCTAGGTGTGCCAAAGACTGTGACTATGACTATCTTTGCCAGTGCCCATGTTTTACAAGATTTCCTACCACAAGGGCATGGCGAGAAAGTTCTCATCAGTTTTAAGGGGACTGAGGATTAGAAGGGCATCATAAACACCGCACCATGGCATACCTTGTGTGACAGCACTTTCCAGTTTTCGGTTCTTTCTTTTGAAGTTGGATCACTGTGCACACCACCTGAGAGTGGTTGAGGTCTGGAGTCCCTACCTAATGACACAGACTGAAGGATCTGTGGTTACTGCAGAGGACCCTGACTGCCGTGGACTGAATCAGGACATAAGGAACAAAACTCTGTCTTTCCTAGAAGCCTGCCAGTAACTGTGAGGATGTTATTGAGGAGACAAATCCAGGTTCTCCGCAGAGGTACATGTCAGGAGGTCAAGAGGTGATGTAAAGGATTGTCAGGTGGGTATAAGAAAACCCCTTTCCCCCATTGTGAGAGAAAAGCAGTGGTTACTCAGAGGCTGTAATCTCCATCTTTGGAGGGTCTCAAAACCAGAACAGACAAGGCCATAGCCAACCTATTCTGATCTAATATCTGAGATGAGAGACTTCCTGAGATCTCTTACAGAGTCATCCTCTGATCCTGTCTATATATAACCAGGGCTTCCTTCTGAAATTCTGTAACACTGAGTCTGAATGCTAGAAGGAAACCCAACTGTTCCTATGCTGTGAGCTTGGGATAGACTGTCTTGTCGCATAGGACAGGGTTTTTACTTAGGACATAGGTTTAGTGCCTCTGAGGCCGAAGAGAGCCTAAACCCAAGTCTTTTACTCCCAGAATAGTGTAAATACTCAGCACAGGGCAAGTGGCAGCCACATCACTTTGTTTGATACAGTTACATATAATATAACTGTGGCATGTTATAAGATAGCTCCATCCATGATCATCCTTAGTGAAGATCCAAAATAGTTCCTGACTGTGCTCATATAGGGAGTGGCCACTCCTCACTACCCAGAACTCATGGCTGCAGGTCGTGTCTTGGGCTAGTGCCTGCCCTTTTCTGCCAAAACCTGGAGCTGTTGCCTCACTTGCACCTCAGATGTCATGAACTAGAACAGTCATTCAGCCTCAAGGTATGCTGGAAGGATCACATAGCAGCTAGTCAGGATGTAGTCCTGGCTATCATCTGAATGTAAGTGAAATGCAAAGTATAATGTCTTTGACAGGACTGACTGCAGTAGCAAGGGATCACAGCTCAGGTCTTCATCTGGGGAAATGGGATGTACTTCTTCAAAACAGTGTGAGAAAATATTTATACTTTTCTTTATGACAATTATGGTACAAAATATGAAGCCTAGAGATGGTGAAGAACTCTGCCATTTTTTCTTCCACCTTTGCTGCACAAAGCCCTCTTGTTACCATACTCTGGGCCTGGCAGACCAACCTAGGGAGGCAAGACAGGGGCTTTTCTGGTGGCTGCACAGACCTCTTGGAAGAATGGGGGTACTTTAGGTGGCTCATCTGTAAGGGAGCTGGGGTGGAAACTCGTAAATGTGAAGGCCATGCAGGTAGTGGACCTTGGTGCTGAGCTAGGTCATTGTGTCCTCTGAGTGAATTTGGGCTCCTGCTCTTTTTTGTTCAAAACAATTTGCCTGTGGAGTCAAATTGCTGAAAGACAATACACTGGAATACAGGGATGTTGCTACCTCATTTCCCTTCTTTCAATGCCCTTATATGTGCTGCTTGAGTGATATGGGAGGGATTAAACATTTTTCCAGGCAAGACATCTATAGAATATAGAAGGTTGATGGGAGGGAAGGATTGCAATATAATTTATCAAAAGCTCTTAGAAGCAACAGCCTTAGCTTTCTGCTATCGTGGAGTACAGCTGAAAATAGCAGGTAATGGGACCGGTGTCCCTTTAAGAATTCTTGAGGTTACTAATGGATATAGGTCATGGTGACAGCCTTAAATAAACCTTCAGTAATAAACAAATCATTTTGAGTTTTCATAAGATTACCATCACTCTGAGGCTGCTCCAGTAGGGCTAAGAATGCGTGAAGGAAATGAGCATGATAGATCATATACATCATACTGTCATACCCCAAGAAAAGGACAAAAAAATCTTTCAAGGAGGCTCACACTGTATTTCTGATAAAAGCTGTTACGAGTGTGCATTAATATTAATCCTCTATTTTACAAAAAGCTATTCACTTGCCTTTACACAAAATGCAACATTGCATCAGAGGAAAATGGAAACAAAACTTCAGAAAAAAGAACTCAGCAGGCATAAGTATACTGTTCCCAGGATTTGGAAATTGAAGAACCAAGAGGGCTACAAGGTATAATGATGTATCCAAAATCATTGTAAGAATAATATGGAAGTCTATACAAAGCAGAAATTCCATATCTCATTGTTTCCTGCAGTACATTCTTTATGTATTGCAGCTTTACTTTGGTTTTAGTTATTTACATTTAATTTAAATAGAGTTCATAGTTCTTACCTATTCTAAAAGTGCTTCCAGTTTGATAGCTTTTGTGCTTTCTTATGGTGAAGGACGAGGTGCATTTAAACAGAAATATTGCTTGTTCTTATTTGATGCTTCTGTACATCTCACTGTAATCAATGTTTGCACTCGGTGTTCTTCCAACAGCACTGAGAAAACTGAACTGGAGTTCAACTGAATCAAGATGTGATTGAAATAAGATTTCCTTCTTTAGTAATAAAGCCTTCTCTAAATTGAGTGTCACTTCATTATTTACATAAGACCCACTCTGGAATACAAATATCTCATGGATTGTTTTTAAACCTTTGATACATCCTTAAAATTCTTCCACCTCCAAAAAGAACCATAAGAGAGTGAAAAGAGATTCTGATGTACAGTGGTTAAATAATAAGATTCATTGTTGAAGAAAAAAATTAGTTGATGTATCTTTATGGATAATGACCTGCCAATGATTGTAAATACAAGGTGACATCTTTAAAGATAAGGACATTCACAAATCGATTAGACAAATTGGGTAAGGAAGGCCATGCAAATATATAGCTATGCTGGGACTAAAATATCCTACTGTATGGAATGTATAGATGATTGCAAATATTGTAATGTCTTCTTCCTTGTGTCCATAAATAATAATAATCATAATAAACATTCTCCTGCTGACAGCCTAAGCATCCCAGTAATGTGAATTGATTGTTAGCATTTTGCTTTAGAGGTAGATTAATTAAGGTTGAATCATATGGCAATCCTTGAAAAAGTACTGTACATGTGACATCTAAATTAATGACAAATTAATTCATCACAAGCAGGGTAATTACAATGAATATTTAATGAATTAATGATGATAGATCACTTATGATTCATACATATATATATATATAATATATATACACACACACACATATACACTCACACACTGAAGACAGCAGATTTGCTTCTGCTGCATGGAAAAGTGAGGTCTGTGATTTTTAGCTCTGGATGAGAATTCCTACTGGTTTTCAGTGAAATTAGTACTGTATTATACCTACTCCTGGGCAAAATGGAGGCAGAAAAACTAGCTGAAATAACATCCAGGTACGTGTGGTGAGTCACTGTCAGAAAGCTGTGATCCTCACTTCCTCTGTAATAAAACATACAGAAAGAGAAGAAGAGACATAATTTTGGTGCTGTTTCAAAGCCACTCTGGATGGACTTTGGACACTTTATTGGAGCTATGCAGATGGGATGTGGAAGCTGGGCACCTAAATGGCACTTGTTCTCTAGTAGCAGAGGTCTGGCAGATGACTGGCTGGTTGAGCCAAAAGCCTCTTTTCAGTAGCAATAGCCCTGAGTTCTCTTGATAGCTTAGAGTTCTCTTGTCATTAGTTCAGCAAACTCTAAGTGTTGTCACTACTTCCAAGTGAAGATGTTTTCAGTTTTAGAAATGCAAATAGCATTTCTAAATAGCATGCATAACCATGAACAAAGATCTGAAAGTGTTGAGTTCATCCCTATCTTCCAGGTCACAGACAGTTTACTTTCCCAACATTTAAATTTCTTTCCCCTCTGTCATCTGACCTACCTCTCATCTCTTCTGTTAAAATCTAATCTAGACTTTTTCTTCCTCAATGACTTTTATCTACCTTTGACTTCAAACCTTGTGAAACTGCACATGACTTCCCTTGAATCTTCCATCCACTGCTCTGAAATGAGGCACCTTCATCAACTACCAAGGTGTTGGTCAAGGTCAATATGACCATTTCTGGCTGATGCTATGGTTTCTTGCTATACTCATGTTCCCCAGTCTGTGACTACCAAGTCACCAATGATTACTCAAATAATCAATTTCTCATTGATTATTTTCACCTCAGATACCTTTGAGTGTATTTTCCTCATTCTCAGCCTTTCATTTATGACTAATGGCTCAGTGATTCTTTGTTATTTTCACTTTGTCTGCAGCCTGTTCTTTTTTCCATTGCCTGGTAATCCCTTGGCAACCCATTCCCCTGTCCTTGCTGATAGCTCTCATGGCCGTCTCCTCATCCTTGACCCACTGCTTGCCCATTCTGTTTCTCGTCTTCCTCTGTTGCTCTGACATTGCTATGATCTACTCCTCGACTCAAACTCAGCTTTACATCAACTGTATTCTAATTCTTTCTTTTATTTTCCTTCCTCCTCCATTGCCAGTATGAATTGCAAGAGACATAACTGGACTCTCACTGGATGGTTATGATAGTGCCCAGACTCTGGAGGCCTTACCTTACTGGAACTAAACCCTGGGCTAAACCCAGCTCCTGGCTTTGAGCATTTACCCTGCATTTCAGAAGCAAACCTCATGCCTGACACCAGGAAGGAAACCTCAGTCTGATAGCCTAGTTCTGGTACTTTCACTGCCCAGCTCTCAGTAGTTTTAATGTCTCCTTGTATCCCACTAGAGGAATAGCAGTTTTTTATCTGGTTTACATTTTGTTTCTTCAAGGACACAATGTAAACATTTCTCTGCATATGCACACACACATAGAACTTGCTAGAGAGCCTAAAATTTGACTCATCTTTTCTAAAAAATCCAAGAAGCATGGGAATCTAGGTAAGGTAAATAAAATAAAAACACAGTGCCTCCATGCCTTTTCACTACCTCAATTCCCTCCTCATTCTGGATGTAGTCTTTGAGCTCCTTTCGGAACCATTTAAGAATGTAGAAAATATTTTCTCTGCAACACTGAATTGTTGTTTAAACCAAAGGCTTCATTCAACTCACTTTAGCACAGTTGGTCTGGCCAAGAAAGAGGGTCTTCCTATTACAAAAGCATATCTTTTTGTTCCCTACTTTAAACCCTGTGTTGCTGCCATCTCAGTGTCCCCCATGTGTGTGTTCTAATACCCGATTCCTTTGTTTTGCTGCTGACTCTGCTTTCCTTTATACTTCACCTGCAGACTAGCTGGAGTAGAGTGCTTCTCCTTGCTTCTGCTGACCCCCTTGGCATTGTCTGTTTAGAGTAGAGACATGAGGATCTCTATTATAGCTAGTCTGGGAAAGACATACTTATGGCCCTGTGAGTGAATACACAGTGGTATTCAACGATACAATAGTTTTCATAGGAACAATTTCATCATATCGAACACAACTGAATTTACACTTGCAATCTTTGACCCATTTTTCATCTCCTCTTTTCTTTCATTCCCTCCCATCGATACACTTGGCTGACGCTCAGCAGAAAAGACTGTGTGGTAACCTAATTCTTTCTCCTCCTTTCCAGCTTTCATGTGATACCTTTGCGCAGTGGTACAGCCTGGGACCCCCTCGTCCCTCAAATCAGTACTCCTTATTCAGCTGCAATCTGGGCAAAAATGTGTTTACCATCTGGCAAATTATCTTCCTGGCCTACCACACCCACATAGAAAAGGGAAGAGAGCTCAAAAGGTCATCGGACCCATCACTTGCTCCAGGGCAGGATCAGCCACATCTACAGCATTTCCAACAGATGTTTATCTAACTTGTCCTTAAAACCTTCAAATACAGGAGGTTTTCCAAGCTCTTCATGCAGTGCTCAATACTCCTTGCAAATTCTTAATGATCCTCTGTGTCCTCAGCTCTTCAGTTACAACCTCTCACATTCCCCCATTAAATTCAACCTGCTTATCTGCTCCTTCAAAGGCTCTGCACAGCTCTGGCTCCATCTGTTCCTGGTTCTTTATGAGTGTGTCTTCATAGGGTGTCTGGGTGCCTTTGCCCTCTTACTGATTAGCTATTTAGGCTGCATATCTCTCCTCACTTACATTTTGCACCCACCCATCTTCCTATCTCCATCTGTCTGGCGTCCCTTTGCCCAAAAATTGCTTCATCAGGCTTTCATTTTCACTTTCAGGAACTTTCCCCTTAAACTCTTTTCTTTTGTGAATAAGCAGGCTCTTGTCCACTTAAAAATGTGTTTTTTGAACGACATCCCCCTCTTCCCCCCTCCCCATCCCAGCCCAGGAGTTCCCATTCAGCCTGCCACCCTGTGCAGCCAGCCAAGTGGAGGGTTTTGTTTGCCTTCATTAGGCTGTAAACTCATTTTGGGTGGGCTGTTTTCTGCCCTTTGTTCTCTGCTGTGTTGAATGTGCTGACAGCGCTGAACTCTCGATTATTAATAGCACAAACAAAGCTTAAAAAAGGATGGATCAAAGGAAGGAGAAAGGGAAGGCACAGGGAATATGAGGTTTTGTTTAAAGCAGTAAGGAAGTTTCAGGATAAATGTATCCTGTTGGGATGTGTTGAACACCTGTTAAGAAGAGGTTATGGATGAGATTGTTGAACAATCTCAGTGAAGGCAGTCTCTGCATCTCCCTAGCAAGCTCAGAAAAAAATCCATTCAATGTAACAAGTCAATGCTGGGCAGAAATTAATTTAAAAAGAGGTGCACAGTCGGTAAATGAGTGAAACTTGGAAAGCAGGGAAGAGGCAAATAGAAGGCAGGAAAAGCTTCACTGGCCCTTTACCACAGGGTTTACCTGGGTCTGGACATTCAAGCTTGTTTGCATGTGCCCACTCTGCTATACTTCTCTCGAGTTATACCCATTTCGTGATGGCTGTACAATCACATTACTTTAACTTCTGTAAGTCTGAAGCAGACCTGTGAACCCTGTCATACTGTGGTTCTAATGGTGACTGCCTGCTCCTCTGTGTGGAGCTGCTGAGCAAATGCAGGTAGGGCTGACCTTACAGGAAGAAAACCTCGTCCCATCACTGCCTTCAGCAGGCCCAAGGATTATAAGATAGGGAGACCAAAGCTGGTGTGAGGCTGGGAATGGTAAGATAGTATGGGACAAGGTATAGAACTTTCTGGTGATGTTCAGAACGCGATCCCACACACTGGTGAGGGGACCATACAGATCACTTGGGGACTTCTAACTGCAGCCATGAGGGTTTCAGAGTCCTTATGAACCTGTCACTGACAGCAGACAGAAGCACGAGGACAAAATGTCTCAAAAAGACCTGTCCTATGGATCTAGGAGGGCCAGGAGCTCCAAGAAACTGTGCGAGGAGTTCAGTGCTAGGACAGTTCAGACCTGACACCCTCAGGAAGTCCTGAGGTAAATTTCCATCATTGTCTACAATGTATGCCACACTAATCCAAATGTATTTCTGTCTGGACTATCATTGTCAAATCAGATGTCAGTGATGGGGTAATATAAGAACTCAAGGTCTATTATTGCTGCTTTTTCCACCAAAATCATGCTTAACACTAACAAAATAAAAATTGTGCTGGAAACACCAGTGGCAGAAAGATGTTCATTGTCTGCATCTATGAGTGAGAACTGAAAGTTAAGAAAATGCTATTTGGCCATTATCTAGTCTTTAGACAATCACCAACATCCATGTGGGATGTGCCCATTACAGAAAGCAGGGTGTAAAATCTTCTGGAGTTAACCTTTCTGGTCATAAGGCTCAGTGTTATCCCACAGTAACACAAATAGCAATGGAATGTCTTCTTTCCTGCTGTTCAAGTGACCAGTGACCACATTTTGTGTTGGCTTCTAAAGATGGACCCGGGTGAAAGAGCACCTGGGAAAAAGTGGTTGCAGTCACCTCAGTGTCCAGGGAGTGTGCACCTGTGTGGGTGAGATGTGCTACCTGCCTGTACACTTCCACCCCAGTGTCTCTAATGTTATTTCTGCTGTTAGGGTGTGCAGTGCACGGCGTCACTCATTGATCAAGAAGGGAGGGGGGGGGCTTCCTTCAGGAAGAGGGAGGATTTAGATGGCTCACAGACCTTATAAAGGCAATTAGGGATTTCACCTGTCATCACAGAGGCAGCAAAGTGGTTGCTTGGTAAGGGAAAAAAGCAATTTGGGAAAGTGCTGTAGTACACATATCAATCTGTCTATATCCTATTATTATTATGAGAATTTATTAAAAGTTTTCGTTTAAATTTCCTGCCTTTTTATTTTGGTGAAGAATCACATAATCAGTAGATTGTGAAACAGGGTGGATTGTACAAACACAGACATCCCTGCCATTGTCATATAGGGAGAGCAATTGTTAATAGAAGCAAAAAGTTCAATGGGCAAGGACAAGTGGCAGGAAAGTCCCCCAGACTCCAGCACCTGTGAGAGCACAAGGCACTGCTGAGCAGGTGTTGCCTGGCCTCACTCACTTCCCTCGCATGAGCTCACTCACCCACCAGTCCAGGGAAAAGCCCCCAGTCCTTGCTTTGCCTACAGCACATGATAAAAGCAAATCAGAATTGAAGGACTGTTTCTGCACCACCCCACTCCCCCCCCACCCTGAGCAGAATATTTGAAAGATGTTTTTTCCAAATTAATCTGCCTGTTGGGTTAACTAAAACTACATTTCAGATGCTGATTTTGTTTTACTGATCAGAATTTTCATCTCAGTGTTTTTTAGAAAATTATTTTTCCATCTCAGTTTTTTAGAAAAAAAAATCTTGATTTTATTTGCTTGGAAGTATTTTGCTTTGAAATAAGCTTCAATTTGATAGCTAAACATATACTAAGAAATGATTTGTAGTGTCAAATGATTCATGTGACTCAAAATGAGTTACATTAAGTTTTTTTAGATAGAAAGAAAAGAGATTACTTAAAATTATAATGTGCACCCCCCGTTCAGAACTGAAAGTGTATTAACAAGATTTTACTTACACACACACTTCCAAGTAGCTATATTAATACTAATGTAAATGTGGAGGTTTAATTTATATCACCATTTCAATAACCAAGCCCATATTCAGGGCACAGATACATCTGAGTAAAAGACTTCTGTACCTTGATAAGAAGAGTTTAAAGACAATCTGGCTCACAAGCTAAGAGAAAAGATTATATGTTCCCAAAAGGCTGGTGAGGGAGGAAGTGCACAGTAGAGAGGAATTGGAGGAGAAAGAGATGGAGAGGGAGGGAGGGAGAGGGAGGATGTGTGCATTAGGGAAATTGCCAATAGGGTGGCTGGAAAAAGATTAATTACAGCAGTAGCAGCATAGAAAAGACAAAAGAACTGACTATGCCTGGTGGGCTTCTAGGTGAATTCATGAAAAAAGTGAGATCAAATACCAAGTTCTTTAAAGCACAGTGGTGGCAATCTGTGATACTCAGCTGACATCAGTGGTACTACTCCAGGTTTACATGACTTTCAGTGAGAGGAATTTATTTCCAATTCTCTGACTTGTACTTAATACGTTGCAATCTTTAGTCAGATACCCAGCTGGGTCTGAGGTTGCTCTTTGCAAAATGGTGCAATTCTCTCAGTTGATAACAGCTGAGGATCAACTTCTGAAAAGGATGAGATTGTTTTAGTGACATTTGCTCTGTATTTAATTTCATCCTATTGAAAGATGGATGCCTCCCTGGTTCTAGTGAATTATCTTTGAGACTTTGTTCATACCTGCTAAGCACTCCCCTGTAGTTTCCCAGGCATGTGTTCCTGGAGAACTCTGTGGAAATGTTGATGGCCTGGTGTAATCATCAGAATGGCAAGTACCCTGATCTGTAAGCTACATGCCAAATGGATTTCATAAAGTTAAAAGAAATAGGAGCTCATAGTTTAGAGAATGGCTGCTCTTCTCATTAATGGTATCTGTGATGTTGCACTACACCTTCAAATTACATGCATGCCTACAGTGGACCAGAGCATCCATACTTCCTTCACACAGCTGATTAATGATTCTTTTGCACATGCACTTGAAGCTTGAGAAATTTAATTTCCTGATGATAATTTTCTTTATCTGAGCTATCAATGAGGGAGTACTGCTTTGTCCTGGGCAGAACCTAGTCAGAGAGGAGGCCGGACTGCAGGTGGCTGCTTACACCACCCACACACATCACAGAAGTCCAGAGGGACACCCTATGTGGTACTGCTGCAGCTCTGGAAAAGGGGCTTTCAGCAGGGCCCAGACCTCCCTTCTAGGGGCACGCTGGGATGGACGTGGGAAGGAAAGGGACAACAAAGAAGGTGATGTTGGCTCTGGCTTTCCACATGCTAAAGGAGCTTAGGTTTGTTATGTCTCTCTTTGGGTCACTGACAAGTATAGAGCAGGCAGGGCAGGCTTCGAGCACCCACCACCCCTCTACACTGAACCTTCCAAAGGGAACAGGCTGTTTAAGCTCCAGGACATTTCCCTGGATCTCACCTTCAAAGAACAAGTCTTCAGGTTGCATCTTCTGAAGAATGTTTGCAATGTTTTCAGACCACTCCATTTTTCCTGGGGCTTATGTTTTCTGTTTCCTGCCTCTCTGCAAGTCTGAATTTTCTCTGCATGCACATAATTTTGCTTGAAGTCCACCAGAGGCCAGACCCTGTTCTCAGATAGCCTCAGGCACATGCATGGGCATCTGCAGGAGGTCAGAGTGAGGATCCAGTTCTGCCCAAAGGGGCTGATGAAAAGTCAGAGGCTGAAAGATGACGTCTTTTCTCTTTTATTCCTTAGGATACAAAGAGTTTATTTATTTAAAGGATTGGCTTAGCTTTATTGTAATTAGTTTCACAATGGGTGCCTGGATGTTCTATCCCCGACCAGGGACCTCTTGTTCTAGGCATTAATCTTGCCACTGTGACCTTTGGTTCATTTAATACCTGGGTATATCTGCTGATGTTCCTTTCTTCTTTCCTTTTTTTTTTCTTATTTTTTTTTACAAGATAAATTTACATTTCAGAGTCCATTCACATGTGCTAACCTAGTTATGAGCCAGTTTCACTCTTCATGAACTTCCTGCCTACAGGCATTTTTTGTAAATTGCTGTAATATGATAACTGGAAATCCTTTTTGCTATCTTGAAACAGGAAATAAACATCCTGTTGTGAGAAGAGAATTAGAATTATGCATGATGCTTCTTTTGTAATTTACTCAATCTTGATAACATATATTATGTAGGAGAGACTTCTGGGGCATTAAAGCAAAGATGACCAGCCATAAATCAAACTCAAGGAGAGAGTATGTTGAATCCCTGTTGAATATCACTTAGATCATTCTTGTTCAGCTTGAGTGTTGGTAATCTTCTGCCTTTGAGACTGATGAGGAATCAGTGAGATTAGAAAATATTTAGAAATTCATCCGATCTTCTGAGTCTGCATTTTCTTGATTTTCAGATGAAGGCTCAAATAATTTGTTCTTTCTGTCACTTGCTTTATATTTGGAAGATGTTTTCTTAAATGTCAGAAATGTCATCCTGCAGAGCATACCTACAGTAGTATTTTTGTGAGCTGGAGATTGCCTTTTCAACAGTGGGCAGCAAAATCTTGAGTTTCTGATGTCTTGAGGTATGTATTCTGCTTGTCATCCTTATATCCCCCAGTCAATATAAATAAACTTCCTCTTCTCAGTCTTCCTAAATCTGCATTTTTTATTTTCTGTTGTAGCTATTGATATGTAACTTTTTTTCTTAAGAAAATATTTTCCCTTTGCTTTCCGCTTAATTTAGGGTGTTTTATTTTCCCTTTCTTTTTAGTGGCATATGTTAAGGTATTGCTGAAGTCTTACTAAGATGTTCTTATTTTAGGTGTCAATAGAAGTTTTAAAGAATTGCTTCTTGTTTTACACATCTTACACTTCAAGACTGTGAAGACTTTAATGCAAAAAGGGAAAGAGCTAGCCATACTACTGTAATTTCTGAAGTGTCTTGATGATGATTTGTGACAGAGGAGTGTCATGGTATCTCTGAATCAGATAATATTAGAGAAATTAGACTAATGTCAATGTTTGGATTTTTACTGTCATTACTGAAATCTTTGGACCAAAACATTAGGGCAAATATTCTTTGCATAATATTCCTTTACGAGTGATGCGACATAATTATTTTTGAAACTGGAGTTCTTTACTATACTAATCATAATATTATGAGAGAAATAATTCCAGTTTGGCATACATTTATAAACACTGCTGAAATGTTTAAGTGGTTACAACAGCTGTAGGACTGAATTTTTGGACCATTTCTTTCTATGCATGTTTTGTGTTTTTCTAATTTGGGTAGTTTAGTAGAAGTAGTTTTCAGATAAATGAGAAATAAGTGCAAGATAGTGAATTTATGCAAGTCTTATTTGAACCTGGAGAAGGGATTATTGGTCTGCCTTTATTCAGATACTTCTGGTCAAACTGGATTAGATCTGTTTAAACCTGGTTGGATTTTTTTTCCTCCCCCCCCCATTCGAAGAATACAGCCTGAGTGTTTTATTCAGGTACATTTTCTGAGAAGCGGTAGGTTGTTAAAGGATATTTCTGTGAGTCAGATGTAGGGGCTCTAATCTGACGCCTGCTTTTGAGTCATCCACCTTCATCTACTCTTATGGGTGCAGACAATCCCACCTCTTCTTCACCCACACCCCAAGGTAGCCACACGTGGGCCAGCACTGAAGCAGCTGCGTTCTAGTGGTGCCAAGCCCAAACAACTCTATTCTTCTTCTTGGCATGCTTATTGCAAGTTTGTAACCAAAATTCTGATTGCACAAGCCACGCATAATCATCCCTCCAAAACCTGCAGGACACATCCCACATAGCTCATGGAGCAGGAGCTCTGGGAACACTTCGCAGGAGGGGAGAAACAATGACTTATCACCCCAACTCTGTTACCAAAGGGAACAGGTCTGGGCATTTGGTTCCCAAGGCAACCAAACAATATTGACTTTATCATCCTTTGATGATCTGGTTATTGCCACAGCTGGGAACTCACATTGCTCGGAAGTCCCCCTGGCTGTAGGGTCTTGTTGCTGATCGTGAGTGCAAAACACACTTGAACTGATCAAGAACCACAGCTGTGCCACTTTGAAATTATTGCCTTGGACTTGTGCCTACAGAGCTCCTGGACTAGAGTTGATTCCTGTCCATCAGAAGACAAGCAAAGCAGATGTACAACTGTCAGCATCTGTAGGCCCCTCTGCTCTAAAATTAGGCAAGCTACCAACCTTTTCCTTCCAGTATTTGCCTATAAACAAGCTTTCCTACACATTAGGAAACTGTGATTCCTAGTTTTTATTTGCTTAATTTATGCTTTAGTATATTGTTCATTCATTTTCAGAAATGATTGCAACGTCAACATGCTGGCATCTTTTAAAGTGGTTAAGTAAGAAAAGTGTCTGCCTTGAAGAGTTTTCTGATAAGGCCCCAGCTTTGCATCTTGATACAAGTGGGCATGTCTTAACGCCTCTCTGGACATCAGGCTTGTTCTTCATTCCGTGTATTTGTAATTTTAAACAACAAAGTATTGTCAGCAGAAGTTGGTTTTGCTCTTTGTAGAAGTTCATAAATGAACACTCCCTTTAAGTTCAGTAGGGTTGAGGTTTCATTTGTATAGTTGTGAGCCTCCTCCAAAGAGCTTCTGCAGCTTAGTTATTGTTCCTAATGCTACTCTAGAAGTGTAAATCAGTTTTGATATTTTATTTTATTACAAATGGTATTGCCTTGCTTTGAATTTATTTGTTGCAGCTACTTAGACAACAGCCATTTTCACCTTCACAGTAAGCTTGCTCTAGGACTTGCTTTTTCAGTGTGGAAGGTGGTGAGATCAGTTTACACTGTGGAAATTCCCATATTTCTTCATGCATCTGGATAGGCCAAGAGTGGAGCTTTCTCTGTTACTCTGAACTTCTCTGAATTAGTACTCCTTCTTTTTCGCTTTTGCATCAATTTTGCAGTTGTTGGAACCTTGTCACTTCACTTCTCACTCCTGTTGCTTGCAGGATGTAGTCTCATACATTGCACCTCAGCTTTTGTAGCTTTAATGATGAGAAAGAAATGATACCCTTCATCAGCACTTGCAGGTACTTGTGGGACCAAGCACCGGTTTCTTTCCACGGAAGCACAGAGGAGTCCCAGTCCTTCAGGGAGCCAATTATGCAAAAAATCAGTCTTATTTAATGAAAATAATTAGTGATGCATCTCAGTGATGTGAATGGTGACTTGAAAGGAGCAACACAGTTTGGTTCCTGTTTATTGTCTGGTCCATATATGCCGTATGTAAAGATTAATAAAGTACTTACATAGCAATGACATTAAGGGATCTACCCAAAATCTAGCACAAAATTTTCTACCTCCTGCTAGAAAATTCCCTTTTTCTCCTAACTCACAACTATTTGTAATGCTCATTTTGTCTCAAATACTGGATTCAGCAAAAAAATGTCATCTATCTTATTTTCCTGTGAAGTGCTTGAAAACTAAGGCATGTCTGCGTAAGCATTGCTGCCCATTATTGCATAAGATGAAAGCTGCTCACCTGCATGGCACATGCCCTGCATTGTAGGAAGTTGTTGGAGTCTGCTGCTCTTCTTAGAAGTATAATCCTGAGATTTTGCAAGAGCAAAGAATGAGCCTCCTCAGTGGAAACAGAAAGAGAACCTGCTGCTGTTGGTTCCAAAACATTACTACGTGTGTCAGCAGTACGTGCTTGAAGTTTTAGGAAGAGCCCAGTTTCACTTCATTTCTTCCTGTAATGTCAGAAAATTCTTCCACATAATTGATCAGTTGAAGTTTTGGATCACAGGCTAAATACTGATTCAGTCACTTAACAAAATGGTGGTTCATTCCAAGAATGCAAGGAAATGCAGGCTTGGATACAATAGATTTGTGTCTGAGGCCAAGTTTTAAAAGGGTTTACATGAAGAAAGGCAAAGACAAGTCCTTTATTCTCCTTTCAGTTTAATGGACACAAACACATCCATGGTGCCTTCCAAAGGGTCAGTTTCATAAAACAAAGAATTGCTATGAATCCCTAAACCAGGGGAGTAAATGTGTAAGCAGGAAAATGAGAAAGGGAGTGTATACCAAGCACCAGAAAATTTAGTAGGGGAAAAAAACACAAGACAAGTAGAAATATTTAAACAGAACAAAAGGAAATTTTACAGGATTTCAGGTATAAAACCTGTCCTAGATATGGTATTAATCATTTATTAACTGGTAGAATTCTCAATAATAATGCAGAAAGGACAGAGGTGTTCAATCAATACTTCTGTTTGGTATTTGGGGAAAAGCCAGATGATTCAGGACAGAATGATGATGAAATGCTTTTCATTCTAGCAGTAACTAAGGGAATGTGTTAAACAGCAGATATTAAAGTTAGATACATTAAAATTAGTAGGTCTGGATAATTTACATCCAAGATTTTAAGATCGATAGTCTAGGAGCACTACAGACCATTAATTTTGATTTTTAACAAGCCATGGAGCATTGGGGATGTTCCAGAGGACTACAAGAAAGCTAATGTTGTACCAATATTTAAAAAAGGTAAATGCAGTGACCCGAGTAATTATAGGCCTGTCAGCTTGCCTTCGATCCTAGGCAAAATAATGGAATGCCTGATAGTGACCTTGAGTAATAAGGAATTAAAAAAAGTTGATATAATTAAAGACAGTCAGGATGGTTCTTGTCAAACTATCATGATATCATTTAAAATCAAATTTCAAATGAGGTGATTTAATTCACAGTTTTGATATGTAAGAGACTTAGTCTTCTGTAATGTGTTTGTGTGGCTTGACATTTTGATTATTCAAATAGAGGCTGTCTCTGCAAACTGTGGTTTAAGAGAGAAGTTAGAAGGAGCTTAGGCATCTGAATCTAAAATGGCAATCCTGAAAGCTCAGCTCGGTGGCTGCCCAAAACTGCCTTAATCTCCTTGGTTTTCAGCTGGAGAAGTTTCCAAGGCAACTGAGGTTCTGCTTTTGTGAACTCCCAGAAGACACCTCAATACTGACAAGGTTGAGTGGTTCAGTACCAATGTCATAACTATACATTTGTCTGTCTGTTTCCCACACAGAGCTTGATCCAAGGAGTGTGCTTATGGCACACTTCAAGGATCAGTCTGTGCACAAAATGCAAAAGCAGATGCAGCCTTTCTTTAACATATGACCACAGGAAAAGGTCTTTTATTCAACTACTCAGTGGTTAGAGCTTGTCCAGGTTAGAAAAATTCAAAATAGAATTCTTTCCTCTCTTGAAAATATTTCAAATCTACTTATCTCACTGAATGTCACCAATTATCTGTGGATAGTGACGGTGGAGAAAGGAGGGGTTGAATACACATTAACAGGAGCAACAATCGCAGCTGAAGTCGGGTTGCAATCACAATTGTGCTCTCATCATGAAGTGCAATGAATCTCAAGTATAAATTCTGCAAACAAATGCTATGTCAAGAAGAGCAGAGAACATCAGGCTCCAGAATTATCTTAAAGGTGAAAAAAGGGATAAGAAGTTTATCCAAGGTCCATGCACAAGACAATACAGACCCCTTCAGAGGTCATTTTATCCTGTTTCAAGAGAGTTATCCAAGATCTTTGGCATGAATCCCTCTATTCAGGTTCTTCCACCACTGGGACAACTAGGTTGGGTTACAAGTATAGTAAAAATTAGGGAAAAGAAGTCCTACCACAAGTACATGCACATTGATTAGAGAGAGATCTTGAGTTCAGCATGGATAACAGCCTCTGGTGAAAGCATCATTCTAGTAGTGGGAAAAGAGTCTAGACAAAACTAAGCAAGTAATAAAGCATCAGTTTTTATCAGTGAAGCTTCCTGATAGTTGTTTATAAAAGACTACATTGGATTTCAGGATTTTTTCTTTTTTTACATTACACACACACACACACACACACACACATACACACATACACACACACACACACATACATACATATAGACATATATATTTCTCCTAAAGTCTGTTATGTTGTCAATCTCAGCTCCTGAAGCAGGAATTAATTCTGGAAGCTCCCAGGACTTGTCTTGTATAAGGGGTTGTGACCAGATGATCACTCTGGTTCCCTCTGGTCTTAAAAGATCCAGCAAAAAACACTGAGGACAAACAAACTAAAAACCCAAGCCCATGCAGTAAGAAGCTTTCCCTGCCCAGGAAAGCAGATAATCTAAATAGACAAGACAGACTGGGGTGAGAAAAAGGATGTGTTATCTCTGTTTCACAGATGGGAAACAGAGGCACAGAGAGATTAAGTGATTTACACAAGGTTTGTGTCAGAGCCAGGAATGGGAGCCAGATCTCCTGAATTCTGTGTCACTACCTTAACAACAAGACCATCTTTTCTCTCTCTTGCCATAGCCTTGAGAGGGAAGGGCCTGTACTGCCATACACAAAATTGCACCATTGCTTACAGGGTAATCTAATAAAATGCTATAGATGTAGCATACATCTGGTGTTCTGATTTCTCCTCTTCTGTCAGACTAACTCCTCTTTCCTTCCTTCCTTTCTTCATCTTTCCTTTTATACTCCCTTTCCTTTGTTTTCACTCTCTTGCAAAGGACATTGGTGTCAATTACACTAAAAGAAAGCACCACTGTCTTGGAAATGGCATATTCAGATCATCTAGCCTTTGAATATACAGTCAGAAACATACCAGCTGTACCTGGGCACATAACTTCTTGGACTGAGGTTGCAAATGTAAAGAGAATTAAAATTAGGAAAAGACATTTGAGATTTGCCTGTTTTATTATGACCAAATCTGGGTAGATTTTCAAGGGAGTCAGGAATTACCTCGATAGGGTCTGCTTAGCTGAGTTGGCTAGGTTCAATTGTGTCTAAATCCTTAAATCTTTCCCTTCTGTAGCTTCGCATTTCACACATGGTTCTGGCCACTGTTTTCTAAGCCCCTTTGGGCAAAAACATTTCATTTTAGATACAGACAGCAGGATCCTGAGATGGGACAGCACCTTGAACAAAACCTATAAAAACCCAGCCTGTTTCTATGGCAGCTCCGAGAGTGCCATTTCTATGAAATTCTTTGAATAAAGTCATCTTCCAGTGCCTCAAAATCTGGTAACCTTGCAAGATGCAGATAGAAAAGCACATAATAGTGTTGTTCATATGCAGAACAGAAGAATATTTGAGAGGGTGTCAAAACACTCCCACTGTGGCTCCAGATAGAGAGGGTCAGCAGCCATGGCTGGCTAGGGGAGGGCAGTTAGCCCAGGGCCTTGTGTTTTGAGAGGTTAGAGAGGGCCCGGCTAATTGCCTAATGATACACAAGAGGTCGTGACCTCCACCTTTGCCCCGGGCCCCCTGGAACTGCTGCTATTGCTCGTTCCTGCACTGCAGCCGCCTCGCAGCACAGGGGACAATGCCCAGCCAACAATGGTGCTCAGCACTTCATTTTGGGCGGGCAAACAAAGGCCATGCCTGGCAACCAAAAGTCACATGGAGCAGGGTGGAGACAGTGGGACAGAACCTTACACGTGTGCCTGGCAAAGGTGACCTTGCTGACAGACGTAGCTTTGGGCTCTGCCACACCATAAAAAGTTCTGGTCAAAACTCAGAGAGCCTGAACCTCTTTCCAGCTAGCTGCTCCCTGGGAATAGGTTCCCAGAATCAGGTTATCCTCTTATTAAGGGAGGCATAAAGGATAGTGCTGTGAGAATTACAATGCCTTTTTATGGAAAGATCAATGGCATGTCCTCAGCCAGAATGCTGTTTTTAGGTAAGGGTAGCTTCACCTCATAAAAGATTATATGGCTGACATATTTTTACGTCCAGAGAGGAGTAACAAAACTCATGATGAAGAGGTATGGAAACACTTTGAGATGAAGATATGGACAATTGAGTAGTGGAAGGTGGCAAGGAAGAGATGTCACTGCAGTATATAAAATAACAGATGGTACCAAGGGTCATGTGGTCACTCCTGTGTACCCTCTTTTGTAATAAATATCAGAGAGAGATCCAGAAATGAAAGCAACATGTTTAAATCTAAACCAGCAAATGCTTTTTTAAGACAGTGTCTCTGCCGTGGCCTTGAAAAAATACTGAGGTAAAAAGCTCAGCAGGATTAACAAATGTTAGACATTGCAATCAATACTGCCTACATCTGCAGTTAAACTATCCAGGGTAAAAGTTAATCTATGAACTCATAATTTAATGTAATATTATTTTAATAACTCAGATCTCTGCTTCAGGGCTTGTGACAGTGAATACTTCCCTCTTGCAGTGAAACTGGACTGCTGAACATGTTTCTGGATGGGCATTTGTCCTTTGCAGGGGGGTTCTTCTGCCTGTGTTCCTGGTGAGCAGAAGAGGCAGGATTTCAGGCAAGCTGGACCTCTGATCTGATCTGCTCTGGCACCTGACGTTGGCTTGGGCTGCTGAGACCTGGCTGGCCTGGCTCCCCTGCTGGTGGCCAGGGCTGAGCTCCCAGAGCCCTTCCCAGGGCTGGTCCCATTGGCATCGCTCTCTGCCAAACTTGGACTTGTAAAACGCGGGCTCAGCTCGGCAGCCAAAAGCACGGCGTGTTCAGGCAGCTTTGAGGTTTCACCCAAATCCCCTGCCCTTCCCTGGAAGACACCACCTGTATTAAATTCACCCTAGGCAGGAAATGGAAGAACAAATCAGGCCTAATTAAAATTTAAAAAAATAAAATTAAAAATGCTTAAAACAAACTGTGTAGTCTTTTCTGCACACCATCTGCATAGTAGCAGGGGCAATGTGTTTGATTCATACTGTGATTCGAATGGGAGTGAGAGTAAATTGAAGGCTGATATATATCAGTGCCGAGGGCAGGATTTAGACAAGTGAACAGTTGTTCCTACAGCAAAAACAGAGAGTGTTGTCAAGTTTGTTCCCTAACCAAGGATTCAATCAGAACCCAGCTAAATCTCCACAACCTTTATTGCTTCCTGTGCACTCACTTAAATCTTGCCTAACCCCTTCCTGTCCCAGCGCTGGTTTCCTTCTTCCTCCCGAGGGTGGTATTAGTGTCTGCCCAGTAAACCATGTCAGCAGGTGAAATTTGTAGATGGGCTATGGCAAGCTATTTATCATAATTTTTGTAATTTCCGTCCCCACTCCCCAGTAAATGCAATAAACTTCTGAGTACTTCAGGCATGAAATCCACTGCCATATCCAAAAGATTGTTTCTCCTTCTGGTTTGTGAAAGGGGCATTTCACTGTCTCATGGTATTGCTGCAGGCACTTAAAGGTAGTTTGAAATAATTTATATTTTTTTAAGAGGAAAACCACCACAAACACAGTTAGAACTTTTACAAGCTTTGCAAATATTGTTCCTCTTAATGATTCTCTTAAGTGTGAAGTAGCCATAGTCACAAGGAGGAGCTGTAATAAGAATTTCCTGTTGCCATTTGGAGACCACAGGGAGATTGTACCATCCATGACCAAGTGCAGATCTCCAGGAAGTGAAGCTAATATAAATACATGACATGACACTCATGATACAGGGCTTCCTTGTGCTCGGCCTCCTCATCCTCATGTCTTCCACACACATTTTCCTATGCCTCCCTTCTTTCTAGTAAGCAGCACACACAGATACGTCAGAAGATGTTCAGAAAGAAGCTGCTGCATGCTTGCTCTCATTAGCAACATTGCCTGTGCAGAGGGTAGGTTTTTGCTGTTCCCAAGTTTGCCAGAGCCTTGTGTGGGGAAAGGAGCAGGACCACATCTTTTGGGGGTTACCCCACGGATTGCTGGTGAGGGTGCCCTTGAGCTGCTGGGCAAAGCCACAGCTGGGAGATTGGCAGCTTGGAAAGTCCACACCCTCAGAGAACTCCACTTCCTGCTCTGCCTCTGTTGCTCTCCTCTGGAGTGGATAATAGGAGCTGACACCTGGGGTGTGACAGGAAGGTTTGATGCATTTTTGTACATAAGACATTACTCAAGAGAAAATAAATCTGGAGGGGGGTGGTGGGGTGGTGGGGGGAAGTCCTCTGAGAGTAATACAAGGAATTTATTGGGGAATTATATGGGTTGTATATTTAGTTCACCAGGTGGCAAGAATAATTTTCCCTATTTGTCACTTTTTAGTGGTAGCTTCTCACTGGCAGCAAGAGAGGGAAAATAGACAATATCCCTCTTATCTATTATCTATTAGATAATAGAAAATAGACGAGGGGCAGCTTCAGAGAGTTTACTCTTATTCCATTGGCAAAGTAGGCTGAAGGAACTGGCCCCACAGATTGTGCAAGAGATGAATACATTGAGTGAGCTTTCCTTCAGACATTTTCAGCCAAACTATTTCAACTGAGGAGTCTGAGAGTAAAAAGCATAAATGCGTTGATATAAATACAAGTCAGGTGTGCTCATAAACAGTCTTGGTGTGCTGATTCACTACATAGACATCATGGAAAAATCAAACAGCAGGGCTGTTCAATCTGTATGAGTTCAATCCCTCTTCACCATAGCCAATTTTTTATCTTTGGGTACTTTTTTCCTTTGATAAATCCAGTGCTAGTTTGTACCCTCTATCCCAGACCATGCCATGTATTACTGAAGATACCAGAGCTTTCAGTTTAAGCCAGTCCCACTGTGCCTGCTCACAACACAGATGTGCAGGGTACTGGACATGGTGTGGGAGTACACACACACACACACACACACACACAACACACACACACACACACACACACACACACACACACACACACACACACACTGTCCTCAAATTACCAATGGAAGGAGATTGCAAGGAGGTTGAATAATCTTGATCAAGGAGCCAGCTGTCTACCCTCCTCTAAACATGAATGTTAGAAGTTCTCAACAAGCAAACTATTTTGTGCTTTTGATTCATATTCAACTTTTAATTAATTTCCTTCTGTGCTTCAATCACTTCCAAACCCTCCCTTCTCTGGTCTTAAAGTCAAACAGTGGTATGGTGCACAGGAATAGTAAAATTCATCCTCTCAGTAACTGCTTAAATCTCATCTCTAATCCTCTAAACTCCTTGATTCAGGGTTGTTTAAATTGTTGTAAATATCTTTGAGGTGGATTATGCTGCTTAATTGCCACTAAGGGAATAATAATGTTATGTGTCTGTGCATACACATGATAATGTACATAGACACAGGCAGAAAATCCTTCTAGCAAAGAACATATTAAGTAATATTTTAAACTACTCAGGATTTGGGAAAGCCTGTTAAAGGGATTAGAAACTAAATCCAAAACTGGACAAGAGGGAAAGGCAAAAATTTTCACAGATGACAATGATAGCAACACACTATTTTCTCACTTTCTGTAAGTATATTTTCTTTAAACGTGGTCTGCACCACTGAATGAGAGCACATGATCTTTTCTAATAAGTCAACCTCAGCTATGTAGAAGCTACGTGTTTGAGGAAGCATAGACACTAGTCTCACAAGAAGATGAGGTAGAATGTCCACCAGTAACATTTCTTTCTTTGGGAAGAAATAGTTTCTATCAACCTGAAAAAATCTGCATAAGTAAATAGCTAAAAATAGCTTTCTGTATGTGCATAATCCTGCTGAGTATCTTGTGACCAATGCACATGTGAAGATGTCTGGATAATTGAGGCCATAGGCTTTGTTCTGGAAATATGGAGTCAAATATAATCTTTCTAAAGAAACTATCTGTGACAGTAACTGTTCCTGAGAGTGGGAGAAAAGGAATATATCAAGAAGATTTTAGTTTTTAAAGTATTCATAAGAAGAAATATTATAATAGGTATTCAGAATTTTGGTTCTCATGAATGTGTATGTCATTGTGAGTGCCTGCACTTCATTTTTACTCTTCATCTGCTCTGTCCTGCACACAAAGTACTGCAAATTAATTTTTCTGGAAGCAGCTCTGCTTGTCTGTGCTGACCCCTGACATAAACTGGGATCTACCACTTCCAGAGAACCAATTCGAAGTACTGTAAAGAAATGATTTTCAAAGAATTTACTGAAAAGGTTAATGACTGAATAAAACAGCTGAAGCAAAACATCTAATGAATGAAAGAAGTCCTATAGACTTAACAGAAAAAAAAGTAATCTCAATACTGAATGTTTCAAAATGGCAAGAAAATGCAATTGAAGTGAGCCTGTGAGGGCTAATTGTTGCCCAAAATTCATTCACTGCATAGAAGCAAGGGGATCATTGCACCTGTAAGTTTGAACATGAACATGGATTGAGTTTCAGAGGAAACATGCCTTGGGGCATTGCCTGTGTTTTATCATCTCAAATAAAGCTACTTTATTATGAACACAGTAATTGGTCGTACTTAAATGATTGTCCTCTTTCTAGGCACACTATATCTGGTTTTAACCTAGAGTTTATATTCTGTGATTAAGCCAGTTTAATCTTGTTCTGTGGTCAAAAGAAGAATCTCATCTCTGGAAGAGAAAATACTTATTCTTCTTACTACCCTTTGCCTATTCTTTGGCTCACCTGCCCGAGGTGTCTTTTTGATTCAATACTCGTTAAAAGTGTTAATTTATAAAGCAGCACGTGGAAATATCTAGGGAACATTAATGTTACTGAAATCTCTTTAACATTCTTGTTCTACATGTCTTATCTATTCTTCAGGCTCAAGGTCCTCTTTCTTTCCAGTGCTTGTACAGTATCTTGGAAAAAGGCTTTGATCCATGATCTGTCCTCCTTGGATCTGGCCAGATCTTGGATCTGTACCTGTGTAGTGTGAAGCCAGCACAGCCACATTTGGAGCCACACCTGGTCATGAGTGTGATAAGGTCAAGGTTAGATGTGGTCTTGTGCAATCTGTGAATGCAGCAGGTTGCTCTGTGGTCCTGCTGCTCCTCGTGTACAGGCACAGGGGTGACAGGGATAATTTTGAATGCCATAAACAAGGTTAGTTTTTAAACAACTGGAGACAGAAGCAAGTGTCTCTCTTTAGAGTCAAAAGTCCATGTTGCACAGTACAATCTGTTTGGACTGCTAAATATATTTTGGGTTATGTTCCTCTTTGTACAGTTATAGTTTTTTAATGTCTTATGCATTAATTCATCAAAGTATGCTTAGACACAGCTGGGAAGTAGCTTGATAAATCGGGATCTGCATGTACTTGATACTAGGTCCAATAAAGGACATGGTGACTGGCGAGGAAAGGGAGGCAGTTGCCCATTCCCAAGAAGGAGTCCAGGTCAGGCTCTTGGGTTCAGTGTTATCCCTGTAAAGCATCCCTGTGGAAGAGCTTTCCTGTAGGGAAAGACAGAAGGCAAAGGTTGCAGTACAGAAACTGAACCTGTTTCTCTATCATTTATTTGCACTTACTGATAAAATGCAAATAAATGGAATACTTTGCACTTTTTATGGGAAGGGGATTTTTCCACTGATTTCTGCCAGCCTTCAGCCTTGGCTGTGTATGAGGCATTTGAAGGAAGAGACATTTAGTTTAGTTCTTTCATCATTATGATCTGTTCTATTGATCCCTTCCCACTGCCTGTGTTTGCTAATTTCCTGGCATATATAAAAGGTGTTCTGTTTTTTGTAACAAAATTTACCAGCTCTGCCCATTCCAGAAACAGGAAACTGAGGCACAGGATTGGGAACTGGCCAGTCATCAGATCTGGAAGACAAGCCCAGCAATCACAATGTGCCATCTTCTGGCCCACTGTTGATTTTGGCAGATATTAAACTGTGCCCTAGGTTTAGTCATCTACAATGGTGAGCAGCTTTTCAGTTGCTGGCAAGCAGGCTGGGTCCTCAGCAAAGCTGCTGGCGGCAGTCCATGGTTCTTCCATTTTCTTTTTTCCAGGTCATTTTTGCTTGTTAGGTCTTTTCATCCCCTTTTCATGGAAAGCATGATTTCAGAGGTGATCTGATTCCTCTACACAGGTAGTCAGAAATAATGGCTGTGATCATGCTTATTTACAAGGAAAAGGGATAAGAAGGAGGAAGAAAGACCAATAACATTATCCAAGATTCCATATTTGAGGGGATAGGTATGAAAAGGAACAAATTTATCAACTGGATTTTTTCTGGACTGAAGGAATATGAGACGAAAAGGAAGAGAAACATATTCAGTAACAACCACTTCAGTACCAGTCATGGACATACTGCAGTGGCTTTCATGCACATCAGTAGGACTCATATAAGTTCTAGAAGAAATCAAAACATATTGCAGCCTTTCCTCTTTGATAAATAAAATATAAGTAAGAATCTCCTCAAAGAGAGTAACTGGATTTAAGTCATACATAGATCAGAATACTGCCCCCAAATAAACTGGTGGATTCTTTTGTTAACAGATCATTTATAAAAAAAAAAAAAAAAAAAAAATTGTGATATGCTTGAAAGAAACAGTAGCTGATGTGAGGGCTCTTGAATAGTTCATCCTGGTGTTGGGAGAGATGTGGCTACATAGAAGGCAAGTACACACCCATTCACATCCACAGCATAGATGGAGTGCTTCTTCAGCTTGTGTTTTGAAGGTGGAAGGAGGGAAAAAAATGTGCAAGAAAACAAGTAAAAAGGGAAAAAATACTCCCAGAGTAAGATACCAGAAAGAAATTTTTAACAACAAATATCCTAAATATGAGTTGAGGTGGGAAAGTCTGTGTCCACATAGGCAAAGCAGAAAAACTGGCCCATGAAGAGTCAGAGCAGGGACTGGACTGCTGAAAGGTTATCAAAATATTTTCAAGGGATTGGGATGTTTTCCAGACATATTTCACCTTGAAACAGAGACAGTGATTTGTCCAGGACGGTGCCTGTGCAACCACTGCACTAAAGGTGAAGAGGGAGCAGCAGTGCATGGAGAGAGGCGGTGTCAGTGCTGCAGGTGCCGCACCCCCCTCCAGGTGCTGACCTGGGGCCACCCTCCACACGGGCAAATGCTGCGTTTGCCTAAGCCTGGTGACCTCTTCCGAGTACAACAAACTGCTCATTACTGAGTGCCTGTAACGAAAGACATGCTAACCCACCTTGGCAGGAGCAAAAATAGCCTCAGCGCTTGGTGCCAGAGATAAATATTGGCGAATGCTATTGGATAAAGAAAGCAACCACCTCACTATGTCTTGGACACCAGCAGGTAGCTGCAGATGGTGGAATATGCTGTTTTGGATCAAACCTGCAGTGGAAGAATACTTCTGCTGCCAACAAGATGCGCTAACAGGACTCTCAGGGATCAGAGGTGTGGATGATGGCATTCTGCGGTAGAGCTGCAGAGACCCTGAAATGGAAACTGCCATAGATCACACTCTTGTTTGTTTGCTGTGATGAATCAAGAAAATAAAGTCACAGTAAAATGCTAATAATTGTCCTATCCTCAGTAATAATAACATTGCAGCAGACTGTAGCATCAGACCCTGGGCACTTAGAGCATGTGAACATTCAATGTGAAAGCAGGAGCTGTGAAGAAGCACTGGATAAACCTGCCAGTCAGGGCTCATGAGCATTTGTGGGGCTTGGGGAAATAGGAAGTGCTGCTATGGGTGGTGAGAATAGGCTTCATTCCCATGAGCCTGGAGCAAAATTGGGAGGGTCTTTCTACAGCAGCCCTCTTTAATTGACCCATTTTGGTATGGGTCATATGGAGGACACACTGAACTACTTGGTGCCACCAAAATTAAACAGTAGGTCATCTTGGCAGCTGTGTAGTTTCAAATCCAAAATACACATCTACTTCCAGGAAGGGGTTTTTATTTTACTTTGGAGTGAAGCACAGTCATACCAGGCCTTTAGTCACATTGGGTCTTCCCCCATCACAGAGAGGCAGCTGGGAAAGCTATTAAAATTCCGAGCTGTGGCTTTAAGAAGGTTCAGGGAGCAAACAAAACACATAGCAAGCCAGCCTTGAACTCTGAAGGAACTCTGTCTCAAGTATCAGCCCCTATAACACTCAATGTCAAGATACTTCTCTATGGCATTGCCTATGGCTAGCAGTACTGGATAAAGGATCGGAGGAGAAAGAAAAGATGTGTAGGAAGGATATAGCCTACCACAACAAAGACCTTCCCCACTGGTGTTCAGAGATGCAGTTACAGGCAGAACTTTTTCCTTGAGACATGTGAGGCACAGAAAGGCAAGCTGCACTGATCAGGCTGCAAAATTCCCAGTTTGGGAAAGATGGTGGTGCATGGGCTTCTCTATTGCTGATGCCAAAAATTTGTCAAGTTTTACAAATAGACAGATTGGATTCATTTCTATGTACATTCTACTGAAATCTGATTAGACAAATGCTGAAGGCATATAGGTTTTAGAGTGATCAACTGCAGTACAAAGGCAAAAGTCGCTCCCTCCCACCTTGCCTTCTCCCGGCAAGAAAAATATATTTCTAGATGCAGGTGTTAGGCATGATTCTCATGTACGGACTTCAGAGGAATATACTGGCAAGCTAAATCTAAAAGCAAGCCTAGGGAGTGGTGTTTAATTTTGCACTGGAACTTGGGAGATCAGTGACTCACTAGGGGGCCAAATGAAAGTCTTTTTACCCCTCTAAGCCTTCATTTGCCTATCTGGAGAAGAACTGCTGCAATATTTGCCTCTGTAAAATGTGCTACTTGCAACTGGGCATTATCATCGTCTGAAACAAATGTGACAAACGGAATGCTGCGTGATAAACAGCTTCCTCATCCCCGAGTTGGGAACACAAGGCTGGGATTGTGTGGGAACTGTGAGAACGCAGCACATGACCAGAATCGTGTATGGGTGGCAGCAGGATAGGCAGGGAAGGAGAAAGCCTGAATGTTGTCCTGTGTCAGAATTCTCTCTCCTGCTTGAACACCGAATAGTAAGGTCAGCTGTGATTTTAAACAACTCAAAGAGCAATTCCTAATCTTTTTCCATGTGGACTTCCATTTCCTGGATATCTCACATAATACTACATGCTTTTTTTGGATCAAAAGTCTCATCAGGATGACTCTGTTTCCATTTCTATGATACAATTATAGGGATAACACTCAGGTAGCCAGGCTAAATGATCCGCATTTTTTGTTCATTGCAGGAAGTGGGCCAGCTGCTTACGTGATGGGCGAGCTCTCCGAGGCCACGCATGCAGTGAGATGCTGTGCCAGTTGTCTGGGTGGCTCTGCTTTTCCCAAGGGAATGAGTCACTGACGCACTTACTGCTGCTCCACCCCTGGTATTGGTTTCTAATATCTTACCCTGGCGGGAGACCAGGAATCCAGGAAGACCAGATTTGGGTCCAGGCTCCTGTTCTGTTTCCTTCCCTTTATGGCAGTAATGGATTTCCTGCGCTTCCCTCCCTTCCCTCTACTACTTCTTTATAGATGTGAACATTATAGAGCTCAGAGAAAATGGATTACCAGGCAACGCTTGTCATTGCCACCACTCTGTCACCCATTTGTCTGTTTGCAGAACCAGACTCATTGTGCAGAGGTTTTTAATTGCTGTATTTGTTTTAGCAATGTTGTGTGAGGCCATGGTGTTTCAAAGCCATGGCAGGCTGGGGAGATATTGTGCCTGTCGCCTACATTTCTCCATCTGCAGCAAATCATTGAGAGAGGCTTCTGGGTGTTTCCTGCAACCTCTGGATGGGGTGAGTCAGCATTCCGTTAAAGGGTTCACAACCATTGTCATTTCCTCCCCCTCAACATGGCGTGTGGCCAGGGGCACCTGCAGAGCCAGGGGAGTGGAGTTACAAATGGGTGCACCTCCCTGATATGAAGCTAGTGTTTTGGTGAAGGCATCTGTGCCAGTGCCACCCACCGTGTGCAGCCAGCAGGGAAGGGAGTGATGGAGGGCCTCATTAGACAGGCTGGTACTTGTGGCTGGCAAGTGCTGGCTGACAGCATCTCTGTGCTCCTCTCGAGCCGTAGGCATGCTCTGCCCTTCACTCCACAGGAGCACCCTGAGACAGGAGCTGCTGTTCAGAGGGATGCCTTTGAAAAATGAATAGGATCAAAAGTATTTTTGGGGTTGCTATTTCATTAGCAGTGCTTGTAAAGTTTTCTGAGAAGTGTGACTATTTCCTGCTTCTAGCCAGGCTTTTAATTCACACCACACCAGTCTTTACCCCACCTCCCACTAGCCTCTTGCCTGCTAAAGCTGTTCGTCCTCAAACCTGCTCCTGCACTCTTCCCAGCCCCTCTTGTTGGATGTTGGATGCCAAGCCTCTGTCCTGCACCAACTCTCCGAATCAGGCTGTTGATGCCCAACAGTGATGATGCAAACCCTCTACACATGTGGTTGTTGGTGCCCTATATCTGCTGCTGTTGGGGAACACAAGTAGCTCCATTGCAGGGAAGGGTGGGAGGTGATTATGGCTTCTCAGGCTCTCAGTCAGGAGATGCTTCAATTCTTTCATCCTCTTTCTCCACTAATACAAGTTGAACCAGTCCCTATTGCTACTGCTTATCCCCATTTCACAAAACTGGGTTGAGATCTCCTTTCCTATGTGTGAGGCCACCATTTCTCACACATAAGGCCCACCCAAACTACTTTAGGCGTTGCTTCTTCATTTTCTGTTTTGCCTTACACTGCTCAGATAATTTGATATTCATGAAGGGAATGATAAATTTATAAGAGTGATGGCAAATTTTTCAGGAATCTCTGTATAAGCATCTCACATCCCTGGAAGGCTGTCATTATATATGTTGCTAATTAAATTTTTTAAAAAATCCCAAACAAATTTACATGGGAGAGTAGTTTTAATTTAAAAAAATTGTATTTCTATTTACAGCCAAGAAAATTGATGTCTTTAAAAATCTAACAGTATTATTTGCAACAGTTGGGTTGGTTTATGAAGCTGCTAAATGTAGAGAGAGCAGTCTCTGGGACAGTGATTTTATACTTCAGAATACTAGTAATCTGTTTGTCCTTGCTTAACTTCTTCTATGCCATGCCCCAGTTCACATTTGGAGCTATATTTTATCTCCAAGTTCCTATTATTTCTTGCAGGTTAGCACAACATATGACCTATGACATTGCAGCCATAAAGAAAGTAGGCACATGTGATTTTTCCTTCAGTTTTCATATCTCAGTGCTCTGCCATTTAATTTAGTTTCCCAGGTGCTGACAGCTGGTAATGCTCTTAACTGCTCTCCCCTGTTGGTAAGTTATGGATATTTCCTAACTGGAGTTTAATTGTGTAACTTTACTTCACTCGAAATGCCAAAGGTCCCAGGAATCCATTCCTCCTTCAGGCTGATTATGGCACTAGAGATAATACTGTTTGCGGATGGTGAACCTAAATCCCTGATGAGTGTCTTCTAAGGCAAACTGACATTTATGGTGCTCCTTTTTATGACATGACTGTCCAGAGCTGGCCCAAGGACAAAATCCCCCAATTTTTTAGGTTACATCTTCCATAAAACAAACATAAAAAACTGTGGTTTGAGTTTCTCACTCGTGCTCAAAGAGACAATAGCAATAAGAGATTTAAAGGAAGAGCTGTTCTGTAGGTACCAAAGGTAGGAGCAGGGTATTGCCCAACCCAGCACTGTGAAGCAGGATTTGGTCCTACAAGTACTATCTCATATCTGCCATATTCAGTCTATGTTTCTCCCGTCTTCTTTAGAATGACATCTCCCTGCTCTCAGTGTTAGGCACACTGTGCAGTGTCAGGCTGTCTCATCAACAGGACATTGGTGTGGTCCTTCCTTGGTGGCCTTGGCAAGGTAGTCAGGATGTTAGGGGTGACCTTGGAGTCCGTCTTGTGAACCTGTTGTCCTCCATCCTTCAGCCAGTATCAATGATGGTTGCCTTGTTTCCCAAGTGGGCAGAGTGACACCAGTGACATTGCATCCGCTCGGGCTCCTGCTCTCTGGAGCAAACCTGGCCAAGGGACCCCAGAGACTGAGACTTCATAGTGAGAAAGTGCACATGACCTGTAGGACCACAAGTATGTCACACAGAGCAGGCATCAGCCTTACCCAACATCAGCCTTCCTGAACCTCACTGGGAGTTAGAGACCAAAATGCCTATTGGGAGACTGTCATGGAGTTTACCCATAGCTTTGCTCAAAGGGTAAAGTAGACCTTCACTGTTTCCTTGGGGGTAAACTGTGGTTAGACTGTGAGAGCAATAAATTGAGGGTAATGAGCAATAAAATAATGGTGAAATGTTGAAACAGGGAGGTTAAGGTGAGGAGGGCAGGACTGATTGATGTTCCCTCTCTGAAAGGTGAACTCACTTTGCCCAATGCCATGACTATTCAATGCTTCTATGGCATCTCTTAGATGGAGATAAAGAAAACTTGATAAAAAAATAAATACATTGTTGCTTTTGTTCTGCCTCTACTCTCATACATATTCATATATTCTCTGTGTACCTGGGAATATCTAACCTGTGCATGGAGGTATCAGCTTTGATGGGTTATGCTCCTTCTCCCTAGGAGAGAATAGAGGAAAACTTGTGGGAACCATTCTGAATTGGGTCCACAAGTTTCAACTTCTTGTGAAAGAAGTTTGGCAAAACTTGACCCTCATTTTATAAATCCTCAACAAGTTGGCTGAGATTCCACTTCTTATTGTTTTTGCTTTTCTCTGCAGCTGCCAACTGCTTGCTGCCTGTTCAGCAGCTGATGGGGAAGGATTGGCCCAGTGGGAGGAGGTGTTATAATCCTCCTGGAGCAGCTGCCCCAGCTTTGCCGCTTGCTAGTGTAGCTTGGAGGCAAAAGGACCAGTTTTTCCCCTCCCAGGTACATGAACACTCCTGGGGGCCTTGCATGAGGCATGGGAAGGATGGTGAGACAGTGTTTCACTGGAGGGCTTGGAGATGTGCTGCAGCAGGCAAAAGACCCCATGCATAGAGAGACCTGCATGTCTTCTGCGCCTTTTTCCAGGCACTCTGGGATTTCATGATACTGAATTGTGAGTTAGCCTGACACAGATCCAATGAAGGGAAGGTAGGAAGGAGCAGACATTTTTTTTTTTTTTTGTCCAGTTGGTATAGACGGCTGGCTGCTAATCACCATTAGTGCTTCTGTAGGAAGAAAACTGCTGGAAGAGGTCCTTGTCCTTCTCAATGCATTTCCTCTCTGCTCCTTTCCCTACTACATTTTTCTGTCCCATGCCACAGTTACATTAAGGCAGCTATTTCTGGTGTCATCTAAAACAGACCAGAAGGGTTTTTTTCTGGTTTTGCTAATACCAGCTATTTCACTGATTTAGTTTAAAGGGTATCAGCACACTTAGGAGTGATAAATGGGAAGGAGGAGGGAGAGTAACAAATAGCTGTGGGTGAGAAAAGGCAGAATCCTTCTTTGGCAGCTTTGCCATTAGATAATTGTGGTGTGGAAAGCACCTTCAGATGTCCACTGACATTGGCATTTGGGCCCCGATTCCAAAAAACATGCTGAGCGTGCTTCACTGCTGCTCTGTTTCTTCATTCTTAGTAAATTGTCAAGTAAGCACATGTCCAAGGCACCCACTGACTAGTCACTGGGGCTTAGAGAGAGGAGAAAAGTAAATACTGCTAGCTCTGTTCTGATGAAATGGGCAGAAAATAGACAAAGCAATTTGAACAGAAATAAAATATGCAGCCTGTGTTCTCCTTCAGCAGGTATTGGAGTGGTGCAGTGTTTTGCTGAATTGCCTGTGGGTTTACTATAGCATTCATCTCTAGTATTTGAGGCTTACAGATATATTTAGGTTTCTGCTTCTGCATAGGTGACAAACTTGTGGTCTTGAAAGAGCTCCATGGGGCTGTATCTGATTTATTCCAGTGAGTAGTTTGGTTTTCTTGACTGAGATTTCTCTTGATTTCTGCCAGTGAAGTGGAACAGAGCTCTGGGTATACTGGAAATGCATACTGGAAATTGCTGCAGGGACTACACAGTGCTAACACACTTTTGCTGATCACCCTGATTGCCTAAGGATTACCTGATTAAACTTTTGATTTAAATGCTGCATGTCTTGATAGACAAGGTCACAGTTATGCAGCCTGAAGTGCCACCTAGAGTCTTACTTCATATATCTTTGATAACATTGTTCCCAGGACCATTTTTGAAGGTCAAGAGCTGGATAGTAGGGGCAAGATGAGCAAGATATCTTCAGAGGTCTAAGAAATTACAGCAGTGAAAATTAAGCAGTTGGATGAGCAGACCACCATTGCTGGAAACTCCTGATTACTGTTCCCACTTCTTTGCCTGAACTCTCCCTCTCACACAGAGATGTGGGAAGGCAATGGGGTCAAATGGGAATTCCATGGGACACAATTGCTGTGGGGTCTGCTTTGGACAGCAGATGTAGCCAGAACTGTGTTAGCCAGAGGTGTCTGCAAGCAGGCCCTCAGGACCATTTGGTGTTCCCAGGCTCCCCCAGTGCACCCATCAGCCTCCTCTGTGCCTTGGAGGAAAGTGAGCCAGCTGAAGGGACATTTCACCCTCCTTCTGGGAAAGTGTGCTGCTCAAGATGTTCCATGCATGACACCTGCTCCCTGCCAGGTCCTGCTGGGTGCAAACAGATCTGCTCCTTCCCTTCAACCTGTAATGCTATGCTCAGTCCTTGTCCCTGCACACAGCAAGCTGAGATGGGATTTCTCATCCTGACTCCTTTCCCTGCCAGTGTGCGTCATTTTCCCCCTGAATGCTCCTGGAGGGCAGGCTTTTCCTTTCTCCCGTGTCTCCTGAGCTCACACATTAAATTGGAAAGACCTTTCTGATCCCTCACACATTCTGCCACTGAAAGTAAGCCCCCGTGGTTCTTGGAAGGTAAATTTGCCCCCTTTCTTAGGGTTTTCTGGGATAACTGTGTGGGAATGACTGAAATCACCGGAGGAATGAGTTCAGAGTCGTGCGAAAAAAGCCAAGCCTGTACCCGCAGATCCTCATGTTTCCTATATACAATATCTTGTAGCATTCTGAAACCGATTTCGTTTTTAGCTATATTGAGTATAAAAGCTTTTCCTTCACCTTACAGAATCAATCGGCCCATAGTGGGTCTTTATTCCCATTCAAATTAAGGGCTATTCCATACCGAAAATGCACTAATGTAACTAAATTGATTTCTAACTTGATTTTAGTTAAATGGGTGTAGTTCCCTGCGGGGATACACTTAAATCAGTCGAAGAGAGGGTAAATTATGCATCTTTGTATATTTCTCTGTGATTTATCTTAATTAGGTGTAAAGGGATCTCAGGGTAACCAAGGCTCAGACCACAGGTAAAAAAAGCCCGCACAGATCCTGGGGATGCTTAGCAACTCTCCTAAAGTGCCAAACGCTCTTAACTCCTGGCGTAGAGTGCCGGAGGTGTTCGCTGCCTCACAAGTGTTTCGCACTTCTAGAGATCAGGCCCGCATTGTCGCTCTGTGTGTCTGTGTGTGTGTGTCTGTGTCTCTTGTGTGTGTTGTGTGTGTGTGTGTGGCCTCCCCCATCATATTTCCTGGTGGATAATTGCTTCCCCCCCCCCCAGCTAGGCACAGCCTTGGCTCTGAAGCACCCTCGTTGCTCTGAGAGCTGAGGCTAAGTGCAGCCCTTTAGCACACCCAGGATCCCGGAGGATTTGGAGGGAGGCTTTTTTCTTATTGAGCTGTGCCACCCTCACAGGGGAGCTTGCCTTCCCCACGAGAAAGAATAAAAATAAAATTAAAAAAAAAACTTCGCAAAGGAAAATGGAAATTATTTATAACCTGAGGCACAGCCAGCACTAGGAAATGCCTGCCTGATCATCTTGGGCATAGTCACATCTGTGAGCAGCTTGGGCACAGCTTTTGGCTTTGCAGCATTTCCTTGCTCCCAAGCAGGAACCCATTGTCTCTTTCCATTCCCAGTGTCAGGAAAGTGGGGCATGCCTTCAAAGCAGGGATGCTCAGTGGCTGTGGTCCGCACCCCAGGAGGATATTGCAATGCTATATTATATGGGAAGGATCCATTCACACCCAGCACTCCTGCAAGCTGTGATGCTTAAAAAATAATAAAATCAACTCCATATTACTTTAATTGTTTTTAAAATGGATGGATTGTAAAGCTGCACAATCCAAGCTGCTTGTAACCCCTTGAAAAGAAGCATAAAGGGGGGACGACGTGACCCATCACTCAGGAATATGGATTTTGAAATTTCTGTGTCTAACTTATTGAAGATTATATGCCAATATCTAAGTTTGGGAGACTTCTGACCTTTCACCATTGAGGAAGGCTGTGTACAGGTCTAATATACAGTGGGATAATGAAAATATAAGCAATGGCTTCCAGGGTAGAGGCCAAAAGTGTGGAGGCTGTGGTCATTCTTCCAGGAATGATGAACGGGCTTGATTGACCAGAAACGTCACTGAGAAAGTGAGAGACCCAAAGAGGTCAATTCCTTCTCTTCAATGGCTTTGGCTATTTTCTTTAAATTAAAAAGAAAAATGGGACACTCTAGTCCTTTGTGTAATTTTATAGCCTAAGGAATATTTCCTAGGCTTACTCTGCTGTATGTGCTATATGGGCTATGTGCTATATAAGCAGGATGGGGTATTTATCCCCTGAATTTTCATTTGGGTGTTTTTTTTTCTCCTGTTCACATTCATTTACTGCAAAATATCAGCTTCTATATGTTCTATGTTTTTTTTGCCATGGATGTCTGATGTCAATGTTTGCTAGCATCATAGGCACATGCAATATTATATGAATGCCTTTTCTCCCTTCCTCACCCTTCTTTTCCTCTCTCTCTCTCCTTACCCCCTACCTCTCCCAGACAGTTACAACATTTTTGTATGTATTTTTCCATGCTACCTTTAAAGCTTTGAACATAAGGAGGTTCCCAGTCAGCTCCACATAATATCACAGTAGCTGTGTCCATTTAAAGATGCTGCAGGACAAAACGTTCAAGGACAGCACCATAAGGGCCTGCTTAGCTCTGGGTGAATAGAGCTCCATTGTGTTTGCTCATGTGATGACTGCAGTCCTCTCCTCTCCTCTCCTCTCCTCTCCTCTCCTCTCCTCTCCTCTCCTCTCCTCTCCCTTCTCCTCTCCTCTCCTCTCCTCTCCTCTCCTCTCCTCTCCTCTCCTCTCCTCTCCTCTCCTCTCCTCTCCTCTCCTCTCCTCTCCTCTCCTCTCCTCTCCTCTCCTCTCCTCTCCTCTCCTCTCCTCTCCTCTCCTCTCCTCTCCTCTCCTCTCCTCTCCTCTCCTCTCCTCTCCTCTCCTCTCCTCTCCTCTCCTCTCCTCTCCTCTCCTCTCCTCTCCTCTCCTCCTTCCTCTCCTCTCCTCTCCTCTCCTCTCCTCCTCCCTCCCCTCCCCTCTTCTTCAGTTTCACGAGGCTGTAATTTTGGTGAAAAAGACAACTTCAGCAGCCCTGCATCCCTCAGTCTCTCTGCTTTAGTTTCCATCTCTACATCATAGCTTATTCATGACAGTAGATCTCTTCTCTGAACTTGTATGAGTTGTGGAGAAGAACAAGAGGGGGGGACAAAAGGAGAGTTGTGGGCTGAACTCTCGGAGTTGGTCTGCTTCTGTATCTGTGTAGTTATATATATGTACATCTATCTATATCCCAGAAAGTCAGCCATAATCCTGGGCTGCATCAAAGAAATGTGCAGGTTGAGGGAGGTGATTCTGCCTTTCCAGTCCACTTTCATGAGACCCCACCTGGAATCCAGCTCTGGGGCCCCCAACTTAAGAATCTAAGGACATAAACCTTTGTGGAGCAAGTCCAGAGGAGGGCAAAGGAGATCAGAGGGCTTGACCACCACTCATATGAAGACAGGCTGAAAGGTGAGGTTGTTCAGACTGGGGAAGAAAAGGCTCCAGGGAGACCTTGTAGCATCTTCCAGTACCTAAAAGGGCTACAAGAGAGCTGGAGAGGTACTTTTTATAAGTGATAGAAAAAGGGGCAATGGCTTTAAACTGAAAGAGGTTAGGTTTAGGTTGGATGTTAGGAAGAAATTATTTACTGTTTTGGCTGTGGGGCACTGAACAGTTTTCCCAGAGAGGTTGTGGATGCCCACCCTGGAAGTGTTGAAGGCCAGGCTGGATGGGGTTTTGAGCAACCAGGAACAGCGAAACATGTCCCTGCCCATAGCAGGGGTTTGGGCCTAGATCATCTTCCAATACAAACTAATCTATGATAAATACATACATGATGTATGTATTCTAATATATGTCACTTTCAGCTTCTTCACACTTTTAAACCTGAGGATATTTAATGCAAATCTGCAGTTTATAGGAAACAGGACCATCACAACTTTTCTTTCCTCTGAAACTGCATGGGTCAGGCTATGCTGTTGATGGCAGAGAAGTCTCATGGGGAGTGGGGTAAGTGCTATGGTATGTACTTACAGCCAGCAAGCATACTTTCTATCAAAAAACTTTGGGCAAGGAGCCATGTTAGATGATGGAGCTGCAGCCTCTGTCCTGGGCAGGGAGGACTGCCTCTGTGCAGCCATGGCAAAGCTGAGGATGTCCCAGCTTTGAGTGTCTCTGTCTGGAGGGCCCACTGCCAAGCGGTGTTGCAGCCCATGTAGTATCCCTGACCTTGTGGCATCCTGAGCTTTTGGCTCATGGGAATATGCAGAAGGGAGCTGCACCTCGTTGTCCTCCAGTCCCTCTCAGGGAGCCCCCATTGCCACCGCACAGGCAAAGGTAAAACGACAGCTCTGACTCCCGTTCAATATTTTTCTGAATGGTGGTGAAAATGCCCCTCATCATAATCTACTCAGTAATAAAAAAATGATCATATTTATGTCATTCAGCAGAAATGTATGGTAAATGAGATTCAAAGGATTAATGCACAAAGGAAATGTCAATGTTAATCTATAGACAGTCCCTTTAGTCCTGCTTGTCATAAATTCAGAGCAAGAGAGTTTGCAGACTGGCTTGGGAAGGATAAAATCGAAGGATTAAACAAACCATAACTCAATCTTTCAGTGCCTTGAATTTTTACTTTTGGGGGATTTTCCTCTGTAGTTTTTCTTAAAAGGACATATATCTTTAGTGAGAGAGAGAAATTACAAACATTAGACCGTGAAAGTTGGGCTTTCTTATAGTCATGCTTGCACAGGCAGGCTCTAACTCAAATCAGCTGTGCCAGTTTAAAGCTGTGCTAGTATCTTTTATTGCTAACACTGAGCTACTTGGGTTACTCACTGTTGTGTCTTCTGTGGGAATATAGGAAGAGACAGGCTGGCTTTGTCTCCCTTCTGACAGGGAGGCTCTGTATCTACCCGTCCTCAGCAATCAGATCATAAAATTAGAGCTTCACAATTGTTGTTGTTGGGTTTGTGGTGTTATTTTGTTTTGTTTTGTTTTCTTGGATGAATGTTAAATTTGTTTTGCTTCCCAGCATTCCAGCTCAGCCTGAAAGGAGGGTGTGGATCTTTGGATAATGTGAAGGACAGCTCAGGTCTGATTTTTTTCTCTGGATGAAGGACTCAGCCTTACACCAGGATTCACAAGGGTAGTACTTTCTGCTCATTCATTTGCACTGCAGTCTGCCTGGTGCCAGGCCCTGCCCAACTCCTTAGCGTAGAAAATGTGTATTCAATTGCATGTCTAATTCGTTCACAAATTTTCCACGAGTGTTGAACCAAATCACACTGCAAAGACTATGCCTAGTTATGTGCCTAACTCAGCATTTGCACACAAAATTGCCTAATGAGCATGTGCAATTATGGCAATTAGACTTGTGAATTAAGCATGCAAATACCCTAGCATTTGGGTTAGAGAGTCATAGCCCATATCACTAGAAATAGCATAACCTATTTTAGATACAATGAAAAAGCACAACCACCTTTTCCAGTGTGACCACATTCATGAAAAGAGAGCATTGTAAGACCTTTGGCTTGGGGAGGAAAAACTACAAGCTCTGGGCAGAGACCATAAGGAATCTGCAAATGAAATGAGACTTCAGATGCTTCTGCTTCCTGTCCCAGGTGTCTCTTGCTCATAATGAAATACCAGCATGATCTCACAGAGCATACCTTGTCTTAATGGGGTTATTCACATGCAGCCTCCATCAGCAGGAACTGCTGTAAAAAAAGTGGACAACTTTCCTTCTATTATAGTCCTTTCCACTAAAAATACAGTACAATGCAGAACTACCCTATGCTCACATGAATGTTGCTGCTGAATTTGTAGGTTTCTAAGATAGTTCCACTTTGAGGCATTCTCATCCTACTGAGGGAAGGTACTGCTGGCTGCAGCACAAATCCCAGGGTAAGGTGTGAATTCACTTGGCAGCTGCCACGACTGAAATTTTTGCATCAGTTATTGATGCCGTAGTGAAATAAGGTTAACAAACACAGAGGTGACCAGGTGGTCCGAGATAAACAGGTGAGGGAGCATATTTCTGTAATAAAGAAAAGTCTTGGGAGGGAAACTATACCCCCACCCCCCTTAAATTTATGCTTCAATAAGGTGATTTCAAACTCGTTGGGAAATCAAGGACTTCGTAGCTGATCAGCACAAACAAAAATAATCCAGGTGGCAAGTCTGATGAGATATGACCTTGTTCAAAATCAATAGACTGTTCCCCTTCCACTGAGCACAACTGACTCTCGAATGAGTTTACTTCAACAGAGGCATTTCCCTCACAACATTAACATTTTAATTGCTTGTGCAGGATTTTCTGGAAAATTAACCCAGCGCTGGTTGAGCGCCGGGTGAGGATGCTGGGCGCAGGGCTGGGAGCGCAGGCGGTTCTGCGGGGAGCTGCAAACACATACCGCCACCTAAAGGAAAGAAACCCGCAAGGAAACAGCGGAAAGCTGCTCCCTTCTACTGCCTCTCTGCCAGAGATGGTTAAAACAAAGAGCCTTAATTTGCTTCTCGCAGCCTGCCTCCCTGATGCCTTCCGAAGGGTTGTCGCCCTGGCAAAGCAGGACAAGTGGGTCGGTATCGTGTACTCCCTGCTGCAGGACCGGTAACACCATGGCCGCACACCCGGCAGTCGGCACGGGGTAGCTTCTCAAGTTGTCCCAACTTCTTTGTGTGTCTATGGAGTCTTGTAGCAGGGCCACAAATTATGTGCAGATAGGTCTTGTGCCAGGGGAGATAGCCGGGAAGGCTCTGCTGGGAGCAAAACCCCGCCTGTGCTGCGGCACAGGGCTGCGGCGCTGCTCCCGCTGCCAGGTCCTGCGGGAGTAGGAAGAAAGCTCAGGCCGATACAGTAATGGATGGATGAGGAGGGTGGGTGGCAGCCTAGTAGGTGGTCTTTAGATCATGTCTGATTTTGCTTCATTATCTAACGTAGATTGCATAAATGCCAAGGGGACAGGACTGAGATCTGCTCAGTCCAGCTGAATATCTTAACTCCTAGTACTAAAGAGACAGACTTCTTTTGAGCAGTCTTTTTCTGGCTTCATTCCTGGCTGCACAGAGGAGGCAGGCAGAAGAAACTATTTACAGAGAATATATTCCCACCGAGTATTCCCAACCCGTTTATGAGCAAAGCCTGTGAAAATAAAGGGATGGGGTGGGGGAGGGGAAGGGAATCTTCCTCCTGCCTTCTGTAAGTCTGTGGAGCATAAAGAAAAGAACCTCTTTCAAACAGATCTAGGCAACCCTGAGCCACAGAACTGTGTCCTTGAGGTGTGGCTAACATGTCAGCCCATAGGGCTGAGCAGGCTCTGTACCAAATCACCAGCAATAAAAAAAAGGGTGAGTTTGGGAACTTCCCTTGGTTTGGAGTGCTGTCCAATTTCCTCGGCGAGTGGCTGCCAATATCACATTAACACCTTGACTGCCAGTAAGGTGGGGCTCTCAAGGGCTGAGCCAGAGAGTGAAGGCTGGAGGGGTGTGGAGGCACGAGTAGCTGCACACTAAAAAGCAGCCCATTCAGGGGTGGGCTGAGGTGAGGGGAGCCTGTGCTCATAGAAGCCTTTTTGGTGTTTCAAAGGCAAAGTGCTGGTGTTTTGGGGCACTTTTGCAGCGTAGTAATGTTTCCTTAAGTGCATGTCCGTAGACAGACATACACACAGTGCCTCCTGCCTAGGCTCTGCCGGCAGCCCTTTACCTGATGTCTGACTTCAAGCAATTGGTTGCGCCCAAGTGCTTGGCATCACATATGGCTGTCCTGGGAGGAATGATGTCTCAGAGAGACAGGAGGTTATGCACAGACAGCAGCGCCCCACTGAGCAGTCAAAACCAGCACATTCCTGGGATTCCTGCAGGGCCAGCCCCAATCTGCACCTCAGAGCTCACCCGTGAGAGCACTTCTGGTCTGGTGGGACACTGGACCACTGTTCTCTGAGGTCAAACATTACCGGTTCACAGATCCAGGAAAGCTCTCCGGGAAAGCTGCGAGGTCACTGGCAGGCCAGATGGATATAGTTTTATCTTATGTGAGTTATTTTCTTTTAAAAACTGATTATGATCTCAGCATCCCTACTCAGTGTGACCACGGAGCAGGTTTAGGATGTATCTTTCTTGTTTGTGCTGTTCTACATTGTAGTTTATAGCCTTGGTTGTAGTACAGAAAGTGCTTGCTGGGAAGTAAGTTTCTCAGACTGAAAGTAAAATTAATGTGATTTTCTTCATAGAGAACTTTAATTTTATTAGTGGTAAGTTCTTTACAATGATGTAGCTGTATTTGAGGTATTTTTAATACTACCTTAAGATCTTTTCAATTAAATATATTTTTCCTTTTGATGTCCAGGTGTGTTCAATTCTGTAAGCCAATGAATATCTGTGTTCAGTTGGGGTTTTTCAATCCCATGCAATATCTGCAGTGGAAGTCACTAGCATCTTGCTCTCTTCCATCTGTAGTATTGTTTAATGGGTTGGAGGTAAATGTAACTGGGTAGGGATGAAAAGAGGGATCCTCAGATGGGCTAGGGTACTGTAAAGCACTGTTTTAAAACCTGAACATAGCTTCTCATTAATTAGTACTACAGTTGTATGGACACGACCATAATAAGTGCTGGAAGGAACAGTGTCCTAGGGAAAGCAGTTGATGATACTTCAAACAGATTTCTGTGTAGACTTGAACAAAAAGCTGTTTACTCCTCTGTGCCTTAATTTTTACATCTGATTAGAGTTGTTATGATTAAAGCTGATGAAGCATTTTCAATTCAATGACTGGAGAAGTTGGTTCTGGCTAAAAGGACTAAAGGAATATTTCACAGCTGTTCCTCCCATGGAGCCAAGGAAGCCAAGTTGTCCCTTTCTAATAGACAGAAAAAGGATTTATGCAAAATATATACATATTAATTTCATGCTATGTATAAATTACCTTACAGTATTATTCTCTTAAAATTTTGAATATCACCTGTATATTCTGTAAGTATTAAAGCATTTTAATATCATGCCTTAACATTTCTTACATGATTCAGTGAACTAGTTTTCTGTTAATTGTTTCAGCTTTTTCAGAGAGAAATGCTTTTGCAAACTTATTGGAAATTTCCTTTCTGCTTTTTACCTTCTGATTTTGAAAGTATTTGATTCCCCTTTGCTGATGTTTCTGCACTTGCAGTGTGGCTAGGGCCAAGGATTAAATGCTCTTGGTGTGTTTTGGGGGCTGTGGCAAAGTACTGCCAGTGAATGTCCATAAGACAGTCAGTGCTTCCATGCCTGCAACAGTAGTGGCTCAGGGTGGCCTCTTTACATGCCAGCCACCATCCAGCTTTTCTGTCATTGCCTCTCTGTATGGGGTCTAGCTGAGCAGAAGTTGATATTCCCCCAGCAGTCCTCACAGAGCTGTTCTTGCATTGGAAGCTGATAACCCACCACTGTTTTGGCTACTGCTGAGCAGTGCTCACAGAGCACCAAGGCTGTCTCTTCCAGACTCCACTCTCACCAGCAGGCTGGGAAAGGGCAAGATCTTGGGATGGGAGGCAGTCAGGACAGCTGACCCAAACTGACCAAAGGGATATTCATACCATAAGCTAATTCCATTCCAAAAGCTAAGAGGATGGAGGAGGGGAGAGTATTTGTTACTGCAATGTTTGTCTTGTGGAGCAACCACTCTGTGTACTAAGGTCCTGCTTCCCAGGAAGTAGCTGGACATCATCTGCTGAGGGACACTGGAGAATAAATATTTTGTTTTCCTGTTTCCACATACGACCTTTGTTTTTGCTTCTTTTAAGCTGCCTTTATCTTGACTCACAAGGGTTTTGTTTCCACCTTATTTTCTCCTCTGCCCTGTGCTCCTGAAGAGAGAGTGGTAGAGTAGCTTGGTCGGCACCTGGCATCCAGCCAAGGACAACCCATCACAGTCCTTTTTGGTGCTCAGTGTGAGACACGAGACAGTGGCAGTTTTTTATTAAGTGTGCTACAGCTGTAGTAGTTGTGAAGTGGCAAACACCTGCAGAGGCCATGGAGTTTGTTGACTGCACTGCTTATCTCTATTTTGCTGAGCTTGGGAACACGTTAGTACAAGCAACATCTCTGTGTTTTGCCCTGGCATTGATGGCCTTGCTGTGCTGGGGGAGCTATCTTGTGCAGATGGTGAGGGAATACATCTCCCTCCTCCTACCTGGGGTTGATGTGGATGGTTTTATTATGAGGTTCCTGAGATTCTTGTTCATGCTTGTAAGCTCTTTAATACTGGTAATCACCACCATAGAATAGTATGTAGCCTGTGGAATCTGGTGTCATCCTGGTGTCAGAGAAGACAACTTTTAGGTCAGGAGAGACTGAAGTGTGTTTGGATGAAACAGATTCCTGTGTGGGATGATGTGTGAAAGAATTTGGGCAGGTTCCTAGAATGGTTGTCATGTCCCATAGCCTGGGACTTGAAACCAGAACATGAAAATAACCCTGAATAACTGGCGTGCCACCTCACAGGAGAGTGCTTTGCCTACCCCAGTGAAAACTAGTCTCCATCAGTGTACTGGTGCTTGGCCTGTGCCTCTGAGTGCTCTCAGAGGACTGCCGTTGAGACAGACACCCAAACACAACAGTCATTGCTCCAACAGTCATCTTAAAAAAGAAACAGTGGATAAGGAAATCAACGGGTCTATATAATTTGTTAGTAAGGGAGGAGAAAGAAGAGTAAAAGTTTGTTCAAGAAGCTGATCCTTCAACAAAGAAATTAAAGGAAGGAGTGGGACAATTGAGGCAGGAAGCAGAAAATACTTGGTCCCTGACCACAGAATTTCAAGATATATAGAAGACATTTGTCTTCCAGAGCAACTGAAGTCCTACTTTCTGGGAACTGTCTGGGCATCACCTGCTGGTAGGAAGTAGAGAATAAATCTTTTGTTCCCTTTACTTCTGTGCACAGCCTTTGGTTTTGCTTTATTAAACTGTCTTTATCTTGATCCAAGTGCTTTTCTCTATCTTATTTTTTACCTACCCTGCCCTCTCCAGCTGAGAAGGGGGATGATAAGAGCAGCGCTTGAGTATCTGGCATCCAGCCAAAGTCAACCCACCACATTTCCCAGGGCAAGTCATTGGCAAGTTCAGGAAACTAGTTTAGAAATAAAAGGCTCACTATGACTTTACCTAAGCCCACTCATACCATCATGAGTGTCTTGAGGCTCTGCAGGGGAGCAGGGTTAACAAACAGCTTCAGCCCTTCTCCAAGCAGGTGATGCCTGCAGAAGCAGATCCAGAGCATTTGCTGGGTGACAAATGACTGTTGTGTGGATGCTGTAGCCTTCTGGGAGCCAGTGAAGGGCTCCTCGCCCCAGGCACTTTGATGATGTTGGTCCCACCTTGTGACTTCTGTGGAGTGACTTCGATGTGCCCTGGGGAGAATCAGCCACGACCTGCATTTTTCTCACTTAGCATAACCAGTCCACAGCCCTGCCTAGTTGGCCTAGAGCTGGAAGGCTGCAGAAGAGTACCACATACATCCCAGTGGAAAAACCGTCTTTGAAGAATGGAAAAGGCAGGCTCAGGGGAATATGTATCTGTGATTAATCTGTTCAGCCACTGGGTGCCAATGTTGGCTCATGTTTGATAATTGGATACATTTTTCTATGGGAAGAGGAATTTTTAAAATCTAAAAGAAAATGCTGTCGTTTTGAGAGGCTGCAGAGACTGGAAAAATATCCCTGAGAGCATGTGAATTTTTCTTCAAACAAATCTGGAAGTGGAGTGCCAGGAAGGCGTCCATGAGGGCTGAGGAGACAAGGGAGCCCTGCATTAATAAAAGAAAGAGAGGGACCCTTAATGAAATGGGCTTGCTGAGAATTATGAATCTGTGAGCCTATGTCGTGTAGTGATTAATGATGAACCACTGTTTTAACTTCGGATCAAATAATGGGTTGCCTCTGAAAAGCTTCATTAATCACTGTTAGAAATAGGCCTGCCAATTCATTACTTCAGGGCAGACATGAGCTGAACAGTTCAGCAAATTTCAGGATTGAGTGACTCTAGGCAGGGGATGGTTAAAAAGAAAGTAGGGGTCTAATCTGAGTTTCAGTGCATTGGGATTTATGAGTGAAGAATATCCTCTCATTGGCAGTTTGCTTTTCTTCCCCTCCTCTCCCACAAAATCACTGATTGTGATCTAGGCACAGTGGACAGAAAACACATGGCATTCAGGGCCATGTCTGGGCTGGATTCTTCTCCCAGGTACCCAGATGTGACTCTGATCCAGATCACTAGAAATCATATTGCATGTCTCAGGGCACAGCCTGGCTGTCCTCAGCTGCTGTTTTTCACTTTGAAGCTTTCATCTGAGACTAATGCTGCCTACTGAAGGGCAGAACATCGACAAGAAACATATTTGCCCCCCCTTTTAAGAAAGTGCTGTCAATAGTAAGAAGCTTCTGTGCTTTTGATGTGATTCAAGATTTTTAAGCCACCTGGGATCTATTTTAATTGCTGTCCCAGGAAAGTAAGGACTAGGAAACGGACAAAAGTACAGCTGATGCTCCCTGCTTGGGAATAGATCAATGCTTTTTCTTTAAAGTAACATCCAAATATCGGCTAAAAAGTGCACTGTGCCTCCCTGCTATTTACACCTAGCCAGTCTGGACAGGGAAGGAGAAAGAAATGGAAATTAGGGGCAGAATAAATTTATTAGACTTTTTTGTTTTGCTCCCAAAACATTTGTTTTGCTCAAAACAAAACCCCCTTGAAAATATAGTGAGAGCTACCTGAGTTCTTTTGGGTAAAAATCTTTCCTTCGCTCCTTTCAAAAAGGAAATGGCAAATTACTTGCCCTGCCCTCACCTCTACCCTCAAAGCCTAAATGTGCTTTTGCTTTTTCTTTAGTCACTCCAACATTTACAAATTTACTTCAGCTATGATTTACTATAAATTTCTCAAAGTTCGAACTCAGCCATTTTTCAGTTTCTTCTTTTTGAAACATTCACCCCAAATGATCATTTGCATTGTTTTAGTTTCCTGAAAATAGGAGTACTTTTATTCAGGATTGACCCAACTTCCTTGAAACAAACAAAAAAGTCATTTATTCGCACAGCTGGAGATAGAGAGGAAAAAAACATCTGGATATGAGGAGAGAAAATGTGCATTGGAAGGGGAAAAAAACAGTAAAAGGACAAAAGGTTATAAGCAGAAAAAGAGAAAGGATTGATATGGGGGTTGCAGTGTGTATCCAGGGATTATGTGAAGAGGGCTATAGAAAGTGGGCCTTGAAAGAGAAATTTAAATGTGGTGATGGAAAGGAGGAGGGAAAAACTAAGATGAAACCAGAAAAAAGATAGGGGGGAAATGAAATGGAATAAAATAAACAAAGGAAAGTAGAAATAATGACAAAATCTTACATTTGAAGGGAACAAAAGAGTGACTAAAAATAAAATGTAGTCTAAGAAAAACAAAGTTAAGAAAACTGATGAGAGCAAGAGATATGCTGAAAAGGACCTACAAATTGAAAAATCCAGGAGAAATTAATTGATTTATGGCAGAAAAGGAAAACGACATCTTTTTTGAATCTTGACCACTTGTCTCCCAGCCCCAGCTGCACTGAACAAGCCAGCACAGCAGCCCTTAGCCCCCAAGACTGCAGTGCCCTCACTGCCCAAATCCACGAAATCCATGTGTGGGACACAAAAAGGCTAGGGGAGAGCAGGAAGTAACATGTCAGCACCTGGGACCTGTGTTAATTCGGTGAATCAGCACCTTGGCTTCTACCAGCTCATTGTTTCCAGATGGTGCCTGAGCTGAGCCGGTATTTAAGGCATTTAAGGTCGCCTTCCTTAAGATTCTCAGGGGGTAGGAATCCCACCTCTCAAGTATGCAGAGCTCAGTGACAAACTCTTTGGCATGTTGCTGCACTGCCAACTGCTTTGAAAAGCTGAGATGGCCACTGAGCAAAAGGGTCTTGTTTTTATTAACTCCCCAACATCTCCCCTGTGATGTGGGGAAGGAAGGGCGCCGGTTTGTGCTGGGCTCCGCCGCCCTTGCAGGAGGGAGATGAGTCCTGGGTTTGCTCACCAGCCCCTCGTGAGAAAGGTCTGAGTTCTCCATTCTCTGGTGTTAACCCCGTCTTGAACCTGCAGGACAAGGCTGGGGGCTGAGCCAGCCTTCCCTCCTCGTCCACCCTGGGGTGCAGGCAGCTAAGAAGCCATAGTCTAGGGCATGTGGAGGTGGTGGGATTTCATACCTGCCATCTGAGCTCCTGGTTGAGGTGGCAGCTGGGCACTCTCAAAGGAATTGGCTTCAGGACATTGCTGTGTGTCTCCCCAGGATGTGGGAAGAACCTAGGTGAACAGCTTATCATTTTGAACTGACTCTGAGCACACAGAAATGAGTCAGGGGCTACTCCAAAACCTGGTCTCTGCCCCGTGGTCTGAAGTTGCATGTATGGCAGCAACTATTTCAGCAGCTTTTAATATTTCTCCCTCCACCATCAAAAAACATTTGTTCTGCTTGGCTGAAATTGTGAAACCTTTTTATTTATTTATTTACATTTTTTTAATATATTTTTTAATTTATTTTTTATTTTTTAATTTATTTTTTATTTTCAGATTTGCTTTATGATTGCTTCTGGACAGAAAACTTTGAAAGCTTGAAAGGAAAATCAGATTTTAGGTGATATGAAACAGAGTCTTGGAAGTAATAAGCACTGCTTCATAATGGTGTGACTTCTTCCAGTTGGCTTACTGTAAATAACCCAAGTGACCAGTGTTGTCTTTCAGTGTCAGTTCCCAGCTCTGCAGAATATAATACCATGGTATCATTAAAATATCAGATAGATAAATTAAACCAATGATCTGTCTCTTCTCTCATATTGTTTTAGTTTCACTATTAGGAATTGGTTATAGCTCTGCCCCCAACAAAGGCTTTTGTTATTGATTTCAGTGTATCCCAAATTGTTCACAGATTTTTAAGGTAATACTATTTTCTTGTACTGTCTCAGATATAGGATAATCAGGTAGAGGTCTAAATTCTTGAAGTTATTAAGGGCAATATGATCTCAAAGGCAACGAGAATCCTATATTTAGCCCTTAGCATTTAAAGTTTAGTCAAACATGAATAATTTCGATTTCCAGACAAAGACTGGATCACTAACATAATTCAACAATCTGTTTTTTTAGAGAAGAAATATATTTTAACCAAAGAATTTGGTAATTTTTCCTTGAAATGTGTGTTACAATTAAAGATTTTGGTCATATGCATTAATGCATACATGATCAGATTTCTCCAGTTGTAATGGTCAAACTGTCAAAAAATATTGACTTGCTGACAGAGGCATGTATTTCCATGATATTCAGACTTCCAAAGTGTAGCCCATGTCTCCATTGTCTTTTAAGGACAGCATCTGGGAAATCTTCAGTTAGCACACACAGTCAATAACAGAAATGTGGAAATGTGCTATAACCCTTTCATTTGTGTTAGGTTTGCTTGGCAAGGGGGCAAGTTTGCTTGGGGGGCAGGAGGGGCATTTCAAGGGTGGCTTCCATGAGAAGCTGCTGGAAGCTTCCCCCATGTCTGGCAGAGTCAATGGTGGCTGGATCCAAGATCCATCAGTGGTCCAGATTGAGCCCACGGGTAATGGTTGAAGAATCTCTGGGATAATGAATTTCAGAATGGCAGAAAAAAACTGGTGTGCATCAGCAGCCAGAGAGAGGAGTGAGAAAATGTCAAACAGCTCTGCAGACCCCCAGGAAGAGTGAAGAAGGAGGAGGTGCTCCAAGCACTGGAGCAGACATTCCCCTGAAGTCCATGGTGAAGACCATGTTGAGGCAGGATGTGCCCCTGCAGTCCATGGTCCATGGTGGAGCAGATTTCTGCCTGCAGCCTGTGGAGCACCCTATGCCAGAGTGGGTGGATGTTCTTGAAGGAGGCTGTGACCCTGTGGGAAGCCCACGCTGGAGCAGGCTCCTGGCAGGAGCTGTGATCCCACCAAGAGGAGCCCACACTGGAGCTGGTGCAGAGGGTGCATAGGTGCTGCGTCCCCCATTTCTCCTCAGCTTCTCCTTGGGGTGGGACCAGGAGGAAGCACAGCATGTCCCCCCACCAGCTGCTGTGTCCTGCAGGTACAAACTAGCTCCACACGGAGCAGAGAGACCTTGGCTGGCAGCTGCCCTGCAGTGCTCTGCTCCAGGTGAAAGGTGTGCCCACAGGGAGGCTTCAGGGGCACAAGCAGGTGTTAGACAGCATCATCCTTACAAGAATTCCAGGTGTTGATGGCTCTGATCACCCTGATGTGATGTATCATTCATTGTGTGTTTTTTTTTGGTGTTTTTTGTTTTTGGGGTTTTTTTTTGGTTTTTTTTTTAGGTGGAAGAGACTCTGCAGTGCTACAGTGTAATACATGAAACATTTATATGACTGAGATCATACAACGAAATTTTGAAAATACATAACACACAATTTCTGCCTGTTGCTGTATACAGATGACTGAGCAATACTAGAGCAGACTGGGGAGAGAGCTGGGTGCTTTCAGACCAGAGGCCTGTGGGTTGTTTACTTAGTACCTACAGAAACCACCCAAGGGATATCTCACCTACCCTCACCCTTGAGCGTTTGTGAACATGCAACTGTGATGCTGTAGCACCAGAGCACACAGCTTTAACAAATAGAGTAAAAGATATCCATTTACCTAAGGCTGACATTGTTACTGGAACAAAGAGGATACTTATTAGTGCTTGGAATATAAAAAGAAAAATGAACAGTCTACAACAACCTACATTAATCATTAGGTGATCATATCAAACACATCTCATTTGCTTTGCTGTGGGACACCAGGCCTTACATATAAGTGAGAGCAGTTACATATGGTGACTTTAGCAATATTTTGACATTGATTCTCATATCATTTTAATAAAACAAGATTTTCAGGTAAGTAATATCAAGTAGATACAACATTGCCCAGAAATCACAGTATTTACGATATAGTTAGTTTAGAGAGCAATTCCCTGGCAAAATCCAGGTTAGTTCTGCAAGGGTTTGGTACTAGTCAATACTTTCCTTAATAGTTTGGGTGATCCATAAGGAATAATATATTTTTTAAGCTTTCAGATAATGTTATGCTGAGAAGTACTTGGGGAAGAAAGAACATGACTGCAAAACTTAATAGTTTGGAAAAAGAGGTAAAAATGGAATTGCAGAATCAGAGAATTAGATTAGTTGGAAGTGACCCATAAGGATCAGCAAGTCCAACTCCTGGTCCTGCACAGCACCATCCCCAAGACTTACAACATATGCTTGAAAGCACTGTCTAGATGCTTCTTGAGCTTTGGCAGGCTTGGAGCTTTGACCACTTATCTGGGTAGCCTGTTCCAGTGCCCAGTCACCCTCTGGGTGAAGAACCTTTTTCAAATATCCAGCCTAAACCTCCCCTGACACAACTTCAGGCCATTTCCTTGAGTCCTGTCACTCTGCACCATGGAGATCAGGGCCTGCTCCTCCTCTTCCCCTCATGGGAGGGTTGTAGGCTGAGATAAGGTCAATAAAAACAATAGAAAAAGGAAGTGTGAAATACTGCAGTTAGAGTGAAGTAATTTAAAAGATGCATAGACCAAGATTAGGTACCTTCACCTTGATTGGTTAAGAATCACTTCTCCAGAATAATGCCGGAGATTTCTGAGATGACCATGATTCAACACTGGTGTGTTATCCCAGAAAAGAAAAGTACACACAGAAAACTAAAGAGAAATCTGCAGGATGTAGGATCTATGATTTTTATTTGTACTGAGACTTCAGTTGGAGCTCTGTGTCCAGATTCAAGAATCACACTCCAAGGGAGATCTCGGCTAACTGGGGAAATCTTAGAGAAGAGTGACAAGGATGGTGAGAAGTCTGTGAGATGTGGAAGGCAAGGTGATGTGAAAAGGATAACCAAAAGAAGAGGAGGTGATTAGAAGTGGGAAAGAAAACAGACAGGACATTATTACAAATTTTGAAAAATGTGTGCAAAAAAGAAAAAGAAAGTCTGTTCTTCATTCAAAGGAAGGTTAGAGAGGAGTGTCTTAATGTAGTAATGAAGCTTCAGGTTAGATTTCACGGAAATTCTTATTTTGCTGAGGCCCAAGAGTCTTATACAAACAGGTAAGGTGGACATCTGTCAGATATGTCAGCACTGGCTGAGTGCTTGATCCAGTTTTGAGGCAGAGCAGTAGGTCCTCAAGATGCTTTCCAAATTAATTTGATTTTATTTGCTTGTGGTTCTGCATTTCAAAATCAACCACCAGCAAAGACCTTCTCAGTGAATTGTTATGAACCTGTCAGTAATTATTACTACTTTTACTGAGCCATGAAAAATAATTTCCTCTTTAATTTCAAAAAGCAAATGAGCGTAAAGATAATTTTTGCTTTTATTATGTATCATGACTTGTTGATGAACACTACCGGCTAAATATAAGCTTGACCCATCCAAAAATGCAGAAATAATATTTACACACAGCTTTAGAGTGAGATATTTTGATCAGCCTCTATGTGCAGTCCTCTGTGATTAGGGTCAATGCATTCAGGTACACAGAGCATTTAGCTCCTGCTGACTATACAAAAGAAAATTGGAATCAGATACCATTAAATTGAGTAGACAAAATTATTTTTAAAGTAGAATAACAGATAAATGAGATTTTAATAGCATAACGTTGCATTTCAGCATCAGCTGGAGTAATTTCCTGCATTCAGATGCAAATATTCAAATAAAGAAATTGAAAATGTCTTCATTTTAAATATAAGCCCTTGAGATCAAGTGCATAATATAGGAGATATTTATGTCCAATGAAATCTTTAGGAAGGCATTGAGGATTATCAATTTGGAAGACCTCCTGGAGAAGAACTGCTCCAAGTATTGCTCTCAGTTGTTTCCTGGTCTGTTTTTTTGTATACGTTTCTAGTCCTCAAGCATCGAGTTGAGCATAGGGATCAAAGTTGCATCCCATTTTTTGAGGAAGTTTCCATCTTGTCTCTTGCCTGAAACTTCTCTCCTCTAGCCCTGGGCTCACAGGGTGTTCATCCAATTTCTCTTCCACATCCTCCCAGGTGTCGATATTGTCCTTAGTTATCCAGCACACTCTGACAACAGTGTTCTCGTTACTTTAAATTACTCTTTGCAGATAAAATTTCTCAAGATCTAGTAAAGTCTCCAACTGGAAATTGGGTAAGGAGCTGGCCTGCTACCATTTTCCATTTCTAGACCTTGCTACTATAAACACTAAACTGTTATAATGAAGAATTAGGACACAGCTGTGACAAGGATATGTTATTTACATAGCCATTAGTTAACACTTTAGAAGTTTTCTTCTTTCTTACCCTTAACTTACCCTTCCATTAAATTGCAATTACAAAAGCAGAAGCCTGTAGTAGCATCATGTTTAAACAGGCAAGCCCCAAAAGTGAGGTTGCAGACATGGTTTTTAATTGCAGCTCTTCAGTTTGATCCACAGTAAAGGAGATACCAGAAGAGAATTGAAAGAAAAAATTGTTTTCCAGTCTCAAGGTTGTTTTTGTAAAAAAGGAAAACACCTACTTTGGAATTTCTGAGGCTCAATTCTATGTTGAAAGCAAGGTTTAACCAACCATTTCCTGTTTCAGTGTTGCTCTGCAAGTCTTTGATTAATTGATTCAGCCTTCTCCTTACTCAGGTGACAAATGAATGAAGGGATGGCCACTTAAACCAAGGGATGGGGAGAAAGATAATTCTTTCTGAGAAACTGAAATGAAAGACCAATTTTACAGTCAAAAGACAAGCAAGGTTATAAGTTAGGAACAGATCATTGCACAAATGTTCTTTGACAATTTTTAGTGTTTGGATTGCAATTCTACTTTTATGCTATCATTAGTGACCAAAATGAAAAAAAAAAAATATGGTATTTTCTTTTTTTGGAAAAAGCTATAATGATCCATGTTTCCTTACGAAGAAAGAATATCCAAAGAGAATATCCAAAAATAAAACAGAACACTCAAAGGCAACATCAAAGGACAATCATGTTAATTGGAGGTCAAATCCTGAAGCACTAAATCCATTAAAAAAAAAAAAACCAAAAAAACCAAAAAAAAAAAAAAAAAAAAAAACATTGCCTAATGTGTAACCACTAGATACTAGATTAGAAGAGTTTTGCATGAATCCTCAATTTTTCTTGCACCTCTGGATAACCATGGCAGCAAAGGTGCAGAGATCATGGATCCCACTCCTCACTGGATGCTCAAGGGAGATGAGGATTTCAGTTTCCCAAGCAAAGGAAGGGATTGAGTCTGGCTCCACAAGAGGTACCTACAGAATCTGTGTCAAATGTTCTGAGTCATATCTTCTGAAAGAGTCAAGGTGCCTTCCTCAGAAGGGAAATGTGAGACAACACACTCAAAACTGTGTTCAAGTGGAGGTGTCAAAATTCTTCTGGGTCAAAATCTGCAGTCCTTGATCAGGCTTCACCTGAGTCTGTGAATTCACAGTGAAACATCAGGAGTTGTTTTTCAGATGTTGAAAGGCAGTTTGTGTATTTGCAGAAAAAAAAAAAAAAAGGCATGAATCATACTGAGAATGGAACATGGAAAATGCCTGATATTCCGAATGAATCTATACAGAGTTTTGTCTAGTTTTGCCAAAGAGGAACCGCTAACCTGGAATAAATCTTGTTATTTTGAATGTTTGAACTATTGCATGAATGGAAAGGCCAGTTTAAACATTAAGCCCAGTCAGTTGAATAAGGCTGTTCTGTTAGGAATAGGAAAGGTTTTCATGGAACCATTGAGAGGTTTGGGTTGGAAGGGACCTTAAAGTATAACTAATTCCAGAACTCCTGACATGTGCAGGAGCCCCTTTCCCTAGACCAAGTTGCTCAAAGCACTATCCAACCTGGCCTTGAACACTTCCAGGGACGGGGCAGCCATGGCTTCTCTGTGCAACCTGTTCCGATGTCTCGCCACCCTCCAAACTAAGATTTTCTTCCTAAGACTCGATCTAAACCTCCTTTCAGTTTAAATGCATGCATTCCACCTTTTCAAAAGTTATACTGTTATACTGGAGTAACTGGAAAAGTCTAGAGGCTGTGATAACACAGCAGTTGACACAGATGACCAAATCATTGATCAAATACAGCAAGCATAGCTCTCAAAATTAAAACTAAGGGTAAAATAGTGTACTTTGAGTAGGAATGGAAGTGAGTGTTAGAAGGGACGACCAGGCTCACAACAGAGCTCAAGCCCTGTTTCCCTAACTGTGCGTGTCACAGAGCACATGGGATGATGGCTTTTTGATCCACGACCGAGGAGCACAGCAATGATGAAGAGCTGAATTTGGAGCTGTGCTTCTGCACCTCAGAGGATGCCTCTGAAAATGAGTTCATCACTTCTTCGCATGGGGGAACAAACGTTGTAGAAAAACGTGGACCGATTCACGAAAGAAAAACATCGCTGCGTTAATGTAATATGAGAGGCTTGAAAATGAGAGAACGGGAAACGTCGCGCCTCGGAAAAGTACCAGCAGAGGTCAGCACAGCCGGGAGAATGGAGCAGCCGCCGCCGGGATGCTGCAGCTGCTGCCGCCGGGATGGTGCGGGGCCGGGGCGCGGCCCCGCCCGCTAAGAATTGAGGTTACTTGCCGCCGAGTGCGTGAACGGCACACTCCATCCTCCGTTCTGGGACAAGACAGCAGCAGATACTGGTGTTTTCTTAATTCTGACCTCGTACGTGCTTTCCACATTCAAGTAGGTGGCTTGACACAGCACTTTAGATGAGAAAAAACTCCCACCTGAATTCTTTCACAGCAATAAAATTTCCTCTACATTTCATTTAAAATGGAATAAATCTTATTAATCACTCTGTTAAGACATCCATCCTGCTTCACCTTTTTCTTTCACAGCACTGGTTCACATATGATATTGTAGACATAAGAGCCAGAACATCATTCATCAGACTTAATCAGTAAAACCTTCCTTCACAGAGCTGTTTGTTCCAGGAAAGCTCAGTTTCGTGAATCATTTTATATCTGGATTACTTCATTCAAAGCTAGTGTAGGAAACTGGATTTCCTTAATGTAAGGTGATATATCACACCTGTCTCTCTGGAGAATTATGCTGGAACTTGGGTTCCTTCCAGACCAAATGATGGCAAATGCCAAAATGCCAAATTAAAAAGGGAGGTCAGATGGAGAAACATAGACGGGGCTTGTTTCACATCATTCTGAAGTCGAGCAGTGTTTGTAAGAGAACTTTGGTTGTAGCAGAGTTGCGTGAACTTGCGGTTATTGAGTTATGAAAAAATTAATAACCATAGTGATGCAAAGCTTAAAGTAGTGCCAGTGATATCATACCAGTGATTTCCTGGCTGAAAAAACTGCAACTGATTGAGTGCTTTGCTTAAAATGATGTGAATTCTTTTCCAAATCCAAAGAGGCTGGATTTCCAATATTTGCACCATCATTGGAAACTTAGATTTGTGTTTCTCCAAAATAAAGTATGAGACACAGAAATTTTTCTTGGTGTATTTTGTATGAGGCTGGGGTTTTCTGAAGAACTGATAAGAACTTCCAAGTGAAATTGTATTTCATCCCAGTAGACATAACTATAGAACTGAGTAACTTTACAGTGATGAGTATCATCACTGGTGTCTCATGTAAAGACAGGAAACACAAATATATCCAGCATGAATTATGTGCAAAGGCACCTGGGGCAGCTTTGTACCTGCTGCCAAACCAGCATGGCAAGATGCAGCACTGGAAAGAGGTACTGACACGGGCCTGGAAGCAGTAGACCTACTTTAACTGTGTTTTCCACCTCATTTGATGTTAACCATCCCACAGCAGTATTATTTAGGCATGGTAAATCTACATGACTAAATTGCTTGCTATTCCAGAACTTATGCTTATATGGCAGAAGCTTAGATAACTCTGGTATCCACTGTGTTGCACACTATGGGCATATTCCTCACTCGACACCCCAGGGAATAGAATTTACCAGTATCTGTAGAGATATAATTTCTTATAAGGTTGAGGTAGTTGCAAAATGGATATGGGGCTCCACTTTGTGCACCATTTTTTTACTCTGTACTTGTTTGGACTAACATGAAATGGAAGACTATCTGCTATTGTTTTTAATACTGGTTAGCCTCAAACAGCCTGTGGAAAAATTTCTAGGAGCAGAAATGTAAAGATATTTGTAAAGTTTGTCCTCAGCATCCACAGAGAAGTTTGAGTGGAAGTCCTGTGGGAGCAAGACTTCCACAGCTACATACTCAGAGGGCTGGGTCAGAGCATCAGATGGTGGAGTTGTAACCAAAAATAAATTATACTAAAGGTTTTACTGTAGGCTAAATCCATAATAAACTCTAAACCAGTAAGATCCTGGTTATTACCCAGGCACAGAAATGGTTTTGGACTACTGAACATTCACCATAATTCCTCAGTTTTCTGACAAAAATTCCATTATTTAAAGTAATAGTTGGCAGATCCAGAGAGTGGAGGTCACACCAACTGTAAGTGAGTTACAATGTCCTTGTGTATGTAAAACTCATCACTTGTCTCTTTGTGTGGAAAGAAACAGATGGAGCTGGATTTTTCTAATGCCAGCTGATGTTTTAAGGCCTCAATTCCTTGATAGGAGTTGGACTAAGAAAACTGCATTTTGAAGAAGCCATTTAAGTTTCAGACAAGAAAAAGTAATGCAGCTTATCATCATTAGCTTCTTTTTTTTTCTAAAATCTGTAATGTGCAATGGTTTTTCTCTGTGACATAAACAGAATCAGTGTTTGTTTAATAATTCAAAACATCCTAAATGACAGTGATGATGAATAAGGGCAAAAGAGAAGAGGTGTTATGTAATGGTAGGACTCCCTCCTACCCTAAGGAGAAATATGACATTTTTGGATATCCAAAAAACCCCCTGAATGTGCAGCAAAATGGTTAATACAATTATTTTCCCCTCCATTTTTTTAGGCTTGTATAGGACTGGCATATTTGACAGAAAATGTTGCCTGTGAATTGCTATAACTGATATAAGTGGTGGGGCAACCTCATATTTTTCTGAGAAATACCAATGCTATGTAGCTGAGTTTTATTGTAATAGAAAGCCCTTGCAACACCTAAATACACAGAAAGGCATAAGAACGAGTAGCTCTGAGCACAGAGCAACACAGCATCACTTGTGACTACACAACTAGAAAAGGTCTCTGTGTATTCCCATTATGTCCATATTGGAAAAACCCAATCTCATATATCAAATGGAGTCAAGGATACTGCTTGACATGGATTAGTTTATATTAAAGAAATGTAGCACCATGCATCAGGGAACATTAGTGAAACCTGACCTCATCCATCACTGGCTCTCCGGCAAGTGTAGCCATATCCATTTGTTTCATGAAAATTCAGAACTGAGCATCTGTTTATATTGGGTAATCCTTGTACCGCATCATATTACACTAGACAGAAACTCAGTGCCATAAGTCATCAAAATTTACTCCTGCTAAAATCAACACAAATGTCACTTACCACTCAGGCACCCTTGTTACACAAACTAATGCCAACAAAACCCCCTCAAACCTCAAAACCACAAAACAGCTGTCAGTCAGGACATATTTATGAGGCACAGCCTTACATCCCACCAGCATTTCACAGGATGAGTGTGTTTCTGATGATGCCAATGAAGTGACATGAAATGACAATGCCAAAAAGCTGAACTTTCTCCCCTTAAACACATCCCCTGGCTCAAGCCCATCACTGCTTAGAACCAGACTCTGTTGTGTTCAGTTGGGCGTGTCACATGTAATTTTAAATCTTCAGGGTCCTGGCAGGGAGGACATTGGACCCATGGATCTGCAACTTGCTAGGGCTGCAAACAGAGGCCGTAGGTGATGTCTTAGTGTATCTAAAGTAATTGGTCAGTTAAGTGCCACCACTGACACCTTTTCTGATTTCAGAGAAGTTCTGCCTGCTCCTTGCTGAGCAAAGGGTTAATAGATTAACAACACGAACTGGTTGTCTTGGATAGAAAAAAAATAGCGATGCTGTATATATAAGTATTCATACTAAAACATGTGTCAGTCTTGGAAAAGTACAGGGTCAAACATCAAGGAAATACATGGAAAGTTTTATTCCATAATTTCTCATGTGAATTATATTTTTGGATCATGGCACTCACTTTTTAATTCCCAACATGCAGCTCTTTTTTCAAAAATACATTCTTACCAGAACAGGCAGGGAGAGTGAGGGCCAGAGAGACAGTCTCCTTGGGTTCCTGCTGTGAAAGGAGCTTGGATTTTCATAGTATGGTGCATGCTGCTATGTAAATCATGTGCCTCAAGTTTTACCTCTGGGCCTTCTGGAATCTCTTTGTGTCCCTGAGTCAAGTAACTCAGCTTCAATCATCAAGGTACCTCAGAGAAAATTATAATAGGGCATTATTTTATAATTAAGAATGGAAATTCAGTCTCCCAAATGGTCATGAAATTAATCCCTTTTCATCTAGCATTTTCAGAATGAGAAGCCTAGTCTAATGCATCTCTTGACAGTAGCAACAAAATCATCATCCATCACTTTGCACCAGGGAAGTCCCTTCATTTGCTTCATTTTCAGTCTGGGAATTCCATCTTCACACAAATGAATGAACACCAGAAAAACAGCCCTTCAGATAAATTGCCTCCTGAGGTATATATCTTTAGATACTGCATTGCATTCATATATTAATATTATATGCATTACCTTTCCCATAAGATGAATAAAGTCCCCATACAGCAGAAATCACCCTCTATATATTCACTTAATGATCAGGATAAACCTGGTACATTACCTTTAGTGTGGGAATTCTGATTGGAAACCAGGAAAACACCAGAGGAAAGGAAAATCTACTTTATGGAACTGAAAAGCAAATGCAATGGAATGTGCAGCTGATAGCCCTACACAGACCAAAAGCTGCTGTAACAACTGTGCACAAACACTAAAAACACATTCAATTCTAAATAACCTTAATGTTTTCTCCATATGTTGAGTACAATGATGCAGTGATAAATGATATTGAGGTTTGGAACCTTTCTAGAGAAAGAAAATAAAATCTGTTACTTTAATTCAGCAAAGAAATTTTGCCCCATGTCTATGCTTGTTGAGGAAAAAGATGCAGCCTTTTACTTACCTAATGTTTATTTTTTGCATTCTAGGAAGATTATCACTAAGATCTTTGAAAATAAAGCATATGACTATTCCTTCAAACACAAGTAAGTTACAGATGACTGTAATTGGGTGTCAGATTGGGTTTCAGTCTTGGAAATATTTTTAAGGTAAAAATGTGGATGAGGCTCAAGACAATTATATCCTACTAAATTGTAAGCATTGCTTAATAGAATGATGTCAATTAAGAGAGTTTGGTCTTAGTTTTATCACATAATTTCAGTAAAAAGAAAAGATTTTTCAGGCTTAAATTTTATGTTGAAGAAATTCAACTTCATTCATCTTAGAGAAAAACAAGAGCATACAGAAGCTGATGTTCAAACCTCTGGAAAACCTTGATTGTTTCACCAATAGGGCATCAGAACAGAAATGAATGCCTGTAACACGTGGATCAGCATGATCCTGGAAAAAAATCAGATGGGGAAATGTATTGTCAATGGAAGGAATATTGTATTGAGGTAAAAAAAGTATTTCTCTCTCATTCTTCATTCTATTTAATTAAATGCATGTTTATTGAGCACATATACTGCATTGAACAAAAGAGACTCCAGTGGAGGAATTTCCCATGCTTGGAAGACAAAATCAGCATACAATAAAAAATATATTTCTCTAAAAAGGGTCAGACTTCTTATGGGTCTACATGAGTTTTGATGCTTGAGTCTCACCACTTGGTTTAATAGCTGTAGTTGCAGTCTGTCAGTGTATGGGGTGCACTATTCACCTCTTACACCCTGACCATCAGAATGCAAAACAGACATTTGTTTCAGCTGTGGTTTACATAGGCAAATTCCAGGATATACTTTACACTGAGGGAAGCTGGTTTCATATATCAGTGGGAAATGCAGCAAGAATGGTTATATCACAGTAGGATATGGGTGGGCTGGGCCCACGGTTCTTGCAGATGAGGTTTAGGATTGGGATGGATTCTCAAGAGTCAAATCCCTCTATTAGATGGTAATTTTGCACTGAAGTTCAGTACAAATTAGGTAGATTACATTCTTTTCAAAATAAAAAAATATTAAAAAAAGAAAAAAAATTAATACTCCCCGACTCCTGTAAAGAAAACTGACCTCATGTTCTGAGATACAAAAGTACCTCTTCAAGGCCTTTAACCAGCAACAAAACTTGGGATCCTCAAGTAACTTGTGTCATGATAGTGCTCTTCGATCTCTCTCACCTAAACATGTATGAACAAATGGATGCACCACTGATGATCTGATAACCAGTAACTGTCTTCAGATTTCTCATTCCATATGTGAGAAATGGTTATAAAATATCATGGAATCTTTGAAAAACACTAAATCTTACTTCAATTTACATCAGGAAAATGGAACTCCTTGCTTCGCGGGGTGTTGGAGGGATGCACGCATCACCATAGATGAGGAGCAGTCAGCAGTTGTTTTTCATGCTCTTTATTCTGGGGAAACGTTTTCCCAGGCATCACTTTTCATTAGAGATACTTGCCCACATGTATCATTCTGCGAAATGCAGAGAGGGTATAATAAATCATATTACCACAGAGAGATGCCATCACACATTACACTAAAGAAATGCTACCTCGTGTTCTTTTTAATATTGAGAAAAGGTAAATCTTTTAAATAGCTTAGCATCATGGGAACACATCCTGGAGTGAGCAACCTGGACTGGGAGAAATATTAATGTTTCAAAACTTTAGCTAGAATAGCATATGATTAAAAACCATATAATTGATTAGTTACAAATCTCTCAGTCTAAACAGTGAACTGTTACATACTCTTATACACTCTCAATTATCTCTACCAGAGGTAGCTGATGATGGAATTTTCCAATTCTACCATGTAACCTTGGCCATGTGGATAGGGTAAAGCATGAAGTCTTGTTGCCCAGAACACATTCACAATTCCTTCCTGCCTTCCTGCCTTCCTGCCTGCCTTCCTGCCTGCTTTCCTGCCTCACTCTCACTCTCACTCTCACTCTCACTCTCACTCTCACTCTCACTCTCACTCTCACTCTCATCTCTCACTCTCACTCCTCACTCCTCATCTCACTCACACTCACTCACATCTCTCATTCACTCACACTCACTCACACTCTCTACTCACTGCACACTCACTCACTACTCTCACTCACTCACTCACTCACTCACTCACTCACTCACTCACTCACTCACTCACTCACTCACTCACTCACTCACTCACTCTCACTCTCTTCCTCCCTCTCTCCCTTCCATGTCTCTCTCCTCAGAAAGCCCCTATGACTACATGGCCTTCCATGAGCCATGCTGATGGTGCAGGTGATTGAAGTCCTAAGCTCTGGTTTGTTTGAGGACACTGCTATGTTTTGGTTCCTTTGAGAGAGACAGATTCCCAGAGCTCACCAAGGCTTTCTTTGTAATAATAGTAATAATAGTAATAGCAATAGTAGTAGTAGTTATAATAATAATAATAAAAATAACAACAACAGCAGCAACAACCCATGGCCTATGGGAACATAATCACATAATCTTCAGAACTTCAAATTTTTTTTGCATTATTATTTTTTGTGGCCATGTTAAGCTTGTCAAAAACTTTTGGAACTCCAGAATGGCCAGCAAATTTTAATTCATCCGTAGACTCAGTGTGCTCAGTATGATTCATGTACACACTCAATATCCACCTTTCCTTCCTTGCACCCCATGATACACAAGATGTTGCTTTAATTGTGAATCTTCCTCATGATATATTGCAAGGGCTTTCCAAAGTGATTCCAAATGACATTTCTAGTTGTGAGATATTCTGAAAAGACTGTTTTTTCTACAGAATTTTCTCTTCATTGTTGCACCATGTAAACTAGAATTATTTCCTGACATGTCTTCCAGACTTCAAATAAACAAACAGATATTTGCATCCAACCTGACAGCTCTATGAGAACTCTATGAGAAGGAGGTATCAGTGCTACACTGCTGTGCTCAGCTGTGAGATTACCATACTGTGGGTTTTGCACATTGCATTTTTGAGCCAGCTTCCTTTCGGAATCCCTTACTCCACAGAAAGTTTCAAGGGACACAAGGTTTGGCATAACAATCTTTCCATGCACATAGTGAAGTTTGGCTGTTGGGCCCAACCCATCCACTATGACCACCAGCAGCCCCTTCCAGGCAGCGTGCAACATTTACTGTCCACGTGCTTTAGACTTCCATGGCATTTAGCCATCATTCTCTGGAATCCACCAAATTCTTGTGTCAGTCAAGTCCTGGGCTGTACACAGTACCAATCTCCTATGGCATGGGGCTTGTGAAGAGACACCAAGACATGAGTCATCACTTACTGTTGGAACCCTGGACACAGAGAATTTCAGGCTTTCTATGATGACAGAAAATGATCCACAAAGATATACCGCATTTGACCTGAGGCCCTGAGAAAAGCTTCCAAAACTGAGTGATAGCACGGTGTCTGTGAGTGTGTAGTTGAATAGAAGTATGTTATACCACAGAGTGAGAAATTTAGAATTTAAGGTGGTTGGTTAAAATAATATATATGTGACAAGATGGAGGGTTTAGGGTCTATTCTTCTTCTCCTTTCGCTTTGCAAGTTTGGGTGATTTTGTGTGACTGGTTTGAAAGGTCCGCAGTGTGGGACATGGGTGGCTGGTTATTGGGTTAAAAGTTAAAAAAAATTTGTTGGCATCTTATATTTGGGTAGTTTAGGCTTAAAAGACCTTGAAACTTCTCTCTGTACTCCATTGTTGCCTTGTTAGTTTAGCATGTAGAAGCACACACGGTCAGTGAGGCTGTAACTGAGATAAGAAAGAATAAAAACCGAAGGCCAAACAAGAATTCTGCCTCTCGTGCTTTTAATCCTGACCCTCAAAAGAAGAACCAGATAAAGCAAAGGGGTTCACCACAACTTGCAAGAACACTTGTCAACACAGGTACTTCATCGTCTGCAGACCATGGAAGTGGCTTTTCTTTCTGCAATGATTTTGCAGTGTTATCATATCCACAAATACAACTCTCAAGCAGAGTATTTAAGCAGAGAGAAACAGAGTATTTAAAAATGTTGTTACTTTGAGTGTTAACCACATCTGTAAAAACAAACCCTGAAATACATCATTAATGACACAGTTTCTTTTAACTCCAAAATTTTGTGCTACATTTATTCTGTTTGAGTGCATTCAAAATCTCTCCAGGCTTTCCCTTTAATAACTACAGGAAGCCTCTTCCTCATCTGATATTTTGCACAATAAAATTTGAAGAGATTAAAGCCATAATATTGATAAATTGATGCCTGCATCACAGCAAACTTCTTTCAGTAACCACTGTCAGGCTCAGTGCTGCATCAGATCTCTTGATAATGTCTATAATTAACTTATCTTCCAAGAGATTTGCAATTAATATGGACAAGAATTTGTAACAAATATCTTCTTTCTTTTCTTTCCTCTGTATAGCCAAAATATCACTGACCTTCCCAATTATAGACTGATTTGTACATTGGCAACATAACAGCAGAACTTGGATGTTGTTAGTTTTGAAAAGCATGTATCTACCTTTCACTGCTGTATTTTGTATCAGGCTGCATTTTGATGTTTTGCCTAAATAATAAATATATATATATATTGAAGATGTGTGTTTATACACAAATATTCTTCCATATTTGAGGATTTTCCCACAAGTATATATCTCTTTCTCTTTTCCTTTTCCATCTTGCCACCGCAGATTACTTCACCTTGTTGAGCAGAAATAAAGAGTGCTGAAACATTAATAAGAATCTATGAATGAGTCCTACTAAGGGAATTTAGGATTGCTACCATAGATTTTCTTAGAACATGAACATTAAAAGGAAAATCACTTTCACTGCTAACTGAGACCAGTGTCAAGAAAGAGATAGGCAATATGTGACAGTACGAGATTAAAGATTCTTTTTTGATGGTCCTACTTTATGTCTTGGATTTATATAATCAGAATAGGCAAAATAAAGTGCAATGGAAACTAGTCTATCACAATAATGGTGTTAGACTCTCAAGTCTTGAGAGGATATGTAGGTCACTTATCAATAGCATTATCTCACAGATTAGGAAGAACCCTGAGAGAAACCAACCTACCCACTGTTATTAGTAGGAATAACAAGATATTGTGTACCTTTTTCTTCAATTTCAGTCTGTGAGCATTCTTATTGGAGGACACATTATTATTAATGTCTAGATTCTATTTCTAGACATATGACTGGAAACTTATTCAAGTGATGACTGCAAATGATTCTTGGAAAAAGTCTCAGGGTTTCCAAGAAAACTGAGGAATTATACAAATCCATCAGATTTGCAAGAAAAATATGAAGGTCAGATAACAAGATGAAGTGGCTTTGTGAAAGTCTGGTTCCTATTCTTACTGCAATCAGCAGAGTAGTTCAGGGTTTGTATCAAGGCAATAATACTAAAACCTGCCATTTGCTATCTCTGTCCCAATGAGATGCATGTGACTTAAACATTTACAGATTACCCCCACCCCATCCCTATCAGAGGGTCAAGAAGATTTCCCACTAACTTTTGCAGCTGCTTGGACATAAGCCATGATACAATACAGGCATCTGTGGAATAGCTGGAAGAGGTGTGATGACAAGGTACATTCTCATATTGGTTGAAATTTTGTGACAAACAACAGAGGAAGTTCCTCTGGTTTTATCCAGGTAGCACCTTGGCTCTAACTTCCCAGCAGCATTTAAACCCAAAGAGCAATTAATGTCCACAGGCAAGGAAGAGATCACACAAATTATGCTCTGCAGCAATAGCACTTTACTGCCAGTAATGGGTGGTTTGGCCAAGACCTGAACCTTTTTCTATGAGGGACAGGCCACCAGTAACTCAACTCTGTTCCTTCACTACACCTACTACTTTGCATAACTTCAACCTTACCACGAAGCTACTGAGAAGGATTATTCAGTGAAAAAAATGTTTGTTTTCCCTATGGCACACTTCAGACCTCAACAGTTATTCAGAAATACCTGATGGCCCACATTCATGGCCATGTGGGAGATGGCCATACATGTCTGTTAATGAGTTTGATTTCAGATTTAGTTTCCATCTCTTACCTCTCTATCTGCTGTTCATAATAATGAGCTCAGGGACCTGATTCACTGGGAGGAGGGGAATCCCTTAACATTTTTTTTCTCATTCCCACTAACAGAAGTAGTACTGGGACATAATTGTGCATGTAATCTCAGAGGTGTTTCTGCGGCATTCTTTCAAACCAGCAAAGAGCAAATTTTCAAAGATTTGAGGAAGTCTCTATTTGTTTCCCACTCTGAGAGAAGCAGAAAGGTCTAAAGTCAAAAAGTTTTTACATCAATCCTTTTGGGGAAACTTAAAGTAAATTCAAAACCTCTTTGAAATTACACAAGCATATTTCAAAGGAAGAGGTCAAAATCAGCAGAGAGCACAAACACAGCACCAAAGTATAAATTAGACACAACTTTTGCTAAAGCTATAAAGAGGGAAACACACAGCTTTTAAAAATGGCCTTAATTATGTCTTGCTTCAGCTCAGATTGCTTGCATCCCTAGAGGGAAGAATGCCTGATATAAAGAGGAGGTCTTGTTGTATTTGTAAAGATTGCCATTCTTCGGAGTGATTCAAAAGATGAAAAGGAGCCCAGTGTGAGAGAAACAAGAGAGATCTCGCAGCCCAACACAACTGAAAAGGCTTAGGGAGGCAAAGATGTGATTGCTGGGCATCATGCAATTTCTGAAATAACATCTGTTCCAATTAACCTCTTGTCCCTGAGAGTCTGGGCTCTCCATGAGGCTGAAACACAAGATAGTTATCAAGCTGTCCCCTGGCTTACAGTCCATGAGGAAAACAGCATCAGCAGCCAGCTTGGTGGGCCCTAGCAAGGTGAGATCCAGGGTTTGCCATCCATGAAGAAAGACAGTAAGGAAAATAACAGAAACCTCCAAATCAGCAAACTCTTCTGATACACAAGTCATCCAGGACCATGCATTATTATCAGAGATCAGTATAAGACAAGAGACTGTCTTTGAGACAAAGCAAGACTAGACTTCTGATACCATTTTAAAAAAGAATGAACATCCTCCATTGTAGAAGAAAAAGGAGAAAAGTAAATGCTAAAATTATTTTTGTATCCTGAACAGTTTTTGAAATACTTCTTTCAAAATCACAAAAATCCAAGGAGGAAGGAATGGCAAGCAGGAGGTATTAAAGGTTATTCAATATTTGAGACAAAAAAAGGCATTGAAACATCACCAGCAAACATGACAGCATATAAAAATTAAAAGAGGAAAAACCCAGTATGTCTAAAGATTCATGTAACAGGCCATGTTCAGTATTCAGGAAAAGTGATTTATCAAATAGACAGCTTAGAAGAACATAGTGAAGGAACATCTATCCTAGTCCTCGCCTAGGATATATTCCTCTGAAAATCTTTATAGCTGCTCACATAGTTAGTGGGGAAGCCTTGGCCTTTAAAAGCACAAACTCTTAGTGTGTACAAATTCTTACTATGAAAGTTCAAAAAAGGGAAGCTGCAGTATCCAGGTGTGTGGGGAAAGATTCATGTGAATTACGAAGGTCAGTGGGAAAGAGGCTTTCCAACCTGGTGTCTTAATCCTTGAGTTTACAAAATGTTACAGGTGCTATTTACTTACCTTGTGCTGCACTTTCCAAGTCTGGAATCTTTGTATTGCTGTTTGCACTGAGTTAATGGGAATTAAGGCCAAATGTATTGGAACAAGATTAAGCAATTGTACAGCTTCCTATATCTTCAGAAACTGAGGTCAACTCCAGGAGATAGGTGTTCATCATAGGTAGAAAACATGGGAAAGTGTAAGTCACTTCATGATATGTGAGTAACTCTTTCCCATTCACAGACACGGAGTCCCCTGCACTGACTGACCAACAGTGTATGCCCATTTTTTGTTCTCCTTTGTGCTCTATGCTTTTGCATCTGGTGTATTGTGATGACTTAGGGACTTTCTCTCAGATGACCTTCTCTAGCTCCTCAATGAGGGGTTACAGGGCTTCTCTAGGGGATCATCTTGCCACTACTGGATGCGTTTTTTCATCATGATTTTTTGCTTCCGAACACTGCTAAGAAATATTGTGTTCTGAAAGCATCACCCCCGTGATGCCAACCCTCTGTGGTGTTAGGAATGCGTCCCTCGTGTGGCTTTATCACCTGTATTTCTATAACTGCAGTAGGAAACCAGGCCGCCTTCTTGCTGAATAACTATTCTCAGTCAGGGGACTCCTTCTCTGGTGTAGTGATCAGCTCTGTTTGACAAGGAAAACCCCTATAAACTGCCCTTGTGGAGTCAGAGACGATTTGCTGTCTTATTCCACTGATGTGTTAGGTGCGGGACCTCATTTCTGCTCTTACCCTGTGGAGATGACTAACGACTTCCAACAGCTCTAAATAACACCTAAGCTGGTAAATCTCCTGTCTCCTTTTGCTGCCTGGAATATGCAGCTGAGCTGCTGCCTGGACAAACACCTCAGTCAGGGCATATTAGAATGTGATCTGTCAAACTGAGTTATACAATGGAAATATTAATGTTTTATTGTGCTGCTGCAGGTGCTATTTTTGCTTTAACTGAAATGATAACATTTGCCCTGGACATGTTCCCAGGAAGGGGATGGCTGATCTTTCAGGGTCTTATTTTCACTCATACACAAAGGAATTTTCCCCAGACCATGGGGTTACATCTGCCCAAAAAGAGCACTTAAAAAGCTACTTTCACTCCTTTATTGCAATAAATCTCCTTTATTGCCTTCAGTTCAGTACACACACAACCTTTTTCTCTTGTTTTTTCCCAGGAGGAACAGGGGTGATCTTGCTACCTTGTTTGCTGCAGCAATCCCAGGAAGAAGAGGATGCACATTTTAAGAACAATAGTGGTTTACCAAGGGGACACCTTGCCCAGTGATTAAAACAGTCATTGCAAATTCTTCCTTTTCCTGTTTTAAATAATTTTAATCTGGTTAGTGATCTGCACCCACTCTGCTGGTTTACATCCACTGGTTGTTTTGCATCTCATGAGTAGGAATTCTTGAAATTTCCCCGTGATTTCTAATGAGTCACAATGAATTATTCTTGATGCACTAATTTACAAATCTCTCTGAAATTCACCACTAGTAAAGGTTTGGTTTGGATTATGTGACTCATTTCTCTGGATGAACATTTGAATGGACTATGTTAAATTGCTATTATTTTTAAGAATATTTTTGTTATTAGTGTTATTTTTACAAGTGCTAGTGAACCATTGGTTGGCAATATACAATAGTTTATGTACCGCAAAAAAACTTTGGGAACTGATTAGATTCCTCAGTACTGGGGTCGGACAGAATCCAAGTGGAAAATATTTCTGCACAATGCTGAACTGTGGAAAATGCCAAGGAAGATTTTGGCACCATGACTAACCTTAGATAGTTACAAGGTAAGTAAACAATGCATAAACCCAGTAAAATCTATCTCTCTCAGTAGTTGGCAAGGATTTTGTTACTTAGCCTGAAAAGGTTAGAGTGCCTAAATCCTGCCTATGGCTGAGGAGACTTGAACTTGATCATCTCAAATCACTCCCTCCTCAATTCCCACAGGTATTCAGTCAAATTGGCAGGGCGTAGTCTGCCCAGAAAGTGACTCTTCCTCCTTTCTTCTCGGCAACAGTGGTGTGTTTTATGTACAATGTGTTAATATTCACTGGAGCAGGGCCGTATATCTAGAACTTCTCCTTCCCAGCTGAATGCTCTAACCTCTAGACAGTGGAGTATTTCTGCTGGATCCAGTTCCAGCACAAAGGCTATTTATTTATGTTGTTCAGATTTACAGAACTTCAGCAGAAAGACAGACAGTCACATTCACAAATGTGTTATATGGTCTAGTGATGAGACTCTCTGCTTAGAAGAAAAGATATCTGGAGGTAAAAGAGGGAGTTAAAAATAAGTGTCCTTTGACCCATGATATCCCAGTATCTGGCTAGCCCATTATTCTCTAAACTACTTGGGCAAAAAAGCTTTCATCAGCTCTGGCTCTTTGTCATCTGTAGGAGTGGATCTGGGAATTCTTATCAGCCTCAGTCTGCAAGCATTACTATTACCTTGTAACTGCTGTGGCTTGGGCATAAGTTAGATGATTTAGCACTGAATCTTCCCACACTAATTTTCCAAGATTTCTGGGTATGTAATTAACTCAGCTTTGTACATTCTGCACCTGAGATGAGCACCTAAGCATTTGGCACAGCAGTTCTACTAACCGCAGTACTCAGGCCTTTTGTTGGATCTGTTTGTCACCTTCTAAATTAGGTAGTTCTCTTTGTCTAGCAGCAGTAAATGTCTTTGGCAGAAACATAGGTGCTAGGCAACTGAAAGGAATTTTTCAGACTTCAGATCTGAAAAAGGCAGCTAGATGTCTGTCCTTCAGTGGCATTATAGATGCTGCTCTTCAAACACCACCAAGGACTTCTCAGTACAAGAAAAGTGTCATGATTTAGGTATTTACAAAATGTTTTTGAACAGATGTCTGATGAATACATCCATGGTCAGAAAGTGAGAATAAAATCACAGCATCTTTTGCTAGGTGGAGAAAAGTGAAGCTGGAGCATGAGCAGTGTAAAATACAACTATATCAGAATCACTCTGTGAAAACACAAGAATGATTCAATAGGTGTAAGGAAGAATAAACCCTTAAAAGAAAGTACAAAAAGCAGTCAAAAGCCACAGGAGACAAAGTTCCCAAATGCACTTTAAGAAAGATATCACTTTAAGTCTGCCTGATTTCTGCATGTGAGTCACACACAGGATCTGGATGTCCTTGAGCTATGACGTGGATGATTATTCTTCCTGCTGCTATCAGCATATCCAAGGTCACTTGCTCTGCTTCATCTCAGCTGGGTCAGGAAGGCATTGCTGACTCACAGTGCTACAAGAAAAGACTGGGGGTGGGGGGATGGTATTAGGGCAGGTGAAGTCATGGAATCCATTATAGCAGCTACAAGGCTCTTCAGTGAATGGACAGTGGCTCCTATGTCACTGCCTAGAGCTTTGCAAGTGGAATTCTTCAAAGACTCAAAGCAGATGAGCACCCACCCAGGGCAGAGATGGGGGGATATACACCAACCTCCACTGCCACTGCAGCAGGACAGTGGCTAGGGCCACAGTGGACAGCTTTTGAGGCTATTGCTTTCTGCTGTGGCCAAGCTACGTGGGCTGGGTTTATCTTTAGGACTACAGCATTGTGCATGCACAGATCTGCTGACTGCAGTGGCTGTCCAGAATACTGGAATGAGTTCAGCCTTCGTGGTGCCTCTTGTGTGTGATGGGGAGCTTTATAGCTGCCATAGTCCAGGTGGGCTGTGGGGTGGGGTGGACTTAGGAAACACCAGTGCAGTGCTGAGGAACTCTTTTCCTCTGTCTTTTCTTGCTCAACTCATGATTGAACGAAGAGCACCAAAAATTTCTTCCCACTTCAGGTCAATTATGTTTACCAGGTTACTCAATTTTCCCTCATAAAAATATCAGTGTAGAGTCTTGCACCAGGACCCATCATGGACAGCCAGAATAATTCTCATAATTACCTTCAAGTTATTTTAGTTGATATTAAACTAAGTGTGTGTAAACAAGGGACTCATACAATTAAATTGTCCTCTGAGAGACAGTGTTAGCTCTTAATGAAGCTTTTCCCATACATATGGCTCTGTTTTGACTCTGTCCTTAGTAGTTAGTGATACAATTTGCAACTTTTCCTTCACTGAAATGAATGGACTTATTTATCTGTCTTGCCTTTTCTCAGCTGCTGACTTTCACAAAGTTTGTGGCAATATAAATATATTTGAGACTTCTACCCTTTTTTCTTTTAAATTGACTTGAAACTAAGTCAACAGTTTCCACAGTCTTTAGAAGGGCAAAGGACAGACAGATAACAGGACCTCTTAAATTTCACTGCCCTTGGAAGATAGGCTAAAAGAGCAATTTCTTTTTCCTAGAAGTCCTTACGGGATTCATGATGAAAGAACATGCCTGGAAAGCTAAATAATAAGAAAACTGTCACAAAAAGCATGGCATTTTTTAGAAAACACAAAGTGCAAGAATTCCCCCATCCAATTTGCTTCCGTCTGATTGGTGATGTGTCATATTTATGCAGGGAAATAGGTCTCTGAAAAAGGTCATAATGGCTCACATATGAGCCATTTTTAATAAATGTCTTTTTCTCTTTTATGAGTAGATTATTAACTCTACATACCATAAACAGAAGATCTCGGATCTCCTAGGGAATTTCTCAAAGAAGGGATGGACCAGACCCAGTGTTAATGGATCCCAAGCCTTAAATTTAGAGTATTTACTCATGACTGAGAGTAGCATGAACACCAAAAATAGACAAATGATTGAAACTTGGATCTATCATATATTTTTGGAACATTTTTAACAAAATGTTCCATTTCCAGGTAACTTTATTGCACAGGGCACATTTCTCTCCACTTGTGAAGTGAACAGCTGGATGCTTTGGGTTAATTTCCTCCTGGTAGAGCTGTGGCTGCAGGGCCTTGCACTAAAGGGTATATTCACATCCCACTACAAACTTAACAGTTTTAGTGCCTCTGAACCAGAGCTCTGCAAAAAGACCAGCTCTGGCATTCCTTTTTATTGAGCAGGAAATTCAATCTCAAAACCAGCAGGTTTTCATATATAGCCTGGTGTCTGTGTGCAGAAGTGAGGGATTTTTGCTTGCCAACGCATGTGCGTATCCATGACTCTGGGCAGATCAGTATAGTCAGATTAAGAGTACACTATCAAATTCTGGCTCCACTCTAAGCTGTCATGCAAACAAAAATTTCCCAGGAAAATTGAACAACTATAACTACAAGAGAAGAAAATGTCTGTGAATAAAAATTCAATGTTCAGCTACAGTAATTCAATTCGACCTATCCTCAGCTTCCTCTTTTGGGATTTTAAACCCCATTCACTGGCCCCAGGACTGCATCTTTCACTTCCTCTGCCTCTGAAGTAATGACATTTTGTGAATGACTTGGTGCTGTAGTCACACTCTAATAGCATTCATAGGCAGGGCAGCTCCTGGGGCTGGCAGGGTTTGCCTATGAAATTGTTTATAAACCAGAGGTGACATAAGAGCTTCCAAGCTCCTGTTCAATATAGAACCTGGACAATAGAAGGAGAAGACATTAAAAATCTTCCTTCTTTTGCTTCCCAATGGAGGAAAATGGACTGAATGGGTCCAGCAGAGTCTGTATGGACTTCTGACTGATCCTGCTGGTCTCAGGGACCAACAGGTCATTTCAGCTGTAGAAAAATGGCTGTCAGGTATGGCAGGAGTGAACACTGGTGAGTTCACCCACTGGTGCATCTGGAGTTTAGCCTGACAGCAGCAATCAGACCTCTGTTGGAAGTCCTGCTGCCTGTGGCAAACTGGATTGCATCTGTATGATCCCCAGGGTTCCTGTATTCTCCTGAAGCACCCAGATCAACTTCCCAGATTTTTCTAAAATATCTTGCTGTAAATATGTATAGAAAATACAGTGGAGCTACCTATGCCAGAACAGCTGTGTCAATTATGTGTTTAGCTATACCCTGAATGATCAGATGTAGGTCTGCATGCTGTGTTGGTGTATGTGTCAGACCTGTTTGAGAAAAAAAGTGACTGAAGCAGAGAAAGGGTGACCTACCCTTCATAGCAGGGTTTGTGTTGGTCCCTGATAAAAGCACTTTGCATAACTTCTTTTTCTTAGCACAGATCTTTCCAATTAATTCAACAAGAGAGGAGTTAGGCCAGTGCTGAGGATTTGTGAAAGTCTTACCTACAGCATTGTCAGGAGCTGGCTGTTCAATATGAATTAGAGAAAGAACAGATGACTTGAAATCTTATAGCCTAAATCCTATTAAGATATAACAGTTCACTTTTCCTGTGCAGCTTGAGGAGATAAGAAAGGAAGGCTGTAGATAGCAAAATATGTCTTGAAGTGTTTTGTCCTTTCCTTTGTTGATGACATTCTACGAGATATTGAGAGAAAGACCCAGGAAAAGCCTAAGGGGACAATCTTGACAGAGCTCCAACTAGTAGTCCTTTTAGGCTTTTTATTTCAGTCCTGCTCTTCAGTGTTAGTCATATCTGCAGAGGCTGGGGAATTATTCCTCTATCTTCAAGTTTTCCTTTCCCTATTTAGATGTATTGATTTTCGACTTTGCTCTTCCATGTTCTTGAAGTTACCAGTGCACTCTTCTCCCCAAATCCCAGCTCCTTTGTCTTCCCCACTTGCCAGGTTAGGGTTTACAGCCCCACACTGTTGAATCCTGCCAGAAGTTACAGAAACCCTGCAACAACAGCCACTGATCTGTAAGTAGCCAGGGAAGTCAAGGGCGAGGGAGGAAACTATTGCAACTCCTGTCTTGTGGGGGCCGTAGTTGGGGCTCAGTTTCAGGAGGCATGGGAGCCTGCAGGGCGCTGAGTGCTCCTGTTGGGGGTCCCCCCCCCCCCCCCCCCCCACCGCCCGATGGCTCCCCAGCAAACACTCAGTAACGCTGAGCTGCAGCCGCTGCTGGTGACACCGCTCATTATTACCTCCCTTTACCAGCTGCTGCTTCTGTAGAGAGATTGTCCCTTGCTTTCCACTTAGGTTAGGAGTTTTGGGGGCCCTAATTCTTCTTTGGGGCCATTCTCTCTAGCACCAGTGGAGACAATGAATATTGATAGTGCTTTTGTGGAGGGACACTCCTCTGCCTTCCATGGGATCTTTGCCAGAGGACAAATATTGATGTTTGACTGTTCTTCTTCAGATCTGACTAGAGATCAGAAAGTTAGGAAGTGTCCTCTGCAAAATCTGACGCTAATGCAAGGCTCCATGGTGGCCAATCCAGGACAGACCGCCCTGCCGGGATGGCTCTTTTTCCCTGACAGCAGGAGAGCTGCAGGCAAGTAGCAGTGTTGTGTAGTAGCATAGTATTATATATAGCAGGCATAATACAAAATGAATGTGTTTCTCTTAGAGTGAACGAATGAATTGCAATCCCACATCCAGAGAATTTGGAGCTTAGGAGCATGCTGTGAAACTGTTAATAAAGAAATATGTTTGCATCAAATGGCATAATTTCCTTTCTTTAAAATAAAATGTTTGATGGATTTGGGGTTTAACCTCATTTCACATACAGAATATATATCACATCTTATCCTGTAAAAGCATCTGCTAAGCCTGGCCACATGCATACACAGATGCTGATTTTACAACACATGCAGTCATAGGCACCTGAGAAACTGAGATCAGTGAAAAGCTGATAATGTGTTCTTGACACCACAGAGTGTGAAAGGAATTTACAGTGAATAGAGATAGTTAAAGCAAAAATGTAAGTGAATGCAGGCTCTGAGTTAATAGCCATAGCGTCTTTGTCCTTTATTCTTCCCAAAGTAAGTAGGAAAGGGAGCAACAATGCAATGTTTGCTGGAGAGCTCATTAGCACTAATGGTATCATGATATCAAGCAGGGCTGAAAGGTGAACTTTGAAAAAGTCACAACTGAAGGTGACTGGGAGGCAGTTTTATCACATGGAAGCAGGATAATAAGAGAAAATTGAAAACTGTTCTCAGACTAGAACTGCCAAGATATTTCCTTTCTAGAAAGACAGGAACCTCTGGTTTCAAATTTAAAATGTGTTCCCTGGGATCTCAACCACTTCATCTGTATGAGTGAAACTGAGCCAGACACCCCAGGAGCTCCTGTTGTAAACTGCCAGCCAGTCACTGCAATGTCTCACCAGCAAACCATGGAGGCAAAAAGGCATCCCCACCCACCCCACCCTTCTCCTGTCAACCCAGCAGAAGACACGAGGGGTTCAATACAGAGCTGCCATACTTCCAGCACCCCAAGGATTAGGATAGGGGACAGCTGTGAATGCAGAGACCAGGCATGATGGCATACTTGGTGCATCCAGGCCCCTGATCTTACAAGGTTGCAGGATTTAGGCACTGAGCTCAGGCTGTTGTGAGTGACTAGACATCTGGGAAAAAACTGGCAAATGCCCTCTCTCATGGCAAATGCCATGTCCTGCATGCCCTTCAAAGGCTATTGTAGGTTGGTTAAAATAATGCAGGTTGATTTTGGTGAACTAACTAATTCCAGTGAATAGCAAGATTGAGGATTGTATTTGCCATCTCTGCTTTGCCACTCAGTGTAAGACCCTAGGTGTCGTGCTCTGGCAGCTCTCAGGAGTCAGCAAACAACAAAGACTAATGTATTTTTAAAGTTTTTAGATTTTATTCAGGATAGGTACATTCAGGGAAAAAATAGAAGCTTTCAGGATATTTAGGATAAAAATTAGAAAACTGTTTAGATTAGATTCATGGATCTATTGGTCTAGAGATTTTCAGGTTACAGGATCTATGGAATTAGAGGTGTCAAGGGTAATATTTTCATCTTTTGCAAATCAACATGCCCATACAGGAAATGAGACAAGGCCCAACTGAAGCACTATTAGAGACTTTTAAAAATAGTTTAAGTATCAGAATGGCACTGAAACTCTGGCTAGCTAGATATTGAAATATCTCTGAAAATCCAGGATCGAGAACCTATCAGAATTTTTTAGTAGCAGGCTTTTGCTAAGAAAGGCAGTAAAAGGGATTAAAGGTATAACTGTGTTTTTTGTGGGGTGACTAGCTAGACTGAAATATTAAGGGCATTGAACTCCAGAAAAGAATGAAAATTACTTTGGAGCAAAGGTGATCTAAATGGAGAGCTTTAATTTTAAACCCTTTGAACTACAGGAGTGGAATAAGGTCACATTTGAAAGATTAGATTCTGCTGCCTTAGTTTTGGCTGTGCTTCAAATGACAAACCCAGATGGAGATAACTTTCAGCTCCGTGTTGCTCTAAGAAAGACAAGTGTGAGGTCAGACTCGCAGTGATAGACCACAGCACCTGCTGCAGAAGGGATGGCCTGGCCCATTTGCCTCTGACCATTGCTAACAGGTAGTGCCTGACACCAATCAGTTCCCTAATATGGGGATGAACTCAGGTTTTTCAATCAGGTTGTTATTTATAAAATGTTAAATACCACTTCGGGCACAATAAATATCATCAGCTTCAGCGTAACCTGAAAACAACTAAAACAAGCCAAACCTGAACATGCTTAATTTACTGAAAAAGGAACAGAGAACAATTCATGTTCTCTGTCCCACCTACACTCCCTCACACTCATCACTTTTCTCAAGGAGATGATAGAAGCAAGTTTGCCTTTACAGACTCACCTATGACTCCAGGAAGTCAGACATCAGACCTAATGTTCCTACAATTTTCCATATATTCAGAAGTTTTCGAGGGGTCTGTGTTTGTATGCTTTCACTGGTATTTCCAAATGCTAAGACATTTTATTCAATTTTCATGGTACAGCAAGTGCCATGACCTCATCTTTCACCTTTTTTTATAATTTAAGCTGTTTTTATAATTTATTCTGTTAAGGAATTAGCTGGACGCTTTTAGGTCTTGATTTTAATATTTCCAATTTGCCCTCCAGTGACAACCTATCTTGAGTGAAGTTTCTGAGGGCAACTTGGTTTCTCATCAAGAAGGAAGAATTTTAGGAGATGTGTTGACTGTTAACAGTTGGGCTCTATGATTAGAGGTCTTTTCCAACCTAAACAATTCTATGAATTGTCATTCTTCAAACCCACTTTAGTTTGTTCCAATTTCCTTTTTTTTTTCTTTTTCCAAATTTACACCTTAGTTAAACCTTTAAGATAATCAGTTTTCTCTCAACTCTGAAGAAAAACCCAAGTCTCTTTCAACTCTCTTGAATATGTGAACTAATGCATTTGGTAACCGGATTGCATTTTATGTGCTGAGACTTTGTACATTTAGTGTATTGAAAAGGAAGCCATAGGAAAATTCTTGTTGTTGTGAACACAAAAAGGGATCTTTCTTCCAGACCCCTGTAAAAACAGAGGAAGAGAGCCCTTACCTGAAAAAGAGAGGGAAAGAAAAGGGAAGGGAACTCCCTTTCATAGCTTTTAAAAGTTTTTAGGCAATTTAAGAAAATATAGTGACCCTTAGGTACAGACTAACAGGATCTGAATGCCACTAGGGAGTATGTTCTCTCCTTATCTTTGTGGTCCTTTGACAGAACAGGATAATGCAGGAGCTGAGTGAGAGGATAAAGCTTCGCTCTGCTGTAGCAATACTCCAAGGGAGAGCTCTGCAGGCATCACCTGCTGAACTGAAATGAAAGAGGTGCCTGTCATGGGAGGAGGAGACAAAGAGGCAATTTCCTTCTTAAGACATAGCAGTCCGTGGGGATCTATGTCAAATCTCCTTTTTCAATGAGAAAAGGATGACTTGGAAGCTGCACTGCCAAGATTATATGAGTGGTGTAGGGGAGAACTGCTTGGCTTTCCTTTCTGGACTTCCTCTGTGCCTGTATTGGCCTGAATATGAGGGTCTTGAATCTTGAAGGGAATCATTTCTTTACAAGAAACAGGAGAAAACAGAGCAATATTATATGGGAAAGCACCAAGCATCCTATGCTTACTCTTCTTTGACCCCTAGCACAGGTTTGATGCCTATCCCGGTTCAGTGACATTTGTGCTTTGCTGGTCCATAAAATACCTCTATGTCCTTTCCACAATCTTCTCCTTTCACACTTCATTTGCTGTAAACGCAGATGCAACACAGCAGGCATCAGCATGGGCACTTTTGCACCCAGCCCTGGATTTAGGAGATGGTAATAAGGATATACAGGTCCTCTTGCATCCTTAATCAAGCAAATATTCAGCCAAAAGCCAAGCAAATCTTGGTGCTCTCTAGTCACACATGAGGACACACCTGTGAGCCAAGTGCAGGCACAGCCCTCAGCAGCACGCTGAGCTGGCTGCTTGGTTTCCCAGTCAAAATGCCTCTCACCTGGCCTTGCCAGAGAAGGGCAGAGCAAGTTCTGTTGTATTAACCTTGAGCTGCTCACAATTTGGGTTCCTTCTGCTATAGATTTTGGATTTCCTCTTCTAGCAGATGTTGTTTTTATGGGCCCAGAGTTCAGGGAATTCTGTACAACCTTGCAGTTCACTAACACGCAGGGGGTTTTCTTACATTATAATTTCTAAAAACAAATGCCACTGCTGCATTCCAAACAATAAATGTTTCAAAGGGTTTTATACCAATGATTCATCTTATGGGCTCCTTTTTCATCATACATAATGTTCAACTCCTTTCATGTTTAGAGACTAAGGTGATATTCTTAATATACTGTATCTCAGAACATATGAGAGAATTTAACTTTATTCAACAAGTTCAATAAAAATCAATCAATGAAATACTATTGAAATAAATACTGAACCTCATCCCTAAATAATCCATGGGGTAGCGTCTTGAAAGAAATCGATAATAATGCAGATATGTTGGACTTTAGTCAAGTGAATTGATTTTTAACTTAAAAATAGCAAGTAGTTTGATTTGTGTCTTCTTGAAACAGTGGGAAAACTAAACAATAGTCCATGATCAATATCATACATATACATTAATTTTAGAATTTAAATGTGTTGAATAAGCACTGTATCTACTGCAAATATCTACATTTGTTGAAGGTGATAGGAAGTGTCATCAGGTAAGAGAATCTTCAGCTGTAATAAAGAGAGCAGACCTGTATGCAAATGTAAGAGTAATTGAAACCTTGACTATATGTAGCTATTCATGTTCCCCTAGTGAGCTAAATTTTAAAAATTGCTATTAGCTGTTGGACATAGTTAAGTCTTCATAGCCAGATATAATTATCAGAGTGTCAACACCATTTTTCTAGAACAGAGAATAAGGAAGGGCATGCCATTGTAAAGCAGTTTTCCATTATTCTTCATGACCTGTATCCTCAAGTAGTTTATATTCCTTTTCCCTTACAAAATAAGCAATATTGAAAAGAATTAGCAAAAAAAGCAGGATATGTGCCCATTAAAAGTCTGGGTTTTAAGCAGAATCTGACTTTATTGCATGGAATATCCCTGTTAGGAGAGCACAACCAGCAACTTGAACACAGCAGCTTTGCTCAGTTTGGGCTGAAGAGGCTGAAGCGTGTCTGATATCGCTGTCTATTTTCAACCTTGATGAAGTTTGTCCACTTTCTACAGTCTAGGAGAAAAATGTTTTCATCAGTAGCAGCTCTAAACCCTCATGTTCTTAACTCAGTCTGGGTTTTTTTCCTGCTTCTAATGTAATTAAAGACAAAGCAGATTTACTCTTCACAGGAATGCTGAATGATCAGAGCCTAGTGAGGTCAACTGCAGGGTATGCTGGAAAACAACACATGCTCATAGCCTCCTGAACCAGCTTTCTTTTTTTCTTTTTTCTGATTTTTTTAATAGCTTTATGATCCTAAGAAATATTTGAATTAACATCACAAAAAGAATGAGGGAGTGAAGTCTCTTGCATCCAGGTTAAGACATGCTTGAATGAAGATGCATTCAATTAGTCAAAGGCTCCTCTGAAGACTCTTCTGAAGACATAGTCCACATGGACACTTCCTTGGAAGCAGACAGGCTTTTTTCCTGTTTTAAACAGGATGCTGCGCTAGATGGACCATGTGTCTCATCCACCACAGCAGTTTTTTTGCTATTTTCTGCTCTGGGGATGCTTCAGTAACTATGTTAGGAATCTGGAGCCAAATATGACAATGAATCTTAAAAAAAGTGTTCTGCATAGATAAGTTACAGAATTTGCCTGTGGCCAGCAACACTGACCATGTTTCCTAACATGAGAAAAATGAGCTCTGGCAGTGTGTCAGGGAAAGAGGTTGATAGGGCTTGCAGCAGAAGCATTCTGAATAGAAGCAGAATGAGTGGTATCTAAAGAGAATTAAAAAAAAAAAAAAAAAAAAAAGAGAATGAGTCTTAGTAGAAATGAATTAATAATGGCAAAAGTTAAAATCTCTGTTCTTAAAAGATGTTAAAATGTCTGAGTGCTTCATGCATTTCAGAGCTCTCTAATCTATTTCCTTAGCTGGATTTTAATGTTTTAGATAAGTTGCCTCTGTTTGTAGGGAAGTGGTGAAGTCTTACATTTAAATCAATTTTTAAAATATTTTAATTGGTCACTCTAAATATAGATTATGCCTTCATGTGTGTTAATCTTAGGATAAAATTCATATCAATTAATAGTATTTAATCCTTGCAAACAGCATAGCCCGGTGCTATTTATGCAATGTGGTCTTTCCCAAAATTTGGGAAAATGGATTTTTTTCTTCAGGAAAATGAATCCAAATTATAGTTTTCACCTCTAAATCTCCCATATTATACTTAAAGCCTTTCACTTTTTATGTATAGCATGCTGCAAGCAGAGGGAATCTCGGCTGTCAGCCTTCCAGCACTGTTCTTCATTAGGGATAAATATCCAGGTTCCAATACAGTAGCTTATATACTGTTTAGTCTTGCCCTTTGATGCAAGCGGGGTAACCCAATGCTATCCGGAGTTATGGAAAAATCCTCAGCTCCCGAGCCTTTAGCTGCCATTTAGGACTTGGAGAATATCCTCCTTCTCAGAGTCAGATAGCAAAGTTTCAAATTATGATTAATGTGTTTGGAAATCAAAAGGATTCAATATAATAGGCAGACAGAGTAGACCTCTTGGCATTTGAAGCAAGCTCATGCTTATGCATAATAAATAATAAATTATTTTTGTGTTCTAGACTGATACTATATATATCTCCAAGGATTATAGACAGTTTGCTTCCTTTGCCATTTTGTTCTGAACAATGTGACATCCCAGGATGTGTTGCATACATGTTTTTGGTGTCACTATGTATACTTCCTGAGATTTTACCCTGATTGATTGTACATGTAATGCTGAATAGATTGCCCCAAGCATCTTTTCATATGTGAGTGTCATGGGGGGAAAAATATAAATCTGTAAGAGTTTATTTGTCAATGTGGCTCAAGAGGATACAGTTCTGAGAAAGGGGGTGTGCCCCTAACTATCTTCAGTGCTGCTGCTGCCATGCACTAAGCAGCAGCTTCTTTAAAGAAAAAGGCACTTGACAAAATCAATATGTTCAAAATTTTACTTAGTAACAGAGTACCGGAGTAAACTGACCACAATTACATTAATTGCTAATGAAACCCTCACAGAACTACTCAGTGGTGACAAATGTACAATATCTACAATATGATTATAGGGCAAACCCCCCTTTTTTCACCTTACCATTTCCATGATCATTTGTTATTCTACTTCAGTTATCTGAGACTCTCTCCTTGCATGTGATGAGGTGGCACCATGCCCAGAGAGGCAGTAGCTGTTGTTTAGTCTTTTCCTTGCACACCTTGGAATGAGTTCTCTGATGAAACTTACTAATTTGCATTTTGGTATTTTACCTTCCCCCTTTCCTTTTCCCCTCTCTGTTCTTCTCCTACTTTTCTTCCTTACTCCAAGAATTTCAAGATAGCTTTTCAGGGGGGATTGTTTTCTGTGCTTTCATCTCTACCTCCCTCAGCTGCGCTATTGTAGATGGCTTTGTTTTTCTTTAATGGATTTTCTTGTAGCGGTGAATAATTGTTTGGTTCACTGCTTCATTTTTCATGCTTCATTTGCCTCATGTTCAAACTTTTGCACTCCCTTGAGCAATTCACTTTTGTTGCTCCTGCTTTGCTCTGCAGCCTGTGGCTAGGATGAGTGCTCAGCCTGGAGCTCAGGCTGAGGCTTCTCAAGGCAGCAGCTGTGCCTTGCTTTACTTCTGGTTTGCTGGTTTCTGTAGCACGAAAACATCATTTTCCTAGTGGTGTTTTGTACTGCAAGCTGGTGAGAAGGAACATAGAGCAGGTGGGTTGGCCTTTAGCAGCTCAGAGGATTGGCAGCTGGTGGCGGTAGAACGAGCAGAAATTTTTCATCTTTGTGACAAAAGGCAGAGCATGAACTCAGAAAACAGGTAAGGCCTATGAGCTGATTGGATCTCTCTTTGGCTTGTCTTGAGATTCTACTTCTTTCAAGTGTTACTCAGTAATTGTAGGTCCTGTCTAATATATATGACCTTAAATAATGTCACCATAGGCATTACCATACATGTGACTATTTCTACTTTAAAATGTGCAAGAACAAAAAAAAAAACCCCTAAAGTCATGCAGAAATAGGGATCCTGACTTTCTAGATGAATTTAAAGTTTGCATCTAGCTCAAGTGCTGGGACTGCGTGCTCATTCTGGCCTTTTCAAAGTGACCACGGTCCTGGGTGGAGTTTGTACCTCCAATTCCTTCTAGTTCATTTTGCTGGGCACTTATTCATGTGAAAACCAGGGCAGAGGAGAGGGTAAGAATTTCCTATACACTTTGCTCTGATTGAGAGGTAGGTCTGGCCCCCTGATGTCCACAGTCACACGGGCTTTGGAAATGTTTTGTTTCACTAAAGGTAAGTAGTGTTGACCAAACATAGCATGTAGTGCTTTCTCTGAATTACAGTATTTTTCCATAAGGTCACTGGCTACTTGAAGAATTTGGTCAGGTACTACAAAAATGGTTGCAGAAAAATGACATTTCAACACCTACTTTTGCCCTTTTCTCCACAGTGTTTCTTGTAGCAGATGCCAGCTCCAGGGAGTATATGTGGATGTCAAATTTGAATTGCAGGCACACTGTGTATTTGCTTCTTTTCCAGGTGCCATAACCTAAATCATGCAGTTTAATCACTCTGAAGGGAAACAAAATAAGAACAATAAGATTCCAGCCAAATTTAGGTAAAAAGATTCAGTTATGTGGTTATAGTAATGCACATAGTGTGCCTATGCACGTTATTATTAATGTGATCATACCACATTATATTCTTGTACCCATTCACTGTGGAGCCCAGAGATCCATATTTTCATTTTGTAGGATATATTTTCGCTTGAACATTTGCATACAATGTATGTATGCAACTGAAAAATCCAATATTATGGTGTTTGAAAAAGTCCCCAAACCCTCTAAGAAAAAGGGATCTCTAATAAACCGAGCAGTTGATTTAGACTTTTCTTGTACATTTCAAAGAGATGCTTTGGTTTGTTTTATTTCAGATAAAATATTAAAACAAATCCCTTTGCTAATGTTGCCTCAAGCAAAATATCATGTTTTAAATCTTCCAGAAACAAATTAAGACAGCCTAGAGCTGGCCACAGCCTGGGTCCTACTGAACTCTTATAGTCAGCAGAGAAGTGCAGATGGTGGAAAGATTGCTTGATATGAGTAAACTGGAGGTGACTTTGGGCTGCTAGAAGGTAGATGGAAAGAAGAAAGACTAAATAACTGTGGTAGTTAAGGAATGGTACTCCCCAACTTAATGTTCCCCACTAAGAATGACCAGTGTCGCTCGCTCACTCCTTCCTTCCCAAACCCCTTGCCCTGTAGCAGGATGGAGAGGAGAAATGGAGGCACAAAAGGTAAAGATCTTTGGTTAAGATAAGAACAGTTTATTGGAAATAGCAATGAGATAGAAAATGAACTGTAATAGCAAGAATTACAGAGTGTACAAGAAATGAACGATTTGCATGTGAGCTCCCACCCCAAACAATACCCAACCACTTCTTCCACTGCCCTGCCCTGACCCAGACAAGTCTTCCCCTGCCCTGGAAAATGATGTGAGGTGGTATAGAATAACCTCCAGAATCTAGCCATGCTCCCTCCTGACTACTGGAAAAATTAACCCTGTCTTGGCCAGAATCAGGACATTATCTCTTCAGTCTCCCCTTGTGAAACATATAGTTGACTAGAGAGTAGTAACTGGGAAAGGTAGGATGATGCTTTAAGCAACCTGGTCTAGTGGGTGTCATCCCTACTGATTGAAGCAGGGTTGGAAGTAGGTGATCTCTGAAGTCCCTTCCAACCCAAATCATTCTATGATTCTTTGTTCACTGGATTTCCCATTCTCTTCCCCAGACGAGGTCCATATTAAGCTGAACAGTTCCAAGAGACTTCTTCTGACCTGAAAGTAAGTGCACGGGTCATAATTATGCGGGTTCTTCCATCCCAAAAGTAAAACAGGAAAACTGCAGGGGATCTTTATCTGTGTATAAATGTGGAGTATCCTGTAGTGTGTGTCACCTTGTGAAGCATTTCAGCACTGTATGGAGATCATAGCTCTCATGGGCCAAAGCCACAGGTGGCAGGGAAAATGCAATTAAACAGTACAAGTTGTCATGGAAACAGCTTGAGCCTGTACCCTGACTCTTTTTATTTCCTGGTTCACACAAACCTATGTGTCTCTGGCCAATTTAAGTGGGTTCTTCCAGTCAGGATCAAGGAAAGTCTGCAGCAGTCATCTCTGCCAGGACATTGTACCTTGTAAGGGGCTTGGTGTGAGGTGTAGCATTCAGGACAGTCCTCAGAGCTGTCAGTTAGACATAGGGTCTTCAGGAGGTTTTGCATGGAGCAGATGAACAAAGGAGAAGTTGATAGAGTTGTTCAAGATAAAATGAAAAATAAAATAAAAAAGCTATGGTGAGAAAAAAACAAATATCCAAATGAGGTTTGTATTAGTTTAAATTAGGACACAGGCACATGATTGACTTAGAACGGGGTACCAGTTTACAGCCTATTGCTTCAGCTGCCCACCCCAACAGCTACTACAGCTCTGCAAGTACACGCTCTTGCTGAGAGCTCTGTGTGTGTGTCTGAACTCTGAGCTGGCAGAAACAAGAACCCATGCATAACACCACCTGTCTTCAGGGCTGGGATCTCATCTTTGGGATGAGATGTATTTCCCCTACGGTATCATAAAGCATAGAATCTAAGGCCATTGAAAGATTTCTTTTCAACTTTCCTGGTTTGTTCAGTTTGGGTATGTTTTCCATGTTTTGCTGTTGAAAGTAGGACATGAAAGGGAAGGGAAAGACAGAAGCGAGAAGGAAGCCACTCTTATGTTTCCCAGAGTAAAGCAGCTGCAAGTCTTCTTGACCTTCATGTGGACTGTACAAAAGAAAGACAAAATTGCTCCCCCCACTCCATGCCCTTTCAATATTGTCAAGGTGGTGGCCCAATTAATGCTGTGAGCTAGGCATGCAGAATGGCAGGGGTTTATTTAGTCACAAACATCTTCATCTCTGATGAATGAACAGCATCTAATTCAGATTTCCTCAGACTGCAAAGCCAGTTGCTATTAACAGTAATTAGAATGAAGTATGTGCATTGAGGGAAAACAGATGTAAATGATGAAGAAATGGCAAACCTACTGGTCTCAATCCCTCCAAAGAGTTATCACCACCTTATAGCTTGAAGTGTCTGTCTGCAAAATGTCTTCAGAAGGATTTGGAAATTGACTTTGTGAGAAAAAAAAATTGCTATTAGTTCTGTTTAGGACAATGTTGTCTTACATGTCTGAAAGTGGAGGAAAATTATTTGTTACACAAAATGTATATGATACCTGTGCAAATACAAATTTTAAGGAAGAGAGCAGTAAATATTTTCATTGAATTTTTTCCTGCTTCTGTTACCAAAAAGATTACATAAAAAACAGTGGTGTAAAAAAAAAATCCTACCTTCCTGTAACAGGATTAGTTTATTTCACAAGGGGTGAAAATCTGTAAAAAGTAGAAGAAACTGAATTCAAAAGTCAGTCTAACATTAACTAATCAAAAAAAAAAATCTCATATATGGTTTCATTTCAGCATAAATTATAATAAGAATAATGCCACCATCTAAAGTAAGGATGAGTGGATGGATAAATCACCCTCTCAACATGGCAATTCAGAATTCATGCTTAGCTTTTAGTTGCTACCATTGCTTCAGAAAAATCTCAGCCTAAATGTTTGAAAGCTGGTATCAAATGATGCACAGATGTTTGATTTTACCTTTGAAGTGCCTTTCACTTCAGTTTTGGTTATCTTTCTGCATAGTCTTTGGTGGATAGAGCCTCCATCTGCTCACTCACCTTGGAGGCCCCTAAGAAGGCTGAAATCTGGCTGAAATATTGTGTGTTTTTCCATGGAGATTCTTCTTGTCCCGTTGATGTAAATTATTGCATCCATTAATATCAAGAGGATCAAGATTTCATCCTAATCCTCTACAATGCTGTACATTTTCAGGATTTGGTTCTTGAAATCAAGAGGAGCTAGCTGGTTCAGAGCCCATTTCTTCCATGTCTCAAATCAAAGGGAACACAGACATGCTGGACAACTGCAGCAAAAGCACATGCACAGTTTTGAAGCTCACTATCTTACCTTGGCTAATCATGTGAAGTACTACGGTGTCCTGTAGTAATCTAAAAATGAACCCTTATATCAACAACCATTTTTACCCTAGTAAAGAAGGTCATTTATAGACAAAATTTGCACTCACCTAACACCTGAATGAGAACATATGACAAAATAAGACTTGGACCTGGTCTTATTTTTATTTTACTTTATTTTTATTTATTTTATTATTAAAAAACCAACCCCCACAACAAAATACCATTGGGCTTGTTCTTAGCTATTGCTCTCTTCTTCCAAGTACTGTAATTGAACAATCTCTATTTTCACAAAAGTGGTGTTCCACACAAGCTCTTAGTGCTTGAGGATCAATGAGCGATGTTGGAAGGTGAAATTTAGACTGACAGAGGAAAAAAGGGCTTTTGCAGCACATTCCAGTATTTTAAAATAAATGACCTTAATGCATGCTTTAAGCAGGAGCTGGCCTTGAAGAATGGCAATGGCAAAAGCACTGCCAGCTGGACTGGAACATGGGTCCTTTGTTCCAAATATTACGTATTCATTTTGGATCTAAATGAATATAGGATTTTTTTCCATGCTTTAATAATGAAATGAATGCCTGCCCTCCCCCAGGGAACTGACACTGACCAAGAGGCAAGCAGTTGTCAGACACTGCCTGCAGCAAAGCTTACAGCTGCTCCAGATCAAGCCACACTGAAGAAAAGTCTATTAGGTCTCTGGGGATGCAGATAATAGACAAAAATGATAATGTATGTGGACAAAAGTAGAGGACAGTAGTGCTTTCTGGGATTAAGAAGCAGGCAAAAAAATGGTTTTGTTATACCCTGCAAAATGATTGCTGATTCTCATTTTAGGATGACCCCTGACCTGAGGGAAAATAATGGATGGCCCATCTGCTTGATACACAGGAATCCTCAGGCACCATTTTGTCCTATTATTGTCAAAACTGGTGTTAGAATTATGAATGTGTTACCATTTGTCTTTCCTTTGTTACGTGAAACAAAGGTACCAGATACTTACCAGAAGTCCCCCCTGCAAGTATCATCCCTCCTGCATAGGGATGAGGTAGAAGCAGGTCTTCCTCGTGCAGTCTTGCTCCTCACTCTGTTTTCATTATGGAGGAAGCCATCCATCTCAGCTTGGAGCAGGCATTTCTCCAATGAACCACGGATGGCCTGAGAACTGCTAATAGGATAGGGAGGCTTTCATTACTGTGCTACTCATCTGAAGCTGGGCCAGCTGGGGAGAGACTGAAGAGCATTACTGTTTATCAGCTGTGGGAAATAGATGAGGGAATCTATTCTGCTTTCCACTTCATATCACCAACAACATTTCCAGCTCTCTCAGTATTTGAGCAAATGTTTAATGAGAATCTGAGCTATTTTCCCACAGTGGCAGCACTGTTTAGGCTGAGGTTGAACCATGTAGAACAAAGATGTTGTGCCTTAGTTCCTATGTTATAACACACTTCTGCTTTTGCTCCATGGTCTTCAACCCTGGAGCTTGCACAAAATACCAGAACCAAATTTTTCCAAAATTGGTACTTAATGTTTGATATTTCTTTCACAAATTGAAGTAAGAGATCTAAAATTCCCAGTAATTTCACTGATGCTCAAGAGGGGAGATTGGTTTATTTTTGCAGACATGAAAAGAGAGGCATAGCAATAATGAAACAGTACTCTTTGGATCTCAGCATTGACACGAACAGGAAGCAGTTCTTGTATCTGTGTGGGTTTCAGTGCATTTTTATTGTTTCTTTCATCCATTGTAGGAAAGGTCTTTCTCCTAGACCTGATCCAGGATGCTAGGAGGTGGCATTGCTCATAGAGAACAGCACACTGATCTTCACTTGCAGGCATCTAGCCACCATGAGCATTGCCTAAAGCGTCCCTGTGTTTGTACTTTTTGCACAGTCTGTTCCTCATGGTGCTATTGCTGGGAGCATTTATTCTAATTATCTCTTGTATACATCCCATCCTTTTCCCTGCAGCAAGCTTGGGCAGGTAGAAGTAAATTGGCTCCCAGCTGTAATACTGGCCTTGTGTGCTTCCTCCTGGTTGCCCAAATGCCCCCTCCAGCATCATCCAGCAGCTGTGAGGATACAGGCAAAGATTTCTCTATAAGGAGAAAGAGGCAGCATGGATCCAAAAGGCATGGCAGCAAGGTATAATCAAATCTGCCAAATCCAAGGGGATTATTATTTCAGTTCTGTTCTTTGTAATTGGGAGCGGACAAGTTGCAGGACACCTTTGTGTGATGTACACTAGTAAAGTCATCAGCACTCACATAATATCCCTCACTATTAAGGAATTGCATTGGCTATTGATAGAAAGGCAAGAGAGTACAGGAATGCAACTTCTGGACTGAGTTTACCAGGCATCCATTGCACTACTTCATGTAATGCAGGAGAAATACCTTGTTTTGATGTTTCTTCAATGTGAAAATTGTGACTAGCCCAGTGGCCTGGGAATTGTTTGGAGATGACCTGAGGGAGAGATTAAAAGAGAGACAGGCAGAATAAACCCCAAACAAATACAGATCTTAAGGGAACAGTCTACCATAATTCCCACTATACAGCTGGATAAGTATGCCAAGCTGTATCTGGGATACCAGACGGCAACTCTAGAATTTCACTCAGATAAATGTCCCTAGATATGATGTTACTGTATAATTACATTTATTTTATGTGGGGTGACAGCTAGAGGAATCTGACTCATTTGTCAGCTTCAAAACAAAGCTCAGTAATAACACTTGCATTTCATAAAGTTTTCATGTCTGGAACACAGAATGCATAAATGATTCAGCAGTCTATTGGCAACGATCCCATTTTTCAGTATGAGGAAGTTTAAATGCATAGAAATTAAATAACTTGTCTGAATTCACACAAGAGTTCTGATTCAGAGCTGAGAATATAATTCAGAATAACAAAGACCTCATCTTGTTTTTAACCACTAACCAACAATCTGTTTTAAAATAGTTTTTGCTTTTGGATTAAAAGATAAAAACTCAATGTAATTTACGATACATAGCTAACTTGATTTCAATGCAAAATCCTCAGTGCCTTCAGTTGTTTCGCTTCCTGCATTCAATAAAAAGCTAAATATATTCTCATAGTTTTAGTGATTTAGAGGAATATGAATCAATCACAATAAAAAGGCGTAACATGCATGCTGGTTTTTAGTATTACATTTCTCAGTAAATACCAAATCCTATCCTCCAGATGTGTAAAACCAGTGACAAAAGCTGTGATGCCATTACAAAGCAACAGTTCTTCTGTTGTAACATCTACCCTTCAACCATACCGCTTCTGCTCCCTTCTCTATTGGGCTACAAAAGTAGAACTTTTCTCCGAGACCCAGCTAGCCCTGTCTTGATACCGTAACATGAGAGGATTCATAGTTCTTGTTCCATGGTCATCTCAATCTGAGTGGCAGATGCGCCCCTTTTCAGGAATTTACTATGCTATTCTCCTTCAGTGGAGTCCTGTGACAATCCACACAAGTTAATTGTAAAAGGTAGAAAAAGAAAATTTGTACTTTTTCATGTCTGTTTCTTTTCAGTGTGGCTATTTCTTTTCCTTGTCCTAATCTATAGGCCAAACCATGTTCAAATGCCTGGTTTTTCATGTTTTGTTGTTTCATATATTCAGGACATTGCCTCTCTTGGTTGTACATTTCCATTTTAATTCGTGCCTAGTCCTCCTCATAGCTTTAACCTTCACATTATCCTACCACAGACCTTTTCTGTATTTGCTAGGATTTTTTGAGACAAAAGTCATCAGGGGTTTATGATATTCACTATAAATTTGTATTCATATGACACTGTTCTAAAAACTGCCACTGATTTCCACAGAGCTTTGATATAACTGTATAAGTTGAACTAACAGTATTAATTGAAACTGAATTTCTGTTTTCCTCTTATCTAGTTATTTACTCTAATTTCCTATAGATTACAAAATCCTTTGTCTTTGCTAATTAACATAATGACCAATATTTATTAAATTTCTCTTTCTGCATTTATTGATCATCATTCTGCAGATGTTTAACAATGAACTCACAGAACTGATTTACAGGGTGTCACAAATGAACTCTGGATCAAAGCTTGATTAAAGATTGATTCCAGTCCTTTGTAAGCTACAAGCAGACATATATTGTGCTTTCCAAAATGGTGGAGATCTTTGAACTTAGAATGTGCATGCCTTAAACATCAGCTAGTATTCAGCCAGCTCTATCCAATAGTACACAAATGTAAAAACATGAAAAATCGACAACATCTTTATGTGACAGCATGCATCTGTTCTTCAATGTGTTCAAGATGCAAGATTCGCTCACCCAAAAAGCAAAACCTTTTTTATATCTTTTCAAATCTTGGTACGGTGTTCTTTCTGGGAATTATTGGCTGGGTGGGATAAGTGGCCTTTGCTTCAAGTACCAATTCTTCCCACTTCACCATCAATTCACTGAATCTGACCTGCACCTCTTGTGTTATTACTAAGTGGGAATGATTCTTTTAAATGTTAATATATGTGACTGCTCATTTTCAATGTTCTAAATTTATGACATGAAACATACTCCAATTACTGTTTCCAATAACCTCACCATAAAAGTGATGTTTCCCTAATAATTAATGAGAGAATAATTTCTATAATGAAAGATAAATTTTGGGGTGGTAACATAAAGTAATATGTCTCCCTTTCTCTTTTAACATAGTAATTCTGCAAATAACCAATATGAGAAAATGAAACAGACATCCTCACCTTCCATTTGCCATTCACCACAGATCTGTAATCTAGTGTAAAACTGGAACAATACAGAAAGGAATTGACTTGAAATATTCAGGTTCCTCTTTTCTCATTTGTTTGAGTCTGTTTTGTTTTGAAATTATTTCTGTTATCCCAAAGAACTCCCATAATGAAATCAATTTGGATTAATGCTTGCAAGACACCAAGTTCTAGTAAAGAAGTCTTATAGATAAGAAGAAAACTGATGTCTGTCAACATAAACAGATTAAAGAGTGCAAAGAAAAGTTGTTCTTAAAACCCCATTTTTATATCCAGTTCTTGCATCTTTGGTACAAGGTTCTGTGACCTAAGGGTTTGTGCGTTCTCCTGTAAAACTCTGCCCATAGCAGTCACTCTGAAAACCAGGGAACAGGGTGTTCACTGCTGTTAAAAGCAATTAAGCAGTTCCTTGGAGCAGCCTGTGGTAAATATTTTCTTTTCCCACCTGTTCCTGGCTGTAAGGCTACTAGTAACAGCACACTGTTGAAAACAGCCCTGCACAAGGGTGTTTTAGCACAACATGCCAGCACGTTCCTTACTGTAGCAATTGAAAGATTGGTAGCATTTTCTGTTTGGTTACATTTACAGTGACTGAGGAGAGACAAGCAGCATTCTGAGGGTTGCACTTTATCTAAGCTTAAGTGTGTCCACTGCTTTTAGTGTCTCAGCTGATGCCTGGCTGTGCCTGCTCTGCAATACACAACCTGCTCAGTGCTCTGCTGGGGGCTGTGCAAGTTTATGCCATACTGAACTAGCAGCATATAACATGCCATACTGGCTGGTTATTCAACTATTTTGAAATGGCTATAACTGTGTGAAGATACAGTTGTGGCTATTATAGACAGTTTGGTATTAATCAAAGTGGCAGCAAGCTGCTCATGCTGGAATTTACTGATGGCACTTAACTTATGGAAGGAAATGGAAAGAACAGGCCCAGAGCAGTTAGTAGTGTTCTAACAGGTTTATATGTTTAATATAAGATAGAAATTTCTAGTCTGTTTCCTGAGACTTAACTTGTGGAATCAGTCAGAACTCCTTAGGTTTGATTTTCTTGTACTTAAGACAGAGGTAGAGTGGTTTCATCTAATCATTGTGTTAATTTTTGTAGCTAGCGTGCTCACCTTTCCATCACGGTTTCACACATGCTAAGGTGTATTTGTTTGAATATTCTGAATTCATGTCAAGAATTACCTCATACCTACAACTAGGTTTAGCCAACTCAGCATTTGGCAACACAGCCATCTGAAATCCTTTCAAAAATGTTACGCTGCAGACACAGGCAGATGCAGCTGCTCTTTGGCTGCTGTGGATAAGGATGTTGTACAGGCATCATCAGGTGGGGAGCAGCACATTATCGTGTGGTGTTTTCTGTCTTAACAAAGAAAAGCCTTTTGTGGCAGATAACTCCACGAAAATCATGGAATGAAGCACATATTTTTGTAACAGAGGGAAGTAGCCTGGAGCAGGCTGCTTATCTGATCCAGTTTTTTTTCTGTGTTCATGTCCTACAGTTCATTTGATCAGAGGACATGGCACTACCTGGTGCTGTAGCTGTTTTTACAGTGCCTCACAGGAAATTTCTGAGCTGAAAGCTTATTGCCTCATTTAGTTTCAGTACCTGCTGTTCCCTTTGGTGGATATGCTGTCAAATCTTCGTCACATTTTTTAATATGGATGCATGTTCTTTAAGGAATACATCTAGATGTATCAGCCCATCCCTGCTTGTCCCTCATTACATTGGATTTTAAGAGGCCTTAAAGGGTGTGTGTTAAATGATTCCTCAGATGTTTGAAAAATGCAGAATTCAGCCACTGTTTTTAATGTGAGTTTTGAGGGCACATTGCTGAGCAGTCCCCATTTGAAATCTCATATTTCCTCCATTCAGACTTCCAAAATAAGACAGTGCCTGCAGAGTGACCACCTAACTTTCAAAACCATTGCTGTTTCTTAAATCTACAGCTGATTTCCGGTCTCCATTTTGGAGACTTAATTAAGCTGCTTATTTATGTAAATTTATAATTTATAAGAAGCTTTATCTGCTGTACTAGGCGCTACAGCAATGAAGTAAGACAATCCTGAGGCAAGATTCTAGCACTATTGACGCATAAACAAAAGGCTTGTTAGATAAATACAGGTAAGAAATTCAAATACACATAAGTGCAAGCCAAATGTTGTCAGTGTAGAGAGACACTTGAGCTGAGCTGAGCTGAGCTGAGCTGAGCTAAGCTGAGCCATCAGCAACATTTTGCAATAACCTGCATAGCTGTATCTCAGTTTTTCATCTCCTTTCCTGGATAGACTAGAAAGGCATTTGTTATTGTTAAAGGTGTTTTTATTTATCACTATACTTTCCTCAAGGACAGACAGGAAGAGCAGATCCATTCAATGAGATGTCTCCTAGAGACTTGGAGAGTAGCGATGCATCACATTATAAGAGAGCACGTCATTCTCAGAGTGTAAAGTTTTAGTCAAGACGTAATATGGCATTGAATCCATGCCTTGAGGTAGCCAACACAGAGGCTTTATCAACCAATGAACCACTTTTTGTTTTATGTTATTTTGTTTTCAGAGAAAAAGAAAAGAAAACTTCTAAGTTTTTATGCCGTGGTCTTTTCAAAAGTTTAAGGTTGGGGGGTTTTGGGCAGGAGGGGTTGTTTGGGGGGGGGTTTAAATTAAGCTCTGCTGTGCATTGCTTCAGATGAAATTCCTTGTTTCCCATGCTGGTAATGTTAGGCTAACCAGATTATAGATGCTGAAGTCTTCAAACTTCAAATATGAGTCTTTGACCAATAATCCTTCCATCTTTTGTAACGCTACATTCTTCAAGTTGCTTAACCATTAGTGTGCTCAGGAAGATCCACACCAACTTCCTCTTTAATTTATATTATCTGGGCTTCTTTAGCAGATTTCTTATCCTTCTTTGTCACAGACATCTCCTTTATCCAGCATATCCTAAGGGACAGAAACGTGTGCCTACTTTATTCCAAATACAGAAGAGAAATAGCTATCAAGTACTTCCCGTCTCTCTGAGTCAGTATTTATGATTCATTGAGAGCAAAAATAAGGTAGAAACTGAATGTGCTTGCCTGAAAGGAACACAGCCTACATTTGGGAAATCCAGTGATAATATTAGTAGTAAATGTCTATTATATAAGCTTTTTAACATTTTTTCACTCTTGGCAACAGTCTGAAGCACCCAACACTGTATTTCTGCTCTTTTTCTTTTCCGTTTTCCTCAGCTGCATCACTTGCTGTTTGGTGTTCAGTGTTGGTTTGTATTCAGTGCTGCCACAACTTAGAGTTTGAGAACTGTCACTAGCCCCATTACAGCAGTTTGCCTGGAACTCTCCAAAACAATGGAGCCTCCTTCTGAAAGAATAGTTGTAAGCTTGATAACTGACTGGAGAGACTCTCACCAAATTCTTCAGGTATGTTGCTGAGGTCCTACAACATCAGCAAAAGCCATCTGTGCATTATCAAAATCTGTCAGTAAGTTTTCAGAAAGAAAATGGTATGGAGGACTCTACTCAGAATTCTTACACAAGAAATACTGAAAGGGAACACTTCCACTGTTTTTCCCTGTCATAATTTTTCCTGTGCCCCAAAACAGCCATATTAGGCTGTAGTAAGCCCTCATCAAAGATAAATTGCAGTTCTCTGATTTCATTTGACTTTAAAAGAGTCAGCAGCATTATGGTATTTCTTTCACTAAATACTTAAGGCCTACTTTACCAATTTGTCATTGCTGTATTTTGCTCAAATGCTCCATTAAGTGTCACATGACAAATAAAAGTGACACTTGGCCAATGCAGCCTTTTCACTCACCATGAGATGTCAATCAAGATGTCTTGCTCCCTGACAAACTGTCCATCTAGTGGAAATACTTAAGAAGATTTGGATCACTCTTTTCCCTGTGTTAACAGCATCGATAATGAGCTCTTTATCTAAGGGTCAGCAGGTCACTAGCCCGTCAGCTTGGATTACTCATTGTTTCACTCCAGGTCCTGCTTCCCTGACAAGGAGCACAGCATGCAGACTAGATTTGTCCTGGAATCTGTTCTGGATGGGAACAACTGAGTATCTCTTAAACAAAACCCATGAGTGGGTTGAGGGTTAGATCAAGCAAATGCACTTCCAACTAGATGCTGCAGCCAGGGCTATCTATGCCTGTCTCTCTTGTCAGCCCAGGACTCCAGCAGGTACCCAGTGTGATGGACCTTTTCACAGGTTGTAATAGGATTGCCTGCTATATGCAGTGTCCCCTCTCAGCAGTCTGCTGGAAAGGTATAAAAGTTTTGCAGGGCCCTCATTTTCCATGTATATTTTAAAAGAAATTTTGAACCTTTGAATCTTTTTAAAATTATAACCACAACCCCTCCCTGCACCCCCCCCCCCCAAAAAAAAACCCCAAACAAAAAACCAAAAAAACCCACAAAAAAACAAAAACAAAAACAAAACAACAACAACAAAAAAAAAAACCCAAAAAAAACCCATAAAAGCAGTGAAGTGTCCAGGACAAAAGAGAGCATTGACATGGCCCAGATGATAACGCAGAGTATTTTTACCAGAAAAACTTTAGTGATTCCATAAATAAGGGACTTGAAGGATTTCAGGAAAACTTGAGAAAATGAAGAATTACAACCATAAATGACCACAAATTCACAAATTGCACCTGGGGAGGTGAAGTTTAAAAGAAGAAAGAGGGTAATTCGCTGCTGAAACAGATTGTACAGAGACTCTTCGTTCTTGGATGTTTCAAATATTGAGCTAGACAAAGCTACAGCTGATTTGATATGATATTAGCACTTTTGACAAGAGACTGGACAAGACTTCTCAATAAGTCTTTCCCAGACAATGCTTTTATGAGTCTGATATTCTGCTGCATTGGTGTTCTCATGATTCAACCACAGAACCTCAGATTATTACCTCTGGGATACTTTGGTATATATTTAGAGCCACAAAGTGTCTTTTAGACATCTATTTTCTGTAAAAAGGAATGTGGGTTTATGCTTTCCAGATGTTAGAGAGAGCAGCAAAGACAAGCTGCTCTACAAGGGCAAGAGCAGAGTGTGGCAACAAGGCAGGCAGAGTCTGTGACTTCCCCAACAAGAAGTCAGGAAGTTTAGCCAGGCAGGGTCAGGATGAGGCCCAGGGACAGCGACGAGGGTCAGCATTAGTCTAGTGACAGCCCTGCTAACCCATTATAGTTAGGCTGGTCCAGGATCCAGATGGGAAGTCAAGTCAGCCTGCCAGGATCAGGATCGGGGTCAGGACCAAGGATGTATTTGGGCTGGACTCGCAGAGCTGTACTGAAGAAGAGACATGGCCAAACTAAAGAGCCCCAGCTCTCAAGGGAAAGCTTGGTCAGCAGAATATTTCTCCTAGTTTTCTTCATGATTGTTCTTATTAGTGAGGGAGTTGACTTAGGAGTCAGTCAATTGAACTCAGCTTAGTCAGATTGACTCCTGCAGGGAGGGGAGGAAGAGAATTCTGACTCCAGGGGAAGTCCTGCCCAGAGATCAGTGATCCAGAGCCAAAACCTGGAGAGGAGAGCATCTCTGGCCCATAGATCCCTAACCACATCTTGGTTACAAGGTAAGAACAGTTCAGGTTAACAGAGTATGCCTTTCAGTGGGTGTTTTAGCATATTTAGTGTCTAAAATCTCTAAGAAACATTCCACACTAGAGAAGTGGCAGATCCACCCTATCTAGCCAGATTCTGTCATCTGTGACTGTTTCATCTTTCTGACAGATCAGCTGGCTTGACTACCTCCTCTTTTCACAATACATGCATCAGTAAAAAGCAGTTATCTCTGATATTGAAAGTGTTTTCTGAACCTACTTTTCCTCTCATCTTCAATCTCAAGCAGATTTTTGGGGTTGTGTCTAACTAAATTCCTTTTGCACAGATGGGAAACCTTTCTGCTTGCTTTGAAATACACCAGGGTTTGTTTTTAAAATATATATATATAATTATTATTATTACTATATATTATTATATTATTATTATTATTATTATTATTATTATTATTATTATTATTATTATTATTATTATTTGATACAAACTTGAATTTCTCTACATGCTTAACAAGATAACATAGTAAAAAAATTTATCAGGGTGCTTTAACAGGCTGCTTTAGTGAAACAGCCCCCTCCCTCTTTTTTTTTTCATTTTCTTTTCAGGGTACCCTGTCACAATATACAGCAGCTGGCATTCATAGGGTGCAGTCTTGTGGGTCTCCAGGAAGAGTGAGTGCAGACAAGAAGAGGGAGTTGGAACTTAGTGGTAGCTGTGGCACTGCCTTTTATTGAAAGAGACTGTTGAGATCTAGAGGAAAAGCTGTGTCTTATACCATGTGGCATTGAGCAATGCCTCAAAACTGGAAGTAGGGAATAAACCCCTCACCTTAGCTGCATCTGCAACAAGGAGGTAACCACAAGAAGAAAGAAATACAAAAGGAGTGATTAGGTAAGGAACTGGTGCTGTTGGTTGTTTTAGAGCACTCCTGTTTCCAGTTAACACGTGGTCTGTTGGCCAGTGATTGCTGGTTTTGTGTCTGTGGTCATGGATAATTGCACCATGTGACAAACTAAAATATTTCCACAGAGTACAACTGTATTGATCCACAACCTAATTGTAGATATTATGAAAATACATTTTAAGGGGCATCAGTGATCAGCCTTGTTCTTGAAGGAATTTTTATTTGGTTTGGCAGCATTGGAAGTGTTTACAAATCATTCACTATACTCATCTTGTTGAAGTTTGTTCGCCTTAAGGAATGAGACACTGAGCCTTCATGCATAGCTGGAGATTATTCACTAGAACAGTCAGCAGGGTGTAGGGATATATAAGTCAAAGGATGATTGTTTTCTTGCAGAGTGGTTATTATTTTCCCCAAACCATATTCCTCCTAGTAGAGGTATGGAACTCTCTGCTAGGGTCAGTAATTCAAGTAAACAAAAATGTCACAGGGACATGGGCTTGTAGGGGCAGCTGGTTTAGGAAAGATCACCGTTTGGCCAAGAAAACATTTTAACTACATGAAGAATCAGACTATATGCAATACACTAGAATGAATAGACTATATTTCATCTTATAATTCTTGCTGCTTTATTTATTTAACCTTTATCCATTGCCCACCCACCACAAGCTCAATAGACTCAAACTGACATTCATCACTGTCCTCTCAGTGGAGCTTCAGCTTGACAAGATTAGTGTGAGACACCTTCCTCTGTGCTGTCAGGTGAGCAGGGATGATATAAGGCAGCAGAAACTTGTCAGATCCCATAGCTAAGTACAACTCAGATTTCAAAGCCAGAAAAATCGACTTCTGAATAGCTGTCATGCTTCAAGACTGAGAAATTCTCGTTCCAGTTTAAAGGAGTAGAAATTATCTTGGCTCTGTCTCAATCCGTTGTTTTGTAGTGTCACTTCTTACTATTATAAGACACAGAAGCATTTTTCTTAAGAGAAACTGTTATTTAAGAATTAAAATGCTGGCTTTCAAGAAAAACAAAAAGTTATATATTGAATGCTCAAAATGTGTAGGTTATTTACCATTATAATATAATGGTATAATACCTTTCATTACACCTTTTTTTAATGATTCAGAAATCACATTACCCCTGTTAAATACTTAGGACCTATATAGTCTCCCTTCTCTAGGCTAGCCTTACTATTCTCAGTCTACAGAGAAAGAAATGTAAAGAAATCAGAGTAACAATTTTTTTTTCAGTGTCATTTAGCAGATACATGAGGTAGACAGGAGTAAGATACAGACTTCCTGAATCCCAGAACTGGGGTGTCAGTTCTTCAGGATTCTCCGTTTACTGTTATAAGCGGTAACAATGGGCACTGAACTATCAGAAACGACACTGAGGACTCATGCCTTCCATCAGACAATGGCAAGTTAGCAGGAATTTGGAATAACCAGTGACTTGTGGATTCTCAGAGCACTTCATCACTGAAGCATTGCTCTTCCATTGAGCTTTAAAGTCAAAGGAAACAAGCTAAATTGGTGAGTATATTCATATAGGAATATGTTAGGGTTTCTCTGCTGAGAGGTGGCAACTTTATATGTTCATTGCATATGTTCAGCCACTCCTCAGCACCTTGAATATAAACCAGTGTTTTAATTTTGTTCCTTGAACTGCGTCACACCAATGGGTTCTCCCAGTGTTTTCCAAATGCTTGCATAGTAGTCGTTGTACGTAATACGTTCTTGTGCCCTGTGGTAACATGCCTGCATTAAATATCTTAATACCAAGAGCAGCAAAGAGAAAATGTTGGCTCGGGGCAGACTTCACAAACTTCAGACGTGCAGTGTACATTTGAAGAGATTTTGACTGATTTTAACGGGCCCACACTTCATACCATCCCACCTTTTCCCAGAAATTCTGGCTCACTCTGCCCCCCTCTGGAAGCCACAGGTTGATGGCTCCAGAGGGAACCAAGGGCAGCCCCAGCAGGTTTTGAGACCTGGCAGGAGTTCATGCACCTTTGCAGGTTCAGCTGCATTACTGAGGTGCCACAAATCAGCAGTCTCACTGAGGATTATTAATTAAAAGGGATGGAGAAAGTGCACTAGAAGTAACAGTGGAAAGAACTGCATGTCACTTGGAGTTGACAAAAGACTTTAATCCATGCTTGTTCTGAACAATAAAGTACTAGAAGTACAAACGGATAAGAAAAACAAGGTTAAATTTTCCAAGTCAAATGAAAATAAGCAGTGAAAATCTCATCATGCAAATAAATAATGAAGTGAGTCTTCTGGGTAATGAGCATAGGCTAAATAAGAAACAAAATAATGATAGGACTCCAAATCCAAACTAATACTTTGCCTCATTTTTCAGTAAGAAATATGACACCGATGGAATGAATGCAGAGGGCAAATGGCTAATGGACACGAATGCACAGGGACAGAGATGACCCTATCTGGGTATAAGAATGCTTAATATTCTCCTTTGAGTAACAAGGTGATTTACACACTGAAATGTGAAAAAAAATTGCAAATTTTTAATGGAGTATGGAGGAGCATCATCTGACTAGAAAATAGCAAACACACTACCCATATATACAATAGGGAGAGGCAAATAATCCAGAATTAAGACTTTAATCTGAATTAGATGTAAGATTAGCACAGATATTGAAGTGGTGAATATTTAAAAGCAGGAAATTAAGTAGAACCAGGACAAACTATAATATGGATTTAGTAGTGATAGTTAGATTAGATGATTGTTTTTACCTTTTGATACCAAGGATGACTAAATCTGTGTAAAACACAGGACAAAAATACATGAAAAAACTCACTAAATACAAAACTAAATCTCCTCTACTTGCATTGTAGCTAGCTACCGACACCTGACAGAAATATGAGTTCAGATTCAGTAAAAGAAAAGAAACAATAATTAGTCTGGAAAGAACTGACACTGGTGAAAATTGTTAAACATTTGGGATTGATTTTTTAACATCTTCATTAATGACCCTGATAAGAAGTTGGCGTGTACTAATGAAGTTTGCTGATGACACAAAGCTCAACAGAGAGGGAGAATATGGTATTGTACAGGAAAAACTAAATGACCTTGAGAGTAGAATATTAGAAATGGGATGAAATTTAATTGCATAATGAGCAAAGTCATACACTTAACGAGCTTATAACACGAACTTCTGCAAATCGGGAGTTTCATAGGCAAATGACAGAGAAGGAGGGAGACCCTGGGGCACTTGTTGATTACAGGAGGATTATGAACCACTAGTATAGTGTGGTCATGAAAAAAGCAAGTACCACAGCTGGAAAATTTCCTGGTATAGGCAGGAATTCATAATGTGCAAGATATTAATCAAAAAACGTGAAAAATTTCAAATGAGATATAGATGTCTAATCAGCTATTGGGATTGTCTTAAGCCGGAGACAGGAATTTTTTCTCTGTGAGTACGGTGAGAATGTAGCTACATAAATGTCCCTATGATGCTTATGGGTCTGGACTGCTTCCCTGCACAGTGCTGTGCTCTGCTTGATGGATTCGTAGGCCCCAGACAGTACCAGTCCATCCATGTACAGCAGAGATATGTCCCACCTGAGAAAGTTTTCTTGGCCTAATAAAGTAAAATTAGCTGGAGACTTCATTGCTCTCTATAAAGAAACACTGGTGTTTGTATCTGTCCTGTCCCCTAGTGAAACAATGTTAAGGAAAAAAGACCCCAACAAACAGATAAAATCAAATAAACATAGGTTGACAAGAAAGAGAGCTTTGTAACCAACAGAAAAGAGAGATTTAGCTGTGAAATTAAGGTGGAAAACATATTTGCTTTAAAATTGAACTCAAATTCCTTAGCATCCTCTATTCATATTCTTTTCCAAAATGGTCCCAGAAAAAGCCTTTAGTCTGATTTATTCTGTAACATCAAATCACCAACTTATTTGTTTAAATCTACTACTTGCTAGGGAATGCACTAATTTTCAAGAAGTTATCACTACTTTATGGGAAAAAAATACATATTTAATTTTAACTTTGACTGATTTTAAAAAAAAAAACTTGTCACAGAACTTTTGTAATAGAAAACAAACTGAAAGTACCGAAGCCATTTTGTAGTTTCTACATCCTTTACAGTGATCTGTAAAGGATTTTCCCTCTGCGGTCTCCACTGGCAAGGCCACAGCTTGAGTACTATGTCCATGTCTGGGCTCTTCACTACAAGACAGACATTGAGACATGGGAGCAGGTCCAGAGAAGGGCAACAGAGCTAGTGAAGGGTCTGGAGCACAAGTCTGATGAGGAGCAACTGGGGGATCTGGGATTGTTTAACCTGGACAAAAGGAAGCTCATGGGAGACTTTATCGCTCTCTGCAACTCCCTGTAGGGAGGTTGTAGCAAGGTAGGGGTTGGCATCTTCCATGGATCTAGTGACAGGATGATGGGACATAGTCTCAAGCAGGGAGGTTCACACTGGACATCAGAAAGAATTTCTTCACAGAAGAAATTGATTAGACATTAGAATGGACTGCCCAGGGCAGTGGTAGAGTCACCGTCCCTGGAGGTGTTTAAGAAAAAACTGAATGTGTCACTCTGTGCCTTGGTCTTGTTGATGTGGAGGTGTTTGGTCCCAGGTTGGACTCGATGATCTCAGAGGCCTTTTCCAGCCTGATTGATTCTGTAGATCTCTGATCTGCCATTTTATGTGATGAACATTTGACTATAGGAAGAAAAGTCAGCAAACTGAATTGGGCAATCAGACAGAGTGCTAATACCCAGTGCATGGAAATGTTTTGTCTGCAAACAAAAAGACTTTTCACACTAAAGATGGTGCAAAAGAGACAAAATAATTTTCCCACTAACTACCATCAACTACTGATGCTTTCATCACTAGGACACCAATTATACTGACAAATATTCTTCATGAGGTCTCCCTTGGGCTCATGTTTTTTACTTAGAGTGGAACAATTTCTTTGGAGATCTAAAGTACCTGCCTTCCTTCTGATCTTGCTAGAGACAAGATACTGTCTGTCAATGTATAAATCTGCTAGCAAAGTCCTCCCATCTTGAGTACCCCTTTGAAAGACATTTAATTCTTTTTGTTTTTCTTTTCATGTTTTCCAGATCATATAAGCTTATGTGATTAAGGGGATTAGTTTGGAATTCAAGGGGGGATTTTTTTAAAATATATTTTGAGTACTACATGCTTAGCCATTTTTTCCTCAGGTTTTACACTTGTCTATAGCTTTTCAGAGGTGCCAAAAAGCACATGGTTTTCAGCAAATTCTAAGACAAGTAGGTACTTGCCACCTCTTCACATTTTACTGCAGTTCCACAGAAAAAAATACATGGGAGAGAAGAGAGACTGCAACTGTGTCGCACACAAATACATATCCATGTTGAGCCACTCCATCATATGGTTATTCACCCACTACCTGGTTATTCACCCATGCAGGCTATTTGACACCTCCTGAAGGGTGCTGTAGGTCTGTGGCACTTAACATTCAACAGCAGGACTTGGACAGCCTCTGTTCTGCAATGAGATGTCCAGTAATGGAGAGAGCCAATTCAATTTAATGATGGTTTCTCGGCTTTTGTCCAGTGCAGGCACCATGTCCTAGGAAGAGTGACAGACCAATAATTTAACCTTAGCATTAGTGTGGAGCAAACTGCTGCATGCTATCATGGGATTGATTGTAAGCCCTGTATCGAGGAGAGCCAGACACAGTCCCTCTGGAAAATCACAGCCCATAGTTAAATCTTGACCTTTTATTAAAGGAGAAGCAAGGCTAACTATGCCCAGCTAGTTAGGCAATAATTGAGCTTGAACACCTTATTAAAGAGTTTCTGGGATTTTATGCCTCTCCAGAGATGATCTGCCAGCCCTGATAGACTCCAACAATGCCTGACAGTGAGGGCTTCCTGCCAGAACCAGGTCTTTCCAGCACTTTTGCAAACAGTTACTGAAACCACTTTTCATGTGTACATATATGAGAAAATAGGTATTTGCAGCAGCATACGTGAGAGATGGAAGAGTGACAAGGGAATACATTTTCTCTCTCTTCTACATGCATACGTGCACATACAAAGACAGGCATGTCCCACAGCCATTAAAACCTCAGCCGAAGGGAGGGGATTTCTCAGGATGTGGGAAGTGACAGTCTTTGGCACTTCTCCAGCCAGTCCTCCTGCAGGTCCTTGTTGCATGAGAACAAGCTGATGAATAGTTCTCCATACCCTGAAGCTAGGGACACTTAAGAGAAGGGTTTGTTCCTTTTGTCCTACAGCTGCAGAGAGGGTACCACACTAGGAAAGGAAATGAGAATTTTCGGATAGTCTCACCTTTCCCTTCCCAACTGCTTTTCTCATTCTTCTTCTGTCCCTCCATCTTCAATGTACTCGCCCATTAATGATTAAAAAAAAAAACCTACCAAAACCGACAAAACCGTAGCTGGTACACACAGAAGTGCAAAGCTGCTGTTGAACAGACTCCGTTTGCCTCAGGATCAGATGCTGCATCTGCTTGTGAGGCTGCCAGTCAGGACTGCAGATGATTTAGGAGGCTTTCTTATTGGCAATTTAGTTAAACCTGCTGTGCACAGCTAGGTCTTGGGAGAAAGAAGATGAATGCACATTTTAATGACTGAATCAGCATATATTGGGAACCAGGATGGCAGGAGTCTCACCTCCCTCGAGGCTCAGCAGCTATGACAAGTAAAAAACCTCCCTCCTGTTAAAAAGTACATGATTGCTGTATGCCCCACTGTTGGATATATATTCTAGATGGATTGTGTCAGGGCTCCTCGACGACATTAAAACATACCCAGTACTTGCAAGACGATATTGGTGCTGTTTACACCCTGATTCCAGTTCTGGATCCCAGGAAGAATAAAACAGGTGGAGTGGCTTCAGCAGATTGATACATCCTTTATGCTCCTGGATGCAGTAGAAATGTAAAACATCAGACTGCTGATGGGTGTAACAGTTTTTTTATAAACAGAGATTTACCCCTGTTCTGGCTAGCTAGCACACCTCCACCACAGTCAGTGAAATAGTGTTGATTTATGCCTGGTGAGGATTGCAGCCACAATTCTTGTCTCTATTTTTGTACATATATACAAATACACTCACATACTTCAGTTTTCAACAGACTTCAGCTATCCAGTTGCAGCATTGTATCCTCCATCTGTTTATATCTCAAAAAAAAATTTATGCTGTTACTCAGTCACAAATGTGAAATTATTCTATATCCTCAGTGACATTGAGATAATAGAATTTATAATGCACATATGCTTGTTTACACATGCAAGAACTCACAGTCTTTATTACTGTTGCTGATTTATGTTATTGCCATCTAAACCTGCATGCATTTATGTACACCATTCATTTAAAACTATTTCAGAAATAAATTATCACATAACAAACTAAAGCAATCAGATGAGTATCCTATTATTTGCCTCATCTCTAACTATTCCAATCTAACTACCAACCTTCAAATCATCTTTTATCACTTCACATGTTCCATGCTCACCCTTTGAGCTCAACCGTTAAAGCTACTTTGGGCAAATGTATAGGAGCAAGTTGCAATTACTATACAGAAAGGGAAATATACAACAGACCTTGGGAAGCTAAGGAACCCTGAAGTTAATTCACTGGAGAATTGACATTAAACAGCTTACATATTTCAAGCTTTTAACAAATCATATCTGAGATCAGTACGCTACAAATCAGACTGAAGTGTTGCTTATGTGCAAACTGATCCCAACACTGTAAGGAAGCAGTTGTCAGCCAGGTTTTTCCCAAAAGGATTTTTCTGAATCAATTCTTTAACAGTTATCCTAAACCTTGAGGAACTCATCTACTTTTTGGACTACATGCCTCTTTGTATGCTTTTTTTCGCCCTACCAGCCTACCTTAGGTTGCCTTACCCCTGCATTAGGAAGATCATTATTTCAGATATTCATTTTAGGCAGTATGGCAAAGTTTTGCTGTGCTGTTCTTTAAAGGTCATATCATTTAGGTAGTAGCTATGCAAAAAACCCCCAAACATCTCACAATTTATTTCTCTCTGCAAAAGGACACTTAGCTGTTTATCAAGACACGCCTTATTGTTTAGACAGTAGCACTGACTTTGTAACTGAACTCAATAGAAACAGGTCCCCAGGTGATTTAAATCACAGTTATCTCACTAAAGTCGGCACACTCAGTGCTGCCAAGTTAAAACGACTGAAGACATGAGGCCAGATCTGTGCCTTGCTTTAACAGCACATCTGGGCCTAAAGTCAACGTTTCCAACACCTGAAAGTCAGAGAGATATTTGTAGTTTTTCGAATGCTGATTGATCTTTAGAACCAAGCTACTCAGCCTAGGTCTACACCCTGCACCTCACAATCCCAAAATAAGCCATCTGTGGGGTTTAGACTGGTTCAGAGATAGGCAAGAGCTGAGGGGGGAAATTCTGGATTGCAGTTCTGAGAGCTTGACTTTACCTGAATTCTGCTGCTGGCCTCCAGCTCTGTGTTGGATCTCATCACCAGCTCCTGTAATTCCCATGGAGTTGTGAACATTTCAGCTTCACCCCTCTACATGCTCGAGGCCAAAGCTTCGCTCATGTCCCAATTACATGCTGTTCTGAGAGTGGCAGAAGTGGTGATTGCATGTGAACTCAGCAAAAGAGTGAATTCTCTACATCAATAATAAAAATGGCAAAATCAGACCCTTCTCATTAAATAAATCATATGAACAATCAATTTGCATATGTTTTGCATTCTTTGGTATAAATTTTTAAATATTTTAAAGGTTCATGAAACCTGGGAGGATTTAAAACATGAATCCCTCTGAACTGTGATCTAAGAGTTACTTGTCCCTTAAGAATAATGATTTACTGGTCTAAGCAGTTTTAGCATTATTATTTTTTAACCTACTGGGGCTTTCAATGAAGTTACTTTCAAAGGAAATAAAACCAGATGGTAATTGTAGATTAGAGAAAAAGAATGAACTCCCAATTAATTATTAAAATTGACTGTTAATTTTAGAAACTTGCAGCAAATTGTTTGCAAAAGAAAATTTAAAGCTGCAAGAACACCCAATAGTATATTATTTCTCAAATTCCCTGTTCACAAGAGGTAAAAAACATTTTAAATTTTGGAGAAATCACATAGAGAAAGTAAATGACACCAGATATATACGGAATTGCATCAAGGAACTATTGCCCTTCTTATATCAGAAAATCACAGAATGAGTAAGGTTGGAAGAGACCACCAGAGAGGTTAATTGGTCCAATGTCCCTGCTCAAGGAATATACATGCACAAACACTAACCCTCTAAAATGCTGAAGATCAATATGTGTCTGTGTTACAAAGATATATATATATATATATATATAGCTGTTTCAGTCTTAAGGCAGAGTGAGTCCAGATTTCCACTTATTTGGAATTTTGTTTTTAGGGTTAAATAATTCATTCATTACTGCAATGAATTAAAATATTTCAATGGTTTTGGGCTTTGTATGAATGAGAAAGTAACATCAGTAATATCAGAGATGCAGAAATGTTCAGACTAGCCCTTAGTTTCATGGCACATCTTTGGGGTCAAAAATACTGCAAGAGAATTTGTGTCTAGTCCAGCTGAGTGAAAACAAAATATTTTGCTGCAAAGAGAGTATAAACCATTTATCATGCCTAGACTATGGAGCAATCAGCTACTCTGACCTTCCATGGCTGCCTTGATAGTTAAGGTACTTGGATCCTTTTGACTGGTGGTGAAGATAAACATTTTCTTTCCAAGTTTGTTATCTGCCTGTTTGGGTTTTTTTAAACAGAGCATCAATATGTGGAATGTCAATTTAGAATAAATTTAATATCGAAGTTCTGTTTTGCTTTCAGAAAAGGCTGCATAAAATATCCTTCCCTTCAAAACTGATCTATCCTCTCCATGTGTGCAGCCAGTTCTGATGCCTTCAGTGACAAGATCTGATTACTAAATTAAACTCTGATTTTTCTCCCCTTAGCTGTGTATATTCAACACTGTAAATGAGAAAGGGCTGCAGCTCCAGTCTGTGCCCACCAGCAAGGGAGTTCCTTATGTCCCAGACTTACCTTTATGAAACTCAAAGTTTTATATCTTCAAAACTGTTTTCTTCTGAGATTGTAATGTCAGGTGAACTGTAACGACTGGGACAATGCAAAGAATGATACAACCTGGAGCAGGGTCTCAGAGTACAGAGTAAACTTTGTACAAAGAAAGTGATGAAGAAGTGATAAAGTGGTGATGAGAAAGAAACCTAAGATTTACACTGGGATCAATATAAGGCCCTGCTGTAATATGTTTAAAGATCTGCTTCTATCATAGTATTGTGGTACATTTCAATCATCCGGGGGCTCAGCGGGCACTGGTCACTTAACAGCAACAGTAAGGGAGGAAAAAAACACATCAATTAAACTGAAAAAAAAATATTAAATCCCCGAATATTAAGCATACATCCAATTTGGCAACTCATTTGACTGCCTCAGGCAGTTGGTTTATAGAGTCATGTTCATTCCAGTTAATATTATTAACAATTCCCAGGAAAGTACTGCACAGTTACAGTAGCTAGTACATTCATCTTTATCATATGTGCAAGAGTGGAAGCTTGGAACAGGATTATGAAAACAGAGTGCTTATTCTTTTATCTCCAAACTGATCTCTATGCAGAAAATAATGATCTAATGAGACTACTTACTAACTGAGTGTTAACTTCCCTGGGGCTAGAAATGCTTTTCCATCTAGTGCTGGGACAATTGCTCTTGTGAGAATTTTGAGCTCTTGGCTTTTGAGCTTCTGCTTCTTTTCTTCCAGTCAATGTGGTTGGGTCACAGGATGCAAAAACCTCATATTCCAGTTTTACTCACACTGTGGGCTAAATTAACAGCTCTGCATGGAAATCATTCTAAAAGAACAAGTCATTTTCCCACAGATTCCTTTTGCCTTTGCTCATTAATATTGGGGTGTTTCCTCTAAAAAGCAAGTGACTCTGAATATACACTCTTTGAAAAAGACCAAAACCACTGGATCTTCCCCTTTCAAGGGAAAGCAAAGCTGAAAGGAATACAGTTGTGTTCACATTCTTCAAGTCTACTTTGTATGTAAGAATATAAGAGAAGCCAGTACTGGGTCAGATCAAAGGTCCACCTAGCCCAGTGTCTATCTCCAGCAGTGATCAGCATTGGATGGCTAAGGTAAAGAGCAGGTTATAAATATAATCATCCTTTCCCAAATATTACTCCAGCCTTCAGCAATTTGTGGAACAGGGTCTTCTTGAGACAGAAGTTATGACTTTGTGTTTAAAGGGTCTTAACAGATTTATCTTCCACAGATATGTCCTACAATTTTCTGAAGTGTGAATTCCTGTGGAAATGAGTTCCACAGATTCACTAAATATTTTGTGAAGTATGTCTTTTTATTTGAATCAAAGCTAGACCTTAGTGGGTTTCATTTCTCCTACTCCTAAAACCGGAAATGATACTGAGATATTGTTCAGGTTTATCTTCCTCATGCTGCTCTTTATTATGAAATACTATGTATGATGAAAAAAACCCACACCACTACTTTATCTACACTTACTCCTCTCTCTTTTTTTTTCTATGTTGAAGAATTCTACTCTGTTTAGCCAGTTCCTATGCAGAATTTGTTCCTTATCTTTACCATTTACCACCTAGTTCTTCAGTATACAAGATCTTTCAGTAACTGACTCAGGAAACATGTTCAAAGCAAAGAGACCAAGAAAATCATCTGACTTTAATCCACCAATTCCAGGAATTATGCTCTGCAATGTACAGGGATAACAAAAGAAGAAATGCACTTTGCTGGTACATTTAATTTGGTTTGCTTCATTGATAGGAGCAGATGGATGTGAATTTGGTCATTATCACTCAAAGTCTTACAAATACAGTTTAATATAGGTCTTACATGGCTTGTACAGAAAGTGATTTTCAGAACCTCATTTAATGACAGAAGTTCTCTTGTCCTGTTCTTTCCACACCACTAGATAAAGCTTACATATCCCTCTAATGAAAGATAGTTTGCGAAGTAGGTAGATGGCCTAATCAAAGGACATTATGGAAGGACATTCTAGAAATGTATAAGTGTTCTGAGAGACACTGTGAAAATTCAAGGAGGACAAATTCATCCTGGAAACAAAGGCACTACGTTGCTGGGGAAATTCCTGAACCTGAAGTACTCAGAAGAGGGGCTGAGAGAGTGCAGGGGTGAAGCTTGTCCTGTTTTTCACATTCGTCACTAAACGTTTGCTGTGGGTGCTGTTGACGACGGTCCCCGTAATGTGACCCAGACAAACTTCTCCTCTAAACCCAGGCTGCCATGTTCATTAAGGCAGCCCATCAGCAAGACACGGCCCGTTAAGATCACCCTTTCCATGGCTGCTGGAAACGCCGCAGGAGGCTGTGCTCTGCCCGACTTTCTCTGGGAAAGAGGCGATGCTAGAAAACAGGCGGTGAAGCCAATGCCTCTGGGTGGAAGCCCGCCGAGCTCAGCCCTCCCGGCCGCCAGCAGCCCCATCCCACCCCTCCCGCGGCGGCGCGGAGCTCCCAGCCCGCATCCCGGGGTGCTGGGAGCGCCGGGAGGCAGCCGGGCGGGCGGCAGGAGGGCTTAGGACCCAGGGGGACGGCAGTGGAAGGACCCAGGCTTTGGCGCACACGCCTCCTACAAAAAAAAAAAAAAAAAAAAAAAAAAAAAGAAAAAGAAAAAAAAAAAAAAGGAAGAAAAAAAAAATCACAGCCCCGTGGAGCTGGCGCTCGCTCATTCAGTTTTCTAGAGAGATCTGAGCCGGAACCCGGGAGCCGGGAGATCTTTCTCGCCCACACAGCTCAGCAGCAAGGACATCTACAGGGGGAAAAAAACCCACCCCACGCAGCCCCACGTCGCCCCACGGCAGCTGCCGACGCTGTGCAGGTATTTGGATTTGCCTTCTCTCGGGTTGCGCAGGGCGGCTCTGGGCGCTCCCCGCCCCGCCGGGCCCGGGATGCGGCGTTTCAGCACCGCCGGGCGGACAGCTCCGGCTCGGCCGCTCCCCGCCCGGCCTCATGCTCCCTGCCTGCTCCCTGCCTGCCCTGCTCCCTGCCTGCCCTGCTCCCTGCCTGCACCATCCTGCCCTGCTCCCTGCCTGCTCCCTGCGTGCCCTGCTCCCTGCCTCCCTGCTCCCTGCCTGCCCTGCTCCCTGCCTGCACCATGCCTGCCCTGCTCCCTGCCTGCCCTGCTCCCTGCCTGCACCATGCCTGCCCTGCTCCCTGCCTGCCCTGCTCCCTGCCTGCACCATGCCTGCCCTGCTCCCTGCCTGCTCCCTGCCTGCCCTGCTCCCTGCCTGCACCATCCTGCCCTGCTCCCTGCCTGCTCCCTGCGTGCCCTGCTCCCTGCTTGCTCCCTCCTGCCCTCTCCTGCCTGCTCTGCTCCCCCTGCCTGCCTTGCCTCTTCTCTGTCCTGCTCCCTATCTCCTGCCAGTCCTATTCCCTCCTGTCCCCCACCCCCTTCCAGCCAAGCTCTCTGCTTGCTGCCTGCCCTACACCTTGCCTGCCCAGCCTGCTGCCTATTTCCCACTGCCTTCCCAGCCTGCTGCCTGTCCTGCTCCTCCTGTTCCCTGCCTCCTGCCAGCTCTGGCTGCTGACTCCTGCCTGCGCAGCTGCCTGTGTGCCCTACCTCCTGCCTCCCAACACACGTCTCCTGTCTGCCAACCTACATGTCCTGCATCTGCTTCCCTGCTGCCTGCCTTCTCTTTTCCCTGACTGCCTCTTTCCCCTGCTCACTGCCTTCCCTGTCTCTATGTTCCCTGACTCCAGTGATTGCCTCATGCCTGCCCTGACTCCCTACTCTCTGCCCCCTCTGCCTCTTACTTGGCCTGTTCCCTCCCTCTCTCCTCATCCTACTCCCTGCCTCTTTCTTTGCCCTGCTGCCTCTACTTTCCTTACCTCCCCTCCCTCCTCTGCTTCACCTGTGTCCCTTGCCTCTCCTTGCCCTGCTTCCTGCCTCCTATATATCCTGCCTCTTCTTCCTCCAGTCGTCCTTGCCCTGCTTCTCTGATTCTCTTCTCTCTGCCTTCCTGCATTCTGCCTTCTCTGTCTGCTTTCCTCCCTGCCCTGCTCCCTTGCCTCCCTTCCTCCCTGCCCCTGTTTCCCCACATTCCTCACTTTCCTACCCTTTCTTCTCCTCCTGTCTTTCTTCTCCATCATCAGCCTCAGTCCTTCCTGAAAGTGGTCATGGGACTGTAAAAATTAGCTCAGCAGCCCGGAGCTGGGCAAGGAAGGGAAAGAGCACAAGTTGGAAGGGAAAGTCCAGATCCAATTTGAAACCAGGGAAAGATGAGAGGTGTGTAGAGGAAAGGGTTAAAACTGGGAGTTTAGTTAATGAAGTAAGGGCTGCAGCCAAGAGTTGACATACAGGAGCTTGTCAAACAGCAGCAGATACCTGTTTGCTCCTCAGCAAATTGATGCCTGTTTTGACAAGTTGTACTCATTCCAAAGAGGGATGAACAATTAAAGGGACGGGGGAATGTGCCAGGTTAGTCAATTGTGCTGTTTTCCTAGTGGTAAACAGTGATGGGTGCAGGGAAGAAGTGAGGTGAATCAGGTCTAGAATGTGTGTCCTTTGCTGCAGGAAGTCAAGAATTAAGTTTTGGTCCCTGCAAGAAGTGAGGGTGCTTCATACAGAAAATAAACGCAAAGCAAGTAACAGCTGGAGAAATCCCATGCGTGCTACTGGCCTGACTTTAATTCTGTTTGCAATGGTTTAATCCTGAGAGGGTGAGGAAGGTCATATGAGAAACAGAGCTTCCCCTTTTCAAAATGCTGATTCCTCAATTTTAACAAGCTCTGTGAATAATTAAGTTAAGAAGCAGATGGCTACTCCTTGTCCATCACTAAATAGTGACAGGATCATATTTGGAAGAAAAAATTAAATTACAGAAAGTCTGCTTTCATGTGCTTTCTAAGTAATCAGATGATAACATGGATTATCTCCAGTACTAAAAATTAATACAATGCTAGCATCTACATGAGATGTTATGTAACAGTATTGTGCCATGCACCGCATAGCAAAGGTACTGGTTTACTCTTTCCTATGAGGATAAGTCAGATAACCTTGTAGAGCTTTTCCTCATTTACAGTCTGTATCCCGGCTTGAAGTTTACAGGGGCAGTGGTGCTGTCATATATCTGTTATAAAATGCTGATGATTATTTTAAGAAGTCTTTTTACTCGTCTACCTCTAAAAACTACTGAGTATTTTCTAAAAATTAGACTTTTGTAAGGCAAACAATGAAAGATACTACAACCTTTTCAAAAATCCTTCTTAATTTATTATATCATATTTTATAACTTCAAATCTGTTGCAGAGATGGGATACTCTGAGTAGCACTGAGTGCTGCTGAGTAGTAGTGTAGGCAATGCAATTGAGCTCAGCAGTGGAGGAACTGCAGAATCCACGCCATAGCACTGGGTCATAATTCTTTAAACTCTATGTGCCTTGAACACAGACGTCATTTCACTGAAATATGTAACAGCAGCCTCCTCATTTTCCAAAAAAAGGACCATGTCAGTTGAAATAGTAATGATCAGCCTCATAAAAGGATAGAGAGTATTTCCTTCAAAAAGACTGTAAACTCATGCAGTTGTTAACTTAAGCATGCAACTATTGAAGCAATTGTGCTATTGCTTGGCAAATGAGTTTTATTTTCTCTCACAGCCTTGTACTGTAGTGTCTCTTTGGCATAGACACAAACAAGATGTGACAATTTGGTACTACTAGTAAAGCAGAACAAAACAAGAAAAAAAGAAGCAACATTAGTTTCTTACAGAGTGGAAAAACTGAGCACAAGTTTTCATCAGATGAGTTGTAATTCCTTTCCCTCTTGATCTAGCACTGCTCCATTGATTTAATTTGAGAATTTCCAAACACTTTAGTGGAATTTTGATTTGCTTAGTTTTGGGGTTGGTTTTTTTCCCTTCAGTAATATTTATAGAAATAAACTCCTTAAGTCTGATATGTTCCTCCTCTGAGAACACAAACCCACATGGTATTATAAAGTTACATTAAGCTTTATTCTACAACTTTGGGAGAAGTTTCTATGTGCTTTGTGTTTGTGCTCAGACTTCAGTAGGAAGAAGGATTGCATGAATTCCTGGGTGCAGAAATCTTTCCCTTCTCCCCTCCCCTCCCCTCTCTTTTAATTTCTGCTGCAAAATGTTTCTATACTGTTGGAGGAACTGACCTCTGTCCCATAGTGGCCAGGGTGCTCTTGCTTGGTGATGTTTGCACTATGACTGAAATGGAAGTTCCTCATAAACTGCTGCTTCTTTGGCATGCCACAGGTCAGGCCACATGTTCCCACAGGAGTTTGCAGATTATCTGTGATTGGTGAATATTTGCAATTTAAAAACTATGATTTGAAGAAAAATTTAACCAAACTCTTGAGGTTAAGGCTGCTTTGTTTCACTTTTTTATTCTGTGTTGTATAAGTTCACCTCCTTGGCATGTGGTCCAGTTCCTTAATATTCAGGTAGTTAGTAAGTTTTGCACATTTTAGGTCAAAAGATAACGGGGCAGTTTTTAAATTTTATGTTTGCTAGACAACCTTGGCTGTCTCTTCTGCCTGGCAGCTTGTAGGAATAGCAGGACAACTTCAGGTCAGTGCTGCACACATGCCTGCCCTACATACTGTGCAGAGAGCAGTGAAGATCAGTTGAGTTTCTGCCATGTTTTGTGCTGTGCCATGCCTAAATTACCACCACTGGACATTTAGATGTAGCCTGGGGGCAATCTGTAACTAACTCAAACTAACAAGAACATTGTAGAATGAGTAGAAATGCATGATGTGTTGTTTTTACTGAAGGAAATGTTAGTTTTTGTACCTGAGCTAAGAGATTCTACCCTGGGAAAATGGGAGAAACCATCAAATTCCCCACACAGCTGTTACAGTCACAAACATTCACTATTTTCATAATGACAGGAAGCAACAAATCCCTAGTGAAGGTTTACAGGAGCACCAGAACTTGGAGCAGAAAGACTTGCAATATATAACTCATTTATGTTCACTGGGAGAATATAGTCCCTTAGGAAAGTACAGAGAAATAGTGGCGAGGCCACAGTAGGAGTATTGTGTCCTCTTCTGGGCTCCTCAGTACAATGGAGACATGAAAATAAAAGAGAAAATCTGACAAAGGGTCAAGGGGATGATGAGGAAAGATGCCCTGGATGTTAACACGTGGGCTTATGGCTCAGGAGAGATATGATCTGTTCCCAGCTCTGTGGAATGTGTCCTCTGGGATCTCAGGCAAATCACTCAGGGCTCTGCTTCTCCCTACAATCTGTGGAAGATGCCAGCATCTCACAGCCAAGGACAAAAGACAGTCAGTTTTGCTCATTGCCCTTTTGAAATTGGTTCATGGAGCTGGGGTAGGTTCCTTTCTAGGTCTGACTACTCCACTTCCAGTGCAGGTTCCTACTAAGGTACCACAAGGGCACAAAGGGCCAAGGGAACCATTCCTATAGGTGTAGGTATGGATTCATCCTCCCCTGTCCTTATGGAGCAACCCCTGCTAAGCAGAACATAGCCCTGAGAGATTTTCCAGAATTAACATCAAAATATTTTTCAAAAAGAAATTTAATGAGATGACGCCCACATTCTGAGATAAAATCATTCTATATTACCATTTTCTCTCCCTCCCTGCCCACTCCCTTCCTCTCTGGCATGATTTCAGCAGCTAATATCTGTATAAATGCTAGGAGTTAGGAATTATATAATGAGCCAAACCTTAGCAGTGATGCCTCCTAATACCAGGTGAGAATGAAATGTTAGTATCTTCTCAGTTTGAAAATTGTGGTAATGAAATTTCACGTGGTAGATAGCTTTAGACTGGATAGAAAACAGCTGGTAGATTAAGAGACAGCTAAAATCTTTCTGGAACTGAATTGGATGGGGAAGGGCCAAAGGGAGATGAGAAGCAAGTGGTGTGGCAGGGATTTGCAAGTGGGCAGGAACAAAATGATCCAGACAATTGCCATCATCACTGAGGGCAGGTTTTAGCCAAATTTCCAGGGCATGCAGTGCAAACAGGGATTGAATGCTGACCCAGAAGCTGTCACTGAAGAGAGAGCAGTAAGGCATATTAAAATATTTGAAAGAAAAGTGCTTTGTATACTTTGGAAAAGTATTATTTTCATTTTATTTTGTATAGTAAATATTACTATACATTTTATTAGTTTTTTTTAGGATCATGCAGAAAATATAAGCTACTTGTCTGAAAATTGTATCCCACTTTCAGTATGCTACCCATGCTGAATACTCACTATCCCTTGTCATTCCCTTGCTGGGATTGATAATGAACTAGCCAAAATTGTATATGACACCACAATTTTGGTGGAAATTTCCCTCCTTGTTTTGGTTTTAGTATGTTGTGTTTCAAATCTCTGTAATTCTTTTTTCATTTGAGGCTGAATTTTGTTCCTTTGGAGGGATGATTTATTATAAGTGGCTATGAAAAGACATTAGAAGAGCAAATAGTCCTTTGGGAACAAAGAGTCACAAGATAGAAAAACAGCTGTTGAGACTGTAACACACTCTAGTGTGCCAATACACAGCAACAATATCCAAAATAGGAAAAGAAGGCCAGTGTCTTCATTTTGGAAGAAAAAACAACCCTGCACCAAACTGAACAAAGATGTAAACATCTAAAAAACTGGCAGATGGATCAGAGCTGTATACAACACCGGAAGAGAAGGAGAAATTGCCATGTGTGGGAGGAGGTGAAAATGGAGATGAAGCTTCTGTTATATCTTAGGAATCGGAATAAACCAGAGAAAGTGCAGCAACAGTTAAACTGGGTAGCTGTGAGCACTAAATTTATTGTCAAGGTTAGCAGTGGGACAACCAAATCATTCACTGATGTATATCAGGCTCCTTGAAGGCAATGGTGCCAATGTGGATCGCTCACTTCATGATTTGCCCTACGATTCGGAGAGTGACAAAATTGTCCATACATAGTTTAGATTATTTTGCAATATATGACTTCACACCAATAAAGTATTTTAGTGCAATCTGTTCTGGGAGATAATCAGGATAATCTATAGATAACTGTAATCCATGGTTATAGCTCAGCATGCTCTCAGAAAACTCTTAAATGAATTTAAAAAATGGATCTTCTGTTAGAATATTTGTAAGTTGTTTTTTGGCAACAACATCTGACAAGAATGGACTGTATTTCCATCACCCTGGGATAATCCTGAGCATTTAAATTAGTTAAAAAAATAGGAAACTTTAATAAAAATTATGAGAATAATTTTTGACATTAAATAGTTGGGGAACCAATAAAAAAGGCCAGACTTTATTTCCTTGGTCAAATCTCATTTTCTTCTGGAACAGACGCATTTGACCTTTCAAGAATTTGCCTTATTGCCAAAGAAGCATCTTAGTGGAGGTGGGAGACAGAAAAGGAGCAGAGGAAGAGACAGTTTTACTCCCATAAACTCCTAGAAAATGGATGAACCACTGGGAATTCTGTGTGTGTCATTGTTACCTGCTGTTAATCCTTGGATGTTTTAGAACAGATCCAGAGAAGGGCCACAAAAATGATCAGAGCTGGAGCACCTCTCTTATGAAGACAGGCTGAGAGAGTTGGGGTGGTTCAGCCTGGAGAAGAGAAGGTTCCAGGGAGACCTTACAGCAGCTGTTCAGTACCTAAAGAGGGCTTACAAAAAATATGGTCACAGACTTTTTACTAGGGCCTGTAGCAATAGAGCAATTTTTAAACTGAAAGAGCGCAGATTCAGATTGAATACAAAAAAGAAATTTTTTTCATGGTGAGGGTGGTGAAGCTCTGAAACAAGTTTCCCAGAGAAGTTGTGAATGCTCAAACATTGAAAATGTTCAAGGGCAGGTGGAATGGGGGTTTGAAAAACTTGATCCAGTGAAAGATGTCCCTGCCCACAACAGGGAGGTTAGACCAGACAATCTTTAAGGATCCCCTCCAACCTAAAGCATTCTGTGATTCCACAGTTTTGTGATTCTATGCCACAGGAATGCTAAAGGTGTTGTAATTCGTAGTAGGTCCTAAGCCAGAGCTAATGCAGACCCCAGATAAGCTTCTTGCTTCCAGATCTCTGCTTAACACCCTTGGGAACAAAGAGTTTCCATACTGTACACTTGTTGTTAAAACTAGGGAGGGACCAATCCTGGCACCACAGCCCCTAATGACAGTGTCTACCTTAAATGCTCCTATATCTCCTAACTAGCTCGTGAAGGCAATTGTAACTAAACCCATGATTTATGCAAGAAAATGCTGATGTCACCATTAATTTGATATCTCAGTCACAAAATATTAGCCTGGTTTCTCTATGGCCTACTGTAATTTTATATCAGTGGAATTCAGTTGATACCTTTGGAGTTTCTCTAATTTGGCCTAATAAAAGCAAGATTAAAGAAAATAACTGTTATTTTATTTTTATATAAGGAATCCACCTCTATTACAGCTCTATTTTCTTTAAGAATTGAATAGTCTGCACTCTTGGACTACCCTCAAAACCTGGGGACTTCTTTTCTTGAGTCATTTGCACTCTGTAGTGCCTTTTCAAAGCCCACTTTTCTCCCTGCTCTGCCTTTCCTCGAGTTTTCCCAGGCTGATCAATCATCAGATACTCTGCTCTGCAGGTAGCTCTTTTCAACTCCAGCTCCACAGTGAATACAGACGGGATGCTTAATAAACTCTCCTTTGTGTAACCCACAGAAAAGTCCAATTCATATTGCTGTTAAATGAAAAGCTTATCTCCTACCACAAATGCCCTTTAAGCAAATATGCAGAAACACTCTGTATTTAAATTTTGGGATTTCATCCTGGGGCTGCAGCTGTGGCATATAAAATGTAGTTTTTATCAAGAACATGCAAGGTCACAAAAGAAGGAACTGAGGCATCCCTTGAGCTCATTGACTTCCTGGTCCTGCAACACAACTTTGAGCAAATCCAGGAAATTCTTTGGCTGCTGCTCTCCCCTTTGTTTGATCTGAGAATGCTGAACCCAGGGGAATAGCTGAATGAAATGGTTGTTTTGCTATAAATAATTCATAGCTTTCCAAACAGCTTTATTTAAATACAAAAAGTATGTCTTTCACTGAGGGATTCTCTTTAAATTTTTAAAACCAATTTTTCTTTTTCAGATATTAGAAACAGAGATCAGTTAAGCAGTGGGGGGCGGGGGGGGGGGAATGGGGGAGTGTTTGCTTGTCTGTTTCTGTGATGGCTGAAAAATTGTATGGATCTTGATCTTTCCTCACACACATATCACATTGGAACAGACCTTGATCTTGTTTCACACAAGTGTAGCTACACAGACTTCGATGACAGCCTCTTGCTAATTATGTCACTGAAATGTAAGAGATTCACTGTACCATTTTGCTCATACATAACAGCTTAAGCAGATTTCCTTCTAACACTTGTAAAAACAAGTTCTAGGTAAAGTACAAAGATCAAAATGAAATTCAGAACTATGTATTCAGGAAAGCTACAATATATTGATAGAAGAGGAATTTTGAATAAAATACATCTCTCTTCAACTAAAACACCAACCCTGACAGATTGGATACATCAAGAACATTATTTGTGGGAAGTTTCCCAGGAAGACATATTGACTTCCAATGGGCAATATTTCCAGTGAGCGTCCAAGAAATAGAAATCATCCTTGGTATCAGTGGAGTTTTGTTTTTCAGCCAGCTCAGGGTCTTATTCAAGGAGAGCTACAAGCTGATATTACAGGTGATAAAACCAAATCAAACAGTTGTTCTACTTAGGATGATGAGGGTAAATCTGTCTAATTATGAAGCTGAAATGTCGCTCCCGTTAATGGTGGGAAAAAATTACTTTATTTTTGCTGTTATCATCCTTGGATTGAAGGTAAGGATGGTATAACTCCCACATCTCTATAAGACAACTTTGAGAAGTGTATTCTAATAGCAAGTTGATACAGCTTAGTATTAATTGTCAATAAATCAGATTGCTTTTCTGAAAGCCTGAAAATATTCATTCAGGATGTTGGTAACTGCCTTATCTTGAATGCACCTATTCTGAAATTATGTGACTGGCACCCTCCTATACAAAGAAATTTTATTGCTAAATAAATTCAGAAATGTATTCCTACAAACTTTATATACACATTTAATCTTTCCTTTCATATATTTTCTTTTTCTTTTAGTAAGTGGTGGAATAAACAATACTTTCCTTTGGATGGATTATAGTACATGTGAACTGCAAGAATAAGTAAAGCCCTTTGCTTTTACTTGTTAAATATCAGCTTGATAGCAGAAAGAATCTGAATGGCTCACGCTCACAGCAGACCATCCGTTGAATGGGATCAGCACTTCTACTAAAATATCCGAAGTCAAGGATTTGGAAAAGAGGTTTTTGCAGAGATGACCCATTTACAAGCTGGACTCAGTCCAGAGACTATAGAGAAAGCCCGCCTGGAACTGAATGAAAACCCAGACATTTTGCACCAGGATATCCAGCAAGTCAGGGACATGATCATCACGAGGCCTGACATTGGGTTTTTACGTACAGATGATGCCTTCATCCTGAGATTTCTACGAGCCAGAAAGTTTCACCAAACTGAGGCCTTCAGACTGCTGGCTCAGTACTTCCAGTACCGCCAATTAAATCTGGATATGTTCAAAAACTTCAAGGCTGATGATCCAGGAATCAAACGGGCTCTGACAGATGGGTTTCCGGGAGTGCTGGAAAATCGTGACCACTGTGGAAGGAAGATTCTTCTGCTTTTTGCAGCCAACTGGGATCAGAGTAGGTAAATGTAGATAGTGTCCTTATCTTTTTACACACACTCACACTCAACTCGTATTGGAATATTTGTGGCTATCTTTGAAGCAGCAAGGCCATTTTCAGCAAAAGGTTTTGTAACCGTATCTCCATTACACTCTAATTTCCATCTCACCTGGTCACCTGTCAGTCCTCATTCTTAGTATATAGGACCATTGAGAGATAAGGCTATATCCATGTGTCATATAAGTAGCTCAAGTCTGGGGTTTTTTTTAATGAATATTTCCAAATTTTAGCCAGATAATGTCTTTTTGCTCTACATACACTAATGTCTATCATACAATTACTTCAGCTGTATCATGGACCAGCCAAACAGGTTGACAGAAAGTGTCTCAAAACATATGGAGATTCTTGTAGCTCTCCTGGTACAGAAGAATCTGACAATATTTATTCTATCTTCAAGTTGCTTATTTGTTTTTGTTTGTTTGTTTGAACCATTTTGGCAATTGCTGCTTCTGCTCTATTTCTACAAACTGCCTTGTGATTTCTACACACTCTGGTTGCTCTGTGCTGTTAGTCTGATAAATGAGAGATTCACACAAAGCATACTTTCTGGTCAGGCCATTTCTTTACAGAGTGGTATGAACAAAGATATCTCCCAGCCATTATTATAAAATAATGTCCTTTAAAGGTTAATGTGATTAATCAGCTTTCACTATCTATTTGAAATGCTACAGAGGAAAGGGGCTAGTCCAGGAATATCATGTTCATATTGTCCTTGTCTTTGTAAGTTATTTCATTCCATTTTCCTGCCTTCGTGGTGAGGTGAAGAAGTGTAATCAGCTGTAGAGTTACCATGTGTGCTGTTAAATCTTGATAAAAGTTATATGAAAGAACAACATTCAGATTCATGTCTTAACTATCATCAGTTCTGATGATTTCCAGGTAGGATTTTGTCTTGCCATGGTCTAAAGTTTTTAATGAAAAAGTCTTATCCTTAGGAGTTAATAGATTGGAGCTTTGAACTCACATCTTAGAAATTATTAGAGAACAATACACATATGCCTGCAATTTTTCATGTTATTTGTTTTCTGGGAAAAGCTTTCATCACCATATGAAAAGCAGAATTCAGAAGTGTTTCTGATTTTCATTAGCATGTGAATAAATGTACAGAAAATGATACAGACATGTAACTTTGCATAATCAAACATGATGGTGAAATCATGAACTGAGGGCAGTAATAGAAGTCCTATTAACTACAAAGAGGCCAGCAGTTTATCTCCTGTCTTTCTGAACTGCAAGTTTGCCTTTTTTTAACCACAAAACTCTTCTGTTAGCAATTGGTCTGAAAAGAAAGATGAAAGCACAGGTATCTGGAATTAACAGAAAGCATCATCTTTAGAGGACAGAAGAACTGTGGCTCTGCTGATTGCATTAAGGGATTTAGGTATTACATAGAACTAGCTTTGGGTTTCTGATCCCTCAACAAACTGAATCTTTGTGATTAACCTTGTACATCAGGTTCTGCTCTTGGAAAGCTGAGAGTGCTGGTGTCTAATGCTCCTACAATGAAATTTAGACAGAATAATGATTCCTGTCAGATTTTGGCTATTATTTTCTGCAAGACCTTTAATACGCATTCATGTGTATGTGCATGTGAATGTGTGTGTGTGTGTGTGTGTGTGTGTGTTGTGTGTGTGTGTGTGTGTGTGCAAAAAGCAAAGCAACCCTGTATACTTCTGAAAATGTAATTCTAACCTTCAAAGAAGAAAAGCTGAGGCAAATAGCATAGGATGCACTTTCCTAAGACTCCTCAGTGACATTAAAAATCATGTGTAAATTTTACCTCAGTTCATCCACTGAACCTCATCTCTTCTGTGGATTCAGATGTCAAGAAGTGTTTTTTTGTGGCCATTTGTGGCACTCCAGGTGCAACAGGGATTTGGGACAGGATTTGGTCTGTAAGTAAATGGATGTCCTCCTTTTTTGCTGTCTAAAGGCATCAACAAGAGGAAAAGCTGTTAAGGAGAAGGAAATTGTGTGACGTCTTATTAAGCAGCATGGGAGCAGGTTATTGACCAGAAGAAACACACATTTTAGAAAAGAAGTTCAAACAGGCATTGTGCACATCTTACATAATTATATCTTGGGCAACCTTTCTGCAGATATGTCTTCAATGACAGCAAGATGTTCACAAGCTCACATTTCAGCTGAATGCTAATGAAATTTGCCTTGATGTTGACATGCACGAGTAAGAGTTCACCCTTCCTCCTGCCCTTCCTAACTTTAATCTCATTTGCCACTGGCTGTGCCTTCTCTTTCTTTATGATTAAATAGTAATTTAGGAGGAATTGTTTATAAAGAATTAATAATTTTTAAAGAGGCTGTTAAAATCAGAATAGCTATAGTCCATAAATCGATTTTTCAGCCCAGACATCCTTACCATTTATGTGCCTGAGAGTATGGTTGCTGTTGGTGTCACATGTCAGAGATGCAGAAGAAACCTTGAAACTTTCTGTGCTTACAAATAAGATTTTTAACAGGAAATGTCATGATTTGTGTAATACGACTTCCTGGACAAATCAGATCCAAGATGTTTCTAAGGTATTCCCTGTATCAAAGATATAATTTCCATGTAAGCTTCTAGAAACACTTGTAATTTCAGCCACCAGAATGCAACTGATAGACCTGACATCTCTAGCTAACTAGGTTTTAATTTCCAGCCTCAATGTTTCTAGCTTAAGCTTCCAGCTGCTAGATCGTGTTAGTTTAAATGTACCACAAAAATATGACAGCTCCCAATGTTTGTACTTTTGTGTCCTGACCACATCACATTTAACCTATTTTTGAATTCACTGAAGAGGCGGCACTGCAGGGTAAGTCACTGTAAGGCAACAAGAAGAGAGTGCATTAGTGATTCTGCAGCAGAGGTTCTTGTGTTCACCTTTAACCATGGGGGAAGTAAAAAAGCTAACACCTTTTTCCTCAAGGAAAAAACAACTTTGTGTTGTCCACAAGGTAAAGAACATACCTCTGAGCAGCCAGCACAGCAAAGATAATGCTCTGCAAAGCAATCTACTAGTTTAATGTATCACAACAGATTTAAGATGCCAAAGCTTAAACAGCTTTAACTTCTTTACACATGGAATTGGGAAGATTTTTGAGGTTTAAAATACTCTTCATCATCCTTTTCTGGACAGTTCCTATAATTTTAATGTTGTTGCTAAGGTAAAGGTGGATGAACTCAATAAAAATTTTCACTAATAAATCATCTAGTGATAACCCTATCTCATCTGTTCAGCAGTTTCCTCCTTTTTGTCACTCTCTTCTTAACTATCCCATTTTGAGCTCATGTTCAGCTCAAATTTGCTTTCAAGTCAGTTTCCTAAAATACCAATGCCACTGGTAAATGTGTCATACATTCTCATCCATAATGTGGGCACAGTCTAGCATGTGATTCACACTCTTGTGCAGAGCTAAACATGTCCTGCTCCCCAATTATCATTTCGAGGGGTTTGTGATATCTGCAAAGTTCACTGGCAAGAATTTTATTTTTCTTTCCACATAGTTAAAAAATATAATGATGATGGTTTTGATCAAAACCTCTTTGATTACAGGGAAAAAAACACAGGGGATATAATTCTTATTGCCAAATCACTAGCTCAGATCTATCATGGTTCCAGAGCTACACTAATTTAGCATGTTCTGCATAGGTTTGATTTCTCTCCATTGTTCAGGCAGATTTCTTAGAGATGATGTCATCACTTTCTCTCTAGGTCCTGCATAGTATATTTGGGAGCTGTTAGTTAAAGTTAACCACATATTCAATACTGAATAAATGAAAATGAGCATATGAAAAGAGATCAGTAAGTTTCATAGTGAGGGAGAAAAAAAGTGTTGAGCTATATTACTGTACACTAGTACAGGGGAGGGACATTCTTCACTTTGATCAGAACTCAAGGTGTGAACCCACCTGAAACCCACAAAGACTTTACTTACACCACTGCTTACAGAGCATCTTATTTTGAATGCAAATTTGTGCAGCAATAAAGACAGATAAGGATGTCAAACTGATCATGTAATGAATTTCTTTTAATAAATAATTTGCATGATAAAAAAATTCCAATTTGTAAAACAAACAAATGCATACACACAGTTTTGATGAGACCTGAACAAGGATTTCATGTAAAAAACAATGTTCCATGTGCTGGAATAAAAATACTCTTTTTCACACTTTTTAATTTCATCACACCAAATCGAACCCTTTACTACTTTGATTCACTTGTAGTGAAACTGAAGCTTTTAAAGAAGTTAGGTAAGAGAGTCTTCTCAGCTGTTGGATTGAGGAAAGCCTTCAGTAACTTCCACAGATGTTCCTACCTCTGCTACCGTCTTCTAATACATGCTGCTTATATGCGAAGTAGATGGAGCTTTGGGTGAACAAGCAGTACAGAAGAAGGTGTTCATTAATCTTCCAAGCAAAAGTGTTCTTTCAAGGTTGTTCAGCCAGAGTAAAATTTATTTTTGTGTAGAGAGGCACAAGAAGGACTCCAATCACAATCCTTTGCAAACAGGGCTTGGGTTAGGGGGAAGAATGTTTTTCAGTTTTTTTTCAGTAAGATGGTAATTAATTTCTGTCGTCAGCTTTAGAAGCTGTCACAGAGCTCCAAAATTTCTGTGAGTCAGACAGAGAAAACCTGCTACTTTGTTTTCAACATACAATCCCAAGTCAACAGCTAGCCATAAACTGTCTTTTATTACCCAGGGAATCGCAAATGCCAGATACTTACCATTCTGTAGGACAGTGGACTGAGGCTAAAGGAAAAGGAAATACTCTGACATAGAGGTAAACCAAAAGCCATAAATCTTTTAAAGGATCATTATAAAACCCAAGTATGCCCTTCCTGAGAACCCTCAAAGTGGTGTAATTACAAGGATATAACATCATCAGATCCTGTTGGTATAAAAGAATACATCTCAAGTGCTGATTGTTCCAATATATTTCAAAGCATAGTCTCAGATGCTTAACAGAATATGAGGGAATAAACATCTGTTGAGACTGATTTATAGTCACAGGCAAACTGTGGCAATAACTCAGCCTCATGTCTGTTTATCATGAGAGATTACAGCTGAAGTGCAGCCAGCCCTAACACCATAATGATTTTTACACAACAAGTCTTTGGGTTTGGTTAGAAGCTAGTGATTCTATGTTGGGAGATGTTTACAGTAATGCAGACTGACATTGTGGTTCAAACATGGCATTGACCAATAGCTTAGAAGCACACTGCATAAAAAAAAATTACATTACAAATCATATTACATTACTGAGCTGGTCTGAAATGGTAGCCAAATTCAGGACAGTAGGGGAAGGCAGCATAGCATAAGGAGAATACTCATTTCAAAGAGTAACAGATGTGCAAATTAAATGTTGGACAAAGAAGTCAATAAGAAGCTCTGTCTTGAAATGTTTTAATTTGCTTGCAGGCAGCAACTTAATTCAGTTAGTACCATTTATTATGGAAGCCATATTTGGGAAAGCAATTGTAGCCCATATGAATGGCAGAAGGATGACATATACAAATGAAAATCCTGTGTTGGCCTGCATAGGGAATCCAAGAAGACAGAGAAAATGTCTGAAAAGAGAAAGAAAAACAACTGCTGGGAAAGTTATGAAGCATATGTTGAAGAGTGAGAGAAGCCTGACTGAAAGGAAAAAAAAAAAAAAATCCATGGAGAGGGACTGGCAATCAAACACATTTTGAGAGGGAAGAGGTGACTGGATGGTGTTGGGCCAGAGCTGACTGAAGAGCTGTGAAGGACAGTGCCTGGGGGTGAGAAAACAGTTGCAGGAGCTCACCTGCAGGATAACACAGGAAAATGTAGGGCAGACTGGAAAGTGGCTCTATGCCACCTTCCTCCTGTGCCGAAAAGAAACCAAATTCAATTCCCATGCTTTATAAAGCGGAATGGAGGATAGCTGATAAAGAAAAATATACAAACAAATATATGTAGTAAACACACAGGCACACATACACATCCCCTGCTTTTCTTCCCAGACTCTCAAAACACTCAATTTTTGCATTAGGGTTTATGTCCGGGTGTCAGAAAAGAGAAACTGCATACAGTTGTGTGGTGGATCTATTTTCTGCTGTGAGACAGGATTAGGAGAAAAAGCAAAGCAGGCCTCAACTTGAAAGGATATAAAGAAAACTTTATTAGCAGAACAAAATAACAAGTAACAAGAAATCAGAATAAAACTTCCGAGAACACCTTCCTTCTTCCCTCTCCACGCCCTCCTTCTTTCTGACAATGTACAGAAAAACAACACCTAGAAATCTTAGTCAGTCTTCCACCTCTAAAATAGTCTTTCTTCAGTTTACTTAAGGAGAAAAGTATCTTTTGCTAATGCTATGGAAAACTCCCCACAAGAGAAAAGAAGCTTTTTTGGCTTCAATTTTCACAAAAAACAGCGACCTGAGAACTTGCATTTGTGAAGTTCTTCTCATTTTTCACAGTTCTTACGACCGTGCTTCTGGTCCGTGTCAACTCATTGGGGTGCTATTTTAAGAATGAGCCATTATAGCATAAAATAGAAGTTCTTTTCATCCATCTCTGAGAACAGAGGTCTTCCCTTTTTATTCTCGGGGCAAGGTTTCTCATCTATATTTACTGTTCAAGCTTCTCATTAGACTACAGGTACTTCAACTTTTGTTTACTGAAACACTGGTGCCTCGGCTCATAACTGCAGTTAGGACACGACATCCCCCCAAAGCATTCCATGAATTTATAGGGGAAAACCCAAAATTTGATATATTAAATATACCTATTGCAGCCTCACAAAAGAATTTTAGCCCAAGCTTAGCGGTAGACTGTTCAACCTCTTTAATCTAGAATTTGACTCTCTTTACTGACCTCAGAGTCCATGTTGCTGTCTCTACAAAGTCTCACTTTTTCCTTCTTTCTGGTTCGGGAGAGAACTGGTGTTCATTGGTTCGTTTGTCCTCAAGCTGTTATCAATTGAAACAGTTTTTATAAAGTCCTACAATGCTGAAAGGTTAATTTAGTCCAAGCTCTCCTTCGGGAACACGGCTCACTCTTCTCTCTGCTGGCCGTGCTCTGCTCCGGCACCGTGCGGCTGCTGCCGGTCTGCAGCGGGGTCACGGCTGCTCCTGGCCTCGGGGCCGCCCCCAGCGCGGACCACAGGAGCCGCCAGCGCTGGTCCTGGTGCTGGTACAGCCTCTGGCTGACATGGCTCGGTGACTGCTGGAAAAAAGACCGGCAGGTTCTGCCGGCGAAGGGGCCCAGCCTGCCGGGACCGGGCCCCGCGGGCTCCCCGGTGAGGGCTCGGCAGCGCTCAGGGCCCCTCCGGGCACGGGGAATCCCGGCCATGAGGGCCGAGCCGGGCCGAGCGGGGCCGAGCGGGGCCGAGCGGGCCGAGCCGGGCCGAGCCGGGCCGAGCGGGGCCGGCCATGAGGGCCGAGCGGAGCCGAGCGGCCCGGCTCAGCTCTCAGCGCCTCCCCGAAGGGCAGACGCCAAGAGAGGCACTCCCTTCCCAACCTGTGCTTAAATGTGTATTTGCAAAGGAGGATCCACCCTTTTCGTTGGTTTATTCTTGTGTCAATATCAGAAATTGGCCACTCGGGGCCAAAACAGGACAAGTGGTGATAGCACTTGTCCTTAAAGAACAAGCCATAGTCCTACGCAAGCTGTACACATCATCCTCATAGGTGTGATCTGCAAAAGAACACCAGAATAGAGCTACATCCACAGAATAGTAGGAAACCAAGCAATGTGACATCCCACATGGTTCTTTGCCCTTTTGAACTTTGGAAACTGCTAGAAACCACGAATGGATGTTCTTAGAAATAGCAGCTTTTCTAGGTGAGGCTTTGCAGGAAAAGACTTTTTTGTCACAGCACTCTTCAAGTTTTCTAAATATCTAATATTCTGATCTGTTTCTGACTTGCCAACCTAACTAAAAGCAGCTAAGGCAAATTCAGACATTGCAGAAGGAACAGACTGAAAAGAGTCAGGGAAGGAAAGAATTAATCTCTGGCCAGCCATTTAATAAGCTACATGCAGTAGAAGCATCAGAAAAGAATGGAAACACTGAACTGGAATCCTTAAATACATTTGAAATGCAAAAATTTTAATACTTCCTTGATATATTATTTCCCCAGGCCATGATTTATTTCAGACTCTTTCCTCTGAACTTTGAACCCTGTATCAATTGCGTTTTACATTGAAATATCTGCTTTTTTCACTCTGGCAAGCGCTGAGCATCCTCCAATTCCAGCACCCTCAGAACAGCTCAAGGAATGCTTAGGAACGGGTGCTGTTAGCAGACCAGGTGATCCCACAGGAGTTACAGCAGACAGCATGAATTTGGTCAGGATGTGAATGTTGTGGGTGGCTGCTCAATTCCATGAAATAGCTGAGCAGCACACTGGGATAATTCTACCCTGCCACCACAGTCACCCTGCTTCAGGGAATTTCTTTGCCATGGTGAGCCTGGAGGATGAGGGAGACACGGTTGGTCCTGTGGTTGCGCCAGTGAGAGTGTCATGACCATGGGAAGCTCTCAATGATTTGGGAAATTAAGTGGTACAAGCACCCAGCTGCCACACACCCCTAAAAATTTAACCAAGCAGATAGAATAGGAGGACAGGGGAAAGGATGGAGGAGTAAAATCATTCCAATAAAAACAGATAAAAAATTATATTGTTAAAGATCTTCTGTATTTTGCCTCCTTTGTCATTGTTAAAACAATAAAAGAGTTGGAGCATCATAATGAATCTGTCATGACTGGAGATTTGATTCCTAAAAATGAGAAAATGGAATAATATCTTAAGAAAGAAGAAATTTTGGTCTTAAATTCTGATTGCACTCTCACAATTTTTGGTTTTAATAAGTGGAGCAACCACAGAAGCAGCAAAAAGCAACAGACCTTGTTCACAGACCATGACAATCTCAGCTCTGGAAACTTCCTGGAGGGTCCATTTGTTGCAGGGACAGAGGGCAAAGCAAGCCAGTTAGCCTCCTGCTGACACTATTTCCTATGTAACTGCTTATGAAAACTGCCCATGCTGAGCAAACTCAAGCTAGTAAAGATTCATTTTAAAGAGAAAGGTTATATGCAAATATCTTTTTCTTTATAGAGAGAGGGTATCTCTTTTCCACTTTTCCATTGCAGAGGCGCAGTGGATGGCACGTGTCTGTGCATGCATTAACACATGAGGTGCCAGTTTTCTTTCACATGTGCAATATAAATCACAGCACCATGCAAAGTTGTGGTGCTAGAGGTTCAATAACAACCTATTTGAAAAGGGTATATGGAGTATTTATGTAATATCCTGTAATACATCTTTAGGAACCAAAACTGAGGATTTGATTAAAAGTGTAATATAGTGACTGCCATAAGAAAAAATACTTGAGTTTCAGTGTCAAATTAGTACAGTCTCTATTTGAACCTTGCCAACCTGCTGTGTATCAAACCTCTTATTAGGGGCCTGTTCCTGGTCTGATCCCATAGAACCACTTTCAAGTGTACTTTAAAACACTCATATTCTCACATACTGCACCAAGACCTGATGGCCTGAATTAATGAAGCAGGAAGACTTTCATTTTAACCTTTTAAAACCAATACGCTTTTTTCATAGATATAAGATATCCCCACATCTTCCTCGTTCTTTCCTACAGATAGTCCTGTGCTCCTTTCCACAAAGTTGAAATCTCAGCTCCTCTGGTTTTATAACATATCAGTAAAGGAACTGAATTCCATAAATTCAGGTATGAATGAAGTAACATAGGCAAAAAAAGGGGATAACAATACAAAGCCACTGCTATGGTGTGTTCAGAAACATTTGTTCCCTTTGCCAGGGCTAAACATTTCACTGCTGCCTTCCTCCTGGCTGCCTTTCACAGCTGATCCAAGAGATGCCAGTCATGTATTTTAGATATGCACAGATCAATCTACAGAGTATGTATGCTGCCTACATGCTTCAGAGTACTAGGCTATGTGTTAGCACTCAGGGTTGGTTTTGTATGGGTATTTCTAAGCAAGAGAATCTACACCTGAGAGTGATAACCCTATCTAAGTAATTTTCGTCCTCTCCTGTTATCTTGGAGCCGTGATCCTCTAAGCTCTTCCAACTTTGCAAGGTTTCTCCATAAGTGTGCATTGCTTTGCATTCCCAGGGTTAATCCTACCTATCTGTTGTATAGGTACAAAAGAAGAAATGTGATTTGTATTGAAAGAGAAAGAGGCTGATGAAAAATCCTGCTTCCAAATGTACTGCAATATTCATTTGAAAACTAAGTAAAAAAGGAGAAGGAATAAACTCTGACCTAGGGAGAGATGGTGGGAAATCTTTCTATTGCTTAGGTTCTCATTTACATGTAAGCTGCTTCTAGCTGGCTCCTGCAATTTAAATCCACTTTTATTCTGATAAAGCCTTCAATTCTGTTTGAATAAAAGGGTTTTGCAAGTCTGGGGAAAATGTCAGTTTGTGTATGCTGTGCTGCCAATAAGCTTTTCTTTTTCCAGCTTCTTATTGTTATTCTCTGCTAAAATGTATATGCAGGTACATGCACATTCACTTTCTTTCAGAGAACATTTTATGTGAATCATTCAAAAGTACTTCAGGATCATTTTGAGATTTACTTCAGAAAGAGGCTTAGCAGATGTAGGCTCCATGTTAAAAGCCAAGGAGACTTGTGAGACACCAGAGACACCTGCCATTACTGGTTTCGTTCTGGCTGTCAGGTTTGTCAGGGATTTTTCTCACCTCTTGATTTCTTAAATCAGGTGTTCACGGGTAACTAATATTGACTGGGCACAAAAGGATTTGTGGGTAAAGAATGGAGTACAAATGAAATTATATAGAGTAAAGTGATACCACTGGGGAAGCAAAGAGCCTGGGCTGTATTACAGGAATGTTGTCAGCAGGACAGAAGTAGTTACATTTACTCACTCACCTCGACTGTCTTGTAACGTAAGTACTATTTGTTCAAGATTTATGCATTTGCCCCTAATATAAATCTTTTCTTCTGGAATTTTTCTCAAGACCATGTAACTATATTTGCTGTAGCAATGTCTGCTGATTTTTTTCTGACTTTTTCTGGCTGTCTTTTGACAAAACAGGGCCTCCCTGTCTTGTATCTTTATTTCAGTGCTTGTGTTTGGAGTAAAATATTCTGGTTGCTCCAGCTATCTGGTTCCAGAGCTGCTTCCTTCAAACACCAACATAGGCTTTGTCAGGACATCACTGTGCATTGAGTTCAAAAGCATTGATTTTTTTTCCTATTATGTTCTAAACTTAATTCTTACATATGTTACTTCATTAACAATTATTTATAATAAAATTAGTAGTACAGTCATGGCTTCAATTAATCACATTTCTTCAGTAATTCTCTGTATTGACTATGTGAAAGTTATTAGAAGTGTGAAAAAATTATTTTGAATAAACTATTTTAACTTCATAATAAAGAGAAATACAAACAGAAATAGAAGAGTATAAATTACATTGTCATTTTGCAGTTTCCAATTGGTTAGAAATTTAAAATGCAACCCTTTCCCCCAGAAAAACAAACCAGAAACAGCGGTTGCCAGAAAGAAGAGACTAAATCTCCACATATATAAATATATTCTATTGTTTAGAGGTCAGAGTAATTTAGGAGGTTGCTGATAACTTCTTTAATAAGAAATTAATGAAACTTTTATTTCAGAATCCCTAACATTGCAATTCATATGAAATTCTCTTTTCAGCCCAACTACTTTAATAGTTTATGAACTACTTAGATTGTTTTTCACTGGAAATTCCTAAGAAAATTTTATGGTCTCCCCACAATAATTATATAATAACAATATTATTCCAATGCAAGGACTACACTGCAACACTCATCTGTAACCTTCTGGGAGTTGCTGGCATGTACCATAAAGCTGTACTGGCCTCAGAGGAATAAGTATATCAGGCTGGCCTTCTTTTCTCCATTGCCATACACTCAATACAAGGCTCCAGTATTCTATTTCTGCTGCCTTTGGCATCTCAATTTAAGGAGTTACTACCCACTACTGCTATTAGCATTTAGCCAAGGTCTATCCCATCCCATTCAAGAAAAATTCTCCATGCTGCTAGATCATAGAATGAGAAATCTTATTTAAAAGGCAGAATTTGTTTCAGAAATACAAGGTTTCAAATCCAGAAAATTAATTAAAAGTAAAGCATTGATTAATTGCTTCAGGTAGATTGACAGATCTTTTTTCTTTTTTTTAATAGTGGAGAAATAATGTACTAAGCCTTTGCATTCATGTAAATCGAAGTACTCAAAATTATGAATACCGGTTTTAGAGTTTAAAAATAAGTTTAATTTTCCCTTTTATTATTATCTAAAATCATACTTTAAAAAGTGATTCTAGCTTATTTTGTCCACTAATCCTGCACAAAATGCATTTTGAAAACAGCTGCAACCCTGGCAGTTTCTAGTTTTCAATTTTCAGCCTGAACTTTAAGATTTTCGTTCCATAATTGTTTCATCTACTTCGAGAAGGCCAGTCTCAGCACTGTTGTATTCGTAAATGAACTGGGCCAGCTCAGTTAATTGACATTAATTTGTTCATGTTGCTGCTTTGGAAAAATTTCAGGAGAGTCATGCTAGGCTCACATCTTTTCCTTTTGTCCACAATTCTCTCAGGAAACTGTAATTTGCAACTTGAAGGCCAAACAAATGCCCCCCCAAACTCCAACCCATTCCAAAGGAATATTTTTTTCAAAGGAACTTTGCACAGCCAAGGAATACTCACATCCTCACTTCCACTGCATCAGGTGGTTGTAACCATCTCAGAATCTCAACATTTTTTATTTCCATAAACCCAACCAATTCTGCCTAAGTGGTAGTTAAAGCCACAGAAAAAGGTTTTTTACCTTTCTTTTCTAAAGCTAGGCTTTAGGTTTGCTCCATTGCTGTCATCCACACAAAAATACCCTTAGAGAAAGTCTTGTAACACCCCACAGAACAACACCAATGATACTTGGTTTCTGTATTCAGTAATTCCCCTTCAAAAAGAGCGATTGCCACGCTTGCCAGAGATGTTACAGTGGTGGTCATTTATGCTCCTACAGAATTTCAATCATAAGGTTTCTACTGTAACATTCTATGGTTGAGACTGATGGTGTCATTCCATAGTTTTCATTTTCTACCAGCTACTTATAATATTAATTCAGTTATCATATTTTGTTGATTTACATACTGGGGAGTCATGTGTCCATGGAATCCAGGCCTCCCAGAGCATCTTCTGTCAGCTGTTGTCCATATGGGAGGTTTGATACTTAGTGAGCTCTGTGGCAAATGTGGAGAATGTGAGTAGAAAGAGGAACAAAAACTTTTTTTGAATTTCACTGGTCACCGGACTCTTCATTGCTGGTTAGATCATAGCCTATTTTTATCTTGCTAAAGTTTCTGTAAAGTCTGCAGTCTTCTACAGAAGTGGCTTATTTGCTCTTCCTGTGGAGAAAGAATAAATCTGCTTTTTAAGGGGGAATGTTTTTTGCTATTCATTCCTTCACTTTCTGCAATGAAGTTGCGTGAAATATGATCCACTCAGAAGTAGCTAGGGTGAAAATGCTCATTTTTCTTGAGATTCATTGCACTGTATATCCTTTTCAGCATAACTGTGTAACGTGGTTTCTGTGTGGCTGGCAGCACCATGATTCTATATACTTTTATCAGTCTTTATTACATAAATCTACAGAGTTTTATTTTTTTCCCTGGTCCTTTTCTCCCGTTCACTCGAATCATTATAACAAGTTTTCAACATTGTTTCTTCAGAGACATACAGTTAATTTTTTCTAGACTGCTGTCTTATGAATCTTTATTGCATCTGTTTTGAGCTCCCCAGTGATTATTTCTACATCAATAATATCAAGTCCTCCATCTTGTCAGCTGTAACAAAGTTGCTTAATATTCCAGTGGGAAACCTCTATGATATGTAATAGTTGACACAATTTTTCATTTATGTATAAGAAATTATTAGAATATTTTCATGTCCGTCTTTTATGTGCCCTGATGGGCTCCAACTAAAACAAATTATAAACCTTATTGTGATTGACATGAGTTTTGTACATGTTTCTAAGATCTGCTGCTTTCACTGCCTGGATTTAAGCACAGACATAAACCAAGCATATGCTCTTTGTCTGATTTAACAGCCAGTTTAGGTGTTTACTAATATATACTTGCATTTCTACTTTCTGCCACTTCTTCTCATGTCTTGGTAACCTCTTACCCAATATCTCTCAAAAGATACATTTTTTGAGCCTTTCTGGACTGAGTAAACTGGTGCTGTTTGAATGACCACAAACAATAATATGACTTTTGTCATTCTGAACACAGCACTATCAAAATATGTGCATTGATGAGCAGTTATTTGATTTTAACTTTTCTATTTGATCTAATCATCATTGAAGTCTGCTGTAAGAGTGACTGTTTGCAAGTGAAGGGACAATTAGATAATTTTCTTGGAATTCTTTAATGTAAAATATGTGACTATGCCGTTTGGTTAGCTAATAAAAGATCTTCCTGTGAATTTTTTATTGATTAAAAAAAAATACAGCCGAACTTTTGTTTTGCAAATAAAAGGCGTCCTGATACTTAAGACAGAGAGTAGGATTTGCAAGTGGCAAAATTATGTTATTGCAATGCTCAGTAATAATACTCTTTTTGAAGACATGTGAGATAAACGGTGGTGTGACAAAAAATAAATAAAAAGTCATATAGGTTAGTGAGGATTAACAAACATTGTGCAAACTCTAGAATGACCTAGAAAAGCAGCATTATTTTGCAAAGAAGTACTAAGAAAATTTTGTATTTTAATATGTGGCCACATCTGATATGGAGATCCTTCACCCTTTCATAACTCTGTGCCCTGGATTTTCAATTACTCTTAAGCTTTTAAGAAAAGCATTGTGTCATTATGGACAATATAATTAAGAAATGTACTTCTTGTGTAGTGGTGGTCAGAAAAGTTAATTAATTATAAGGCTGCATTAAGAACAAGGTGGAGAACAAATAGGAAAATATAATGAATTCTTTTATGCATGCTGATATTCCAAACTTACCTTGAATATGAAATTCACTTTACACTGTATTATTTCAATAGAAGGGGATGTAAAAAACATAACTATCTCACCAAAGAATAAGAAAAGGCAATGAAAGAATTCATCAGTGTTATGAACAAGTGAGATGATTGCATCAGGAAACAACAAAAAGTTCAGGGCTGTTTCAGATGGGAAGATATTAAAGATGGAGAGAAGATATAACTAGAGGGGACACAGTAGAAACACGCAGAGGAAAAATGATACCAGGGAAACTGAAACAGTGGTGCCATTTGTACCTTCCAATAACAAAGCAAAGGAGCTGTATAATTGCTTTCAGCCATTAAACAGTAGCTTCATAATGTTCAAAAGAAAATCCCTTCCCTTTCTGTAATGAAAAATTAACTTGTGAAATGCAATGGTGCAAGAAATTGAGCAAATAGCTTAGTGTGATGCAAGGATAGATTTCAATGCCAAGAGGGAATAAGCAAAGACTCTGCAATCACGCAAAGTAAAATAAACAACAGAGGTCATCAATCCTAATGCTTCTAGCCATAGCCATTCATGTACCAGCTATTCGTTTTATTCATTATCACTACAGCTGTGCTTTGAGGAAACCATCACAACATTGGTTAGATCACCACAGGAGATTAAAACTACCTCCTAAATGGGATCTTGATCTATGTGTTGCCACATGTCATCTCCTAAATTCCTAACGGTGGAGGCCACTAACCTGAAACCACCGCAGACTCCCTGGCTCTGCTCATGCTGGAATGAACTCTTTGCCTGTCTTTCCAAGCTCCTCACAGGGGACACGGCCTTTGGGAATAGGCAGGCAAATTACAGCAGTGACTCTGTCACACTGATTTATCGATTGCACTTAGGGGTTGTAGTATAGGGTATTTAATAATTTCCACAATAACACAACACACTGCTTGTGATTGTCACTTTTTTCTTCTCAAAAGAGAAATTTACACAGTGTGCAAGCATAACATGGCCCTGGGTACTAAAAAGGTGAGAAAATCACCAATATGTATCTCAGAAATACTTAATTCCTAAAGCAATAAACCACAGCCAGAGAAATGGTCCTATTGCACCTGAGATTGAATTCTGGCCTTTTCTGTCAGTAGCTTGCTGCTGAACAGACCTGTACCCTGCTCATGGGACGTCAGCCAAGCCCTGCTGCATCCTCAAGAACTCCTTAGGAGCAGTCAAAGAACTTGTGCTGTGATAGGTTGTAATCAGTTGCCTGCTCTGTTTGGGATCAAGTTTCTGGAGAGCTCTGGGAGGGACTTTTTGAGCTCTTGGGAGTGTAAAAATTCGGTGCTTTATCTTGGACTGATCCCCTGCTAAATGGTTTGACACTTCTGTGGGCTGAAGCAAAGGGAAGAACAGGTGCCAGCTTCCCTCTGGTGGAAGCTGGTTCTATCATTTGTCTCAAGAGCCCCACTACCAGAAGTCTCCCTCCCAAAACCCAGAGACTGTGAAGGTCCCTGTTTGTCAGCCAAATTACATGTAAGAGAGGGTCCTGGCTCAGTCACATTGACATCAGGGACAAAGTACTCATTTGGTATGGGTGCCTGCAATATGAATGAGTGCATGTAGGAGGAGGTTCGTAGCAGAGACTTGAATGCAGAGTGTGTAATTTGTGGGCTATTGGTTGCTATGGAGTCCAACTGAAGTGGAAAGTGACAGCAAAAAAACCTCATAATAGTTTTATGTACAAGAACCTCTAGCAGAAACATAACAAGGGAAAATTTTTATATCTTCAAGGAAGTCACTGAGAGGCAATTTTTGCATGATAAAAAAAAAAAAAGGCAATATTTTTTTCTCAGGCTTGTACATTTCCTCTTTACTGGCTGCGGCAGAGGCTTACAGCACACTCTAAGCAGGAATTCAAAGCCCGTGTGTGAATGGCCTTCATTCAGTTATAAACTAAGCTATGCATCTCTAACATTAGAAATGTGAAATACAGTTCAGATCTCAGCTTAGTCTATGCTATTCTTTGTATCCAATGCATTGCTGGACTAAGCACTTCTGAAGTAAAAAACTGTACACCAGGTTTTTTTTAACTATCCAGTCTGTTGTCCTGGATGTAAAGTTACTTGTGAATTTTATTTATAGAATGACACAGATGCTGTGGGGAAAAACTTGCTATCTTTTCGTTACAAAACAGGGGAGATGTTTGTTTGAAGCTGACATACTGAAACAACCAAAGATAGCTACACTGGATGTGATGGAAGAAGTAATTTGGAGCTCTGACATTAACTTAATGCAACCCGTGTTTTACTAAGTAGGAGTTTCCTGTGCCTGTATTCTGTTTTGACAGAGAAATAAAGGAATAAGTAATTTAGCTTGGGCATGACAAAGAAGGGTTTGGTACCCTACAAAAAAAGAAAAATACCCTTATATTGTTGTGTAATAATTTTTCCAGTTTGCATGTCAGTGAATTATTCATATTTCTTGCAGTTAACAAGTTTATATGGCTTTGAGTTGTTCTATGAAGAAAGTTACCTACAGCAGGCCAAAATATTCTTTGTGAACATTTGCTGTTAATGCAACCCATTTCCTCTGTGAATTGCAGGCAAGCCTTGTTAATTTCTGTACATATATGTGCTATTCAAATCTGAGACAGAGGAGACAAGCCCTTTTCAGTGCATGACTCAGCTGTGAGCTCCTCTGTTTGACTGTTCATCTTCTCTAGTACAGGATTAGTCAAGTGAGTCACCATGTTCATCTGTGATTCTTCATTTTGAACTTATTCTTCCTGATTATTCTTTAGCCAAGGGCTGCCCTGCATTGTGCATGGTTCATATGGGAGATCTTTCCTCACCAAAAGTGATAAGCTGTGAAGATCAGGTCTTGCAGCAGCTAGAGTGATTGCCATTTCCCTCTAATGCCAGAGAGGCAGGGTAGTTACGCAGGATCATGAGTTTGAATCAAGACATGAATCATCAAGGACTGCATGTTAATAATGTACTGATTTCAGCAAGGGTGAGGTTTCATTTTCTAAAATAAATATGCACATTTATTTGTAAAAAAATACAGAGTTTTCCAAGAATACAATCATGGAAGGTGGGGGCTTTCTTATCAATACTTCATGAGTAGAAGGGAGAATTTATTCTGATGAAATAAATTACTTCATATGATTTATGAACACCTTTTCAAAGCCTACTCTTGGTTGGATTCCAGGGGCATTGTTTTATTCATATTTTATGAATAACATACCTTGGTTGGGTTTGGGAACAATTAAAATATTTCCTGGGTTCTCCTTGTCCACCTGTATGGATCTGCTGTGTTGTTCATGTCTCCCCTTCTAAGCTTTTTATAGAATCATGGAATCATTTGGGCTGGAAAAGTCCTTTAAGATCATCGAGTCCAACTGATAACCCAGCTCTGCCAAGTCCACCACTAAATCATGATCCTTAGTGCCACATCTGCACATCTTCACACATGTCCAGGGCAACCCTTTCAGTGAAATTTTTTTTCCAAATATCCAAACTAAACCTCTCCTGGAACAAATTAAGGGCATTTCCTCTTGTTCTATCACTTGTTACCTGAGAGAAGAGACTAACCCTCACCTTGACATCTTTTTTCAGGTAGTTGTAGAGAGTGGTAAGGTCTCTCATGAGCCTTCTTTTCTCCAGGCTAAACACCTTTACCTCCCTCAGCCACTCCTCACGTGACTTGTAGTCCACTTTACACTTCACCGGCTCCTATTACCCATCTATAAACCTGCTCCACACCTCAGTATCCTTCTTGTAGTGAGGGGCCAAAACTAAACACAGGATTTGAGACGCAACCAGTTTCTTCAATTTGGATTAGCTCAAATAATTTGGGGCAACCTGAAGATGTGTTTCTGGTCCTTCTTTTGCTTCCTCTTCTGTGTTTTACTCCCAGTGGGAATCCTCCTTGCAGGGCAGTGTCAGCTCTTCCCGCTTAGAAGCTAAATATGGATTTTTGCTCTCTTGGTGATTTTTCTATATGGAGGGAACAAAGCGAGAAGTGGTCTCTTACTTGATTTGTATCTATGCCATGTTTGCAACTTGCCAAATTTTATAGAGCTTTGGCCACCTTTTTAGTATTAGAGGAGAGAGGCTCTTACTGCATATTAACTTAGGGATGTTAAGCTGAATTATCTGCAACTGCCAAGATAGCGGCACTGGTCCAAATTTTTTAGTCTGCTGTCTTGTGGGACAATCAGGATTTGTAGTGACAGCTTGTTTTTGCTTACTACCAGACAATCTTAATGGCTTCAGCTGCCAGTACTTCTGTACATTTGTACTTTTAACTATCTGAATAATCCAATTAATTTCACTAGCCTGCCTAAAACAGAGCCTGTGCTTAACTATTCAGAAAGAGTAATGTCAAAAGCCTTTACTGATGCTGTCTTCTCCAAAACATACCACTTTCTTTCAGTATGTCTTAACTGACCCCTTATTTGCCAACAGTCCCTTAGCTTTGTTATCCACGGATCTCTTCAAAATGACTGGTGGCAGATACATGCAAATGGATCATTTTATTTCCTTGCAATGTCTTTATCCCCTTTAATTGTTCCCATTGCACCCTGGTACTCCACTGAGCCTTCTGGTTCTCTCACAGACTGCTTACACCTCTTATAATTAAGTAATTTCTTCTTATTTATTTTCAAGTTATGCCGTCGGCTAATCTCCCCTCCAAATCCCTCAGCTAAACCATCTTCATTTTTTGTGTTACGTTATTGCTCCCTACCACTAGCTTATGTTGGGCTAACTTCCCATTTTCCAAAGGGTATTTGAAGAGCCTCTTTTGTGGTACCTTTCCATTCAGCCAAGGCAGATAGGCACACTCTCTCCCTCCTCCTTTTTTCTCTTTCTGAGGCTTGTGCAAATCTTTTGTAACTCACTAGTGACTCACTTCAGTAGGCTCCATGCTGAATCCTTACAGGACCTTACAGATTTCCCTTTGTGTAATTGTAATTTATTTCACTTTTTTTTTCTGTGTGAGAGGTTTAAACTGGTGAGGAGGGGGGTTGGAAGAGGGGCAGGAAACATTAAGTGAAGGAACAAAAGAGATGGACTAATAAAAAGTGGTTCTGTGTTCATGCATAGAAAATTATTTGGATGCAAATCAGTCACACAGCTGAATGATTTGTCTCAAAGCCCCAAGACTAGGGAGCAGAGGGCTTCATCCTCAAGTGGCAATCTGCCTGATTTCTATCCAGGCTCTGCATTCACAGAGCAGTGTGTCTGCAAACAACCCACCTGGAGGACTTATGTGCTGCTTTCATGTCTCCCTGTACTCATCAGAAAAACGTCTTTGTGTTCACTCTGAGTTATTTCCTGCACTATGTCTTCAAATCGCAGATACATAGAGAGGGGAGGAATGTAGGCAGGCACAGCCAGATTAGTAGCAAACTAAGAAAATTGAGTGCCATATCTCCCAGGTAAATAATTTCTACTGAAAGTACGGGTGAGTAATTGCTTGATAAATTGGAAATTTATATAGACACTCAAACAAAGACTGGAATTCCTCAGCACAGAGTCTGAGGGGAAAATTTTGCACTGAAATAAATGACAATTTTGCATTGTCATTTAGATTTTGAATTGATTACAGAAGATGTCTTGTATCCACCATTTCCAGACAGCCCCACAGGAATCATTACACAGGCTTTAAAATCATCAGTGCTAGCAGGATCATGAATATAAGTTTGAATGTACTCTTAAGAAAACTTCTTTCCACAAATGAAGGACAAAACCTTTTTTTGTAACAATGCGGCCATGTTTTCTCACCTTTGTGTGAAATAAAAATCATTCCGTTAATTCTAAATTTGAGGTCATGATTATTCCATTTTCCCCAATGTCAATGCCAGTCATTGATACAATTTTGAATTGATGCCAACAGAAGTGCAAAGAAGACTGGCATATATATGAGGACACTTTTGGGGGCACTGCACAGGTCTGGGAGCTTCCATGGGACAGTTCTTGTAGAAGGCTGACCACCTGAAGGAGGATGCTGGGGTAGTGTAGGGTATATTAAGTAGATATGGTCTACAGGTACATTTGTGTTTTTTTCACCATTGAAAGTGTGGTCATCTGATGCTGCTGCTTGAAAGTCATCACCATTTCAGCTAAGCAGTAGGTAGTATATCACAGTTTTTCAAAATAAAATTAGACTAAAAACATACGTGCCAATTGCCAATCCAATCAGTATGCCTTCTCCTGACATTGCTAAGGAAATACTCCTTCATTTTAGCTCTTTAGCAGAGCTTCCCCATAGGACTTGAAAAGGTCAAGATTGTCCTGTAACTCTAAATGAGGGAGGGGTGACTTGGTATGCAGCTAGAAATGAGGTATCTTTAAGCTCGATTTATTGCCCCAGCAATTTTACTTCAGAGAAGCTTCTACTTTTGCAGAAAGGCAGAGTGCAGAAGCAGCTTTTTCAAGGAATCAGGTCTTTAGAGAAGGAACGTACATTTCCACTCAGAACCTGCTGAAAGAAAAGAGAAAGAATCAGAGAACACTTCACCATTTACTTTTAATAGAAATTTACCATGTGGTGATGCCATTCAGGGGTAGACCTGGATGACAGAGAAATTTGTTTTGACTGCACATGCATTTTTTCTCTCAGGCAGAATTTGAAACAATGCTCTTGAAGGTTTGGGAGGATTTGTTTTAAATTAATGAAAACAGTGGAAAATAACTAAATTAAAATCTCCATGGGAGAACATGGTATGAACCTTCCCTGTAAAAGACCTCAGACCTCATGAAAACTTGAGAATTAGACTGAGGTAAAACAGATTGCACTAGCAGTATAGTACAATTTCATTTTACACAAGGTTAAGCTGCACTTTGTGAAGCTTTTCTTTCTTGTTGCTTTCTAATGGAACGTATTGTTTGTAAATAATCTTAATGAGAAGGACAGATGAGGATAGCATCTAATTCAGCTTATTTGGGTATAAATATGGACTAGTCATTAAAGTGTTTAAGTCTCAATTTTCTGAAATGGAAGTAGTGAGAAAATGGAAGTAGTGAGCAGCCCAGGCTTCTCAGTGCAGACTTTCACTTTAAAGAAAACATTTCAGCAATTTCTTCTCTTTTACTTGTTAATATGCTTCAGACCCTCCAAGGTTTTTAATTATTCTCCCAGAGATGAGGGATGCCTTGTGGCTAGCTTATGGTTGCTGATAATTAATAAAGAGTTTTCATTTTGAGTGGATGTAGCCATTCATGTTGCATTTGGCTTGCAAAATAAGGCAACTGTCAAACTTTATTGTGTAAAGCCTTGGATCATTCCCTACATTCATGCAGGAAGGTACAGAACCTAGTTGTAATGATATCTTTTATATTAATATTGTACTGATTTATTTATTTTTCTGAAAATAAGGGAAAGAATAAACTGATAAGAAGAAGGGAAACAAACTGGTAAAGTATATCCAAATGAGCAAGGATTTAAATTGATAGCTTGAATTTATTTCATTTCATCTCACACAAATAGTTTCCCAATGTAGCTTAGCTATTGTAGGGACTCCTAGCAAAATTGAGAAGATCTCATTCAGTGTTTCTTTTATCCATCAGTGAGCAGGATTTATCACACTAAGCATTTTTGGTGCAGGAGCTCTTTAGAGACACCTCTGAAACAACTCTTTTTCAGGATAATTCTACTGGAATAAATCCCTGTCCTTCACTCATGCCCCACCCACCACAAAACTGAGTATCTTGAGGTTTGAAGATAACTGCAATGATTGATTTTTTTTTCCTGCTTTTGCTTTAGGAACTCCTTCATAGATATCCTTCGAGCTATTCTACTTTCCTTGGAAGTGCTCATTGAAGATCAGGAGCTTCAGATAAATGGCTTCATTCTAATTATAGACTGGAGCAACTTTTCCTTCAAGCAAGCTTCCAAGCTTACACCATCTATCCTCAAACTGGCCATTGAAGGGTTACAGGTAGGTGGAGGATAACACATGTACCTGCAACTTTTATTACTGCAGACAGTGATTTTACTTCATCAGGCACTGGGAAAAGAGAAGGGAGGAGAAAATAATCCAGAATTCTTTAATGTTCCATCCACTTGCAGCACAGATCAATTTTCAGACATCTCGTTTTGTCTGTCTTTCACTTTTATTTCAGTTGTAAATCAATGTAGCCAGCACATGTGTTACTTACCACAGCATTAAGAAGGAAGGTTAGAGATTTGAGGTTTAATCCACCAGAGAATTCAGGGGATTAGAATCCAGCAGTGTCTGCCTTCTGGAGTGTGCAGTCCACATGCAAGCGCATGTGTGTGCAGAGGGAGGGTAACAGGAGACGAGAGCAGTTCCCTCAGCAGATGGAAGTGTGCTGTCATGTTCACGGGGATGGATTTGAGCTGGAAGGAAATGAGGAAGAGGGAGGACAAGGCTCGCTGTTGTGTCCTCATTCTGACTGCCTTCCTTTGTCACACAGGATCCTGTTACTTTATGGGTCAAACTGTTGAGGGCTGCATGTCCACTTGGAGCTTGCAGATAAATAGGAGCAAGTTAATCACGTGCTGTTACAAGGTTAGGTAGAAAGTGAGGACAAGGCAGCGGGGGCCTGACGGGCCACCCTGAGGATGGGGCAACCTGAGGATGAGGATAAACTGTGGTGCTCAGAGAGGGCTTCAGCCCCTTTCACTAAAGCCTGAGCCCATCTCTGATGCTAGACCTGAGATGGACTTTAAAGTCTGAAGTAGCTTTACATCACCTTACTATTTGAGGGCATTTGATATAGTCCAAGGACTATTTAGGTTGGAAGAAGCACTGGAGATCACTTTGACTCTGATGACTTCAATCTTATACCAGCTTGCTGAAGGACCACATGTTTTCATGCAGTTACATATTTAAAAGGAGAGATAAGTAATTGCTTTTTCTTGCTCCGTACTTACCAGATATCCTGTTGTTTTAAACACTTCAAGAAAAATTCTCTCTGGTGTGTGCATTTTTATTTTAACTTACATACCAAAAGGAACGATTTGTTCAACTAATTTTTTGACTAGCAAATTATCTACAAGTAGATCATGATTGTGTCTGCTTTGTTTTATTATTCAAAAATGAGGTAGAAAGATCTGCCAGCAGTTTTAAGCCTGTGTTCCCCTTTGTGAGGAATTTTCATCTATTCTAACAAATTAGAAAGTCAAGCTGTGCAATTAGTCCTTAGGACAATACTTTATCTTCTCCTGCAGATACTATCACTTCATACAGAATAACATTTAGTGGTTCAAAAAACCTTCTACTCAGAAGGAAGATAAAGCTAAGTGACATTCATAAGTAAATCAAATTCTAACAAAGCGTCCTTGTGCCTGTCCAAATTTTGCTTTTCCATCTATTCAGTAAGAGGCCAGTCCAGCCTTCATCCCATCTGATTTCTGGTCATGGCACTGCCAGGTTGTCTACCTCCAGTTTATTTGCATTTGCTGGCAACAATACTGGAAGTACTGAAGCCTGGGAGTACCAAAGTTGATCATATAATTCTGTCATTAGCCTGCCATGCTGTGCTGTGCAATTTCTGGAGGCTGCCTTTCTTGAGTACGTATGTGCATTTTATTTCTTATTTAAAGTCAAGTTACTGTTGTTTTATCCAGGATTAGTAAAAAAATATTACTCTCTCTGAAAGTACAAATTGGGATAATGTATCCTAAACTTAGCTAACCACTGGCTTTGTGAGTAGTAGGAGTTGTGAATGCTGCATTTCTTTTTACTAGTTTTAGAAGCAATTCATTCATGCTTATAAAGCACATATTTAGCATACAATGATGGTGGGGGCCTTTTAGTTTGGGGGAGGGTTTGGCTCTCACTATTGCTGTTGAAGTACCTTCACCGAGACTTTTTTTTATTATTATTTTAAAAGAACTAGTGCCATCCTAATGTAAAATTTATGTGAAATGCAGTTGAAATGCAGACAAGACCTACCTCTTTAGAAAAAGAGTCACTGAATTTGAGGTCAGTGAATGTAAAAAAAGTCAGGCCTTGCTCCCGTGAGATGATGATGTCCAGAAAAAAAAAAAAAAAAAAAAGCAGATTGTTTCATTTCCTTGTTTTTTTTTTTTTAGCTAAGGCGCTGTGCAAGTACAAATCCTCAGACAGGCAGATTACGTGACTATCTCAGTCCTCCTTTCTATGAAGAGATTTTGGGTTATCTTAAGTCCTGTGTAAGTCTAATTAAGTGGGTGGAAGGAAAATAATTCTCTCGCAATTTCTCCAGTTGCTGAACCCGTATGTTTCTATTTGTGCCAGGAACTCTTAGCCTCTCCCTGTGTAATGGTAACTTCAGTGCCATAGTGGAACCATTTTCCTATAGATTTTTAAACTCTCATTCAATGTCTTAGACCTTCACATTCTGACATACAGAATTACTTTAAAAAACCAACAAATAATATTTAATAATATATGCATTTGGGGTTTTTTCTTACTTTCAAATTGCTTTCAGCCAATTAATCTTTCATCAATGCAGTGTTTTTGCATTTGCCTTCAATTTATTTTTCCTTAAATCGCTGCTATGATGCATCACCACTAAAGTGCAGACAGCAAGCATTATACAGGTGCATATATCAATTCATCTTGAGTTGTAAAGCAAACACTAGTCAAATCTAGTGGACTTGGCTGCAGAAATTAATATATTACTATAATATAGGCTACTCAGTTCCAAACGCTGCAAAATCTGTAAATACTTAGAAAGATGAAGTAGGAGTTACATCACCACATTAATGAATGCACATTTTGCTCAATACTACTCCTCGTTCTGTATAGATTTCTCTATATATTGCATCACACAAGACAGTTCATCGTATCTCAGTTATGTTATGACCTAACAATAGCCTTATGCCTCCACTTCAGACAACAGTAGTTCAGATGCTAAATAAGTGTTTCTACAGTATGGCAATTCTCACCATGTCACAGCAGTGTGGGGACAAATGTCTTTGTAGTGCCTAAGCCATCTCTGATTAACAAGCTCTGCTGTTTTAGCACAAGACAATTGTCACTGCATGCTTTGAGCTCATGCTGAACTCCTTCCTAGACCTTACGGATCTCTTGAATTTTAACACATTAGACACAAGATTTTCACGTGGATGGAGAGGTGGGGAAAGAGGTGTGTCTAAAATAAATCTATTTTGCCAATAACTTTCTGAGTTTTCACTTCTAATCTTCATTCTTTTAATGTGAACAGTTTTTCCCCTTCACAGCATGTTATTTCCTCTGTTTTCTTCGTCTGTGAAGTTACAGTTCTTTGTGTGTCATGCTGAGCTTGTAATTATCTTATGATGGTAGACAAAATTTAATTGTGGCTTAAGTTAAGCAGAGACTGATCTTTTGGCACTTTGCATAACAGAGTAGAAGCATCAGAGTCCAACAGAAAAGGTCAGAAACCCATGTTACAATAGTGATGTAGGTGAAGCATGTAAGAAATGGTCACTTCTCAGTACGCAGGATGTTTGCTCCTGACCTCTGCATTCAAAGACCTCTAATAATCCTGGAAACCAAGGCTGAAGTGTTGCAGTGAACACAGCCTTCACGTCCAGTGAAGCCTAGATGTTTTTTTTTTAATTTAAGGCTGGCTGGTTTCTGCTTGGAGAATGTAGTTGGTTGACCTCCAGACAGGACTTATGATTTTATGGTAAACCAATGAGTATAAAGAAACACTTTTTGTTCCTGCCTTATCCAGCACCAGTGCTATGTACTGCACTTTGTGTAGGTTCATGCACGTAGCCATTTAGAATCTTCCCCAGCTAGTACTCTGATTTCTCAATAGCATCCAGAAATATTCCAAAACCTTCAAAACAGCAGAAGGTTTGATCTTGCCTGCCGTTTCTTTGGTGAAATCCAAGACAGAAGTCAATGGTCTACCAAGACCCAGCTGAGTGGTTTATGACACAAATCATCATACTGGATTCAAAACTGACCTGAAGATCAGGTTTGCACTCCAGAGTGCCTAGAACTGCCTTACCTAACAGGTAACTTGCCCCAAGGCTGTCTCATTGTACTGAGACAAGAAATAGGGTGAGTGGTTATTTTCCAGCTGTGATTTTCCTTCTCTGAAAGTTGTGTCACACAAAGGCATACTCAAATGTGATTACAGTGACTCAAGAAGCAAACCATATTCCTACTTTTTGACAATGATGAATCACTGCAGGAGTGAGCTTTACGGTTCAATGGGGCTTTTATTCAAATTTCACAATCATTGCATCAAACAGCAGTAACGAGAGGGAACAACCAAGATTTGCAAACAGGAATTTATCACCAGATTTTCATTGGCAATAACTTGACAGAAGACTTGACCAACAAAGGACATTAGGAGATCCATTAAATTTCTTTACTTCTTTAAAGTTGTCTTCAATTTATCATAATCCAGCAAAACTTAGAAGCTATTTCTGTGAGGAGAGAAAAATGAAAGGAAATCAGTGGTACTTGGCTTAAGAACACTTTGATCAGATACTGGTACAGATAAAAATCTTTGAAAAAATATCTTCAAATAAGGGAAAATTTATATAAGATTCCCTTAGAAAATTGTCAAAGGTACATTTACTAATGCTACAGGATAGCATTAATGTTTAGAGGAAATCAGAAATCAAGCTAACAGATTTGTTTAGATATTATTGGAGATTATCCCACTTCAAAATCTAGAATGAGATGACAGGTTATGAAAAACTCAGCCTGTTTAGAATCATATGAAGCTTTTTGATCTTTACCATGAGCAATAGATTTTAAAAGTCTTTTTTTTTTTTTTTTTTTTTTTTTTTTAGATTTCCTCCTACTGTATTTTTTAGGCTCAAGAAATTTAATGTCAGTTAAATTACAGCAGCAAATTACTTGTCTCTTGACACTATTCTATACAATCAAATATTTTTCATGTTGTACTTAAGAAGGAAGAGCTATAATATAAAAATAATGCTCAAAAGTGAAAAAGAATGTGGATCATGAAGGAAAAAAATGCAGTTAAATATTATGCCAAAGAGGCAATATCTTTGTATGCTTGTTTTTTCCAAATCTTACTGAAAAATATGAGCCTTTAGAGCTGATAAAAGTTTTCAAGTCAAAACCATTTTTTTTTTCTGGAACTATGCTGTAATTTCAGAATAGCATTATTACAGTGGAATAGATTTCCAAAATTATCTGGAAGTATGTTTGTTTCAATAGTTTTAATCTGTGAATCAAAGTACTTAATAATCTATTTCATTATGAGTGGTAAGAAGCATTTGATTTCTGCCTTAATTGTTAGTATTTCTTGCTTTTTGAAGTTTGAAATCAAGTGGAGGTAATGAACAGTATTTCAGGTCAGTATGACGTGGGTTAATGGGTATAATTTAATATTTATTATGGTCAAACTGGGCATCTGAACAGAAGCCAGGCAGCCCTTGAACATTTGGAGACTTCACCAAGCCCTCTGCCCTGAAAACTTGATGTCTCCTTCACCAGCCCAGAAAATGGAGCAAGGAACTGACTCTTCTTTCCTTGCTTAAACACATTTGTACGCTGAAACCTGATGTAAATGTGATCTCTTTGTCTGAATAGGTACTTCCAGTGGAACTCTTCATGAGTAATGTGAAGGATGTTGGGTATAAGATGCCTGGCATAGGGAGTATAAGATGAAACTCTTCCTTTCACAGAGTTTGTGAACATAACATTGCTGCTACTTGAAAATTTAGAGTGAGTGAGAATTCTCATTGTAACAAGCTGAAGAACACTCAGTTTTTCTGTAGAAATCTGTAGTGTAAGGTTAAGTCTGCCTGTGTTATGAATATCCTATGATGCTATTATGTCTCCACTGGTATTATAACAGGTCATATTAATAGAAAGACAGAGCTCTCTGTCATTGCCTACTGAAGTCAGAAGAGATAAAATCCTCAGTGACAGAAACCAGGCAAGGAAAACCATATATAGGCTCAAGTATCCACTGGTTTGCACAAGGACAAGCCAACAAAACCTTAGAATCTCATATAAAAATCCCCTAAGTGTAGATGTAACAGTTTATCTCTGGGAGATTTCAGATTCGAAAGTCGCTCAGTAGGTTGTTTGGCTCCTCCTCAGATTTTCATGTTGATGAAAGTGAGCAGACAGCTGAGGCCAATTGCTGTGACAGTGGTTCTGTGCACATCTGCAGAGAAATGATGATCTGTCCCTCTTTCCCTTCCTCTACCTGAATGCAGACATTTTTTTCATATTTATGTCCAGAATTTAAAGACTTGTAAAAAATTAGGGAAATACTTAGAATTCGGTTTTTTGTAAAAGCCTTTTCATTATCTTCCTCAGGATAGGGAAATTGAAGAAAATAAGATATTCTAGGCTGCATCCTTGAAGATGGATAACTGCACCTTTAGTAGTGTCCTACCAGAGAACAAGTGATTTCCTCAGAATATAAAAGCAGGATGTTGTAGTTACAGTGTGTTCTTGTGTCCAAAAGGCACATTGCAGCTTCCAAACAAGTGTCCCAGTCAGTAACTCTAGAAGATCTGCTAGCAACTCAAGCTTATGTTCATAGAGACAAGATGAGCTATATAAACATGGGGTAACCTACAGAAGGAGACCTACAAATCTGGTCTGTGAAGGAAATAGAGACCTCCTCCCAGTAAGAAGGGTTGAACTATTTCTAAAATGTGACAGCTTCAAGTTCTAATGATCTTCAGCAACTGGAAAGTGCCTAAAGATCAGAATTTATCAGATGCTGTAAGATGCAATTGGATATTCTGTTTCCAAAACATATGTAGTAAAAAAACTTCCTTGGTTTCAAGTCCACTGCTCATATGAGACATCAGATTGCATATTTATGCAAGTATTTGAATGAAATAATTTGCAATCTGTACACATAAAAAGCATTATTATTATTATTATTATTATTATTATTATTATTATTATTATTATTATTATTATTATTATTATTATTATTATTGATTGCCTCAAAAGTTTCCAGATCTGTTTACCTTGCTACCTTTTCCCTCAGTATTAAAATGTGCTTCATGTTAGACACCTGTGTTGGAACATGAAGCCACAGCTAACAATGAGCATTTAGTATCCATTAAAAAGTGGTCAGTTGAATTATTCCAGAACTGCTCATGCTATCTGTCTCCAGCAGCTGTTGTGATATGTAGAGTGAGTACTCTCTGAGCTGCCAGTGAGGGAGCCTTTGAAATTAAAAGACATGAAAAGAGAGATTGACTCATTTTATATTAAAAAAAAAAATTAAAATGTAGATAAACAGACTTTGCTCTCTGCAAGAGGATGCCTATGTTCATTGTGTGTCTATCATCTCCAGGGAGTTGACTGGAACAAGGAAAAAGCAAAGGATAGCAGGCTGTAGATGCACATTTTTCACTTCAAAACTGGAATTAACTGCTTAGTAGAATTGATCAGCCTTGCCATGTTTGCCAGTTGGATGCTTTGGGGCTTTTGGCTATAAGAAAAGGACAAGCTGCATATGTTAAATGAAAAGTCTTTTTTAATGCCATTTATTACATTTTAATAAAGATCTCACCAAGCTGCTGGTAAGCATTAGAAAGGAAGAAAATACTCTTTCAGTCCCAGCAAGGAAATGTGAATGTTTATTGCAGTAAGTCTGCCTTGAACAGAAAGTAGCTGTTTCTTAGTGGTAGACAGTAAAGTAGCCTAGAGCTAACACCAGTCATACTCAAACCTTCCCACCAACATAAGCATAAGTAAATCATATTATATGTTGAATTTTTCTTCCTCTCATAAAAGATGAACCTGGTCTAAAGTACATGCATTAATTTACATTATCCCTGTTCTTCATAATTTCATAAAATTTCATGAACAATGCATCTGTAATAAGTTTGACTTTGTTTACAACTCCAAAAACTTTCTCCTTTTTAGCATGGGAAATGAGTGAATGCTTCCTGAAGAGAGTGTTTACTACAGGTAATTTCTTGCTGTGACAAATATACACAGTGATTATGCAAAAATATAAAAGAGATAGCATATGCAAGACTAGACCAGAAAGAGGCAGGAATAGTGACAGTACAGAGAGAGCTACGTGACAAGAGTTGGAATGGGTGCTATTTTGTTTGAGATGTGGGGTGGCAGTGGAGGTACATGTGGACAGGGAGATGGAGGGAGTCAGAGCAGGAGTCATCACTCCATGACTTGACTGTACACAGTGGCATAGATGATCCCCTGAGTGCTGGTAGGTCAGGACTTGGCTCTCTCTTGGAGAAGACTCATGCTGGAGCCTTCACTAACAACTGCAGAACTGAAATTCATGTCTCCTGAGAAGACTGCTGTGGCAGTATAAGATCAGCTGCTCCTTTACACCTCTGGCTCCCAGCCCTGTCTTTAGCACATGCTTCAAGGATGTGCTGCATCAGTGGAGCTGGCTGTGGGTCCCTGACTGCTGCCGTGGATGACGCAGCAGCTCAGAGGCAGGAGAGGGCTCTTGGCAGGACTCTGTTCATTCTGCTTCTCTAAGCAAGGTAATTTCTGTGGAATTTTTTTTTAAAAAAAGCTGCTGTCAGAAACATTTTAAAATTCTGCAGTAAGGTAATGATTTTTTAGAAACATTTGCCTACTTGTTGTTTGACTTGATTATGTGCAGAAAACAAGCACTTTTCTACACACATAACAATTTTCTTTAAAGCCTCATCTATTATTATCTCCTCCTCAACAAAGGAACTTATAAATTCCTCAAACTTTGTATGGTCATACAAAGTACATATATTTGTATGGCAAATATGTGTGTGATCAACATGGTCAAGAGAGACTACAATGTTTTCAGTAAGTTTGAGGTGAAGTCACAGCTGATGCAAATGGAACTTTTACCATTGTCTTGATGACGGCTGTCATTCCACCCCTATTAAACCATGGCAGAAAGTGATTTTCCACTTCGGGAGAGTTTTCTAGGCTTGCAGAAAATGCCCCTCAATGTCTGAGCACTTCTTGGAAATTTTGTACAGCAAAAAGAACATTCATCTAGTGATTTGAAGAACACTGTTTTGTTCTCAAATATTTTTATGTGTCTTCTTAACCATGTGGAATCTTATAATTAGACAAGCATTCCTGAATAGCAGTGGTTTCTTGATGCAAAAATGTCAACCTGAAACACTACAGTCTTCCAAGGAATGTTGAAAACACCAAGAGAAATATTCAGGCTATTTCCTTCTCCCCTCGTCTCTACCCCTTGCCCCCACTTAGCTTCAATTTCAGCAAATGGGCATTTTATGAGGAAAAAAGCATTTCAGTGGAAATTCAGTGGAAATTCATCCAGTAGCTCTACTTCCCTGTAATTCAAAACTTCCTATTATTAGTTCAGAATGTGTTTTTCACATATTAGACCATTAGACCATTCAAATGTACATTCTGATTTTCACTCTGAGCACACTCTGTTACAAATTGTTTGCAGTGGAATCAGTTTAAAGCAAGGCCAAAGGGGAATAAAAATAATTTCCATTTCAGAGGAGGCTTTCTGACCAACTCAAATCTATGTGCAATAAAATGCAACTAAGAAAAAACATAGCTAACACAAGTACAATTACAATGCAAATTTTCTTCAAATAGCAGATACATTTAGAAGGTCATTAGATTGACAGTCTTGCAGAAGAAAGGCAGAAGTATGAATATATATGTGATGAGCAAAGTACTTGGTCGCTGTGTAAGATTTACAAAGGAAAACAGCAGAAATTTCAATGAACTGAAAATAGAATGTAAGCTTGCCTAGGCTTAGAGGGTAAGATAAATTTTATTCTTCTATTTTCCAAGAGAATTTAGAAGCAGCTTTGAATTAGTAAGTGTGCTCAGTAGCACTGGAGGAAATAATTTCCTGTGGCTTGGTGGGAATGTTTATGTAAATGGACATCTGCAGTAGTTACAAAGGGTCCTAGTCCACCTTCTGTGTGAAGTTTCCTGAAGAGTCCCACTAACAATCCTAAGTTTGTTTGGTATCACTTAGAAATACAGAGAACCTGAACTGAATTCTGAGGAAACAACATCTCCCCAGTACAGCACAGACAGCATTAAACTCCTTGTGATGGTCCTTGCCTTTATCATATAATTTATCAATCTCACTACTAAGTGTGAGGAAAGCTGCAAGAAGACAGTCCTAAAGAGATAAGGATTCCTGAATCTATTGTGGAACTGAAATTAATTAATTGGTACAGATAAAGCTCTGACTTAATTAATCACTGTGAGTGGGCTTCCTGCTAACACTGGAGACAATATCTTCCAATCATTCTCTCTAAAAAAACCAAAAAAAATTAACTTCTGTATTCAAAACCAGCCAGGCAAACTTCAGTTTCTGCTGCTGTCCACTGCCTTTGCTTAAGCTGAGTCAATGATCACTGCAGCATGGGGACCGTAGTAATTTGCCACTGTGTGGGAAAGAGTTTCTGGGACAACTTTTCACACACAAATAAAAAAATAAATACTTTGGCCAGAAGAGCTGTGTCTTTATTGAAAATGAAATAAACTTGTTTTCCCTGTAAACTCATTTTCTAGCTTATGTTTATAGTGTAACACTCCACATATTCCTATCTGACATAGGTATGTGGGTTCAAAGGGTTTTCTCATCATCTAGTAATAGTTGCTGCTCATGGAAGAAGGACTGCAAATACTAGAGAAGTTTGGCCACAGCCATCAAATCAGCTAGCCACTATCCACTTTTTCCACTATCCAACCTCCCAACTATTTCTCTACCTTTGATACTGCTTTTTCCTCTAAATATTAAAAGAAAAATAAAGCTGTGAGGTAAACCAGGTGTGCAAGATGTGTATTCTATGGTGCTGAGCTCCTATAGCTAAGTGTTAGGTATTCAAACACACAAAATATAATTAACTATTCAAGAAATTTCCCCCTCCAATTTGTTATACATGCCTGGATGAATGTTAATGGGGTCACATAGCTCTTTGAACTGCTGCTGACAGAACAATAAAGAGTTCCTGTGGTTTTCAAGAAACAGCACAGTATAATTTTGCTTGCTTTGCAAGGGCATTTCTTAATGATATCATTATACCCTCTAAACTCCTGGTCCACTCTCAGAAACTCACAACACTTCAAATGACAAGTTACCTTCTCTTCTCCCTGGGAGAATTGAATCTCAATTATAATTTATAATGTGTTACTTATTCAGTGAATATTCCTTTCCCGTGCCTCTGAGAGGTGTCAGCTATGGTATTTTAATGAAGCACCCCCATTTTATAGCCTCTCTACTCTGAAACTGGAACAACAGCATTTAAAGAGCTAGACCTCTTACCCAGTTTGCTGAGTGAGGAAGGCAAATAAATTCCATTTGTCTTAAAACACAATAAAAATAACTTAGATTTGTCTCTGTTCCAGAGATAAGTTATGCCTGAACAGTATTGTCTGAGAATGTATAAATAACCTTACTAGTAAATTCCTGCCATCTGTGATAAAATTAACTCAAATGTTTGAAGTATTTTACTTTGACTGCTTGCACTACCTTGAGCTTGTTTATTTTACAAAGATATTCTACGTAAATTAGCTTAGGAATGTTTGTTAAACTAACAAAACAAGCAAACGTTGCTATTAGCTTGAGTAAATTTAGGTGGTATCTACCTCTAAGGATTGCCCAGCTTTGTGTGTGATTATAGGGGAAAAAAAAAAAAGAAAAAAACAACCCTTTGTAGTAGTGCATTCCTTTTCTTTGAAGCCAATGCAGAAAGTACATCTGTAAGATACCAGGTTTTGACTGAAAGAAAGAAAAAGTCAAGAAAGAAGCTGGCATGCTTATAAAAGATTTTGCGAATTAGTGATCTTTGATGATTTATTTTTTTAAATTGGAAATTTTAGGTAGTACACATTCTGTAATAATATCAGAACATGATTTTCAGAGATTAGCTTTTAACAGCAGATTGTTTAATTGGACACTCACATTGTTGAAAATAAATACATGAATTAAAGGCACTTCCAAGCAGTTGGTTGTCAGGCTGCAATTTCCCCTCAGAGCAGTATCTCAGATACGGGTCTGCTCAAATTGCCCTGGACTGGTCAGTAAATATCTGTGCCTCTGGCATAAACAGGGGCAAGCAATCAAGGATTTCAGTGCAGTGAATGCTCAATTATGTCACCAGCATAACAAACCTGATTGTGGTAACCACAGGCAAAACTCGTTGTCTCCTTTGTTTTGTTTATTTGGGAGGTGGTGTCCAAGCCCAGAGAGCAGCTCTGTGCCACCTCTCCCCAGACCCTGGAGGCTGTGTTTTCAAGGCAGGCCTCTTTGATCTGGGCTGGCTGGTGCACTAAAAGAAGATGTGAAATAACTCTTGGCAGGAACATTTCACTAACGATGAAACATCTGTTGATTTCTGTGTAGATTAGATCCTTTTGAGAAACCTGTCACCTCAGGAGGGACAGATTTGGAAGATGTGACAGAGGTGAAGACTTTCAACCCTTCTGATTTCTTTGCTATTCAGCTGTTTTTGCATGTGAAGCAGATCTTGCATCCTTTAGAAAATTCAAAATGCTATTTGAACGTGCTAAATGCAGCAAAACACCAACTTTGAAAATGATTTGTCTTTTTCTTTTTATCTATCTTTCTGTACAAACTGGAGTATTGTTACACTGCCATGATGGGACATTTTGTGAAGCAGAACAGTTAATGCCATCTTTTTTTTTTTTTTTTTTTTTTTTTTTTTTTTTTTTTTTTTTTGGTTGAGTTTTGGGGGTTTTTTTGGTTGGTTAGTTGGGAGGGTTTTTTTGTTCAGTGTCAGAATGATGTAAATTAGTTCCACAGCAATACATCAAACATAAGGTTCCTGTTGAGAAGCAGTCTATTAAATAACTGAAGATCTGATTCTGTTCAATATGGTTAAAATGAGCAAACAAACAGCCACTATCTCTCCCTGATCTCCCCCAAAAGAGGGAAAAAACACAACCTGGAATAAAATTAAAATCTCTTACAATGCTGTGTAAGCTAACAGGAAATCATTAGATATATACTGCCCACCCTCTCTAAGCTACACATTTAATTTTGAAACAAATCTGTACTTTGAGGCATCAGTAATTATTTCCATTTATTTTCCGCTTCAGTGATATGTAAAGCTGCAGTTTTGATATAGCTTGCCAAATGCCTCTGTTGATTTACATAAAAGGTTCACAGGAGGCAGAAATATTTGCCTGAGGGATAAAAATAAATATATTTGAGCAAACAAGATGCTAGTAAAAATGTAGTAAATTCTGAAATTCAGTGGAAAACTGACAGTATTTCTCCCTGTGCTTATCAAAGCATGACCATGGCAGAGTTTGGTGGATCAAAAGCATGGAGCATTCAGTCATCCCCACTGATCTATCACCTGCTCCTAAGAGGCACTAACTCTTCTGCAGAGGACAGAGTGCAGGCCTGGTGTGTGGGGGATGCAGCTGCTGAGCTGAAGGTCTGTATTTCCTCTTATAATGCTGGAGTGAGCACTGCTGATGGGAAGGGCAGGGAGGGGACAACCACAGAGTCTTTTTCTCCATTATCCTGAGCAACCGCACACACACCCCCTGTGTCCTGGTGTCGGGGAAACCAGTGATTGTGACCAAGAGATGAAAGGTGGACTGCAGCACTATTACTCCTGTGACCAAAAGCCAGGAACAGCAAAAGACCCCTGAATTCCCCAGCTGTACTCTGGCAGAAAACCACACAGTCTTTCCCAGTGCTTTTCAGCTTTGCGGGAGTTCTGCACAAACCACAGGAATCAAAGGGGAGAGAGTTTCATCCAGACCCTCCTTCTACTGCTGCATTCTACCTGGATTTCTTTGAGGAGTGCATGGAAAGCTCACAGCAGGTCCTCTCCTCCAGGTGGGCAAGAGACTGTCAATCAAGGCAGCTGCTTCAAAATAAGCTTACTGCCTCTCTCTGAAAACATCCAAGCACCTCACAGTCCTCCTCTCTTTTATCTCCTTAGGCCCATGGTTGTTGTTTTGGGGTTTTTTTTACAGATATGGAGGTGCAAACAAAAAAATTAAGACCCTTACTTTGTATTTGCAGTTTAGGTTTTCAGTCTTTGAGGTGCTTGCAGTTAATATCTTGAAGATTTTGTTGGCTGCCATAACGCTGTAGACATTTTCTCCCCATTTGAATAAAAGCCAAGTTTTTGCGCAATATCACAGGAACTTAATGCTCAGTTTTTAAGAGGATCTTTGAAAATCACAAAGTTCATTGCCAGTGCTGATTCTGTGTCTCCACAGAATGTGTTTTGCATACATCCTCCCTCCCTCCCTTGCAAGGCCCACTTGTGAGCTGGCTGCTGCTGCTGGCCTTACAGAAGAGACAGCTGTGTTGGATATGGTTGTTTTGGCAGTGGGGTGGAGGTTAGGTTGCATGGAGGAGGAGGAGAGATGGATGGAGAGGCACAGCCTCTCTCAGCCAAATAACACAAAGCATCTATTGCCCTAAGCAAGGTTTTGTGATCAGCTCCATCACTTTCCTCATCACTAAATTCACATCAGTGTCTTTTCTAATTGGAAATGCTGTTTATTTTCAGCTAAAGTAGCTCATTACAAAAGACATCCTGCTTTAAATGTAGTCAAAAGGACTCTCTTTGGTGTACAAGATGTACAGAGACCCTCAATATCTACTTTTGCAGTGACAGTGGGAGGTGTTTTTTTCATCTCAGAGTGAGAGGTTAATATTTGAGAAATAATTTTCTCTCTCTTTACATCAGAGAAACAGGGCTCACCTTAAGCATGAAGTGCTATGTTGCCATTTGTTCACACTAGCACTGAAGAATTACACCAGAACATCAGGTTTGATTTTACTGCCACTTGCACACCTCTGAAACCCCATGAAATGGGGATGATTGAACAGGGAAGAATCTCCCATTATTGCTGATTTAGCTGGAAAAACAGCTCATCTTGTCCATTAAAAAATGGGCACAGTTTGATTTGGAGACCAAAAATTCAGAAGATTTTTCTAGTGATACTAGAAAGCCCTTACTCTTTGTTGAAAGACCAGTTCTGACCAGGAAAGAATGATGTGTGCTATCAGTCACTACAACATCTTTTCTAGGAGTGCAGGGCTCCTCTACCGTCTGAGCTATGCTGTGAAGGCTTTCAGGCTTACTTGAAGTCGTGTGCTATCCCTAGCTGGATTTACTGGGCAGTTTCCAGCCACCGCTTGCTGAAAATTCAGTGATCTTTGCTGAACAATAGTCCAGACCAGGTTTCCATCTTGCTTTATTCTAGCATTTATAGCTCTGCATGGCTGGAAAACAAGATCTACTTGTTCAGATACACTAGTAGCTTTTCAAACACACAATGTACTTCTATTGCTGTAAGCTCTGTTGTACCCGGGTTTCTTTGTTGAAGTCTTTAAGACTGGCAGCATTGTGAGGCTAGGAGGAAAATTAACATGTACAACTTACAAGGAAGCACAGGTGTTCCTGTACCAGAGCAAGGAGTTTTCAAATAGGAAAAGGTCTAAATGAGGCACCTAGCAGGGTTTTGTTACCTGTGAGGTCCTCGTACCTCCTCACACAGCTATTTTATCATGACAAGATGGATTAATAAGGTGTTGATCCATAACTGTGTCTGCACAGTGTGTTATAAATGGGGGAGAACAGAATGTCTTTTTCAAAGGTGAAAACAGGTTTAATGAAGTGGTTAATAAAATAATCTGTTCTGATTGTAATGATAGATCTCAATGGGAAGAAAAAAATGATTCAGTGAGAACTCTGCATCCTCCATGAGAAAGGAAGAATGGATAAGCAAGTATCACCGAGATAGCACCCTTGTTGTAAGTGGAAAGGAAATAAATGTTTTCATTTGAAAAGCAACTGTGTGTTATCAAGAACTGGTAGTGAGTTTTTGTACTCTGCCAAAAATTTCCACTCATCATGGCTTTAAAGCCTCCTGCAAAACAAGACAGATTTTTGCTGACATGGCAGTCTTCAGCAGGCAGCTGGGCTGCAGAGCACTCAGTCAATGGCATGGCAATTATTTACAAAGGAGAACAAGCAACCTCTAATTCTTTGGGTCTTAGTTGCCTTTCACCTCCCCCACCTTCTTCACAAACATAGGACTAAAGAGAGGAAAATAAACCTAAAAATGCTCTCTTTGTTGTCAGAGGCAAGGGGCGGGTGGGGGAAGGAAAAAAAACCAAAGATGTGAATTTTCTCCAGTTTTATTTTCCAATTCCTATAAAAAAGGATTTTTTTCAGATCTAATTGCAGAGTAAAAGTAAGGAAATACAGGGTCTAAATGTATCTGGTTTTCCCAAAATAGATCTTACTTTTTGTTCTTTGCATCCTTTTAAAGTACATTTCTGGAAACTGCAGCCTATATTTAGGTTTTAGAAATCCCTGTGAGATGTAGCAGCTGGGTCATTCCCTCTAAGGGAGCAGTAAGGGAGGAGGTGCTGCAGTGGGCTCAAGGTCCCATGGATGCTCCCTGCAGTGGGCGCAGATGTTGGCAGATGGTTCAAGCAGAGGTGAGGGGTCTGAAGATGGAAAGCTGAGCAGCCATCACTGCCAGGGGATCAGCATTTGGGGCTCCTGACCACTGAGTGGTGAGGGATGGGCAGTGGAGAGCCTGAGATGGAAGAGCAGGGAAGCTGGGGGGTTTAGGCAGAAGGAGGTTTGGAGCAGAAGGTTGGAAGAACTGAGGAGTCTCAGAGTTAGGTGGTGCTCTAGATGTTTTTTTGGGTCATAGAGGATGGGTGGTCTGGTATGCACTGAGATGATTTGTGAAACTGTGATCCAAGATGGTGTTGTGGTTTCAATTCGAAACCAGGCGGAAAAACTAATTTCTGTTCTAGTTTGATTTTTTGCCAATTTCAAAGTTTTCAATCAAGAGCAAAGCAGGTTTGAGCTTAAAAGTAATAACCTTTATTAACTAATACTAAAAGAAAGAAAAACAACAAGAATGAGGATGTAACCTTCAAAACACTCTTCCTCCCTCCTCATCCTTTCTTTTCTTTCAGTTGACAATGTAAAGAAAACAACACTCAGGAATCTCAGTCAGTTTTCTACTTCTAAAACAGTCTCAGTTCATCTAGGGAGGGAAGCACTTCTCGTTCACTATGGTAAATTTCTCCACAAGAAAACAGTTCTCTTGTAAATCCATTCTTCATGAACAGCAACCGCCCGGATCCTTTTGCGTTCATGACATTCCTCTCATGTTCACAGTTGTGTCTCTGGGCCACATCGATGTATGGGGTCTAGTTTAAAGATAATTGTTCAAAACAAAGGTTCTCTTTGTCTTTTGGGACCACCTTCACCTCAAAGGAACAGAGATTCACTTATTTTTCCAGGGTAAAGAGTCTTTATCACTTCATCACTCTGTTCAACTTCTCATGAAATCAACAGCCCCTTCAACATTTCACTCCTTTGCTCAGGTCTACAACTTGAATTCTTTTATTTCCCTCATACTTCTTTATGGTTTAAAGGAAACATTTTAATATGTTATAACCAACCATTATAGCTTACAAGAGTTTTTTATAGTTCAAAAGCAACTTCCCACACTCCTTCCACATGGACTTTCACTCTTTCTTGACTGACTTTGATACTTCATGTGGTCTTTACACATCTACATTGTAATTTCTCTCACTGGAGAGAGGATGGAGGCTTTCTAAGTTCCATCTGTGCACCGATGCAGTGAAAGAGTTAACAAGAAGCAGCATCTGGCCACGGTAGTCCATGGTGTCATGTTTCAAAGCCGAGCTGGGGGAGACTCTCAGAGGGCTCAGGCCCAGAAGGCAGCCACGGGAAAGTTGGACAGATTTCTGAAATTCTCTTTTACCCCTCGTCTCATCAGGTGTTCTGGCCTGCCTCATCGTGCCTCCCCCCTCTCTGCCCAGGCTCCCAGAGGCAGGTTCAGCTGGGGCCAGCAGCAGAGCAGACTCTGTGCCGCAAGATGTTCCCAAATCAGCTGAGCCTGCCTGGCCCGAGGGGCCTCCCCCTGCCCAGGGCCGAGAGGGCAGAGGTGTGTGCTCTGACAGCCGTGAGGAAAGAGACCTGCCTGGGCTGCTTCCAAAGGGAATAACAACTAGAAAATACTTTCTCATTGGTCCAATAAAATGCCAATCTCCTACCAAGCCAGCTCACTTCCCTGGGCTGGTCAAACTAGAACAAATGGAAACGTGAAATTGTAAAAAAACAGGAACTGGAGTTTGGGAGTGATAAGAGCTGTGGGCTGTGGTTCAGTGGAATGGGTAAGGGGTCTCCAAGGATATTAGGCCAAAAGGGATAGAAGAAGCTGAAGAGGTTGATTTGGGATATCTATGGCACGTCATTCAGATGCTCTTGCAGCAATCCTGGTTTGAAATGAGGAACACACATCACATCCTTTGGCAAAGGAACCTTCCTTTTTCCATGCCATCAGGGCCACTAGGGCCTGTCAGATGGTCTATAAGATGCCTGCAAGTGCAATTAAGCATTTAGTCAGCTTTAATATTTCATAATACTGCACAAAATCTATATCTAGACCTTGCTGATAGCCAGAAGGATCTTAACACTGCATCCTAAGGAAAATACCATCAGTATTTTAAGTAGCTAGCATCCTTCTGAACAGTTGGGTGGGGGTTTCTCACTCCCCAGATCTTCTTCTGGCAACAGTGCTCAGCACCAGCTGGCCTCCATCACTCCTAGGAGTGTCTTTCTAGTACCAGAAACTCACAGGACCATATTTTACTGAATCATCATTTTTTCTAGTACAGTTTGTGTGTATTCATACATAACAGTTCTTTGAAAAAAGGTCAGGGCTATGATTTTGAGTAAGCTAATTGGAGTTGAAAGCAGTGTCAGCTCCAGAACAAGTTCTGAGCACAACTGCCTGACTGCCTCTCTGCTGCAGTGCCCAGCTCTCCACCAGCCTCCTAAAGTTAAAAAGCCCACAAATTCATAAGCCTCTTAACATAATGTAAACACTGAGGAACTGGTATATCTTTGTATTTTATCTTTTGCTTACTGAGAGTGCAAGAATTTCTGCTTTGAAATCTCAAAACCCCTAATGACTGCATATGCTTCTGTATTCCTAAATTGTTCCTGATCTTGGACTTTCTCCAGGTGGTGGTAACAAACAGGTTAAAACTTTAGTCTGCCATATGTTTACTGTAGCTACAGCCACAAAAATAGGCATGGTATACTGGTTCATAGTTTAATCAATACCCTTATCTCTTTATCTACCTTTGGATTTTATAAATTGAATTGTCAATACTATGTTGCAGGTGCATTTCTTAAATGTCATTAGAAGATTTGAAGATGTGTGGCTATTTCAATCTAGACTTAGAAAATACTCCTTATGTTACTCTATTTATTTTGCTTCTTATATCCTCCAATTCAAACCTTTAAAGTCCCCCTCCTTCCCAGCAGTACTTTGCTGCTGGGGTCTTTCACGGAGACCTAGAAAATTATTTTACAACATGCACAAATACCCCAGACTGCAGAAAAGATGTCTGCCACATGGGCTTGTAAAGCTTTTGACATGCCTCACAGCATGGGAAAGCAATTACATTTTCTACCTTTTGGATTATGAGTGTGAGGAGTGAAAAGCAAGACCCCTTTTGCAGTCACGGTCCTGTCTGCAAGATCTCTTCACTGTAAATCTGGTATCAATCCCCTGTGCATTTCCGGACACCCCTACACAACTTGTGAAATGGCACTGTTCAGCAGTAGCCACCATCCTGACAGCAGTAATTGAGGTACAAGCACCAGTCTGTTCAGATATTTTTATGAATACAAACATATGCACACACATAAGGTGGTGGTGGCTCGATAAAAGTCCCTTCCAGCACTTCCAGTTGCAGCTCCAGTGAGCTCCCCACAGACCTCTCTCTGTGTTACTGGAATTGCAGCAGGACCATCAGAAATGTGGATCAGCCACCTCAGTTCAGGCTCTCCAAGAGCCCAAAGGCCCTGTGGGATCTGCTGTCATCTCAAAGTGGCACATCCTCACAAATACACTGGTGCATTCCTGTCATACTAATATTGCATAAATGTCAATGGAAAAATTAACACAGAGAGAATTTTTGTGTGCAGGCAAGGTTTTACTTATGGACATGCAGAGCTTCTGTTTGTCATCAACTGTATGACAAACTGTAAAACTGCTTTTTTACCCTGATGATTAAGTTTCTAATTTTGGAAAACACCTGTGCACCATTTCTATGTACATATGTATGTGTGTGTGCTTTATTTAGTAGAGGTCTTTAATAAGAACTGCAAGATTTTGCCTTCTGAAGAATCAGCACAGTGGAAGTTTTACATCTGACTTTACAATAAACTTTTTCAAATACATGTCAGACGCATTTTTGGCATAGCTGTCATTATTTTCAATGAATCACAGTTTTACAATTTTACATATATTGAGACTAAGAATAAGAAGAATAACATGCACCTACTTTTCTTTAGGCCATATACAATTCATTCAGCCATTTACCAGCTATTTTAATTTCCAAAGCTTCAGGTACTTCATAGCACTTGATATTTTAGGCAGTTCTTTTTTCTTTCTTTGAATATTGATAAGATACCCTCCAGGAAGGTGGTAAGATACTTTGATTCCTGAGTTATATTTTGCAATAGATGCAAAAATATGAAATAGAAACTTCCTTTTTCTTAAGTTCATAAAACCAAGAGTCATTTTCTCTGGGGCCATTTTGTCTTCCATCCACCAGCTTAAAGATTTTTTATCCATTTGAATTTTGCCAACAGCAAGAGTTGACAAGTAAATGCAGCACGTACATGAATTCCCAGAACTGACAACAAGGGCAAATCTTTTGCTGACTTCAGAACCAAAGATTTCAGCCTAGTAAGTAATTTTGAACTATTTGCCCTTCTCAGACTTTATAGTAAAGGGACTGGACACAAAAATGTGAATCCAAGAAGCTATTGCTACTATCTTTTTGAACTGCAGATATCCACTTATAGTTTCAATGGTTAATGCACATATTATAGGAAAGAGTAGTATTTCACATCATTGAAGTTCACGCATTTTTCCTCTGTTGGATAATGTCTGTCTTTTTTTCTAGCTGTGACTGACGTTTACTACAACTTGCAAATAAGTAAACAACTTCTGAAATAATATTATTGTTATTTCAGTTGCATATAAACTATTCAAAAAAAGTGCAGGAAAAAACCCAAAACAAACTAAAAAAATCTACAATTTTTATGAACTAAGAGTGAGTATCTGTAATTAAATAAATGATCTTTCTACTGCAATGATACTTTGTTTCTCACCTCCTTACCTACTGATGCCTGGGCAGGGTAGAACAGCACAACAGGAGATGTGCATGAGAAGCTAAAGTTGTACTGCTAATAGTTGTTCCAGATGTCATGGGATTTCTCCCTTTTTCCTATCCCTGGTAAGTCATTCCACAGGAACTTGCACCTGTGTGAATTTATGTGAGGGGGACATTGTTTTATCAGAAGACTGTCTCCCAGGGAAGGAGTATGTTTAGTACCACAAATTTTTAGCATCTCTCTTCACCTAGGACAGGATATGAGATCCAAGGACTAAGAGAGGATTCCTGGAAGCACAGATGATATCAGTTCCAGGGTGGACAACACAAGGAACTCCCTAAGGGAGACCCTGAGGGAAGAGCCTAAGGGACTTCTTGAAACACTCTATCTGCTTGCCGCTTCTCTGAGCCATTCTTCTCCCTGTTTGCTATTGCACTTGCTGAAATAACTGCCTCTCCTCAGAGGTCTGAAGGACATGATTAAAAAATGTAGCCCCCAAGAACACAGATGCTCTGCTTTCAGCCTCTAGTCGCTGGTATTTCTACCAAATTCTCTGTCATTTCCTGGGCAGATCTCAAGAGGGCTGAGTTCTGCTCCTGTAGCCTTGTTTGTTTTCAGTGCTCCTCTTCAGCTGGGCAAAATCCCTCATTTTTGCCTGAGGCTCATTAACCTGGGTTAATAAACTCTCATTATCCGAGGTTTCCTCAATCGACTGCTGAATTGATGATGAGCCTTCCAATACATGGCTACATCAGAGAGAGTGTTTTAACATCATGTAATTAAAATCTCCATTATTCTAGCATGAAGGTGACTGAACTGACACAGGGCAAACTATGCCTACTAATTCAGAAAATAATGATGCAGAGTGAAAGCACTCAGCAATTCTCCCATCAGGAGGTCTTCCTATGCCTGTGCAGGACACAGCCCAAGGAACTTCAGATGCTGGGAGAGACAAACAAGTAATTTTAAACCAGAGACTGAGTCAGGAGAGGTACAGAGTACAGCTTATCTATACTACAAGAGAAAGGGTAAAAGATGTCTGAAGATAATCAACTTAAGACCTAGTTGTGAGCCAAATGAAATTGATGTGAAGGAAGTAAAGCTGCTTCAGGTGTGGTGTGGCACATCCACACAGCATCAAGTGGAATTACTAAATTAGGCCATGCGTAGTCAAGGGATGCACTCTGTGATGAGGTGTAGGGATGACTTTGGTACTCTTAGACTGGTCTTTTTGACTCATTTCCTTCCCTTTTACAAGTCAAATTATTTTTCTGAATATCAAGTATATGTTACTGTCCTGGGCATATGGCATGTCTTTCCTAGTAAGGTTTGAAGAAAATCTCTTTCATTGAGTTGTCCTTGAGAATGCTGATTTATAAACTACACATCTTCAAATAATGTACTTAGGTAGTACCTCTGTTGTATTTTCTTCCTCAGGATTTTTAGATCTTTGTGTCTTAAGTGAAACAGAGACTGTAAAACTATTTTGAATGTATTAAATGTCCCAGGCAAAATAGTTTCAAGCAAAACAGCTGTAATAAGAAAGAAAATGAAGATGCTTAGATATGTATTCATTATATAGAAATTGAACTCAACAGGGGATGGTACGATTTTCAAGTGATAATAACCAACCTAATTAATTCAAAGTCATGTGTTAATGTTGTTACTAAAGCAAAAATTTATCCCTTATCTGTTCATGTCTGGGCAGGTGATCTATGGTATCAGCAAAAAAATAATGGATTTTTAAGAGTAGATTTGAATTTATTTCCAATCAAAGTTATTTGCCAATGGGATTATGAGATTGCTCAAGTCAGTTCAACCAAGCAACTTTAAGCATTTAAAAATTTAGACCAATTTAAGAATATCAGTAAATTTCAAAGTTAGTTTGTCCAGAGAATAAGTAGAGCCGTGTTAGGACTATTGGATAATAAAAGCATCCAATCAGGAACAACTCCAACTTTAGACCAACCCATGCTATAGGGCTCTGATACAGATGAGGAATAAAAGTATTCTGACAATTTTTCTGTTAGCATCCCAGTTCCCTGGGTCCTAGTGTCTCTCTCTCCCCTTGAGTCACTCAATATATCCATGTCACATGAGCAAAATGAAGTTGCCTTTATTACATTTCTGAATGAGAAACAGATGTGTCATTTGGTCACATGAAGTCCATCTTTCGACCACAGAAAAAATACAAGGACGGGTCTTGGATTCTTCCAGGATCTCTATAGATGTTACATGACACACCGTATACATTTTTATGTATTATTTTATATACATATAAACAAACTCAGCATTCCAGTGTTTAGTTGTCCCCAGACCTACAGTCTTCCCTGATTTCACTGTGGCCTCTTTCTGCCTGGATGTATGACGTATAGTTTTTTGGGAGTTTTTATAGGAGGATCTGCATCCACTTCCTGGCCAGGCAAAACCAGTTTCCAGTAAGTATTTGCAAACAGGCTTGAAGGACTTTAGCTTTGCCATGAGAGGGAGTAGGAAAAAACTTGGAAGGCATGTTTATTTCAACCATCAGCCTTGGGTCAACCATTAACCCCTGACCCTGGTTCTGCCCCCTCAGTTGTACCCAGGCTGCATTTTCACCTGTTTCCAGATTGATCTTAGAGAAGTATTGTCTGTTAAATTCCTATTCATGCTCACTTTGTATGAGCCAGGTCTTGTTTAATGCTTCATTGTGTAACACTGGAAACAAAAGGAGGAATAGGATTGCTTCCCAATTTCCAAGGTGTCTAGGTTTTCAGTAAGGCATGTCTGTTTAGCACTAGAACATCACAGACTGCAGCTTCTCTGGAGCAGGAACAACACTTACCCTCTAACATGTATTCAAGTCATATGCCTGAATTGTGCTGAGTGTTTCTGGTTTCTAGACAGATTTTGAATATATATTAGCTATAGAGTTGTGAATAATAGCTGTGTTTTCAGTATCATTACTAAAATCAGTAAGTGAGAGATCTTATCTTAGAATACCAGACTAGATGGATTGTGGGTCCAATTTAAGTCCCTCTGTGTTATATGGAGAAGGTGATCTGGAAATCAAATTATAATTTTATGCTGTAGATATCACCTTTTCCATGTAAATTTTGTACCATAAGTTTAATGATTAAACTATTCTATACTGTGCCTAATTAAAATTCATCCTCACGGTGACAACAGAATACCTGCAACAACTTAATATGGGACACATCAACATAATGCAGCAAAACCACATGGCTGGCAGGATGATGCAGACATTTTTTCCTGCTACACCTGGTTATACCTGGTTTTTCTTCATCAGTTTAATGGACAGTTCAGCACAATCCAACAAATATTCCACTGGCCAAAATGACATGTATATCATTAGATCACTTTTCCCAGACTGTTTTGTTCAGGTTCTGTCATAAAGAAATACTTAAAACACTCAATAAAAGTAAAATGTTATCTTGAATTTTGACAGTGATTCACACTGAAGACAGCTCACATGAACTGCATGACAAGGAGTGTTTTCGGGTGTTCATGAGATCACAGGCCAAAAATGTTAATGACATTGAATAAGTTGTTTATTCATTGTGGCCACAAACCACACTGAATGCTTCATTACACACTTAATGACTGGAGATGACCAAATTGATTTTCTAAGTCGTTGTCCCAGTATTACAGTTGGAAAAGCAATTGTTGTAGGTCAAAACAAAACAGAAAACATCCAGTTCCTTCTTTGACTTGCAAAAGGCATCATATCATTTTTGAATGCTTCTTTCTCCCTTTTCATATCATATTGAAGCTACATATCAAAACAAAACTTGGAAATAATTCAGTTTGTGCATTTGCTTGATTTTTTCCTCATTCTTTTTTGGCAAGATGCTTTATCAGATAAATACAAGTAATTTCAGTCAATCTTTTGTTTCTTCAGTGAATAAAGAACTTTCTTAACAAAATTTGACCACATGGGTCTTGTCTCTACAGTTGAAGCAGACAGATGCTCTATCACCCCACTCGCTAGTGCTAGTCTTAAAATTGGATAATTTCTCTGGTGACAGCCACCCTGAGTTAAGAAAGCCCCCTCAAGCTGTTTGTATATACATTATTTAAAATATGTTCTCATGTCAGTGTAGCTGTCCTGAACAACTTTTAACTCAGACATCAAATGCTCGATGCAGCTAGAAATTATCCTTCAAAAGAAATACTTTTTTGTTGTTGTGGTCCAGCTGTTCCTACCTGAAACAAATTGGTACCAGATTGTATCACCTTGAAGTGTTAAAAACTAGATAGCACTGGGTGGAAGAGTAGATGTCCTTCACTGAGGGATGCAGAGTTTCAGTTTGATCATGTTGTCAGCAAAATCCTTTCTTGTTTGCCTATCTGAAGGGTTAAATGGTCACATAAGAATGCTTAAGTGTTATAAAGGGCTTCCTTCGGTTTCCCAGTCTGGAGATCGTTTATTTGCAGAATAAATGGTATTGCCAGGGCCAAGGGAGAGTAGTCTTTAAGTGCTCCCTGTGGATGAGGAAACAGAGAGAAATCCTGAGGCAGAGGGTTGACCTACGGTGAGGATATTCCTGTCTGGATTCTAAGGGAAAGTTGTGCATACGCCCTATGTAAGCAGGGGAGACTGTACCACATTGCTTCTCTCAACCAAACACTTCAACCCTCCAGCATTCTGGAAGGCTTCAGTGAATTGCTTCCAATAAGAGGCTGAATTAAGCTTTATGGGTGTTGTGGCTTGTTGATTTTTTCCTAAACCTGAAGGGTTTTATGGATGAGGCATTCTGTTTCACAAGAATAGACTTTTTTTTTTTTTTTTTTTTTTTTTTTTTTTTTTTTTTTAATGACTGCTTGTTTCTATCTTTGCCTGTTTTGGTACTGTACAGAAAGTGTATTGAGTAGCTGTAAATGCAACAGTGGTTTTAGTGAAATTTTTAGAAAATACACTTTATTGCATTCCCAGGAATAAAGGCAGCTACAAAGTGAAGACCACTGGAAAAAGGGATGTATTCTGCATTTTAGGAGTTACCATAGTCTTCAAGATCTCTTCAGAGTCAGCATTTCCCTCTAGCATTCTAGATATAGAACAAATTGTAAGGAATTCCTAAGTATGTCATGTTTTGGTAAACTGAGGTAGCTTTAATACCATTTTCTACCCTTTTACTTTACACTGAGTTCTACTAAACACTTGCCTATATCAGGAGGTCCAGAAATACTGCTGCAGAATGTCACAGAAAGGCAGGTGCTGAGCTTTCAAATGACAAGTGCTTCTAGGTGAAAGTGACATGCTGTTGTTTTCCCTTTCCTTGCAAATTGTTTTCTTACAATCAATCAGCAGCTTTTATTCAACCCTTTTTCACCTTAGAAAGCCCACATGCCTCAGGCTTGGAAGTGAATCTAAAGAGGAAATGTCAACCTAATGGAAAACAAGCAAATGTTTTGAAAAGTCACTGTTTGTACTTGCAGATGTTCAACACCAGAGTGCTGAGCCAGGTCAGGTTCCCAGGTAGTCCAAGGAGTTCTGCTACTGCTGGGTCCTGAGGTCATTGTCACACTGAAAATCTGCTCAGCAGCTCTCAGCTCCAAGGATGACTTGCAAAATTATCTACTATAAATGCAACATAACCCATGTGGTCATAAAAATCCCGATTTTTTTAAAAATAAATTTTTATACCTTGTTGCTTAAGCACTGCAGGGGAGTGCAGAGCTCTCGTAGGATTCGCTAGTGTCTGAGGAGTGCATGTAATATTTTCCTGGCTAGCACTGAAATATTCCTGGAGCACACATGGTGTTACTCACAGGATGGTACCTGACTTGAGACATGAGAAGGAGGAACTGAAAGAACTTTGTAGTACAAAGTTTGGGATCCTGATTCATGCTCTCGGAGGCTTGGCCACTCCCACAGAAATGCTTTTATGTTATTCTTTCAAGTGGAAAATCCTCCTACATGACCCAAAGAGTCCCAACAGAGTATTTCAGAGAAACAAGTGATTATCTATTGACTGTGGCAATATTAAAATATGCTGAAAAGGCAAAACCAGTGAAAAGGAAATCATGATGGTGTCCCCTTCCCTTTTTCATAACAAACCCAGGACAGCATTGCAGATGACTGGATCCCTTCTGTTTTAGTAAGAAATCTTTTGATAGAGAAAACTAAACCTTGCAATTTATTTCCAGGCAGGCTATCTGGACTCCTAAGGTACAAAACATCTTCAAAATTTCTATCACTTTAGTTAATTTCTTCTTTTTCATCCATATATTGGAGAGTTATCACCTAATTGTCATTAGGGAAATCATTTGAGACAGAAAAAGATCTTTCCGAAAAAAAACAAACACAGGAAGCCCTTAACTGAACACTGAGAGTATTCTGTGAATATACCAAATTTTATCCTGGTTTTATACTACTTCCTTTGCTACTGCCAGAGATAAGGTGTTGGATTTGCTGGATTTGGCTCAGCAAGGACCCTCCTATTCTTTTATGCAAGTTTTTTTCAAAAATTGAACTTGAGCAAGAAAGTATTGAGCTCCTGAGTATTTGTCCTGTTGTTAATTATTCAGAGGCAAATAAAAGGCAATCAGAGATCACACTGGTGTCACCAGTCATTAACACAAGCAAGTAAGGTCAAAGGATGGAAGAGAAGCAAGCAATGTTCAGATCTAGTTGTGTGACTTGGGAAATTTCCTGCTCTTGTATTTTCTGCTTTCCCTGACAACAAAAAGAGGAGGTAACATTCATGTCCCAAACCCAAGGAGACCTGGGTCAATGATCATCTGTGCAGGCCCACCTTTAAATGTTGGCAGAGCCATACGTCTTAGAAAGAGCAAAGCAGAGAGCATGAGGGAAAAAGAAGGCAATATTAGAGAGGAAGGTAGCCTGAGCAGTTTCCCAGAACATGGTCTTTCAGGAGGCCACTAAGTCAATGGAGAGGGGTTGCAAGGATGGCAAGGCTGAGATTTCCAGGTACACTTTGATTTAATGGAAAGAGGAAGGTGAGCAGATTCTCATGCAAATGCTCAAGGTGTCAAGCCATCATGAGACTCTTCTGCCAGACGTGTTTGATCCCTTTCAATTTGCTTGATGAATATTCTCTCTGGTGGCCTCACATTAAGGTCAGCTCTCCTTTGTGGGCACCTAAGAGTAAACACAGTCCTTCAAGATATCACATGATCAGCATTTGGTGTTAGTTCCATTTAAGTGTTAGATTATTTCATCATTCCAAACCTGGGACAGTGAAGGCAGCTTTTAAAATACACTGCCTTAGCATTGCAGATGTTTCCTCAAAGTCTGATACCACAAAGTATGAAAATAAATAACAGGTTCTTTAGGGGAGGGCATGCAAAGCTCTTGCAGGCACAGCCACTGCAATATGTTAAAATGCAAGGTCATATCTGCCACCACTGCAGCCCTCTGGCTCACCACTGAAACCCACCTACTTGCTTGCTGTGTTTGTCTGGAGTCACAACACAATGCTGAACGGCACAGCAGAATCTCATGGCTCAAATCTTCCGTCCTGATTTGTTGCCAGTTCCACCAAAATGTACTTGATTTGTATTATATACTACAAAATAAGCAAAACCAATACAGGGCTGAAGCAAAGCTTAGTATGGAAAATCAGATGGAAAGTAGAATTATATGGAGAACTTCCTAATCCTGCTCACTGGAGTCAGAGCCTTGAGGTGAGAATCATTCAGAACTTTGTTGTTTTGACAAACAAATCTGTAACCTGAAGTCATTGCAGCTGGGATTGTACTTTGGAGCTACAGTTTCTACTGACATTAAAATCTGTCATAAAGCCAAGACACTCATCAGGCAGGAAAAAAAAATACACAGCAAATTTCACTGCTTCATGCACTGACAAGTGTTATATTCAGGTCCTCTTCTAAATATAGAAAGCACTGTGCATACCTCTATGTGTAAAATAAGCAAGTGCTAGGTGTTAAGATTTTATTCAGTTACTTGACTTCTAAAATACTCCAGCACAAGAGAAGATATTTTCTTACAAACACTTAGAGAATAAACATATGATTGAACAGATACAAAATTAATAAGAATTTAGATGTTACCATATTTTGTTTGGGGGAGGTGAAAAATGATGCTGTAGCTGTTGTTAGCCAGCACAATTCTGCAGAGATTGTTTTGAGGAACTCAAACCTCACAAGTGTACACTTGGAGGAGTCCCAGAGATGGACATGTATTAGTATCCACCCCTCATCTTGGAGTTTTGCACAGCTGTGGATCATAAATACTCTTTGTTGTCCCAGGGTAGAAATGTCAGGTCAACCTTAGCCATCCTTAGGTGAAAGGATAATATGTAATGTTATAGGGACCCTCAGAAGACCAGGTTCCACAGGGGATAGTAACCAGGAGCTTCAAGGAGATTATGAGCAGAGATGGACTGTAACCTCTCCTGCTTTTTCAGAAATGCTTGTTTTCACATGTTGAGCTTCACTTCACAGTAAATTTTCCCATGTCTGAGCAGAGGCAAGGCTTTTCATTTTGTCTCTAGATTTACACAGAATTGCTGTGTGCAGTCAGGTGCTGGGTTTTTTCAGCTTCCAGCTGGTGTGGATAGCTTCATATTTTGCTAGGATGATCAGGCATGTCTGTGGTATGTGTTATTTATTTGGAAGATTGCTTTATAAAGCAGCAGGAACCATGAAGCTTTTGAACTGTAGCTCTAAAAACACATGTGAAGTCAATCAAAATGAAAGACAAAACGCACACTGAAATATATTGTCACGGATTTTGTTTAATATTGTCACGGATTTTGTTTCAACAAACTTAGCTGAGCCAGAAGAGGATAGGAAGTGTGAAGGAATGACAACAAGCAGGGGGGAAAGGCACCAGAAAGGCACCAAAAAGGCACATGAACATTAGCATCAGGTCCTTGTTTGCAATCTGAAACTTTTGACAAGCTTTGGAGAACAACAGAAACAAGCACTCCTTTACCTACTAGAGAGGGATTTACTTGGGTGAGTAGGAAAAGGCAGCAGAAGGCAGAGAAAAGTTACAATAGTGTCCCACTAGACTGCACCTCTGCCTCCAACTTGTCCACATTACACTGGCAGCTGAGAGAGAAGAGGCCAGAGGAGGCAAGGGGGAAGGTCAGAGAGAAAATGAAGGACTGTGTAACTTGCATGTGTGTGCATCCAGGAGCACAGGACAGGTCCAGTCACAAAGGGAGGAGCTGGCCTGATGAACTTAGCCCACACAGAGCCAAATTTTTGACTGCATCCTGGAGAGGAGTTGGATCTGCAACAGGGAGCTGAGTCCTGCATCCCTGTAAACGCCAGTGTTGTGCATATCCTTGGTTATCACTGGTGTTAAACATGGCTGATATTGCTATTGTAAAGAGTGTATGCATGCTTTAAACTGTCTTTTGGGGTACCTGATTCCATAATATTTTAACTGCAGTTGTGTTCTATTGTTACTGAAATTGCTGGTACTACTAGCTTTATACTTCCATAGGATGCTCAATTATTTGTCTCACGATGCTTTTTAGAATTGTCAGATTAAACTATGAAAACAACAACTAAATTTTTCTTTAAAGAGTGCAGAAACAGGATTAAAAATGATAACCTCTCACTAGAATAAAAGAAACCCTGCAGAGCTGTGCTGTGACAGGATGACTAAGCCAAATATCCTTTCTTGAGGCGTCCTCCTTCCACAAGCAGATGGTTTGCTGTTATGATCAGGGGATCTGAAGTCAGAGAAATTATCCTGTTGTGAAAATACCATTGGGAGAACACATTTAATGCCTCCTTCTTGTATTCTTTTCCTTACTTTTGCTTCCTACTGATGTGGTTTCTGTAATCAGTTGTGGGAGACCTTACCCTATGCCCTGCAAGGGAAAAGAGGCCATTCCTGCCATTTTTAAAGGGAAAAAAAAAAAAAAAAAAAGTGCTCTTTCACATTTCCACTCCAAGTTGTGAGCACAGCAAGAGAGGAGGTAATGAACCGATCATGGCTGGATTGATGGAAGTAGGAAAGGAACCAGTAATCATTTATTCATAAGTATCTGTTTTAAGGCCCTCCTGCAAGTTTGCTATTTCCCCCAACTCCCCTTTCTAGCCACACCATCAGTGATTTCTAATGCAATTCAGAATCTCAAAGACCATCAGGTATCAAGGTTCAATTAACTCCTACAGTGTGCTGCAACGTCACACAGCCCCTTGGATCTCAATTCAAATATCTGTGCTGTCATTTCTGCCACAGCCAGGTCCTTCAGTTCCTGCTGTCTCAGGTCCTTGAGCTCAGCTGTCTCAGATGAGAAAACCTATTCCACCTCTGCTTGTGTCCATCTGGTGCAGCAGTGTTGTTTGCAGCTGAGATGAGTTCACTGCACATTGGCATGACTGCTTCCCACCTTTATCACATCTCACAAACCATACTGGACTTGCTGCTCTGCTCTATCTGTCTCAAGACACTTGTGAGACCAAAGTGACTCTGACAGCTGCCTGACAAGCACAGGCATCTTGTCTTCAGAGTTCATGTGACCTCCAGTGCATCACTGCTGCCATGGTAATTTCACAATATTAAATACAGACCAGGTTGTGACCTACCCCTCCTGTATGTCTTAGAAGCCCTCTGAAGCTGCTGCTGCAGGCAGCTTGATAAGTGCAAATTTCTTTATGCTTCCCTCATGTGAGGAGTTTGCTGGGGCAGACACTCCCAGAGAGTTCCACTGGAATATATCTTTACATCTTAATTTGTTTATTTTATGTCAGAATTTCTGAGTTACTTGAAGCTTCCATATGGGATTTTTTTACACTTCCCCCCCATATCTAACATAATTTGTGTGTAACTTAGCGCTGTTTACACTGTCAAATACTTTGTATTTCCAAGAAAAACCCTTGTGGCTCCAAGCGCAACCCAATGGTATTCCAAGGAAATAATTTCATGAAGGGATTATGATCATGCATATATGGATGACCCAGTTTCATAAGGTCATCTCCCAGAGTGTTACTGCCTTTTCAGTTTCTCATTAGAGACATTTCGATAGATGCCATTTTCAGGTCATTCATATGCAAATGAAATATTTCGATGTTTTCCTTGCTTTCTACATGATCTGTAAGCACAATGCATTCACTTGTTCTTCTTCATTATAATTTTCTCCCTAGAGCAATAAGCTTCTCTTATTGTAGCCCAAATTATGGCAAGAGAAACTTTCCTGGGTAGATGAGCTGTGGACCATCTTGACCCTTTCATCTCTATTTCATACTCTGTTGAGAGTTCTTTTATTTCCCAGAAGCATCCTTAGGTTCCTTTTTAGTTGCTGCCAACAACTGTCTGTCAATTGCATGAATTCAGTCTCTGAGATCCAGAAGTTGTCATCTTTTTAGCTCAATTATAAGCATATTTTTACTTCTGGTACTATTAGAAATTTTAACTTTTCCATAAATTTTGATGTTATTCCTTGTCCAAACACTGACTGGCACAAAATTTTTATATAATAAAAGTTATATGACCAGAGTTTCACTCCTACCAAAAATTATTTGTCTTTGCTAATACTGGTGTCCCTGGTGCACCTAAATACCACGGAAAATTGGTTGCATTCTGTAAGTCTTCAGGTGGACAGGGAAGAGGAGAGGAAGGCACTGATCTCTTCTCTATGGTAACCAGTGACATGATCCAGGGAATGGCCTAAAGGTGTGTCCAGGTAGGTTACGGCTGGATATAAGGAAAAGGTTTTTCTATCCAGAGGATGGTTGGGCTTCCCAGGGAAGTGGTCACAGCCCCAAGCCTGACAGAGTTCAAGAAGCATTTGGGAAATGTTCTCAGCCACACTCCCTGGTGTGACTCTTGGGGATGGTGCTGTGCATGGCCAGGAGTTGGACTCGATGATCCTGATAGGTCCCTTCCACATCAGCATATTCCATGATTCTATGATGCTATTCTGTTTTCCTTGGCTGCCATGAAGAAGTGTGTTCCTTCGTCTACAGATCTCTGCTGATGATTTCAAATGCCTGTGTGGTGTTGTGATCCTTTTACAAACAGCAGATATTTTCTTGTTTGTCCACCTGGGTTTCTCCATCATGGATTCTGTGGATTCCCACACTGCTGGTGTTATGCTTTCCTGCCTTGGTCTCATTTGCAGAAAAATTGTGGGTGTATTCTCATGTCCACATCAAAACAACATTTAACCTTTTCAAATTTCAGGCAGGCCCTTCAAATGCTTTGTTTTAAGTAGATTCTGGGTATTTCAGTACACACCTCCTTGAATAATTTTTTCCCAGAATCTGTGATTTTATCAGACACTGAGTTCCAAAATTTTTAAAACTTTTTTTACCTTTCTATAAATCACAAAAATTTTATTTTTACTATCTTATTTGTATTGTTTGTTTGAAAACAAACATCTGACACATTTCCCTTTATCCTGACTGTAGAGCTAAAATTGCTGTTATAATCTTTCATAATAAACCTTTTCCCAAAATAATTTCAACAATCAAGGTGCCTCACAATTTCTCTGTCAGAAAATAAGCTACCTTAACAGTGCCACTTCTGTTTTATGGATACAGACCAAAGTTCTGGGCAAACTACTTCAACTATCTTCTGTTATCTGAAACAGTTTTGATACTGACAAGTTGTTTAACTTCTCTATTCTTCTGTTAGGAGATTTTCTTGCTGTTTATTATTGAGAAAATCAATTGTTCAATAATAACCTTGAGTGAGGAATTTGTTGTATGCAGTGGTGGTTTTCACACTGAGCAGACTTTAGTAGTCTGAACCTATTCACAACTCAATCAGTTCAAACAGAAGAACCTATTTAAAGAGATCTTCCAGGCCGTACAACACAGTGCACCTAAGATGCAACTAAAAAATTGAAACAACATAGTACCTGGAGGAGACAATTTGTGAAGACAAAAAAAAAACCAAAAAAAACCCCACAACAAACAGTTTAACTTTTTATTCTTAAAATTTTGAAGCTGATGGTACCATTTACTAATAAGTGGTGAACTGATTTTCCCATACAGATCCTGACAGAAGTGGGGAACTATATTCATGTAACCTCTGCATTATAAGTGTGTTGTCAATGGACCTTATTTTCAATTTTTGTGCAAAGATGTACTGTACATAGAAATCACAGTATATATATGATAAAAGTGTGTCATTGCCAAAAAAAAAAAAAAAAAAAAAAAAAAAAAAAGGCATCTGGAAAGCACCCAGTAGTACTGTTAGCTTCTCACTAACACTTGCAGACAAACATTGGCCTTGATAGTAATATCCAAATGTTTTTCAAATTTCTGGACATTCAGCAAAATTTTTTTACTTCCTTCCAGAAATAACCTAGCACTACTGGAGAGCTGTCCAGTGAACAGCATAAATGAACACTTTACTAAGCTCGGATACATTTCTGTGCCAATTATAGATTTCAATAATGGGGTGGTTTTAATTGAGCTGATGGACATAAGTGGGATTAATATGCATTGCACATGTACAACATTCTGTTGCAGCTAATAGGGAATGCAGCTTTTCTGATAACTTCACCTGGCACATTCCTAATAACAAGGAAATTCTTCATTTTAGGAAGAACCGTTCAATGCAGCGAGTTAGTGATATAGATTTTCTTCTGGTCTGAACAGGTTATTTTCTTTTGTTTATTGCTGTCATTTATGCTTATAATATGGGGTTTGCAGCAAAGCAGATAATAAATAAGCCTTACCTTCCTGTCCATTTCTATAATAAATTCTGTGGCATATTATAAAGATGAGAAAAGCTTCAGCTTTAAATGGAAGCTGTAACCCAAAGCCCAAAGTGAGTAACCAGTGATCAGTCATCAGTCAGTGTGGAACATGACAGGACAGGAACAGTCTGACAACTTGAGATGCACATACACCTTAACATATGAAATACCACAGAATCATGGGGTAAGCATATCTGGAAGATCAGATCCCATTCCTAGCTTAAACAGGGCAAACTTTGAAATTAGAACTCAGCACTACCAGTCCAAACAAAATCTCTCCATTTTGCTAGAGGGACAATACCTGCCACTGTGCCTAGAGTCTTGCTAAAGTCAAGGTTAATGACACCAAGTAATTTGCAAATTTGCACTGGTACCCAGTGCTTGGAGTTTAATAGGGAGGATATGCTGCTGCCTGCAATTAGGTGGGAAGAGTTCTTGATGGGAAGCCTTCAAAGAAGGTACAGACAGACTGTCCTGTACCTATCTAGAAAATTTAATGATCTCCAGAGATATGACAGAGGATACTTCAGTCTCTGTGTGGAAAAAACCTAATTCATTTAAGACTTCATGTAGCAATACTTAATATGTGACTTTAACCCAATATGAAAAGAGGAGAATGAAAATTTATATGGCTTTTTAATCTGAGGTGGCTGAAAATTGGGGTCACACCTTCCTGTGGACTCCAGTTTTACCAATTTCAGAGAATTTTCTTCCCTGCTCTTGGCCCTGAAAAAAATAATCAGAGCAAAATTTTAGGGAGTAGGACCAGAGAGTGAAGGAATCATGAGCTTTCAGACTGATGCTGTGGTGCCTGAAAACACAATTTAGAACAACCTTTTGGAGAAGGCAGTGCAAGCACTACTCAGGCAGTAAACTCCACAGGTAACCCTCAGACTCCTCTTGTTAGGGTCTGTAGTGAGAAATTATAATATACAGGATGCCAAAGGGGTGAAAGGTGACCTGATACTATGTCCACAGTCTAATATCCATCCTTGGCTAATGATACTGGAAAGACTGAGAAATTGCACCTGTTAATGCTCTACTTTTCTTGCACTTACACAAACATCAGAAACCATTTTTCTACTGCTATCTTTTAAAGCCATCTTGTAGTCAGAGTTAAGGTGGCAGTAAAGCCAGGTAGTGGGGAATAAAAAGTGTGAACTGAAGGGAAGATGTGTTATGGAAATGAGAGAGCTGTTGCAGAAAGTACAAGCATGTATTTCATGTAGCAAAGAGTACAAAGTTTATGTGACATTTAATGCTGCCAAACTGACAAAAGCCCCGATTCTGAGTGATTATGCAATGAGCAACACTGACTGTTGCCTAGCATTGCTTTAGGTGGTGAACACAGCCCAAAAAGAACATTGAAATGGCAAAGTCACCCACTTAGGAAAGGAAAAATCTGGGTATCAAAGTACAGCTTCAGGGGGCCCTGACTACAGCAGTGCTTTACGACATCTCTGGAAGAGACCACTGCAGAGAGTGCTCCACATCCCACCTCTGGGGTGGGGCTGCAGCCTCTCCCTCTGTCGGGAAAACATAGCTAATGAACACCAAAAATTTTGACTTATCATAGCTTTTAAGGCAAGAGAGTATCACTGTGTCTAGACAGCTTATGAAACAGCCTCCACACTTCCTTGAGTGAGTTTGGGCACACACATACACAGAGTTGCAAATTCTCTATGTGCCATTATAGCCACATGTGCTAGGAATGCCTTTTGTGAAAGGTTGGCTCCTTGCTCCAAAAGCCCTGAGATTTAAGTCTCCACCCTCCAATAATCATAGAAATATTTTGAAGTGCAGAAAACAATATTTTTCTCTCCAAGCCCATGGAGAAACTGTCACCCTCACCCGCAGCCTCCAACACTGCGCCCATAAAAATACATCTGGCTCCCTGCTATAATTTTTGGGCCCAAAATGTATAACTACAGCAAAGCTGCAACAAGTCAAACAATCAGACAATCTTAGGTATTGGTGGTGCTATTAGAATGCCTGCTTTTATAACCACAGGGAAAAAACATCAGGGAAAAAACACCAGTTCTTTGTACTGCATAGTACAAGGCTCTTCACCAAGAAAATGGTCTTTGTAACTCGTTTCTTAAATGCACGTTGTTGAAAATGTCATGGAACTTGAACTGCAGTCTGATATTGTAAAAATAGCTTTCCTAAAAATATATTTTCCACAATGTATCGTTAAATCCTTCCACATGTATTTTTAATATTACTCATATTTTTTTATCAAAACTTATTTCAAGGACATTAAATTATGGCAGGATTCTCATTACCAAGGCACTGCTCTTTTATTAAAAAAAATATATAGAGAAAGAGATCACAAAAGGGCAGACACAAAGAGATTGTATTTTATTGCAGACCTGACACATTGGTCTGCTCCTGTTAAATCAGTCTGGTGACTATGTGGGACTTTGCAAAATATAAACGCACAAAACAATTTTCCCTTCAGCATGAAAGGATAAGACAGCAAAGCAATCTCACTCAGAGACTGGAACAAGAACTCAGACTAAATAATGCAAAAAAAAAAAAAAAAAGAAGGTGGGGGCTTTTTCCTGAGGTTTCTATTGGTCTGAAGAATAAGAGGCTGTATATGAGGCAAAGGTGTTGCTGCTATGAGGTGTTTACCTGATGCAGTGTGAATCACCTCATATTGAACCCACCAAGTGATGGGTCTCCCCCACTGCACAGGCATTTAGCATTTTGACTCCCTTTAAAGTAGCTCATGAGGTTTGCTCAACACACACACACACACACACACCACACACACACACACACACACACACACATATTCACACACTCCTGTTGAAAGAGAATAAAAAATTGAGAAAATATCTTCACCATGGACACTTCTCACCATGGGACATTTGTCGAAGATCACAGGGATCACAAAAATTGTTTTAAAAAGGAGTTGTGCAAGTGCTAGGGGAAGGGAAACCTTCAATTTTAAATTTAGGTTTCCATCTCAAAAAAATTAGAGTAAAATAAAAAATACTTTGTGTAATAAGCCAGGAATTTAACTCTTGTTTAACAGATAGCTCTGTGAAAATAATTGCTAAGAGCCTATGATACCTACAAGGACTTGTTCAGGGGAGTCAACACAAAAGTTTATTCTAACTTACTGCTAGATGCGAAGATACTTACCAGAAAAGGAGTAATTTCCATCAAGTACTTTGTTTAAGTCAGTCAACAATTGCCAATAAAAAAATTGCTTGATCATTTTCTTCTGACCATGCTAGGTTATAATCTCATCACAATGATAGTTTATAATCTCCTTTCCATGCCGCTTTTAAAATGATTCCACGCATTGTTCAAGCCAGGCTAGATCAGGCTTTTGTTCAGCACCAAATAGGTTGCCTAGCACTATAAATAACAAAATCTCCTTTTCTCCATCATCAGCTTTCAATTGCAGTACAAGTGTAATGCAACTTTAGGAATTCTGTTTAATACCTTGGTGCTTCCATGGGCAAAGATGAAAAGCTTCTCTGCAAAGTCAGTAGGTCTCCTGAGAAGCAATGCAAGTGCCACAAGACCTTTTTACTTGCTTTTCTTTGGCTGACTTTAACTAATGCTGTGGTCATTTGTCCTCACCATGGCAGTTTGGCCTTCATTGCCCTTTGCTCAGAAACAGCTATTTTGGCAAAACAGAATATTTAATAAATATGTGTGTGTGTATAGATGTATATATGTATATGTATATGTATATATATATATATATATATATATTTATTTATTTATTTATTTATTTATTTATGCAAATGGCAATGTGAAAAAATATAGAATAAGTGTTTTACAAAGACAATGTAGAGAATCTCAGCAATGCATATCTAAAGAGACAGTCTCTGTACAGGGCTTTTTGTTTAAAATCGCAGTACTGGACAAGAAATAAGGTGCTGTATGTTATGCTTTTCATGACTGACTTTGCATGCACTCAGCTCATTGCTTTCAGCAGCCTTTTAAATGCTACTGGATTTGCCTCAGTGCCATCTTCTTTGCCCTAACTCCTTCACTCCCTTGTGCTTTTAATCACAGTGTCCCACAGATCTACTACTCTACAAGATCAGTGCAAGGCCCATCTATGGAGATAGAAATAGCTAGGAGAGAGCTTCAGATAGGATCAGCTAAAGAAAAGAGCGAGGTTCTTTAATACAGTGGTTAATGGTACTAATTAGTTTTGTTTAAAGCTTAATTCTAAAAAAATACTTTCAAAAAAACCCCAAACCCTATTGTCTTTATTTTTTTTTTTTTTCAAAAACTGTATATTAAACATAGAAAAATTTTGGATTGAGTTTTCAGTACCAAACTTTCAACTCCTAGTTTCTTTTCCAGGTGCTAGGGAATTAGGACTCTCCTCCGTTAAAGCTGTGTTAGTGCTGACTGTTACTTTGGTGGAAGTGCTCATTCTACTGGTGGGCATTTTACTTCAGAATGCCCTGCATTAAAATCTGGCTACAAAAGAAACCTACTTATTTGCCGCACCCCCAAAACTGAGAGCAATTCACATCCACAAACAACCCACCAACAGCTCAAGTGCAGATAAATCACACCACTTTATCTCCTGGTGTCAGGGAAAGAAGATTGGAGGGAGGTGACTCCTCTCAGTAACCTAAGGCTTGCCCGGGGGCTTTATTGTGATGATGATTTCGAATGAGCAGCCAAAGCTCACGGGCCACCCTCGGCAGAGGGCTCGGTGTCGCAGGGATTGTGACACATCCCTGCCTGTGGTCAGCCAGCAGCACCCGGGCTCACCCAGCAGGTCTCCGGGCCAGGCTTGCTCTGTGCCCAGCACATTTTGCCACTTCTAATTAAGCCCAAAACTGCTTTCAGCTTTGATGATCTTCCTGCTGCTTTTTCCTTCCCCCACAACTAATTTCAGACGTTCACATTCAGTGAGATACAGGAATAGAAGCAACTCAGCTTGCAGTCATCCTGCTTTAGGAAAGCTGAATATAAACAGGTTTCTGAGCTATAGTTTACACCAAAGATCAGAACACTGAAGCCTGGTTTGCTGGAGCTGGCTGCAGAGATCATACCAAGTTCCTAAACCAACTCTGAAAAATAGCCTCCAGCTAGTTCATATCCCTTCCTATGCTGCCTGTGACCCAAACTACCCCTCTTTAGCTTAGTGGGTGACTGTCATTCTTCTTGTTCCACCAGAAGCATCCTGATCTGGCCTTACCTAATATGACCTAATCTAGAGCAAACTGCAGCACCCCAGTTGCACGCATGCATGGGCTACTTCCAAATTAATGTCTCAGAGCTCTCGGTTTTAGTTTTTAATCACATTTTGAACACCTCTCTTCCCTGTTAACCTCCTCAACCAACTCCCTGAATGAACCTGCTGTTTCTCTATCAATATAGTTTATTCATCTTTGTTTGTTTGTTTGTTTCTGGAGGGAGCCTTACTCTCTACCTTTAGTGTGTAAAAGAGGGGTACATGCCAAGCAAAAAAGTAGTGCCAGGACATGGTGTCAATCCAAGAGACTTACTGCTCCTGGGAAATTTTCTGTTCCTAAATTATTCTGAGTTGCTTCAGTAAAGGGTTTCTTGCAAAAAGGTAGTGAAGAAATCCACCTTTTGCCCCCAGGTTACAACTTATTTTGTTAGACCAGATGATGTGACAGCATGATTCTATCAGGACAAATCAAAGTTTACTGAGCAAATCTGTGTTCTATAACCTGATTTATTGGTGCCATCTGCCAACACCCAAGAACAGATGCTCTGTAGGACCTCACTAGTGTGCAATAATGACTGGGAGAAACCCACTGCAAATGACTGAATTTTAAAAGTTACTGAGTGTAGCAGGAGAGATAACAAACACAATGAAAAAATGTCTAGGAGAATGTATCCAAGTGTTCATTTTTCAGTTCTGCTACTCTGACAAAAGTGCTTCAGAGCATCCTCATCTACATATGTGGGCATGAGATGTAAAAATAAACCAAGAACTCACAATTTCCTGTGATTTTGCTCCAATCCTTTGATGTTATGTGCTTCAAAGAAAAGAGAGCATTTTGGAGTGAGTAGTTACAGTCACAGCTTACCCAAAATCAATGAATTCTTTACAATTGCAAGAATTCTTTTTATGATCGTATTCAAGCAGGTCAGGATTGCCATACTGCTGGCACAAATGTCTTTTTTTTTTTTTTTTTTTACTGATTTCCCCCCTTCTCAGCAGCTATTTTCAAGCCCTGCGTACTCTGAGGGCATGCCAAGGTAGAAGCAAACGATTTGCAATTATTGCCACCAGCAACATTAATTTTGCATTCCCATCTCTTCCAAAACACAGGGGAGCAAAAAGAGATAACGGAAAGACAAGCAACTTGTCGGGGTAGAGATTGAAAACGTGCTTGGGATGAGTGCAGGCACTGCAGAAGGTGAGGGAGAGCAGCCCCAGCTCCTGCAGCCCCAGGGAACACTTGTAGAGGCGCAGGAGCAGCCCAGTCCCAGTGTCCTTATGGCCCTGGTCCTGCCTCCCACTGCCAAACTAAACATCCATCTCTTAGGAGCTGCATTAAAATTAGAAGCTGTAGCTGTAGCGATGGAAGGACACTGCCTTCTTGCCTAGCATGCCCTCCCTATTCAACAACCCACTCTGTCCATACCTAGGGCATTACATGGAATTCATTCAAACATGCTCAGGAGCTGGTTGTTGATGGACCCAGCCTATCCAATATCTGACAAAGTTGTAAAATCAGGGAACAACTTTCAAGCACTGTCACTCTTTCTAAGGCTGAGCTGGGATCTGAAGCTGAAGAGCTGAAGAGCAGAAAGCTTCCTTCCCTTATTGTGCCAATCCATTAAAATCACACTCATGGAAATTCTCCATGGAGAAACTATCATTGAACTATTAATAAAATCTTCCTGAACTATTAATATGATCTCTGGGAGCTTTAATCCACCTTGGGGACTGATTATGTAAGTGCACAGGCATGAAGGTGCTGTTTTTATCCTCAGTTTACATGACATTTTGCTTTACACAGTTTTGTTTATGACTGATATGTTCCTGAATCTGGGGGAAATTATTTTTCTTCCAAGGGGAATTATATTTGGATTTGTCGTAAACTGGCAAGCATGGTTGAGATAGAAGTTCACTGGGGTATGTGCTTGGTTTTAGAAAGGGAGAAGATTATGAAAACATTTTAAAAATGCTTATTTCTCAAAATTCAGATATTCTGTAACCAAGGAATATGCTGTAATATGGTCTTTGGTCTATGATGTCAATTCATTTAGTTTGGAAAGGATGACCTTGAGCGTCAGGTTGGATTCGTTCCTATTTTTCATATTCTAAAGATGGCTTTGCCTTCCTGACACATTTTGGTGTGAGAAGATGCTAGAAAATCATGCTGATTTTTAGCTTTCAGTCAGTTCCAAACAACAGCATAGTAAAAGGTTTCTGATGCGTACTCATGCCAAAAGAAATAAATACTGCTATGGCAAGAACATGAAGAAAGAAAGAACAATTGTCTCTAATCAACCTCATAGCTTCCACGCACCTCTCCTGAGCTGTTTAACGGAATATTACATACCAAAGGTTTTCAGTTCCAGGCTCAGTTGAAAAATTTTTCTGCACAGGAGGTCTGAGCAGAGACAGGAAACGATGCCCATAACATTTTGCTCTGACCTGCAAGCTTGGAGACACTTCTTTTGTTTGAAATGGAAGATATATTGAAGCCTTCATGGATTTCAGGGGTTTGTGGCAGCTCCACTGTGTTCATTACTTTCTCTTTAGGCATGATAAAGAGGAGAATAACAGAAAACAGCAAAGAAACAAATATATAAAGCAAAACAAAGACAAATCAGTCAAAAGAATAGGCCCATCAATGGCCCCAGTTTCATTAAATCAACTCAAACTCTATGTTTGGATGATTTTTGCTGTCTCCATTTACCTATACTGCTCTGGAAAGGTGTCTCTGCGTCATTGTTAGATACATTCATAATTTTAGATCAATTTAAGTCCCAGTGAAGGCCTGGTGTGACTGTGGAGTGAGTCAGCTGTCCAAGAAGATATCTGCAGTTCTTTCACTGAAGTGTGGGTTGGATGAGTGTACAGCGAGGTGGATTGAGAGCTGGCTCAAAGGCAAATCCCAGAGGGACATAATTAGAATCACAGGGTCAAGCTGGAGTCCTGTCACTAGTGGTGTCCCACAAGGATGCAATTTAATTAATTTATCAATGACTTGAGTGAAGGGGCAGATGCCTCCTCAGCAAGTTCAATAGGGCAAGAGGGAATGGGTAAAAACTGATGCATGGGAAGTTCCACCTAAACATGAGGAAGAACTTTTTTACTATGCTCCAGTGTGAGCCCTGGAACAGATTGCCCAGAGAGGCTGTGGAGTCTCCCTCCCTGGAGGTACTCAAGAATCGTCTGGACGCAATCCTGTGCCATGTGTCTGGGATGACCCTGCTTGAGCAGGAGGTTGGACCTTTTGGCTGTGGTCCCTTCCAGTCTGATCCATTCTGTGATTCTGAGATTCCCTATTATTGCTAAGAAGCAGATTAGCTTGATTAGGAATGGATTGTGTTTATTTACTCTGCAATGTCCAGCCTTACTTTCAGAGAAGACGGTAGTGCCTCAAAATAATTAGACCAATTCACGTGTTCTATATTTAATTTATAACATTGGAATAAAACCCAAGTATATCCTCAGAATTGCGTACTTTTGACAAGGAATCAGGTTAAGAAAAGGCTCCATGATCCCAGAGTCCATTTCACAGTAGACTCCAAAAAATGTACCTCATTATAAAATACACCTTCCCGAGGAATCACAAGACAAGAGAAATCAAAAGAGAATTCCTAAAAGCAAGAGCTCTCCAGCAGAAAATCAATTTCAGCTACTTTCACCTTGCCCCAGGGAAAGCAGCAGAGACACTAAGTGGGGTGTGGGAAAAGTCTCATACATCTTCCTGGAGCTGCACAAGGCAGACCTCCAGACAGGAGCTTTTCTTTCCAAGACAGCTCTGCTCTAATTAGGGACTTCTACAAAATTAGTATGTTGCAGTTCCAAACAGTGTCTGGATGAGTCCCATATCAAATTTTTTTTTTTTTTTTTTTTTTTTTTTTAAAGTCTTTGTCCTTGTTCTAATTGACAGCCTTACAAATGCAGGTGGACTGAGGGATGAAGGTCAATTGAACTTAATGTGCTTAATAGGGCAAAGAATAAAATTTAGCAGAAAGTTAAACACACCAAAAAATGTTCCTTGGTTGTTGTGTTTTTTCTGACTATTTCATAATTCCTTTTCAAGGGTCTTTGTGCACTTTTGGGTGTACCTTCAAAATTAAAAGAAAGCAATTGCCTTTAAATACAATTGTTATATTAAAGGCTTTCCTATAACACAGGTGTGTGAGATAGAATCTAGTTTATAGACTCGACAATCTATGTTGGGTGGACATAAAATTAATTTTCTATATAGGAAAGTGTATCCTGATCCTTTTTTTCCAGAGGCAGGCAACCAGCTTAAACCTCTGGCTGGTAAACATGTTCTAAAAAATACATGTTCTCCCTTGAAAATGAAGACTGACTGATGTTTTTCACTAAAAGTTATGATTAATATAATTTGTGCATTCCAGCAAGAAGGCAAAACAATTTTTCTTCTGCAGGTCAGTATAAATCTCTGTGTCTTGAAGTTATTCCCCTGCTTCCAATCTTTCATTTCTTTACTTTCCTTTGCTTCAGACTCAGATTGGATTTTCTACACTGACATTATCTGCTACAGCACAGCCTGGGAACAACTGTGGCAATTTACTCCCAAAGGGCAAAGGTGTCCAAAACTTCTTCCTTCTAGATACAACTTATGGGATGGCAGCCAGCTTGACAAATATAGGATTAATAATAAATACATAAATAAAGGCAAATATGGAACATTCCAGTTTGTCTCAGGGTTTTATTTTTTAAAAAATAGTCTGTGAAGAGCTCTGAATCTTAAAATCTTCATACCCATGCATGGAGGAAAGCAATTAAATTTGTGATTTTTGCATGAGTTGGGGATTTTATGGCTCCGGCCTGCTATAAAACACAATTTAAGGTTATCACATGGTAGAAAAATACTTTAGGCTTCACACTTCTATCAGTCCATGTGTTTTTCTATGTAGGCTCAGACTCTGCAGCAATTTCTCAGTGGTCAGTTGAAGTCACTGCAAGGTGCAGCACTGCAGTACTTTATCTCAGTCAGACCTGCATCCTAAATTCTCATGAAAAGCAGTGGAAATACACTCTTCTGTAGAGAAAATGAACACCCCAACAGGACATGTGTCCTTAAAGAGAATTATGGAATCATAGAATCACTGAACAGAATCATAGAATGGTTAGGGTTGGAAAGGACCTTAAAAGTCATCTAGTTCCAATCCATCTGCCATGGGTAGTGATGCCATTCACTTAATCAGGTTCTCAGGACCCCGTTAAATCTGGCCTTGACCACTTTCAGGGATGGGGCATCCACAATTTCTCTGTTTCAGTACCTCAGCACCCTCTAAGAAAATAATTTCTTCCAAACATCTAATCTTAACTAGTCTTCTTTCAGTTTAAAACCTTGTCCTGTCACTATCTGCCATGTAAAAAGTCCCTCTCCCTTCTTTTTATAAGCCTCCTTAAGGCACTGGAAGGCTGCAATGAGGTCTCCCTGGAGCCTGCCCTTCCCCAGGCTGAACTACCCCAACTCTCTCAGCCTGTTTTTGTAGGAAAGTTGTTCTGTTCCTCTCATCTCTTTTTGGCCCTCCTCTGGACTCACTCTAACAGGCTGACATCTTTCTTGGGCTAAGGACCCCAGACCAGGTGGGGTCTCAAAAGCTCAATTCATCATTTACTGGAATTTAAAACAGGATCACCTGTGATGTTACACTGCTTGTCCTCCTGTGTGCTGTCCCTATCACCCAAAAGTCCTTCACAGTATATCCACTGTTCAGATTTTTAATTATTTTAGGTCAAATGACCTGTCTGAGGTGGAAATGGCTTATACCACTATGTAGCAAAAGAAAAAGATATCACTTAATGCCTGTGGCTGCTCATATGGTTAAAATGACTGCCAGGGCAATCCGTGACTAAAAAGTATGGAGAGTCCTGATGATCTGCCCTGGGTTGCAGGAGGTGGTGTATGCATACATATCACTAAATCTGGGGGAAAAAATGACCTTGAAGCAGCACAGAAGCTCTGCAGAGCAGGTGTATAAGGGGATTTTTTCATATCATCTCACAAATCCACCCCGTATTCTCACCAGCTGTGCTCAATCTCTGATGCTCGGGAGGAAGGCGAGAGAAAGCCTCAGGACACCCTGCGCTAATTGCGGAGGGAAGGAACCTGCCTGGGTCCCAGAGCCAAAGCCCTGAAGGAAGAGACCTGATTATACTCTGCTTTTCATGCTGAGCTGTAGGGGTTAGGAGCACACACAGGATGAGGACGGCTTCATCAGAATGTCCCTTCACAGCGGAGAGACAGGCTCCTCTCCTCCCCTTGGAAGCGTATTTGCACACAGGAGCAGCGGTCGTCCCATTATTTACGCCACGCGAAAAAACATCCTAGGCTCTTCCTTGACTGGCGTTTGTTAGATAACATCGCAGGTACAAAATACCCTTCACAACGTACAATAATCTTTAAAGACAGCCAGCCACCACCTCCTCTCCTCTCTGGCGTGCCGGGCTGGCGGAGCAGGGTCGGATGCCGCGCCGAGCCGTTCTCCAGCGGGACGCTCCCTGCATGTTAATGCCCGGGGTGTTTGTGCGGAGCCGGGCAGCGGCGGCGAGCGCGGCTCCGGCAGTTTCCATGGGGCTGCCGTGGCGCGCTCTCCCCACACCTTCACTTATCAGCATTTCCCACCCATCCTCCTCCCTGGAATATGCTGCTTGCTCACCCCGAAAGGTCAGCCATTGTAATGATGATTTTAGCAGGGGGAGGCAGGGAGGCCGAAGGGTGAAAAGGTGAGCTCTGAGCAGCGATGTGCGTGGGAACCGGGGGCTTGCCTTGCGCTGCACAATGAGAAATTAGAAAGCTTCCCCTCGAGGGAGCGGTGCTCGTCAACCCCCTCTCACTTCCCAGGCCGACCGAGTCAGATGCCCTGACGGAGTTAAAAAATGTTCATGAGAAGTGGCTGGAGACCCCACTTTAAATCTTCTGCATCTCATCGGCAATTGATGTGTCAGTGTGTGGAGGGGCGAAGGGACTGCCTCCGTCCACAGAGGAAACTGATACAAACGCTTACAGGCATCTTTTTTGTTTTTCCATTTCCCTCCTGCCCCCTCCCAGCAAGCCTAGTGCTCGTTTGCAGATGGAAAGAGACAGATTTTTTCCTCCGACTTTCATTGACTGCCAGAGTAAAGCACTGCATCTCTTAACTGCCTTCCTTTCTTTCTTTTTATAGGACAGCTTTCCTGCACGTTTTGGAGGAGTCCATTTTGTCAATCAGCCCTGGTACATCCATGCCCTGTACACGCTAATCAAACCGTTCCTCAAAGACAAGACAAGGAAAAGGGTAATTAGATGGGGTGGGGGGTGTGGAGAGGAACCTGCTGTCCTGGATTTTCCAAGTAGCTGCCTGTTTTCTTTTCTAGTTTTTCTCTCTGCGTTTTCCATAAGGTAAAAGAGAATCGCTGCTCTTACTAAAAATTAGAGTTTGGAATGGTCTGGATTGAATCAATATTTCAGCCAGGGACTAGAAATCTGTTATCACTAACAAAGCACGGATACATTTTACTAAAACATGCTCAGGGATAGGGGGAATTGGCAATGTGGAGGGATTATCAGGCCTGGCTGAAGTTACTTCCAAGTGAGGGAAACTTCAGCTCAACTCTTTTTGTGGGAGTAAAAATTGCTGTTTCATTCCTTCAACAGGGTGACTGTTTTCACATGATGGTAACTCACTTGCTTTCACAAAAAGTACAAGACTGCTCACACTGCCAAAGAGGCAGATCTTCACTGAAAGCAAAGCGAATTGGTGGTTCTGCAGTCATCCTAGGCATTTGTTCCACTCGTTCTCTGCAGTCTGAATAATCCCTCAGGAGACCCCAGAGCCCACCCTGAGCTGGGTCTGATTGGGCAGGACAAGGGTAGGACCCACCTGAAAGCAGAGAGGGATTAGAGAAACAGGTGTTGCTGAAGCAGCACCAAGGGGTGACATAGCCTGATACACCCCTGGAAATGTCTGTCCTGGGGTGCAGGGCTAGCGGCCCTCTCAGATGCTGAAGTCCTCCTCTTCGTGCCTGCTTTCAGTAAGCTCTGCTGTCACCCTTTTCTTCTTACTGCTCTTCGTGTAAGCCTCTATCCTCTTACAGTAGCAATAATCAGTCATAATTCCTGACTTCTGCTTCTCCTGATCTGGTACTTAAGAAACTGAAATTGTCACGTGCCAAAAGCAAGCGAGTTGGTGTTTTCAGAAGTGTTAGTAGTGCCAGCCTTATTCTTCAGCTGCCCACCCCAAAATTAATTCCTCCTCTTCTGCCAACTGCGTCAGTCCTGAGAGCTTTTGAAATCCCCACCTGAAACTGCTGTGTCAACTAATGACACTCCACTCCTCATTAGTGCTGCTATTATTGTACTTCATGAAGTAAGGAGTTGGTGATGACTTTGAACTTTCTTTTTTGTTTGTTAAAGATCTTTCTTCATGGTAACAACCTGAACAGCCTTCACCAGCTAATACACCCTGAATGCCTGCCCTCTGAATTTGGGGGGACTCTGCCTCCCTATGACATGGGGACGTGGGCTCGAACGTTGCTGGGTCCCGACTACAGCGATGAGAACGAGTACACCCACACCTCCTACAACGCCATGCACGTGAAGCACGCCTCCTCCAACCTCGAGCGGGAGGCCTCGCCCAAACCCATGAAAAGGTTAGTACTGCCCTCGGAATCAGCTCTTACTCGGCTCTCTGAACGTGTTCGGCATAAATCTCACAGGATGGGCTCATCTGGCTCGAAGAGGGGCTGCCGTTTGGCAAACGTTGATGGTAAGGGGCGCTTTGCTCTGGGCTGTGCTCACGGTGTGGTGGGAGAAAGGAAGCCTCTCGGCGGAACCGTAATTACTTGTCTGATTATTGTGCATGAAAACGAGGGGAAATTAATGAGCCCCTGCACAGAGCATTACAGAAAGTACATCAGGGTGAGATGCTGTCCTGCACGGTGCAGCGCATCCAGCAGCACCACTTCAGTGCTGGTCCCTATTCCTTGCTGCTCTGCTGCTGCTGCTGACCCGGTTGTTATCGATGAGGGATTTACCTCCTTGAAAAAGCAGCTTTTCTACGGTGAGCACCACTGCCCTCTAAAGGGAAAAGGAGTTGGTCTTCTCCCTCTGCTTCTTCTCCCACTTGCTCTGCAAAGCCCTGCAAAGGCAGTTGCAGAGCTGCTCTTTTAAATGCTCTGACTTTAGTTCTAGTGATTGTCTATGTAGCTCTGAATGCTCAAAATGACGCCTCTATAGAGTGTTACTCTCGCTAGTTTGGACTGATTGTGGGGATGGGGTCAGGAAGTCGGATACCTGGCACAGAGCTGTGGGTGGTTAGGCTCAGCCAACACCAGCTGCAGTGAGCCATGGCCATGCAGGCTCCCCTGTGTAACATCTGCACTTGCCTCACCCTTGGCATCCCGCTCCACGGCACTGCTTTCCATGCAGATCGCAGTGATGCTTTCCTCGCTGCTGCCACTTGATGCTCACAGGCACGGCGTCACTCTCCGTGACAGGGAGCGGCCATCATTCTGTCACAGCAAAATCAAAGCTGACAACACAGACGAGCCATAATGTCATGCAATTAATTTTGAAAGTCTTTCATCTTCCGAGGAAAAATGAAGTGCATTCTGGATTCACAGCTCTCTTCCAGGTCAGAGGGATGCCCCGCAGCTGCGTCTGCAAAGTGAGGCCTCGTGCTGGAAACACTAACATTTGTGACTGACTTCAAGGGCTCGCAGGGCCACAAGATGTTCAGGCTGTGAGCTGCAGCCTTGTCATGAAGAGGGGTGGCCGCCTGCATTGACAACAGTTCTCACTATTGACCACCAGCCAAGGCTGGGAGTCAGCATGAGTTTACAAAGCCTGCTCCAGAGAATTGAGTTTGAATCAATTTATTTTTAATAAATATTGTCAGTGAAACACACTGAATTATTTTCGAAAAAATCCAAATATTTTATTATATATTATTATTATTATTATTATTATTATTATTATTATTAAAAATGTCTCCATCTCTGTAGCTTTATAGAAACAAATCTGCAGTTTTTTTATGCTCCAGATATGTTGAGAGCTGTTCACAGGTAAATCTCTGCTAAGGATCTGATCCTTGGCTGCAAAGAAGGGAGGGTCTTATTGTGCCCTCAGGGGAGAACCTCAGCTTGAAAATTAGTTCAGTGCCAGAAAACCCTGCCTTGAGGCAAAGCCTTCTTTTATAATCTGTTCACTAATAAAAAAGTGCACTAATACAAATACAGGGAGTGGATGAATCTAATTTGTCATGTTGCCTCTGGGCAGACTAGATCTAACTTTTAGCCTAATTTCGTTACTCTGTGGTTAAGTCAACCATCTGATCTTGCACCCCGTGGTCGTTACTTGCTGTTAAAGGTGAAAAGTTCACAGCTTCAACAGATTTTCTCCTATGAGTATTTGATTTGAGCTTTAATTTTTCTTCTGAAATTATGGTTTGGCCCAAGCACAGGTAAAAGCCTATGTTTAGAAAGCGTGACTGTGTGCTTTATTAGTTGGGTTTTTTTACTATATTTTTATCTAAGGAATCTTAAAAGGTCTCCAGACTTCTACCAGCATTGTCTGTCTTTATATATCTCCCCTCCTTCCCTCTTTAGGTTTATATATCTCTAACACAATGAGAAACTCAGGCTATAACTGAGATTCCTGCATACTCCAGAGAGGTTTGCACTAGGCACAGGTGATCTTCTAACATTATTCTTCATCTTAAATATAACTCCCTCACAATTGTTATATCATTTCTTTCCCTTATTGAAACAATTTCTAGTTTTATTGAAAATCTCTCCTCTGCTCCTCCTTTCATGGCATACACTCTTAGGTAGCATATTAATTTTGTGTTTCTCTGATGAAATGACCAGTTTAACAAAAAATAAAGGTCAAAGACACTGACTTTTTCTTTAGCAGTCATGTTCCACTGAAAGGTGCAAACATGCAATGAATGAACCTTCTTGGGTTTCTGCAATTTAAGGCTGAAAAGCCTGAACAATATGAGACCTTTCCTCTCTGCCTTGCCAGATATCACTGCAGGTTCACCTGCCCAGTAGCCAGCTGCAGGGGAGGGCAGTGCTTATGAGACTTGAATTTACTTGTGAAGCTGAAATTACAGTGGTTGTTCCCCACTGTGGCACTGTCCTGCTGCATGACAAGGTGCAGAGCTGCAGCCCCTCCTGACACTGTAGCCACTTGCTGTAAATCCACACAAGCCCATCCTTGCTAAAGCTGCCACTGGACCAGTGGAGTGTTAAAGCAGCTGGAATCTTTGAGCTGCTATAACAGCTGACAGTCTTGCACTGTGACTGCAGAGAAATGAAACATGCCACTGTGTCCCTGTGAAATGAAATGCCACCATCCTCTACACCTGGAGAGAGGCTCACCCTTGGCACCTACTCCAAAAATTGTGTCTCACAATTTTAGTAGCAGAGAGGCTGAGAAATCAAGACATGAATTATAGATCTGGAAGAAAAGTGCCAGGAAATTGAATCAGAGAATAACTGACTGTTGTCCCTGACAATAAGCCTTCTGATTTGTTTTAGTATAATGGAGTCAGTTTTCATGAATTGTAAGATAAACAAGGATCATGTTTGCATTCCTTGGTGAAAAGATATCACCTGATGGACTTCTCAAGTGACCAGTGAAGATGGAGAGGTGGTAACTTCTCTGTCCAATCTCTGGACACTGTCCAGAAACTTATATATAAAAAGTCAACAATAAAAGAGAGAGTTCTTTTCTTCTTCTCTACCTGAACACCTGTTGTGTGTGTTGCTGTGTGTTCCTATCTACGTCACAGTAACAACTGACTGAAATACTGTTGTAGCCATGTAACCTATATTAGCAAATGAATGCAGAGGGGGAGAAGGAGGCCATTTTTGAGACGTGCCTAGACCAAACTGAGACCTAAAATAAATCTCTAAATGCAGGCCAGGAAAAAATGAGGCACCAAGCAGCAGTGAGAGGGACTGAAGCTGGAGCAGGTACCTGCTGGTAGGTCAGCTTTAGGACTGACAGCAGTGCTTTGGCTCCTGGCACCACGGCAGGTGCATGTAAATTGAAACAAGTTCACCTAAGAACTGTGAGGAGGATGAGGAAAGCAGAGGGCATATTTTTCCAGTAAGAAGCTATAGAAGACAGTGGTTTGTTTAGCTTCAGAGAGTGAAGGTTAAAATGGATTTGAAGGAAGTAAAATCTGGGGAGAAAGAACAAGTATTTGAGAAAAAGGACAATTTAGGCATGAGATCAAATAGGTACAAGTTGATCAAGGTATGTCTTGGCTGCAAATCAGAGTTGTTTTGCTAGTCATCACAGGCCAGAAATAGCATGCCAGTACAACAATCTAACTGATACAGGAGTGAAAGACTAATGTGAAGGGGCTACAGAAGATTAGACTTGCACAGCAGAATCTCATTAGATTCTAATTTCTGCTCCATTTAACAGCAATGGAACCAGAACATTATCTCCTTCCCAGTCATAGGCAGGGTTATTTTCCCTGTGACTTGAACTAGAACAAGATTTGTTCTCAAGAAAGAGTCCTTGTTGATTTCAGAGACCGGAGGTGTTGTAGGTGGGGAAAGGACGTAAAATTCTCTTGGAGAAAGACTGCCACTGACTAGTCAGTGACATGATCTTGATAATTTTGAGATTTGACAAGTGTCTTTAATATGGAAAATCTTTAATCAAAACCATTGCAATTTTCCCACCGGTAGCCACATGAAGTCCCACTGGAGCAAAACCAAAATAGTGGAAAAGGCACTCCCATCTGCAGTATTATCTAAGATCCCAAGAACTTTATGAACAGATGGGAAACAAAGCAAAACAGCTGATGACTCCACATAATGAGTCTTAATAACCAGGGGAGGGATGGGGGGAAGCAACAATAATAAAAATCCATTCAGAATGTATGTTTATTAAGATTCAGCTCAGTGAAATCTGAAATGGGCAAGGTAGTAAACATACAAACCAGCATTGATACAGCAAACTTAGTTTAATCTGAGAGCCTGGCTGCATCCATTAGACAGTCCTGGGAGCAGCAATGGCAACAGACCCTTCCCCTGTCTTGGGCCATCTCTTCTGAAGGGTCTGCATCCATCCAGGAATCCTGCCACTTAAGAGCTTTGGGATCTCAGAGCAATGTAAATGGTGCAAAAATTTGGAGTATGGGGAAGAATATCGCCTCTCTCTAAGCTGTGGCCAAGCCTTCTGTGATCTCTGATGATCAGAAGGGGCTTTTATTCAACTGGGAGCTCACACAAAAGCAAAGCATTTGCCTGAGGCATTCACACTGGCTTTTGTTGATGAGGTGTTGTTTTTAGGAACAGCTGGAGCTTTTATCTGGGTGTGCAGTTTAACTAATAGTTATGGTGGATGGTTAAGCCTAGCGCTTAAAGAGTCAGACTGCTCTCAGCATATCACTGTGCCAATAGGGCACACTTTTTTAGCCTCATTCTCCCAGAAGTAGGACATCCTGTCTGTAGCTATTTGGGTACCTAAAAGCAGTGGGTGAGCAACCCCAGGTGAAGGGATGGATTCAGTGACTGGGGAAGATGTGAAAGAGCTCCATTCTTTGAAGTTTCCTTTATTCTCCACTGTGACCCTTGCTCTTACACTCGGGTCCAGCAGCAACAAGTAAGCTGTAGCAGCATGTTCCCTCACAGTGACTCACTTTTCTTTACAAGAGCTGCCCTTCTTCAGCTGCATCTGGGTCACTTCTTGATATCTGAACTTGATCTTCAGCCCAAGTGACTAAGGCTGCTCTCTGCCTTCGCTTGTTCCCTGCACAGGCTGGGAGCTGAATGTTCCTTCTCTGCCCTCCCAAACATCAAAAGAGCACTAGCTTTTAACCTGCTGCCAGTGCAAACAGGTTTGAAAATCTACTACAATTTAAATTTGCCTTGCAAAGAAAGAAAATTTTACCTAACAGCTACGAATATATTCCAGTTAAACAACCTGGGTTGTTTTAATCAAACCTCTTTAATCGACATTTAATGAATGATAACTTTATTCAAATTTGGGATTAAAAATTATTCTTAGGATAACATGGATTGCAAGAGCATTACTAGCACCAAAACTTATCAGAGACTGTAAATTCAGAGTTAGGGTAAAACTTTTAAAGTAGAGCCAAACACACTAATTATGAACGTGTACAATCTGTGCATTAAGACACCATTATGTTTTTCTGCTGTAAGATAAAAATTTAAAGAATCATAGACTGTAGAATAATTTAGGTTGGAAAAGAACTTTAAGATCATCAAGTCCAACATTAACCCAAGTCCACCACTAAACCTTGTACCTAAGCACCACATTTACACATCTTTTAAATACCTCCAGGGAATGGTGTCTCCACCACTTCCCTGGGAAGCCTGTTCCAATGTTTACCATCCCTTCAGTTAAGAAATTTTTCCTAATATCTAATTTAAACCTCTCCTGGCACAACTCGAGGCTGTTTCCTAAAGGAATTGAGCACCCAAAGACTCAGTGACCTGACTAGTGGTTCATCAAAAGCCCCCATAGTATGCATTTTGAAAATGCAGTGGAAAAAGCCTGTTGGAATGCATTGCCCTGTTGCCCCGTGATGTTGAGTTAGAGCATGTGGATTTTTATGTCCCAGATTAGAGTGAAAGGATTTTAAAGACAGATGAGGGTTTAGCCATTATTGCCTCCTGATATGTGTGCTTTCAAAAGCCCTGATATTCAAATGAACTCACTGCTGAAACTAATTGCTGTTTCTCAGAAATGGGATCCTGCTTCCAGAATGAAGGATATTACAACTGGTCCACACTAATGCCGACTGGAACAGTTTTAGAACCAAAAGGGGCCGTTCATGGGGTGACTTATGTAAGGTTTTTATTTATTCAGACTTGTTTCTCCATATGCCCAGCTGGGCTGTGCAAGGCAGACCTTTCTAGTTGTTATCCTTAGTGTGACCTTAATGTTCCTTCACCATATGTTTCTGCTTTTATGGGTCATGTTTTATGCCGGTTCACAGTCAGCACCAATTTACTGCAGAAGTAGTAAAATACCAGCAAATAAAAACCAGTATGAAAATGTGTGAACACTTCCCACTGCCCATGGATGGCACCTGGGTTGCATTTCTACTCGAGTTGGGGGAAAAAGGAGAAACTTGTGATAAAATAGCTCTATAATACACGATACCTACAACGCAAGGCTTACATTCACTATTTTATTATAAATTATTTCAAACAAAGGAGAATTTCTGAATGCTTCTGCAGAAATGCTTCCCCCATACACAGATGATGAATGAGATATGGATTGGTAGTAAAGGAGGTGTCCCAGGGAAATGCATATCACGTAATAATAAATGCATTATCTAGTAATACGGAGTGTTAGCTGTTAAACAGTTTTATAATTTTTAAACACAGTCCAGTGAGTACATCAGAAAAATGGAAAGCAACTGGATCTGGCACATGATCTAGCAGGTCCTAGGGAGGCTACAGGGGATAATGTTGCAGAATATCCTCAGGAACCCATAGTGAGAGAAGCCAACTGAGTTGCAAAGCCACAGCTGAGGCAAGGTCAGGACGGATGGGTAACTTGGTGCTGGGGATGCCCTGGGACGAGACAGGAGATCAGTTGCTCTCTAAGAATGGCAGAACCAGTGCTGTTCAGGCTGCCTAAAATATTGTGTTGTAAATTATGTCTTCAACTGGCTATAAATTTGCCAAAACTTTGGTAGTTTAGACTAGAGACATGACACTTAATAAAACAAATGGTTTTACACTGCTTATGTCTTTTGCTGTCCTGTGAAAAATCTGACTACATCTGGCTGAGTTACAAGCCTTTGAAAGGGCAATTCACACATGCCCTGTTGAAACATATTTAATTTTAGCATTTAATGGCCCCACAGATTGCCTCATGCTTTAGCTTGGCCTCCCTTCATAAATAAACTTGTTCAGCTTGGGTTGATGGTTCAATGCCCATAATGTGCACCTCCTGCCTAGGCCATGGGGTGTAGAGGGCTTTTGTAATTACAACTTTTACTTGTGATCACTATTGTCCCTAACTAGGCCAATCCATGGCAAGACATGGAGCCAGGATTTTGAAGACTTATTTTGGCACCTTATGCTCGCAGGGCTTCATCCTCCCTGCTGGTGGCAGGAGAATTGGAGAGAAGAGGATTTAGTGGTGAACCCCTCTGGGGTACTGGAGAGTTGTGTCACTGGGATGGGAGCCACAAAGCAGACTGAAAGATGAGGTAGGCACAAAGGACTGGAGGCAGATGGGCTAGGACACACACTTAGTGGGCAAGCAAATGGCTGATGGAGACCAAGTTCAGTCTGTTGGGTGCCACCCTTGGGAAGCAGACCCTGCTCTCCTCTCCCCCTGAGCCCCTGTGTCAGCCTGGCAAGCAGCTTAAGCTGAACTTCACACAGAACGTGAGATTGCACATTGCTTATTTTCAACCTGTCAAGCTATAGACTTTGGGATCCAATTTCCAAAAATACCTAGCACTTGCCTGCAACAGAAATCCATGGGATGTGCTTTGAACACACAAGCTGCCACATAAGGCTGAGAGCTCTGCAAAATCAAGACTTCAGCACTGGGCACCCTATTAGAGGAATACTTGTACCCTAATCTCACTGTGTTTCAGCTCTCCACATGCAAAATGAAAATTAAAAGAAAAACAACTCTCACAGTCATGCTAGGACAGTAAATGAATGAGCATTTAGGAGGCACACAAGTAGTGCATTGATAAACTCCACAAAAAAGCTCAGGAGGTAATTGGAAAAGGCTATTTTCAGAGCAGGCTTGGACTAATATGCAGCAAATGTGTCACAGAGCCATACGCTGAATTACCACAAGAAAGCAAAATAAAGAGCCACTTACTAGCACAGTGCTGTATGCTGAGCACTGAGGGAGGAAAGAGCCCTCTGAGAAAGAACAGAGTGTGCTCCTGGGGCCAGAGTGCAATGCATGGGTCTCAACACCCACACATACCTGGCCAAGTGACTGCTGCTCCCACAACCTACATTTTGGCTTTTCACACTGTGGTGGCACTTGACTCTCCACTCTAAATAGTACATCTGCAGGGTTGCTGTAGTGCTGTAGTGCTGTTCTTCTGAAGGACAGGAAACTGTTGATGTATGAGGGGGAAGTAGAAAGACTGATCCTCTCTGCTCTTAGTGTTCTGTCCTCCCTGTTATTGCCACACAGCAGTAAAGAGACTATGACTCAGTGGCAGATCTGGTTGAGATGTTGAGGACTGGAGTCACTGGAATAGGAGCGAAAAAAGGCAGACTGAAAGATGAGGTCAGATTGTCTAAAAAAGAGAAGCTCTTGGGCTAGACACAAGAGCTAGGTGGCAAGGAAATGGGGATAAGCAGGAAAAGCTTGAGTGGTCATGGCATGTGCATGTGTGTTCATTTGTGAATTTTCACAAAGTATAAGATTTTTTTTTCATTACTTGGCCTGAAATTCTTTTTTTTAGATATCAAATTTGCACACTTCATAGTAGCTCTGCTGAATCTCATGTAAATTGGTGTTTGCTGCTGCAGAGTTGTCTTTCTTTGATCCTGTGACTAGGCTTATCATGTGACTGGTGACTTATTGGATTCCAGAAGACTAAGAGTCTTCCAGGAACTCCTGTCTGAAGCAGGTGCTCCTATTCCTTCTATGAAGAAAAAAGCATGTGGAAAACACAGTCTATAACAGAGAAATTAAATGGACAGGAAAAGCTCCCACCCATGCCTTTCCCCTGCCCTGGACAGATGGCAAGATCTTGACACAGAAGCTCAGAACCTTTAGGAGCAGGAGATACCAGGCAAATCCACACTGATGAAGAAAGTGTGCACTCAGATGTTCACCCCAATTCCAAGGCTGATGGCACAGACCAACTCCTGTTGGACAGGCTCTGCCAGAGGAGTCTGGCTGCATTTGCCCTGCATATGCTCTGCTCCCATCTGGGTCTCAGTGGCCTGGAGACATGAGAGTGTATGTAATGTGTCAAACACTTAAGCATTTCTGTATGTTTATAAAATTCAGAGTGTCTGCAATAAGCTGAGAACTTGTTATAGCACATCAGAAACCTGTTTTTACAGAAAGTGCCAAAGGATACATACTGCATCCCTGGAAAATAGTGTGGGCTAAGGGATGGATCAGGATTTGGTGCGCTGACAGCCAGGCTGTGGTTAGAGTTAAATGTGGCACCATGTCATCTCTATCCCTCTTTGTGCACACCCTGCAGTGAGCTGTGCTCAGGGTTTGTGTGGAGAGAAGCAGCTGTGGCCATCTCTCAGGAACAAAGGGGCATGGCGAGAACTGGTGGGAGCAGGGAGGATGAGGGGTCTTGAGCTGGGGTTCACTCTGCAGCAGTTGACTCTTCAGTGGTGCAGATGTACTCACAGAGACTTCTTCACACGTGCAGTTACAGGCCTGGGCCAGGGCTGCCCCAACTTTGGTGTGCCAAGGACCTGCTCAGAGACGTCTCACTGGAGTGTGCTCACCACCAGGGAGAAGGATGGTTGGTCACTGCTGCCACAGTGGCCACAAAGCCAGCTTCCATTTGGGAAGTGCAGCAGCTTGGCACCAGTGTCCTGAGGGTTGAGCCCCTGGGCTGGCAGCAAGATTATGCCAGAGTTTTCATACTGCTCTTGGCCCTGGCTCATCATGCCAGTGGAGCATTCCCAGCCCACCTGGGCCCCTAGACATGGGACTGCTGCATCTCTTTGCAGTGCTGCAGTTGGTGTAGCAAAGCTGCCCCTCTGGGCAGGTCTCTGTGGCACAAAACTCTGCTGTCTTAATGCAGAGCTGTGAGCCAACACCAGTGTAGAAGCTGTAAAATTGGCAAGAGATTTGAGCAGGGCTTGCGAGTCTGGGCAGAGAACCACATGCCATGGCTGCTGCACTGGGGCTGTGCACTGCTGAGCAGAGCTTGCTTCATCTGCCCACACCTCCTGGGGAGCATTTCCTTCCCAAGCACTTTCAATAACAAAAGGGTACCTTTTGCCACAATTACTTCCCTCCTGTACATCTGCACCATTTCAGGGATACCAAGGAGAAAGCCTTGTTTTTCCCAGCCGGTGGAGCCATACTCTTGAGTGAGGTGTGTTGCAGAGCACACTCTGAGGTGCTGCACCCCCCTCTACAGTCTGACAGAGGGAGAAAGGCAGAGAAAAAAATGTAGCTCAGACCCTGTCAGCACAAGCATTCACAAGTGTGATATTAAAAAAAACATTATAATGTTCTGTAAAGGGAATGAATAATTGGGAGATGAACAGCCCTAAGGTACTGGTAAAATCTGAATGGAATTTAAGGGAAATGAGCAGATGGGAGGTGAGAGATAGAAAACAGAGTCACTCAATGTGATCTGCAGTATGTCACTCTGAGAGCTTGAAGCCTCCTGAATTTAGAGAAGAAAACATGCCACCCCTCCTCTTTCCTTCACAAACCCCCTGAAAGGAAGCCCAGCACAAAGACATCCTCACTCCTGTGGGCTGCAGCACATCAGCTTTCCTGCAAAGAGTATGAAATTGGGGATCAGAGAATTGGAAGATGTCGCTTAATACAAACATGCTGTGATACACTGGCACTTACTGTTAGCTCTGCCCATGATTTTGTACTGTATTTTTTTATGGGAAACAAAACTGATACCCAACAAAAGTAATTTCCTGTGAGCTGATTGACTGCAGCTATACTCTGAGAAGAGCCTTCTGAAAACAGCACAGCTAGGAGGTCTGCATCCAGTCTTCTTACATGGTTTTTGGCTGAATTGGAGAGAGTTGCATAAAACTGGCCACACACATAAAGCCATCTGTTCTCTTAGACATTGATGTACATACCTATGCAGTGCTGTCATTTGAAATATATGGCCAGCCTGCTGGAGAAACAGCTGGGTATTGTTGATTTTCCAGACTTCCAAATATTCTCGCTGAACAGTAAAACAACCATGGGGGGTTTGATTGACACTTTAAATGGACCACATTCAAATGGTACCTAGGGTTCAGAAGCAAGACAGAATTCATTTCTCTTTCTATTTTCACTTTGTTCTCCTAAGCAAGGTTACCTAGCCTTGGAATCTAGATTAGTAAAGTTTATGGGCATTGACTTGTCTTTTAATTACTTCAGATTTAGCTCCTAGTCCACTGTGATCATGTACTCTTACAGGAGCTAAATCTCCCACAGGGATCATGTTAAAGAAAGAGAGGCACAGTGTCTGCCAGCTGAGGGCAGTGACCCTATCTGTGTGATTCAAACAATTGTCTACTTGTGTTAAAATTTAAGGTAACCAGATCCTCCACAGCCAAGTATCTTTCAAACTGGTTACTGAGAATTTTTAGCTGAGAAAGGAGAGAAACCAGAAGGTTTTGAATTCACATATTCTCATTTATAATTCCAGAGCTGCAGAACACACAGGACAAGTGTCATGTTTCTGGTGAGTACTAAAGGTAATATAGTGAGGGTCAGTATTGAAGGTGTGAGGCAGTTGTGGCTACAATATGTAGGAAACATTGCCTCATAAGTCATGAAATCTGTTTTCCCTGGTTTTAACAGATGAGAACTCATCAGAGCAGGGACTTGAATGTAGGTAACCCATGAATCATATGTTTATCCCATATGTTTAGAACAAGTCAGATGAATAGCACCCTGAGAATGTTTATTTCTCTGCCATTTATAGTACAGAGTGACCACAGATGTCTGATGATGAGATGAATCAACACACAAATGACTAAAAGATATTGACAGGAGAAGGCCAATGCAATTTCTGTTTCCTGCTTAGATGATTAGTTCATATCTGGCTCAGGTCAAAATGACTTGGATATTTCTTGAACATTACAAAGTATCTGTATTCTTCCTGCAAAGTATAATTGAATGGTTTTAGCATTATGATGGCCTCTTGGCCTCCATCTGCTGCTCCAGAAGGACATGTCTTTTATCATCTCTACATCTCTATGAGTCTTTTATAAAACCGAGAGCCATAATCTTCAATTATCTAATCAGTTGTTTTGGATACCCTTCAGTGCCTTAAATGGCCATACATATCTATATTTAGCAGCTGAATGTTGTCCACCTTGTGAAGGTTGACACCCCAAAGGCATAATTGACTTGTAAAGAAAATAGTTGCCCTGTCAGGACAGAGCAAGATGAATTGGAATGGTTCAGAATAGCTGGTATTTCTATGGGCACAGAATCACAAAAAGGTTGAGGAAGAAACGTCTGGAGATCTTCTACCCAATCCCTTGCTCAGCGCAGATCAGCTAGAGCAGGTTGTCCAGGATTGTGTCCATCTGGATTTTGAACATCTCTAAGCGTGAAGATCACCTCTCTGAGCAATTTGTTTCAGTGTTTAAACATTCCCCAGTAAAAAATGGAAGTTCCTGTATTTCCATCTGTCTATTGCCTCTTCTGTCACTGAGTATCTCTGAGATCATTCTTTTGTGTTCTACTACTCTATGCCATCAGATATTTGAAGATATTGGTATGGAAAGACAGCAAAACAAAAATGCTTTTGTCTGGTGCCATGAACAACTTCTGCTGGCCATGAACAGCACACTGGAACAGTATCCACTGCATTGACAGAGCCAAAACTTAAACTCTGCTTGACAAACAAGGGAAGTTTTGTACTGCTCACTTACCATTTTAAATCAAAATGGTTTATGTGCAAGAGGGTGCTTTGAATGCAAAGATGGTTGCAATTTACAAAGACTAGTCAGGGCAAAGGTAGTTTGGTGTCTTACTGCAATTTATTTTTCAATAGGAGGGTAAGGTGCAATTAAATACACACACATCTTTTCAAGAACCATGAGCTGATTGTCTTAAAATTTTGAAATGTGGTTGTGAAGTCCTCTGAATAAAATGTTAATGCAGCTAAAGCAGCTAGCAGTACTTTTGAAATAAGAACTAGTCTTAGTCCCAGGCTCAGTGCTACAGCCAGCATACAAGCCCCCTTAAATAGTTGTATGCTACAGCCAGCATACAACCCCCCCAAAATGTACACATACCTAGAATGTGACTGCTTTCCTTGAACTAAACATGTGCTAGATACACAAAAGCCAGATGAAACCAACAGATAGAGTGCTTCTTCCAAATAGTATTTGTCTTATATTAATTTCTACAACCAAAAAATATCAATGTCCACAGCTGAAGGACCATGACTCTAAGAATGATCAACTCCCAGCTGACCCTGAACTTGTGCAGTATCTGCTGCTCTGGCTGTATCCCTACTAACCTATGGGGCCTGATGGGATTCATCTTTGAGGAAAGAGTTATGTGCTGTCAGTGCAATGCCTCTCTAGATGATTTTTGAGTGGTCTTTGTGATCTGGAGAAGTCCCAGCTGACTGAAAGCTGGCAAATGTCCAAATTTTCAAGGAGGGTAAGAAGGAGGAACCTGGAAACTACAGCCCTGTTAGTCTCCCTTCAGTGCCCAGTAGAAACACAGAAAAAATTATTCTGGGAGGTACTGAAAAGCACCTGGAAGATAATGCAGTCATTGGTCACATTCAGCCTGGTAATGAGGAGAAAATCTAGCTTGTGAAACCAGATTTCCTTCTACAGAGTAACCCACCTAGCTGATCTAGGAAAGCCAGTTAATGAAATCTATCTGGAATTCAGCGAAGCCATTGATACTGTCTATCACAGTATCCTTCTTGACAAAATATCCAACATTCAGCTGGATAAACCATGTGATGGGTGAGCAACTGGCTCACGGGTCAGGCACGAAGAGTTACAGTGAACAGGGTAACATCAGGCTGGTAACCTGTCACTAGTGGGGTTCTGCAGGGCTCCATCCTCAGCCCTATGGTCTTCAACAGCTTCATTAACGATGTGGAGTCAGGACTTGAAGGAATACTTACAACAATAAATGGGAGGAGCTGTTGACTCCCTCAAAGGCAGGGTGGCCCTGCAGAGAGACGTCAGCAAATTAAGAGAGATGGGCAGTCACCAACCATATGGAGTTTAAAAAGGATTCTGCACCTGGCATGGGGTAACCTGGTTGTGTGAATAGTGTGGGGAACAGGAGCTTGGAGACAAGTGCTGTGGAAAGGGACCTGTGGTCCTGGTTGATGGCAAGGTGAATCTGAGCCAGCAATGCCCTGGCAGCCAGGAGGGTCAAACATGTCCTGGGGTGCATCAGGCACAGCATCTCCAGCCGGGCAGGGGAGGGGATTGTCCTGCTCTGCTCTGCACTGGGGCAGCCTCACCTTGAGTGCTGGGGGCTGTATAAGTACAATATAAAGCTATTAAGCTATTAATGAATGTCCAAAGGAGGAATGAAGATGGTGAAGGGACAGGAGAGGAAGCCACATGAGGACCAGCTGAGGTCACTTGGTTTTTCAGCCTGGAAGAGACGGGGGGACCTCACTATGGTCTTCAGCATCCTTATGAGGGGAAGGGCAGGTATTGATGGCTTTACTGTCCTAACCAGTGACAGGACCTGAGGAAATGGCATGAAGCTGAGTCAGGGAAGGTTTACTTTGGATATCAGGAAAATATTTTTCACCCAGAGGGTGGTTGGACACAGGAACAGGCTCCCTAGGGAAGTGGTCACAGCCCCAGCCTGACAGAGCTCAAGAAGCATTTGGACAATGCTCTCAGGCACACTCCCTGGTGTGACTCTTGGGATGGTGCTGTGCATGGCCAGGAGTTAGACTCGATGATCCCGATGGGTCTCTTCCAACTCAGCAGATTCTCTGATTCTGTGATTCTACAGTTACTGGTCAGTTGAAAATGCTTTCTGCAACAGTGGCCTACAGCAAATCATCTATTCTCTGTCACTAAATAAAATATAACTATAGAATGCATTCTATATGGATGTTTTAGGCCAGTGAAATATATATGTCATGCTAAGTTATTACATTAGATTGTGAGCTGCATTAATTCATACTGTCAAAATGCTTTCCTGACCATCTATATTTTTAATATTTACCATAAATGAAGAATATGAAAAAAAGTATTTTGGAATGTTTTTCAGTATTGACCGATTTTTTTTATTTTCTAGATAAAAAGTAAGTTAAAAGCAAAACTGGACATACTTTTCAGCAAAGAAACCCCTGATGTATTTCGAAAATGGAAATCCAAACACAAATTGGTTTTTGTGGTGTCATAGAAAATAGCAATGTTTGTTCAAACCATGACTGTGCCCTCTAGATAGATATCAGAATTGCTTATTCTAGGATAGTAATCTAAGCAGCGTTTAGCAGAAACAGAAAAGAAATTGTTGCTGCAGATCTTGGTAGATAAAAAAATCTCAGTTGGATCCCTTTCCACATTAATCAGAAGGGCTGGGCATAGCATTTGAATCATTTGGCTTTTGAACTTTGGAGGTCAGGTGGGTTACAACACATTTACTCAATGCTCTGGATGTTTTGTTTCTGTGTAAAAAGAAACAGCATAGGACCTGCACACAGAATTTGGGAATATGTTGCTCCTAAGGTGGTGTGCATCCAAGTACCAGTATGGTGGAGAATCTGGTATCTGGCCATTACAGAATGCAAGAATTTTTGAGTGTGTAATGAGATGAGAGCAGAGATGATCAGCAGTTATCACAAAAGGAAAAATTTTCATATTTTTCACAGTTGACTTAGAGCAGAAACTTTCAGCTGTGTGCTAGGAAATGCTGCAAAGGATACAGAACTTCTTATATCCATTGAAGGGCAGTGGGTCAGACAGAAGCAATACACTGGTGACAAGTATTAATCAGGTACTATTTAATAATAATTTAATCTGGTAGTCAAAAAGAAAATAAAAACCTGATGATGTTGCAGTTTCAATCCATTCTGTAACAGTTTGAAAGCCACATGATTATTTTTTGCTGCCTCATACTAGAAATATATAAATTGTCATTTAGCATAATCTCCCAAATCAGTTGCTTTTCCCTATTAAAATGCAATCATAAATCACTATTCATGCCACAGAATATACCCAAAGAAAACATTTGGGCAAACATAATTTCTTTGAAAATTATGGCATAAAGTCTTCCCATTGAGCATCCAGTTTTTGTTATCTTTCTTTGGAGATTTTTTAAATGAATTTTTTTATTATGCTTTAATGAAAGCATAATAAAGCATAATAGGAATAGGAATAATTATCATACAAGTTATTCACAGTCACGGTATTCAGTCCTGCAGTACCAAAGGATGCAATTTATTAAGGATTCTTATCAAAAGAGAGGTGACATCTAATCTCACAAAATAGCTAAAGCATAAATGAGCAGTTGGGAACAACAAATGCATCATGTATGGAATGAGAGCTGCTCCTAATTCTAAAAGCTATCCATGAGAAAACTGGGTCTTTAAAACAATACTATGCACTATGTGAATGCCTGGTCTGGATGACTCGTATGAGAGTCCCCCTGTTATGAAAAAGTTCCCTTTCTAAAAGTTCCAGATTCATTCAGTGATCTTGCTCTGAAGCTCGCTGTCCAAATTGGGAGCCAACTCCTAGCCCAAAACACAGAAAATGGAGGATAATAAATATCTGTAACAATAAATTTATCAGATCATCCCTCCATAAGTCAGCAAGCAAACATTACAGCACGCAGACCTCAGAAAATTAAATAGTCTTGATTTTTTCCTCAATTTTGAGCCCATTCAACTTTTGTATGCTGAATTTCTGCAAGAAATCATGACACTCCTCTTTTTCTAGATTTTACTCATTTTTTCTGTGTTGGGATATTTTTAGTCCATTAATACCAGAGGATAAACTATGCTTCCCACCTTGAAGACAGGAACAAATTTAAAATGCACTGACCCTGAATAAAGCTGTCCTTCAAGGGTGTAGACAGGGAGACAAACTGCAGGACTGGGCACACCAGAATCTCCCCCATTGTCACATTAACTCTTATTGGTCATGGATACCTCATGGAAGCTCTGCCCTGTAAAGCCCTACCTCAGAAAAATGTGTTTTTCTTGTATTTCTCAAGATTTGCAACAAGCACGGGCTGTGACTCACTCCTGCAGGTGCCTGTGCAAATGACTGCTTTCCAGTGAGCTGTTGTACATGTAGCTTTGCCTAGGAAGACACTGAGCACCAACAGACCTCATGGTATTGCAGGGCCAGGTCTTCAAGTTGCTGAGCACGTTGTTCAGCACCAGGGATAGTAGGTAAGCACTAAATATTTTGAAAGCATTTGAGATCTTCAACCACTCCCTTCCCTGCTTGTATTTAAAGGAGTGTTTCCCAAATTCCATATGTTTCCACAGAAAAGAATTAAAAAGCCATAAAGGTGAAAAAGGACTGAAGCAAAGATCATGAAAGGAAGCACGGGGACCCCACTGGGGTGAGTGCTTCCTCAGCAGTCATCACTAGCATGTGTGTTTTTCTGCATTCAGGTCCCAGTCTGTGGTGGAAGCCGGCACGCTGAAGCACGAGGACCAGGGGGAAAGTGACAACACCCAGCCGCTGCTGGCTCTGGACTGAGCTCTCCCGTGCCCAGGGAGATCCATGAGCAGACTTCCACGATCCCAGAACCCCCCAGAGCACACCACACAGACACACGCACGCACACGCGCGCTCTGCTTGATAACAAGTCCTTCGTGTTCCCTGACCAAGTAACAACCGCCACCAGCCATCTGTCCGTGCGCCGGCGCTGAACAAGAGCTGAGAGACTCCCACTGACACAGAGTCTGTCCGCATACAAAGAACTGGATTTCTTCTTTTCTTTTGTTTCTTTTTGACTTGTGACATTAAAATATTGGAAATGGTGGGACTGCACTCTCTGTTTAAAGAAACCAGGGTTTGTTAATAGTGCTAATAGTGTTCCTGAAGCCTCCATCAGGGATATTCATTTTATAGAAGTGAAGGCTGTAAGAGTTTTAAAGAAGAGCATCTCAAATTTAAACTTTACACTGTAATCAGCAAGTGTAAACTGGGTAAGAGGGCAGAATCATCAGCATCTATAGAGTACTTGAGTGTTACAGAAGGATTTTACATTTAAAAAAGAACCCCAGTGCCAGCATAATGCCATTCAACATGACACTGTGACTGCCTCATCCATGCAGCTTATATAGGGGTCACATTTCGGTATCTAGCAAAAAACTGTTCTTAACTTTTGAAGCCCTTCTAAAACTGTCAGCTAAGTGGAATATGCTGTGTGAGCAGCAGACACCACACCATTTGAAATGCAATTATTTGATTTTAATAATGATTAACCTTTCCACAGGCAACTCAGGAGCCTTTAAGACATGTGTGTGTTCATGTGTGTGCACGTGTGAAGGGGGTGGTTCCAGGGAGACACACTGGACAAATTTAGCAGTGATTAATGGTACAATCCAGATAGTTTCATTTAGGTCACAACGGCAAATGAAAGCTCTGCAGAGCCATTTACCCCCTTCCCTCCTGCAGTCAGGGAGAAGTGTAGCCAGAAAGGTATGCTGATTGCAGTTATGGGCCATGGTTAAAATCAAAAAGGAAAACATAGAATTAATTATTCAGTACAAGTCTCTGCTAGAAGCAAATGTTGAAGAATAGAAGAACTGAAGTGCCAAAGATCAGTTTGTTATATCTCTGTTTGCTCTAGCTGCAAAGAGAGTACCACCCCTTCATTGAAATGGAAACCGGATTAAAGAAATAAAAGAACAATTGTTATCAAATTGCATGTGCAGTGACTTTATTTCCTAAAACAGTTACAATCACTGTACACACTTTAAACTTCAATTAAATTGCCATACATTGACAATTTACTAGAACAAGCAGTTGGCAACGATACATCAAAGGTAGCAGTGTAAACCATACATACAAAATGAGATGATAATAGGCACAAGGGTTTTTAATGTGCACGGGAACACCCACTGAATTCTCAAGTGTTAGGCTGAAGTGATGATATAGTTCAAGTGGACATGGCCAGCCCTAACAGATGGACTAACAAAATACTGCCTTTATCTACAACAACAGTTTATGCCTGCACAGGGCAGACAGGACATCCTGCCAGATCCTATCAACACACCTGGGATTTACCCACTGGTGTTTGTACTGAATAACCTCACTCAGTCTAACCTCTTACTGCAGCAGCATGTCATCGACACAAAGCCTGGCCTCCATGATAGAGAGCCAGTCTTTAAGGCAGTGGATGGTCCCAGCAAGGCAACACAGGAGTGAGAAAAAGAAGCAGAAGCTTGCAGGAACATTAAAAAAGTAAAATAACTGAGCCCATTTATCTTTGGGGTTTCTTCCCTACCCCTCCACCCGACATCATCACCACCTATTACATGAAACAAAGGTGTCCAGTCCTGGTAGCAGCTCTTTTCTCTTCCCTGGGCTCACAGAGACTAAAAGGCATTTGGCTTTGTCAAAGAGAATATGCTTAAAGCAGAAAGTAAAAACCCAAAGAGACAAAAAAAAAAAAAAAAAAAAAAAAAACAAAAAAAAAAAAAAACCACAAAAAAAACCCAAAAAACCCAGACATTTGCTATTATACTGCAGCACTGAGGAAGAAATACTTTGGTTTGTGATTTTTTTCTGTTAATACACTTACCTCCACTTCCATTGAATCTTTGTGATGATGTGATACAATCACTGTTCATTAAAGAGGGTCTTGTCTTGCCCAAGAAGTGCAAATATCACTGAAATCTAGTCCTTGAGGATCAAACTTCACAAAGGATAAATTATCTACTTTCTTTAACTGTGATATGAATAAATACATATTATGCCTTGTATATAACTGTATGAAGCCTACATTTAACCGTAGGCCCATACACAGATTCTGTGCAAGCAAGGTAACAGGCAGGGTGGAACCCACCTCCTAATTCTGTGATGAGTACATACTGTGTGACAAAAGATATTGCCCTTGTCTGCCATTTCCTCCTGTAAATAAATCTAAGAGAAAAATGTAAATCGCAGTGGATTTCCATTGAAAAAACCCACTTCCATTCACTTCTTCCCTTGGTATTTCAAATGTTGAAAAGCTTTTTCAAGACAGAATACCACTTGGCAAACAGGAACACCTAAAACAATATGTCAGTAATTCACTGCATAGTTTCTGCAGTCTCCTCTATGTATCCTCCCCATGTGTAGAGCTAATCCAGTAACTGTACCTAAAGAAACTATCCACTCTCTGCTCCCTGACAGGTGGGCATAGAACAGATTCCTTTCAGTGTTGCAGGAACACCTTGTCTTATTCCAGGCACAAAAGATTTTTAAATGGACAATGTATCACTAGACAATCTAATAAACAGTGCTACTCTGGCACAAACACACATCTTGGGGAGATTACTTTTATCTATTTGCCAATTTTATCTATTTGCCAATTGCAATAGGACAAGATAAAATATGAGCCTTCAAAGGAACCATGAAATAAGCTGAAGGACGGCATGGATTTTCATAAATAAAGCTCCAAAGCATTTACTCTGAGCTATAGAAACTAACATGCAACATTAATAAAAATATTCCTAAACCATCAATTTTTGTTTAAAAAGTTCTTGATTTTTTTTTTTACACACTGTCTTTATTTTAGAGAATTACCTTAAAATTTGTACTGTTTGATCACTTCAAAAAATATAAAATGTAGGCTCTGACTTGATAGCTAACAGGACATTTAACAGGACATTTTTACTCTTTTACCCCCCCACAATAAGAAGTACCTTATTTCCAGTTTTGCATGATTCTCCAAATGATCTCCAGAAGTATTTTTTACATTTTCTAAAGTGTGAAACATAAATCTTTACAATTTTTCATTATTATTAACTGAGAACTGTTACTTTCTTGTACATTGTGTATAGTTTCATGAGTATTTTTGATAATGACAACATGTTAAAACCTCATTATCTTAGCTGTCTAAAAATTACTCTTGATAAGAGAGGGTTTATCAGTTTAATATTCAAAAAAGGAAATTAAAGTGCACATGTCCAGAAACTGGTTACACTAATTTATGGCACAGTCACCATGTGTTATATGGCATTACAAGATTTAATTACCTAGTAAAATACGAAAATCTGAAAAGCATTCAGTTGATGGGAATGCACAGCTTATCTGCAGTTTGCTTCAGCAAATGTGACATTCAGGCCACAATGCTCCAATGCCATGATGTAGACTCTGCAGTAATAAGCCTCTGAGTGGCTTACTACTTATAAAACTGTGCCGTGTCTTTTGGACGACAAAGTCAAAGCTGTGGAGATTAAGTAATCTCAGTGACTCCTTGCTTAGTGTTTGTCACCCACAGCCCTCAGTAATGATGCCCAGAGCATCCCAGCACACTTGTCCACACCCAGGGGCGGGAGGAAACAGCCGGCCATCAACACCAGCAGCACAATCTCTGCTCTCCCTCTCTCCTGATAGTGTTCTCAAAAGTGAAAAGTGGAGGGTCCTGCACACTCCATCTCCCATTAAACAGTACAGACCTAAAAGACCTGCCAACTGCTTAAACACCTAACTAGTTTGCTTTCTTGAAAATAGGCCTTTTTACCATATAGTCGATTCTGTATGGCAAATACAGAGCATTCTGTAAACAGTACTGGGATGGGACTACTTTAGCATTATGTCACACATTTCAAGACAAGGAAAATACTATTAGGTCAATGAGAGAATCATTCTAGCACTCTGTAGGAGGCTGGCAGTGGAAGTTAATGTGAATTAATAACCTGAAGCTCTTTGACTGCTCTGCATTCTGGCAGGAAGCCAAGTTGGACCTTGTCCTTCTACCCAAAGCACAAGAAATTCTTCATGTATTTTTTTTTTCTCCTGAATAACCACCCCAGGGCAGCCAAGGTGGAGCCCCTGGAAGGAGGGACCCCATACCCCTGCTGGGTAGAGAAAGGGTATCACACCAGAAGATTTTGTAATGATATGAGAAACAGCAGCTCACCATATAATCCTAAGAACTGTCATGTACTTTGAGATCTGAGCTTAAAAATGTCAGATTTGCTCAACATTTTCCAAAATGACATTATCAAATGTCATTAGATTAATGTCAGTTAGAGGTCACCTGCTAACTAAGAGCATTACTCTGTTTTAGAAGAACAAAGCTTCACTAGGCAGCTATTATGCAAGTTGCTGCTTACATTTCCAGGAAGGCAAAAGAAGGCCACACTTGGCAAAAATGAAATTTGTTCATATACGGTGTTTTCCTTCTTCTAATAGCTAGAGACACACTTGTAATATATCACCTTTTTAAAAAAAATAGTGGTTAATTAAAGATTTGTTCATAATTAAGATAGAAAAATACAGTTACTCAGGTAGAAAAAGTACAAAACACACATAATCCATTCACATTATCTACAGTGATAACATAGGGACATGTTCTATGCCTAAAGCAGCTAACATTACACCTGCATACTGATTTTCAAAGTTGATTGTGTGCATATGTTTGCAAATATCTTACACGTTGCTTCCCAGACAGGAAGTATTCCCTAGATGTAAAATCATAAATCTCGTGCCTGAACATAGTCAAGCAGGTGACTGACCAACTGATTTTGCAAAAAAAGTACAGGCATGGCAAAAACATCTGCACATTCCTCAGTTTGAAAACCCATATCTATTGCTTTTTGGCTGGCAAGACTTGTGTTTTCAGACTTGCAGCCAGAAAAACAATACACATCAGTGCTGTATCAGTATGAAACAAAACATGGCTTTTTTTTTTCTTTTTAACAGGTCCACTCTGATTGTAGAATGCCATCCTTATCTTTTCTTACCCTTAAAATGCTTGTACACTTTGTATGCTCCGAAGGAGTTAATACTCCTCTGCTCCACAGATCAGAAGAAAGCCCCTAAATAGCAGGAAGGGTACGTCGCTGTTGAGCTGTTAACTCAGGGTGCCACACATCCACAATGAAGATCAGGCGATAACTGTCAGCATCCTGCCATACTTCATGTTCAAAAGAGTCATCAAAAATAAGAACTTTCCCTTCTTCCCAGTCTCTGTAAAACAAAAAAGAACATACTTTAGTGCAGTATTTGAAGTGCCATGGAACAGGTAAGCTATAGATCAGTTCTGAAGATGCTCTTTGACATATGAGAAAGATTTAAACAGTACAGGTTGCATAGTCAAGATTTCACTGCCTGATCCAGAGAGATTGGAGTATGGGAGCTTTAAATAAATTACAGAAAAATCAGTCTAATGGACCTTCATAATATTGAGGGGTCCTTCCCCCTCATTCTGCCCAGTTATGCTCACAAACACATTCAGATATTTATGACATATGTTATTCATTATACTTTTAATGTCCTGAGTCCATTAAGCAGGGAGTGGGTATAATACTGGTATGATAATCCACTTTTCCTCATTTCTAATCAGATACATTAGTGATGTACATAAGTGATGGAAACTGATGGAATGGCTACTCACATGGTCATATGGTTCAAAAAGAAATTACTTTAAATCAATTTGCTTTTTCTGAAAATCAGAACAATGCCTTCGGAAGGTCATGTGGTCCAAGCTTCTGCTCACAGAAGAACTCATTGCAAAGTTGGATCCAACTTTGAGGTTAGATGAAATATCCACTAGTGAAGAACCCGTGATATCTGCAACCACGGGCACTCTACCATCTTACTGTGAAAACTCTCTTTTACCTAGATGAAAGCTCCTTCACTGTCACTTGTGTTCATTACCTCTCATTCTACAACTGCACCTCTCTGAAGAGTCTTGCTCTGCCTTCCTCACAGTCACCCATCAGTAGTTAAGACAGTAACCAGGCTACTCTTTAGTCTCTGGTTTCCAGACTCCAAACCTGTTTGTGAAGTTTTTCCTCCTAAATCATCTTCTTCATCCTCCACTGGAGAGTCCCTCTAGTTTATCAATGACTTTTTTTTTTGCACTAAAGTGTCCCAAACTGGACAGAGTACTCCAGAGGCAGTGTCTTGAAGGCAGAAGAGAGAGGAAAATGTTGTACTGCTCAAACCACATCCTACAAATTTACTAACACAGTCCAATACATAGCTAGACTTCATCAATACAAAAGAAGATTGTAAGTCATGTTCAACTTGGCCCCTGGGGTCCTTAAGCCCTTTTCTGCAGAGCTGTTTTCTTCTAGGCAGTCATCACCCAGCCACTACAGCTGCAAGGTTACCAGCTGCAGGGCTTTGCATTTCCCTTTGTTGAACTTCATCTTCTCCAGCCTGCTGAGACCCGGACTCATAATTTTGAAAAGAAGTTTAACATCTGATTATTCACCTCCAGGTGAGACTGGATGAAAAACAGTCAAGGTAACAATGGTCAAAGAAACATTCTTTCCTAAAGCCACTCTACCATGAACACGCACTCAATTTTTTTAACAGGATCCCTCAGGAGCTGAAGCAATCCAAGAGGATGGATGCCCTCAGAGGGAAGTAAGCACTATGAACAGCAACAATGGTAAAGAAACAAAGCCTTGCCATCAAAGATGGAAATACATTGCTTAAGCTCATTCTGCTGTATTCATTTAGAGAGAAAACAATTTTCTTTTTTTCAAAATAGGGTGAAAACTAGGTTCGTACTTCCAATTCATCTCCGTATTTTTAATTCAACAAAAAGAAAAACTAACCATAAAAATTTATGGGCTTGTGCTGTAATGTTCTGAAGGGGAACTGAAATAGGATCAATTGAAATAATCAGCTAAACATAATTTAAACAAGAGTAGAAAAACCAGAAAGCATAACACAATAAAACAAATGCACACTGACTTGCACATGCCTCAAAGGCCCAGATAAAAAGCCCTTTTGCAGGTTTCAGATATGATCGTGTGAGGGTTTTTGCTACCACATCAGTTATCTGCTAACAAAAATGTATGTCACATAGACCCTGCTTTACTGGTACCACACTAAATTTACATTGGTTTTATTAAAGTCCATGGGAGCAAACCACTTGCAATGTGGTAAAAAAATTCAAGCAGACTTTGGGTTGCATAATTGGTTTGTTTTTTGGGGGTTTGTTTATTTTTTGGGGTTTTTTTCTGGCTTTTTTTTTGGAGTTTTTTTGGTTGATTTTGGGCGGGTTTGGGTAGGGGTTTTTTTGGGAGGCAGCACCAGAGGTGTTTGGCGGGGTGCTTGGGGAGGTTGGGGGATTTGGTTTTACTTTGCTTGAAGCAATCAAATAGGGTTTTTTATCTTTTTGTTGTTAGGGGTTTTTGTTTTGGGTGTTGTTGTTGGTTTTTGTTGTTTGTTTTTTTTTTTTTTTTTTTTTTTTTTTTTTTTTTAAATCAAGCCTGAAAAGGACTGCTCTGAATAGCCTGAAAGTGCAACTCAGTTAAGGACAATAAAAACCCAGGCACCCAGATGAAGTAGCTTCAGAGGTTAAAACCCAGGATCTACCATTTGCATCATAATGGGGTTGGCTGTTTTGCACAACAAAGAAAAAGTCATAAAGCTGACGGGACTATTAGCCCCTTTTGAAAAGGCTACAAACCCACTATTAGCATGCAAATAAATATTTTCCAGAAGCCTCATGGTGTGAGAAACACTTCTCAGTGGTAACACAGGGACCATATTGTTCTGGTCTGGTGCTGAGCCACTTTGGGGTAATTTCCAGATAATTTCCCATATCAGCTCTAGCGTCTCACCTGTTAAAGGTGAGATTTCAGACTGGCTTCTGCATAATGTACCTTTACCTTCATTTCAACATAAGGTTACCTTCACTGACAGTGATGTTGGATTATGATAACTAGACATTATTTACTTAAAGTGCATTATAACCTGCACTTTACAGAGCTGGGACTTCAAAATGGCCAAGTGACCTAAAATGACCAATGCTATACAGAACAAGAAACACAGAATCACAATAGTTTAGGTTGAAAGAACCTTTAAAGGCAAAACCTGCAATAAGCAGGGACATCTTCAACTCAATCAGGTTGCTCAAAGCCCTGTCCAGCCTGACCTTGAACATTTCCAGTGATGGAACATCTATAATCCCTTTAGGTGGCCTGTTCTGGTGTCTCATCACCCTCTCTATAAAACACTTCTTCCTTATATACAATCTAAACTGACCCTCTTTTAATTTAAAAGCATTACCCTGTGTCCTGTTGCAACCTGTCTGATACAAACTGTCCCAATCTTTCTTAAAAGCTCCCTTCAAGTACTTAAAGGCCATCATGAGGTCTCTCTGAAACCTTTTCTTCTCAAAGCCAAACAAACCCAGCTCTCTCAGCCTTTCCTCATAGCAGAGGTGTTTCAGCCCTCTGATCATCTTTGTGGCCCTCAACTGCAAGGTATACCAACTCCAAACAGCTGCAAAAAACTCTTCTGCAAGTGAAAGAGTAGCACTAGACAGTGCTGATTTGCCTGTCCATCAAATGATGAGTTGCATGGTGGCACAGAAGTAACCAAGCATGAAATTCTCACTGTTTCTGTTTGCTCTCTCATGCAACAGCAGCGGCACAGGAGGCCAGAAAAGGCATGATGCTAACCTTCCTCTTCCAGCCCGCTCTCCTATTGGGAACCACCAGTTCACCACTGCTCTGTGTAATGGAAATGAGCAGAGCTTGCTGTTCTATTTGTTTGTTAATCAAATCTTAAGTGAATTAGTAAGAACATTATCAGTACAAACAACCTGTAAATTGAACAGATGCAATCTCTCAAGGCTTGTTCTTAGATCTCTTTGTAATACACTATCAGTTCAAACACGCTGTAAACAGTTGTAAGCCCTCAAGGCATGGGCCAGGAGAAGATCAGGGAACAGACACCTGAGGAAGATTGCTGCCTTCATCCCAATGATCACCCGGAGGAAACAAAAGAGGACCCCTTAGCAAAGAGGACTGTGCGCTGAGTACTCCTCGGAAAGACACGGCAGCAGGAAATTGGACTGTATAAAGACACCCGCGGGCTGTGTAAAATTCACTTGCCCTTGGCGGAGCGCAAACTCCCCGGTAGCCCAGCGCTGTTTGCTCATTTGCCGCTTGCTTAATAAACTTAGAATTCTCACAACTTAAATTGATTAAGTGGTTTATTGCCGCAAATTTATAACACTCTGAACCACCAGGAGGAAGGGCATGGAAAAAGCTCAAGGTAAGTCTTCCTCCTGGCACCATTCCCTTCGACAGTAGTTCACACACCTCCTCTGCTACAGGGGAAGGATATATAAAAGCCCTTTTGCTGCCAGCAGTAGACATTGAGTGCTTCCAGGGAAAACCTCACCCTTGTTTCTGAATGTACAGCTCTTGCTGTAAGCAACTGATCTTAACACATTTCAGCAGAAGTTGTAGTCAGCTCTTGAGTGCTTTACATGCAAAATGAATATGTCTGATTCATAAGACTGACCCAGGCTCTGGAACCTGGACACTTACATGCTCTGTGTTCTGCCTGCAGGAACAGGCATTTTTCTGCTTTTGACTTTCAGGGAGTGCTGCTACCAAGGAGGTAGTTAAGTTCGTTCTCCACAGGATTATCCTTTCTGTCCAGGTTGAGACAAAGAAGGGTGCCAGCCTTATAACAGCTGGTGAGCTGTGGACACCTGCTCTCCCGGCAGCAGAGCAGAACCACTATTCGGCTCACACCAGCTACTAAACAGCCACCTAATTGCAACACCGTGCGGTCACCACCAGTCTGAACTCACATTACTGTCCTAAAGTGAAAAGGCTCCACTCCTCTGTATCAGTACTCTAAGGAAATTAGGTACCTCTCCCTCCACCCAACTTGTTTTGGATATTGGATTGGAATGCTGGAAAAAAATGTCTGTCACTTCCTAGATGTAGGTAGTGTAGGTTGTAACACTGAGTATAAGCTACATGATGGCAGGAGAGTACAGTAACACTTTTTGTTATTAACAGCTGGATACTTCTATCCTGAAAAATTCCAATGATTTTCGGTTGAGGTTGTTTTCAAATGTTACCAAAAAAACCTCCTTTGCTATGTATTGCAGTCATGCAGACAGGAGTAGCATTTCTTTTCTCAATATCAAATTAATTGTATTTCTACCATTAATTATGTTATTACATTGAAAATAATTTAAAATTAACACTTGTTGCTCTCAGAAGCTGTAGACAATATGAGAATCTTTCAAAATATATGTACAGATATTAAGCATCATGAGAATTTCACTTAAGTCTCAGTGAATTAAGCCTGTAAGCAATAAGCAGTATAGTTGACACTATTCTTTCTGTGTTTAATAATCTAATACAAAAAACTTAGCATAATTTTCCATATTTCTATGGGGAGTATATGCCCTGATTGTAAATGTACAAGCTATTGCATTTAATTTCATTTTGGACCAAGCAAACAGAGATAAAATTGACTTGAAATTCAGTATAATTTTTCCCTAATGGGTAAGAAATTTCACTTAAAGCACACTTTAAAAAAAAAATTGCCACATGTGTAATTCATTGGGCCTAAAATTTCATAGATGTCTTCATCCTGAGATCAACTTCAACTGGAATATTTTAACTGAATTATAACAAATAATACAAGCTGAAAAAGAGGTTTCTGCCAGAAGTACCATGGTAAGCTGTCACAGCAATGAAAATGTAGGTATATCTTAGTCTTACAAATTCTAACTCTCACCAAAATAAAAAAAAAAAAAAATACAGGAACTCTGTTGGCAGCAATATTACGCTGGCACTGTAAAAGTAAACAGAGACCCCATCACCAAACCCACTGCTATTTCCATGCCATAGCAGAGAAGAGCAGGGTTGTCTCAAAAGCTTCTCCTGGCTCTATTTCAGAACTGATATTTATAAGTTTGTACTATGAGTCAGAGTGCAAACTGCCTGTTTAATGAAATACATTACACATCCTGGTCATCCAAACACCCCCTTTTCTTTCTTTTTTTAGTCCCATCCCTTCTTCAGTCTTGAGGAAAAAAACAACCAAGGAAGCAAGCAACCAGCCTTCCCCCAAAGCAATAACCCCCCACAACATTGCAACCATACCTGTTCTCTTGGGCACACCGTATTCTGCAGCCTTCCTTAGGGATCACCAAGCCCAAGTGCATCCTCAGCCGACAATTGGTGGGCCCTGTGTGGGGCCAGACGTGAGTCCCTGGGTGCATGATGGAATATTTGATCTGCAAGATGAGAAAGGCACATTTTTCAACACATTCCATTTCACAGTCACGCTGCTGGGAGTTCAGGATTTCATTTAGTCTCATCCTTGGTGATGGGTGAAAAGTGTAATGCCATCTTTTGTTTGAGTTTCAGCAGCAATTCTCTCTCATATCCTAAAGGCATTTAATACTACAAAACATGTCTTGTGGTGTAAGTGTGAAACCAGGGGTGTGTTTGTATGTGAAAGGATATAGTTTTAATTTTACTTAAAATAACCAGTATTCACATTTCAAGCTGAAAATAATTATCTTCTGTCTACAGTCAGAAAAAAATACCTTCTTTCCTATGGAAAGTCTTAAAAGGATGGACAATAGGAGACACAAGGCTTGTGTTCATCAGACTGGCCAGCCCCTCTCAGACGACATGTCTGTGGAGGTCACTGTCAGTCTTGGCTGTAGCAACCATGAGAAGGTGGAGTTCAAGATCATGAGAGGATGGAGAAAGTAAAAAAGCAGAATTACCACCCTCAGCTTTAGGAGAGCGGAACTGGTCTTACTCAGGGATCTGCTGGGAAAAATCCCATGAGAGAAGAGGGGTCTAGGGCAGCTGGTTGATTTTTAAGTAGCACCTTGTCCAAACTCAGTAATTCCCATGTGCAGGAAATAAGGCAACCCAGAAAACATTGAAACACAAAATGGAAGCATACAGGAAGTGTAAGTAGGGTCAGGGCACCCAGGAAGACTGTAGAGACACTCTCTGCATGGGCAGGGATGAAGTTAGGAAAGTCAAAGCTCTCCTGGTGCTGAATCTGGAGATAGAATTGAAGGGTAGCAGGAGAGATTCCTGTTACATCTCATCAATAAAAGGAAGTCTAGGGAAAGTATGCCCACCTACTAAACATGACAGAAGATCTGATAAAAAAGGACATGGGAAAGGCTGAGGCACTACATGTCTTCTTTGTCTCAATCTTTACTGGTATGACTGATTTTCATGAGTGTCAGGCACCTGAGACTAGGGAAATAGACTGGAGCACAGATGTAGAGAATGATCAGGTTAGGGAACCTTTTAACCAACTCAACGACCTGGTTCATGGGTCCTGATGGGATGAGCCCATGAAGCCTGAGGGAAATGGAGGATGTGAATCCATACATAATCCACTCAATCTTTGAAAGGTCACTGAGAACTGGTAGAAAGGAAACATTGTTCCTACCTTCAAGAAGGGCAAGTAGGATGGTCTGAGAAACTATTAGTTAGCCTCACTTCAACCCTTGGAAAGGTGAAAGAGCAAGTAATCCTGGAAACAATTTTCAAACATATGAAGGAAAAGAATGTACCTGGGTAGAGTCAGTATGGATTTATGAAGGGGATTTTTATCAGCTGGACTTTACCAGCTTTCTATGGTGAAATTTCTAGCTTGGTGGATATTGTTTATCTCAACGTTAAGTCTTTCAACAGTCTGCCATAAACATCCTAATCAACAAAGTGAGGAAATAGAATCTAGATAAGTTCCCAGTGAAGAGGATTGAAACCTGGCATTTAAGCCAGGCTCAACAAGTTATGATCAGAGGCACAAAGTCCAGCTGAAGTGCACCTCATCAGAGGTTCATCCCAGGACTCAGTTCTTTGTCCAGCACTGTTTAAGAGCTTCACGGTGACTCAGAAGATGGGACAGCAAGTTTGCAGATGATAGAAAATTCAATGGGAATGGCCAATATATGCCTTTTATTTTTTTTTCTGCCTTTCATAAAGACCTTGGCAGGATGGAGAAAGGAGGAAAAATAAATCTTAAAATATTTTACAAAGAACAGCATAAAGTTCTGCACTAGGGAGGCATTCACCAATACAGGCTGATGAACAACTGTCTGGAAAGCAACTTTATAGAAAGAGACTGTGGGGTGACACTGTGAGGGACCCTCAAAGGGTCCTCAGAGTGGCCAAATTAAACAGGAGCCAACATTGCAGCAAGGCCACCAAGAGCTTCCAGGGCTGCATTATGGAGAGCTCTAGCAGCCTCTTGAGGGAGGTTATCCTTCCCCTCAGAGTTGGTGAGACATCTTAAATGCTGGATCCAGTTCTGTGCTACCAACTGTGAGAGAGACATGGACACACTGGAGCAGGTGAAGGGGTAGAAAGGGGATTAAGGGATGGGAGAGTCTAATGCACAAGGGGAAGCGGAGGTAGTTGGGACTGTTCAGCCTGGAGAACATAAGGTTCAAGGAAGGCTCTTATCAATGCATACAAATACCTGAGGAGAGGAGTGAAGAAGGCAGAGGCAGGCTCTTCTCAGTGGCATCCAGTGAAAGACAAAGAAGCAATGAACACGGATTGAAACACAGGAAATGCCATTTAAGCATAAGGAAACACTTTTTTTAGTGTACACAGGAACAAGCTGCCCAGAAAGGCTATCGAGTCTCTATTCTTAGAGGCATTCAAAACCTGTCTGGACACAGCAACCTGCTCTAATTCATCATACTTTGAGCAAAGGGTTGGAACAAGTAATCTCCAGATGTCCCTTCTCACCTCAGCCTTTTTGATTCATTTTACGACAACTCAGAGAACAGGAAGTGTGAATAACGCATGACAGTGGTGAGAAGCACCTTTTCCACTGAGAAATCTGCACATTTGGCTGGGACAGAGTAGTTTTGATAAATCTTACAGAGTTAGGTGTTGCATGCTGTCTAAATGTTACCAAAACCAGCAGGAGATAGCATGTGCCTCTTGCCTCGGCCATTCTTGCTGTCTGAGGTTTCAGCTTACTGGCAGTTTCTTATGACAGCAAGTGATGAGCTCCAGTGGCCATGGTGAACACAGATCCTCCCACCCAACTCTGCTACATGTGATGTGCTAGATTCTAACACAACCCAGACAACTGGTGATGCAGGATACTTACTAATATCTGAGATAAACCATTTCTGTAATGCTAATATGCCAGCACTGAAGATTGATTACTGTCATGTACATTATCTGCCCACACAGATTGGTCTGGATATGTCTGTGAATTATATCTGCGTGGTGTGCTCAAGTGCTATAGACAAATTGTTCTAAACTACCAATAAGTTGTACTATGGCTGCAATGAAAGAAATGTCCAGAATTGAAACTAGCCATGATACTTTCAGTTTACTGCTATTTTTAAGAAGAATGTTATAATTTTGATCACTTCCTATTGTTCTATACAGTGTCTCAGCAGCACTGAGCAAGTAGTTGATTATTTTACATTTCTTTAATCTCTGTCACTGCATGAGGTGACCAAACCATCAAAATAGCCTATCCACCACAGAATTCCTTATTTTCTGATTTTGTTTGTTCCCATTGCTTACCAGTGCTTCTGTATGTGAATAGGGATCAGCTGATATTTTATTTTAGCAGTAATCTGAGTCATGGCTAGCATAAAACTAAAATTGCTCTAGGCATCTCATAATAGTGGATGTAAAACTTTAGACTTCCAGAGCATGACTTCTCAGATTATTTTACATTTTTATGTTCAAAACACGTGAGTACAGCTACAGCTGTAAAAATACAACATTTCTGCAAACCATATCATGGTGATAACATATAGGGCACCAAGAAGTGATAAACAAAACAGTAGCTCTCAAAGAGAATCTGCTCTCAAGGACAGATCCACTTTGGCTCTGGATGGAACTGAGAGAAGTTTTCTTGTAGCCACAATGAGAGTGATGACTTCTCATCAGTTATAGTCACTATAACCAGACTTTGCAACCAATCAATGAAACAACAGCCTTGTCCATTCCCACAGCAGTAGCCACCCAGGGTAGTTCTGCACATCAAAAGCAAGAGACTGGACAAAAAGATGAACACATACAAACAAGGGTCTGAATTAGGGCTACATTAGCATTGTGCATTTCACCTTTTGCATCCTTAATTTGGCCTTGTGAAGGATATTCTCACATAGTCATTGCAGACAAAATATAATAACTTGGAAAAAACGAAAATTTATATCCTACAGAACCACTGCATGTGTACTGACCCATACAGATCTTCTGCATGATTAAATGAGGTTAACTGATAGCTGAATAGTCATCGTTGGCACTTGAAACAAATTTTGTTGGCACCCACATTCATGGATGTAAAATTTCTTTCCTTTACCCTCAGGAAAGAAGCATGTGGCAGCACTATTTGGCTTCCACAAGGTGTTTCCCTCTCTGTCTAATGCAGCCAGGCTAGGGTAGACAGGTGACGTTTATCACAGTGAGAAACTGGCTCACTAAATTAGTCATGTAAAGTTAGGTTCAGATCAGAAAAAAAAAGCAAAGCCCAGGTTAGAAAGGACCTATTCCAGCCTCCTGCTCAAAGCAGAGTTAGGCTATGGGTCAGATCAGGTCACTTCAGGCTGAGGTTTGGTACTTATTGGTTGACCCATGGCAATGACTACTCACCTACCATGAGCTCCCAAGAAACACAAGGTAAAATGGCTCAACTAAGGAGTCCACAGAAAGGCTTCAGCTAACATATTTCACCTGGTATTTGCTGACAGTTAAACTAGGGCATGTTTTTATTGTTAAGTTTATCGTGTGCTTGAGGCATCACTAAATATACCAAAATTGTGCATTCCTCTATATATGTCCCTCTACTCCTCAAAATTACCTGCTCCCAGCATTAGGAATTTGCAAAAATGAAGAAGTTTGCCAAGTACCTGCCCTCTTCTGCAGCCAGTAGCTTCCGGGAATCTTTCCAATAAAGCACATGTTTTCGGAACACTTTTACAAGCATTCTCATTTTTTCTTCCTAGTGAAAATAAAGGATAGAGCATTGGTAAGAGGAATGAACGAACATTTCCATTTTCTGCTTTGCAGAAGAGCAACAAAGCTGCCAAAGATCTGACACTGAGAGGCAGGTAAGTATTACTATTCCCATTTTACAGACTTTGTAACCCAAGTGTAATATCATAGCAGCCTAAACATTTTACTTTTACATTACTTGTGAAATTTTACCATTTTAAAAGTGTTATTTTAAACACATAACCACTAATGTGGATGCATAGGAAAGAAAAAGATGTAAAATGTCTCCAGTATCGTAACATTTCAACACCAGATTACATTTTGATATAAATTGCTTTTAATATTTTATTTTACAGTACTCTTTCATATGTTTTTAAGTTTTATAAGAATTTCAGATCATTCCAAGAGTTGAGCCTCTCATTACACAGGTCAGGGGCAGGGCATCAGGCTTATTAAAGTCATATCCTTTTGCTCATCCTGTTTCTGAATGACAGCTCTCCCCTAGCTGTCAACACAGAACTGAGGATGTGTCTTCTCCCAGGTCCCCACCTTCCCTCAGGCTGATCTGTACTATGCATTACCAGGTAAGGAGTTAGCAGACTTGCCAGAAGAGGAGGACACTCATTGAACAGTTACCATACTCAAGGAACCCTCAGAGGTATTTGGGGACAACATGGTTTAGACTAAAGAACTCATGTTCTTCGTCACAGGGGTCCCAAATACCGTTTTATCAATTCCCTTCCTCTGTACATACTGATTACAAAAACAGTTCTAAAAAAAGCTGTGTTGCTACTCCTTATTACACTATGCTAATCTGAGATCATGAAATTGAGGTAAGAGAAGAAATGCAGAATGTTTTACCTTGTTGCCATAAGGTAAACTGGCTCCAGTCTCCTTTTTCCCGTAGGTTCTCATCTTCAGGCAGGAAGAGGCTTCTTTTTTTATCCATCACAGAAAGACCCTCATCCCGAATGAGCTTCCAGTTTTTCTCTAAGGACTGTTGTGAGAGCCATGTTACTGCACTGAGAAATTACTGTTTTGCTTTAGTATCATTTTTTATTTTTCCTGCCATTATTAACTTTATTTTTTTTATTTAAAAGCAATGAAAGAAAGTGTTTTTTGTTATTATCCAGTTGCTTTAAATTCTGTTCCCTTCTGGCATGTTAAGGCAGGAAAAATAACTTTCACACCATTCTTCAGATTCAATTACATTGGGATTGTAAGATTTCAACAACAGCCAGCCTCTTTGTAGACAAGGCCTCACTTTGACTTGTTTTTTGATGAGCCTAAGGGCTCTTTAAGTGATCATTTTGTATTGCAAGTTAAATGTATTGATCTTCCTAAATGTTGTGCATGTGACCTGGAATCATTCCTGCAACTGGAAAACCACTCACATAACCTGGAACTCCAGGTGTTGGCAGATTTTACAAACCAAAGAGGATAACCAAATTTAAACATACCACTTGAGTTGAAATTTATGATTTAAACCTTCAAAAAGGTTTAAATGCTGAGATTCACTTGCATGTGTTGATGCTATTGCAAAAATCATGTACAAATTGAAATGCCAGATAATCATTTATGGATACAACCATTAAGAATGCGTGAGCTGCCTTACACTTCATACACACAAACACACAAAATAGCGGAATTAAAATTTCTGTTCTCTGCTACCTTAGGACATCATATTTGGAGAAATCAGATAGCTTAGAAAACCTTTATTCTACCAATAATAAGTAATTTTAATGTTATGACAATATAAATGGAAACCCCACAGTATAACAATGGATCTGGATAAAAGTAACTTCAATTTCCCATCAGCTTACTTTTCTCACTAAACCTTATTTGGGGTGAATAGTTTTCATTTTTTCTTTGTGCTCTTGAACAATGCATTTCTGTAAGACATTTTCAATCAATTTCACACTGAAATAAGCTTCAGCATGTTCACACACTACCTCCTTATATGATGAGTAAAACTCACAACCCTCTATAACACAGAGCAGACTAGGTGATATAAGTGCCCCCTTTTAGTCTTAAAACTTCATATGATTATTAGCCATCCTCATGAAAATTAAACAGTTGTATTTTTCACTTGGGATTTTTTTTACTTAAAGGAAAAGTTGATCTGACAAAATAGGTTTACATTGCTAGATATAAAAGGTTCAACAAAGCAAACTTTGACAAGAACATGTTGTCTATAATACAGCTACTTTCTCCCACTAGAACAATTTTAGCTAGGCTAAAATGTATGAAAATATGGATTTTACTTCTGTTATTATAGTAATCTCTATTATAACAAATTGGCTTTTCCTCTTTCCTATCAAAAAATGGGGAAGAACAACTTATTTTTCCTGGTGCATTCACATTATTCTCCCTAATTAATGGTTTCTATAAGACTCATTTAACAGTTTGGGGTTGGGGTTTTTTTTTAATATCTTTGGAAAACTGACTTTTCCAAAATGTAGGGTACAAAAAAAGATTGAAAATTTCCACTTAATCAGAGATGTATATGAGAACAGTGCTGCTACTTATTCAGCACTACCCTATCTACAAAAGGAAATACCAGCTTGAGTACCTGGTTTTGCACCAGCTGGAGAAGAGGAAAAAAAGAATAACCTACACTCACACCAGCCTCAATTTAAAGTGACAGAGAGCAACAAAACTGGAAAACTTTAAAAGATATTACAAGTTATTCTGTGCTTCCTCAAACTCTTCCTAGTCCCTCAGCTGAAGCAAGGTAAGAGGGAGCATTCATCCATGCAGACAAGATGAAGTGCACTGGTGGTCCAAGGCATTGTAGGCAACAGCTGCTTTGTGCCACCTCTACTCTCTTTCAAGTGCCACAGGTTGAAGGTTAACTTATAAACCTTCAACCTATTTATAAAGGTGAGTGTTTGTCCTTGTGTTTAAAGGCTCCTTCCCCAACATGTTAGATACAAATTTATTTGAATACATCTCATCGGTTTTGAACTAAATCCTCAATGGTTTTAGACATAAATTGCTCAGAAATCAATAGCGTTTCAGTCCTGAAAACATAGACCCCCATCTGTAAAACACACTGATAGTGCTTTATAATAACCAACAGACAATTTCTACGGAGAAATAAAGTAGGGAGTTGAAACGCCACCCAGCCTTGGTCTCCCTGATATTACAAACTCTCAGGGATACCTCGAAGAGTAAGAACACAAAAAACCATTAAAGCATAATGATTAAGTCCAGGACTTAGACTTACAGCTCCTGATCCAAGAGTTGGTATCTACAGAAAAGAAGTTAAATATACTTACAGCTCTGTGATATGTAAGAATTCAAGCTCAAGGTTAGAGAAAAAAAATTCATATTGTATTTGGTGCAGTATCCTGATTACAAGTAAAAAATCAGGAGGCAACCAGCCCTGGGACCATATGTACTTGTTTGCTAGCAGCTGATTCCAATAAACTTCCATATGGCTTTTTAAATACAGTTCCTAATAACAATTGAAGTTTACAGTTGCCATACATCTGGCAATAATGTTGACTTTATTTAAATAGGGATTTATTAATATTGGAGGGTTTTATGTGAAACTATTGTGTTGAAAGTATCCTTACTCTGTGCTGTCAAACCTTTCAGTGCGTTATAAATGACACAGGAAGAAATTAAGAGGTTGCTACCCTTCACGTGAGGCATAACTACTGACCACACATCCATTTTAATCCACTGAACTATAAAATAAAATCATGGTGAAGAGTTTAATGTACTTCACTTTGTTATTGAAACAGAATAGGAAAGCTTTCACAACCAGTTACCACATCTCCACTGGGTAACTCTGGTAACCTCCAAGCAAGTGGCAATGTTTTAAACTGTTCAAAATAGATTCCTTGTACCCATGCAATCACTCACAGAGCTTAAACATCAGCATTTGAGTGCATCATCTTTGCTCTTTTCAACACAAGTCTCCCTTAATGCATCCAACCACATTTTAAACACACATTTCAATTTAATTTCTCCCTTGACTATAAATGCTTAGCTATTATTACCTAAACCATTAATGCCCAGCTGTCAGCCTAAGGAGAACTATAAAGATATGTGCTGTTGCCAATACTTTCATTGTCTTTCTGCACTTTTCTTCCTGCACTTGAAATTTTAATTAATAAAACTAAGCCATCAGAGAAAAACAACAAGATCTACTTTAATCAATCAGGTATTCACTGTAGAAAGTTATTGGCAAAGAATCATCTGGTCCTTTCCAAAAGTCAAAGGACATAACATGCAGAAAGGACAAAGTTACTTAAGTCATTGCCTACGTATTAATTTCAGACCAGTGAAAAGTGTCTAGGATCCAACACCATTGTATCTCTTTTATTATTTTTTAAATGAGCACCAGAATAGAATAATGATATAATTGAGGTTCTACAGAAGGTACTGTAGAAAGATGCAATGACTCAGTAAGACTGGCTGAGGAAGGCTAATTGTCCCAAGGGAAAAGGATGGGTTTTCAAAGGTGAAAGGAAGGTTTCCTTTCAGCTGAGATCAAAAGAGCAAGACACTTTCTTGAATTCCCAGACCCAAGGGCCTAAAATACTGTAAATCAGAAACATGAGCAGAACATCTCTACATAAATCACCCACCATGCCCTTCCTAATATAAAGGTTTATATTTTCTTCTCCATGAGAAATCAGGTGCCTCTCCCTATTCCTTCAAGGAAAAACATTTAGCCTCAGTGAACTGCTGACAAATCCACTTCCCTTCAGCACAGTTCCACTAATGAGACCCACCATGTTCTGATAAGTGTTATGGAGATATTCTCAGTCTTCTCTACCTCCCTCTCCCCCAAAAAAAGGCCCAACCCAAAACCCTCTTCCTTAAGACATCCAGGAAAGCAGCTAATATTAAAATAGATAAAGTACAAGATTGTCCTTTTTAACCTTACACATAAGGAAGTTAAGCATCAGGACCCATTTTTTAAGCAATAGGACAGGTAACACCAGAAAAGGAGACATGCCATGCTTAGACAGTTATTTAGCATCATAAAAATGAGTCATCCTGTGGAAATACCTTTTTTTTTTCACTTGCAAACAAGGCCACTAGCATGAACATCTGTACATATCTCACATCTGTATGATTACAGCTAGTTAAGCTGAATGCCCCTCATAAGGAAGTTATTAAGCTGAGAATACTGGAAAAAGACAATTTTCTCTTTAGGCTTTCTGTGGAAAAAGCAAGGCAATGTCAAAATTCACATCTCCATCTCTAGCCCAAGAAACTAGATGACCCTTTATATGAAAATCAAGCCAGGTCTGTGCTATAAGAAGCCACTGACCACAGCTGTGCTGGTTAATGGAATGAACCAAAGACAGTTCAGTTTTACTACTGTCCCAGCCCCAAATAAATGCTCAGTTAGCATTATTAAGATACCAAGTTATTAAAAGTAGTTCATTCCCATTTAACAAGAAGTGAAACTCAGAGAGAGGGCCTCCAGTGCTGTGTACAGGATATATCCATATTGAATTCTACCACTGTGATTTGGAAGCATTTCCTATATTTCCCACACAGACATAAGAGGAATGTAATGAAAAGTAGTAGGAAAAAACTGTTTGTTTTTTGCTCTGTAAGAAGGGGAAATAATTTTTTTAACTAAACCATGTACAGAAGTTGGAGTACTTCAGAAATTAGAAAACTAATGTCGTCAATAATTTTTTGCTACTTCCTGAAGAATACTACTTCTAGTCTTGCTTGCAGCATTGTATGTAATTAAAATCAAACTTGCTTTCTTTCAAAACTTCAAGTACTTTCTTGAGTTACAAAAAACCAAGACCAATATTTGTCCTGATGCATACAACTATATTTTGACTTTATACTTTAAACCGTGAGTGTTATCTTAAAGGATGTAAATCTCACCACTCCCAAATTATGATACATGTAAAAGTAAATTACCAGTCACAATTTAATCTAGATTCATTGACATATTGCTTATAAAACAGCTAAAGCATATGCCACCAAAGATTTGGAATGAAAATGTATTATTGAATTCCAGAGAGGCAGTTGTACTGTGGAGGTCAGGGGTGAATTTTTATCCTTGCTGGTTTTCTGAGCAGCTCTTATAGGAGCAACTCAAGATGCTGCTCCAAACCAAGGCTGACAAATATGGCCTGATTCATCTGAAAAAAGATCCTTCAAGGTGAAGCTCTGGCCATTTTATAACATCACCTGAATTCTCTCACCCTTCAAAGCTGACTCATGCCCAGGGTGAATGGATCATTACCTTCTGGGACATAGGAATTTGAAAGGTTTACATGTAAGGAACTGTAAAACAACACTGCATGTAGCTCTAAAACACCAATCAAATAACATGTATATTTCCTTTTTGTTCGACAGAAACATATTAAGAAGTTCCCAGTTTCTCGATATCTTTTATGGCAAGAAGCATCCATTACCACACATGCCCTGAGAATTAGTTCAATATGAGCACATTTCATGTACTAGTCCATAAAGCTCACTGCTTTTTGGTATGGCTGAGATTACATTGAAGAATCACACTTTAATGTAAATTTCTAGTCTTATTTTTGTTGCCATCAAAACCATAACAATGAGTAATCATTCTTTTCAAACCGCTTTTATTTTTTTTTAAATAACCATCTTTCCATAGTGTTTTTTTAAACATGCTATGTAGCTAAGTATAAAGAAACAACCACTCTGAAGGAATTTGTTCCTTACAAATATACTTTTTTGGGTTTAAATTATTTATCCATAATGGTTTCTCTAAACCACACACCAATAATTTAAATATACAGGAAAAAGTGGCTCTTCCTATTTTTAAAATTTTTTTAGGAATTATTATTAGAATTATCATAAATTAACAGAAACAATGCAATTTTGGAAATAAAGCTATTGTTATGAACAATACACACTACTTGTCTTGCATTAAATAAATAAAAAAACTTTTAAAAAAATTTAAATTTTACATTATTATCTTTTGTTAAATCCATCACTGGGAATCTACACTTGTTTCTCTCATGCAATTAAAAGCTTCCAAAGTCACTAAATATTACACAAGGGTTCAAAAGCACAACCTTTCCTGACTAATTAAAAATTCACAATGGGTGTTCCAGACATTACCAAATTGTGCTGTCATTTTCCACTTGAGATGTTACATTTGTCTACCATGCAAATTTTGTATTTATTAATAATTTCAGCCATCCTGTCCCCATTCTCAAATTTGAAAATATCTAAGCTTTTTTTTAGTATCTTAGTAATTCTTGTGCTCAGTCTGACAGAGGTGCTTGGAATTCACAGTCAGCAGTTCTGACCTTATTTATTAGCATTTTCTCTGCTTAATAAGTGAAATTATAGCTATAATTTTAATAAAAATAAAAGTATAATGAAGCCTTACCTTCACCAGTTCTGTATATCCAGTTTCCCTTGCTGTCCACCAAGGCTGAGCTTTCAGTCCCTTGACATTGTAGAGGGAGCGCTGCCAAACTGATGCAAAGTGACCTCGTTGGTATCCAAGTTCATACCACTTGTATGCCTAAAACATTGTAGTTGTTAACAACCAAATCCACATCAGCCAAGCTCCTTCAGGAAAAAAGCAACACTTTCTGGCAAGTCTTTAAGGCTGTCTCTTTGGATGTTGGGGTTATTCTTTTCATAAAATGTGCTAATGAAATCTTTAAGGGAAAAAAACCACAAACAAACAAAAAAAAACCCCAAATAACAAAATAGATCAATTGGCCAAGAGAGTCCAGTCCAACATTAACAAAACAGGATAATCTTCTCACAGCCATTCACATCAAATATGGGCCAATAATTCATACCCTGTACTTGGAATAACCAATTGTTTCTCATCCTAGTAAATGTCATTTTTTTCTGTTTCAATCCTCTAAATACAAATTAAAGATGACTGTCTTCTGCTGCCAGTGGAGAGGCTGTGATGACAAAAACAATGATGACTTTGCAGATCTAAAGTGTTAATTATCTGATACTTAAAAGCACCTGAGTTTCTTCAAATATTTTTCGCCACATCAAAATTGATCACATGACAGAAACCTAATGAAGTTAATACTGGACCTTTGCTTGTCTTTACTCTCCCTTTACACACCTTGTTTTACCCCTGCTTAGCAGTAAAAAAAAAGCAAAAAATGAAAATTAGATGCTTGGAAAGAAAAGATCCAGCGTTTTTGTACTGTGACAAACTATATGCAGAGAAGGTTATACATAGCTGCCTCTGCCTTGCCCAGCATTGCTGATACAGCTGCAGTATTTCAGACAACACAATTTTTTTAAATCCCCAAATAAATAAACAAATAAACAAACAACCCCCCCCCCTCCAAAAATACCACAAAGTTAAAAAAAAAAAGGACAGCTAAGTAGGGAAATATGAGAATAATAATTCTGGAGTAGAGGGACTGAAGCAGGCAGCAATCCCTGCCTTGAACAGAAACTGGCCAAAATCCTCATTGAGAGTCTGTAAATTTTCTTCAGGTTTTTAAAAAATGCAGTACTCTGATCTTTATAACTCTCCCAAAGTATGGAGGAAAGTCTGCAATACATTGTTGCCTTACAGTGTTTATTTGAAGTACACAAAAGTAGGGTGGATGAACAGAATAATAGCAGACCCTATATAAACTGTCATCTTTTTCTCCCTAGAGAAGCTCAGTAACATTGTGCATGGGTCAAAAAAAAAATAAATTAAAAATATACTGTGTATTACTTTTGGGTAATACACAGTATATCTTTAAATTCTGATGTTATCTTGGTTAACAATCTGAAATGGAAGCATTAGGATTTATAACATTTGTTCCCCAAAGTTGTAATTCCAGTGAGATTTCAATGTTCACGCTGCCTGCACTTATTTGCAATGTCTGGAGTTAGCCCAAATGATAAGGGGAATGGATTACTTGTTTCAGCCCCTGAGTGATGAGTATCAATGCTGCTGCTCTTTAAGATACATCAGCTATAATTACGATGTATAATACAGTCAATCTTTATTTATTAGAAGAATTGTGCTACGGAAGTTGCCTTTACCAGGATGGAGTAGGGTTAGGCTGCCTTACTCATCCTTTCCATTTCCAGGACTCTGTGAGAAACATTTTGTCAGGCAGGTCTTGGCAGTGGAACATGGACAGCTACAACAGTAAAGCTCTCTTCTCCAGGGCAGAAATTGTTTGAGATGCACTTAGTTTATACATTCTGAGTGAAGAATGATTTGTTCTGTAATAATTTCCATGGTTTTAATTTCTCTTTTCTTAAGCCAATATGGCATTTTATCAAATTATAGTTGGAAAGGGCATACCTAATACTGTTTCCCTAACACTTCCTAATTTAGCTCTAATAGATGAATATCTCCCTTCAACCAACCTTCAGTGATAGCAATTTCACATGTAACTTAAATATTGATCTGTTTCCTTGATTAAATCTTGAAATTCAGCAAATATAGCAAGGTTAGTGAGAAAAATTTAGCTGAACAATGGACTTTCCACTGATAAATTTAGAAGTCTCCTCTATCTCAAGGAGTTCATTTGTCATTAATTAAACTTTTTCTACAGCAGATTTGGCCATTAACTCCATAAACATTAACACATAATTATCCTGGAGTTAGAGATGATATACATTAATTACATCTGTGTGGTATGTTTTGTCAAAGATGGCAATGGGATGTTCCAGGCTCAGCAATTCAACCCAGAACGTCCCATGGAAATGTCCCAGGGACTTGAGAGAAGGAGACAGAGTTAGGTAGAGTGTGAAAGCAGACTCTGTGAGTCGGTGTGTGTATGAGTTTCTAAGTAATATGAGGTAAATTATTTCTCACTTATAAACGAACAATTAAAAAAAATCTCATTGGAAGAGTAAGGCAGGGAAGGCACTTAAAATTCAGCTATTACATTTCACTGTTGTAGATCTACTGTACATATAAAGTATTGTAATAAAAGTTCCATGAATTATTAAAAAAAAGCTAACCTGATGAACTAGGCTTGAGAAAGATCATGTACAGAGGCTTCATCACAGCCCACTTGTCTACAGTTCATACTGGAGAAACACCTACTGACTGGGCCACAGAAAGTGGTTCTCCAGTATGAGAATTTAGTCTCCAGTATGACTAAAGAGGTCAGCATTTTTTACAGTTTTTTAGGTGTTAATATTGCACACATTACTAGGTAAGTAATTAAAAAGCAGTTATTTTCATGGCTATTTCTACTCTGATTTTTAATGCTTATTCTTTTCATATTTCTCACCTAGGAATTGTAATGTTTGTGAGGTTTTTTGCTGTTGTTTTTAAATTCATGCCTTTAATAAAGTTCAATCAGAGCCTTCAAAAAAGGTCCTTTGCTCCTCTACCACGACCATAGTGGGAATTCAGACATTTAAATTTTGCTTTTAAGTATAATTTGATTTCAAATAAACAAAAGAGAAACTCTCATGGCTTCTAGTGTCATGTGTTTGTTTTTGTTGGCCACTCAACTGATATATCATACAAATTTCTGTTTCCCTGAATGATTTGCTAACTCAGTTATTAGAAAAATTTTATAACTCATCCCACACATTCAGTCCTCTCACTATCCTCTTTTATCACATACTCATTGGTGCTTTCTCCTTGGAAAGAAAGGAAGATTTACAAACCACTGCTATACAAGAACTTCTATACAGTAATATACACGTAACCGATTCTTTTAACTCTCATTAAAATCTGTGTGGTAAGTGACATAAGCAGAAAACAGATTCTAGAAACATTTAAAATTCTTGTAAATTTTTATTCCCTTGTTTCAAGCTGCCCTATGCCAGCTTAAACATTCTGAGTTAAATCTAAAGCAAGGGATGCTAAGAGACTGTACTGTAATGCCTACAACAGATTTCTGCTGTTGATCATCTTGATTCTTCTACACATGCTGGATTGTTGTTGCAATCGGACTACTCTTGTTTTCAACATTAAGCCCATCATTAAAAGCTTCTCTGGATTCTGCAGGCACTCAGAGATTTAGATTTTAAAGAAAGAATGTGTTAAACATGTACCTCTTTGTCTCCCATTCTCTGTAATGCGTCACCCAGATGAAAATAAAACCGTCCATCATCTGTGCCAGGGTCACCAGACTCCAGCCCTTCCTAAAAAATAAATAAATAAAAAATTAAAAAATGAAAGGTATAGAAAAACTTCAATAGGACTTCTAAAAGAGTTCATTTGATTGCTGCAAATAATCTGTCAATCCTATGCAAGAAACAGGCTATGAAATTAGGTAGAAAATGTAACCACCATGGTAACCTGGAATTAAACTGAATGAATACAGTATGTCAGCAGAAAGTCATTGAGGAATGTTACCAGTTTTCCAAATCCCACAGCCTCTCTCTTCAGTCCCTCCAAGACAGAGGCATATTCAGAGATGGATACTTGCCCCTGATCCTATAAGCATATACACAAGCATTTTATAAATCTGGACCAAGGTTTTATTTTGTAGTATTTCTTCCCAAACACTCAGAAGCACACGTAAGGCTTCTCTGATCTTTCCAGAACCTTAGGTTTGCAGCATACTACCATCCTCAAAAAAAAATTGAGGCTCAGAGCTCTGTACTTTGGGTTAATAAAGAAAACAAATAAAAAGTAAAACAAATAAACATTAATAAAACAACTACTTGACAGTTTTCAATGTACAAGTTTCATAAGCAGTGATACACCAGTATAACTCCAGCAAATAGCTCAAGAAGTGATTTGTAATTAGTACACTTCTAGTCTGACAGATTTTATACATTCCAATTCTACTTTTTGCTGGTAAAACATTTACTGTGGATGAAAAAGTACCTGTAGATAAGGTATGCTCTCTGCTATCTTGTTTTCTGCTTTCAGGATGAAGCCATAATGTACTTTGGCAAAGCCATCATTTGGAGCCAGACTTAGAACCTGTTGGAGAGAAAATTAATTAAATACACCTGTATGAATCCATGCAAATTAACAAAACTGAGTACATAATACTATTTACTAATGCAATGTTTTTTTTTTTCTTCCATTTTTTTCCATTACTGATTCTTGGGTAAACCCTTGGCTTGCCTGTGCTTTCTTTTCCTCATTCACTTTTGTGCTTTCTCCAGACAACCCAAACTCTGAAGTCTCAGAAGTAAAATTATTTCAACAGAAATTGCTTTGGTTTTCACTTGTCTGTCCTTTTCTACTTCTCTCTTAAGATATAGCATGCTACATTACATGTAGCGTTATTAACCACTATTAACAATTAAGCTACTTATTCCAGGTTTGACTATTCTGAAGGAAAGCAGCTACTCTTGAAAAAAATCTGCAGCAGAAACATATCTGAAATAGTTTTTAATTTGGTAGATTTCCAGTGGTCGCAAACTAGTTTTTGCATGAGAAAATATGTAAAGCATAATGACTACAATTTAGAAAGCAGCTGTAATGTAGTGCCAGCATCGTGAGATGGGGATGTGCAAACCCTGGAACACCAAGGGCACTCTCAGCACAGTGGTGAACTGGAGCACTCTCAGGAACAGTGTGCACTTTTCTGGTCACGAGAAAGGAGGTAATAAAAAGTCTACTGCAGTAGTGACTCAAGTAGAAGGTGATGGATAAATTATTCTTTTATAGTTGTGTGCTGTGCTCTTTGACCAAGACCAAGCATGCTAAATTCAGCTAAAAGATTCTGTACCCTCAACAAGATTCAGATCATATCTGAGTTACAAACTGGCTTCATTTTGCAGAAAAGGGAAACTCATGGGCAAATGTCCTGAGATGGATATTTCATGGGGACTGTGGAAGAGAAGGATTTGTGAGTACAGGGTCAGCTGTAGGAAGGATCAGTGTGTGGGGCAGTGTTTCAGGGGAAGGAGGTGTGATGCTGCCAACCTGAATTCGGGAACATGCACACCCAACACCAGTCAGATAATTTAAGTGCATTTGGTCTGCCTGAGGCAAGGGCAAAAATTAGAGAGAATGTCTTCATCTACTTTTCAGCTCTGCATTTCTATGACGTACATACTCAATATAATTTGTAGCTCTATGCAATATCAATTACATGGATAAGTTAATCTGTTTTTACACCTCTTCTCTCCTTAAAATAAGGCTGGACAGTCTTATCAGGATAGACCCTCAGTCTGTGAGGATCATCACAGGAGCCTGGCAGGCAATGGTATTACACAGGCTGATATCCACTGAATGTCTAGACAGCTGCTAAATACAAAACAACAGACAGATGAGCAATTTCTCTTGCCTAAATCCATTTTTGAAGCTACTAAACTTATGCCATGGATAAAATGCCTGCATACATTATAGTTATTTCCCTGTGCCTTTTCCAGTCACTGTCTGACATCACTTTTCAATCAAAATAATTACAAGCAAAACCATAAGAAGTTTTCTGGACCAATTTGCCCCTTTTCTCAAATCTTATGCACACTAACTACATCCAAGCAAAACCAAAAATCACAGCTATGAGGGTAACAAAATGTTCTGAGTTAAAAAGAGCAGCATTCTACTTCTTTTCACAGAAAAGACTTATGAAGGAACAAACAATTTGAGAATCCACTGGAAGTCCATAGTATGAGACATTATTAGGAAAAAGTACCACAGTAATGATGAACTTGATCCCTAGTATAAGAATACTACCACCTTCTGCATCTTATGCCTTTTGACTACAGCATTCTGTGTATAATTATTTTGATCCAAGAATCTGTACCTGCAGGGTGAAATGAAATGACTGACAGAAATATTTATTAGCCACATAATTTCGTTACAGTTTCTTTAACTATAGGATAAAGCTATCTGATTAATTAAGACAGAATAAAATTTTCTGTATTACGGTTCATTTAAACTATGCCAAGTTGCATTAAGGAATGATCTACATTCAGAGCCCCTAAAGAGAAGCAAAGAGATACAATCAGCAGAAATTACACTGGAAGTATTTAATGTAAATTGTATTACCCTGTTGCTGTTGCTGCATACAATATTAATTATGTTTAGAAATAAGTTTTACTAAACTGCTCATAGCCCATTAAATATTAATCATGAATATAGAAATTAACCTCTGGGGCTATCTGTGGTTAATTAGCCAGGGCAGAGTACTGTGTTAATGTGGATATTCTGGTTTTGGTACCTGAGATAGCTCAATCAGAGCTGGCTTATTCGTGTCTCTATAATGCTGTACTGAACCATGCACACATGCCTCAGCATGGAGGCAGAAAAAGTGCTATTAGCTGAGTAACCAGTCTTACAAAGTTCTCTTTCACTGAATTTTTTTTATCCTTTGTGGATTATAAAAACTATTTTGAACAAAAAATAGCTCTGATAGTTCTAATTCTACCAGGACTACTTTTAAAGTTATGTTTTCTTTGAAAATACAAATTTTCTGACTTCTACTAGGATTACCCTTAACATTATGTTTCCATGCCCCTAAGTGCAATATTCAAAAGAAAATTATTTAATATTAGAGGCAAAGTGAAATCCTCTCCAGCTGGACACTCTTTTCCATCTGTGGTTCAGCAAAAATTCTGGCAAACACAAACTAGAAAAGTGTATTCTGGGCAAGTTATACTATGCCACACTACAGTTGGAAGCAAAAAATTCTCTTGGTCTGAAGTTCAGTGTTTATACATATTGCTTCTGTAGCTAAAGGAAGAAACATATATTAAAGACTTTTAAAATAAGCTGTTAAGATGTAACAAATTTGGAAAGAAAATTAAGAATTGACTGGAAAATAAGTAAACTGGCTATTAAATGTAAAGCAAAAGCAGAAAGTTTTCACCCACTAGGATTCCCTGGGATTCTGTCCAATTCCTTGGAGATGATGTAAGCTCGGGTTAGTCTGGTCTGAAATGGTATGTACTGTGATCCCATGTAGGGAACAGTGCCTGTGAAGGGTTCATCTGCTTACATGTACTCAGTGCATGCTTAACACAGATCGGTAACACTGAATTGAAATGTTACAGTAGGAAGCAAAGATTTTGCCCATGAACCTAGCAGATTCCCAGGAAATGGGAAATTTGGAGTTTAAGTTCTTCTGCAGAGAAGAGTGTTGAACTACTTGGGAGTTTTCCTGGGCAGCAGAAACAAGTACCACATACACAGGAACTTAGATAATCGTGAATAAGGCTAAAGGGAAATCAACAAAAAGCTGAGACTAAGTTAAATAAGGGGTATGTTCTCTTGAGGATATTAGAGTTCAGTACATATGAGTACATATACATGAACTCTAAGATGTCTGTGTTTTCTGCATTAAAGAACACTTGAATAAATTGTATGAAAATAATCGTATGAAAATGAAAATTCATCCAAGTCTTTTAAAAAAATTATTTGTCCTCCTTTTACAATGACAGAACATCTCTATGCTCTATTCCATTTCAGTGTTTGTGAACTGCAAAACAGTAATTACAGTGGATATGGAATGAACGGAAAACAATATGTTAAAACACCAGTTGCATATCTGTTACTAATCAGAGCCCTATATATTTGTTCTGAAGCATATAAAACTCAGTATCAAAGTAATTGTATAGCAAATTCATTACCTTCCTCCATGTATAAAAATCCCTTTGATTATTGAGAAATTCTAACAATTATGTTGTTTGCAACAAAACACTGAATAATTGCACAGGAAAATCTTGCCCAAAAGGAGTATGTTTCTGTTTTTTTCAAATTTCTTGTAGCTTAAATAGCAGGTTTGTTTAATAAATTCTACCTTTAAAAGCCAGTATTTCCAATCTTTTGAGAAATTTTGACAGCAAGCCAAAAGTTATCGAACAGAAATGTTTCATGGAAAGACCTAAAAAGTAGCCAAAGTAGCAAAGTAAACATTATTCTGGCAACATCTGAGACTACCAGAGGAGCTCGAGGAAAAAAAATGGTATTCCTAAGTGTTTGGCTTCTGCTTCCAACCATGTGGTTGAACATCCTCCTCCTCTTTGAGGAGCTACCAGAGATGAGAACCCCTTCAGCCTCCCAGATGTGGGGATGGAAAACCAGGCCTTTATTCTCAGGAGGTGGCACTAATCCTTCTGATCCCTTTCCAGCCCCCATAAGCAGACAATTACCAAGCCTGTCCTACACAAGCACCACGAGCATGCCAACATCAACAAGACCATTCCTGGTTAGGTGTGACAATTTGTGCTCGACCAATGATGTCAGACTCCACATCTGTCAGACAGCTTCCAGATGTTAGCAGGGTTTCTAGATCACAGGAGCAAAGTGGCCTTTCCTGGCAGCAAAGTTTCTCCAGCCAGATAACCATAGTATCAAATAAATATAAATCAAATGAATTGTCCACACTGCAAACATCATGAAAGAAAAACCAATAGCTGCCCATAAAAAGATGAAAAAACTAAGGTTAAATATCTTTGTGAGTACTGATCTACTTGATCACATGGCTAGAGATGCTGTTCCTGTAAAGAAACCGGCTTACTTCTGCTGTCCTTGTCTTGAAGACTGGTTATCTTTCATAGTGCCTATAAATACTATACACATCTAGATGTGCTGTCAATATATTCCAAACCTGACTACCAGAAGGTAGAAGATTTCTTAATATTAAACATATGGAAATAATCTGCATTCCTCTGTCAATGAGGAAAAACTTAGCATGAAAGTTTCAGAAAATATAAATTAAAATTAGAAGATAACTGCACTAGAAAAATAATTGTATCTGCATTAACCCTTCAAAATCTCACATGTGACATGTTGAACAACTAAAAAAGTTAAAATCAATCAATCTTTCATATGAACATAAGAATGTAAATAATAATTCTCCTTGGCTGAAATGGAAACTCACCTCTTCATATACTTTCTTAGCATTGCTGTTATCTCCTATCAAGAGGTAACCAACACCAAGGTCATTCTTGAATGAAGTCTCACTGGGAAACAGCTGAACTAATTTCTGAAGAGTAACCAGGGAACCCCTCATGCGACCTGATATGATTGAACAAGGCTTAATTACAAGTGCAGATATAAGAAACAGTAGCAAGACGTTTACACAACATCTAAAGAAACTCAAATCAGAGGCAAGAGGACCACTTTCACTGACGATCCAGAAAGAGAACCTGGAAAAACTTGTGCAGACAGGAGTGCATTCAGCTGCCTGGCTGTCACTGTGGGTGTAGCTGTGCCAAGGATATTTCCAGGAATCACTGCAATCATGCAGTGTTATGGCAGCCTCTTGTGGAGAACCCTTCACAGTGCAGAAGTAACATTATTTAAGCTTTGGTTGCTCTATCATACACAGATAGCAAAGCACTGGACAACACTAAGTAAACATATAATAATAAACTTCACTTTAATTAAGTACATTAAATTAATTTCTAGTGTTAAGTAATAGTTCTACTCTACTTCCATTATGAAGTTTATCATGCTTTATGTGCTTAAAATTCAGTATGTTTCTTGATTTCCTCAATGAGGTCTTGCTCATTGAGCAAGACCAAAACAACTTGATATTAAAAATACAAAAATCCATGGGAACAGAACTCTTGATTGTGCCTCGTATTCTGATCATCAATTCTCATACATCACAGAATTGAGATCTAAAACTAGAATCTAAACCTAAATCTTGGGGATATTCTCCCCATGTTCAATTACATTCCTCTCTATGTTTACTGAAAGTTTTTTCTGAGTATGTTTACTCTGCTTATGCAAGTAATTCCCTCTTGATTTTCTTCAGCTTTAGTATAAAAAGTTTCTTCTTTGTCTGTTTTTGACCACCTGTCATTGTCTCTTCTCATAGCATCTGCTGCAGCACGCTACAGGCACTGTTATTCTAAACTATAGACACTATTTCCCTAGAAAAAATTTAAATAATGTAAAAACAGTTTTCATTTAAGATACTAAGAAGACAAGTCCAACCCAAAATTCAGTGGAATTGTCATTTTTAAATCCTTAGTGATGTCTTGAAATCCTTGCTCAGACAACATCTGTAATTTTTATACCATCCTCAAAACGTACCAAGGAACTGCTGTCTGTCTGCTTCTCGCTTCAAGCTCAGTTTTATCAGGTCTGAAGGGACATTTGGCAGACTAACCACCTCATCATAGGTGTTGATAGCTTGCTGAAGCATCTCATTGCTTCTCATTTTCTCAGCTAAGTCATCTTCAGCCTAGAAAGAATAACAAAACCATTATCAGAACACCTAATAATCCATTAGTCTTAAAACCAACTATTTTCTTACCAGGCAAACTGTGCAACTGTTAGACTATGGGTTGTGCTTTATGAGGAAGCACACTACAACTACACAAAATCTTGTTACCTACAAACTGTTTGAAAGAAGTATGAGAAAATTTGCACCTAATATTTGTAGAATTCAAATTTTCTGCTTTCAAAAGCAGATGAAGCAATCTTTTTTAATAACACAGAAGAAATGCAAAATTTTGCCTATGGACTATTTGTATATTAAGCCTCACTCTGGAAGCAATATACAGATCAAAGCACACCAACAAACATTTTAGTCTGTTCTGACAAGTTTATTTACATTCTTTCTTGCAAAATTAATTAGGAATTGCGCCTTTTGCCTTGCATACATTGATAGAACATGTAGCCTAAAACTCCTTCTTAACAAACTTAAACTTGTTCATCAAATTCAGAAGCAGACCAAAGGATATATGAGCTCTCTACAGTGAAATTACAGCTTCAATGAATCTAACAGAAGCTATGAGTGATCTCACCTGTGGTAAGGCATGTTCATGCTTTGCTTCCATAGCTGAAAAAGATTATATCTCAAATGCAGAATTTTTAAAGGCTTACTTTGAATTGTTTATATAAATGCATGCATTTTTGCATGTTTAATGCATTCTTCTTAAATACTTCTGTATTGATTTGCTTCTGTTCTTTCTTAGACAAGAGCCACAGCAGATGTATCACAAGCATGATGGTGCAGAAGCTGTCATTGGTCTATTTAAATTCATTGTTGCATCAAAGACACACATTAAATGAAATTGCTTCAACTGTGTTATCTGTATATGCTACAACAATTACCTGAAATCTTTCTGCACTTCTGTCCTTTAATTTTTCCTTGAGTTGTTTTAAAACTTAGTATTGGAAATACCAAAAAATATGGTTACTCAGCCAAACAGTTCATCAAGCAGCTTTCAGAGACAACTTCAGAAATCAGTTTTAAGCAATAACTTATTTTTTCTGATGCACACTCACTCGGAAATTTATTTCTCCTTTTTTCAAAGGAATTGCAGGGGAAAGAATATTAAAGATACATAACAAAGAAGCAAAAATTTTCAGCATAAAGTCTGCATAACTTCACCAGTATAAATCACATAAGGAGGTTAAAAATCTATCTATTGTTCTTTTCAACTGTAATGACATTAATGAATTCTGTAGAGTATCATTTTATCTGGCTAAAATGTAATTCAGACATCAAATAAAGAATTGCTCATATTTCCGAAAACACACCAATAATGAAATATTTTGCAGTTATTTTGGGAAAACAGTTGCCTTTTAAAGTCATTAAAAGATCCAGAAAAAAATAATTCCTCATGTCTTTAATTAAAAAATCTAACCTGCAAAATTAGCATGTAATGTTGGTTCATGCTTCAAAGAAATGGAGAAGTCCACTTTTGTGGTGAATTCTTGACCTTCTTTACCTTTAACCTTCAAGGCCTTTAACCTTATCCTTTGCAGTTTTGCTTTTAGGTAGTGATGAGAAATTGCAAATTTAAATGAATATTGTTGGTATGAATACCCATTTAAAATAATACTGTTTTACAAATGTAAATCTTAATAGTTCATCTGTCTGATGCCAAATGGTTTTACTATTCCATCAAACAGCTTGAACTGATGTATACTGGGTTCAATGAAATTGTCATTGGTAATATTAATCTAACTGTTCAATAAAATGACTAGTATGAACCTTCAAAGGCTACAGAAAATGAATTTATTATTGTTTTTACACACAGAAAATGCATCTAATTATTTCTTCAGATCTTGGTCTGTATTGACTTTTCATGGATTACCATTTGGTACACAAAGTAGTACCAAATTCGTAGCAAGCAGCTACAAATTGCTGTAAATGGACACATGAAGTTGGGTCACTGAGATGGGAAATTCTGAATGAGAATAAATTTCACAACTGGCTGCAGTGATCTGCCCTTCTCTCTAAAGCCGTTGAGGAGGCAGGAAGCATATTCTATTAGATAAAATGAGTAGGTTTGTAAAATATGGTAAACACTAAAAGTGTAACTTAACAGGGATGAATTCATGACGTGTATGAACGAAGTGGTCTCCTCCTGTAAAGGGGCAAAGAGTTCAGCAGACTGTCACTAGAGAGAGTACTGAAGCACTTGGTCTGCTGTGTATCAAGTGCTTGCGTGACAGATTTTTGGATAATCACAGCTTTGGTTTTAGCATGACTATTATTAACCAAGTGGAAACTGGTTGTGACTCCAAGGTCCTCATCAATTGTCTAACAGCACAATTCCTCCACTTTGCTCATCCTGATTAACATGAGTTCAAGGAGTCTGTTGTTACTCCTAGTGCAGCAGGATTATCCTACTGTTTAGGAAAATTCAAAGATAATTCCCTTTTGAGACATCTCAACACAGCCTAAAAGTACTATAAATGCAGAGATTATTTTCTGATGCCTTCTGGCTTTTTGTTTTTTTTTCCTTGAAGGAAAACACCTGAAACATAACTCACTGCACAAGTAAAGCTGATTAAGCCTCATTGCCTGAGAATTTGTGGTTTTTTATCCTTTAACTTGTTCTCTCTAAAAACTCCAAATCCTCTTCTCTATTCCCATTAGAGCAAAAAGCAGCATTTATCCCAGGCTGACAGATGTGTTGATTTACCAGCTACAGCAAATAGTGTTTAACAGATAAGTTCTGCCTGTAATTCCTGCACTGGGCCATTAGTTGGTATTCATCTCTTGCCATTCACCTGAAAATTCTCCTGAGACCTACAGGATGTATCTTATTTTTTGTTATTTACAATACTTCCCACTGAAGTTCCACAAAAGCTGCTGAAGTAATTGGGGGAGGACAGTTGACTGAAAGAGATATGACAGATCACGTGATTCTTTTTTTCATCTGGGAAACCTCTATAAATTTATAAATTAATTTCAACTGGTGTTTATAACTATTGGTAAAACAAAATGTTTATTTTAGCTTTTTTCAACACCTATCACTTTCTTTTCTAAGTACCTGTGCTTTCCCATATCTTGCTCGAGGACTTTGTGGATATTGATTCACTAATGCTTCAAAGGCCCTTAGAGCTTCTTCCACTTTTCCCTGAAAGGCAGAGATATTTATAAGTAATTCTATCGAATAAAAAAAATATGCACGACCTAATAACACATTAGTTTTACAATTAAAGAACAAACACAAAACAATGCAGACTGACTCAAGAGCTTTCACTCATACTTTTCTTGGGATTGAGTTTTTAAGAGAAATTAATTGTCATTATTTATGAAACAATATAATCTACTTTCCATGGTTAAAATTAATAACTTGGTTTTTTATACTTACTTTCCCTTTGTTGACTGGATAAAATGCTGAGATGAAAATAACCTGTCTGTATAAAAAAAGTAAAGATCCTACTGCTAATAACAAATTCCAGACCAGAAAAAATATAAAATAGGAAGGAAATTCTAGACATAGGTGGAAATTTTCCCTCTGCATATCTCTCATGAGGAACAGCGTCATAACTACAGTTCTTCTAGGGGAAATACTGCAGACTCATCCACAGTGAATGGCTGTTTCCTCCAAGTGTTTTGCATGACAACGTCCCTCAGGACATCTCATGCAAGTCCCAGTGTAACTGGGATATTCTCATGATGGATGTTAATCTCATGGTGGACGTTGACTAGCAGGTACAGATGGAAGCTGAGAAGAACCAGCCCCACTGTTAAACAGGCACTAAGCCCTGCTTGGCAATATTTGGCAATAGACCTTGCTGCCACTTCCAACTCTTTATGGCTTTATAAATACGAGTTGTATGTGCAAACATTATATATCAATACCTTGCTGTCTTCAAATATTATACATGTCTGATTTGTTCCTAAATTTATCCTGATCCCTACATGATGTGCTTGAGTATCTGTGACTTACCAAGAGATAGAGAAGGAAAAGAGTCAACAAGCTGACCTTACAGGTTCATCAAATGTTTCTATTACATCTATTTCTGATTAACCAATTGTTTTAAGTAACAAGAACCATGGAATTTTTTCTTTTTTTTTTATTGTAACATGTAAAGAAGGCTTCTAATGAGGAACAGCAGCAGTGGCAGCCAAAGGTTAGTGCTCCCTATGCAATGGTCCTCCGTGCCATCACAGATCTACCAGAACTCTGGGGCTGCACAGATGGCAAGATAAAGCCAAAACTGAACAGTATGTCCTGGTAATCGAGAATAATCCTGCACCTACAATGACCAAATTGGTTTTTATTTTACTGCACTGAAAATACTGCATCTCATTGCTCATCCACCTCAAATCTAGTGTACAACAAAGACCTGCAGTTGTTCTTTATGTGCTAGGAATGTCTGTGAGATATATCAGTGTTTTAACAAGAACTACATTCAAAAGCCTTGAAGTCTTTCATTTTTACCAGCCACATTGTCACTTCACTGTTTAATCTCACATCTGGAAAAGGGGCATCTCTGCAAAGGTATTCTTTCCTGAAATATTCAAATAAAAGTATAAAATTGGAAGCTATAAGGGGAGACGACTGAAGAGCTTGGGGTTTTTGTTTGTTTGTTTTTCATGGTCCAGTTATTAAATTCAGAACTACCCAACCTGACTGATTGATGTTAAGGTCTTGCTGCCCCTGGTGAAAAGCAGGAACACCTGTTTTGTCCTCTAAGCAGTTGTACAGCAGCCTAGGCACTCCTAGAACACAGAATCTCAACAGAAACAACAGCTGCTTCAATGATCTGCACCTAACACTCACTGGCAGAGAGGCATCAGAACACTTACTGAGAGATCCCTGCTAACACACACAAATTTCTCTGGTAGTACTTGACTTCAGTAGTCAACTGGACAAGAGTGACAGGACAGAACTAACCCTGTTCCATGTGATCTATTTAAGCAGAAATTCAATGATTAAGCTAAGTATCTTCAAGGTTAACAGTGAGCAAACACACATGAACAGACATACACTTACAACTTTAAAAAATTTAAGACAAACTATCCAGAAGAAATTAAACTTGAAGGACAAATATGCACTATTTCAAAAAGTTAATTTCACAAAAAGTAATCTAAAATCCATTCTCTCTTTTGGCAACTTCTTAATTTATTAATTTTTGTCCACTGAAGTGAAACATCAATTTCACTCTGTCCTGAGTGAAACATTCAAAACTTACTTTTTTACGTAGTTTTTCTGCAGCATCTAGTTCAGCTTTAATGGTCTTATCAAACTTGTTTAAGAGCTTTGGCTTCTTCTTCTTTTTAGCTAGAAGATTTAACAGACAGTTCATTACTTCTTTCTTATTTCAATTGCCTGGAGTAACACTTAGCTAGGGACTGTGCTGACAAAGTGCATCACTTTCAAGTAAGGCAGTTTCAAATTACACTGAAATGAAACTGATTTCTTACTTATTACAGTCACAAACTCCTATATGAAAAAGCAAATTTCAGTCATTCAAATTGAGTAACTTGGCAGTTAAGTTTAGAATAAAGCATTTTTCATCACATTGTAGTCGAGGATTTTTTTTTCCCAAGTGGTTCAATTGACATAGGAGAGAAAAGCGAACTGTTAGTTTTCCACATTTATGGTATCATGAAAACCATGATCATCAGGGCATACTGGTCATTTCCCAAAGTTGTGACTATATAAGTCTGCTTTGCCTAGAGCAATTACTGAGGCTGCATCTGGAGTACTGTGTGGAGTTCTGGGCTCCTCAGGACAAGACAGACATGGAACTCCTGGCGCGGTCCAGCAGAGAGCAGTAAAGATGATAAAGGGACTGGAACATCTCTCTAATGAGGAAAAGCTGAAGGAGCTGGGCCTGTTCAGCCTCAAGAAGAGACAACTGGGAGGGGACCTCATTAATGTGTAAAAATATCTAAAGAGTAGGTGACAAGAGGACGGAGCTAGGCTTTATTCAGTGCTGTCAAACAATAGGACAAGAGGTAACAGGCAGAAACTAATGCACGGGAAGTTCCACCTGAACATGAGGAAGAACTTCTTTACTGTGCAGATCACCAAGCACTGGAAGAGATTGCCCAGAGACATTGTAGAGTCTCCCACAGAGGAGATACTCAAGGACTGTCTGGTCACAATCCTATGCCATGTGCTGTAGGATTGGCCCTACTTAAGCAGGAAGATTGGAACCAGATGACCCACTTGTGGTCTCTTCTGTGATTAGATGAGTTCCCAGAAATCATAGTTACTCAGCTTAGGAGGGACCCAAATACTTGACCTTTCTGATGAAAACAAATTCAACACTGAAAGGTTGGTTTAGACTCCTTCAAGTGATCAAGTTTCTACAGCTTAGTAAGCTACTGCACAGCAATAGAGCAGCAGCAGTATTAAGCAAATCAGCCTTGAAATAAATTGTGTAAAGTAAACTGCATTTGGAGCAAATTTAAGTAAATGCTATCAATTTAGACCGCTATTTACTTCATAGTAGTTTACTCTTAAACAATGCCTACTTGGTTAAGTATACTAGTAATTAAAAAAATGCAAGTATGCCACTGAAAGGATATGACAGCGGGTAACTGGTTTCTTCCACATTTGCTACAGCTTAACTCTGCACTTGCACTTCATTAGAAAAAAAAATTCCATTTTTCCTGACACAAGTTGAAGAAATACATATTGTCAAACAGAACTACTAGTTATGCATATCTGTAATTAGTAGCACATCTTTTTTTGCTTTAATTATGCATTACTGCTTTTTCCTTCTCTATGGAAAGTGGGTCATTAATAGCAGGAAAAGAAGTAAAATGAATATTTTCTCTGTAACTGTTATGTGTAAAGTTTAAATCAAACATCCTACAGTTTAACATCATCTGCTGCAATGCTGTAGCAAGTATTTTGGATAAAAAGTTATAGTAACTAGCCACATTCTATTATGCTTCCTAAGCCCCCAGGTGCACTATTCAGGAATGACAAGAGCCACCACATGCTATTGGAGGCTGTCCTCGTGATTCAATAAATGACAGTGTCTCTCTGAGACTGTGATCCTACACAGAGTTTTAAGCAGACAAATCAGGTTGTCTGTGTTAAATCTCAGAGAAAGACCAATGCCTCGGCTAATGCTGAACCAATACTAAGTCTATCCAATCATTAGAGGATGTCATAAGTCTGAACTTCTGTATTGACCACCCCTGACTACTTTTGTTTCTTTCTGTGTAAGACTTCTACTGTTTTTTTCAGTGCTAAATCAGACAGCTCCGTGTGGAGTTTTTCTTACACTACCTTTTTAAACTCTTCTGCAGTGTTGGTATGACCAGTTGAATAGATGCCATTGCTTTTCAGGAGCAGGAAGGGAACAGAACTTAAGCTGTCCTACTAAATTCAATTTTTTTTTTAATTCACAAAGATTGTATAAAGCTTTAAAAAATAAAAAAAAAATATTAAGATTATAAACAAAAAGTACTAAAGCAGCAATGCACTAGTATTATATTTCTGTTGATTCCTCTTATAATAGTAGGGACTGTAACTTTTCATGACATTAGCTACCAGAGGAGAAAAAAATCCTAAACAAAAGTATCTGACATTTAGGAGTTTACTTCTTTTGAAGGATAAACTAACAAATAGCATAGTTTAATATGTCGATTTTGCTTCCCTGAATATTTCCAAATTTTTTTATTGTAACTTGATTTGCAATCACCTTATACTGAAGCATACAGTAATGCTCTTAAGGAATGTAATTGTCATGGAACTGCCCTGACTAAAGAGAAGTGTGGCATTATTCTTAATAATATAGATGTTTTTAATGTCTTTTGTTTATGCCCCATAAATGATGTAGGAGAAATGCTTTCCAACCTATTGCTGATTCCAGTCTTTCTCTGTCTTACTTTACTATCCTCCATTTCATAGGAAAGAAATGTCTTTACTGCCTTTTCATGCATTTAATCATAATTATGGTTAAGGAGCACAGCCCTGGCTGTCTTCCAAGTGTTCACACTCCTTGAATCCAGTAAATTCACAGAAACAGCTCTTATTACAAGTGTGAGGATCCCTCCACTCCAAACCTTCAGTCCGCACCGACTGACAGGTATGGTGAGAAGTTTCTCACTTAATGTCATTGGGCCTGAAAAGAACAACCCACAACATGCAAAAGGTTTGTTGAGGTTTATGCTTGGTATTTTCTTTTAAAAAAATATGCCAGTTCAGTTTTTCAAGAAACCATTGCTATTTCCAAGGCCTGGCTTGCTTAGCAGCAGGAGTGGAAGAACCCAGAAACATCAAACCAAGGAGCCAATGAAAACCAAAGCAAGTGACTTGAGGACTTTTTGGGTACATTTTGCTTTTAGCTGCCATGTGAAACTGTGCTTTCTTGTTAGCAAGAAAACTGAGGCATGTCAGTTCCTCTGGGTACAGTATCTGGGGAGCTTCCAACGGGACATTGTCACCAAACATCTGATTTAGTTTCTGCTCTCTAAGTAACATAAACTACAACTAAAATGTTAATTCTCAGTTCTTACAGCATGAATGAAAATCTTTATCTAAAAGTTGGCCAACTACACAGGAACTATATTTCAGTGGGACAGGACAGCTATTTGTCAGCTTTTTAGCTTTGAGCATTCATGGAAAGACAGTCATTTGGTCCTTCTCAAACTCAGTAAGCATGACAACAGTGAGGTTCCTTTGAGGCAAAAGAAAGAAGCTTTCCCACCCACCAAGAAACTCCCACTGCCTGTGGGACACACTCTCTGTAGTTCATTTAAGTCCACAAGGAGATGAGAAACAGCTCAGAAAAAAAAAAAGTAAATAAAATGTAAATTAAAATCTTACAAGTCTTTGGCACAAAGATACAGTATCTTTCCTTTCACATCTAAATTGTGTGATGTGTTGAAAGAACCTATTTGCCACCCTCCATTACAAAAAAAAAGTATTATCTTCCTGTTTTCAGTACGATTATATATCAGCCCTAGACCAGCATGAGATCAATATAAAAAGCTGGAAAGGAGCTGTTAACATAAATATTATTCATCTGCTAGGCACTAATATAACACAGTAAACATTATATAACGAGCAATCATTTTCATCTCCCCATTCTACTCCTATGTTAAAGGATTCACCAGGGAGCTTTCAGTGTAACCATTAAGCATTCCTCTATATTAACCAGATAGCCTACTATCTCCCTGCAGGGTATTTTAATAAATTATCCACTGCCGCCTTGTACTGCAATAATCCTTTAGCAGATGTGACCCAATATATTACATTCAATGATATAAAGAAGTTAACTTATCTGTTTTCAGAGGAAAATATATGTAATTTTTCTTCAGTGACAAATTTCATCATGACACTGAAGTCGCGCATGATCACACAACTGCTTGGTTGGTTTGTAGTCCAAATCAGGTCGAGTATTAACATGGTAATAATCCTTTTACATATCATATTGTGGACTTTCAAGAATACTACTGAGGATTTTCAATAATAGCCTTGGATATAAGAATAGGCATTTTATCTAGGACTGCTGTCATAGGATTCCTGAAGACTTCCTTAGAGAAAACAGTTTCCACTAAAAAAGCAGCAAGCTAGGAAGAGGTCTTATAAGAAACTCTATGCTAGTTCTTGTGCTGGAGAATAAACAATTATTGATGACAAGCAATCTCATATCTCACTTATTTAGAATTTAAAAAAAAAAAAAAAGAAGTAGCAGTGTATTACAATGTATTACATTAATGTACAGTAAACTTAGTAGCCTGTTATATCATTCAATGAAATTTGATGAAATATTTCATATAACTGTTTTGGTGTATGAAAACTAAATTACCAGGTATATTTTGGTTTTATGTTGAAAAGCACCTTGCCATCACCAAAAGCAGTGACATTCTTACTTCTACAAGGGACAGATGAATTCTTTCCAAATAATAATGAACACACTGCTAGATATTCTTCAGACCACAGAGAATCACATCAAAATAAAGGAAAAGGAACCAAATTATTAAACATAATTCAATCACTCTTTACAACTGGTTTAAAAATATTTTGCCTTTAATTGGGGTGGGGAGGGGAGCAACAATAAGCAAGAACAAAGGGCAAAAAGGCAGTAATAAAGAGTTTGCCATGGGAAGATTGGTACACACTACTCTGTAAAACATAGAGCTACAAAGATGAAAAAGATAAATTATTTTTTGTATCATCATAGTCAGGATAAGAAAGAGAAGGCTTAAAATGGCGATAACAGAAAATTTGTCTTGAACATCTGGAACTACTATCTCTGAGTGAGCACAGAAGAATAGGTTGCTGAGGGCAGTTGTGGAATTCTAATTACTGAAAATGTGCAATAAAAATATGTGTAAGCATCTGCCAAGAACAATGCACACAGCTGATAAGGCCTTCAGTCAACTAAAGAGACAAAGTAAGCTTGAGGGTCCCACTTAGTCATATGTTCTACAATTTGTATAATATACTATTATATGCCAAGGTGCTTCAGTGCCAACATTGTAATTGCACAGGTAACTTCCACTCTCTCATTTGACAACCAAAGAAATCCCCACAGAAGCTCACTGTCCCAGGCATCACAGTAGCCAAGATTCCTCCTAGCCCACTGCCAGCAAGAGAATATTGAAACTCCAAAACTTTTCCCAAAGCAAAATTTCACCTCAGTGCTATAATTTCAGAACAGCCATAAACGATTCGAAACACTGTCTTGTGATAGAAAGCAATCTCAATTACCACTGCTCTTATTAGCTTTTTCTGTAAAAATAAAATACTGTAACATTTAAAAAATCAAGTTCTGTAAATCTTCATCTGAAACAGATCTTTTTACCTTAAGTAAATGTCCAAACAGCATCAGAAAAGCAATTTTGCAAACTGTCGATTTATTCACAGAATTATATTTCTTGATACTTGATAACTTTTAATGTGAAAATCTGCCTAAAGAAATAATAATCAAGGAATTAAAACTTTCTAGAATTTCTAAACAAATGTCCTCACATGATCAAATGTCTGTAAATACCTGTGTAACTGAACAGAACCCAAGGCTGGAAATTGGTATACAACACCAAGTAGACAATTATGTTAAGGCAGTTACATGGATAACAAGGGAAAGAAAAAGAGATAACTAGTACATGGCAAAAAAATTTATTTCATGTGACCCTAAGTCCAAAGCAATAGAGAAAAAACTCATAGAAATGTCACAAATAACTAGTAATAACACTTATATAATGGAGTAAACAAATCCTCTCTAGCTTCTAGCTCTAAAGAAGTGGGAATGAATGGTTGTGTGTTTGAAATCTCCCCATTTCATATTTTCATCTGAAATATAACACCACCATCCAGGCTAAAGAAAATCTCATTCTCTTAAAAGAGAAAACACTGATAACCTGCCTGATTAGATATCAGCCTGGTACATCAAAACAGCTAACATCATTAGCCAGAATTGGACAAAAGTATTGAATGCTATCATGATTATCTTTCACAATTAACACACTTCTTTTACCCTAGAGAGATGCCACGTACTTGGCATTTTAACAGATAACAAATTTAAGCAGGTGAAGCTATCTTCTACATTGTAAAGGCTTCAACTTCTTTCCTGAAAAGATAATTTAAAAGATGGGGTATCTTTACCACAACACATAACATGGGCTGTTTGGTCCTTGCTGACATAAACTGAGCCTCTGATCAAACGACACATGTACATTTTACTTCCTGAGCAAAGTAAATAGGAGATAACATCATGCTGGTATTAACAGTTCCAGAACAGTTAGTGTTTGTATCTAAAAACCAGTATGCACTTCCATACACTTAACACAAATCATCTCTCACTCCTGTGCCTTGTAAAATATTGGGAGCAGATATTCTACAATACTGTGATTTTATTCTGACCCTACAGAAATGCCAGTAAGGACACCTCAAACAGCTTGACAGCTTGAGAGCTTATTAGCTGATGGGCAACCATAACCAGGAGGAAATCTCAACTGGGACTACCCCAGGCAGTTTTCTACTTGCTGCCTTTTCCTCCTCCTCCTCCCTCTTGCTCTCAGTACTAATGATTCCTTTCCTAAGCCTTCTGCTCCATTTCTTATGTTCAGAGCCTATGAAAACTGGTGGGGTGGGAGGGGTCCAGTGCTGGAGCTGATATTTTGAACCTGGTCTGTCCATTGAGAGCAATGAGTGACAGCCTGGCTGGTCTGACTTGGAGTTTTGGGGGGAAGGTTGCCTTCCCACACAGGATAAATGGTCTTGCTTCAGTCCTTGGAAACTAATGCTGTAAGATTTACAGTCAATTGAGAGGAGCCTGCTTTGTGATTATGAGAGTCCATATTACATATTAGTATAAGTATTTCTTGTTAAACATGTCTTTAATGAAATTTCTAGTTCCTCTGAAATGGTGAGAGAATAACATTATAATCTCTCTGTGGACTTGGGAGAGAAAACATGAGGAAAGACATTAATCCCTATCTAACAAACCACCTCATAAATGTGGTTTGGTTCTTGTAATTAGATTTTTTTATTTACTTATTGATTCATTTGTATTGTCATTATAGTGTTAAGGGAGAATTCCTGGTGGCTTCCTTGATCTTACATTTGCTATTACTGGCATGCAAAACAGAGAAGAGTTAGGACTCCAGTTTTAATAACTTTATAAGGTATAAGTAATTCAATATAAAGGCTGGTTTTTACAGCCACCTTGAGGACACACGGTCTCTACTTCCTGATTTGCAAAGAAGCCTGGAACAATCCTGCTCCGCTGACTGTATGTTGTGCTTACCACTAGCCAGAAAATTGAATGACCTCAATGAAGGGATTGAACAAAATGGCCTTTAAAAGTCCTTTCCAACCTAAACTGTTCTATAATTCTATGATTTGAGTCTTAAATAAAGTTATAAAGTTTTAATAGAAGTTATAATTATTTAATTGTAGAGGCTATAACTATATAGTTATGTCTCCTTATGTTATGCCATCTCTAACGCTAATCTGAAATGAAAACCCCTTCATGTGATGCAGTCTTCTAAGTCTTTTGCAGCAAAGACTCCTCCTGTCAGTTCTCTTTCTTAAATGTTAAAAACCCAAGGAAGCTAATTTCCCGGGGGGGTGGGGGGGTGTCACAGACTTTGTTTTCTAAACACCCTCCCATCCCTGCTGTGATACAAATTCAATAATAATGGTCTTGGCAACTTGTGAATGGCAATTTCTGAGTGTGGGAGAATGACAAGCAGATACTGATGATCATGGTCTGTACTTGTTTTCCAACTAATCTCATGACCTTGCTTTATTAATTCCCTCCACAACCAATACACCTTCCCAGTTCAAAGTTTCAATTATTTTCTGAAGAACATATACATATATTAGTAGACTTTTTCTTGGAATTCGAAATTTGCTCAAGTAATTGTCCTCCCTCCCGATACTAGCCCCATATCATTACCCAAATTAGTTTTGGAAATTGTGCTGCCTCTCAGTGGACACTTGAATGAGAATTTGATGATGATGAAGAACTCCTGTCATTGTCCTGTTGTTTGGGATGCTCATTAGGTGAGAGTGTAAGTTATCTACTTGTTTTATGGGCTTCTATAAATGACTACTTAGAAGGTATAAAACCAAGTAAACTGCATCTAGACAATTTAAAGCCAGGAACGCTACAATAATTAAAAGATCTTTCTAAACTGTATTGGTAGAACAGGCAAAACCACTGTAATCAACTTATCTTGGGAAGTAATCAGACAATAAAACCTGAGGCATTTTAGGGACTAATAAAGCTGGAATCTAATGACCATAATAAATCCTTAGCTGCAGTTATTCCAGAACAATTTCCCTTGCAGTAAAAAGTATTCTACAGGGCTTTCTTTATGAAATTATTGTTGGTTGGTTGGTTAGATGTTGATCATAAGAAACAACAGCAGATGATAACTTTGGTTTTGGCATGTATTTCCATCATTCACCTCTCTTTCACCATTATGACTTTTGGCTTCACTCAAATGCTAGACTCAAGCAATCCTTTGACAAAACCAGAAAGAAATTTCTGCATTGACTTTCTATTCAAAAATACACTGTAATAATCTAATGTCCTATATATTTAGTTCAGAATGGTCTAATGCAGCAGTTTTGGACTGTGACAACTACACTTCTGTGTTGGTCATTCTACACAAAGCTCACAGATATTGAATTGTAGCCTGTATCAAATTTGCAAATCAATAGGTACTATGTACACTCTTGTAAGTAGAGCTTGCAAGAGTGGAACTCAGCCCACCTAACTTGAGGAGACAATGCTGGAGGTGAGTGAACTGTGTAGGCACTTTCCCAGACAACAGAGCTCTGGTGAAGGTTCCCAATGGAATTTAGGGGATAGCTGATCTTGCCTTGCAGCAAACCCCTACATTTAGTCAGAAGAACAGCGCTTTAGCCTCCTCAGACTAGATCTCTCCTGGTATCACAGTGGAATCCTACATATCTTCAAAGGTGAATACCTAGAGTGGGGAATGCTGACCTGTAATCAAAATGACACCAAGTAGCAGGGCCACCTGTGGGATGACATTGTCCTAAGTGTGGCTTTTGTGTGCCTCTGTCCCTAAAACAATGCAGCTGAGTGTTCCAGCCAAACAGCACTCATTTATACTGTCAAGCTTTATCAGTTTTGAAAATGGAAAATTATTATTTATAATAATAGCACCTATGCTGAAGTTCACTGTTTTATAGAAACATGTTCATAGCTGAAAATTATTTTTTCAGTTTTTTATATTTGTTCACCAACATACCTGAATACTAAATATATGTCCAATACAAATCAAAGTAGAAAAATAAGGCTACTTACTTATTGTAGTCTATGTGAACAAAACCAACTAAAACCACCTCAAATGGAAAGACACCTTACAGATGTGGCATGTATGTTCTGCACTGTACTACCTGTGAAACCTTTTAAAAAAACTATTTCTCAGATTCACCTGGAATACCCAGCCCATTTCAATTACTTGTTTAAATATAGTTTCATTACATTCTTATGGAGAAGACGAAGAATCCACTTTAAATATAACAGAGAAACCTTGAAACAACTCTATGTTAGAAACAAGTTTATTTTTATTTTTATTTCTTTGGAGGACTTACCAGAGAGGGATTTTGTTAATATCAAAGAATTTTCAGTAAGGCTTTTAATAAACTTGATGAAATACTGTTGAATACTGAAATTTACATAATTATTAGGACACTTTGCTAACCTTGTACTATGAAGGCTCCAGCATATTTATAAGAGCTACACAAAGCTCTAAATACTTTCTGCACAGAAGGCTCTTTGGAGCTTGTATGTCCAAATACCACCAAAAAAAATGCAGACTTGCACATCAGAATGTACTCTTAAAATCAGAAGCAAACCCTAAACACAAGCCAAACATGAAGTTTCAAATTCCAAACTCCTTAGATTTCCAAGTTTCCTACATATACCAGTCACAGAACAGTATATTTTATAATACATCTCTCATCAATTTATTGCTGCATCTTATTAGGGGAATTTCAAAAAACCCAAATCAATAATACCTTATACACTTCCTGTGACTAGGACATCTACAGCTAGCCACTTTTACTGAAAGCAGAAACTTAAACCAGTTCAAACTACAAAAAAAGTTCAACAAAATTCAACTTGTATGAAAATCACACAAGTAGTGTAGCTGTAAACAAAGTTCATTATAAAAACCGCAGGGCTGTTTTTCCTGGTAGGATGAAAAATTCTATCAGTTTAACCTGGAAAACAAACACATCCCTTTTTCCACCTTATAGAGATTCTGAAATCTACAGTGGCATTTATTTAGTTGCTGTTTAAAAAGAAACAAAGCACCTAGGGTAGAAAAGGAAAGTAGCTCCACTTTGTCATACTTTCATGCCCTCAAGTTTTTTTACAGGCCCTGATGAGTAACATTGCATAACAGTAAGTTTCTTACACAAGCTGTCATTCTTACCTATGACTGCTTGTTACCCATACTGGATGGCTCTTGTATGTCATTTTATTACACCGTGCTAACAGGTCAGCAAAAGCAGCACATAAAGATGAGTTTTTCCTACAATCAAATAATATGTAAGTCCATTGCAGTATGACATTCCCTGCCAATAAATGGAAATGGAGGCATAATTGCCAAGCTTTCCAAGTTGTTTTGGTTGCTTTTTGTTTTTTACTTTTTATATGTAATGCTTACATGTGACACATTTAATACTTAAAATGTTTGAAGTTTGTCAGTCCTAGAAACTTAGGTTTAAAATACCAATATACAATACCAAACCAAATAAGCCATACCAAAATATTGGAGAAGTTCCTAAGTACTCAAATAAAAAAATAACACCCACACAGAAAATGGAAACAGAATGAAAAAGTAGAGCTACTGAATCCCTTGGCACAGGCCCTGAGGTTTCTGGGCATTGTCAGCAACCATGACCCCAGTGAAGGAGGTTTGTGCAAGCTTTGTGCAGTGACAGGGAACACATGGAGCGGAAAAAATTTCATTGTAGGGAGAGCACATACAAAGAGCTCTTCAGCAAAACTTCACTTCTTTTCCATCTGATCTGCCTCTGCACCTTCCTACCTAACCTAAGACAGACTAGGCAATCATGGCGTCAGCAAGGACTGATGTGCATGCCACCTGTCTCTTCACACTTAGCACAGCTGGCAGTGCTGAACCCAGGTCCAGGGGCCAGGTAGCCCGCATTGCCTCTTGCCCCCAGATGCAGGAAGAGTTTGGTAGAACTTTGACCTCCATTATACTAAACTAGGAGTATGAACATTTTAGTCCTGAAATGGAAGTTGTCACAACCATCCCCTGACTCAGTGCAATGCTACAGGCTTGGGGCAGAGTGGCTGGAAAGCTGCCCTTCAGAAAAGCACGCGGGGGTGGGCGCTGGTCTACAGCGGCTGAACATGAGCCAGCTGTGCCCAAGTGGCCAAGGCCAATGGCACCTTGGCCTGTATCAGCATTAGTGTGGCCAGCCGGATCAGGGCAGTAATCAGCCCCTTGTACTCAGCACTGGTGAGGCTGCACCCAAATCCGGTGGCCAGTTTTGGGCCCCTCACTACAAAAAAGACATTGAAGTGCTGGAGTGCGTCCAGAGAAGGGCAACAGAGCTGAGGAAGGGTCCAGAGCACAAATCTGATGAGGCAGCAGGGGGTGTTTGGGGTGTTTAGCCTGAAGAAAAGGAGGCTCAGGAGGGACCTCATTGCTCTCTACAGTGCCCTGAGAGGAGGCTGTAGTGAGGTGGGCATTGGTCTCCTTCCCCAGGTAACAAGGGACAGAACAAGAGGCCATGTACTCAAGTTGCTACCAGACAGGTTTAGATTGGACACTAGGAAAAAATTTTCACTGAAAGTGTTGCCAGGCTGTCCTGATGGCATTTAAATGATGTGTTACTTAGGGACATGGTTCAGTGCTGGGTTGGGAGTCAGACTCGATGACCTTAAAGGTCTTCTCCAACCTAAACAATTCTATCATTCCATTCTGTGACCAGGTAAGACTGACTGGCATACATTGATGCCAGCCTTGGAAACAACCAAGTGTTTACCTATAAAAGTACATGCTCTCTGGATATTTATTCAACTACACTTTATCTACATAAGACGTACAGGAGTGAAGCTTCACTACTCTTTCATCAGATTTAAATCAATCCTCCCAGAAAGCATGGGTTTGAATTTCAGAACAGAATGTTACTTTCAGACTTACCTTTTTCTGTTTTGTCTTCTTCAGTTTCCTTTTCACTTTTCCCTAGAACATTAAAAATATAATTTAATTTAAATAAATTCACGTTGACATTTTACAATAAGAAAGAGATACAAGTAAATTACAATTTATACTCAAAACATAATTGAGTCAAGAGGTTTTTTATTTTATTTTTCTGGTTTTTAAAATAACCATAGATTATTTTCTGAACTATATGGTTACTTAAAAGGTATTTCACTGTAGATGCTTCAAATATTTAAAAAAAATTAAATATTTCTTCCATCACAAAACATTTCGCAGAATTTTTCCTCTAGATATTTAATATATTTTGTTGATACAACGCAAACTATTTTGCAAGAAAGAAAATCTGGTCACTAATTAAAAGCTATTGGAAACACTAGCTTAATACATACATTTGGTTAAAATGTGAAAAACAAAACCAATTGGGAACTTAAGTCTCATTTTTAGAAGTGACTTGGGCACTTGGAAGCTTTTGGTTTTTTTCAACTTCTAAAATAATGTAACAGGTGTTTTGCAAACATCTGACTGCAGAGGTAGATGTTAAGTAAGCATTAAGACAGTCTGTAGCAAAGGCAAACTAAATCCTGGACCGAAATCATGTACATGTAATTTCATGAAGTGGTAGATACATAAAGATATTCCCCCCACCAAACACTTTTTGATCCTGTCCTACACTATAATATATAAAGCACCTTACCTCACAATTCTAACACTGTTATTCTGTTTCCAATTCCTATTTTTTTCCAATAAGTTTCCAACATTTTCTTCTAATAAACTTAGAGAACACTAAACAGAGAGGTCTCTTGCCTCTTTAGCTAGTTACTGTCCTCTTTAACATATACTGTTTAACTTTGAGGTATTCTTATGTATATAAAACACATTTTCTTTAATTTCCAAGTAATTTAGAGACACCTTGTCTGAATAATCAGTCTTCACTGCTTTTTAAACTGACTGCCCAGAAACATCATAATGTGAATACGACATTTAAAAATGCAGGGAAACATTGCATTTTTTTCATGAAGAAACTGGATTATGCACAGACATGAAATCAAATTTTTTAATAGTCCAATTTCACCCTTTACTATAGGCTTCTGAAAGACAACTATGCTTCTTGAATGTATGGACACTATAACTCTAATTTATATTCAGTACAAGGCAGAATGAGAATTAACCTGATTATATAGTAAATTAAATAAATATGATCACGCAAAGTCATTCACCTCTTCAATTACATCATGAGATCTAGACTGTCAATTAAATAGTAAGAAATGACAAAAGAGCTATAGAGTCAATTACATACTAGGAACAATTATTACTGCAGCAGTACATTAATGAAAGCACTGTAGAGTACTTCCTAAAACTCTGACTTCTGTAGTTTTTTGCACATATCACACAATCAATAAAATGGTCGGATGTCATCCAAAACACTACATTTTGAAAAGAGCAATAATGCAGTCCCAGATGAAATAATAGTTTTAGAGTTTTCACACAAACCAGTTTATATATTCATATTTCCCTTTTTACCACCTCCCATCACCGTGACACATCATGCTTGTTAGCCACCCATTTTCCATGTATTCTCTCCTTTACCAGCAACACTTGAGATTCTCACCTGGCCTCTTCTCTCTACTTCATTCTAGGTCACTGGATAACCCACTTCCACACATCTTTGACATTCATGCTACTTCTGCAACTTCTTTGCCATCACAGGAAGAACAATTTATGACCTCCTCACTCTACAGCCTGCTCCTATCTCCCATTTCTTGTCTGGCTCCACATTTCTTTATTCCTGAGACTCATGTGACATATAACCCACAGCTCTCTATACCTATTTATGCACTAGAATCAGTTCTCCAAACTTTCAGACTATTTTCAGGCTGTATTCTGCTAAATTAGTTGCCACTAACTTCACCAAAGCCTCTCCAATGATCTTTAAAGACTCCCATCTCTCTCTAGGTAGCTGCTTTTGAAATTCATCACGACTTGATCTTGTTAGCTCTGAAGCTAAGAATTCACACTTCACTAAGAATTCACTTCAGCATCATATTCAGCACCTATTGCTTTGTTCCTTCCACACTGATCCCTAGCATATTTCAACGGTGAAAAAGGTTTTAATTATGCTATTTCTGACAAAGGCTTAAAAATGTGCTCTCTCAAAGACAAGGATATGATAATAAATCTTGAGACTATTTTTTCATCAACTTAAAGCAATTGTATCTCAAGCAAACAAACAAAAAAAAAATCTTAGCTCTTCAATCCCACCCTTTACTCATGTCTTCATTTCCAGCAAAATAATTCAAGATGAAAATCACTGACAAAACAGCTTTAGCTAATCTCTATAGGCTAGGACTGATATCATTATATAATGAATACAGCAGGGATTCCCAAGAAGGTTTCTACCAGGAAGAATAAATTTATTTTTCATATTACAATACAACTAAATGTTTGATGGCACAAGAATGACCCAAGTCACAATTAAAAATGTGTTTCAGACCTTGTAGATTTTACATGAATCTCAATCAACACTATAAATGCACACAATACAACTTATTTACAGGTACGTAATTTTTGAAGCGTAAAATTACAAATTATTTTCAGTAAAATCACAACATTTTCAGTATCTTTCCTATATCAAATCTTAGCCATTTTCTTTGCTTCTTAGAAACAAGTGCCATGATATGGTACCTTTTCAATTACAGAGAATGTTAGAAAGTCACTTTAATTGTAGTAAACTAGCAGTATTAAAATACAACTTTAGTATTCTACTCTTTCCTTACTGGTATTTCTCCCTGTGATTTCCAAAAACAAAGCAACTGAATCCAAGATTTCACAAATTCACTGACATATAACAAGAGGCTATGTAGCAATGTGAAAATATAAAGAAAAATGTAATTGACTTTTTCTTAAACTACTATTCAGCAATACTAGATCGTTAAATCTATGGAGGTGTTCAAAAACTGAAAAGGTCAAGGAAGAGTTTTGCTTTCAAAGAAGTACCTGGACCTTATTAGATTACTGACTTAAACTATGGACCACAGCCATAATATTCTGTATGCAAAGCAAATTTAGCACTTTCCCCAGACATTTGTGTTTGTTACAAAGTGCTATCTCATCCATTATAAATTACAAAAAGAAATTATGTTTCATGAAAAAAATTCAGGCCTAACTGGTTGCAGAATGTTAATATTCCAAAAGGACAATCAACACAATTACAGAAGACAAAGACCTCAGCATACTGCCCATTTCCTTCTCATAACAGCAGCCAGAAATAAAATTAATTTATTTTACTTGCTACCTCTTTCTTGTAAACAATATTTTCAAATGTATTTTTAATCTTCAAATTCACAATTAAAAAAATAATATTAATTAGTGGCTGAGTCAAACATTTATCCCTATAGCTAATATCTAATACATTTGGGAATAAATAATGACACTACAAAGACAAAGATATTCTTCTGTGTTTTATTGCAGCCAAACATTAAAATGGATTAAATATACATATTTTAAATAGTCCGCTTGACCTTGCTCAGCTTGGCATATTTTTGTAAACATGAAGCACGTAAAATCACATACCCAGTTACAAAACACTTAAAATTCAATCACAGCATAATATACTCTCACAGTCCCATAATTCTATGAATAGGCTGCCACTGTTATATAAAAAGTCCTCCATTCACCATTCTAAAATAACTCCCAAGATTCCTCAGAAAATATGGCTTTGTAAAAATTATTGCTCTGCAATTCACAATCACAGGTAATTTTACTAGAATATCCCATCCCGAAACACGTCACAGTCTAAGAGTATTATTGCTTTCCTAAAAAGTCTGAAGAAATCAATTTGGGACATCTGTATTTGTTGATCAGATGTAACACTCACGTGGAGTCTTACTGACATCCCAAACCCAAAAAAGGGGCAAGCATATATGATGCCCCTTTCACTACAAATGTAAGCATCTAAAACCCTGACTTCAAAACAGTGTTACAGAAATTGAAAGTCTTCCTGTAAACCAAAAGGCAACCAACTGTTAGGGTTACCAAACTGATTTTTCTTTTTTTTAAATTTATCTTACTTTATTTCTGTATATAAGCTCCTGTAACAGGCTTGGCAACTTCCTAAAGTCACAGCAATTATTCCTGAGCCAAAAAGGAACACATGCAAAATATCGAAGAATAAAATATGTCTTCGTAATTGTGGAACAGCAGCACAGAACAGGTAAAAAGCACACCTGTTATATTAAAATTCTAAATCACTCACAGTACCTAAATATCAGATGTACCATTTTTAAGAGCATTCATAAGTGTAGGGATTAAATTTTGACATCATATTTTTCTTAAGGTTGAATTTTCAAAGTATTTTTTTTCAATAAAACTTGGAAATCAAGTGTTTATGCAAATTTGACTTTTAAAATAATTTACTGAACATAAAGCTTATTAAAGCCAGCTTTGAGATCATTATATTGGTAGGCAAACCAAAATGGAGTAATTGTACTGAATTCAACCTGATTCCAACAACTCAGTCTTGTTGCAATCTCCACTGACTCCCTGTCAGGCTAGCATCTATCCTCTAGACATTTTTTCTTGAAAAATCAGATGAGTCTAAATAAAAAGTGTTAATTCATAGATAAAGGGGTTTTGAAAACTGTAATTTTGTAATCTGGCCTTTTATCTAGTATGAATTAAACACACATTTTATACCTTGTTAGGGTATTTTAAAAATCACCTGAAATTCATGTACTTAACTGTTGACATAACATCAGTGCAAAGAAATATAAGTCAAACTTCACAGCATAGTGTGTGTCTGATTAGTGTTTTTTAATAAAATGCAATTAGGCTGTATGCTATATCAGCAGTTATGAAACATTTAAAAATTCATAACATCATATGTTTCATTTGATCAAACTGCTCTGTACATACTGTATGAATCCACAACAAAAGATATATATTAAAATCTGAAAAAATGTACTTGCTGCTATGTTATAAATAGAATATTAACAATTGCTTAAACAGTACATGAAATGCAGCTCTAAGCTGTAACTGTCACAAACACAGAAGAAAAATAATGAATTCACTAAACTTGACCAAGGGAAAAAAAATATCAGACAGGAATGTAAACTAAACATCCAAGTGTTAAAAATGCTTACTAAAATGACAGTTCGCTAAAACCCATTTACAGCATCTTAGTGTTCATTCCCCAAACCCTGAACTGCTTGGTAATTACATCACAAGGTCTATTACAACCATCTGCTCCCCTTTTGTAGCGTATGGTTAGGACTGGTCCTCCTGATGTAGGGACTTTTCTTTTGAAGCTTTAAGTATCTGAAAAAATAAGGGGAAATCTATATTAAAGGACCAACCAAAACACAACTTCCTCTAAAACAACAACAAAAAAAAATCTTAAATGCTAAAAGATGCAACTTTGTATCAGACTAGTTAATATGAAAAAGCTGTAATTTCTAAGAGCTACCTTAATGAATATACACAAAGTTGCTGTATAAGGTGGGAAACAAACTTTTAAATATTTTTCTCGGCAGTAAATTTTTGTTACCATATGGCACTTTATTTACCTTGTAAAGGATATCTAGGCCATGCCACAAATCCATTTAAACATTTCAATTTTGGTTTTGGTTTGGTTTTTCGTGTTGGTTTGATTTTGGGATTTATTTGGTAAAGTCAAAGACTACTGGAAAAGAGGAGCCAGGAAATGAGGAAGGTTCAAGATTCTGAAGTGGAAACTTCTCTACACATAAGGGATTTCAACAGTTGGTAAAATAAATGTACAGTTATAAAAATGTGAAGGATACAAGGTGAAGGGGAGGAGTGGGGCAACTTGTAGGTATTTTAAATCTAAACACATACAAAAGGGATCAAAACCCAAATAAACAGAGTAGTGGTAGCCCCTAAACCTGCAATGTCTCCCTAAAATATGTGTCCAACAAGTAACACTATCACAACCACTGCAATTTATGTGCCAGTGTAAAGCAGGATTACCCAGAAAACCTTAATCAGTAATATTTCAAGCTAGTTTATCAAACAATTAGTTTATAAAGTCCATTAGTTGATAAAAGTGCAGACTATAACTGCAGCTAAAGTATCCTTCATCTGAAAAAGAATATTGGCAATAATTTCAGAAGCAGCCTCAGAGAATTTGAAAACAGTACTTAAAGATACCTAAAGATGTACTTGACTTCTATGAACTTTCTTGTGATGTGCCCTGACTTGCACTCCAGCATATTCAAATCCCACGCCCAGTCTCTTCCCTGATGTGAGAATGTTCCTCACAGCTAAAGTCAACATCAGAACTATCTCCTGTTTTCTTTCCAAAAAACTAAATTCCTGTGTTTTAGCTAAAAACCGAACAACTGCTCATAACCTGATACAAACTTGTGCCATCATGTTTCAAATGCAGTTATATGAATTTAAAGTAGCATAGAATAAGGAATGTATAGTGTCATTTCTGAATTTCTTTGACAGCGCCACAAGTTATGTTTGTTACTGCTTAAAGAACAGGAAATACTAGCTTTGAACAACTGATGAAATAAAAATCACAAGCAAAGAAGAAAGACGACTGACAACAAAATCCTCTATACTGAATCCTCCATCACAAAGAAGATATAAAAACCCCCCAGGAAACATGAATGTCATAATCTGAGAAGAAAATCTGAAAGCAATGTTGTTTTCAAACCTAAATATTCGCATTTAAAAAAGACAGTAAATATAATTAATAGCAAGAAGAACTAATAATTTGATAAAATTTTATTCATTGTCAGTAGTTTATGTCCTATGTTTCTTTTGTCAATTTCCCATGATGTTACTTGAATTTTACTTTATGTGCTGAAACACTAAGATTTTTTTAAAAAGTTATAAATACTGGTTCTTCCGCCTTCAGAGTGGTTCCCACATAACTACACAAATGGCAAGGATTCTTGTTAGTACAGTGCTCAGATTTTGTGCTGATCAAATTATCTTCATTTTTTACTTCCTAAACAAAGGATCATGAACATTATACTACATCTAAAAATTTAATTAAATGAAAATCTTTAATAACTTTAATAACTGTCTTTAAAACACATTTTGATTGATTCTCTCACTTTTTCCCTATGAAGGGAAGAAGAAAATAATTCATTCCTTCTAGTGCTGCTGCTATTATGTGTTTCCAAAAGCTATCCAGGATAGATGTCAAGGTAATTTTGTCATTTAAATGGCATGCTGCGCTAATTTTGAAAACAACCTCAGGTAAAAAAAAAAAAAAATTCTAAAAGATTTATTCAGAAATACATACAATTTCAAAGTAGAACGAGCTATTTCTCATTCTAGCAGTGTTTGAAAATGGCAAGGAGAGTGGATAACTAGGTTCAATTCCACCATCTTATTTGCAAATACATCTGCAATTAGAGGAGTGATTGTTCCCCTCCACTCGGCACTGGTGAGGCTGTACCTCAAATCCTGTGTTCAGTTTTGGGCCCCTCATTGCAAGAAGGACACTGAGGTGATGGAGCATGTCCAGAGAAAGACAGAGCTGGGGGTGGGTCTGGAGCACAAGTCTCATAAGGAGCACCTGAGGGAGCTGGGGTTGTTTAGTCTGGAGTCAAGGAGACACAGGAGGAACCTTACTGCTCTCCATAATTGCCTGAAAGGGTGAGGGTCAGTCCCTTCTGCCAAGCAGAAAAAGACAGTTTGAGGAAGCAGCGTTGAACTGCACCAGGAGTTTAGACTGGGTATGAGGAAACATTTCTTCCCCAAAAGGGTGGTCAAGCATTGGAACAGGCTGCCCAAAGAAGAGTTGGAGTCCCCAGCCTGGAAGTATTTAAAAGATGTGTAGATATGACACTTGGGGTTTAGTGGTGGACTTGTCAGTGTTAGGTCTGAAGCTGGACTTGACTTTAAGGGTCCAATCTCAATGATACTATGATGCAAAATGGTGTACTTCGAAATACATCACCACTATATAAAACTCCTAAGATTTTTTTTTTGTGAAGGTAGGAAAATTAATTTACAGCTGTAAGACTGAGCCATAAATTACAACACAAAAACTGACAGAAACTGATAGAAATAAGGTCCAAAACCCCAAGATTTCAAGTTGGCCTTCTAATCTGAATTTAATTTTAAAATAGTATCTGTAAGTCAAGAAATCATCTCAATATCCTCAACTGACATTGTATGGTGGAGTTATCCACTGCTGAAATTTTGTAATAGTTCTGTAAGGGCCTTTTTGTTATTTTAAACAGCAACCTTTTCTGAGAAAAAACATCCTTTTTTCTTCTCCAGTTCCAACTTAATGCGTAACAAACTGAGTGAAGACTATCTTTTCTGAATTTCTTGCCCATGCTGTCAAAGATAACTACTGTTTGTTCCTACACTGATTATAAGTTTTGGTTAAGAATACTTCATATTCATTATGAAACAAAACATTTTCAGCTAATGTATCTATTAATTAATAGTTCTGGCTTCAAACTTTTCAACACACGACATGGCTGTTGAGATAAACAGGTTGGAAAGACCTCATAGACAAAACAGTTATGCACCGATATGAGCATTTCAAATCACCTCAGCTAAGGTTCAGCATACAAACTCAAACATGAACTAAACCATGCCTCCAATCTGTACTAGACAACCACAAAAGGCCTCCTTGTTTTCTTTACTTCTCTGGCTACTTTTGACATGACTAAGAATCAAATTCAAATACTGAAAAGAAAGAAAAGCAACAACCCAGAACTCTCTGGGCACCACATTTTTTAAGAGCTTCTGCATAGCACAAAGATTAACTAACCCAGAAAGGGGGTCAGGCTAATCAGCACAAATCAAAAATACAGCTGTCAGAGGTCTTGGAGCGCAGCTTGTCTGATGTACTGCCCTGAGATACAATTCTGTGTTCAACACAACTAGTTTGCTACAACAAACAAACTAGTGAATTGTAATTGGTAACTCCAAGAAATGTAACGACATGCAGTTCTTGAACTTAGAAGCCATTTAGGTATGCTAAGAACAGTTCTGGTAAAATCCATGTCTACTCCTCTCAGGCAACAGATGGAAAACTGGAAATGCTCTTGTTCTTAAAATCAGCTATGCCAAGAAAAACGTGATGGCATGACAAAACAGTCCCTGTTTCCAATCGGTGCCAAAAGAATCTGCCAGAGCCAGATTCCAATAGATCCAACTGACACAGAGAGAAGTAACACTATCATTGTCCAGAACAGCTGCTCTGGAGAGGAAGTACACACATATATCAAGACCTGAAATTGTTTTATTTCTCTTTCAATATTTCAGATTCAGCTCTATCTGAAATCATTAAAAATTAAGTTTTAAATTAAAACTACTCAGTTTATTTGGACTGCTTTCATATAACCCAGTAACTACCACTGGCATTTATCAAGTACAAGAGAAAAATTACTGCTTCTAAACCAAGAAGCAACTTCGACAGTAATGATATCCCCTACAAAGTAATTTGATTACTAATTTCCATGTAGCTATAGCTTCATTTTTTTTAGGAAAGAAACAAGCAGCCATGAATAACTTACCCACTTGAACATCATTTGAATAATCTTCAGCTTTAACAGGTTTTTCTGCAAATAAAAAATGTAAATATAATTCAAACTGGATTGCTTCCCAAATATTTACAAAAAGCCTCTTTTATTTTTCACTTACATTCCAAGCAATGACCTATTAAGACTGCTCTGTAATACTACTTTTGCAGAAGTGAGATGCAAACTTCTTCCTCAGCTGAACTTTTCCAAGAGAAAGATTCACACTTAAGCAGGCCAGTGCTTATTGCAGGATTGCACAGTTTCAAATATGGTACTTCAAACTTCTGAAAGGATACTATAAGTATAAGCACATGTATCCAGTTTCACATGCTACCACAGCATGGGCTTAGAAAATATCCATATATATCTATTATGTTTCTAGCTGTAACTGTGAAATACTTGACTTCAAAATTCAATTACTTTTATTTCTATATGAATGTTTAAATTAGACATGTCACACATCACCTAGGGCTACTACTGCTAATAGACGGAAGGCTGCACATATGCTTGGAAGGAGTCAGGCTCACCAGAAAAACTTCACAATAGCCAGGATGCTGGCTGCAGATAATAGGAAGAATTGAAGAGGAGAAATACATTCTCTGATTTGGGAAGGCCATAAATAAAGAACTCAAAGCTTAGGAGATATTCCACTTTATTCCTCACATATACCCTCTTTCCTGAGTATGCACTTCTGACTGGTTGGTAGAAAACAGAGCATGGAAAAGAAATTTTCAGTTCCATCATATTGACCAAATTACGGTCATTTTTATCAATACAAGTTTTTCTGAACTTTGAGCACTCTCAAATTCCAAAACTGAAAAGTGTTTCTAAGCCATTAAAAATGTCATCGAAAAGATGTTAGATTTCAAAAACACAGATATTTTTGTCCCTGAAAGACAACAGCTGCAGAAAAAGTTATGAATGTATTTTTATTGCAGCATAGAATTGTATTCCATAATATTTATCAATCCCAATTATTAATTTTTTAAGTAGAAAAAGCATGGAAAACACAAACAAAAAAAGTGTACAAACCTGATTCCTCTGGTTCAATGGCCACATCATCTTCTGTTTGCTTACTTTCTACTCCTAGATAAAAAAGAGTTGAAAGTTATTCACATTACATTCATAATTTTTTTTTTTATTTCCCAGTAGACACACAATTAATTATTATCAAATGAAAAGGGAGATTTGAATTATAAACTAACAAGTTCAGTTAACAGAAGAGTAGGAAAAAGGGTACTAAACGCATTTCACATTCAAATAGCTACTGCAACTACAACTTCTAATGCACACACTGAAAGGATTTTAGCTACAATTGTTGTTTGAGTGAAACAATGTATGTTAACCCTTTCTTTTAATCATACAAGAATGCATTTTTCAAACAGAAAACCTAAATAAATATAGCTTTAAATCCTACACACAGGGCTCAGGCTAAACTGCTTAGATCACTTTGCTCTAGCTGACTCAATCAACATCATGTTTGAGAAAAACTTCTTTAACAAAAATTTTAATGTCATAGAGCAGATCTTTAAATTACATTTAGCAGAGTAATGATTTAAAATTCTTCAAGAACAATAAGCAAACAAAAATTTACAACGTAACCTTTCTGAGTAGCGATGCTACCAGGAAATTACCACAGAGCTCCAATGTGAGCAATGGAATAAGCACTTCATAAGAACATCATGAAGTTCCACAAGACCAGGTACAAGGTCCTGCAGCAGGGTCACAGCAACTTCCAATATCAATAAACGCTGGGGTAAGAAGGGATTGAGAGCATCCCTGTGGAGAATGACTTGGATATTCTGGTGGACAAAACACTGGACATGAGCCAAAAGTGTGCGTTCCCAGCCCAGAAGGCCAACTGTGTCCGTGGCTGCATCTAAAGAGGAGTCTCCCATCAGACCCCGCCATGGAGTGCTGCACCCAGCTCGGGAGCTGTTAGCACAAGACAGACATGGACCTGTTAGAACAGGTTCAGCTAAGGTCCATGAAGGTGATCAGAGGGCTGGAGTGCCTCTCCTAGGAAGGCAGCCTGACAGACTGGGATTGTTCAGCCTGGACAAAAGAGGACTCCAGTGAGATCTTACTGAAGCCATTCAATAAGGGATCTTGTAAAAAAGATGGAGAGTTTTTTTACTCATGCCTGCAGCAACAGAACAATGGATTTTAAAGTGAAAGAGAGGAGACAGAGATCAGACATAAGGAAACTTTTTATGATGATTGTGGTGAGATACTGGAACAGGGTGCCTAGAGCAGTAGTGGATGCTCCAACCCTGGAAGTGTTTAAAGTCAGGCTGGACGGAGGTTTGAGCAAGCGAAGAAAAAGATGTCCCTAGACATGGCAGGGGATTGAACTAAATGATCTCTAAATACCCCTTCTAACCCAAACTGTTCCACGATTCTATTCTCTGCTGTGTTTTTCTTTTGTTTTCTAATTATATTAATAAATATAAATGGAAGAAAAAGGTTTTTAGAAACTAAAATTTCATACCTGAGAGGTCTTTAGCAATATCAAAATCTTCATTAATTTCCTCTGTAAGTATAAAAAGGAAAAAGTGTATAATCAGCTTGCTTTTTTATTTTTTTAACATCTGTATTTCAAACATATATATTTCATCAAAACACCGAGGTCACAATTATAAAATACATACCTGGCCCTGTGGCTTCATTCGACCCTTTTGGAAGGTCCTCAACAGTTAAGAAAACATTCAATTCAAGTAATAATGAAGTCATGCCCTCAAGTGATGGAATTTACACATAACACAAAAGAACACAGCTAGCACATAGACACGTTTACCTGCTATTAACAAACAGGCATTTTGATGATGAGGGGAAAAATATATCTTAAATATTCTTTCCTGTTTCACTAAATGGCTCTTTTATTCATCAGCTAGTTGTTTCAAAATTGTACCTTTTCAACAATTGTTTGGATTATGATACAATAACTGAAATTTTAAAACCACTTTCTAAAGACATTCAAGTACTACCATGTTCATCTTTTGCAGCATCAATTCTATCTGCTAGACATAATGAAGACCAACCAAAAAAACCTGCATACCTATAAACTTTAGAAGTCCTTTTATTTGGATAAACATACAATTCATTTGTGAGTCCTAATTTCCTTTTAGAAGCACCACAAAGAAATTCTACAACTTAAATTAGGGGTTCTACAGAAAAAAAAAATTGTTTTCTTTTAATATGGTGCTTTTTGATTCCTTTGATTATCCTCTTAAGATCATGATAGCAAATGTGACAAAACAGATACTCACAATTTATTTACACTAGAGAACATCTTGACTTCCTTTTGAACTAAATGATTGTGGAGTTTTTTCAGTCAGTTGTCTGATATGACTCTAAAGAGCTGGCATTTCAAGACAACAAAGTATACAGAATCCAGAGAGAATATTGCAGACAAATAATTTTAATTGCTTCTACTAATTAGACAAATGCACCATCAAGAAGTCTGCATCAAAGCAGAGCTAGTGCTGACAGCCTGTACATTTTGAATGATCTTACGCACTCGTTGCAAGGTTATGAGCAGGGTTCATTATAAGAAGCAGTGTCTGTGATGAACATCTGTGATGCAACTGTCCATTACAGGTCCAGGCTACCATACTTTGTGTCACCTGAGATCTTATATATGAATCCTCAAGAACAGCATATTAAAAGAAAGTTTCTAAGTTCATAGTCAACAATCTTATTTTATAATAATACAGACGGTAATGAACCTTTGCCATTTCTGGCAATGTCATGACTGAAGCACAGATCATGTCCTTCAATACTTATAAACAGCAAGATTAAATGTATTATCTTTATGCTAATTTGCCTAAAATATTTTTGTATGCACATATCTATATAGGTATATACCTGTATCTTGAGTCTCAGTCTGCTTTGCATGTTTTGGTTCTGAAAGGAAAGAAAAATAAGGTTCCTGGGTGGTTGATATGCACAAAGTATTCTAAAATTTTAAACAGTTAATTTCTTTAATGACAAAATGACAAAAGCAAAAGCCGTAAAAAAATCTTGCCCTAGTCTAGGGGCCTGAATAGATTATGAACCCTTTCTGGAGCTTGTAGTAAAAATTCTACATTTAAAAAAACCCCAAACTATGTGTATATATTGCTGAAATTTCAAGACTTTCTAACAAACAGATGAAATGCTGAAAACAATTACAACAAATCTATCATTCTGTACCGTTGTCATAATTCTACATTCTTAATCTTTGTATAGTCAGTATAATTTCTGTAATGCTGAAGAAGAAATAGGTCAAGAATATTCATTATTTAATTTTAGATAATGGCTGAAAATAGACAAAAATGCTATCTGTTATTTCAATTTTCAATATACACTTACTGTGAATTTTAGACTAAAACAGTTCAAAGTTCATTCAGTGTTTTGGATAATTTCATTATCTAACATGTACTAATCCTCATCTGAAAAAGGTTATTTACATAGCATTAAAAAACCAAGACCAAAACACAACCACCTTTATATTACTGTTGTACCTTTTAAGATATGGTTGTATCTACTAAAGGTTGTGTGGCTCTCCCCACACTCCTTCGAAAAAGAGTACTTATAGAATATCCCTAAAAAAAATCCAGAACTCCTTCTTTCTAATGTTTCTAAACTTGCTTTCTTTCTCTACTTTCATGGCTTCAAACTGTAGGTAACTCTTCATAAAACTGGAAGTTGTGTACAATAACTGAGTTCTTGCATTCCAACTTCTATGATCAATCATTTACACAACACACTCCACTGTGGGCACTTATTTCCACTAAAGCATTTTTAGCATTAGCAATAACCTCAGTGATGTGATTACAGCAATCCTATTAGAGCAGTTCCTGATCTGAATTAGGAACCAAGCCTTGCAAAGCAAGAGTCACAGAAGAAACTGGGCTGCTCTGGCCAGCAATCATCTTGCACTGTCTTCACCTTTGAGAACTATAGCAAACACCATGATTGGAGAAAATATTTCACCAGAAGGTCTTGCCAGAAGAGGGGCAGCACGTGATAGAAATGGGGAAGATAAATTGACTCTAACCCTATACTTTGTTGATTTCACAGACAATTGTGTATGAAGGCTTTAATGTGAATCTTCTTGTGGGGTTCAACTGCAGTTTTATAGCCCATGCCAAAACCACAAGCTTTACATTTGAGAGGAAGGATTTCAGATCTCCACAGTGGCCTCCAACCATTCTTTCACTTTAGAAAAACAGAGCCAAAATTGCACTTCTCCAAAAACAAAGTAAATCTGTTTCACATTCAATCCAACCAAAACTACGTCAAAAGATACAAGAAAGATGGGCCTAGAGACAAAAGTGATGAAAAACAGGTACAACTGCTAAAATGGTGTCTAGAACATGAACGTGCCCTGAAACTCCATGGACTGAACTCAGACTGAACTGAGGAGGAAAAAATGGTGTGTGACAGAAAGGCAGCCTCATCTCACTGGCCTTTTTCTTCTACACTGCTCCAGGCTGGAGCTCTGAAATGAAGTTCCTCTAAAAAGTACAAAGGACGCATTGTGCTTTCTCTCAAACCAGAATGCCTTCAAGGTGGAACTTGAAAGCAAGGTAAAATTATGTTGTGAAAAGGCAAATTATATCAAGAGGAAAGTGGTTTTTCATGGATTATGTTGAACTGTGTGAATAATTTACTACATAAAGAAGCCTGGCAATTTAATAGCCAAGAATAATATTTTTTTTGACAGTCACAGGCTACCTTAGAACTTCCTTTTGAGAAAAAGAATGGAAGTTCCTATTCTCCTTATCATCCTAATCAGAGGACTGGCAATAATAAAGAGTAGGGGGATTTATCTGATACTATTTAAAACTCTCGCTGCAGTACAGAGAGGCAATTGCACATGAAACTGCTGCTTCCTGAAGTAAATGAATGACTCACAAAATACAGTGATTCACTGTTATTGTGTGGGGTGCCAGAAGAGACTACAGAGTATGAAATGCTTTTGGAACTGATTTTTAAAAAAAGCTGACGCAATTTACTTTGTAATTTCCCTGATCAACCTAGTCAAAAAGCAGATATAGATGTCTCCTCAAAAGGGCATGGAAGCATTTTCTGCTCAGGTTACCACTACATGTGAAAGAGCATGAAAAGTAAAGATTAGGAGTTGCACCTCTTCATATCTAAGTGTGAGAAGCAAGACAAGTGATTCTTGATTAGGAACTGATAAAAAAATAATCATCTCCTGGAAAGGCAAGCAAAGAAAAAGCCCTAGGAAAAACCTAGAGTCTTGCTTTTCTATCCTATTACTGCTGAGACATTTTGTTTAAGGGCATCATAAGCAAATAATTATTTTCAGCAGACTGAGAAAGACACAGGCTAAAGGCTAGATATATCTTTGGGCCACTGAGAGTCTTTCAATGGGATTTTGACTTCTATCCCAAAGAAGGATACTGGAATTTACCTCCTGATAACAAAGAATGAACCTCAAGGTTTTCTGTTTTGAATATTTTGAAGTTTAGAAATCCTGTCCTTTTCCCAAGTTACATAAACATGGGAAATAAACAACAGCGCCTTAAAGACATGTTTATCTATTCTGTAGTGTGGTAGTTTCCAGAAGGATATCACAGCAGGAATCACAACCACAAAACTTTATTTCACAGCTATGACTAATATTCTTCTCATTTACTTTTTGCTTTGGTCTCAACAATCATTAGCAAATCATCAACAAAATCAAACTAAAACAGGGTAATTCCCAAAGAACTGGTAGTGGCAGACAAGATGAAAAGGTGATACTGAGCTAAACAGATGCAATAAACCACATCTGACACGGCCAGGGTTTCACAAGGAAAAAGGCATGGCAAAGCCTTCAATATTCTTATTCCAGATATACACAAAGTATGGCAAAGAGGATCAGTATGGGAATATAATGAGTATGCATGCTCCACACTTGGACAAGTGTTAAAAGATTGATTGATTGACTGATTACAAACACAGGGGGTTTGAACAGACAACAACCCAAAACCTTAGCTGAGAACTTGTAAAGTAATGTAGTAGCATAGGAAATTTTAAAAGTAATTCCACTTGCATTTGAATAAAAAATTTTGATACTGTAATTTAACTAAGTAGAGCAGTTGTCATACCTTGGTCTTCACTATATTCTTCATGCACTCTATCCTCTATTTGAAAAAGAAAATGAGCAGGAAAATTCATGGAATTTTAAGACAGACATAAAATATACAATACAGATAAAAAAAATTTAATTTTTTTTTAATTGATTAAAAAATTTGAAATTATAGTAGTTCATATTTTAATAAAGTTAATAAAAGGTGAAGATTTCTAAAATATCCTGTGAGAAGAACTGATTGATTTTTTTGGCATCAAAACATAGACTTAAAAAAAAAGCAGTATCTGCAGGCTTTCTTAGACAGTCCATAAATAATCTTAAATATTTTGATTCTGAACTATTTATAAATCATTTCTATATACAACTAACTTCTATGGTGTAATTTTGCCATCTACTTGTTATGGCTTACTTGCTTTTATAAAAACTTAAGGCACTACTCTCTTCTTGACATCACACTAACTGCAACATCTCTGGCATATTTAAATACTTTTTTATTCATAGAAACACTTCTATACAATTTAAAATACCAATATCCATTCTCCTGGAAATTCAACCCTCTAAATATTATTCTGCCCATTTGCTATTAGCATAATTTCCTTAGGAAGTCATTATGTCTACATTTTCAATTTATATTTTCCATTTTTTCTGAAAAAAATACTACCTAGGAGCTCCGAAGCCTTGGGTATTGTGTGTTGTTGTAGTTTGTTTGTGTTGGGTTGGTTATTTTGTGCAATTGTCTTGGTTTGGGGCCAAAATTCAGTGAATCTTCAATAAAAAGAAAGAAGACTTTGGACTGTACCTGCATAATGTTCCATAGTATCTTCTGGCATTATCTCAGAGTTACCTTAAATAGAAATATTTAACATTTTATATTCCAATTGAATTTTCATGCAACAGTTAATAACACAGGAGTGCTTAAAAAGGCCACATATTTAGCTAAAGAATTAAAGAAATAATCATACTGACTTAATACTACAATATTTTTTTGAAAGTGACAGCTGAATTATAAAACACATCTGGGAACTACACCATAAAACACAGAGTACAATAAGTTTATGAATATTTGTATTTAGGCTTAAAGTTAGGAATATAAGTAGGTGTTGGATAATCAATCCATTGTTTAGACTAGGAAACTCCTGACAGAACAAAATATTTATGTAAGTATTTGTAGATTTGATTCATGAAGTGTTATGCTCACAAATATAATGGTAACATAGCGGCATAAAAATCGTGCCTACTTGAAACTATCTAAAAACCATCTGATAATAAAACTGAAGAAACAGTCAATATGACACATCACTTTCCAGCACATTTTAAAAAGAGTGATTGTATCATCATCTGAAGGAATGAAAATTTACAAACCTGGAGTGTCTGGATCACTTACTCTCTCTTCCAAATCTGCAACATAATTATCTGAGGCTGTAAATCAAATATGAACAAATAAATATGTTGAAATTAAAAATATGAAATATGTTTAATGTTGTTTTAACTTGTATCCATAATTAGTCTGTCAATGGCTAAATGTAGGTCCTTAGGGGAAAACTGAAAAACTAAAACTTTATAAACTGACACTTGCAACTTAACACATGGCAATGTAATGGAAAGTGGCAACTCTCTCTTCTAGCCGTCTGCTATACTCTCTGTAGGAAAACTAGAGCAACAAGAGCCATTAGTCTCCATCAATATTTTTTCTAACATCCTCTATCTTCAAAATTGCAAAGTCTCTTCTTTACTAATGTGAAGCAGGCTCACTTGGCAATGGATCTATAGAAGACAAGATATCAACCAGAAACTGACCTTGCAAAATACATACTTCACTATTGGCATCTCAGATTTAGAGCAATTTACTTCCTTTCATTACCTAGCTAGATTTGGGGATTATTTATCTCTATATCTACAATTCTTCTCAATGTTGTTAATATACTTGCTATGACACATCTGAGAAAACACAGTACTGAAGGTAAAGTAACTTATTCTTTTACTTTGGAAGTATAATAATGGATTCCAAACCATTAATCCACACTCAGTATGGAATAAACAGTTTTAGCTGTATCAAACAAATAAAAGCATCTTTTTGTCACATCTGTGACACCAATCACAACTGCAAAGCCTAGAACTAAGTCACACATAAGAAGACTAGTACAAACAGCAATCAATGCCTAATGTAAATGCAAGAGACTGTCCATACTGTAAAGAAACACTGTTAGAATCCGGAAGAAAATACTTATCAGGCATTACGGAAACTGCAATATCCACTTAATGCTTATTTATTATGGGAAAGATGAGCTAAAGCCATTGTACATGATATCAAGCATAACATCAAGATGAGCATAAGGTAATTGGATTAGCCCAAGCCAAATTGCAAAAAGCTTTCAAGATTAATTAAGATTTGCAGAAAGACAGAACAAGGATAGTTCAGAATTACGTCCTTGGTGTTGATTCACTCTCTGATAGCAGTCAGCCACAAAGAAACAAACAGTCCTGAAGGAAAGGCACAAAAAACTGGATGCTCCTAATGCCAAGAAAAATAGCCTAGAAGAACCTTAGTATTATAGACTAAAAAGGCAATACAAGCAATAAATAATACTTAGTATTATAGTACAAAGGCAATACAAGCAATAAATCTCATTCTCACTTTTTAAGACTGGACAACCACAGATCACTTGCCTACCCACTCCCCAATCACATGTAACAGCCAGAAACACATAGTAAATAAAAAGTTTTTGCAACAATGAAAGCAAAGTTTCCATGCCTGTGACCTGTTATTTGTAATAAAGATTTTCAGTAGCAAGTATGATATAGTCATCCCAAAGCAAAATTCTCCAAGACAATAACAACTAGTTATTGAGAGAAAAAAAACCAAATTCAAAATTATATATTTCTAAACCAGTCTAACCTTTTCTATTTTTTCTCATGTAATTTGTTATATTGATGCAGAAAACCTAAGTATGGAAAACCAAAAAGATACCTGGAATTTCATATGATTCAGATTCCACTGCTCCAACATCATCCACCATAGGATCAGCATCTGTGAAAGAAATATGTTTGCACAAATTTTATAAATTTAAAATGCCACAAACATCTAACAGATATTATGTATGAACAGTAATATTTCTAAGCTGAAATTCTAAGCAAATTCCTCCTAATGGCAGCAGGATATGTACGTATAGCCTGAAAAAAAGTTACTATTCTATTTATATACACTATTGAGAATGTGTATATGAATAAACTCTACATATTTCCTCAAAAAAACCCCTCTCTACAGAAATTTCTGAGTAAATTGAAGGAAAGAAGAATATATCCACTTTGCCTTCTTAATTGCAAAGATTTAAAGTAAATGGAATTTGAATTTCTCTTCTAGTCTCCTAGTTTGACTTGTGCTGTGGATGAGTAAGAGATACAGAAACCAAGAGGTATAATAGACACAGAATGAAGAGTTCCTTTGGTTGTGAAGAACAGATCTCAGTGTACTTCCAGCAATCAAAACTTTCTGATGACATCAATTAGATGGCTTTTATCAGAAGGTATCAAGAGGTATTATGAGATAGGTAAAATTTTCAGCAGTACAAACAAAAAGCATTCAGAAAAATTTCCCCCTGGTTGGATTTAGATCATATAACTCTGCTTTAATATTTTGACTACAGTTTTCATAATCCAGTCAATGCCCCAAGATGACAAGAAATGAGCACCTTCTGTATATGATGTCTTCATCTCTGCAGGACTTAAATATAGTTAATACTCTTAGGGAGCCATATTTGAATGAAAGAAGAATGAGAATAAAGTATAGAAAAGACTGTGTTTATAAACTTTTAAATTTAATTTAATAAACCAAAAGGTCCAGAAGCAGACTCCACACAGGTTTTACTGACGGAGGATGAACAGACTGAGAACAGCCACACCAAGAAGCACTTGGAGATGCCAGCAGATGAAAGACTGGACATGGAACACTTCTTCAGAGGTGTGAGAAAAGGCTGAGAACTGGGGTTCAGCCTGGAGAAAAAACACTCTGGTGTGACCTAATTGCAGCCTTTCAGTATCTTAAGGGGACAAAGAAGCTGAAGAGGGACTTTTTACAAGGGCATGTAGTGATAGGAAAGGTGTTTGGGCTTTAAATTGAAAGGGGGCAGGTTTAGATTGGATATCAAGTAAAAATTCTTCACTGTGAAGGTGATGAAGCAATGGACCATGTTGCCCAGAGAAGCTGTCGATGCCTCATCCCTGGAAATGTTCAAGACCATAATGTGGTCTAGTGAAAGATGTCCTTCATGGCAGAAGGATTAGAACTAGGTGATCTTTAACGCCCCTTTCAAACAAAACTATTCTATATGATTACATTAATGCTTCCATTGAGGAGAGATACGTGTATTTGGAGCAGAGATTAATTTTGTTGAAAGCCCATGGAGTAGTAATTAATAACCTGGATTCCAAAACACATAGCATTAAAATATCCCACTTTGATGTAAAATACATTTATTTGCTAAATAATGCTGTGGCTTACACTTGCTAAGGCTCTATTTTAAGTGGAAATTACAATCCAGGTTTTAATGAGACATATTTTCATTTGTCTGTGTTGGGTTTTCTTTTGTAAATTTATTTTTAAATGTATTTAGTCATTCAGATACCTTTCTGGACTGAGTCTGGTGTCTCATACGCTTCTGGAATTTCATTCTCAAATTCTCTGAGCATGTCATCTGTTGCGGGAGCTTCAAAAGTTTCTCCATGTATTTCTTCCTTTACTTGCCACTGGTCACTTACACTTTCATCTACATCTTCATGTCTCTCTCCTAATCAATAATGCAGATTGTTAGTGAATAAATTTTCTTTGGTATATTCTACTACCAACAAATACTCAGTCTTCAGCACACTCTTTGTGTTTTCCAGTTAGTTTCCAAAGGGAATGGGGAGTGACAAAAAACTTATCTGCACAGTCCAGCATTATAAACCAAATTTTGCCAGGACCTTCTTTGCTCACAGTAAAGGCCAACTCTGCTCTGTCCACTCTTGCCCTCTACACAGTGCTTTGAGGAAGCTTTTGTTAAATGACTGATTTGAGCTATTACTGCCAAACAAGTCTGGATAAGAAGACACAGTTTTAGGTGACTGAACTTTCTGAATTTTCTTGAAAATGACAAATTAGTTGATTTGAATATTTTGTGCAGGTAAAGTACTTTAAGTGCATACCAAAAGCAGACTCTGAGATTCATCTAGCCTATGGCAGTATTTATAAACTCTTCAGTGATTTCTAAGTGTTAATGCATTACCAGGCTGGGAATGGAGAGCTTCACGAAGAACAGATTGAATTTCCTCTTCCAATTCTACGTCAGCAGTCTTGTGCTCTAAAAGGATTATAAATTGCAGTGAAGGCAAGTGCAAAAGGCAAAATCTAAACATTAACTCAAGGCTTGCAGCTTTTAGTAGGCTCCATAATGTTCTTAATCCCTTTCACAAAGTTCCCTAGAGACTGACCTGGTGAACCGCTGCAACTCACACAATTAGAAAAACAATTTTGTCTTGCTTACTCTCCAACACAGAAAGTATGGCAACAATCACATGAGATTCATCCATCTGAAGATGAATTGGAAGAATTTATCTGCACTGTATTTTTTGTATATATATTTTTTCCAGGGGTAGTAACAACTTCAGGTAACTATTCAAACCAAGAACTCCTTTCTAAGGAATTAATTTACTAAACTCTTTCCATCTTCCTACAATTTAGGCAGCAGCACTAGCAAGTCATATTTGACAACAAAATGGGAGTTGCAGAAATAGGGTCCTGTTGACTTCATAAACAGGGAAAATAGATACTAACATTACAACATCAAAGTCTTGTTCCGCTATGAACTGCCAGGAGAAATCACAAACTGGTTTCATGGACAAGTGATTGCCATCTAACACACCAGCCCAGGACATAATAGGAATTTGTATGAAGTGTTGTCTTCATATAAATGTCCTGAAATTAACATTGAGAAACCCTACAATGACACATCTGACAAAAAAGCTCTAAACCAGGTAACAGGTACATTTTCAAATAAGGATCCAAAATGGTACCAGTTATGAAAAACAGTCCTACAAAACAAAAAAACACACACACACAAAAACATCCAACCAGGAAACCAAATCTTAATATATTTTATAAATTATATTCTAAGAAAAGTAATGCAAGTCTTTTAAAACGAAATCTATATTCCAGAGATTTCACTGCCATATGTTCTGTATTTGTATGTTTATGTATTAGGTGCACATAAACATCACACAGGATAAGCCTTCTCAATAAAGAAGAAAAAACATGTACTCTCTTAATAACAGTAAGTAAATCACATGAAATGTGACATGTAAAACAGTTTTTCTTGAATCCCTCAATTCTAATACATTCTACTAATAGTATAGAGCTTTAAAAATGTTTAAATTATTTTTTAACAGTAGGAGCTCCATTTATTGTATTTATTATATACTAGTAGTTTTAGTGAAAAAGTGACTACTTTATTAAGTTTGTTGTTGAGAGGGTTTAGTTTGTTTTTTAAGGTGAAGAATCTGCTGTTATTCTGGTTGGATATACAGTTGGAAATCAATATAAACCACAACTGTAGATCATCAGAAGTTATTCTGATGTTATACAGCTACAATGGTAACCATGAAACTTTACACTTTTCATGGTCAGTGATGTATAGGAAGTTATAAACAGTGATTCCTGTTAAATAAACTTCAGTACATAAGTAACACAAAAATCTATAAAAGAGTTTGTGTGTTAATGACACAGAATTATAATTCAAATAAAGCATCATGTCTTTTGTTTCGTCTACAATTCACAGAAGGTCTTACCTGATTCAACATATGACTTTTCAGCAGGCTGGACAGTATCCTCAGATTCTGGTGATGTTGGCTGTGCTGGGACAGATCTTTCCTTAAGGCCTGCATTTTTCAGTTATAAAGTTAACTTTATGCCCTTTTTGAACTGATTCAGTTATAAAATAAGAAAGTTCTTTCATTTAAATTAACTGATGTTACACTCTGCAAAAATACATATAAACAACCACAATCACAGGGCTGTCATAATATACAGTGATATATATCAAGACTAATAGTCTATTGAGATAGTAAACAAAGATGTTTGGAAGACAGACATACAATGAGGAGGTAAAAAGGGACAGAAATTTATGCACTTGCCTTTATTTCAATAGAACTGAACAAATGACTACAGTATTCCCAACATCTATTCAGAATCCAGTATTTGCTGCCTATCCAAAAAAACAGGCAGCAAATTTTTCTCTCTGTTTTCAATTTGGGCAAAAAGTGCTTCATATGATCAATTATATAGGTTCTAAGAAGAACTAATTTGAGCTTTATGAAAAGCTGCACAGAATGAGAAGTTATTTTAAATTCATGTGTTACACCTAAGAAGACCTGAATAAGATTAGTTTGTTTTGACAACTAAATGACTATAGAAAAAGTTTGATGGAATTTGACCACTAAGATCCCAACTATCTATACCACGGTCTCTTTCTAGATCAAAACACAATGAAAAGAAAGCAATCAATAAATGTAATGATCAACACCATCATCATGGCAGGAGATAAACATACAGCTGTGATTGATCATGTCACATTGTAAGACACCATATGCTCAAGCATGTGTTGGTATTAGACAAATTCTCCTCTCAACTCTCCTTTAGGAGGACTCAAGCAAGACTTGTACAAGAGTTTCAGACTGGGTATAAGGAAAAACTCACAGACCCACAACCCCTCACCACTACAAGGGCAGTGAAATCGGTGGAAAAGACTACACAGAGAGGCTGTGGATTCCCATCCTTGGAGGTTTGAAATACCACACTGGGAAATGGCCAGAGCAACCTGGTTATTCTTTTGAAACAACCCTGTTTTGAGCAGGATGTTGGAATAAGGACCTCTCAAAGCCCCTTCCAAATGGCATTTACCAATAAACCTACATCCAAGGTCAATTAAGATAAGACTCCTTTCCCAACACACATCACTGCCCTAAGCAAACTAGTTGTTAAACAGTTGTTCACATGGAAATCAATAGAAAAGATCGTATGTAAAAAAACAGAGGCTAATCTATAATGAACACTCCTGTAGTACTAGCAATCTTGTAAAAGCAACTCTTATGTGGATAAGTATATTTCAAGTAAGTACAATTTAAAAAATAATAATTACCATATTTCTATTGGAGTCAAACATACCTCAATAAAAATTGGACTAGCATGTCTCAAACCAAATTTGTGCAGACTAGAGAGATATTATTTTATGCATTGTGAGAAAAACACGTATTTATTACAAGTTATGGTTACAGGATAACAGAGTTAGATCTATCTTGGTATATTATTAAATTTTAAATTATTTGAAGATAGGTAGTTCAGCTGTCCAAAAGTAACTAAAAGAGTTCACCACTTTGGAATCAAAATAAGAAGCCAGAAGAAAAATGCCAAATTTACACTTAGGTTTTGGCCAATTTTCTTCTGTTATTAAAAAAAACACCCACCTAGAATATTAAGAAATACTATTAAAACATTCATCTTTTCCTGCAGGAATATTAATGTCTACAAGAGTAACAAGTTACTTCCTTCTACAATCATCTTGGGATGGAGACAAACCCAGTAAGTCCTATTAACACTCTCACACTTCAGAATCCAGAAGCATAGAAACAGCCACTTTGCTTTCGCACAGTCCAGTTACTTTACACATACACTGCTTTAAATAAGCCTTCATATCCTTAATAACCCACACGTTCAGTTCCAGACAACCACATTCCCCGCTTCATGAACAATAAATGAATTCAAAGCATTTCAAAAGACAGCCAGTATTCCACACCCAACAGGCACTACGGGTACTTGACAGGTAAGAAGGAACCACAAAAAGTGTGTCTTTGTTTCACTTGCTTGTTTCTCAACTTGACCTTCAAGCTTTCCATACACATCTATCATGTTTAACACTGATTTCTATTCAATCTTGTCAAGTATGTAATATAGTATATCATTTAATTTTTGTAAGATATTATTTTCTGTCTTCTTTTTACTAAAACTGCATTTAGCTTTTTACTTGTCTGGCGCATTTTTTGAGCTTATGTGATAACTTTTGCACTAAGTTTAATGACAATAACATTTCATAGAGATACACAACAACACAACAGATCTCTGGGGCAAAAATACTTTATTTTATGGCTGTCCGTATAGCCTGGATTGCTGCTCAAATGAAATTTTTTTTGGAAAGGAAAAAAATAAAACAACCCAACCTTTCCAGAATCCCATAAACTCTGGGTCAAAGATACAATATGTTAATCAGAACAGCAATTCATTTCAAATTTCACTCCCACACAGTTACAAGTTCTGCAATATTATGGGAGAAAATAAAGAGTGATGTGCACTATGCCATTGTTCCACCATCCTTGAGTGTGATATGAATGTTCCTCTGGTCAAATATGCATTTTAATACTTACGAGAGCAAAGCTGAATAAATATATCTATCAACCCCAAAACCTAACAGAGAATGTTCATTATGGAAGTGCATTTATTAGACCTTCATCCTCTCATGTATTTTGCTAGGAACTGTAACATTCACAATGCACATCTCTTCCCTCCCTCTTCATGAATTTATAAATATTTAGATCATACCTCAGAGTAGATCATCTCTGTTAATTATCACATCCAGAATCTTAAGATACTGTACTGTTTTCTACAGCTTTAATTTGAACTATTTTTCATGACTATTTGAATATTTAATTTTCTCTTAAAAAAAAAAAAATCATCTTTAACCTTGTTATCATGTCCTATAAGTCTAGGGATCAAAGCATGATGCAGACACATGAATGGAACGGCTGAGGTAAGTGTATTGCCAACTGTTATACCCAAAAATTTAGCAAAACCACAAACAGAATTAAGCTTTGGGCCTTCAACCTTTAATTACCATCCACATGCCTATATATATATATAATCATTCTCAATTTCACTCCCTAGTTTTGTTTTCTAGAAACTAATGCTGCAATACATCAAGAATCAATCTTAAACTTCCATTACAAATTTTGTTCTGAATCCTGTGTAATTATATCGTGCAGTTCCATGCAAGATACTTGCTTTCAAATTTATTTTGGAAAATATTAATTTCTAAATAAACTTGAAAGCAACCACAGATTCAATAATATTCTGAAATCCCTCTATTATCTCTGCGAAATGTTTTGCAACTTTATATATTTTAATGAGACAGCGGGATAAATCCTTCCTTGATGCTAAAAATACAGAAGCTGTAAGAACACACAAAAGATTTTGCTTATAGAAGAATCATGCACTTGAAAGTGTTGAAGAATGTAATAGCTGCAAAAATATATAAGCTGTTCTCTAAACAAGTTCAATCAGAATAGAGTAGTACTAGCACATCACATCTTAAATGTAACTGAAATACTACAATATGTATCAATGATGAAAAAGGTGGCCTAATTTTCAGCAGTATTCATTACCAAAAGGTTGGCAAAATTGGAAAAAAGTCAGGACACTGTAAAATAAAAGTGGTAATGAATCAATCTTTCCAACATAAATATAGAGAAATAGAATAATTAAATAAATAGAGAAAGGAAGAAAAGCAGAAACATATTGTCATGGGATCAAAAGACAAAAATGTAGGAACATTATGATTTAGTATACCCTGGGGTCTCATGATAAAGTGCACCATGAAAGTTGGTTTGACTATTTGTGTACAAAATAGTCTTCTCAGGAAAAAAATTAGTTTCCTTAGGGAAAAGGTTGGGCAGAGAAGAAGTTACATTTATTTGTTTAGTTCTTATGACACTACAGTCCATTAATGCTCTTCTTGGTTGTTTCTGTGAAATAGAAATATTTCACAAGTTTCCACTACATGTGTCCAGATAAGCCTGTTGATATTGCTTTCAAACTTGCATTTCATATAGAACATTAAACTTTCATCTCCACATCAAGCAAATACAAGGAAACAAGGAAGGGAAGAAAACAATCACAAAAGCCCAAACCTATATTTAGAGTAGACTTGAAGTAACTGGCATCAATTTGACATTTGAATGTTTTCAATACCCACTGGTAACCAGGCACATTAACATATGTACATAATTGACTTTCACAGCAGATGTTTCTGCTTTGTGTTTACAATACCAGTACACACTGAACAGTTTAAAAAAAATATTATATATAGGCTTTGTTCACACGTTTCCAGAACACATTATTTTCTTATTGCCATATTTACCACATTCATATAAATACGCTGAGTTTTACGTTCTTGAGGTCTGTTCCTCATTAGCAGAATAGGAACTCCTGTTTATTTCTTTTCTTTCTTGTCTTCCTTGGATTGGCTTTTAACTATCTTTTTTGTTTCTTTGTCTTTTCCCACCTGAACAGGGCCATCCTTTTCACTGGCTGACTTTTTTGTAGTCTCCTTGGGTTTTATACTTTTGTCTAAGCCTTTTTCCTTTCCTCTGTCTCTTTTAGCCTTGTCAGAATCTTTCTTTAATTTATTCGTATCAACGGCTTTCTTGTCCTTTCGATCAGAAGCATCTTTTCCTTTCCTGGTTCTCCTTTTTTCATCTTCATTTCCCTCCTTCTTGGATTCCTGCTTCTCCCTTAATTTCTTGAGTGGTTCTTTAATAGCTTCTTTTACTTTTTAGTTTTTCATTTAAAAAAGAGGAAATGTTCAATAAGAGAACCATTCTTAGGCCAAAAAACATCTTATGAACAACCATGTAAAAGCTTTGATCAAATTAATATTTAATGTTTGTTAGATTTAAACTTGTATAATTAACTCCTAAGCTTTAAGCAATTTAAACAAATTAGTTTTGACTTTTAGGAACATGTCACACCATGCAGCAAATAACCTTGGCTTATACTGCAGCTGTGTCCAAATGAAGGGTTAATCTAGAGAAAACCATGCCTCCATTATCTTACTGCTAACTTCTGCAAAATGCTAAAACCACTTTTGCCTGTGAGCATGAAAATCACAATCAATTTTGAACCTTTGACAACAGCATAACAGTTGTAAATGTTATTACACAATTTTATATTATATTATTATAATATATTATAAATTAATATAAATATTATAATACAATGTTTTACTGATATTGCTACCTCATATTAAGCAAAGACTCAAAAAAGATAACTGAAGTACGTATTGAGAAGTACAAGTAAGACGAAACAGCAATGTCCTGATGAATTAAATCAAGACCAAAAAAGTTAACTGGGTTAGACTAAACTCTGTGAAATTAAAGCAATGATTGTAAATTGGTTCTTACAACTTTGCTTTTCAGTTATCAGTAACATTTTTTTCTTTGTTTTACTTTTGGAGGTGTGTCTCTTGTGCTTCTTTTCTCTACTTCAATTCATATTTGGCTGTGACAGGGTATACAGATAATATGTCATAAGAACAATCAAAACAGAATCCTAGAAATTTATGTTCAATATGTTTAATGTTCAATATTTACTTCCATTTTGCCATAGTTTTGAAAATATCTGTCAGTACCAGTAGAAATCTCCAGAATAAGCAATTTTTAAGTCAATAAAATTCAGATATTTTTTCCATTAAATCTGTATGCAAAATTCGCATTCAATTTTGAAATTAATACTCCCACATTATTATGAAAGTGATAATGATTTTTACATATAAACAGCTCTATTTTTATTCGGACTTTTGAGAGAAACTTCAGACTCTTGAGGGAAAAAAGGTCTGCCTCTAGCCACTGTGTAACATTCCTGTGGAGTGAACAATTCAATTACATAGCTCAGTCTAAAAGGAATGACATCGTATTTCCTTCCAAATTGTTTTTGACATAAAACATGTGAAATATGCCATTTCTTTATCATCATATCAAACATTGAAAAATAATCCAAAACTCAGGAAAGAATTGCTAAGTGACATTTATTACATTCTTGGAAAAATGCAGTTTGCAACCAAGTTATACCAAACACAATATGGAATGAATGCTAAAAATTTCAACTTGATGCAAGATGCTGAGAAAAGTCACACTGAAACAAGCAGCAAGCTTTCCTTAGCAAATACACTTTTTTCCTCATGAAGGTTTATATGGTAAACAGCATGCATTTTTTATATACTGCTAGAAAAAAAACACTTTACAGCCTATATATTGTTAATGTAACATAGAGACTGTTTCCATGGCCTCATGCTGTCTGGAGATAACTAAGCAAATATAAGCACCTGAAGTACATCTGGTACCTTGGTTTTTGTTGAGGCTAATTAGCTTTTTTTTGTCTTCAACACTATGACCTGTTCATACAGCAATGGAATTAATAAATAAATATATGGTATAAATTGGTTGCAAGCTATCCCATACTAATCTTTTAGAAAATGTTGCAATCAATCCTGCAAATAATATTAAAGGGGAAGTTATTGAACTTTGCCTAAATTTCAATTCCCACCAGAAAAAGAATAGATGAAACTACTAAAGTACAGCCTTAGAAGAATTAAGGCACTTGAGTCCAATTACGATACAGTAATAGTACCATGAATTCATGGAAGATAACTAAGAGGATTTCACACGGAGCAAAATCTTACTTAAAAACATGCAGAATATCAGGTTATCATAAACTACTTATAATCCAAACAAGACATCTGTTGTAAATAAATTCCACACAAATGAAATATAATCTCTAGTTAGGAAAGCACTCGCATTGCCACTAAATTTCAATCAGTAGTAAAGAAAATACTGAAAAACTGCAAGAACAGTAGTTTGCTGCACCATTAGAAAATATTTAGCCAACATAGCTAGTATTAGTAAACATTGTAACCCACAGTTGGTATTTGTAATGCACATGCATTTCATTCATCATATCATTATCTGCATAAAGTTTCACATGAGAAAGGACATTAAAATACCTTTGAGTTTAGTTTTTTTCTTGGCTACCCCTCCTGGCTCCTCACCTAATTAGTTGCAAAATGGAAATAGGTTATGAACATATTTGTGATGTTTAATAAACTTGACATGAAGTTTTTCAACATGCCACGTTATGTAAAACGATCACTTTACATAGCACACTACAATGCCATGGAAAAATACAAAATATTAACTCCTTAAGAATAAAGAAACTTCAGTTGCAGGACCATCACAAGTGCTGATATGAAAGACTGACTAATCAAAGGAAAGACACATTATCAAGATGCATGCCACTTGTGAAGTGTCTTAACTTGGGAGATTGTGCAGTTCTCTCCAGACAAGTGCTGCCACACAAATAGAACCAACACCCCCCCGTCTGATTTTTCTGCAAATTATTTGTCAGTTCCCTGTCAAACACACTAATTTAGGCTTCTATAAAATTTTATAAATATTTTATAAACATGTTAAGTCAAAAGGGCTTCAAGCACACAGGTATGGCAGAGTATATAAATTTACTGTTCTCTTACAATAAATGACAACATATGTTACTTTATCCAAAGGAAAATAAATGTTATGACAAAGGTATTGCTCAGATACAAAAAGCAGTAACCATTTCATCTGAGTTAAAATATTTACTGCATTACTTCAGACTACTTAAGACTGTTAGGATTTTTATTTTTAAAAAATAAACCTTATTTGCCAAAATCAGGTGCTGTCTTCTTTTCCCATTGTAGCTAACAAACCAAGAGTAGTCAGCCTCTTGATTGTACTTTATAGCTAGTACCACAAGAGACATAAAGGCAAAAGCCTTTCCAAAAATATGAATAATATTTAGCTTCATCTTTTTAATACCATTAAAAGAGATCGGATTTTCACTATCATGATGCTGTGGATTAAGACTTAAATCCTACAAACACAGCAATTTTAACCACAAAAATCATGTAGGCTGCTGCCTCAAAGCCAACTAGAAAGTAAAGAAAAGCTGAAAAGATACAGTAACGATGTATTTTTAAACTCATACATAATCTTATTAAATGAGAAGCAATATTCCCATGTCTCAACACTAGGCTTCTCATTCAGACATACAAAGCACTCACTCTGAACATCTGCACCAAGAGCTTAGGTTTCCACAAACCAGTATCTACCTAAAATGTGTCATGTATCAACACTTATTCTGAAAAAATAAACAATACTCTGATAGCCTATACTAAAAAAATGAAATCATAAATTTAAAGAATGTAGCCATTAAAGTAATTGTAGTCACCTTGCATCTTACTTCCATACTAGTTTTCAAAATATCAAGCATTGACATTGTGGCCAAAATTGTTTTAAAAAGTGTTAGTCAAGTAAAAATACAGGCTTTACACTAATTTCCTTACAAATTCATACCTGAGATATGAGTCCAACTCTTCCATCACAGATAACCACCACTGCTGAAGTCCAGAGCTCTAACCTGACTAAAGTCATTATTCAGTCTTTCTATTTCTAAGCAGTGCATAGAAGAGTAAGTTAACATTCTTTTCATATAAAAGGAAAAATAGACTCCAACTTCCAATTACCTCATCAATGAAAACACAAACGATAAAAGGTACTCAGAAAAGTTGCACAAAGCCATATTTAAATTTCCAGCTCCTACTCTCTTTTCATATTAAAATGAAACATTACTAGATATTTTAAGATACTCTTAAGAGCATGTGTTGACAAGGAAAACTGTAAGATTTTACAAGTATCAGTATACATAAAAATTATCATACAGATATTTCAAATTATTTTTAAATAAACATATATGCACTATGTTGACAGATTACAAAATACCTTGTCAACTAATTAATGTTATTTCACCTGTTAAATATTCAGACAAGCAGTAATTTTGCTTCAATCTGCTTTTATGCAATGAATAGCACTAAAGTTCTCAGGAAATTATCAATTCATGCAATAATTACATAAATCATGTAAACTTTAACACATTATTAATAGCTCTGTTCACAAGAGAAGTATGTAAAATAAAATATTTTAAAACATTAGCATTATGCAATAATCACAAGACCAAAATCCTTCTCCGTCTTGATTTCCACATGGACATGATCCCTACAAGGGGATACCCTACAGCACAGGGAAGTCAGACTTGGCAGCCCCAATTAGGCTGAGGCAAGATGGGTGCAAACCACCTGGTTTTCAAAAACAGCAATGTCCAGGGCATGTGACAAAATCTGGCACCTAAGGGAATTCATGGCAAAGACTTAGGCTCTTACAGCATGGGGGCACACAAACAAACGTCCACCATTCTACAAATCATGTAGTTGATTTGTCATGTTGTGGACTCTTATTCTAAAGTCCAATTCAAGTGGCTTCACACTTTTTTTGAACTAGTTTTAAAGTTCCTTCCTTTTTCCATTCAATCCCACATTTGGCAACACAGGAAGAAAATATACAATCTATAACATCAAATGTGGGTATAATGGAATGTCAGAAATGGCTACTATTGGAGTTAGTTAATTAAAAAGTTGAGTTCAAAGTTAACATAGGTGGATAGGATTACAATATTTTTTAAATAACTGCTTTAAATAGTCATTCCATAACTTAAATACTCCTCTTAAAGTGGTTATTTTCATATAGTGCTTAAAGGTGGTCAACTTTATATCTTAACTGATCCTTTGAAGCTCAGGAATATTACAAAGCATTCTTATTCTGCAACAAAGTCCAGTTATTTCCTCTATTTTTTCCCACAAAAACCTTCAATAACATTCTCAGTAAACAATTCCCAAGTGAGAGCACAGATTTACGACTTAAGCATCAGAAGAAAAATATATAAATACTATTTTTATTTAGAAAGATAAGCATTGTAAAACAAAATTAATTGGCAAAAAGCTCTCAGTTTTTGTACAGTTTCCCAGTTGTTGACAAATATCATTCTCATATTTAACAATATATTGAGCAATCTGGCATGTACAAATACTATTTTATTCGCTTAATAACCCTGAAAACTTTGCTAGGCGAAAGGCTTTGCCATGTGAAAAAATTCCTGTAAGTCAATTTTTCCACAACCTCTACCTGCATAAACACTTTTAACATGCAGCACCATAAAACAAGTGTAAGCTAATCAAAGTGGTTTATCCACTAAAATGTGAAAAAGGGAGATGGTACTTTGCATTTACCATAGAAAGCACGTGGCCCAGGTTAGCACTAAGAAGCTGACAGACAGCACTTACTACCCTTCTGCAATTTATGTGAAGCCTGGATAACAGAATATAAACTGTCAAGTTTGAAAATACCAGGGCTGGTGTTCAGACTCTTGCCTTAATTTATGGTGTTTCATCAAGAACCTCCTTAACCACCCAGAATATCAGTGAAAGATGTTAAAATTATAGTACCAAAAGAGGAAATCCAAATCGGTAAGCCAAAATCATTATTAACACTTTTTTCTCTCCTTTTTATTTTTCTTTTCCAGAGGAGCTGCAAGTCAGAAAAAGTTATGACTGTTTGTATATCCCCCTGCACATAATTATTACTATGATCGTGATTTTATAATATGCTACTTTAGATATAAAGGTCATGTGCCAAACAAAATTAGTTTATTGACAGAAAGCTAACACCCACTTACCTTAAACAGAGCTCAGAGCACTTGTCTTACCAAAGCCTGTAACTCTCCAAGTGCACGAGTTTTAGTTCATACAACTAGCATAACCCCCCCCCAACAACCCAAACAACAAAACACTACATTTCAGTATATTCTCCACACATTGCTTTAATATCTCTTGCTTATTTAACTGCCTAATATCAGAAGAAAAATACAGATCAGCTACACATGGTGGAAAGCATTTTTCTTTCCCGAAGTCACAGTTTATCCTGTACAAGCAGATATATGAGACCAATAAGCAAATCTTGCCTTTTTAGACATATATCCTAACTGACCATGAGAAAGACAATACTTAATGTATTACTTAATGTATGCTACTGTGACATCATTATGATAGCTACTTATCTGATGAAAACCAAACAGGAAATACAGTAACACATCTTTCCAAAATGACTGATCTGTATAACAGCTTTCCCCAGCCCTCAAATTACATTTACAATACAGGTGGGTTTTACCTCTCCCATCTGACCATGAAATGAAATTAAAATCTTTCTTATGCTTCAATATATTCTTCTTCTATGCTGACATCTAAATGCAACCTATACCAATTATTGCTATGAAAATTTGATTCCTTCTACAGCCAGTCAATTGAGACTAACTAATAATGAAATTCTTTTAAAGGGGTAGGGGGGTAATACTGTCAAAAAATTTTTGCAATAAGAATTTTAATAGATATGCAAACAAAGTTCTCTTTATTCTCTTCAATTCAAAGTTATTCTATACATTATGAGCACTGTGATTTCTCTCTACCATATAACACTCTTTCACTGTTAAATTAAATACTGCTGAATATGGTTGCAGAAATCTGGGGTTCAAAGCTTCCAAAAGTTTTTAGCCATTTCCTATGTATGGGTATTAAAGGTTTTTTCCCCTGTACATTTCTTTTCTTCAATATCACAAGAAAGCAAGCAAAATCTACAAAGGTTAATGCAGTATTTTGTTTGGCAATTAAAATATCAAACATTTACCAACAAATGACAAAGTAAAACATCCCACAGATTTCCAAAAATGCTGTACAAACTGGAAGGCTATAATTTTTGCCACGAACACTTATTTCTGGTGCTCCAAAAATTTAATACAAATTAGCTGCAAGGAATATGAGGGTATCTAATGAAAACTGCATGTCCAATTTAATACAAAATCAGTGAAGTTTCATTCCTTGCTAGGTATAAAACCCAGCAAGTTCATATCCCTTAAACAATATATTTTCCACATTAAAAAAAAAACCCAACACTGTTTGCTACTAATTTTCTCCTATTTTAAATTCTCAGACTAGAAACTGCAGGAGAAAGCAGCAGCCTTGCCTTCAAAAATAATTATTCTAAAATAATAGAATGCAAAACGCCATGGCTTTCAATCCACACTTTAACAATACTTAAACAAAATTTAATGACTATATTTTTATAGTTGCAAACGATCAAACTAAAAATTGAATTTTTAAGTTCCTCAACTAATTTCAAACAATTTTTGCAGATTCACAAGCAAATTGGGATGCTGTTCAGTTTTCTTTGCTTATTTGCACATCATACTCAGCCTAATGTTTTTTGCGGTTAAATGCTTTTTTTGAAACAAATGAACAAACAAACAAAAAAGCCTGCCATATTGATATAACCAAAGATTCAAATAAATCTTATTACCATCCTTACTAGCCAAGTTCTGCTTGTAATCACAACCATTAGTAGAATACCTGAAAACCAAACTCCTTTATCCAAAACTTTCAGTTTTGAGAGCTCCACTCACCACAGGTGAGGGTTCAATTGTTAACTCAACAGGAACAACCCCAGGCAAGAGTGAGCACTTCTGAGAAGACTATTTTCCAGAAACAAAGTACCCTGCAAAGTTATTAACTTAAACTAGGCTTTTGCACTCCCCCCAAACCCTTCTCCCCTGACAAATTCTTCATTCCCACTGCAATTGTTTCCAAGCAGATGCTTACACACTTCATAAAACCAACAAGGAAGTTGCATGATATCAAATCAGAACTTTGTTGGCCTTCATTTCATATCTGCAGTTCACATTAAACTAATTCACTGTGTACTGATCACCCAACTCAGTGCCTGTAGCTTTCTTGTGGTTCTTTTTGGCTATCTAGTTCCACTACTGAAGCATCTACAGTACAATTCAATGTTCCATGACAATTTTTAAATTCACACTGAGAGGTATTATTAACCCAAAACAGTGATGAAACTCTAATTTCTAATTCAAATCTGCTTCTAAAATTTAGATTAAAATTCCTCAAACAAAACAAAACAAAACAACACAGGCTTACTTATTTTCTACATCTCAGACACTGCAAGTTTCTTGCACTTGCTAACAAACTGCTCGGTAATATTCCAGATCTACTAGCATTTATTTTTATAATGTTTAGGGGTTTCTTTATTTTCTTTGCCTTACACTTCATATATCTTGTTTTAAAAACCATTAAATTTATATGTTGTTAGCTTTCTTGTATCCTAATTCCCAAATATTTGGAAGAAAACGTGAACAATGCTCTCATGGCTCTATTTAATTACTAAACCTTGAGCAGCAGTATTAGCCCATCACAAAATTTCACTTGCTTAACACTAGTACATTTTTATTACTTTTAAAAGACTATATAGTATCCTGAATTGGATGATCTAGAAGAAGTTTTTTCATACAGGCATGTTAAATTGCTTTAAAAATGACATGCCAAAGTTAGTGAAATTTTATTTATTCTAAAAGGAAGTTACAATTTCAGCCTGCAACTACTACTGTTTCAGCTTGGGTATCAACTTCATATAGGAAACAAATACAAACTTAAGCAAAGCAGGCATTACAAAAAACAATTTTATATAATTTTAATAGTAATTTGTTTGAGTACATTATTCATGTTTTAAAAGGACAGGTCAGTTTCAGCTTTTGATACCGAATAGGAACTGCAGGACACAATTATAAACCGCCCTCTCTATACCAGTAACTTCATGACAGCAGACAGAATTCGCATACATGGAAAGTATTTTTGGAACAACTGCCATAAAACAGTTTCACAAGAAAAAGATTCAAATTTGCAAAACTACATTAAATACTTCAATTTCTCAAGGAATAGAAGACATTAAATTCTAAATTCTAATTAGTGTTTAATATATTCAGTATTACATTAGAAATACATAATCACAGCTTCCCACTTCCACAGAAGGCCCACCTTAAAAATTAAAAGAAATTTGGAACAGTCCTTGTGATGTGATTGTCATATTATAGAAATGACTGAAAATTTTGTTTGAAAACAGAAAAAGTAGTGGGAATAAACCATATGACAGTGTAGCTTCAGAATACAAGATGTTAGCTAACTTAGAAATAAATGTTTCTGTAGAATTTTCAAGCACGTATAAATTAAGTGCCTTTCTTTGAACAAGTAAAAAGAACCTATCTGAGAAATCAGTGAATCACAAAATAAGTCATTTATTAAAATTATATTTCACAAGAGAATTATCATTGTCATGTCTATATTAAAGATTAACATAGAAATGTGTATTTACAAAAAGCAGTCATGCTAGAATACTTTATAATCAAGGCTGTTACAAAATGCTTCGGTTAATGTTTGCTAGAAAGACAAATGTTATAGTGTTAACAGTAGAGATTACACTTAAGCTTTGTAAGTTTTTGTGCACAAAATGCACAAATTGAAGCACATACAGAAACCAACTACACAACCACAGATACATGTTTTATTCTACATATTTACACACCTGCATAATGCTTGTCATCCTGTCACAAAAATGGAAAAATTTATTGAAAGGCTTTCAACTACTGAAACAGCATTCCATGGCTAACTTTAGTTCAATCTTTAGTGTCCATTTGGGAGGTTCCCCTCAATGCCATAAATTCTTGCTATATTAAGACTGATGATTTCATGGACATTTTCGAAAGCCAATCAAATTAGTCTTTCAGTCACTGGTTCTGTAAATCCAAGATAACACAAGTCTTTTTCCCCTGAACCCCTTCATTCTGTGACGTACCATCAACATCATCTGCAGCTTCGCTCTCTTCTTCTTCTAGTATTTCAAAAGGAGTCAATACATCATAGAGAAATGAGAGAAAGCCATAAAACCAATCAGAGCTTTCCTCTGCTAAAATATTAAGGACTTCCTCAAGGGAATCAATATTTTCATTACTGCCATCTTTGGTCAGGCCTATACAAGAATAGAGGAAAGAGAGAGAAAGGGAAGGGGAAAAAAGAGACAGCAGTTAGGTGGAAAGAGGAAACTGTAAGAAGAGGATCTGTGAAAGACATCTCCTGTCACAGACAGAAGTCTTTACAGGAATGCTAACTAGGAAATAGAAGGATGTTAAGAAAGTTGAATCGTTCCAATAGACTATAATTTGGGCAATAAACATGCAAAATATTATGCCAGAATCTCACTAAAAAAAGAGAGAAAAAATGGCAGTAGCTTTGCTTTCCCTTCTTCCTAGTCCTAAAACTAAACCCATTTATATTCAGGTTTTCTGCCACAGCATTCACCTTTAGACAATTTTTTATCAATAATCTTCTACTCCTTTAAAATCACTCCATTTGTTCTCTTTATTTTTTAAACCATCATGTTCAAATTTGAGAGCTTGCAACTGATGGCCAAGAATAACATTTAAAAGCAAAGAGTATATAAGCAAACTCATCACAGACACACTGTTAAGGATAACAATCTTATCCATGCAGAATTTTGATTTTGCTTAGAAGTGAGGATTCTGGGGTGTCTGCTGGGGTGTCATTTTGCAGTTTGTTTGCTTGTTTGGGTTTTTTTAACATGTTTCTCAATCATTTTTTTTTCTATATGATGTACTTGATCCTCAGGAACTATTTCCACACCTGAGGATATATAGAATACCAGGTAAAAATGAATAGACAGTCAATATAGGGTATAAGTTTTGTTATATAGAAAATCTAAAGCAGGGTAAAGAGCCAAAGCAGAGAAGGCCAGAAGAGCAAAGAGTGAGCTCATTTTATAAAAAGTCTCTGTTTTATGTTACAACACTGACTGATCTAAATGGTGTTTGTAAAGTGCAAATAAGTCATGCCGAATGCTTCTTTCCCCTGCTGTTTTTGGGGAAGTCTTGCCTAGGTTTGTTTGGGTTCTTTAATTAAAATTACTGTTTTACAGATGTTATTAAATAACATTTCAAATTTTCCATTCTAGGAAAAGCACAACAGAATGACCAGGCAACCACGAACAATTACTGGTACGCTTTAAAGCTGCAGAGGGAGAAATTTCCCCCACTTCTAACCAGAACAAATCTTCATTTGTGTTGAAAAGACAAGCAAAAAAGTGAGCTAAAGGTGAAGACAGATCGTTGAAACATAAAATTAGGTGAACATGTTGCACATGCAGACTACAAAGCAATATTAGATGCAGGTTAATGAAACATTCAAGATAAAGAAGTTCACGGCAGAGACATTTAACACATTTCAACATGTTTTTCTTACAGCACATAGAGAAATTATCAATGATAATTCTGAAGAAACTTCCAAGTCCATGATATTCCACATCCTTGTACCTGGATGTCCAGAAACTCTACTTGAGTGACCAGCCATTCTCTTTAACTTTTCACTGGATAGCCCAAAGGTTTAAAAATGACAGATTGAATCCAGGAGGCAATCAAGGTATTATAAATATCCCTCTCCAACTTCTTCCATGGCTTAGTTCTATAAAAATTAAATTTTATAAACAACTTTATGCACAGTACTCAGTTATTCTAATTTGTTTTCAAAATTTGGATCATACGAGATGTAAAGACATAAACTAAAGTAAGGATATTTATTGAAGAACGAAATCTCAGTATAAGAATGGAAATTTGAATCTAAAAATCCTAAAAGTATAATCTAAGTTATAAATACAGAATTAATACTTGCGTAATTTTAGTCTATCAGAATCTTAAAAAAAAACATAATGGAAGGAACCCCCCCAAAAAAACGAACAAAAGAAACCAAACCAAACAAACCAGCACACTACTCCCAAAAGTCCTCAGGCTTTAGAAGTCATTTTGTACACATGTACAGAATAATACAGATGACCCTGTTCTTGCACTAAATCAAGAATAAGTCTTTGGGGCAATTATGTTTAAAAAATGGAGTGCAGCAGTATATTTTCTCTGAAAATATTAGAACTCCAAAGGGAAACATAGAAATTAGAAGAATGTGTCTTACAGTCAAACAAAAAACCTAAGCCCTTCCTTTACAATTCTGTGCAAAAATTATTCAAGATTAAAATAATGGCCTTTGAATTAAACAAAATAAACCCAAGAATAAAACAACAACAAAAAAACCCCCTCAGACAACACTTCAGCTGAGTTAAAGAAAATAACACAGGATTTCATGTTTATCTTCTTGTCTAAGAAAGAGTACAAAAAAAAGCCAATTGATTAATACTCTATTTTTCATCTTCATTCACCCCCATAATCAAGAAGAACTGTCTTTCAAGGTAAAAACTAATAAGCTCACAAAAGCATCATAACAAGAATCTGAAAATGGTGACAAAAGCAAAGCAGCCATACCCTACTAAAGCAGGGACTCGCAAGATATAGCTACTTAAACTCAAGGGTCTTAACATGACAATTTAAATCCAAGTGAACAACTGAGTCAAAGTATTTGTCCGGCACAGGACTGCCCTACGTACATTTAACAAGACAAAGCCTTTCTTCTCCTGTAAACACCTCTTTTTATGAAAATGAGCACAAGCCAACCTTTAATATTTGAAAGTGCTACAGTAGAGCACGAGAGAAATTGGGAAGAACATGAAACTCATCCTAAACAGCTGAACTGTGCAAAAGCATTCTTTTAACATCTATTATCTCACTACAGATTTTTGAATGTGCAGTCTCAGTGTGACTGCCTGCAAACATATTTTTCTGCTATAGGTGAACCAGGGGAAGATTTTTTATTGGATTCTATTGCTTATTACTGTTTAACTGCTGATACACGAGGATGGGGATTTGCCATTTTCTGCATAGCTGGAGTACCCCAAACTAAATACATAAGAACAATAAAGGGATTGTTTTCTGTAGCTGCAGCTCCAAAACTGTACTAACTACTGCAACCATTTAAGGAGAATTTCTCAGGATATTGCTGCTTGTTCAAAGGAACAGAAGTACAAAAGAAACAGCTTGTCTCCAAAGTCACTATTACGACAGACATTGATACCCTTATAAATAGCAGTTTTTTGGTAATACCACTGAAGCCGCTGCTTTGCTGTACTGATTTAAAGCAAGGCCAGATGTGCAGCACTCCCCCTAAGAAAAACACCTTTCCAAGGACAATCAGTGAAGTGGACTAAAACTGGGAAGCAAAGTACTGCAAACAGCAACCTCAAAGGAGCAGAGTACAAAGCCTCTCTTCCCATTACCAGAAGGAATTATGCAAACAGAACCTCAGAAATATCTATGATAAAGAAAAAAATCTGCAAGATAACGTCAGGTTAGCTTCAACAAGTTTGCATTTCCACCACAGACAACATTTTAATAAATGCTAATACTCCATAATTACTTGGGGTTGGTTGACTGGAGGGGGTGTAGATGTTTTGGTTTTTTTACTTTTCTTACATGGGGAGTAGGAGAAGAGGGGAAGAACAACTTCTCATGCACCCTTTTGGAAATTACACAACTCCTCAAGAAAACCTAATCATGAAACCTGCTTTGATTTGAACTAATAAAAAATTACAGATCCTATTATACCTTATACAAACAAGAAATAAAATAATAAATTTTAATTATTCTATTTAGGTATGACCAAGTAGTACAGAAAATTATTAGATTATCAAATACTAAACCATTATTTGAAATAGAGAATAAACTCATGCTGGTAGAAGCATTTTTCAAAATGTTAATTAAATTAATTTAAACTGAAAAGATATTTACCATTAATATGAAATTCAATCTTGAAATTTGTAGTGAAAACTAAAGGTTATGGAAAAGGACTATGTTAAACCACCATACATATCACAACTTCAATACACAATACTACTGCTGTAATAGCTAAAGAACCAAACAGAAAAAAGAATATGAATTCCTATCATTAAAAACCAAACTCCAGTAACTCCTTTTCTGGAGGAGAAACCACTTGCTGTTATGGCAGTCTGACCCAGAAAAAAATCCCAGAAAGTGATAAGCCCTCAAATACAGCATATGAACTAACAAAATCCTCACAAATAAAAGGAGCTTTCCACTCAATATTCAGAAAGTAGGCTTACTATTCGGTTTCCTTTACTACAATGACTTAATTCTGGAAGACAAACTCCTCAAGAAGGAATCCAGTTTTCTAGTTTCTGCATCAATGAAATAATTTCAGTCTGCATTGTGGTGCTCATTTTTTATTTCGTATTAAATTTTAAATGCAAACGAGCACAGTAACTTGCAGGGAAGTTCATTTAATAATATAACATGCTAGTTATTAGAAAAAAATATATTTTTATATTCGCAATTTTCTCAGTGTGACAAAACTTGAAAATTTATCATTTCTTTCATACTGCAAAAATTATTCTCAAATTTAAATGAAATTAAATCCTATTTCTAAGCCACTTTTAAAAAATATTAAAAATCAATTTTGATCTCTGACCTTTTAAGGTCACATTTGAAATACAAGGTTTGAATGCGTGATAAGACAAGCTTATAATAGAAACACTTTCATGTACTGGCAGAACTCCCAGCTATATCAGGCTGCATAAACAGAGATGGAACAAAGCAGCAGAATGTTTCTGCCTGTGTATGACCATCAAGAAAAGGATATCCAGTTTCCATACACTACATAACAGAGAAAGATTAGGATTATAACTATACCAAGTATTATCTCAGTCACCAATTATAATTAGCACCCAATCTGTAGCTCTGTAGCTATTCAGAGTGCTGGAGATTCTTTGGTGTTACTCTCACATTCATGCCACTGCAAACTGATTCAGTTGATTACATGGGTTTTCTATAAACTGGGAAGGGATTAAACAAATGAACACACATCCTCCCAAAGACTTGCATATTTCTACAGATAAAAGTAGGAAAAATAAAATTATGATTATCTGATTTTTATAGAGTATGAATTTGAAATAGTAAACCAGAAGATCCAAATGTACTACTGATAACTGACTGATTTGATACATTCCATTTTGTCCTCTGCTCAAGCTGTTAGTTACTATGCTGGGGAGTTTGTTGCTTGGTTCATTTGTTTAATTTTACAGGTTTGTGTGCTCAGCAGAGGTTTAAATTTGAACAAACCAACTATAGAAAATCTAAAGAAAAGTAAACTTAAGTAAAATTTCTACCATCAAGGATGCAAGAAGTATCTCTCCAATGCTTGACTGAAGCTGAAGAAGGCAGTGCTTTAAAAGATGTAAGTAAACAATACCATAAAGCATGTCTAGAGATTGAAATTTCCCTTTAAAGATATACAGTGAGCAGAAAGACACTCTCACAAATTACAAGGAACAGAAGCCTAAACCCAGTGTTTCAATGCCAGAGAAGAAAAATGCATGTCATGTACTGTTTCTGAAGGGCAAAGAAAATGAAGAGACTTGTGGAGAATTCAGAATAGAGGAAAGACAAAACAAAAGTACACTACACAGATAGTCATCTAAAAAGTACAAAGGCATGTTTAAAGTAATTTTAAAATGAACCTAGCTTAACATGTTAACATAAACAATGTTTTCACTCTTGAAGCATCTTAGGTCCTGCATCTGATAAATTTATTGATAATTACAACCATCTTTCAAGATTCAATACAATAGCATCAACCACCTAATTTCAAAATAATCTTGTATGTAATTAAATGCTTTCCTCTAACATCATTGCTATATTTTTTTATATCTTTTTATTCTAAAAAGAATAAAAATTGCTATGAGGTATACACCTAATCCTACACCTTGCATTAAGGAAAAGGTCCATAATTAAATCAATTTAAGTTTTCAAACTAGGAAAAAGCCAACAAACAAGAAATATTGTTTTGACTTAAAAATAAAAATGTCAAATATGAACATGCCAACTAAATTATATAGATTGTTCAACCTGCATTTGTACTTGCCTAGCAATACTTTAGCATCTTCCACATCAAAATCACCATCTCCATCAGCATCATATATCCCAAGCTTGCCTAGAAGTGCAAAGAGAAGAAGAAAAGATAATTAGTGATTTGGCAATTTGTGTTCAGCATAGTTTTTAATGTGTGGTGGTTGACTGTCAATGCTAGGTTGTTACCATATGTTTTTTAACAATCTAGCTGTAATATTCTTGACCACTTTTTTAATATCCTGGGAAATACTACAAATATTTCAAGTTTCTTTCTGTATTTCCTGCACTTGATACCAAACACAAGTTTGTCTTTTTCCTGTGCATTGATTTTGCATCCTGTAGATTTAAAGCAAGTCTGTAATTATGTACTTGACATGGGCATGCTTTGCTCAGAATAAAATTTAAGTTCAGGAGAAACATTCAACATGTTTGAGGGAAAATAATAAAACAAAAATTTGTAAAATAATTGCCATTTGTTTTCTGATTACATGCGTCCTGCAATTCTAAATTCTTAGAAAGAGATAGTTATATAGGTATATAGTTTTTAGGGCCAAGTTAATTGAAGTAAGCAGCCTACTTCCCTGACAAAGAAAAACCATTCAAAAATTTTACCAACAATTGTATAACCTTCCATGAAGACAAAAAAAAGTTGTCCATCCTTTCATGTACGACTAACAAATCAGTTTTCTCACTTTTTGTTTTTGAAACTGCAGCTATATTAGCCCTAAGTATACACAAAAGAACTCAGTTTCTCTCAAAAGAGAATTTTCAGCATAGAAATATGGTATCCAGGGTTTGAAGCGTCCTGGGACTACCAAACAAGTAGAAAGTTATCTAATTATAGGCTTGATAAAATTCAGACACAACTTTCAACAGGATCAAACTGCAGAGCTTGCAGAACTTTGTGTCCTTATAGTCTAACAGTTTACTACACTTGTCATTCTCTAAACGGAGGTAGACCTTTCTTGCTATCAAAATAAATGAAATATAGTTCTTAATATGGTACTTAGAAAATTAGAAAATAGTTTTGTGAAAGAAAAAATTCAGACTTGGGTCTAGAATAGAAAAATATGTTCATGACCATTGTATGGAAGTAACCCATTAGAAAGGAGCCGTATCTGTTTATGGATAAATACAGAAGACTGGTGCAAAAATACAGCTCTCTAGAAATAAGAATTATATCATTTTCAAAACCATGAAGAATGAGATGGATGAGAAATGGCTGAGTTTCATGTCATTGCAGAAGAAGATTAATTCTTAAAAAAAAAAAAAATTAAACCATAAGAAAGTAAATAAAAAATTTCAGCCAGGGAACTGTAAAGCAAGTTTATTTCTCTAATATCCTACCTTGTAGGACCTCTGACAAGTTATAACGGAAATCCTTTGCTTTGGCTGCATGCATGATAAAAATACAAAAAACATTATTTGCATTACTAGACCCAGTTAAGTTTCAAACTAGAAGATTTTTTCTGAAAAAAAATCAGTCCAGATTAAAAAAAAAAAAAAAAAAAAAAAGCATGTACCAACAAATTTGTAAATTTTGTAAAGCCACCAGGTGCAAAAGTGCACATTGAATCCTACAACATCAGGGAAAACGGCTGTACCTATGGACATACATCTTGAAATTTGAGATATTAATTTGTAACCTTAATTATTATATTAATAGTACTGTCTTAATGTCATATTGAGATACAATTATCACTGCTATAAGCTTAAAACTGAGGTCATGCAACATCTCACTCGTGAGAGGATGACTAATCAGTTGTCCTGACCCTACAGGCATCACAGTCCATCAGAGCAAATAGCTGCCCACCTTCAGCCACTGTTGAGAGCTTAAATTCAAACTGCATATTTGGCTGACCTCTCAAATGAACTACAGAAATATATGTTACAAAGTCATCCTACAGGATGTTAATACCCTGCTATGAGAACGCCATTTTAGCATCGTAACAGCGTTCATCATTAGAACATTTTGAATTTCACTGCCTAGTCTTATCATGTAGATAATTTGCAAACACTACAGGAGACAAATCATCCATCTAAAAACATAAAACGACATTCATTAATGCATATCATAACATTATTAGAAAAATCATGATTTAGAATTCTTACCTAGAACTTCTTCATAATCTACAAGTTCAAACCAGACAACTGCTACTGATGTCCAAACTCCCAGCAAAGCAATTACCATAAACCACGTGAAAAATGAGCTTCCAGAGAGGCCTTCTTTCTTTCCATTCTTGCTTCCTCCATGCTTAGTCTCTGTTAAAATAAAACAAGAAGAAAAAATAGATGTAAGAGTTAGAAAATAATTATTGAGGATATAATTATAAAACTTAGTGCTTATGATTACAGAGAATACAAGACATTTGAGCAACAATCTTTTGGTGGGTTTTGTTGTTATGGAGGTTTTCGGTTGGTTGGGTTGTTTTAAACTTCACCACCTTTAATTGCTCAGATAATCATCAAGTTTCTCACACTAATTTCATTGTGAATTACTGTGAGAAGCTTGATGATTATCTAAGCAAAAGCCTCATGGACAACCAAACACCAAAAGCCCCCATCTAATTTGTCTTAACAAGTTAACTGAAAATTCTGCCTAGCTCCCCTCTCTTTGCTGTGTATTTACACAGAGCTTCACATTTTTGAGATGCTTTGCATTTGTTCCCCGAAGTTCCTAGACTGCCACAAGAGGCCAGTATGGCCAGCAGAAAAGCTTTGCAAGAGAAGCATTGCTCCTAAATGGAGTTTCAAAACTAGTCGAAATAGCTCACAGAATCAATATGACAATTCAAATAGCCTAAGAAAACTCTAAAACCTGAACTATGTTAAGGGTAAGACTTCAAATTCAGAACACTTTACCAATTTAAACCATCTTCCCTGATGCTTAGAATTAAGGAGAGATTCACTCCATGATAAACAGCTCTAAAATTTCGCGCCTATGGAACATAGAAGTAAAAGGATGACTCAGAGACAACACAAATCATGGTTTCAATTATAACTGCACATATGGACAGTAAATATATATAAAAAATTACATGTAGTTGTAAACAAATGACTGCGAAAGACCTTGACCCAGCATATGTGTATCTAGTTTTACATGGGCATAGTCACTAGAGGAGACAAATTGCTTCGTCTGTTGTTTTAGAATTGTTTTAGTGAAAGAGGGATATATATATATATATATATATATAATATATATATATATAAAAGTAAATAAATATGTACCCAAAAAGATGCCTGCCTGTGGCCTTTCTCCAAAAAACATTATGCTGCATTATAAAAAACATTACTGCTGCAAGTGTGGCACGTGGCTGCAGTTTCAAGTCCATTAGTCTATTCCACTTCATTCCATTCTAAAAAACAATGTTTGCCCGCTCAGCCACATGCAGGCTCAGTTATTTAAGCTAAACTATTTCTTACATGATTTAAAAAATGTTGCAAGAAACTTTGCCATGAAAATTGTGATAATATAAGGTAAGGAGTTCTCTTTATAGCAATTGAAAGTAATGTTTAATGTATTTATCAACACTGATCAGAGAAAAAGACAAAAAATACTCTCAGAAGCTAAGTATCAACACAATTGTTTTTTACAATAAAATGGTGTATCTGAAAGAGGAGTAATGAGAGATGGGCGACTGACATATTTTTGTAACAGGAACTATATATAAGTACTCTATGACCCTGCTTGCCAGCAGGTTTACTGCTGCAATAAAATACCATTTTATTACATTCATTGTGCTTTATACCAAGTTCAGACCAATATAAAAACCACTGACCCACATCAACTCACTCAGCTCAGCATTTTGCTGAAAATAAAAATTATTTTATTAACACTACTCCCTTCAAAGATCACACACCAACTATTTAGTTTCTCTCCTACATTAAACACAAAAGCCCAATAATACTCAGAGAAACTGAGGCGACAGCCTCACATCAGGCATATATCATTTGCTACAGCACAGTCCTCTAATTACATATGTGCAGGGTCCATATACACAGCTCACTGTAACCTGTCTCTTGTGAGAAATATATGGGTTGCCCAAAAATTGAGGGACAGCCAAGCAGCATCTGCATTCAGAAATATGCTCAACTGTATGAAAATTACTTACTCTTGAACTGGTAATGTTAATACTGAGAAATAAACAATTATAGTATGTAACAGCAGGGCTTCACTACACCTGTGTAGCAAGGCAGTCAATGAAAGCTTTGTATATACTAAAAAGGAAACCCTTAGGTTAAAATCGTTTAAATTATTCCAGACTGCAACTTGGTTCTAGAGCAACCAGGAAAGAGGATCTTACTATATTTCACACTCATTTGCCTTACTGTTTTCTACCATTTACTGCTATCTGCCTCGGAAGAAAGAAGCTTTACTTATCATAAGAACAGGAAAATGAAAGAAAATACAACTTATTTAAATAATCAAGCAGAACTATCCATATTTTTTTCCAGCATAAAAGACTGTTTCCTGCAAATCCCTCAAAAACAGTTTCTGATATAAGAATGTAGTTCACAACAGTTGGAAAGACATTTTTATGATGTGGTTTTCTACCTTACAGCAAAATTATTTACAAAACTCTTGAATAACAACTCAACCACAGCAGCTTGATCACGCAACACTTATATAAATGGAGGTTATGAAACAAAAATTTACCTATGATCTGCACAAATAACGCTACATGCAGGGTCAGAACAAAACACGGCAAGGACTGAAGCTGGCTCAGAGCTCATTCCAAACAGTTAATTCTCAATTCAAGCCCTTTCCCTGCACATGCTGCCAGCCATGTTAGAAGTAGGTCACTTGCCATATCTGGTAAGCCTGTGCTTACACCACCAGATGTCTTTATGCAGACATGAGAAAGTCTTAAAGCACGGTCTACCGCTCAACGGCAAATCTATAAAATCCTATACCTCATCCACCCTCCATTAAGTCACATCCAGCTAAAAATGTATGAAAACATTTTTACTTTAGCTTACCTTCAGTACACCTAGCAAATTTATATACTCTAAAAATAACTTTGAAGTCAGATATTTGAAAACAAAACAGTATCTCGTAAGTTAATGTATTTCCTATTAGGCAAAAAATTATTTACAATTTACCACCGGCCATAAACTCATGGAATACCCCTAGTCTAGAGAACACATAATCCAAGATAACAGAGGCAGCCTGTAACACAGACGAGACAGCAAGCTGGCAAGAAAACACACAACAGTAAGCCAGTTATTTTGCCGATTATAAAATCAGATATAACTGGTACTTGCGAGTACATATTTTCCATTTGCTCACAAAAAAAAAGGTTAGGATTATACCTGTGTCGTCAGCCATAACATTAGTGCTCGATTTCCACCAAGAGAGCGAGTGTGTCAGTATTTCCAAAAATTAATGCTGAAAGCAGAATAAGAAATATCCTCACTGTTATCCTCCTGTTTGCAACAGGAGCAAACAGGTTTCCTAAAGCCAGCTCAGCTGGACCTGAAACTGGACCCAAGAGAAACCTCTCCCTCCAAATCTATTTTTAGAGAGTTATCCTCAGGAGCCAAACGCTTTTCAGAACTCATATGGCAATCTAGTTCTGACGACAATGAAATTCACTTACTCCTCCAAACAGAGCATCCTGGGTAGTTGATCCTTTCCCCTCCCCTTAATCCTTCAACATCAAAAACAACAGCAAATGAAACCAAGCACATTGTACTGTAGTACTTTTGCTGCAATTTATGCCACAGTGCCTGATCTGTAAGGACATTAAATCCATTCGCATAAGCTGAAACACAAGTCTGGACACAAAGCTTGCCTCTTGCATTTGTTACACTGGCCCTCATCCAAGAAACTTTCTCTATGTTGGCACTCCCCTACCAGGCAGGCTCTGAGTATCCTGCAGAGGCTGCTCATTTGAAAGTTGCTAACTACTTCAAGAAAAAAGAGACAACTACTGTCTATAATGTAGTTTTGAGTTTTCCAAAATAATTACTTGAAACCAGCTTCATGCATTCTTGCCAAAGAATTTTCATATCAGAACTGTACACATTGTATTTACTTCTGGCAGACCCTTTCCAGAAAGGGTTAACACTAACTTATCCCACTCACCCCTCCCTTAAATTCTGACAAAATGCATGCTGCCTGTACAATTTAAAGCTAATATAAATCAAACCACCAAATACACCCTATTCTTAAGGAGCAGAAAAAGAGCAAAAAACCACTAATAAATACACTTCTCAACTTTTTTTCCATCTTCAATTTCAGCAAATTATTCTCCTCCCATTGCTTATCAAACAAAAGCCAGCTCCTTTTAGGTGGAAGTCAGAAACAAGCTAATTTCTGATTCACTACAACCATAAAAAAAGGTTTAGGGTCTACCACTCTGCCCTGCTGTCCCCATGCTTTTTTAAATAACACAGCTCCCAGGTAGATGGGGTGAACAGAAGAATGTTACAGCTACTTGGAAAAACAACACATATCTCCTGTGGTTTTAACATCCAGCAACTAATTACCAAATGCAATTCCCAAGAGTCCAAGGGAGAAAAATTGAGAAACAGCACTAGCGCTTAAGACTTTTCATATGGATGAAAAAGAACAACTAGTGTATCTTTTATCTATCTTTAAAGCTACTTGAATACATTAAATGGATCAGACGCTTTAAGAAAGATCTCCTGACTAGTACATTTTAGTAAAGTAACTGATGCACTAGCAATTAAGAGCAAAACAGGGGAAAATTTATGCAGAGTGAAAGTAACCGAACATGGAGAAATCAAAATAATATTCAAAATAATTTTACATGTAATGATATGTATTCTATTGTATATAACCCACACAGTGTTTTGACAGGCATCAGACTAGGCAATTTCCAGTAAATTCACTTCAGCTGCACCTGCATTTGCAGACACCAGATCTTACCACAAGTGCATTCATAAAGTATTTAACTGATGCTGAGAACCTCCCCGTCCATTAATACATATTTTGGGGAGACTGGTTTGAACTAGACCTTACCTGGCTGAATGCCTATAATGATTCCAGCACACCTTTTCACACCTTTCACTCAGACCTAAGTGAGCATATTCCATTCAGGGACAACAAGCACATGGCTTATAAGGAAAGTGAGTTGAGACAATGAAGAAATTAATTTCAAATGTACACTCCAAATCTGAACACATATATGTCGACCTCTAGCCGAGCACCCAGAGCTTTAATCTTGTGTCCTTTAAAATTTAATTGATTGCAAGAATGACAAACATCTTCCTTCCTGAAAGGGGAGGCTACAGCTAAAATGGGGAAACTCCTTAAACTTATCAAAAAGAAAAAGGACCAAGAGAAAGATGGATCAAGGTTAGCTCAAAATCCAACATGATATTATTTTGGTTAGTTTTATGAAAGACAAAGGTTAAGCTGAATACATATCTACTTACAATGCAATTTGACATTGGGATAGCAAATTCTTACATTCTTACAATGTCCCATTTCTACTGTGTTCAAATGCTGTGACTGCTGCTTCTTTCTGAAGCAATTCAAATTGCTTCACTAACACTCAAAGTTATCATTCTTCACCTGATTTATATAACCATTTCAAAATTTAAAATCTACTTTCAAGTTAGTTGTGCTACAACTATGCAGCCGATGTATTTTAATTAACTTTACAGAAGCATAATTGACAATTAAGACTAGCAGCATTAGTTACACCTCTACATCACTACCAAAGTGCAAGCAAAGAAATTTAGAGGGGGAAAAACAGTCAATTTTGAACGCAAAAAAAATCTTCAAATCATCAACCTAAGCTTTTGTAATAATTATTTCCCACAGAGGAGATTAGGAAGTTATATGGAAGAAATTATGATTTATCACTTGGTAAGGGTGCACAAAAAGAAATAAAACAGTAACCTCATAAAAAAAACCCTAAAAATCACATTTCAGAAGTAAAAACTATCAATCAGCTAGATTAAAGGCAGACTTTAGAAAGAGTTCTTTTAAGAACCAAAAGCAGTGTGATAAAAAGCAGATACAAGAGAGAATTAAAAAGCTAAAATAGGGTACAAAAGAACCATCTTATCACCAATAGAGCTGAACTAGCAGCAGTGCGAAGACAGAAAAAACCCTCTATTTTATGAGCATGGCCTATTACTGCTTCAAATTTTTGCCAGATTATGTTGTCCAATATGATTAATGACAAAGCAAGTGCTGCAAGCCCCTTCCAGTAATAGATCTGCAGGTAATTATTTTAAACTGATTTTACACAGAGGGATTTTTGGATTGGGTCAATAACAAGTATTTTGACTGAAGTGTCTCAGGAAATTCAGAGCCTTCTCTGTTGATTTTCCCCTATCTACTTTTTCCTTTTCTATTAAAATACAAGCTTTTTTTCACTCTTTCACTACTAAGATGCAAGTCATGTAAGTGTATACAAACACACTTTGTGCAATATGTATTTTATCATTGACTCAATAAGCACATATTGAACTGTTACATTCTAAGAAGCCCCTACACCATAATGATTCAAAGTGCTATCCTGAAAGCAAAATTATTTTCATCTTCTGTTTTTACTCAGTGTTTTTCCACATCAAGGGCAGAATAATAACTTTTAATGGACAAATCTGTGCTTTTGTGAACTCTTTATTTTTTAAAAGGAGACAGGGTTATTATTTTCTCTGTGCTTACAGATGGAACAGAGATTTTTACTAAAATACTTATGATATTGTTTATGTATTTTTACCAATATCCATACTCAAAAATTTTTGTTTCCTGTACAATCATGGCAGCAGGGTCTTTAGAGGTAAGATCTAAAGTTTAAGGTAAAGGTTTACTTTCAATAAATTCAATAATAAATCTTTGCAATACAAAATTGACCTTTTAGTTTCTAAGAAACTTTCTTCACTACAACCTTAAGGGAAATTAGGAGGAGGGAGAATAGCTTTCTAATTATTATTTTATCATTAAAAACTAGATCTCTGATTTGAACTTCGTATAATCTAGACTATATGGTTATAAAGATATCTCTGCATGTTGTCAAAAGATTTAAATAATCTAGACAGAAACTTCCCGATTAGGAATGGGGAAGTTGATGGAACAGAAAAAGCACTAGAAAAACACATTCCCTTCAAAGGGAATACAAAGACCAGAACATAAATTTGATATAATAATTAGCTAACTGAAATGAAATTTTGGTTTTCTGCTGACACTTAACAGATTTTTACCTTAGTATTTGAGGAACTTTTCCTTACTTCATATATAATCAATCCAAACATAAACCTTAATTTTTAATCCCTACAAGATTTCTCACAGTAAAATATTCCACTATACAATTGAAAAACATAAATAAACACTAGAAAAGTCATAAATTCAGGATTAAACAACAAAGCAGGCTGATTGTGGAGACGCTGGGAATGGCCAACTGGGGGAGGAAAAAAATAAATGGCAAAAAAAAAATGGGTGCATCACAAAATATGTAAAAAATCTCTAGGATCACAAGCACCCTGCTGAACTTCCCTAGTAAAAGAAAGCTCCTCCCTTCAAGAGATGAAGTGATTCCATTGAAACATTTTCTAGAATTCCTCACTTAGTCAGGATGTGAAAGATCAGACTCAGTTCTCTCCTCTAGGGAACACTGCTTGAACTTCTTTGTAGATCTAAAAGACATTTTTAAGTATACCCAAAGGTATAAGAATAAAGACATTTTAGTCCCTCAAGAATCAGATCTGAGATCCTACTATCTGAAAATGCTTTAAGTACAAAAGACACATACAGGTTTTTAGCTGTTTTATATTCAGTTTATAAAGAGATGGTCAATAACTCCATTTCTGAATATAAGCTGCTATATTTCAAAATACTTTTAGGCCTAGAGATAGCTTTCTGACTCACGGGGAGCATCACAATATCTAGAAGAGTATTTTAGTTGCAAGCTAAGGTGATGTGTTACTAAATCAGAATTATTTATTCTTCAGAAAAAAAAACAAAAAACAAAACAAAATAAGTTTATCATCTGGCTGACTAAAGTTAAGCAGCATCCTCAGGGTGGGGTTTTTTACATTTATTTATTATTCTTCAGCAGTTACATTTTTTCTGACTATAAACAAATCCTATTGCTTTCCATTTACATGATTCTTCTAAGACATACACAACAAAACCAATAAAATTTATTCCCAAAAAATCTACTCAGAAAACCTATCACAATAATGACAACCTTCAGGGCTGTTGATTGGTTGGGTTTTTTTTTAAACCCTAAGGATTTGTGTCTATGAGAAAAACAGTCACGAATTAAAGAAAAGGAGAAATTTAGTGAGAAATTCTGTCCTAAAAGGTCGCACATTTTCAAGAGACTTGTCAAAAGCACTTGATCTAAATACAGCACAGTAGAGGACTCTGCTTGCAGTGTTGGCTCTATACTGCTCAGTGAGGTTTGGAGAGACCAGCGGTTTGCCCCATAAGAGCTGCTGCTGCTAAAAACTTTCTTGTCAAGCCTTGTTTATCTAAGAGAAGAAGAAGACAGAGATGTATATTCATAAGAGAAAATCCTGAATCTGCACTTGCTTATTTTCTAAATGTGATAAAAAGAGAATCACTTCCAAAACCTAGTCAAATATTGTGCAAGCCATGTTTTAGCTTTTTATTTTAGTTTTGAATACTTGGATGAACATTTTCTGGGTAGTTCCTTAGGTAGGACTTATGACAAGGAAGAAATACACACAGATATATGACAAGATTTATGACCAGGAAGAAATACACACAGCTCAAAAAAACACAACGTTGCTTACAATTTTAATTTTATAATGAATACCATCATCAGGAATATATTTAAATCAATATTTAATGCATCTATCACTATCTGAAGACTCTGGATTATTTTTTTTAAAACCTCTTCTCCACAAACTTAAAGACAGTACAATAACAGACTTAGACAATTGGCATTGGAGAAGAAAAACAAAACAGGAGTCCTGTAAAGACAGAATAAAAATATTTTGTTATATCTTCACCTAATCGAAATAGATTTGTACAGAAAAATACATACTTTTCCCAAACGGTTCTGTCAATTTTCTCTAGTTTTGTTTTTATGTGTATACAAGCACAAAATACAATTAAAGTCCAAAACTAAGTAGAATGTGCCTCTTGTAAACTTACTGACTCAAACACCAAGCCAAGAGGCTCAAGGTTAAGACCACACACTTAAAAAGAAATTTTAGTTTGCCTCCTGCTGCAGGAACAATATTTCTGTAACACCAATGAGTAGACAAAATACTGATTTTAGCTGTACAAATTACTTAAAGATTTTTAATAGCTGCTATTTTGATACATTTGGAAATAAGATCTAAAATTATACAATCTACCTATCCTGTATTTGAATGATTTAACGTAGCCAACAGTCCTACTTAATTACTAGGTTAATTAAATGATTGTATTTAGGACGGAGCAGAGTTCAGGGAAGGCAAACGTGGAGAGGAAATACAAGAAATACTTGGGCCTAGAACATGCAAATTTTGCTGGTGGTGACCTTTAAAAAAGATTCTATTACATAAGGCTGAAAATCCTCATCTCCGTACATAACATGCTGGCATTAATTTAAGGGTATTTTTTCCTTGTTCCATTTTCCTATCCTGTAATGTGGGTCACACCAATTTGTTTTAGCAACAAGTCCTAATTAAGCCACAAAATAAAGAAAACAGACTATGTTGGTTTAGTTCTTTAAATTTTTCTCATGCATTGAGGGAGTTCAAACTGAAAAACTTCAGTTGCCATGCAAGCACCTACAACTCTGTTTTTCACAGGTTTCTGCTCATGGAAAGAAAGAACACTTTAAAATGCTTAAAATGCCAAAAACTTATCAGAGTTTCAAGTCCGATACTAAGCCAATTTAATTAGCTGTTTGTCCACAGGGGGCTATGCACCTGCAACTCTTATGGAGTACAAAAGCGGTGTTATTTATCTCATACATTATGAAATTATGTTTTTAGGAGATCTCAGTTGCAGAGCAATTGCTGTTTACACAACCTTCTGGCTCCAAAAGATGTATCTGCATTCTAGTCACTATGTGTCCTCTAGCTACTACAGAAAGAAATAGGACTACAATTGCAAACTACTATGTGAAATTTCTTTAAGAATTTTTAAATTTAAAAAACACCAGTGTGAGGAATGAGAAAGTGAGATATGTTGCATTAGCAATTAACTGTCAATTAACAAGGAGAACCTCAGGAAATAAAATTGCAAAACCAGAAAACCACTACTGAATAGTTACAACTCCCCCTAGCTATTAGATGTTCTGTAAAGAAAGTCTTCAAACAAACAACTTGGCAGCATTTGTTACACGAGGTTAAGTACATGCATAGTAAGAGTGCAAGAGTGCATGTGAAGAAAACTACAATTGGTTTAAAGCTCTAACAAAGCTGAACCACACATACTGCAGTATGTTCAAACTCAGTACATAGTTATCTTCATACTTAATTTCCAACATGTTTCAAGACACATAATATTATCAGTTCCACTTCAAAGCATAGTTCAAAACTTTTCCATGCAAAGAGCTATCCCACAGATGCAGTTAGGAAAAAGATGGCTGCAGGCTATCACACAGATTACCAGATTTTGATCTTCATCAGGAAAGAACCGCTTGGGGCAAATCAGAACTTCATTGCTCAAGTTCTCTACAATGAAGAATTCAACATACAAATTAGCACAGGAATTCTTATTACATGTTTCAAAGTGATTCCAGCTGAAAATGAACCCTTTCTTTTCATAACAGGTGATCGACCAAGGGGCTTTCAGTTTAAAGAGACAGCATTATTGAAATGTCACCTCTTTACGCACTCTGAAATTAGAAATAATCTTGACACATAGGCCTTCTACTGCTAGTAAATTTTGTTAACTTTACTGAAGCCCTTATATATCCAGCTACTACATTAGCATAGCCAACCAAACCAGTCATCTTTCAGTGTTCACACCATGGCTCCATGATTACGTGGTTGAACATAAAACTCTGGATTTAATCTCACCCTCCCCTAATGCCCACCTACTCATTGTCATCTCTTCCCTCCTCCCCAAATGACCTTCCATAAACCCATGCATTGAGCCAGACAAGGAGGGGGAAATAAAATCAGTTTTCTGCTTATCAGTTCCCTGTGTGGTTCACCTTGCATCTGCACAGCCAGTAATGCAGGTAGGAGGAAGGGGTATTGAAAAGTGGAAGACTTCAGAGCAACCTCAAACAAGATTAAGCTGACTGCAGACCTGCAGCTTAAAACAATAAAAAAAATTAACTTCTTAATCTCCCAATATGATGTACATCCTTGGTGTCTGAACACTGAGTAGCTACAACCTCTGATGGGGAATCCTCATGTTCGTTCTCAGAGTAACTGCCAAGATAAGAGAAAACATACTCCAGCTTCCTGTCTCCCTGGTACCAGGGATACTTCAGGTTTTCCACCAAGAATTTTAAACAAGCCCTATCTTCAAAAGACTATTGAAAAGGTTCTCGGTTAAACAGGTATCTTTTTCTGAGCAAAACATGCTCAAAAAATATATATATCCTTGCAGATAAGAAGTGCAACCTTCCTCCATATTTAAAGCAATGTGAATAATTTCCTTTAGCCCACAATGACTTCCTGCATACAGGTAAGATCCATTAGAAAACACAGAGCAGGCCCAAGATTTCAGCCCACACTAGATCAAAAAGGGCATGAGAACTTTGATGTCTTCATCAAATGGTAGCACTTTTGGAAGCTGGAAAAAGATTCTCCCAGTGCTTCAGAATTCTTCAGGAAAAAAAAAGAACTGAGAGGAATGTATCAGGCTCTTTATATTTATGTCCATCCTGATCCTTGAGAAAAAGCAAGGGAAGGAAATGCAACTACTCAACAACATGGGAAAACCAAAAAAGCATAAAAGCATATACTGTGTTCAAACTGATTGTTTCTAATTCCAGAGTAACTTTGGCAATCAGCTACTGCACCTGTCAACAGTTAATGGTGTAGAGAAAGTTTCATTAAGATAAACCTTAAGAGCTCACTTGACTCTAGTATTAGACAAATTAATCAAGAGTCTATTGAGGATTGACTATTTCAATGCAAATCTGCTCAAGTAAATGACAAATACCTGTGTTAACCATTTTAGGATTTTTATATCACCTTCACTGAATCAGATAAAAGAAAACTGACTTGTTCGAAGAGTTACTGCCTCCACTTTTGTACAGAACATTTAAAACACAAAAGGAAAAAGAAGAAAAAAGAAGAACGGAGGAGAATAAGCAAACATAGTAATTTCACCAGTGGCACTGCTGCAATGTACCATACAAATTACAGATGTTTGGACCATTACTGTTGATACAATTTTTTTTAATTTGGCAGATTATTTTATAATACTTTAAAATGTCTTGCAGAAAGGCCACCCTGAATAAGATCCAAGGCAGACAGATGAATTATAAAGAGCTGTCTACATTTCCATGGTTTTGCTATTTGCATTACCATTTGGCATTAATGGTAAAAATACACGATCTTCAAATAGTTGTAAGCAACTAAACTAGGCAAGAGGATAAACTTCCAAAAGAAATCACAGCAGAATTTCTTAAACAGTATACAAAGTTTCCACCAGTGAGACACAAAGTATTTCTCATCTGTCCACAACAGACCTAAAGGAAGTTTAACACATTAATAACAATTCGTTGTACATTTCTGAAAACCAATAGTGTTACAAGAAAACATTTTGACATTGAGTTTAAAAAGCCAAATCAAAGCATGGAGCAGCACACTAACTGAATCATGAGAATTCTTTTTGTTTCAGCAAATGCCTGGACTTTGGTCACTTTTGGTCAGCAAACAGTTTGACAAGTCAAAACATTTGTTAAGCCCCAGAGAGCATCCTGAATTTACATCTCACTTATGACCTACAATACCTTAACACCCTTCTTCCTAAGGGTTTCAATTAACATGAAGAAGGAAATAGATAGATTGTAATACAAGAAATCAAATTACACACTTCACAACTGTAAAGAGCATAAACAAGCACACTGGACAGCAGCTGAGGTCAAAAATTAGAGAGACCAAATTTTTAGATAGATAAAAACATCACATTTAAACAGAATCCACGGTGTAAGAAAATGAGATGTTGTACCATGGCACAGCTGGGTAGCTGAGAGACACCACAGAATGGATGGGCAATCCCACTGGAGCACTGATGTGAAGTTCAGTGTTCCAACAGAACTTCAGTAGCAAAATATGACCTCTTTAGCGATGAATTTTATCTGCTCTTTGGGTAAACTAGACAGCTAATGGAGATCTTCACTGAGATAAAAGCACACTCTAAAGTACAACAAAGACAAGATAAAAAGTGGAAATTCTTGCAAATTAACAGGCACGACTTCTTTCTAGAAGTGATACAGTGAGCTAAAAAAAGTTGTAATGATAACATAAAACTACACTTGTATAGGTATGTTGGATCACCTTGAATGCACACCAAAAAAAAGTCCCAAACAAATATGAAGAAAGTTGGAACACCAAAAATTAATCAAAAAATTACAGCAATGGGCACTAGAGGGGCCAAAAGATGAGTGAAAAACAAGGCAATACATTCACACATGTAAGGAAATCACATGGTTAAAACAGCAAAATGAGAAAACTACCATCTTCTGGGATATAGCAGAGAAAAGTAGGAGAGGTCAAAAGATTCTCAGTCATTATTGTAGAGATTAAGGAAAATTTACCGAAGCAATGTAAGAGTTCTTTGTCATCATAGAGACTGAAGACAATGCAGCCTCAGAACTGAGATAGGACTATGGGTTTTTCAAAATAAAATACAGTTGTCTGTAGATACAGATGATGCCTTGCATTGGAAATTTATGGTTGGTGTGGTGCCGAGCTTAACGGAGAATTCTCCCACTTAGCATTAGAGATGCAAAGAAAATAATTATTGTACAATTTCAATAAATACCATGTTTAAGTAAGTCCTCATTTACATACTGTAAGACACAATACACCCACATAGCAGCATAATGATAGTTGTCTTATGATCTGGACTTGTATAGGTAAGCACAGTTTACAAAGTAATCCATATTTTTTTCAGCCATCTGTATTTGAAAAGCTAGCTGGGCTGCTGATCCTCAGTCTTGCTGGAAGGCTTCTCCATGGGCAGCTGCCAATGCCCAAGACATTTCCACATTTCACATGTCATGAAATTTGAGGGAGTTGATTCATGACCAGGTGTTATCCATTTGTTTCTGTAACAAAATTGTCCCTCATCTAATGGTGCTTCAAGCAGCAACGCAGCAAGTATCCATTACTTCGTCTAGTCTCTAAAACTGATATTCTTCCTTTTGAGAAGCCATGTCTTTACAATGGATTCTGCAGGCTAGTAATAAGCAGCCAAACTTTCCAGTAAAATAATAACAAACACATGTTTCCCTCTCTAAGTATCCCCAAAATATCACATTTTTCCCTGGTTTTCACTTCTGTGCTCTAAATAAATTCATTGGTATAGTCATACAATTCTGTAAATGTAATTTTCAAAGAATAAGTAACATTACAAAGCTAAAATAAAGATTTTTTTTAAATTAGGATTGATTTGACAGCTTCCTGTATATGACTTCATAAAGTAAAAGCTGGAGTTCTATTTCTAAAAGATTTTTTAGTTCCACTTCTGGCAATACAGTGTACCTGAAAACACCTATATAAACTACAGTTATAACTATTTTGGACTCAATCAATTTAAAGATTACTGTAAACACTTTCTGACTGAGAAACCTAAAAGCAGATTACTGATGTAATCATTGTAATACATTGTCTTGAGTGCACAGATTTTGAAATAAGACGTTAGCCTCAGAGGTTTGAGCTTTGAGCAAGGCCTTGGAAAGAAGCCACATCCTCTCTCAAGAACTGCTGTGAAAGTGAATACTTCTATCAAGTAAAAACTCCCTCAGACTTGGGGTTTTCGTACATCACAGTCTCAATTACTTACCATCTCAAAACCATTTCCTCATCTCATTTTCACATCCCTTGACTGTGGAAAGCTTACTGGCTGCTGTGAGCACTCTGCTCCTCCAGCTGTTCCTTTATTTGCACAGGAGTTACCATCCCTTACCTCCTTCTGCAGCTGCCACTATGTAATTTATACAGCTTCACGCTGTAATAGCTATGGTTGTCTAAGGGATTCTAACTAGGAGTAGTACAGTATTTAAGAGGTTACATGTCAGTAAAGTGCCTAACACATTACCCATACTGCTTCATTTTTTCATACAGAAATTTTTTTCATACAAATTTTATTCAGACTACAAATAAAAAACCATGGAATGCTTTTTTTTTTATTCAGAGATTCAGAGATTATATAGTCAGAGATTCAGTTTACCAATGAATTTATTTTTCAGATATTGACAGACATGTAAAGTGATATTTAAAATATTAACTATTATTAATTACAACTGGGATGCATGTTTGTAAGGCATTAAAACTGAACACTTCTATTCAGTATGCTTAATACTGGGTGATCATCACAGCATGTCCAGTCCAAGCCAAAACTTTAATTAACATAGACTGCACAGCATAGGTCAGCAATTGAAAAAAGGATTCAAAAATAAAATGAAATAAAATAAAATAAAAAACCCCCAAAAAACAAAAAAATACCAAACAAACAAACAAAAAACCCCCACTCTTACAAACATTGCAATATTATCTCTAAACTTAAGTATATTTGAAATCTTTCCCTCTTAATTCATCACGTGATAGGTAAACTAATCCTATATGGTTCAGCCTATAATAAACACTGTTCTCGCTATTATTGCTATATTCAAAGAGGGACAACAGATATTATTTCTGTGTCATCACCAAATTTCATCAGCGGAGCTCTGAGCATACCAAGCTCAAATCCAAAGAAGCTACGACACGTAAACCCCAGTGTGTGGTAAAAACCCCTCCTTTCTCCAGGACAGCGCGCATGGCTGCGCAGTGATTCCAGAAACACAGACACTTTCCCCTCTTTCTGACGCGTACTGCTATCCTGAGAAACACCAATGCACATAAAACTTTCCCTACATAAACTGTGCGCACACAGCGGTCTGTGAACACTCAGATTTGTCAAGGGGTTCTTAACAAGCGGGGAAGGGCATCACTGCCTCAAAAAAACTCCTGCTCGCATTTTTCTAAGACTCTTCCTCCTTGCCTCGGTAGTTACAGAAACCATCAGCTTAGGTGCTCCATCTACAACAGATCTAATAATTTTGGCTTAACCAGGTCAGTCTGAGGAGGTATTCCACATCCAAGTTTGGATACAAAAATATGAAAGCCTTGAGATTGGGGCATCCCGGTTCCACTCATCTCCCGGACGAAGAGTCCTCGGGGGTACCCACTGATGCTGAGGCCTGCCCGGCGCTCATCTCACCCCTTCTAAGGAGCTTCCGAGCGGCGTCCCCGCCTCCCAGGCCCAACAACTTTCTCCTCCACGTGAACCCCATGGATAGAGGACGGCGGGAACGCGAGGGACACATCTATCCCTGCGTCGCCCTCCCCAGCTCCCGCAGCGCGGGAGGAACCAGAGGGGCCGGCAAGAAGGATTGGAAGGGCAGCAGAGGCGAGGAGAAGGCGCAGCATCCCAGCACTTTGCCTGGCGGCTGCCCCGCATCGCGAGGAGGGGAAGCATCGGCCCCTTCCCTTCCCCCGGCTCCGGCCGCCGCTGGAGCCTCCGCCCCTTCCCCGCAGCGCTACTGCCCCACTCTCGCAGCAGCGTCGCCGCTCACCTCTCTTGGAGCCGGGGCTGGGGCTGCCGCCGGTGGCTCTGGAGCTCTTGCGGGAAGCCATCGCACCTCCCGTCGGGCAGCGCAGGGGGGCGGAGCGGGAGCGCGTCGGGAGCCGCCGCTGCCGCCCGAGCCCTGCCTGCAGCGGGAGCGCGCTCGGGCCCCGGCTGCGCGACCCCGAGCGCTCCGCGGGCCCGGGCCCGACCCCGCCCCCGCCCTCAGCCAATCGCGCCAGCGAGGCGTGGCGCCCCTCGCCTCCGATTGGCGGCGGAGCGGAGAGGGGGCGGAGCGGCGGCCCGCCGGTCGCGCGCGCCCGCTGCGCTCCCCAGCCGCCGCCGGCGCGTTCGAACGTGGCAAGGCGGCCGCGAGCGGCGGCCTCTCGCGAGGGTTCGGGCGCGCGCGCGCCGCCGGGAGTGGGGGCGCCCCCGGCGCTGAGGGAGGCGAGGCGAGGGGAGGGGAGCTGGATGGTCCAGAGCCGTCCGGACGCAATCCTGTGCCGTGTGCTCTGGGCCGACCCTGCTTGAGCAGAGGTTGGACCAGATGACCTGCTCTGGTCCTTTCCAACCTGACCCATTCTGTGACAGATTCTATGGAACAGCTTGTCAAACCTTCGAGGGAGCGCCTTTGCAATCAACAGAGTGAAAAGGTTTTGAAGTTTTTGCATCAGACGATGAGTTCCCCAACGAGGCTTTTTGTTTGGGTCTTTAAAAATACTTTTAATTAACTGTGATAAAATAAACTTCTTTTTTTTTTTTTTTTTGGATGCCTCTTGGTACCGATAATTCAGTTTGAGACTGGGTTAAATACCAGTTTGGCATGGCACTAGAAGTCTGAAGGAAAAAAGCAAAACCAGCTTTGAGTCCTGACCATAAATACAGAGTTTTGAGTCAAAACAAACAGTTTTGCAAATTCTAAAGTTTTGCAAATGGATGTGTGGAGAAGGAAGCCTTTCCTCAAATCAAAGGTCACCGCTGTGTTTTGGATAGTAATGCCATGAAGCTAACCAGAAACAGTAATTTACTGGAAAGCATTAATCAGTATTTTTAAATGGGATTTGCATTTAGATGCGTAGTGAAATAACATGATATCAGTGTGGGCACACTGATATCGCTTCAGACAGGAGAAGTAAAAGCAACTAGTTTTGGGAACATCAAAAATAGTGAAGCCTGCATCTTGATATCTCTCATGTGGGTTAATTGGTATCGAGTACAGCTGAGTATCTGAACTTTTCGCTTGGTTATGGCACTCTACCAGAATCTTATTTCCACATGATGTGTTAGTACTTAATATTTTTTGAGATGCTTCCCTTTTGTTTGGTGAGACTAAAGCTGCTGGACAAGTTTGAAAGCTGCTAGGGAGGAGTAGGCGTACACATGACTGTGTAGAATTTATCATTTCAGCAAATTGGAAAGTACAAGTCAAGGAATAAATTGTCCTAAGAAAAGCACAAAAATTAATTATAATCTGGTACTGAGATTTCTGAAAATACAATAATCAATAAAAAATTGATGCATGACTGTACTCTTACAAGTAGCCAATTGAGACAACAGCTGTTAATGGTTAATGTGGGACACAGTTCCCTGAAGCTATACTAATGGAAATGGCAGCTTGGTAAGAAAAGAGATGCTGAGAACATTGAAGCCACTGGACAGGCAGGGACACTTAGAAGGATATTGCTATTGTTATACTGTGAATGAATTTTTTGGCTTTAAATGGACTGTGAAATTCCTTACTTCTGTTTACTTTGGCACACAGCTGCCAGCATTTTGTAATTCATGTATTCAGTACCTGCTTGTACACTCTTCTGCCCAAGAAGTCTCCCTTGCAAGATTAAAATATACTCCCAGAGGTTCAAATGCTCATGCAGTATTGTATGTTTATGCTGCTCACCATCCTTCTGCATGGTCTTGTCATTTGGAGGTTTCTGTTGATCTCCTATAACATCAGGACTTTTCCTCCCGGTCCACAGGCAACTATAAACTGAAGAGTAATGTTAGATAAGAGGGACTTTTGTCTTCTACTTATCAGAGAATGTTTTTCTTATATTTCTGCCTGATATCTCTGATCATACATTTAAATCTCATCATGATACATGGTTTTCAATGAAGCAGATGTTCAGATTAATTTGCAGAAAGCAACAGGCCTCATTTTCCTACTGGAATCACCTGAGCACAGTTCATGTACAGGCTATGGGATCTGTGTTGTGCCATTGAAGAAGCTTAGGATAGCTTGATATCAGTTCTTTTGGAGAAAGTAAAACCTGATTTGATTTAAATTTGCCAGGATGACTGTTGCTACAAGTGATATGACAGTGCCTTCTTATCTGAAATATAATGAAAATTGAAGTGAGCAAAATGTCGTTTTCGGGAAAGATGACAAAGAGAAAAGCCAACAGTGTGGGTAGTTAAAAGTGCATGTGAATGGCTCGCCATTTTTTAATCTGCTTAGTTGTTTTAGAGCTACATGTTTGGTACATTGTTAGGGTGTGCAGGAAACCACAAAAAGATAAATATCAGCTTTGTTTGTAAGAGAAAAAGAAACAGGACAGAAAAAAAAAAAAATGTACCAATTGGTTGGTAAGGCAAAGGCAAAAGAAATTAAAGCCATAAACCCCAGAAGTAATAAAAACAGGAGGGCAGGGGTTAAGAGAGGGACCACACAGCGGTCAGTTGGAGTCTTTCTGCTTGTATCAGGCTTTTTAAAAGAGAAAATAAAACATCTTTTCTCTTGGCAAGAGTCACATTTACTCTCATTCCAAACTGTCCTAATGAATCCTTGTTGAGACTACAGTTAAACTAAATTTAAATTATACTGCATATCCTAAATCATTGTATTAAAAGAATACCACCAATTAATGAGCCCTGCTTGGAAAATAAATGCATGTTTTTGCTGTGCATTTTGTTTCCATAAATACCTTTGCATTAGTGCAGTCACAGCTGTTTTGCTGTACTGATTCATTCAAGCACAGTGACTCTTCTGTTTGACATAAAGAAACACATCCAAGGTGATAAGCAGAAGCTGCAATGAAACAATTACAGAAGATAATTCAGTGTCTAATATCCTAATTTCTTAAGGAACTGCAAATATGTGACCTGTCTTTAACAGTGAAATGAGTTCCTGAGTGAAAAGTATTAATATGAAAGAATGAGTGGCATCTCCTTAAAGGAACCAGTAAATTAGGCCTATATTTTTCACTTCCTGTATCACAGCTAAATAAGAAATTTTAAATCCCCCTTCACCTGTGCCATAATCAGTGCTATAGTTTTCTGCCTATTTCCGTTCACAGTTTTTCTCTGAATTTGTCATAAAGGCATCTGTTATAGGGCTAACAGGCTATGACATTTCTTGTATGAGAAAGTATAATAATTGAAGGCTTAAAGGGTTTGTCCTCATTCTGTTGGTGTCCCTGTTATTCATGTTGGTCATTCTGACATACAGCTGTCCAATTATTTATTTCTCATTAATAAATGAATTTCAATTGATTATTAAGGAAAAGCCCATTCTCCAACAAGAGAAGAAAAACTATTTTATGTCTTAATACACTGCATTGAAAAGAGGTGGCATTAAAAATACCATACTAAAATCTCCAAGGAAGTATAATACTTTTGATTGAAAACTTAGGCATTTAGAATTTTAAAGTTTCTATTGCTTGGATATTTTTTCGTGCATTGTGAGTGAACTGTGCACCTTCCTAGCCCGTTGGAAAAGGTGTTCCCACCAGCAGGCTGTGTTTAAAAATGTGCCTTGGGTAAATACAGGGCAAAGAGGGAGATGAACAAGTTTTACTGTTTGTTTTCTGGATTATCAAGTTGACACCGGAACTGCTGATCGTTTTTCTGGTTACAGGCAGTTCAAAGAGTCAACATCCTGACATTTGTATTTATCAGCCAAATTTCACTAAGCACTTGTGGAGAAACAGATCGGATGTTTTGGGAAGAAGGGGAGAGAAGAGAAGGTGAAGAGTGTCTCAGTTATCCAAACATAAACAGCTGCATTGCCTGCGTTGATGTTCCACTTATAACTAGTTGAATCTGCAGTAAAGTAAGGTGTAGTTGAGTTGGTTATTCTTAATGAGGAAATGTCCCTTTTATTTGCTTGTTTGTTTGTTTGTTTTAACAGTGCTTCAATGTTATTATAATTGTGCATTTGTATATAATCTTAGAACATTTTCTAAATAGTTGGTGTTACTGACAAATAGAAGACATTCATTTGTTTGAGAGGTATTCAGAAGGATGTAATTATCCAGACTATAAGACACAAAGATCTTGAGATAGGCGAAGCACATCTGGTTCAGACATAACTAAAGCTGAAGTAAAGTTTGGTTTTAAATTGCAAAGGTAAAATGTAGGTCAAAAGCTTCTCATTGCTCTCAGCTCATTTGATCGACCTGGCTGAGGAGTAACTCAAATAGCATTTGGCCTTTGGTTCAGTGGTGTGACCTAGTAGTCTGGGATTTGTTACAGCATTGCTTGGATTCTGGAGGTCTTACTGCAGATTTTGCAAGGTCCAATTCAGGTAAATTGATCACTGTGAGTGTAATCAAAGCTGAGAATGAAGCAAACTTATCAGAGCAAGGTTTTTGATGTGGTGATTAGATTTTGCATAAACTGTGAAGATATTTAGAATTTGAGTGATACCTTTCGTCATGTCCCTGTGTACCAACACAGTAAAGTGTTATTTGTCCATGGCATGAGATACCTAGAAGAAAAGAGTAAACATTTGTTTGTGTACCTGTAACAGTAATGTGTATTCTTGGAAGATTGTGAGAAATAAGCCTTCAAAGGTATTTAAGCTGGAAGTCTTACCTTCCAGAAGGAGAGCAACGGAGCTCAAATGATACTACACTACAGATAAAGACTACAACAAACTAGGGTCAGTATTATTTCAATTATCTGAGATACAAATGTAATCCTCATTAGAGTGGCAACAAGGGAATGAGGCTTAGCCAGCCATTCCCAGCACATGCCATCATACGTGCCACTGAAATTAGCAGAAAAATAAGAAGGTGAAGGTACTTTCCTGGCAATGTACTGCCTACTCTTTTCAAGATATCTGAATTGTTTAGCAAAAGCAGGAAAAACTCAAAAAGGTCTGTAGCCTACAATTGCATTTGGTAAAACCACTGGAGCAAAAGTAGTGATATTAAAAGATCTATCCAATTAGCAGAAATTTCTAATCAGAAGCTCTGGAGTTTTGCTTGTTTAAAAAGCAAAAACCTCTCTTGGCCATAAATTAGGATTCTTAAGCTTGAAGAATAGATGAACAGAAATAGCAATGCATTTAATAAGTTGTCCTGATGGATGATACTTTCCTGTGAGTGACTTGGCAGCTTTCCAAAATCATCCTGGATTATTCTTATGAAATCAGCCATCACCAATAGATGTTTACCCCAGATGCTGTGTTTGAACTAGTCTTGTTAGTTCACACTGTCTAATAAAATAATTTTGTGAATTTTTCATGTTAGGAAAGACAACAAATTGTCCAAGGAGCAGCAGGATATCCTGTGCCTAAATTACTGGATATTTGTTTCCTTTGTCTCCCTCAACTCTCTCCCACCTCCACTTTAGTAGCCTCCCATCTTCCTCTGAGAATTGTGATCATCCCTGTGGATTCAGGTAGTGTATACTGAATGACTGCCATGCTCTGGCCGGCACATACTTGCTGATTAGTCATCCTGTTGGCAAATTAAAGAACCGAGTCCTCTCTAGTGAACTTTGTATCTTCAGTTATAAATAAATAACTCTCAAGTGTATTTAACATATGTAAGGTTCTGTGGCCTTAAGAGGCTTTTACATACTCAGTTATTCCAGAAAGAAAATGAAGAGACTTCACTTAACTGTACTTAGAAAAAATTAAAAACTGAAAGCACTTGCAAAAAAATAGGTGAATAGGTAGTATTGTTTTTAAAAAGAGCTGTAATTGATAGAGCTTGCCCTGTAGAAAGCTTTTTCAGTCCAGGCCACTTGCTTAGGGATCCTCCACAGCTAGCGTCAGCTGTAGTAGTCTGGCTGTAGTAAAGGGGCAAGGCAGCAAACAAGATGATGCTATTCACTTCAAAATTACACATTTCAGTAAACTAGAACTTATCAAATGCTAGAACTCTGTCATGTTCTTTCTTTGCAAATAATTCTGTGGGGAGTAACCTGTAGCATGAGCTCTTACACTTGAGAGTTTTTCCCAGCCTCCAGAAACTGCTTCTGCTTAGGCTAAGCACACCCATGTACCAAAAAACCCTCAAGAAATGGGACTTCTTGGTATAGAGACAAAGTCTTAGATTTATCAGTTACTGCTAGCATTTCTAAACCCTCACCTGGTCCTTCATTTTACAAGGTGAGGGAATTACAGCTTAAGGTTGCTGTTTTCATGAAGCAAAGATTCTCTCCAAGCCTATTTCACTTTTCAGTGAAGAAATGTAACTTAATCATAGACTCTTGGCACACTGAATAGTCTATATTCATTAGGTAAGTGACTTTTAGTAATAAAATATTCTGTTCATTAATCTTTGGAGCTTGATGATGTGAGTAGTATGTGGACAGATCTGAGAGGAGTTGGTCTAAAACTCACTGTATTTCATGACTCTTAATATGGATAATGAAATTTCTTCATATTTTCTGTCTGGTTAGCTTTTACTGCATGACTGTAAATAATGTATTTGAATTCTTCTTTTTTTTTTTTTTTTTTTTTTTAAATTGTGTATTTTGTAAGCATTCTGCAATGAGCATTCTCTGCCAGCTATAATCCTTCCATTAGATCTTCTTCAGTTTTCCATAGGTATGTCTTTCCCTCTTATTGGAGCACTTTCAAGAGTGGTTCATTTTGCTATTTGTTTACATAGCCCCAGGGGTTTTTGTTTGTTTTGATTGGTTGGTTTTTATTATTTTTTTTCCCTGTGTGTGTCACTATATTTTCAGAATTTTTTTTTAAAAAGATTACTGGATTGGTAAGATTTATTCGTGATTGCACTTAATGACAAGTAAAAGCCAATTTTTGCTAAACTTTTCAAACTGAAAGAGCAATTACTTCATTTATTTCAAGTAGTTAGGCATGCTAACTCTTGTTTAGGTGCAGCCTAACTTTAGAAAACACTTAGCAGTACCAAGCATTCAAGGCAGCACTATAAATCTTGTTCCCCCTCAGTGAGAGGATGGGGATATGTATAATCAAAATAATAAAGCGTGTGACACTGAAATATGTGACTTCTTTTGTTTGACATGACACAGCCAAAACAGGTCTGTTTGCAAGCAACCTGGAAGCAATGTCTTTTACTAAATACAGGTAAATAATATTTACTGTGATAAAATATGTAAATTATAAAAAGAATGTGTGTGTATGAAGCAGTCTGAACTAGGAAGGAACGAAGGCCAAGTCCAAGAGGCAACCAGGGTGGGGAGTGGGAACAGGAAACCAGAATCCCTGTTTGTTAAGAGCCTGTTTGCATAAAGTCTCTGTGGTACATTGAGTTGCCAGCTGCCAGACCCATCTGGCAGGTATGAGTGAGTGTTTTCCTCTGGGGAGCAGGTAGTATTCACCTTACAATATGGGTATATTGTAGGTGTGGTGGTCATGTATCCTGTAGATTATGGGGAGAGTCTACTTTGCCATGAAAGTGCACTATCATTCCAATGGAACATTTTCTGGTTTGTGGCCATGGAAGATCACCTACATTTGAAGGGTTATCATTCATGTTTAATAATTCAGATGACTCTGAACTTCAAAACTACTCCTATTTTCATCTGATTAGTCAAGCTAGTCAAATTTAAGACAAAGTCCAGGGAAACTAACATTCATAACAGCAAGTTTAAAAAGCTAAAAAGCTCTTCAGGTAGATCTTTTAACATTACACATGCAAAAGTTCCTGCATTTTTGTGGGCCTTCAACTTTCATTCCCTTGCTTTCTTTGTGTGGAATGGAGGCAGGATGCCAAGTTCTGTGTATTACACAGTGACAAATAGCAGACTGGAATTCAGAGCATGAGTAGGTCCCAGCTCCATAAGCTGACAGATGCCTGTCATTTTTCTGACATCTGACTTTGCATATCAGGATTAAAGTTATTGTTTCTCATCAGTTAAGATGCTGACTTCATTTGCCCATATGTTGGATTTTATAATAAGCACTGGTATACTTTCTTCCATATTCTCCTTTCTTCTTCACACTCTTAAAACTCTTGGCCACAAAAAAAAATTAGCCCATGGTGAGGTCTGGTGCACTGTAATCATTAGGATGGTACTGTTTCCTTGTACTCCTTGGCTGCCCATTTATGGTCCTCTATGCTGACTTACAGGATATGTTCCTTTGCTGGGATGGGGATCCTGTCTTTTATTGTGATGGTAGAGTTCTTCTATCTTAGCTGCTACAGCAGTATGAGTGAGAAACAGCTGAATGGGGCAATTCTAGCAACAGAAGCTGCCCTTTGTTACTTTTTTGTTTCTGTGTGAAATTCATAAGCACAGCTCCTATACTGGCTCCAAGATAGTGTTGAATGGCACATAGAGCTGGATCATACCAACTGTAATTCTCTTGGTTTCAGTAAACTTTACTGATTTACCTATGTGGACTCTCTGGCTATGGGCCTGTAGCCCTCAAATTTTGTTATCTGTTTGGAACGTACTTGCCTGTGGATTCTAAGATCAAACTACCATTAAATCTTCATCTTGGTTAAAGACTTTTAATTCTGATGCTTTCTCCTCAAACTTCTTGCTATGTATTTCTCTCATGCAAATTCATTTTTAGTGTTAAAATTTCCACTGACTTCCATTTACAAAGTCATTCTTTATCTTTCTGAATTTATCAAGCTACTTCATTCTTTGTAGTAAGGTGTTTTACAAACTGTGCCATTATCCATTGGCAGTAGATGGAAGGCAATGTTGTGAAGGTCCAATTACACTGCACTGTGAGACTTCACTGCAGATGTACAGGAAGATAGTAATATGAAACTACAATACCTATCACAACACATTAACTAAAGTAGTGAATTGCTGAGCCTAATGTTGTAAAAAAGATATCGTATTTCAAGAACCTGTTTGCTTTACTCATGACTGGCTACTAAAATGGCATTAATGTTAATTTAGAAAAACAGCCTGTGAACCTTTTGCATGCTGGTATGTTTGGAACAAAATGTTTCATTAATGGAAAGGTATTTGGACTTGGAGATGGAGCTGAGAAGGGTGGGGATGCAGGAAAGGGACAAGTGAGAAGAAGTGACAAGTACAGTTAGGGTAAACATGACCCAAACAAAATTTTAATTGCTTAAACCCAAATGTACTTTACTAAATTGATTCAACTGTCTTTAATTGCATTTTTATAATATCTGACTGTAAGCCATAATGTGGGTGTCAAGTGGACATTACCAGAAGAGTACAAGATAGCAGAGTTTCTAATATGAAGAGCTTGCTCTGCGTGGGGAGGATGTGTCCTAAGAACTAAGAAAAGGAGTAGAACATCCCCACACCTAATATTAATGTAATTCTGGCAAACATGTTGTGTCCAACATGATCTTGGGGAAGAGATGGTTATTGTTTGAAAGGAGAAAATACTGAGACATTAAGGGGAGTATGGAAGGCAAAGAAATGGCATCTGAGAAGTTCACGTGCAGTGGAGCTGAGAAGAAAGGAAGATTGATGGCACTGTGCTTAGTTAATCTAATCAAAAGTATTAATAAGCAGCTAATTAAGGATTTGGACTTTGATGATCCTTTTGGGTCTCTCCCAACTCAGGATATTCTGTGATTCTATGAATTAGTATTTCATTAGACAAATAGATCCATCAGTGGCAACAGTGGTCTGGCTAGAGGATATTGCTATAACAAAAAGGCAAGACAAGCAGTCACCTGCCTACTCCATAAGTCCATGGTGTTTCTCAGCATCATTTCCTATCACAAATGAGAGCAGCCTACAGGTGATGGATTAGCCCCACAAGAGAGCTGAGTACATGTTTTGAATCCCTAATTGTGTAGCTCCTCCACTTGTAGTATCTGAGTATGGACCAGTTAAATTTGTTTCTCTTCATAGTAGGCTGCCACTTCCATTTGGATTAATGAAGAAAAAGAGAATAGAGTTGCACTACTGTAATTCAGTAACAGAAATGGGCTGAGGTATCCCATCAGGGAGGTTTAGGACCTTGCTCTCTGTGAAAGCAGGTGAGGGTCTGCAGTTTTATTTCTGTGAGAGGGGAAATGGTGTTTGCATCTCTACTGGAAGACCACTCTTGGCCAATGGGAAAACCTGCACAGAGATCAAGTCAAACTAAAAAATCTCCTTTGCATACTTGGAGTGTCATTCTTTAGGTGGTTCTGCCCACTTTTATCTTTGCTTTATCCCAGGATCCTGTAGTGAAGGTAGCGTACCTTGAGACATAATGAACAAAGTGAATGTCTTTGCTGTCACCTTCATGTCTTCTTTCAGTGCAGTCCACTCTGGGCTCTCTCTTTTGTCTACATTTTGTTATTCCAGAGGCAGGATAATAATAAAATACCACCTTTTTGTTCGTACAGTATATAATAGCTCAGGTTCAAACAGTTTGTATTCAGTCCTAATGTATGAGTTTGTATGTGGTGGTTTTGTGTGTGAGCTTAAATATGTGTTTGCATATCTGTTTATTAAAGCCTTTCTATAAACAGACAATTGATAAAAATGTTCTCATAGATGTTCACAAGTTTTAAAAATAATGCTGAAGAGTTTATTTTGACCTACATATGCCAAGGTGTGTCTTGGAATATTTTCCATCCCATGCTAGCCTATTTTGCCAAAGGAGGAACTTGTCTTAAGTTGCAATTAGAATAAGAAGAGAAAGTAACAGATGAAGTATTCTTTTTATTTTATTATTAGGTTTTTTTCCCATTTCTTTTCTAATAGCTGTAAAATAAATGAGCTTCCTGGACTGATTGCAAGGCTGGCCCTTCTGCTTACCCCCATATCTGAGTATCTGGATTTTCACTGGGGGTTGCCAGTAGCAATATGGAGGCTCTGGGGAGTAGGAGGAACTGTTTACTTTATGTTGTTATTGAATTATGTGATTTGGTCTGAGGAGTGTTTATTATCTTGTTTATGTATTATTGAAACCTTCAAAATATTATCAGTGATGCCCACAAGCATTGAAGGGTCACTTTTAAATCATGTTATCTAGTAAGTATAATCAACTAAATAGTGTAAAAATATATATGTGCAAGTTATAATCAAGGAAGTCTTCCGTATTTTTTATATATTTGAATAACTTTATGATGCTGAGTTATTTTCCTGAGTATAAAGCAATGCATTTTTATTTTGTATAACAGGCATTTGCAGTGCCTGGTGGACCATGAAAATAAATTGGAAGTAAAATATTTAATGTAAATGAAATTATCTTGGAAGTCATCTGCATATTGAAATACACTGTATAATAGGACTTTATTATTTTTCACCAAAGAATACGATAACAGTAAAAGATAAGAGGACAAGATTTAGTATACAGAATCAGTTCTGTTGTACTCCTAGTCTAGAAATAGTAATAAGCCTCTACTCAAGGAAAAGGTTAAAAAACAAGTATCAAGATCTATGCTACAGAGAGCCTGCTGCTCAGGACTGCACATGTGAGGAAAATTCCTTTCTAATCTTTGTAGGTGATCAGGTTATGCCCTGGCATGGGACTCTGGAGTGCTCACATTACCTTCAGCTGGCTCAGCAAGTGACTATTCTTGAGTTGCTGACAAATCATCCAGCCCCTTATAATATCCTGCAATCTGTATGTGCTGTATTCATGTCATAGGGAATGTAATGTACTAGTATAAATCCCTTTTATGTTAATTGTTATGTCCTTTAGTTAGAAAGGTGATTACTTAGAATTTTGCAAAGCATATCTGTTTTCATTAAGAACTTCATAATTCTCTGAAAATGCAGCTTTTCTTTCCCTAGAGAGTAATATTCTTCTATTCATTTTCTACTCTGGGAATATTTTGATATTCTGCTGTCTTTATTTTTGGTCTTTGCTTCTGTCAATCATTTACTTATTTTAAACTAATCTAAACCAAAAAATGCTAAATGTTTTCAAGAAGTGTGTAAATCAATATGTTCAATTCTTCTGGGCATTAGATGCATCAGAGCTGGGATGGAAGATTAACTGTTTGTCACCAAAGGCAAAGGGGGGAGCAACCTACTCTGTCTAACATAATTACATAAATCATTCTGTAATTTATTCCTAGTTGCACCCAGTACTGTTTTCTTCCTGCTTTGGATCTTCTTGCTAAGTTAATATTTTGTAATAATGATAGTACAAACATAAACGTTATTATTTGTTTCAGTGTTGAGTCATCCTGACATAATAGGCAGGGAATTATGAATTGAGGATGGTATTTAAGTTTGACAGTATAACTTCCAAAGTTCCCTTCCAGCCACAGTTTTTCTGTTATTTTGAGGAAAGCATCAGTAGTTCTGTCCAAGAAACCAGAAAAGGCTCTCTGAAAAAACAAGAGCATGTCTAGAATTCTTGTTCCACATCTTTCATTTTGAGGTCCGTGGGATCCTATAGGCTTGGGCTGGCATGGGGCCAGGCTGAAATCGTTACTGCAGCAGAGAAGGGACTTTCCTTGGCTGGCTCAGGAAGAAGAGTTGTAGTTGCCAGATGGTAATACCGAGCTGATTTGCAGGAAGAGTCCTCTCAAGTGTAGCTGTGCTGCAGTACAGAGAGTTCATGCTTTCTCTTACCCAAACAGGCAGCACAAATCTGAACTCCACAAACCTGGCAGCAATGGCAAGGTTTGTGCCACAGAAATTAATCATGCCAAAGCACTTTGAAGCAGAACTGTGTGATACATGTGTTGCTTGACTGAAATATGATATGAAAAAAGAGCCAATTTGAGATAATGACTCTGGACCCATAGGTACAATTCTTTTGTGGCTAAATTTTATCTCAGTAAACCTGATAGTGTTAGGAATAATGGTATGAACGTACTTCTGTTACATGATAGATTTTGCTCCTTTTATTGAGTGTATTTCTCATCGATGTGCATGTTTAATAGAAATACAATTGTGTGTCTTCTTTCCTGACACTTTATCATATGTACTATCAAATCTCAGTTTTTCAGAGGTTGGATAAGCAGAAACATAGTAAATGTACTTAATGAACAAGCAAATCCAGCAAACTGTAATACAGGATATGACTGGAAAAAGGAGAAATCTTCATTGACTATGGAAACCAGAGAACATCTAGCTGAGCCAAACTGATAGGTGTGGACAGTGAAGGTGTGGCTGCACTGTTTTTGGAACATGGCTGGCCTGCATGAGGCAGTTTAGATGACTCTGCCTCCAGTAATGTGGTTGAGCCACCTCCTAGATAATGTGGATATAAAGTGACCAGAGATGTTCTTTACAGTTGGCTGTCGAGCAAAAATGTATCTCCCTGCTCACAAAGCCTCTCTGGACTTGAGAATAAAGAGAGGATGACCAGGGAGATGGTTTAGCTTCTCAGATCCAGAAGCAAAGGCCTGATTACCTGGCTGGCCTGTATGTGCCTAGAGGTACAAAGCAGATTTGACACAGTAGTGTTATAGAGAAAATTTAATACAAATAGGATTGGAATAGGATAGACCTTCTTAAGTGTTATTTAACCATAGCACCTGTATTAACAGCGAGTAGCCATAGGAGGACGGTTGCAGTAGCATGAAGATTTGGGGCCACTCAGAACTCTGTAAGCTATACTCAGAAGACTGCCATAAATGAGAGCAATTCCTAACTCACTGTTTGTATAGATGAGCACCAAAGAGCAAGTTCTGCTTTTGTGCCAAAATAAAGCAGATACAGTCAGGTCACTCAATGGAATGTGAAAAGACCTATAAAAGACAGCACGTAAGATCTGCACAGTAATACCTGCACATATCTCTGCTGACTCAGCCCTTGTATTTAAAATGCCTCATCTCCTTTTAGAGAGTACACTTTAGTCCGAGTCTTTTTTGAGAGTCTATTTTGAGTTGCCATACTAACAAAAAAAAAAACTAATTGTAGTCACATGTTTTGTATTAGTAGAAAGGTTTTAAGTGGGCCTGTTGTAAGCATAGGGATAAAAGGTCAGGGTTTTTTCTGAGATATAGCTCTCTATGTGATGTTTAGATTCTAGAGTCAATTTGCACTGCTTTAGATCATGTCAGAGGAGAATCTTCTTGCTGAGAAGTGGCACAAAGTGCAGAGATGCAGTCTGACCTAGTAGGTTCACAAATACAGTTCAGCATTTCACAGACTTAGCAGCTCAGTGTTGAAGACGCTGTGTGTATAAATGAGCTTAGCACAGTTCCTGAGCTAATGAGCTCTGACTCTTGCTACTGCACGATAACTGGGGCACAGAGCTGCACTAATGCAGCTTTGTTGCTCTGTGGCCTGGGGCTGGCTCATTGTTCTCAGATTCCTACAAGAATGCTGGGCCCACACCATGCTCAGCAGTCAGAGCCTGTTGAGGTGTCTGCTCCTGTGAGTGCAGAGTGATTTGGGAGGTTGTTTCCAGTTTCTGCTCTTTAGAACTCCTCTAGTTCCAAGCTACTTTTTGGGAACCAAGTGGAGTGTTTTTCAGGCTTCTGATTTACCACCATTTGCTGAAGAATAAAATTACTTTATTCTAAATAAATATGAGTTCAAAACACCATAATGGATTCTAAGAGAGTGACAAAAACTGATATAAACAGCTGACATAGTTGGGGATTTTTTTGGGTTTTAGGTGGGTTTTTTCCCCATGGGTTTCTTACGTTTTTTTTGTTTGTGTTGTGGGGTGTTTTTATTTTTGTTTTGGTGGTTATTTTAATTTTTTGTCTGTGGGGTTTTTTTGGTGGGTTTTATTTTGTTTGGTTTTTGGCATGTTTTTTGTCTTTTAATTCTGTTATCGGATGCATGAGTGTGCCATTTTGGCAAGGTGTCATTTTCCAGTTCATTGCTTTGGAATGTCATGTGAGAAATGTGCATTCGCATTACAAGTCACTTTAATGGGTAATTGGATAAATGCAATTTAATGAGAGAAATTATTTTTTTAATCAATGTTTATGTAATTCATCTGTCAAGAAATTACCCTTATGCCATAATATTAAAAGAGACAAAATAAGATAACGAGATGAATAAACTATCACATACTGAACGCTTGTGTTAGATATGCTCTTTCCTCTTTTCTGTTGTGTCTGTCAGTAAGGCTTTTGCAAGAAAAGAAAAACATAATGGGACAAGTGAAGGTTTAACAGAGATTTCCAGTTTGCTTCAGTCCAGATTCAGACAGTGGCCTTTGGGCTAGAAGAGTCCAGTCTGTCTTCTATCTGAGACTCAGAACCCTGATGCAGATGCCAAAGTCCTGGTGTACAGAACTTTCCCCACAGCAGAGTCCTAAAGAATTCTGGGTTTGCTAAAAATGTTCTGCTGATGCATTCAGGTTTCTGCTTAAGAATGATTTATATGGTTTTCTTAAGAAACTACCTTAGGGCTACATTGGGATTAAAAGAAGGAGGAGGCTTGGATTCATTTTGCATGGTGTTGGTGATCTGGGCTGCTTATAGTCAAAGATCAGAAAAAGACTTCTCAGAATGCAGAAGATTTTATCTGGGATGAAGATGAGTGTTGACCATGGACTGACAATGAGGACACTCTGGTAGAAGAAGGTATTTGTCAGTCTGTACGATCACTTTTGGCTCTCAAAGTGGAAGAGTTACAAAGGGCTTTAGCAGGCAGTGGGTACTCTTCATGGGACAGGCGCTGAAATCTCTGAGTTGTGTTTGCATTCACAGGTACATTCTGTGCTCTTCTTACGTAGTATAAGACAGTGTTTAATCTATCACCTGGGTTTTATTTTTCCTCCAAGGAATTTTAACATCTCATCTACTCTCAAGTACCTTACTGAGACCTGAGACACTACCTGGGGAATTAGTCTTTTGCCTCTATGGCATCTTATTTACTCTAGCTGCACATGTGGTTACTTTTTAGGACACCTACATAGCGCTACTTACTCTTTTAGTAAGAGTATGATTGAAATTTCATTTATTTTGGAAAAAGAAAAGTACCTTGCTCAAGACTATTAATGAAGAGCTTTTTGATATATTATTTAGGATTCATTAACATAAAATATTCACCTCTTCTCCTAACAAAATGTGGAGCTTTGGAGAAATGCATAAAAACATTATAGTGCTATTAAACAGTCTCTAAAGAGACTAAAGGAGAATTAACTTTCATTTTTCATGGTCTATTTAGAAAATTGAGAAAACACTAATAAGTTATATTTTTTCACATATAACACAGCTGTTATTTGTAGTATGGACAGAGATATTTTTTCGTCATTTTCAAAAATATGTTAGAAGTTAATATCTTCTTTTTATCCTAATTATAAGATAAAAGGCACATAGCCAAAACTTCTTTTGTGTTAATTTTTCAGTTTTTTGCTAGTTACTTGATTGTGAAGTTTTTGAGAGTAATTACAATCATACTGGTTTTCTGCTGTGGATATGCTTTGTCTCAAATGAAGTAAAAAATATAAATCAAATTTTAAAGTTGTACATTTGCAATTATAATTCCATAAACCTGCTCATTTGTTTTCTAGCCAACCTAATCCAGGTTAGGGGTTAGAAAACTTCCTGAAGTTTTTCTGAAGATATTTCTACCTAACAGCAATACTCAATTTGAGGCTGAGGAAAAGTGTGATTTTCTCTTTGCCATTTTAAGCTCCTGCTGAGTGCCTCAAGGTTGCAGACTTGGTATCTCCTGAACCTCCTCTTGCTCTGACTCAGTTCTTGCCCAGGTTCAGGGGATAGCTAAGAGCCTACCACCACCTTGGGGTGAGGCAAGCACTTGAGTGAAGTGTTGGTGGAGCCTTGCTGTTGAAGCACTGAGAGCATAACACAATGGCTACAGCAGTAGTGTACTGCTGCAGTCATGCAGCACAACACTGCAGCATTAATTGGAAAGCATTCATTTCAGTGATAGCTCTGAAAGCAATCTCTGTCCATGCCTTTCTGTGCTTCCTTAACAGGCAGCACCAAGGCAGAAGAGTGCCCTGAGTTCCTACTGAGTGATTCAGCACTTTTGAGTGTCTGTCTCAGTGCTATGTATACAGAGAGCTCATTAATATGTGTCTTTTCAGGGTATTGTTTGTCCTTTTCCTGGTCGTACAAGTACAATGCTGCTGTTCCTATGACTTCTACCAATTCCCGATCTGTGCATAAGTTTAAAACTGCCTGCAGCTTCCTCAGTAGAGGGAAATTATTATGCAGTGACATAGAGAATTTAAAACTCAATAATACTTCTGGAATAGTACCCTGTTATGACTTACTCCAGAATACAATGGCCTGCAGAGCCCCATTGAGGCTGTTGCAAAATGGCTTTTACTGCAGCATCTGGTTTTGGTCAAGCTTCTTGTGTGTTGCAGGTCCAAAGGGACTGTGGCCACAGCCCTCTGGGCGAGAGTGCAACTTTACCCTCATTTCACAATATTTTCTGTGGGAGTTCATAGCACACAACTGACCCTGTCATTCACTTGTTCTAGTATTCCCCTGTCTCTTCTTAAAAAAAGCTTCTTGTTCTACTAATTATCACCAGATTATTTTGAGTAATATAATGTCCTCCTTTGATTTTTTTGATGGCAGTTGAAACTTGAAACTTCCAATTTTTTAAATTATTATTTTTATCTTAAATCCTGTAAATGTTATTATTGTCAGCAATTTAGGAAATATCTTGTAGCTATTTTCAGATATACTGTATTCTTCCTGGGAGTTGAATTGCTCAGTCACTATAAATAGAAATTTTGTGTTGGACAGCTAAAAACTCTACAGATAGTGAAATTCTCTCGGAACCCTGGATGAAAACATGCGGGAGTCCTAGAGAAATTCCCATAATTAGACAACAATTTTGACTGACAATTTTCAGTTCCTGGATATTTGAAGTTGTTTGGGCTGTAGAAACATTTCTGCTTTTTTTTTACCCTTACATGGAGGCTCTTTTAGTATCATGCAAAGATAGTTGTATCATGCAAAAATATGATTGTTTGAAGATGGAAGTACTGTAATTACTGTAATTGTAAGAGCCGTTAACCTAGGCATTCTTACCAGACTTCCAAATTATATAATATCAACTATGCTGTAAACTAGGATGAGGAGTAGACAGAACATTAATACAATTGACAGGCATTTAATATAAATACTAAAATAAAAATACATTAACCATCTGAAGTCTATAAAATACTTTCAAAGTCTTACATCATTTTCAGTGTCATGTGCTTGACACAGTATTCCTCAGGAGTAAAATTCCTGACCAGTCAAGTACATACCAAGAGGGATATGTGTAAGACTATTTCAATGATGTGCTATTTTTACAGCATACAATGAAGCTGCTTCTCACAAATACTCAGATTTCACTGTATTCATGTGGGGTTTGCAAACCTGATTCTAGGAGCACTCTGGACTTTGAGTATCATGTACCATGTTTGCAGATTTGTTTTTATCTGCTAGTATCTTGGACATATTACTAACTTACAGTGGTTAAAAATACAATTTCCTGGTTGTATAGCATGTTCCTCTGGAAAGCAGCTTTTTAGGAAGCACAGCACAGGAATCTAACCCAGCAACTCTTGTGAGAATTCCTGCTTACTCTGAGAGGATAAACCCGTATTAGGAAGCACATTTATTCTCTGTAAAGGACTAAGAATTTCAGGCAATTTCCTTACTGCTCATTAGAGGTCAGTAGTGAAGCACGGTGGAAGAGTAGAGCAGGCAATTAAAGGACATGGTCCCTTCTGTTCAGGATCTGAGGCAGGAAAAAAAAAAGTCTGGTTTCCAGATGTAGAATTTAATCATAATCTCTTAAAAGAAATTTTGTGTAAAAATGAATGAATATATAGTTTATGAACACTGGATAAAACATAAAAGTAATTAAGTCCTTGGTAATATTTATTTTATGTTTTAGTAGAGTATCCAGGAATTGAATGCATGCTAGATGATTTTGTAGGCAAGCCCAACAGATTTAAATTACAAACTAAAGGTGTAATAATTATCTCAGTATGCCTCCCAACAGGGATATGTTATGTGAGAGAAAGCCAGATTGCTGCCTTAAGGACAGTGACTGTCGTCTTCATTTCTGACTGATCAGTGCTATTGAGACATGGTGAGTACCATCTTAAAGTTTCAGTTTTTATGACCTCTGTTGTATTTTGTGCATGTCAAATCACAAATGCCTGCAATGTAACTCTCTCTTGGTCACTGATGGCCAAGGACATCTGATCTTCCAGTTTCAATATGTACCATTAAGACCCATCTCCCCTCTTCTCTAAGGCCCATTATGGCTCCAACACAAGTCTCACCACTGTTAAGACTTCATTGCCTCCTACCAACTTTTTTGTCAGCACTCTAAAATAGTAGACTCCAAGGAACTAACAGTTCATATTGGTAAAAAGGGTGAAGCAGTTTAACAGTTTAAAACCAGTGGTCTTAAGCATTCTTGTAATTTACATAAACTGAAAAAAATTCCTTTGCAGTCAGATGACTATTTCAGAGTAAAGAATCACTGTGATTTTCATTTTGGTCTTAGAGACAGAACTAATTGTATACTAAATCAAGTAAATTGCATATCATGCAAAGGGAGGTTGTTTTCTGGATTTAATAATGCAAAATCAATAGAAGCATTTACTGGATTCTGATGCTTTCTGAACATGGTCCGAGAGTTTTTCAAAAAACAGATTTTCAACACTCAATCTACTGTGAACTGCTGCCAAGGCAGTTCCTCATAAAACACTCCTAGCAGTCTCTGCATTTAACATCTTCCTTTCTCATCTCCTTTTCAGGTTTTGCTCAAAGCTTCACATGAACATTTCAGCCTTTACATATAAGAATAAAAATCCCAGTCAGCACAAACATGTGCCTCTCCCTTATGGAAGTTTTAGGTTTTGATGTAAAGATAAAAAGGGTGCCCTTAAGAATCCAAAAACTTCATCCCGTGTCTTCTCCATCCCATTCTATCAGCTTGGCATGGAGCTGGGCTCTTTCCTACTGAAATCAAACAAATAGTTCTTGATAGCTTTTTCTGGAAGTTAAGATTACCTTTAAAAAAGGGAATATTCCTTTCATCAGTATCAGGGATATATACCCATCTCCATCCACTGCCCTTTCCAAGCTATCTGATTTCAGTCACATTAATCTCAAGAGTGAAAACAATGGAATCCTTTTTTTTTAGTTTTCAATATGACTTGTGTTAAACATAGCATATTAAAATCCCTAGAGAAATCAGACACTGAAAACTGATTCTTCTCTGATGGACAGCACAGAGTTACCTGTTTAGGCTGAAGTACCAGGAAATCATTAGCATGTTGTGCTTACCATTCTCATAGGAGATAGTTATTCCCAGGAACACAGACATTTTTAAAGTGAGGTGGTAAAATCAATGTGGTAAGTGAAGATCAACTGCATATTTTAAAGAATCTCAGGGACTGTATGTATAGTCAGCTTCTGGAATTGGTTCTGTTCAGTGGAAGACTGCCTAAGATGAAGATTTAATTGTGGAAGTTTTGTAGCAAGGAACTAATAAATAAAATATAAATGTTTGGGATCTGACCCAATAGATGGGCCTCAAAGGTAAGATGTAACCATACCTGGGTTTAGGGAAGTAGAGGCGCACCCGCACCCAGAAAAAAATGATATAAAATTATTTAAAGTTCTACTGCGTGTAGTGGAATTATAATGTGTATTGTGAGGCAATTAGAAAATAAATCCTTGTGATTATCATGTATTTCTGTCTCACTGTCTTTTCCTTTCTGGTGGGTAATGGCACAGTTGTGAGACTCTGTAGACTTTGCCTGAGCAAAGAGTGCTCTTAGATACTGAAAGGGCCCAATGTTTTGTAGTATCTGAATACCTGGTTGTCCCCACCATGTCTTCAAGTTCATGGGCAGAACCTCTGGGTACTGCATGGTAAGGAATGTTGGGACATCATGTTCTGAGTCCAGGCTGCTTGAGCTATGTAGCGTTTCTAAGTTAATTCAGCAAATAAAAGGCCAGGTTATCTGCTCCATTAGGTATGACCTGTATAGCCATCTAGACTTAAATTGATTTGAATTGGCATTTTGGTTCCCCTAGTCCAGGGCTTCTTTGAGGAAGAGAACAGCAGGTATAGCAGAAGAGGTGTTTTTTTCTGCTCATCAGTCTCCTTGAATGTTTGTTTTTCTTATTATTTTTTCTTCTCATGAGGACTTAGAAGCAGAAAGGTAAAAAAGTAGTTTAACATTATTCCATGATCTTTATCATGTCATGCTTTTATTGCACATGAAAGAGAAGTAACTGCAGAGTAGTATTGAGGTTTCCTACATTGCTTTAATGTAGCAAATGAGGACATCCCTAGCACTTGTCTATGGCAGCATGAAGCTGCATTTGTTTAAATTGCAGAGGATGTATGTTCAGTATTTACTCTTATTTCCTAGACTGAAGTATGGGAAAAAATTTTGCCATGCTAGATTTCAACTTCAAGAGTATTGTAACATATTTTGATCTTTTATCCTTATTTCTCTTTCACTGAAACAACGTGGAAGACCTGCTGATTAGATAGAGAATTGTAACTTCCAGGTACTGCTGCAGGTCATTCTAAAAAACTGCTCTGGCTTCCTAGGCAGTCTGTGCTTGGTTCAGTGCAATTGTACTGGTCTTCTTCCCAGGAAATGTTCCAGAGCAATGGTCTAACATAGCAATTGTGCTGTGGACCTAACTTTTCCTTACCTTCTAATTTACTGGCACTTTGATTTATGTAATATGATGTTAAAGGTGTTAAAGTGTTGAACACTCTGTTCTGATCTGAGAGCACTCTGCACTGACAAAAGTTTTTTTTTCCACATGATTTCACAATATAAAACCCAACCCAGAGAGAAAAGCAATCACATGCAGAAGAGGAATGGAAAGAAACCAGAAAGGGTATTTCTTTGGGTATCTTCCTATTTGTGTTACTATGCAACTGTCTAAGGCAAGTTAAGATGCCTAAATAAAAGACCATTAAATGTATTTTCTATTTCACTTTTTTATGTTATTTTTTTTCTGTATTTTTAGCACTAATGAGAAAACTAGCAAATTCAGCACTCTATGTTTTGCAATACATTATAGCTTTACCACGTATGGTTTCTGTCTCTAGTTATATTTCTAAAACCCTGCACAGGTCTACCCTAACTCTGTTGCCACTTTTTCATCTGTGTTCAGGGAGTTAATATGTAATACTGATGAATACTTCTGGATCAAAAATAACGTGGTCATTGCACTTTTTTCTTTCAAAACCACTCTAACTGAATATGAAGGTAGAATTTCCCTTGTGTTTATAATCAGCCTATACTCAGACTTAATCTCAGTAATTACATTTTGGAGAATAAGACACTTTTTCCCAAACTATACTGGACTTTTTCCTCTAATTCAGTAATTTAAAAGAAAAATCAGTGATTTTATATCAAAAGATACCAACTTCACACATTACTTGACAATCATCTATACTGTAGTCCTAGAAAGTTTTGTTCAGACATCTGTTATGTTGTTTTTGAAGCAAAGTATTTATCTTGGTCATCTGTAGCATCAGTATCTTGCACCATAGCAATTACCAAATGATTGTACCTTAGCCTTAGACCAAATTTCATGGTTCCCTAAATATCTGAGAAGAAGCTCTACTCTTGATGTATTTATTTGAACATTAGAGGACAAAGACTTTTTGAAAATGAAACTTTGGGGTATTGAGAACCCACACACTGTCCAGAAATATGGGGCAGTGAGAAGTAATAGGCAGTTTTGGTTCAAATTACTTTGTTAGAAATAATCAAGAGCTATTGTATTAGAAATACAATATAGTAACTTTGAAATTTAATAGCCTTGCAGGTTTTATTTGTAACTTTTACATGGCTAAGTACTGCAAAAGGATTTGGGACATAGTTGTTTTGTGTAACAAGTTCATGATGTGACTCTTATGTTACAAAGGCCTTTTCTCTGAATGGGAATTGCCACATCATCCATGGTTTCAGATAACTGCAACCTAAATCTAAGTCCTGAGAAGCTGTTAAGTGATTATTTGAATTTCAAGTAGCCAAGGAGAATCTAATCATCCTTTACTGCTTTACAGAAATAGTAATAACCCCCCACCCCACAGTTTCAGAACTGCTCATAAATTTAATTTGATATTTCAGTCAAAAGAGAAGAAAGACCAGAAAAGTTATTCTCAGTCATCTCTCTGGTTTCTGCAAAGCCAAAGCAGCTGGAGCACTATTACTGTGTAACTCATCCAGAGACCATTACCATTAGTCACATTAATGTCTGATGGCACCATTAGCTTAGGCGAACTCTCAATCAACATCCATTTAATTTTCCTTTCATGAATAATTGTTTCTGTGAAGGACAGGTGGCTGGCTCTAGCCTTGACAGAAATATGAGGAAGTTGCTCCTTCCCCACTTAAGTTTGTGGTACAGGATTAAAGACATTTTGCGTATTCTGATTTGTGATAAATACAGATGGTAAAAAAGCAGATAAAAAATAAATAATATCTAGACAATCTCAAATAATCAATAGTAAGTTACTGTGGGCTAAACTCTGGATAGTCCTGTCACAGACCCATACCATGTAGAGAGTCTTTTTTTATGGCTGTTGTGTAACCTTCTCTGAAAGCTCAGAAGTTACATCTTTGCGTCAAAGTAAGAAACTGTAAAAAAAGATGGAAAAGACAAAGTACTGTGCAGTATTCATTTACAGGCCATGCTGCAAAAGTCAGATGGCATTTTGGTGAGCAGAGCAAAGGCTACCACCTATATATTAATGCACATGCATCAGAAACATTGTCCTGGGACTAATTCTGGAGCAGAATAATTCTGACTGAATTCTTCCCCAGATCAAAATTGACATCTGTATCAGAGAGGGTGTTTAAAAGTATCTCGGTTTACACAATCAGAGCAAGCCCTATGGGCAGTTTCTGATCTGTCCTGGAGGATTGTAATTGTTGGGTGATTTGTTGCTGGATTCTGCCCTTGGGATGGGGAATTCTGATTATGTGAATAGTGTGGGGAACAGAGCTTGGAGACAAGTGCTGTGGAAAGGGACCTGTGGTCCTGGTTGATGGAATCTGAATCTGATTGATGAAAGCTGAATCTGAGCCAGCAGTGCCCTGGCAGCCAGGAGGGTCAAACATGTCCTGGGGTGCATCAGGCACAGCATCTCCAGCCAGGCAGGGGAGGGGATTGTCCTGCTCTGCTCTGCACTGGGGCAGCCTCACCTTGAGTGCTGGGGACAGTTTTGAGCATCACAATATAAAAAAGACATTAAGTTATTTTAGAGTGTCCAAAGGAGGGCCACGAGGAGCTGATGAGTCTGAATGTCAAACCTAATAAGGAGTGGCTGAGGTCATGTGGTTTGTACAGCCTGGAGAAGAGAAGACTGAGAGGAGACCTCACTGTGGTCTTCAATATCCTCAAGAGGGGAAGTACAGGTGAAGGTGTTGATCTCTTCACTCTTGTGACCAGTGACAGAACTGGAGAAAATGGGATGAAGGTTTAGATTAGATATCAGAAAAAGATATTTCACCCAGAGGATGGTTGAGCACTGAAACAAACTCCCCAGGGAAGTGGTCACAACACCAAGACTGACAGAGTTCAAGAAGTATTTGAATAACACTCTCAGGCACATGGTGAGTCTTGCGGTGTCCTGAACAGGTCCAGAAGTTGGTCTGGATGACCCTGGTGTGTTCCTTCCAACTCAACATATTCTATGATACTATGATTTCATAGTTTCAACAGTGCAAAAAGGAAACAGCATTTGACTCACCAAGCAGGGATTGACTAAAACCACATTGCTATTGAACTATGATAAACAGCCCAGATGCACTAGAACATCCAACAACAAGGACCCATATCTGAAAGGCAACAGTTGGAAGCACTCTCAGATTTTCCTTTTGAACTATTGCCTAATGATGTGTAGGGCAGTGGTAGGCAGTAGAACTCCATGTGTTTGAGAAAGCAAAAAAATAAAAGAATGCTAATACTCTTCATTTCCATTTAAACTGACCTTTCACAGACTCTCTAGGAAAGGGCTTTTCTGGCATTGAAGAACAAGGAAGTGGTGCTTACAGAGGAGCATTTCACAAATGCAAAATTCCTCCCTTCAAAAGGAAAGCATGTAAACATGATTATGGATGGTTACAGTGTCCCAGGATCATAAATAGGAAGTATGATCACATCACATCACAGCAGTACTAAAGTAATTAATATTATGAAGTTGACAAAATCTTTTTTATTAGGATATTAGTAACCCTTATGCCAAATTTCCTGCAGTGTTCCAGACAAAACTGTAGCTCTTAGGTCTGCTTTGAAGTTTTCTGCTCCTGACAGATGTGCTTTAAACTCCTTTAAGATAAATTTCTGTATTGTGAAAAGTCAAATTGGGGCCAATTTAGAATACCAGTAGAACTGTATAACTCTTTTCATTTGAATGTAAATTAACTGATAAATGCTGTTTGAGAAGGGGCAAGATTGTTCTTGATCAATTTCAAGTCTGGGGAAAAGGAATATTTGGAAAAATGATGAGAATATTTGAAGAAGTTGAAAAGTTTAATTTTGAAAAGTACAGAAATTTTATACTGTTTCTCAAAACAGTGTTTTTGCATAAACAATTTTCTAAAGTTCCACATGATAAAGCAAAATAAATATTTAATTCTTTCTGGCAATATTTATGCAGGAAGAATGTTGGGAATATTTATTTGTATTTATATGAGCTGAACTCTTTACCCACCCTATGGATTCTAAAGAACACCTAATTGGATTTAAACATGCTCTTAGAGCTAAGCATAAGTTTTAGGGACATGATGGAGCATCTTTACTCAGTTAGAACTTGGACACTGATTTTAATGAGTGGTTCTAAAACAAATTAAGGAAATATTTCAGCCTGCATTAGACTGAGTTAGTGAATAACGGCTTCAATGTGTGTCATACATACTAAGCACAGTAAGTGGTTGCTCACTTTTAATGAATGTATTATTTCTAGAAAACATGCTCCTTCACATCTGGCATTCCTGTGACTGAAACCTTTCCTCTGGGAATTTCTTCTTTTCACTAGGAAGAAGACCACTCAAAAGAATGCTCTATGTTGAAGTACTATCTCTCTGCTGTAAAGTAGATTATGAAACAAAATTTGAACTATCTCTTTGTTTGGGCCCTATGTTTGCATCCAAACATTTAAAAACTGCATTGGCTGTACTTTCTGTTAGAACATACCTATGGAAATATTTAAAAGAGTGAAAGATTTCAAGTCAGAATTAATTTACTTTTCACAATCCTTAAAACAAACCTATGGAGAAAATACAAACCCTTTTGTGATCTTACTTTTCTGCTCTGTGATTTCATTACTAGTCATAGAAATATTTCAAATTCATGAAGATAACAGATGACTGATTACTCAGTGATGCAGCAGAATAAGTCTGTTGTAACAATAATTAAAGAGTAAATGTGTTCCACACTGCCTATGCGGAGGGCATTAAATGTGTTACATGGAAGAAGCAGGCACCTTATTGATTACCAGCGGCTCCTTAATAAATTGAGATAATTAATTTCTGCTGAACATCTTGCATACAGATGTGAGTTTAAGATTACAAAAAACATTTTTAGAGTTCTGTCTTTTTTGAAGTCACATCCAATTAAAATAGCTGGGGGAAGAAAAAGTCAATTTTCTCCACTGAATATCTGTATTTCTCTTACAGCTAAATAAAAGGTTTTGGCTGGAATCAAGGACTCGTGAAATAAGACCTATGTGGACCAACCAGTAAAAATAGATCCCTTTATGCTCTGCTTTACGTGTTTCCTAACCTCTTTAACAGTTTAGTGATGAGTACACTGAAGGAGGCAAAAGTTCTCATACCCCCATTTGTGATAGCGATGGAAAGCTCTGTCAGTACTGGGGGACCAGCAATTTGTGTAAGGATACCCAATACCTGCCCCAGCACTTGGTGGGCTCTCCAGCCCTTGGGAATAAGAGTCCTGCAATATCCTACAACTGTGGCTTGCCTAACCCATGTGATTCCTGCAGAAGGAAAGCAAAATTTCATGTGAAGGTATGCTGAAAAGACATAGATTCTGGGTCTGTTTTGGTTTTTTTGGTGGACTCCTCACAGGCTGGTAGTAGCAGGTGATGTGGATACTTTTCATCCTGACTTTGCTTTGCTTTTTGTAGCTTTGAAAAACCAGATCCATGAGGAGAATCTGCTGTGTTACTCACAAAAAAGGACCGTGCTGAGAAGGGAACAATGACCACATACTCTCTGTTTACCTTAGTACAAGAGAAATTAACCCCATGCAATTCAGCATATGAGATTTGATTTTTCTCTCATCACTTTTAATATTGTCATAATCAAATATTTTGCAGATAGATTTTATGTTGATAGATTCCTTTGCACAAATGCATTTAATAGCAGCCTTGATTTTCATGTCTAGAACAGCTTCCTTGAACTTACTACACCTGGTCTTTTAAAATCATGATCCCTACAGAAACTTCAGATAACCAGGAGATAATGGCTTGACATTGAGGCAGTTAAAATAAATTAACCACTTGTAAACAAATAAATAAATAAATTTATTTAATGTATGTAATTTACAAATCTGACATGTTTTGCTTCTTTCCTTTTATATAATGCTTGTAGAAATATTTTAGGGGTTTTTGCTGCTTTGTAATTACATTTGTTCATAGAATGAAGTGGTCAGATCAATAGTCATGGTAATGTGCTTCTGTGCAGGTGCCTTTATCAAGAGAACTTTTCAGAATGGGTGTAAGTTTCTGTATACTTGTTCAGAAATTGAGCTGATATGTATAAGTACTCAGGGATTTGCCATTGCAGTCATCTTTTGTGGAAAAGTGTATTCTATAAAAATGAAAACTTTGTTTAGGAAAATTTCTGTTTTGGGAGGAAGTTTTGGATTTGAAAGAGAGCTGACATCCATTCAGTGATTTGTTTGTGGTTTTAACACTTTGCTAAGTCCTCGACACTGCTCAGAATGCTTCCTGCATGAGTACTTCAGAGGCATTTCCAGAAGATGGCAGTGAATGTCACCATGTCTGCTTAAAACATAATTCCTCTTTGCTAAATCAAGAAATCCAGCCATCAGTCTGTCTCCAGAGGCCTGACTGCCGGATTAGCCTTCAGCTGGCAAAATCTTGGCACCAAACCTTTTTGCCTTTGTGTTTGGCCTGCATTTACAAAAATATTGGTCAAAAATATTGGTCAAAAGACCATCAGTCATGAAGTCCACTTTCCAACAGTGTTATCCTCTGAGTTTAAACACATCTAAGTCTGAAAGTCCCAGAACTTAATCAATTGTAATTACTATTTAGAATTAATCACTTCTCTGAATCACTGACTTGAAAATAATTTGGAGATACTTCCCCGCACCTTTCTTGAGGTGCTACTAACTTGACTTTGAAGAGTATTTAACATTTTCAATGTCATGTCCTAATTCTTCTATTATCTTTACTTTCTTTTTGAATTTTTTTCATGAGGACCTAAACTACAAACATACAAACTCAACAACAGCTTGAGTCAGTATGTTGACCTCTAAAGTCTGCTTCCCCATGGTTTCTTTTTGTGCCCTTTGAAGTTAGGAGGAATGGTTTACATCCCACAATGACACCTGGAATATTTCCATAAAACTAGACTGTGGTAGTTGCTGTGTAAGTAGAGTCCAGAGAACAAAATGTACTGAGCTGACCAAAGAAGTAGTAAGTCAGAGTTAGGTTTGATTACAGAGGATGACCAGTATGTATTTTAATGGATTTATTTATCAAAAAACCCCACAACTTTTATCCTCAGAACTTCCTGTTTTTTAGATGTTAGTTCATGTTTATTATGTTTTGTTGTAATTTTTTGTTGCTTGAGTTTTCAGTTCTGTTGACTTACTATTTCCTTGTTCTGTTATGTCTGAGTCTATAACGTGTTTGTTCCTGACACTAGGTGTCACACTAAGAATGTTTGTTTCTAGAGAGAAACTAAATCCCAGTAAATGAGAATGTACACTTCCCAGAATGTCTGCTCAGTCTGAGTGCTTGAGGTCACTAGGAGGTTTTGCATTGATACTAGTGAGCAGAGTTTGTAGCGTTGATGCTTATCTTGATTAATTCCTTATAGAACTGCAAGACTTGGACAAAAACTGCTAATCTGGCAGTCACTTGGATGTGGTGTCCCACTCAGTGTCCAAGGAGCCAGCTAAATGAAATGTCATTGGCTTCCAGACGTTGCCCAGTCTTTTCCAAGACTTGGATGTAGATTAGATTTTCCAATACAGTATTATAGCTCCATAAACAAAAGTACAAATGAGTGGTTCTGAAAAGAAAATTCAGCGAGATGGACTGTGACCATATTTGCATGCCCTAAGGCCCAAAGTCAATGAACTGGTTCCTGGGCTGGAGTATATGCATTATTCCATACTTCATGCTGAGCTATCACTTCACCGCTGAACCGACAGTCAGGGCCTCTTTCCTTTGCAATGAGTTTTGTGGGGACACTTCTATGGCCTATGTATGCATTAGGATGGTAGTGAGAGAGGTGGAGGAAGTAGCCTAGTGGTAGCAGAAAGGATTATTGTGCAACAATAGTGCAAAGTTTAGAGAGTCAAAGTTTCCAAATATTTTGCCAGGAGCTTTCCTGTATATAGCTATTTATTGATGGCCTAACCTGAAGTTTGTTGAACTACAGAAGTATTGGTAGTGGTGCACTTTGGATTAGGGCACTTAGTGCAGATATGAAAAGATGGTCCATGCCTGGTGTGTTTCCAAATATGAACAAAGAGTGTAGGTGGAGAGACATGCTACAGAGAACTTTAAAACTCTGTATTCATTTTTCATTTGTACTTTTCTCATTTGAGTGAGCAATTTGTTCACCAGGTGTCTCATGCCAGCTCATACTGATAGATGCAAGGACTTTGTTTTGGAAGGTTCTGAAAGCTTTTAGAGATAAAGCCTTTACTCGTTCTTCCAGCCTGATGTTCTGAGAAAAGGTTTTAAATCCTAAATACTTGCAATTCTTCTGCAACACAGAATGGAGCTAAGTTGAAAGCACTATAAAACTTGTTTACAAGGACTCAGAGAGTGAAAATTTGTTTCATTTAAAATGTTGCAGAAGAAGTAGGATCTGACAGCTCAAGAACCTGATTTTTCCTGCCTCACCGTGGGGATAATGCATGTACATTGGAAAGCCCTTACACTAGCTATGCATGTGTGGGCCAGATAAGGAAAGAGGGATACAAGGCAGTGGATAAAATCATTTCCATTCCATTCACCTGCTTCTTCATGAGTTTTCAAGAGCACAAGTCTGCTCTAGTTTTTTGGCCCATAAGTGTTTTGATGGGAAGAACAATGGTGGGACAGATGAAGCTGATTCCCATGTTCCTCTTTCTAAAGTAAAAGAGGTAGCAAAGGGAAGAATACAGGCCTCATTGGTCTGTTAATATTATAGGGTGCTGAAACCTGTTTCCTTTGTCTTGTACCTCTTCAATACATGGGAAAAACTGAAAGAGCTGTTGATGGTGAAAAATTTTCAATGTCCGGTTAAAAAGATTTGACATTCTTGGTGCTTGTTTCACCCTACTGTTATTTGGCATGAATATGGTCTATGTTTGCACTAGCACAGATTAGATAGACACATCCTTTGGAGCAAAGCCTTCCCAGTAACAAGTACAATGTGGTTTCAGTTCTCATGTTCTGGGACTGCTATTATGCCCATTAGGCAAAACTCTGGTTGTATATATAATAAAAGATAATGTTGTGCAGAAACAGTCAAGCCGATGTTCTGGACCTGTCTCATGTATTAGTATGTATTAGCTATTCTGTCACTTTCTTATACCAACTCAGACCTAGGCAGAATATTGATTTACAGAATTCTGCATCCCAAACATTGAAAGATAATACCTGAGTGAGAAGTCACTGTCTTGTAAATAAGAAAGCAAAAATAAAACTTCCACTGTCCAGTTTTGTCCTTCTCCATGCAAGACATAATGAATATATGCAACAGGCTTATCTGCATGCTTGCAGATAATGTAAACTGTGGCATGTTCAACATATTCTGCTTCAGATCATGTAGAGATATCCAGGAAGCTGCACAAAACATAACAGCAGGCAGAAGTGAGGAAGGAGGAGGTGGTCCTGTGAGGAGAGCCTATGAGGGCAGCATTAGTACAGCTTTTACTGGCTGTTGGTACCAATCATAAGCTTCTCACTGCCTGTGGGCTGGGGATGAAGGTTGCTTTTTAACCCTCTGGCTCAGAATCATGAGCCATAAGATGAGAAACAGAAAAATAATGTTTTTTTTTTTCTCCTCAGCAAACCACGCTACCCTTGCTAGGTGAAGGCAGCAATTCTGCAGGCCGTCTGTCTCAGAGCATGGTTCAGCTGGAGGAAATTGTGACAAAGTTTTCAGGGTGGGATGTGAACTGGGATATCTGATGCCTGCTAGTTCTCTTACCATAGACTGTTTTCTAGTCTCAATTACAAACAAAAAAAAAAAATAAATGCATACAATAAAATTGTGTGTTTAAGTTCTAGCTCTGTACCTTCAATAACTGTACAGACCATAATGTACCTTAATATATGTCAAATGTGTTCTTATCTCAAAGAATCACAGGATCAGCAACGTTGGAAGAGACCTTCAAGATGATCTAGTTCAATGATCACTGTGGTGGTGGTGACTCCACCACCTCCCTGAGCAAGTTATTCCAATGCCTAACCATTCTTAAAGTGATTTATTTTCCTACTATCTAATCTGAACTTCCCCTGCTGCAATTTAAGACCATTTCCTTTTGTCCTTTCACTCGAGACTTGGCAGAAGAGACCAACCCGCACCTCATTACAGCCTCCTTTCAGGGAGTTGTAGAGATCAATGAAGTCTTCCTAAGCCTCATCTTCTCCAGGTTAAACAGCCCCAGCTCCCTCAGCTGCCTCTCCTATCACTTGTGCTCGATTCCCTTCACGAGGTCCATTGCCCTTCTCTGGAAACACTCCAGTACCTCAGTGTTCTCATAGTGAGGGGTCTAAAACTGAACACACGGTTCAAGGTGTGGCCTCACCAGTGCTGAGTACAGGGGAGCAATCGCTGCCCTGGTCCTCCTGGCCATGCTATTGTTTTTCAGCCCAAGATTTCATTGGCCTTCTTGGCCACCTGGGCACACAGCTGCTCATATCCAGTCAGGGGTCAACAAGAACCCCCAAGTCCCTTTCCAATGAGCTCTCAAATCACTCTTCCTTAAGCCTGTAGAGCTGCTTGGGGTTGTTGTGACCCAGGAGCAGGATCTGGCTATTCGCCTTGTTGAACACCATGTAGTTTACCTCAATTAATCAGTCCAGCCTGTCCAGATCTCTCTGCAGAGCTTTTCTACCCTACAGCAGATCCATACTCCCACCAAGCTTGGTATCATCTGTGAACTTACTGAGAGTATAATCCAACCATTTGTCCAGATCATCAATAAAGATGTTAAACAGGACCGTGCGCAATACTGAACCCTGAAGAATATCATTACTGACTGTCAAAGGTTTGACGTTGGCACAAGGCCAGTGCCCCTATAACGATATACTGTCCCTGGTATCTTTTGTGAGATGTGACCAAAAACAGAGCAAAACAGTGTCTAATTTAGAAAGCAAAAGGAAAAAAACTTTATTACTTATAATAGGCAAAGAAGACACATACAGAAGAACATGGAAACTTTAAAAAAAACACTCTTCCTCCCCCCCCCACCAGTTCTCAACTTAACAAAACAAACTGAAAATTCCCCATCACGTTACCACCTTTTAGATAATTAATCTTCAGTCTATTACCACCCTTCCGATAATCAGTACTCAGCTCGTTGAGGAGAGATAGGAGTCCTTCTTGCACCACATCGTGGCCTCTTCCTCCATGTCCAGTGCTCTCACCACTGTGCATGGACCAGAGCTGCTTCTAGGGTTTCTCTTTTTAAAGATGCTTTGGTTAGTTCCAAGAAACGACAGCCTCTCAAATTTTGGGGACACTTCTCATCTCTGTTCACACTACTGTCCACTCTTGGCTCCAAGCCAATGCCTCTCCCCAGATACAGTTTCTATGTTATAGAAAAAAAATGAGTCCGTCCATGGCTATACAAAAGAGTCCAGCCAAAGCCACTCCATCATCTCCTCCCACCTAGGATTCTTTTCAGCGTTCTCTGACAATCTTCTACTTACACAAACTTTCATCATCTTTGCTCAGTTCTTTCTATCTGTCTTCTTCAAATTCAGGAGGATTAGCATTTATAAAGTTTCCATCATTTACAAAAAGGGTTAAAATCTTGGGCTTTGTTTTCCCAGAACTCTCACGGTATTTTTGCTGCTGGGCACTCTTCTCGCGCCACCCCCCCCAAACTCCTTCGGCCGTGCTGTCTAGTTGTTGATATCAAATTTCAAGGTGACGGAGATCACAGACACGGTTTCTCAGTCTCCCTCCGGGGGGGAAGGGGGGGAGGGAAAGGGAAAAGAAGGCTGTCTGCCACCCTTCCATCCCACAGGATTTTCCTCTCCCCCTCTGTGCCCGAGGTTCCGGCCCTACCTCACCCAGGCCGCATGGCTTCCCCTCCCCGCCCAGCCAGCCGCTGGGCAGGGGAGATCCCTCCGTCCTCAGGGACCGGAACCAAGAGAGAGCTTTCCGGGGAGCCCTCTGCTTTTAACCCCTTGTGTTCTCAGAGGCGGATCCTTGTCCTCAGTGGCCACACCAGGTGCCAGTCTTTAAACCTGAGCACTCATTGGTTTGACCACTGAAGTTCAGAAAAAACTCATTTTTTTCCAAACTACGACACTGACCAGACACCAAACTCTAATATGTCTATTGTTCCCTACTATGACTTTGCTGACCATCAAAATTATTTATATCATCCCAGGTTTCTAATCCTCTGGAATCCACTGAAACTCTGTGTGGGGAGGACCACTATTACACACTTGTTGATATGCCTTTGGAAAAAGAAGGGCCTCCTTAAAGAAAATAATTTTTTGTGAGTGTCCAAGATCTTGCTGCCTTGTTCAGTCTGTTTCTTTTGCATGTATGAACACTATCTACCCCCAGGCAGCTGCACAAAATTCATCACAGAATAGTTTCTTTTTGATGATTTGGTTTCCTTTTAATAGTTGTCTAGAGGCAAATGCTTCCCAAACCATTGAGTCTGAACAAAAACCCTACAACGTTTGGAGCAATTTGGATACAAAATGTTTGGCTTGGATCCATTTCTGTATCTCACTCTAGAGCCCTTCTTCTTCATTACTAGCACAGTAGACATAATATTTTCCTTGTGCTGCTTATGGTGCCTACTCTTACCTGTACAAAAGCACTAAAAAATTGCATGATACTTGGAACACTATTGCTGCCACCAGTGCAAAATGGAAACCCAAACTGAGCAGATCATCTTCTTTCTACTGGTCCATTATGACCACTTTTAGACTGCTTTCTGAGGTGTTAAATTCTCCTGATATTAAAATGCAGGAAAGTTAAATGTTATCTAAGGAGCAGTGTCTGGGACTAATTCTGATTTCTGAAAACAATACTTACCAGCAATTTAAATCATCAGTGCAGCACATGATGAGAGCTAACATGGTATTGCTCTCATGGGGTTCTCAGCAAAGCTGACTCAACTCACGTTTCTCTTTGTGTTTCTCAATCTACCTGTTTCAGTGTCAGTGGTGTTTTTGGTGGCTGACACTGCAGGTCATTGCTACTTGTTTCAGTTTGCTTATTTTGGAACTTGACATTTGCATTGTGAAAACATTGAAACTCCTGAATTAAAGTGTCTTCAAAGAACACGCAGGGCCAATGCAAATCTGCTTACATGACTCTCATAGAGGAGATTGAGTCAATCAAGCTTCTGTCTTCTATCACACTTCCAGGGTTTTTCCACGATAAGAAGAGAGGAGAATAATCTGATAATAAAAGCAATTCTATCAAGTCTGCTTCCTTAGATGGCTGCATAGGATGAATCTGTATGTATCGTCTCACATAATGCTGTATTATTTCACTACAGGCTGGTCTGCATTAGTAAGTGCAGGACTGTTAGACAAAGTTAACACATGTGAATTGTTTTACCTGTCTCATATCCTCTAAAATGTTTGTAAAGTCCTGAAGAGCATGTGGTGGCTTTGCATGCTGACACCCTTTTTCCACTAAGGGGAGGATTCCGAAAGGAGTATACGGGATGCTGGATATCACTGTGGGATCATAATTTACAGCTTTACAATAGAAATGAAAGTTAGTGAAAGGAGAGATAAGGCAATCTTCTCAAAACATTAAATTTTAATTCACTGCCAACTATGAAGCTGTTGTCTCCTAAGAAAACATTTAGGTGAAACTTCCCTCAGTGCAGAACATAGCAAGCAGTATGTGAAAGACAACATGGTATTCTGAACATAGGAAAATTTGATAGTTAGCAGTTTTGCAACCTTGGATTAAAATTAAATGTTCAGATTACTTTGGAGGTCCATTTTTGTTCAAATTAATTTGGGGATGCAATTTTGTAAGGACAAAAGGTGTGAGAAACCATCCCTTATGTAAACATCTATTTCAGAAGACCACTTAATTCCATTTGGAGAAACATTACAATGACTTGAGTTTAAAACAACAACAAAAATTATCTCATACAGCTGGCTATTTGATCCTCCTTAAGTATTTTCCTGGGGGTTTTTAGCTGTATAGCTGTTTCTTATATAACTCACCTCTTTTAGCAAGATTACCCTTCTCTTTATAGTACCAATGATTTCCCCACCTAATATTTCCTCCTGCTCTCAGCCCTCCAGAGAATTCTTTTTGCTTCTTATTTATCTGTAAAGTCAAAGCTTCAGTTTGATCAACTAGTTTTGTGGTCCCTGACCTACTGCCTGTTACATTTCAAGCAGCAGCATCTTAGAAAAGCATTTGTTTTGATCACCTGAGAAATGTTCAGAACTATGTATGCTCAGTCTTTAGAAACACTTTGATGTGTCGGTACATGAATATTTTCCCTTCTGGCTTGAAACATTTCCAGGCTGCCAATTTTGAAAGTACTCAACAAACCAGTTGGAAGAAACAGATGATCTTTTTTGCCATTAACTTTCTCATGTGATTTGGCAGAGTTGCCATGAGTGAAAGGGAAGTGTAGAAACAGGAGGACAGATTGCATTCATTTTAGAACATGAGGATTGTGGCTTGAGAAAACATCAGCTTTTTTTCTTGGCTTTTTTACTATTTTACCCTACTCAAGTGTGCCTGGAATGGTGTTCCCATTTTTGTGTCTTTTGCAGTCTTTTTTAATTAGGCACATAAGTGCCCATAAAAACCTTATAGAAAACTCAGAGCAGCAGTTTTATGTAGCCCCACTTCTGGATGACAAACTGCCACCTCGTGCCTCTCACTCATCCTCTCTGACTGATCATTTTGGCACTGACTTACTTCTACACAAGATTTATTTATTTAAAAGACAGCATTCTCATTTTTGGATTTAATTATTCTCTTTTCATAATTTTTTCTGCACATGCTTCCATTAACTTTGCTTAGGATGTATACTGACTATGACTGTACCTGTTACTTATTGGTTGTTTCTTTATTGGCACTGTATGTTGTGCATAGTTTGTTCTGTTGCTTTGACCTTGATGTCTGGCATTTTAGAGAATTCCCAATGCGATTTCTCCACATAGGAATCTGTGGATGCTTCCCCTAAATTTTTTGTCTAGTTCTGCTGCGGCAAGCCTTATACACACTGATTCTACAGCATAGGTAACAGAAACACTGGCATTTCAAAGAAATACATGACTTGGTATTATGTGCTGTTGGAATATTGTAATAATTATATTTCTGAAAGGAAAGAGGAGAAAGGTTTGGAAGGTAGCATTACTCTATAATGTTTATTTCAAACCTAAGATTATGGATAGCTGTACCTGCACTTCCCTGTAAACACACCCATTTTGTTGTCATGAGGTCACCTTTTCTGAGCTTCCACATATGGAATGCTGTATTATTGGTTAGTGTGGGAAAGCTTTGGTAGTGGTGGGCCTTTAGGAGCAGTTTCTTTGAGAAATTTCCAGACGCTTCCCCCACATCTGACACAGCCAGTGCCAAAAGGCTTCAAGACAGACCTCCTACTAAGTAAGGCTGAACCCATCAGCGATTGTGAGAACACCTCTGGGATAACATATTTAAGAAGGGGAAAGAAATTACTGCATAGAAGCAATTGCAGCCAGAGAGAGGAGAGAGAATACATGAGAGAAACAGTTCTGCAGACCTCACAGAGTCAGTGAAGAAGGAGGAGGTGCTTCAAGCATCATAGCAGAGATTCCCCTGCAGAGGAATCCCCTGAGATTCCATGGCACAGCCAGTGGTGAGGCAGCTGTGCCCCTGCAGCCCATGGAGGTCCATAGAGGAGCAGACAGACACCTGTAGCCTGTGGAGGAGCCACGCACTAAAGCAGATGGGTGCCCAAAGGAGGCTGTGACCCCATGGGAAGCCCATGCTGGAGCAGGCTCCTGACAGGACCTCTGGAAAGAGGAGCCCAAGATGGTGCAGGTTTGCTGGCAGGACTTGTGACTCCTTGGGGAACCCACACTGGAGTAGCTTATTCCTGAAAGACTGCATCCATGGAAGGGGTTTATGGCAGAGCAGTCCTGGAAGAACTGTAGCCTGTGGGAAGGACTCACTTTGAAGAGTTCTGTGTATGACTGTGTCCTGGGAGAGGGACCCCATGCTGAAGCAACAAAGGGAGTCCTGCACCTGAGGGGGAGTAGCCAGAACCTCCTTGGAAGAAAGGAGGGCAAAGACGGGGCCAGTGTGCCTCTTCTTCCATTATATGAGTGAGAGTACATAACTTCCTTCAGTGTTAGGTTGACTGCACAGCAGCACAGAGTCTGTGTGCCAAGCAGAATTTTTCTTTGTCCCATAGAACAATCCTACCTGAAACTCTTGTTAAAAAGCCTGTTTCATTTCTTTCATAGACCAGCACCAATTCAGTGCTTTTTCAGAACCCTGGCTTTCTAAAACAATGTAAGACTTTGTTCTCACCTGCATTTTCAAAGTCATTCAACAGAACTTCATTTTTGAGGACAAGCATACTTATGTATGAGTTTAATTATTGGCAGACATTAAGATTGAAATTCAGTATTTATTTGGTAAATGGGGGAAACATGAACTTGTATTCTTACAGTGGATGAAACGTTCTACAGTTGGAGGGACCATCTCAACCAGTCTTGATAGAGTATTTTACTGACAGTGTCTTTGCAAGTACTTGCCAACAGTTTTGGCACAATGCAGTTTTCTGCTTTTCAGCTGCTTAGTCAGGTGTTGTTGGAAACCCGGACATTCCTCTGACTGCCCTGGTTGACTCAAGATCCTGGCAAGGGGCTCAGAGACCTTGGCACAGAGTCAAATACAGTCGTGCCTTTGATTTTAGTCCATGGAAAAAACTACCAACTTTGTGTGAAGATTTACAAGCCACAAGAGTTTGAGTAGAATGATAGTTAATTTGTCACAGGGCAAAAAAGTAGAATTTTGTGGGTTTAGAATGGGGGTTCAAGAGGCAAGATGGAGGAATCTGGGTGTGTCCTGTCCTTCTTCTCCATCTTCTTGCCCTCCGTCTTCTGCTGTAATGGTGACACTTCTTGATTGGTTTAGAGTAGAGACAGACTGTCTAACATAGCTGATTGATATTGGCAAATTATTGTAAATAAAGTACATCTAGTTTTTAGTATAAAAAGTAAACACCACCCCAAGGGCAGGCAGTCTGCCACAACCTGACCTGCAGGACAGATCTCAGCAGGTCAGAGAAAGAATGCAATAGATAAGCAAAAAATAAACAACCTTGAAAAGCAGAACCAATGAATCTCGACTTCTTCTGTCGCAGGGCTGGGAAAAAAGAGACTTTCTAATACCTTGGGGTCATGACAGCAACAGAAACCCAAGAAGGTGTAATCTGTGCCTAGTACAGGAGCAATGGATGTTGTCACAGGTGAAGCAAAACTGAATGCGTGTCCAGCTGCATGCAGTTGTCTGTGTAGGTATGTTTACATGAAATTCACCAATATCAGCCTTACTTGTTTTTACTTTGGATGATCATGGATACATAAGTTTCTGATGAAAATAGTTCTTCCCACTTACACTGAAATTTTGGATCTAGTGCAATTAGAGAATGATTGTAACTGATTCTGGTTTTTATACCTTTGAATACCTAAATATCCTCCATTGACTTTTTCTTCAAATAGTTTGTTGATTTATGTCTGTAATTTTGTCTAACACAGAACTGTGTCAGAAGCAACTTCAAAAGTTATAATTATGTAACGCAACTGGTAATGCATTTGTTGTGAAGGTGATCTTCCAGCCTTTGAAATGGATCATGGGGGTCTTCTTATTTAGAGGAAAATCTACTTCATGTATTTGTTTTCCACAAACTAATCTTTTTGAGACCCTGGAAACTTTTGGTATCCATGATGTCCTAAAACAAGAATGCTGACTGTACATAATGTTCTGAAGTCTCTTCCATTGGCTTGGGTAGGTGGTTTGCACCTTCTCTACACCTCTAGTGATTTTATAGATCTTTGTCATAGTCCTCTCAGTTATCTTATTTCCAGTTCAAGGCATTTAGTTTGACTTAATTTTTCCTTGCCTGACAGCCATCTTTATCAGTGTTGCCAATGATGCCACTGTATTATGCATCACTACATCTTTTTGTTCTCACCAAATTATTGGTCATTTTTGACCAATAATTATCTTTGCTTATCTTTGTTTTTACTATTGTGAGACCCTGAGTTGACATTTTTATAGAACTATTTACTATAACCTTGAGATTCTGTTTCTGAGTGGTATTAGCCAGCTGGGAGCTTCACATTCACTTTACAAATTTAGAATTGCCATTTTCTTCCTGACATTACTTCACATTTGTCTTTATTGAATTTCATTTGGTATTTTATTGCACAATTTTGTGAAGTACTGCTGCAACTCTTCTTTATCAGCCTTCATTTTTACCTCTGTGAGTGATTTAAACTTTGTCACTTTGATATTCATTATCATTTATGAATATGACAAATCATATCAGCTTGAGTATATGTCCTCTACAGAGGCTCCATTGGTGACTCCTTACTTTGGTGAAAATTAAACTTTTGCTGTTGCCTTTAGTCAGCCAGTTAGCTTCCCTTTATCCCAAAGCAGATTTTTTTTTTTTTTTTTTCCTAAGAGATCTTCAAGAGGTCTTCATGATATTTTTCTGTGGAAATTTAAGTAGTTATATTCACAAGATTCACATACCTCTCCTTGACTCCTTCACTTCACTTTCCCTTAAATGTTTTGTAGGATTGACTCCCAAGTATATGCAGTAAACCAGGTCCTGAGTACTTCAAAGAAAATATGTTGAAAATAATGTAATGATAATATCATGGTACTATATAAATAATGCAATGGTTTTGAACTTAACAGAAGGGAATAAATTGTAATATTAAATTTTTAACATGTTTTAAAATTTTAAGAAACCCTGACATGGTAGGTGCTAAATTTTATTCAAAAATCAGAGTTAAGTTGCAAATAAATGAGTTTGTCACATTTACAGATCACAGTAGAAGTTGATGCCATAGGGATTCTACCTGGGACATCTCATCACCAGTGTAAGACTTCTTTAACACAATAAGACAAGCAGATGTGATGTTTTGTAGTTAGCTTCTTTACTTGCCAATGTCTGTCTCCTTAGATTCTTCTTCTCCTGACATTTCTATTTTTGTCTCTGTATGTTAAACACAACTTACAAACCATAATACAAGCATTCAGAAATGCATCTGAAAGGTCTACAAAAGTCAGTCTGTGGTACTGCACCTCCTTTATCAGTCTTTGTGTATTTTTTTCTGCTTGTTGTTTGGCCTAGAAGCAATCTGCTCTGTGCTTTTGCAGTGTGTGGCATAATGGGGTCATGGTCTTTGAGCAGAGTTTCTAGGTACCCTGAAAGTTTAGCAAGGTTTCTCCAGATGCCCACTGATTCTATTCACTGCTACATTGTTTTGTGCAGTATAATATTATTACTCTGATGTTTCCTGGATACTTCCTGGAAGCAATCATTGAGGCAATTTTAAGTGAGAGGTTACATACTATGATGCTTACTTCATCTGTTTCATGGTTATGTTCCTTTAGCCCTAGTCCTGGGGTTTTGTTACTATCCATTATGTCAATCTGACCAAAAATGTTTTCAGCTCACGCTTCAGTTTGAGACAGGACTGTGGTGCATCTGCTGTCATGTTTCAGTGTGGGACTCTGCCTGGATATTGTAAAGACTCCTGCATGCCAAAGAGGGATGCAAAATATTAACCTAAATTTCTGCTGGGGCCTTAATTCAAGTGCTCCATTATTACTTCATCACCTATTAGCCTTACGAACTATCTGGCCAGCTTCCTCTTCCTTCTGTATTTGAACAAGATTTATTTTTAGTCTCAAAGCTTTTTGAGAAATGTTCGTGAAAATTTTATTGGCCTGCCTTAAGGAATTTTTACATTTAACTTGTCAGATTTTGTTATTTTCTATTTTCCTTGTTTGGAAATAGTGTCAGCTCTTTTCAAGAAAGCCATCTCAATCTAAAAGGTTTCCTTGGTGAAATGTTTAATCTTACTAGTTCTCCCTGGGCATTTGAGGGGAAAGAAGAGGAGGAAGGAAGGTTCTAGTAGATGCTCAAGGGGTTTTATGGTTCATACTCAGTGCTTTAACAATGCAAAATTGATTTTGTGTAATCATTAAGCAACATTTAGAATGCATATTATTATCAAAGAGGCAAAGAAATACTGGACTTTCTCAGCATGTGTTAGGGTTTTAGCCCTCATCCCCACAAGTGGATATTATGTAGATAATGCCATTTAAAGTTTCTGCTTCAGGATTCAGTGGATCAAGAGACAGCCTAAAAAGTCCCCAGGACTCTGTGTGTGAAAAGAAAGGACAAACAGTCCCTTTCAGAAGCCAGTCTTGATTTCTGTATGGTAGTTCTGTCCTGTAGTGTTGTGACAATCTGCCAAGCTGTGCCAGATGTCCGAGCTGCTTCTTCAGTTTCCCAGTGAAGACAGGATCCATGATACTCATGTGCAGTTATTTACGTGCCTACCTCACACCTGAAAGCTGGCCAAATGAGCTGAATGCCAATTCCTCTTTCTAGACACTGCTTAAAATGTGTATCTGCTTTGCAGGAAGCAACTTGGCAACAAGCTTGTGCTATTTTACCTCAGGTACAAAGACACTGGCAGAGGGATTTACTTTTACTGTGTGTGTGTACAGCAGCTAACATAGTAGGGTCTGATTTATGGCCGATGCTGTTAGGCACTGTTGTAGGCTGAATAATGGGATAAATAATTTATTGTAGCAGGAACTATGGCAGGGGGCATTGACAACTGCTTTTATAATTTCCCACACTTGTAACTATGTATAACTATAAAGAACAGTAAGAGTGAAATCTTGTTTGCAAGCTAAGGATAATAAGTGAGAATACTCTGTAGCCTCTCACCCCAGCTGTTTTGCCACTGGCTGTAACATTTCTCTCCCTCCCCCCTCTCTCTTCACTCATCTTTCAATTCACCTTGAAAGGCCCCTAGGATTATACATGGCAAATGCTACCAGCTCTCTAAACTGGCAGTGGTGATACTAATAGATGAGCACTGTTACAGCTGCTGCCACTGGCAACAAAAATCCATGTTCTGATCTCCTAAGTCCTCTGCATTCCCACAACACTACTGTACACTAAAGTATAGCCTGATTTGATTTTTCTTCTCTGTACCTGCTTATTTTTCTGATAGGTAGCAGGGGATAGGAGTGAGAAATGATCCTCCATACTGCTGGAGAAGAGTCCCCATTAACACAATTTTTTGCTAGTTAAATGCCGGTACATTTACCTAAATGGAAGGAATGAGCTCATACGTACTGAAATTCTACCATCAAACACGGAACAATAACTATCATACATTTACTGCAGCTTGTCATGATTTTCATTGCTCCCATAATCTATAGAAGGATTTTGTTACCTGCCCAAGAGAAAACGGCGAGTCATTACTCAAGATGTTGTATGTGCTAAAGGGAAAGGAAATTGAATAAGTAAATAACTAGCTTTAAAGGAAGCTGCTGAAAACAAAAAAGTAAAGAATTTAGAATGTTGTGTGGGAAATAATGTTCCTGAAAGTAAAGAATGGTTTTCAAGGGGGAGAAGATAAGAAAATGATTATGCAAAGAATGAATTAATTAAACTGCATATAAATGATATGAAGACGATTTTTCAGGGATCATTCAAAAGTGTTTTGAATTTTTAAATTAATGTGACCATAGGCTTCTTTTTTTTTTTCTCCTCAATTTCATCTTGAAGAAATTTTTCAATTTAATCTTTTTTCTAATCAGGAAATAGTTTTTGGTTCTCATTTGTTCTCTCACACTGACTTAGTTTCTGTCAGAATGTGACTTGGTAAATTTGAACAACTGTGAGTGTAAGAATTCCCCCTTGTTTGTCCATACAAGTCTTGACAACTTTTAATTAAATGTGTTTGTATATCAACTCTCATAATGGACTTCTGATACATGATTGAGGCCCCTTGGAACTCCTGTAATAAACAAAGGAATATTTGAAGAGGTTTAATGATTTCAGAAGCTACAATGTAACAATTGGTAGAGCACACCATAGCCTGTCCTTTGCCATGCTCCTGCTTTGCCTTTCTAGGCTTGAAAATTTAGGCTGTATTTCTGTCTCCTGACAAGTTCTGGGGGGGTTGTTATTAAAACTGAAACTCCAGATATAGCTTGAATGAGATTTGAAGAGTGAGTCTGGCTGTGCACCAGCTATTTGACTCCTTCATGAATAGAAAAAGAAAATAATAAATTAATACAAGTTTTACACTTTTAATTATGTTGTGCACAATTTACTTGGGAAGCAACCCCTTTTAAAATAGTGAAGTTTCTGATGCACATCCTCAGTGTTGCAGTTGCCTGGCTCTGGGCTTGCATGCAGCTTTGTTTCCAGGTGGCCAGAGACAAACCGTTATGAGTTTGGCTACCTTCAGTAACTGCACTATAAAGAGTGGCAACAGTAGAACTAATCATGCTTACTTGTATTTAGGAGGAGGCAGTAGGATTTAGGAGGAGTAGAAGCTCATTGAAATATATCAAGCAGAGAGTACCTGCAGGTAAATCTAAAGCTACATGGGATGTAAAAATTTCTTTTCTAATTTCAAGACTCCATTTTCATAGCTACAAAATCTGATACTCTTCATTGTTACTCATCATTACTCAAGACTGTCTTTCATATATCATACCAAATTACAATGGTCCAAAATGATGGACACTTTGGAGGCTTGAGAATGATGAGTGTTAGGGGGTAAAGATAGAAATATGTAAAAACAGATAATGTGAATTCTTGTAATCATTTAAACCAGAAACATATTATCAGAACTATTTAATTTAAAGCCCTTCATTGCTGCTTCTTTTCTGCTTTGTGTTACCACTCACTACTTTATTACGCCTCTGCATGATGTTTCTGATTATGACTTTTTTGTCTTAAGGAGTGAAGACAGATGGAGTAGCTATAGACCTAAGGTATTGCCCTTTGAAATCAAATGATGTATGTGGGGTTTTCTGGAATATCCCCCTTTCTCCTATGATACTCTTCTGTATTCAGAAGTAGTTTTAAGAAACATAAACCACCTATTAGTTTGGGGGTCTTTTTTCATTTCAAAATGCTCTTCCAGAAAGTGCTTGTGCCTATGTTACAATTGTAATGTAGCTATTTTCTGGTTGTAGCTAGACAATGTCCAAGTCTAAAGCTTAGTGTAAATTATTATCCTTGCATTGAAACAAGTTAATAAACCAGTTGAATTACTACAAGTCCTTTCCCTGACACCCGCCCCCCCTTCTCTGTGTGGATTCTATAGTATATTGTTTTGGTTTAAAATCAGTCTCCCGGTTCTTGTTGCAGCATTCTCTCTTGCCTTTTTTACATATAATTCTTTCCTCTGTCAAACCTGTTTCTTCCACAAATTTTTCCTGCATTGCCCTTCTTGGCTGTCATCTGCCTTCATTTATCTGCACCAGATCTGATCTGTGTCTGGCAGGACTTACACATCTTAGATTTTGAGCCATTTAAGAATAGAACGATCTCATGCAGTTTAAAGTCAGTGAAGGTCCCTCTCACGAAAGCAATTATATGTAAACAAAATTACTGACTGTTTAATAAATGTACAAACACAGTAAGGAGATAAAGTTGATGACCAATACATCTTTTCTATCTCTAACTTTTATTAATGAACCATAAAAAATGCACTACTCATTAAGTCTTAATGCTTAATCATGCTAGTGTCATTAAATATAAAATGTATATGCTCCATCTGGATTATTACAGAATTCAAGAGAAAGGCTAAATAAATTCTACATTTAATTTACTCTTTTCTTTAGCACAATAAAGTAAATTAAAATCAATGATTGATTGTGTTTGGAACATTATAATCAGAGCTGAATACATAAACAGTGCACCCAATGAATGCTATTTAATCATATTCATTCTTATGTGTGTCACAGTCAGTATATCATGAGCCAATGGATGCCATTTATTTTATTCCAAAGAGAGAAAGAAATGCCTTCATTCAGTTTGATTGTTTCTCGCATTTTGATTTTCTTTGAATCGTTTTTATTTAAGAAAACATATACAAATATTTTTAAGTGTTTAGAAACATCTGGCATTATATACAACTTTTAGCAATATATTAAGTAGGCTTAGTGCAGTGCAGGACATCTATCTCCATACAATAAAACATGCACAGTCTGAGGGAGTTGGAAAGGCTCTTTTTTCAAAGCCCAAAAGTGTAAAGCTAGTTAGTCCTTCCATCAGATGCTTGGGCATGTTTGGTTTTGGTTTTTTTATTTATTTTGTTTTTGTTTGTTTGTTTGTTTTGGTTTTTTGTTTGTTTGTTTGTTTAATTGAAATTGAAATAGGGATTTCTTCTGACCTTTATTTTAAAATAGACTCTTTTTCTCTTTTTAATGCAAGATCTTAATCCCTTTTCTTCACAATGTCAGTGCCTTCTTGTCATGTGTCTTATGCTATCCTTCAATGAACTGTACTCTTGCACAGTTTTACATGCCTGTACCAAGCTGCTGCTAAATTAAAGCTGAAGTGTGTGTGGGAATTACTGGTGTGAAAAGCTAATTCCACATGTGGGTTTTAGGAAATGTGATATATTGATCTTCACATGTGCATTTTATTCATTAATTCAAATAAAAATGATATCTGCATTTCAAAAATGAACAGAAGAGGCATGATTTATTGCCCTGAAATAAACTGATTTGGAGATGGAGAAATAAATTTCACAGAGGTAAACTTGGTTGTGTGGATTTTAACTTGTTGATTTAGGAGGAGTACTTTTAATCAAGCAGATATTTATGCAGGTCAGAGGTTTGCGGTTTTCTCATCCAACTACTACTGAAGTAGTTTGATAGTAGGGGAATGGAGGGATGGGTGCCCTGTCAGACAGTAACTCGAAAGAACTAGAAGCTAAGTGTTTTTCAGTGCAAAGGGGATCCTAGGGAAAAAAATTCAGAAAGATAATGAAGTGGGAATACAGATACTATGAAATCAAAGCTAAACAGGATTTACATTTGATGGTGTACTTGGGCCTATATGTAATGAACTCATTTCTTTTTTTTTCTTTTGGTAGTTGTCTTGATACCTTTTCAGCAGCATGAAGTACTTGCTCTGATGTGATTCCTGAGGCTGAGCTGGGCCTGCAGCTGACATCAGTGAAGCTGGACAACCTGTCTGATTATTTTCAGTTGAAACACATTGCAGCAAATGAATACATTGTGAAATAGGTCATATGCAAAGAAAGGAAGGGTAGGAAAGGGTATGGAGTCAACCACTTAGACTAGTCAAAGTTTAGCTAACAGCCAGTGCTTTACATAAATTTTGACTGTCATATATTTGAGATATGTTGGTTCAATATCCTATATTGCAGCTTCTATTTCAGAATAATGAAACATTTTCCACCATGAAGTTATTATGCACATAGTTACCTTCCACAGTCCTGTTGTGTAATGTGCTTCATCTCTGCAGTTCCTGGAAATCAGGTTTCCAGCCTCATAATAAGAAGGGTGAGGACTTAGAGGGCACAGCTCAACTAGGGTCCCCTTGCGCCACTGCAATCATTAAAATTCAGTGCAAGTGAGAACACTCTAAAACATTCCCTTTTGCTCTGCAGTCAAATCTGAATTAGCTTTCTCAAGCTAGTGGCATGAAGGCAGCAGACAAATGGTGGAGAGTTGCTCCTCCTTTCCTCCTAATTGTTCATCACACAGCTGACAATACATTTCCCATTTCCGAGCATGCTGCCTCCTAGTCCTGTGCCTATAAAGTTGGGTTCCTGGGATTTCAAACATCCATAATTATGCACTTAAAATGTATTGTTTCCAGATGGTAATGCAACCAGTTATTTCAAACAATGAAAAATCCAGTGATTTAATTGTTTGTAACAGATGAGTAGAAAAGCTGAAGGAATAGAAACATGTAAAAAGAATGCTATATTAGCCCATTGGTAGATTTTAAATACAAAAAATTTTGCTAGAAATGTGGGTCCATAGCCTTAAAAAAATCCTCTCATGCAATACAGACTTGAGATAATCAAGAGGTAGAAGCTTGTAATAATTTCAAACACTTCTCAAGGATACAGATATGATTAAAAGCTGCACAAACAAAGGAAACTGGACATTTTTCTTCTTGAGTGCAAAATTTGGTTCTAATGCTGGAAAGGGGAATGAGCAGAAATTTTTCAGTTTCATTGTTTCCCACGGCATGTTGATTGCAGAAAGAGCACCTTGAACTACGTATTTCATGAACCCAGAATCACCATCAGTATGAGCAAACACATAGGGAATACATCTCTTCATCAGTTCTTGTCAGTACATTTTTTTAGCTAGATGTGACAATCCAACAATATGATTTTACAAGTGCAAGGAATGCTGCTCAGATCCATGGATTGGTAACACACTGCATCCCTATGATGTACAGGTGTTTAGCTGCCTCAGAAAAATGTCCCTTTAAATGTCCCTTTACAATGGTAATTAAGACAGTAAGGTTATCTTGCACTATGAATTCTCACTTTTTAGTAGTGCTGGTCACTTGCAGAAGCAGTGAGAACAGTTCCCAGTGCCAAGCCTTCTCCTTCTTTTCCACTTTCTTGGAAGTACAGTGATGTGAGCAGGCTACAGGTCAGTGCACCCTCCCAGGAGTGAAGGTGAATCCTCTAGAAGTCCTGTGCCACAGCAGAATTTCTCTCAATGTGGGGGGCTTCCTGCCAGAACACTGGCTCAGGTGAGCACACATCTCATCCCACCACTGATCACACTGGGAACCATCAACCATGGGATTCCTCTGCTCTTGACTGAAAAAGCATCAGTTGCATAATGGAGGTGACTTTTTGATCATGTGAAAGATACTTCATGTTCATGGAAAAAGATGAGGTAATGCTTTACATGCTTTAAATACCTCCTTAACAAACTATGTATCTTGACCTGCTTAGAGAGCCCTAGGATGTGAAATTTCTATTACATGATCAGATATCTATCAAGTGCTTTGTGTATGTCAAATCACAAGCAATTTCTCATTTCCATCAAATATATATTTTAAGCTATCACTTAGAAGGTGTTCCAATATACATAAACAATAAAGAGAATATTTTTCTTTTACTGGAAGGTATTTACTTTTCACGGTTTCTTTGTTAGAGGGAATATTTATGGAACAAAGTTGTGCAGCCAAAGACCCCACACCTCACTCAGAGGAGAAGCAGCCTGAAGGTGTAAACATTCACTCCTATGCCATTCTTACAGCAATTTTAAATGAGATATATAGGCTCAGGACTGTACCAACAAATAAGAACCTCTGGGAAAGATAAGAGAGTCTCAGATCAGGGATGATCTGACTACGCTCCATTTTCAGGCAGAGAAGTAACCAGCTGCCAGGAAAGCAATGGTATAAGACATGCTATGCCGGTTGCCTGCATTAATTGGCTACCTTGGCTTTAGAGCTGCTTTGTGTCAACAGCACAGTGCTAACCAGTTGCAGCACAAACCTGAATTTGGTCTGCACATCACTCCACAAAAGCTGCATGACTGATTGCTCCTCTGTTGGCTATTAAACTACTTACTACTCGAGCCCTCATTACCAATGAACACCCTGGCCACTATAGCAGTGTGAGGTTTGATTGCCTTGCTCAAGCCTCCCACCCAGCGTAGCTTGCTCTGCTTCGGTTCTATTAGCATAAGTAGAAATAACCTAACGGAGTTGGGATGGGATGCTTTAACATTGCAATTCTGCTGCCAAAAAGAACAGTCCTGCCCTTTCTCTGTTCCCAAACGCTTGCTCTCGTCCCTTTGTTGCTCCCTGCCTGCTGCCAATATAAGTATTTGCATTGCCAAGCAATGAACTAAATGGGCAAATAGGTCCACTTCAAAGTTCTTGAAAGAAAAAATAGTCATGATTAATTTTAATCCAGATTAATTCAGACTGTTTTGCTGCTCAGTAATGAGAATGCCTTTGTCAGCCTAAAGCAGAGGGCAACTGAGAGGGCAGCAGTTCGTATTTAGAGCCAGATGAAGGGCAAGCCTGCTGCTCTTGGCTTACACTTTACAGAAATGTGGTATAAATGTGATCCTGTTCTCAAATGCCCTTAGAATGACACTATTATTCTGGTCTTATTAATCTACTTCTCTCAATCCTCACTTGAGATTTTTTTAAAAAGCATTCATTAAGGTGTTTTTATTGACCCTTGTCATCTAAGTTTAATTTGAAGTACAAAGTGCTTTTCTTCCTGGTTTGATCCAGGAAGTGTTCAATGATGTGATCTCAGTGTTCAATAACCGAAACATGTTTATTGACAATACATAACACAGAAAATGTACTTTGTCCTGTTTTCAGAGGAACAAACATAGTGTTAGCTCCTGAATGGACAATATGAACATCTTTTGACTGTTCAGAGATATTGGTTTCCTGGTAAGTACCTACTTAACCACAAAGCAAGGACCATTCCTTTACTTTTACCTTCCAGAGATGCACCAAGTCAAAAAGCGTATAATATTACTGGAATCAGGAAGAATGCAGATGTGTGGACATAAACAAGGTTTCACAATTCTACCACTCAGATTTTAGGTACTTGGCTTCAAATCCTGTTCCAAAAGGAAGATTAATGAGCATAGTCCCTCACCCAGAGGAGCAGAACCTGATGAAAAAAAGATGCCATCTTTTAAACAGCTGCCTCACTGTTACCGCTTTCTTAACAATTATTCTTCTGCCAGAAAATAGCTGATCAAAGCTGATAACATCTGTATGTGACAGCAAAATAATCAATCTTAATTTAGAGATTTCTCTCAGGCTTCAGTATTTAATATTTGGGCTACAGGAGTACCCTCACAGCTAGAATCCAATGGAGCTGCATGTGTTGAGTCCCTGTGTGTCTCCAGCCTGGCTCAAGCTGCCTTTCAGTTCCTCAAGGCTACCAGAACCCTTCACAGGCATGAAGAATGAACCACGGGTAGGTCAAATTCATATCCAGAAGTTCACTGCAGTTTCATTATGCTGTTGTTAAGTTCCATGTTCCTGCTGAAAAGATGACATTTTCTATTGAACAGTGACATTTGAAAATTTAAAACTAACATAATACATTTCTTCTGAAATATTTGATTCAGCAAACAGATGACAGATACATATAGTTTGGATTTCATTGGCTTTTGCAGAAACATTATGCAAATCATTATTTGCTCCCATGTTTTAACCATTTTTTGCTTTACTTAGGTAAGTGGATAAGAAAGAAGAAGTATGAACTGTTTGGAACAACACCACAAAAACGTTTCTGAAGTTTAGTTTTTGTGTTTACCATGAAAACATTATTTGAGACATTAACTAAGAGCCAAAGAGAGATTAGTTAGTAGAACACAGTCTCTGCCTGAAAGTGTTGTATGTGTGTATCACAACATATCAGAAAACTTTTGCAAGGATAAATAGCAGACTCTGATACTAGACATGCAAATAAAAATATGGCCCTCAATCCAGATTGCTATTTTTAAAATGTGATATGAAAATCCACTGCAAAAGGCAGTCTCAGACAGAAAAACTGAACCATTCTAAGCTCTATAGCAATCACTGCATCTGTATACAGCTTTGTTAACTACAGTATTAAAAATTAACTGGGACTCCAGTTAACAATCACAGTTGAAAATTTGTTGTGGTGCATTAGAGAATCTGGCCCAGTGTGTGTCACAGTTGTTTAATTCATCTAAAGTTGGCAGGGTGTCTTTTTACTTAAATATTCACACCCATGCAAGCTGTCAAATTGGAATTAATCTTAAGGGCTTAAGCTGATCCACAGCTGCAGCAGCAATGGGGGCAGGGACAGGGGCTCTTGCACTGCTCCCTCTCCTGATGTCAAAGTCTGAAGAGGTTGCTCCTTCCACTGTTGGCTGGCCATGTCTTCCCTGAGTGTTGATTGAAGATCTGCTTGACTTATTTGGAATTAACATTTCATTTAATATTAAATGTCTTAAGGATGTCCTTTTCATCTAGCAATAGATAAAAATCAGGTATGGAAGAGAATATCCTTGCAGCTTTAATTGAATAAATGATAATCTATCATCACAGCCCTAGTCTCTGTTCTACTAGAGCAAACTCTCTTCATTAGAGTTGGGAAAAGTATTTGCAGTAAAGCATTTATTCAGAGAATGTAACCTTTCTTTTTTTGCTTTTTCCTGTTGAAATTTATCCACAAACAGTCTGATTTTTATGTGCTGTGCTATTATTCAGAGTTTTTCAGCAAGTTCTTTATGCAGCTGCATTGGAGTTTATGCACTGCTCCTGAGCTGCTCACTCTGGCCATTTTTCTCAAGTATGAGCCAGTCATAATTTGCTATTTGTGCAGGTGATGATTCAAGTACATTTCTCAATGTTTCCTTCATTTTCTTTTGAGGATCCTGGAGGACTGCTTAACTTAGGGCACGATCTGTTGCCTAGAGGCATCCATGCTGTCCAGAGTCTTCACAAGCTATCCTGGCTGACATGATGGCTCTCTATCTCTGACACATTTCCTTCCCTTTGCTACTCGTGCTGTCTTTGTGTTAGAATTTTTTGACAGCTTTCTATAATTCAAAGGGAATTTCTGGTATTCTATAGGGTACTTGTAGTGCAAGTATCTATGTGTCATCCACTTCCCTTCATTAATTTGTCAACTCAGTCTAAAAACTCATTGGCTTTATTTGTTTCTCCAAATAGCTTTGGGAATGTTGTTCTAGAATCTCATTCGATTGTTGTCTGGAGTCCTTCTAATTCCCAGCATAGAGTCATTGTCAATGCCTCCCACATTCTTCTTCGAATCCTGGGACTATGGGTCTCTTTCTTTAAAGAGCCCTTTAAAAGCAATCACAGAGCTTGATGCAGTAGTAAAAAGTTTTAACAATGTATTTAAATTTAAGCATAGGGCTGTAACTTTCACAAATGTCATTGATGTTTAACGGTCAGAGTGCGTGCTATCAAATTCTGGAACTGCTTCATCTTCCATTCAACCAATGTGTTATTGTCATCCTCACGCATTTCACAGCTTTACTTTGTCATGGAGAAGGCTCAGTTTATTTTTCTTTATGCAAACTAAGATTCCTCTGTCATCACTTGACTCCTGGATGTAGCCTTATACAACTAACAAATATTAGCAAACCTGGTAAAATCATCATCATAAGTGGCAACATGCATTGCCAGTATGTATGGACTTTGAGCAGCGTGCTTATGTACTGGCAATTCAAAGTCTACAACAGAGCTAGTAGGTTACAGAAATATATCTGCAATGTGTAATAAATTGATAGACAAAACCAAGAAGTGTATTTACCTCATCGTGTCTCATCATTATCATGCAAACCCATCATGATGAACTCTCTGTGAAGAATTGTTGAAATATCTAAAAGTAATTTCATAGGCTGGTCCGAGACAAACAGTGAGTCTGAAGAAAAGGTTCACTTTGAAAGGTAGGTAGATTCTTTTGCTGTAGACTTAAGGTTATTACAAGCATCACATTTCAATACAATGTAGAGAACCAAGTTTAGGAGCCTAAATTCTGCACATTGGAAGCAGTAGAAATATTGATAGAAAAAAGTCTCTTCAGTTGTTTAACAGACTAGAGTGGAGATTGCCTCTCAGCTTCTCCCTTTCCTCCAGCTTCTAGAGGAGAATCAAGGTTTACTCATCCCATAGGTAATTCACCAAGTAAAACAAAGGAAGCCCTGTCTGTATATTCTGTGTAAGTACATATATAACAGGGGAATACTGTCATTTTATTATTCAGATATTCAGGGGCTAAATTATGAACTCAGCTGTGGAAATTGAAAACTGAAAATGTATTTATTTCAGAGCTACACATAATTATCTACTTCTAGTTTGCCCTGTCTATTTTAAATTACTTTATGCAAATCTAATTTTCAAGGATTATGTATACAGTAAAATTAGATGAGCCCTTAAAAAGCTAATATAATATAATTGTGGTATTATTGTGTGTGTGCATAGTGTGTACATAAGATCCAGATGTTAATTAGCAAATCAGGTTGATTTAACAAACAGAAATTTGTTCTGATGAAAAACTGGAAGGAGAGACAATTACATCCTAGAAAGTTATTGTTTGTACTATGAGCTCACTGAAAAGAAAAAAATTAACATAGCGGAAAAGACTTCTAGAAAAAAAATACCAACTAAGTCATATACATGGGAATTCATTGTTACCAGTACCTAGTCTGATGGCTTTCCACCAAAAGACATGAGTTGTTTACCCTGAGTATTGATTGTATAATGGAAAGGCAGCTTTATGCAGCCATATCTTCCACTTGGGTCTATCACTGCATTTCACTTGGCAGAAAAGGAATCAGAGTAATTTGCATCAGATCATGTGCAGTTCCTTAATCCTTCTTTTGAAGAATACAGCTGGCTCCATAGGGTTAAAAATTCTGTCAGTGTTACACCCCAGTCACTCAAACCTAGGGCAAAACCAAGGTGCTTTTTCTTTGGGTAGACGCAAAGGAGAAAATTCCAACCAAATATTTTTGAGGTGAAAATACACAAAAGTTTACTGGCAAACTTCAGTTAAAGAACATTGGCAAAAGAGTACTACAGTAACATCACTTTTCACAGCATAGACTTATCCCATTGAACATAGAAAACCTAACAATCCATTTGATGTTACATTCTGTGAGATGACAGTTAGAAGAAGAAGAAGAAAGGGAGAAAAACAGAAAGACAGGAAAGATGGAGAAAAACAGGCATATAGCTATCAACTCCTTCTTTACAGTGATGTGAAACTCCTAGATGAAGGTAAGGTTAAAGGACAATGTGCTTGCCTTGTAGTGCACCTTCCTAAACATTTTTGGTCCATCTTCAGCCTTCCTCCCAGGAGGGACTTCCAGTCTCTCGGCCACTCATGGACTGGGTTAGGCAAAACTGGGGCTGCCTCCAGTGTGCCATGATTGACAAACACTGCGCTGGTGGGGGACAGGGCACCACACCACCAGAGCAAGGTCTGACCCACCTCCTATTACAGATTACCTTTTCCAGTCTCTTTTCCATTGACAGTCAGTCAATGTACAATTTCCCTGAACCAAAATTCCCCACGTGTATCTCCTCAGATGGACACTGTTCAGGGACTCGATTCAAATAACAGCCTTGCACTTTATGTAAAAAGAAAACTTCAAGCAAAATATTTCTGCTTCATAATCATAACAAAAGAAGGGTTTTTAAACTACAAATATAATAACTGTAATTCAGGTAAATTTTGTTATTTAGAATCAAGTGGGCAGGTCAGCCTTGCCTTTCTTATTGAAAGCTGACATTTAATGCCTGAAAATAGATGTGAAATGAGTGTGAATTACTCAGAGAGAAAAATGTTGCCAACAATGTTGCCAACAACAGAAACTTTAGAACAATTAGAACAATTTAGAACAATTGCATGGAACAACCTCTCAGCCTACCTTCCCAGCCATATTCAGGGCTTAGCAATGTGTTCATTGCTTCCCAAACCCCCATTGACTTTAGTGGGAGTTCTGAACAGATCCAGAACGGAAAGTACTGCCACATTTCCTACTGTGGCAAAACCTCTGCTTGACCTGTAATGGTTTATCACTGATCCCCAGATCCAAAATCTCATTGACCAGGTCACAAAAGCTGAGCATGGCCTGAGTGCAGCAAATGTCACAAGTATTTCAGACCAACCTAGCATCTAAAATCCCTGGTTGAGAATAACACAGATGGTATCGGTGCCATCTTTTGAAGTCTAATGCAAAAGCCTCAGTGAGCAAAGAAAACCAATCCATTCTGTGCTCCATTTCAGATGCTATAAATTCAACTTTGTATTTCGAAAGACCTTCCTACATAAATATTTATGTCAATTTTCTTGTCAAGGTTTTCCATATTAAAATTGAGGCTTGTACCAATGTTTATGTACAACAAATGGTTCAAAATTTATACTGATTTGCAAAAAGAAAACCTTATAGTATCACAGAACATGCTGAGTTGGAAGAGTCCAATCAGGATCATCAAGTCCAAATCCTGTCCATTCATAGGACATCCCAAAAGTCAGACCAGAGCTTATTGTCCAAACACTTTTCGAACTCTGTTAGTCTTGGTGCTGTGACCACTTTTCTGGGGCGCTTGTTCCATTACTCACCCTCCAACTGTGTGAAAAATCTTTTCTCACAGATATCAAACCTAAACCTCTCCTGACTCAGCTTCATGCTGTTTCCTGAAGTCCTGTCACTGAGAGTGAAGAGAGCTGAACATTTATATTATTTATATAGATAACATTTATATTTAGATCTGTATCATTTACCAGCTTTTTGGTTCCTGCAATTAATACGGGAGACAGTTGATAAGAACTTGTGCTTTATTCCAGTATTGTTGTTCCTGGCTATGGGTATATGCATTATGCATGGTACCAAAAATGGAAAAAAATTTAAAAAAAGATAAAAAGAGCTAAATACAGAAAACCAAACCCAAAGCTGAGCTGAAGTCTACTGCTGACAAACCAGACTGAGTTATAGAGAGTCAGTCTGTGCACTTAAAACACTCATGTTTTTAAAACTGCTTTCATATTGTCAGGGCCCCAAGGGCAGCACCAGTCCTGCCTCTTCCTGCCCACCCCCTGGGCTCCCCCAACCCTGCTCACAGCCCAGGACCCCATCTTAGCCCCAAAAGGGCCATCAGTCCCTGTCCCAGTGTTGCCTCAGGAGTAGGGCTGATCTACAGCTCCCTACAGCTTTACCTCCCCAGGCACAAGCTCAGCCTGGGCCGATGTCTTGTGTATTACACTGACCAGTCCCCATTCCTTTCCCCATGGACCTGCCTAGCCACTGAGAGGCTGTGCCTCACCACAGCTTCCCACACTGAGCCTGATCATTTAAAACACTTCTTTGAAATTAAAAAAAAAAGTGCTTCACAATGAACATATATTTTCATTCCATAAAGTACTTGCATTTTAATGAAGAATGCAGTTTCCTAGCAGCAGGTGTTAACATTGAAATGAAAAATTAGATCATTATATTGTGTATCTGCTTTCAGAAGGATAAATTGAAAATAGGATTTACTAAAAACACAGATAATATCTTGAAACCCTCATTTGTCTTTAAAGCTATATTAAATTTCATGGAGTTTCTAGTTTGCTTGAGGTATTTCAAGACTGCTTGGGGAATACACAGTGGAATGTTTTTCTAAGCTATCATAACTCTAAGTCTGCCTGAAATGTGACCTGTTGATAGCTTTATGGAGTTGTGTTTGGATCCCTGTATCCTCCCTCATTCTAGGAAAGCTTGAAAAGTAATTACAAAGCTTCTGATTCTCAATCTTTCTGCATTAAAAAGATTTTTGCATTAAAAAGATTTCTGCCAAAATTAAAGGTGAAATCTAAGGCTACAAGAATCTGTTTTTAAGCTTTGATTCTGGAAAATATAAATTTATGTACTAATCTCTGCACACCATAAAAGGCTATGCTTGGCATTAAAAATTAAGTAAATACACAAATCTTTCCAGGATTAGGATCATCCTTTGACACTGTTACTTATTTTGATCACCAATTTCCTCTGACTAATATTCATGATCAAGAATGGAAAAGTCAAACTATGAAGAAAGTATTTCTGCTGTCATCTGTGATTATTACTTTAGTCCAATGGCAGAGCCAACAAAATGCACCTCCTTAAGCCCAGGTCCATGACAGGATAATTTGGTGCAGGCTGAGGAAAACTCCAGGCGAGACAGACAAGTAAATGCTTATTAGACAGATAGTATATGCCACTGAAGAGCTATAAGGACAGTCCAATAGTATGAATTTCACTTAGTCCTCTTGATATGAGATTTTTATTGATGGTTTTAGTTCTTAAACTTGAAAATTTTTTTATCTTTGATTCTGAAGATTATAACCCAACAAGGAATAAACCTATAGGAATTAGAAGCATCTGTGACATACGTGTAATATCTCTTGTTGCTATCTCTGATGCTGTATTTCCATAAATGGGAACAACCTTGGTTTTCTGCTTAGAATGCAATCAGATAAGAAGCCCAAATTTTTATGTCCTACAGCTTTAGGATAGAAAATCATATACTTATTTGAGGGTATGGCCACATGTACATGGACATATCATAAAGCTTTTAAGGACTTGCTTTCTTTTAAGAACACTGAATTTGCATCCATACAGCATGACTTGTTGGTTATTAAGAGAGTCCACAGGGCTTTTTAGAACTTACACCATTTTTTCACCTACTTGGCATGCATGGTGCTGAATTAGGGCTGTTTTCATTATACAGCTGGAAATTACTTTCTCTGCTTACTTGACTATCAGCTTCTATACCCAATTCATGGGTAGAAAAATCTGTAAAATGCAATCCTTCCTATTTGCTTTGTACATTATTTGATTCTAATATTACATTCTCTGGTATGTTCTAGAAATCCTATGCCTTCTCATAACCATACTTCATTTTTAGCCTCCTTCTGATCCAGGTTCTTTCTCCTGTACTTCTCCTATTGTCCAGTGTTTTCAGCTGCAGTGCAAGGTTGTTGTATTATTTTAGTTCCTTGTGCTCCTGTGGAAGTCATGTTCTACAGCATTCTGTCGTGCAAATTTTTAGTTTGTGAAACCTTATACTCAGGGATAATTCTTATCACAACTATCCTTTTTTGGGGGGGGAGAGTCAATTTTGACTAGCTAGAGGACATAAATAACCAAATGCTTCAGGAACATGGGAAAACAAGGAGAAAAATATTAGAGAAACCTCTAAGAAACTTGCTCTCACTTGTTGTGGTTTAATCCCAGCTGAAATCTCAGACTCATGCAGCTACTCACTTCTCCCCCACCCTCCCCTGATATGATAGGTGAGAGGTTCAGAGAGTAAGAGTGAGAAAACTCATGGGTCAAGATAAACACCGCTTAACAGGGAAAGCAAAAGTCATGCATGCAAGCAGAGCAAGACAAGGAATTCATTGACTATTTCCATGGGCAGACAGGTGTTGAACCATCCCCAGGAAAGCTGGGCCTTGTCATGTGTAACAGTGACTTGGGAAGAAGACAAATACCATCACCCCAAACGTCTCCCTCTTCCTTTTTTCCCTAGCACTATATGCTGAGCATGATGTCATATGGTATGGAATATTGCTGTGGGCAGTTTGGGTCAGCTGTCCCAGCTGTGTCCCCTCCCAACCCCTTGTGCACCCCCAGCCCCATTGTTGGTGGTGAGGAGAAAAGACCCTTGAGGGTCTGTGAACCCTGCTCTGAGGTGACTAAAATATCCCTGCATTATCAACCCTGTATTAGCGTAAATCCAGAACACAGTCACATACTGTGAAGAAAATTAACTCTATTGCAGCCAAAACTATCACCCATTCTCCACCCATTATTCCACATGATTTGGCTGCTTCTCAGAGCACTGTTCTTGGGAGAAATAGAGGAAAGTCATGGACCTCATCCCATTGATGTAAAAGCAGGGCCTGAACATGGTGAGTACAAGTAAAATCTCTTCAGCAGTAGCTCTTGGCATTTCATTGATCTGGTTCCTTACCCATCCTGCCATTCTTATTATTAATCTCTTTATCAGTGGGTTTAACTAAAAAGATTTTGTAGTCTACTAAATACTTCAGTGAAGTCTGGAGAGATGATGCTTCTTCCAAGTCTTCTCTATAGAAAACAAATTATCCATAAAATTTACCAGCCCACAGAGCCTTTTACATTGTATTTTTGGCAACTATCACTTTTTCAATTACTTTCACATCTTCAGGTATTCATCCTTCAAAACACATATGTTCTCAGAACATGTAACTTTAGTAAACTTTAGTCCCAGGTAGAATTTTGTCTTAAAAGCCATAAATAGAAATACAAATCTAAGGTGGTATTATTAAGGTTTTGTATACTGTGCAATGTGGGTTATATTTTGTTCTCTTCAAATACATACTAGTTAAATACACATCCTGGATGAGCAGAATCTGCTTCTTACTTGTCTTTCTCTTGTTCCTTCGGTTTGATATTTAAAATTGTCATAAAGTTTTCCTACTTAAAAGGGTGAAAAAAAAGGTAGAAAAAAGCAGCTTTCCAAATCAAATCTGACACAATACTGTTTTACAATAGTCTTGTAATTATTTATTGCCCTTACTATTTAACATATAAATGAAGAGCTGTATGTAGTTTGGAGATACAATACTGTGTATTTTACAGAGACATTAATCAGATAAATCACTAAAATGCCTTTAGAAGATAAGTTGTGTGGGGGTTTTTTTGTTGGTTTTTTTTTTTTTTTTTTTTTGTTTTTTTTGTTTTTTTTTTTTTTTTTTCCCAGGGCAAGCTTCAGTGTTTTCTGGCAGAAGTCTCTGTAGTGTGGAACGGCAGCTGTAGGAAAGTGCTATCTGGTGAGCGGAACATGCCTTAATACCTGTAAAAAATAATCTAATTCATCTATACTGTGTTGTAGAAGGGAAAAAAGAAGGTAGCCGACACTTCATGCATACATCATCCCCACACCTTAATTTTAAGAGACGATGTGTATATTTGGATTTATTATCCCGTCCCAGATTACTTGTCTATGACCAAACTACATATTTAGATGTAGGGACCGCAATATTTCCACTGATCCTGCTTCTCCCAACTGCCCCTGGAGAGGCCCCTGGAGAGCACTGTTCCTTCATTCATCTCCTTGTACGCTATGGACTTGGCAGTGCTGAATGAACGCGTTACATCTTTTCCAACCTAAACGACTCAACAATTTACCACTGCCAGGAGCGGTGACTGCCGGAGCCGAGTCCCTCTCCGCGGAGCCCATTCCCAGTTCATACTCGCGAGGGACAGCAGGAGCCGCAGGGCTCTCCTGGCACAATGGCGCTGCCGGGAAGGGAAACCCCTTCCCTCAGCACCACTGGTGCGCGGACAAGGAGAGGATCGAACAGCCCGAGCAGCAGCCTCAAGCACCCGGACACTGCCCGCCCGCAGCCAGGGCAGCGGGACGGGAACGGGCTCACTGGGTACCGCCCGGCAGCCGCCGGGAGAGCGCACCCAGCCGCTGCCAGCGGGACTCCCCCGAGGATCCGGCTCCCGGCCGCTGCCCCTGCCCCCGCAGCCTGCGGCGAACAATGGCCCGCGACCGCCGCCGGGCTGCCCCGGCCGCACGGGCGGGCTGCTGCGGGACCGCCCCGGCCCGCCCCGGCCGAGTCCCTTGAACTTTCCCCGGGCGCTCGCAAAAAGCGGCCCATGCCGGGATGCCGCGGCCGCCGCTGTCCGCACAGCCCCCCGCCCCTCCCAAGTTCCCCTCAAGCACAGCCTGCCCTCGGAGCCTCCAAAACCCCTGCAAACTGCCCGCCCGGGGATCCCCGGCGCGCCGCCCCCGCTGCTCTCCCGTTCACACCTCGCAGAGCTCCCGCCCTCCCTCGCACGCCCCCCCCTCGCCCCCGCCTCCTCACCCGCGTTCCCTCTGCCCACCCCGCCCCGGTCCGCGAACGCCCACCCCCGGCCCCTGCCCCTTCCCCAGAGCCAGAGCCGGGCAGAGCCCTCCGCTGCCGCCGGCTCCCCGCCCTGGGGCCGCGCCGACCTCCGCGCGCTACTTCCCGCCGCCCAAGAGAAGCCCCTCCACAAAGGAGCGAGGCAGCAGGAGGCGGCGGATACACGCACGCCCGGCCGCTCCGTCCGGATGCGGTGAGCCCTCCGCTCGCCTCCGAGGCCGCGCCAGTGCGGGAGGGAAGAAGCGGAGCAGCGGCAGCGGCTCTTCGGCTGCCACCATGGGCTGCTGCACGGGGCGCTGCACGCTGATCTTCCTCTGCTCGCTGCAGCTGGTGAGTAGCGCCGGGGCACGCTACTGTTTCACAGGGCGTGGGCAGGGACGGGTGCTCTGTCCCCCGCCCCGGGCGAGGGGGCGCGGAGCGGCGCTGACCCGGTCGCGGAGCTGTCCGCGCCCGCCGCCCCGACGGCGCGCCCGCCCGCGCCCCGAGCCGTGAGTTTCGCCGTGCGACGCGGCGTGCGGCCAGAGCGGCCCCTGGCCGGGGGACTGAGAGGGTCGGTGACCCGGGGCGGGTGCCGCGGCGCCCCAGCGCGGGCGGCTGTCAGCGCTCCCTGCCTGAGGGAGAGCGGCTCCCCCGCCCTGGTGCCGCTTCGAGAAGGTGTCACTCCCCTCTGGTGGCTTCCCCCGTCTGCTCAAAGTAGAGGCCGAGGGGAAGAACGAGGCTGACGGTGCCCCCAGTCAGTGCCCGCGGGGAGGCGGCGGGGCCGGACACGACTGGGCGCTGCCAGCGCGGTGGGAAGATGCGGGGACCGGCATCGCCGCGTCTGTCTATTTTTCTTAACCTGTGTAAAAGCGGCGTGTCCCGGTCCTCCGCCGTGACTTTTCTTGAGGTTTCTCTGCTTAAGTATTCCTCAGCGTGCAATTGAACCAACAGAACGGTGCCGCTTCTTCTCTTTGTTTAGTGGAGTTGGCATATTTATTTTAGAGAAAAGAGTTGTTGAGATAAATCATCGCCAAACAACAACAATCCTTCATCTGGCTCATTAGCAGGATGATAAAATAATGCCCTCCCCTTAACGGTAGTCCGTGGTCCCAAGAGCGTTTTAAAAGATTTTTTTTCTTTTCTAAGTGACTCAGTGTCATCATTTTGCCACATGATACATCCTAAAATGAGTGGTGTTCCTTGTGTGTGTGTGTGTCTGTAAAGAAGAAAAGTGGGATGCATTTAGTGTGTGTGGTTTGTTTGTTTGTACTCGTAGTCCTTTGCGATCTTCCTAGTTTTCTCTTACTGCACTTCGAAATCGCTTCTGTTTCAGAGGTAATACAACAGAAGTAATTGTACATATAGCATTTATTTGAAAATCCCCTTTCATTTTGTGCCAGGCTTTGTGCCAGGTTCTTAGACTGTGTAAACTGGTGTGTCTCCATTGTTTCCAGTGTGAGCCTGGACCTTATTCACATGCGAATAGAGTGATGGGCTTAGCGTGGTGTAAGTAACTCATTGGCAAAAAACCAGACGAGGCATACGATTTGTACTTAGTGTAAGGATTCTGTATACATTGCTGTTATTTTTATTTCTTCTTTTGTATCAGTTTTGTGCTAACGACTGCAGCAGAATTGCTCCTGATTTACATCATGCATGTGGGATGGGAAACAAACCCTATTTCTTCAAATGTATCTCTTTGCCAGTTATGAGGATTATAACAACTGTACTTACTATTCTGTGGAATTACTGGGAGGCTATAAAAATCGAAGTAAAGTGTGAATGGCCACTATAATCTGCAGAGAAATGCATAAAAAGTCTAGCAGGAAAAGAGTCGTGTTTTATAAAAGACCTATCAGATGATATAAAAACTTTAAAAAATTACTTCAATGCGTAGTTTATTTTGTTCTTACCTGTTTTATAGAGATGTTCCACTGTCATATCTATGTCTTTCAGGTGGTGATAGCTGTCTGTATGGCAAAATGCTGTCATTTTAATTTATTTTCATTTAAAAATAAAAGTCTTCCTTTATATTCAAGAAGTAGTATAGTAGATATTATGTCCTGGTTCCAACCAAGACGGGAAGATTTTTTTTTTCAGTAGCCTGGAGGGGACATAGCTAGGACCTGGAAGTTATTCACCTCGTTGCCAGGGGTGGAGGAAAAGGACTCTCTTCCAGGGAGAATGGGCTCCTTCCGTTTGGGGTAGTGTGGCACCAGTCTCAAGCTGAGAGCAGTGGGGTGGCCCTGGTTCCAAGCATGGCTGGGGCGAGAATTGTGCACGTGAATCACTCTCTTTAGCACGCTTTTTTAATCAATATTGTTGAAGTTACTGTTCCTTTTCTTATCTCATTGCCGTTTCCAGTAAATTGTTCATATCTCAACCCATGATCTTTGCCTTTTGTGCCTCTAATTCTCCTCTCCAGGCACCTGTAGGAGGAAGGGAGAGGGGAGTGAGTGGCAGCATGATCTGCAGAGTCTCAGTGGGAGAACTAAGTTAAGGAATATCATTCCTAAACCTCGACACATGAACCTAAAGCTTGGATGCTGTCCATGAGCTCAGTGGTGGTAGTGTTCAGTTTGTATACGTAGAAGTTAGCACCACAGAGAGTTTAAATATTTTTCTAATATCTTAGAAGTCATGAATATAAAACACGCAGCAAAACTGCATTCCTGGACATTACTCTCATTAAGTGAGATTTGTTTTACTTTGCATCCACTTACGGAGGGGTGAAAGAGATATTAGTGATTGTAGACGATATTTAGATTAAATCTTGCAAAATACAAGCACTTGTGGTGCTAACTTGTAGAATTTCAGAAGTACTGATGATTTATACGACTTGAGGAACAGCTTTAAAAAGGAAACAGATGGGCACATTTTAAAAAAATAAGTTGTTTATGTTAGTGGTGTTCTGGTCATGTCAGAGAAGAGCCTGGGAACCGCTCAGGTTTAGCGTTAGGATTAACGTTTAGATAGTACCTGAGAAAGAAGTATCTAATTAAGCACAGTTGGCAACACCTTTTATATAGATTCTCTTCTGTGTAAGATGGAAAGTAAAAAAGCCGAATTCCTGGAGTCAAGTTCATAAATAAGATTTGCTTCTTGCTCTAAAGAAGAGTGGTGTTCAGTGTCTTCAAAGCACAATTTCTTGATTCTTTGAAACTTGTCTTCTCTAACTCTTTTCTTCTTTATCCCAGCAACATATAAACCACCTAGGCAGAAGTGAAGAGGAAAAGTTATTATATTATGGTGAATAAAATACCCTTTTTCTAATGTTAACCCATAAAGTGCATTAACTCCAAGAAGATTTGCTTGTAATTTTCAGTGCTATTTGTTAGTGGATTTTGACATAAAATGGCAATAATAGCGATTTTCAGTTATGCTTTAACTCCACGAAAGTGGAGGTTTTCTGCTGACACCTTTTACTTTTTTATAATGAACACATTTAAATGTTTCATTCAGTAATCCTAAGGACAGTCTGTAAATAGTCTTCTATCATTTAATAACTTCATTTGTAAATGGGAATCCATATAATTATGTGTAATAGAGAATTCTGGAAAAAATCATTGAGATGGGAGGGTAGGTGGTGTTCAAGTTCAGGAAAAGCCATTAGTCACTTTCGGGGTTTCATTGAACCCCTTCATGTGGATTTTGCTTCTGAAAACCAAGGAAGTTTTGTGTAAGGAGAACTGTATCTTGCCCCACCGCCCCCCTTGATCTTTCACTGTTTTGCTCTTCTTGCCTGAAGCATTGTCATATGCCATTGCCAAAGGTGTCTGAGCAAAGAACAATGAAGAATATGTGTATCTTTTTGTGCATAAATATGTCATTAAGATTATTAGGAGCTATGTATGCATTGGGAAAATATATCATAAGGATATATGATTCCTTTGGATTACAGCCATAATTCTTACTGGTGCCACTAGAATTCTGAGACATTGGCCTTGTCCATACTAGAAAATTAAGCCAGCTGGCAGAGGTTGTGGCTGTGCTGTTGCAGACACACCATGCCATAAAACACTGAAAGATGAAGATGTTTGGAAAATAAAAAAAAATTTAAAAGATAAAATTCTAGAAGGGGCAAATTGACAGTGAATTGCAGCAAGATTTAGCTGTGCGAATCCAATTGGCGTTAATAAATGTCACACAGTGAAAACCTTAATACTCCTTTGAAAATGTATTTCTGAGAAACAACCTTTGCAGGATAATGTTGTTTCAACACTTAGAATAAGTGGAAGTTTTTGGGACCTAGAAGTATGTAGATAAACAAACACTAAGAACTCTTAAATACAGGGATGGTGAAAGAGATTTTCAAAGTGGTGAAGGGATGGTTGATGGAAAGTGTGTGACTAAGTCCCTTCCTGGCTTTGGTAATCCCATTTCATGTATCCTTGGGTTCCTCTGCACTGTGTTCGTTCTATAAGTCCTGATTTAGAAGTGTATGGTTTATCCAGTTAAAATAGCTAGTGTTCCCAACTTAACCTGTTACTTTGCAAATTATTAAAGTGTCAGCAGGCTACACCAAAAAATTATTTCAGTGGAAATACAACTTCTATATACTAATGTTTTGAGTAGTGTTTATTTGGGAGGTGCAGTTGGTCATTTTAACAGCCTAATCCCTTTCAATATTCAGATTTATATTTATGAGTGCCATTAACATTAATTATATTGATATATGTAAATCCTTACATTTGGAGATGAGACTCTATCCATTGGAATGAACTATACTGTTTCATCAGTTGTTACTCGATATCATGCAATTTCAGCAGTTATGTGGGGAAGTGATATACGTATATATCATGCATAGATTTTAATAGCATTTTTAAATACTTTATAGAGCTTTGACTCTTGATGCTTGTATGTTAGAACTGACAGATACTAGTTTTTCAGTTAACAGCTCAGGGATTCAAGGGAATTGAAAATTGGAGAAAGTAAAATCTTCGAACCAACAAATTGCTGCACTTCTTATGTTGATAAAGGAATCACCAGCCCGTTGATCTGGAGATGAAGCATCTGTCCACTGATAAAAGAGGAGGAAATTGCGGATGTGCCTATGGTTCTAGCAAGGATGGAGAAAGCTTGGGGTTTTAGCCCTGAACAATGCCCTGGTTGCAGGATATTGCACTTTGTTTTAACAGCTGAGGTGGGAATGGTGTTTTCCTCTGATAACTCAAATGACATTCCCAAAACATGTAACCATTGCTGGTGGCTGTACCTAAGAGGCTGATTTGCCTGTTATGTGGGTGTATAGTTGCATTTAACCTTAACATTGGAAGTAATATGCTGCATCCAGTAGAACTACTTGAGTTAAATATTTGAAATTCAAAATAGATATGATATTATATAGTTTTTAGGATCTCTGTCATCCAAAACAAGGGAGTAAAATCTAACACTGTTTTCCACTTTTTGTTTTATTTTTCAAAAAAGTTGGGAGTTACCTGTTAGTAAAACACACATTCTGGGCTCTTCAACGTTGTAGGATTTTACTTCTCTATACCAGAAATTCAGCGTCAGAAGTGAGATCCCCTCCTGTTGAAGCTTCACGTAAAACTTCTTCCGTTCAGTGTTCCGAGTTTGAAATTCAAAACTTGAGGAAACACAGACTTGTCAGAGCCCTCAGAAATTTCTGAACTGGGTAAATTTCTGAAAGGAGTCATGTAGCTCTTGCTTAATTTTAGGCTACATTCACCACAGCCGACTATTTTTCTACAATTCCTGGCTGCTCTATGACTGAGGGGCAGGTAATTGTCATATAAACATTTAATTATTTTTAGTGATGAAGTGAAAGAGTTAAGATTTCAATTATAATAATGATGATTCACTGAAAATTGTGAATTATATAGCTGCTCTTCCTGTCTATAAGACCAGTAAGTTTTGTAAATAGTTATTTTAAGAACAATCAGATACGCTGCTGATCTGCTTCTATTTCAGTATCTGCTACATTCTACTTAGACTCCATTCTTGGGATTAAGAAACAAGTATTGTGGTTTGGAAGGTCATCAGAATTCAGGGTAATATTATTGGAGCTAAATGGAATTTTGGTAGGACTTGCAGAACTTGAACACTTTTTAGGTTTATTTTTGGAGATCATATGAGATCAATGGCACTTGCAGTTGTTTAAGTGGTGTTTAAATATTGCCCATTTTGTGAGGTTTGGATCTGAAATAAAAACTTGCAAGACTAGTTAATCTTAGCTCATGTTTTCAATCTGTATCTTACTTGGATCTTATAGGTACAAAGAAGCACTTTTAGGACCAATTTGCTAAATTAACAAATAAGTAATAAAATCACAATCCCTTAATTTTTCAGGGGAAAGTGTTGCATTTTGCCCCCCCTTATGACATGAATTTAATTGATTAGATGACCAAAGAGAGAGTCAAATCAGTCACACCAGTTGTTGGCCCTGATACTGTACAAGTGAATGGAGCTTTTGTACTTCACTTGATTAGAACTGGAATAAATTAATGCATTCCATACTTGCTAAGATGATCGCTTCTTGGATGTGCTCAGTGAAGCCAAGAGGCAAAGGACCCAGGATGCAACATGGGGGAAATCCTGATAGAATACTAGAAAAAAAATCATGGTGGGATTATTGGATCATGTTTTTGAAAGAAGTTTTGGAAATGCCATCCTTGAAAAAATTCAAATTGAGCTAAACATCGGTCTCAAAAACCTGATCTAATTGAAGTTTATCTGATGTCAAATTTGGCCCTGCTACGAATAAAGGTTTTACCGGATGATCTGTAAAGATTCCTTGCCACTTAGGTTATCCTGTGTGTTATTATATGATTTCACAGAGCATAAGGAATAAGGGTCTTCAATTCTGTGTTAAGAGGGTATTTAAAATGCACAGAAATTTAAGTTATTTTGAAATAATTAGTTTCTTAATTTGTTGTGTTTATAATGCAGTGGAAATAGGCTTGATATGTCAATAACAGTTCTAGTATTCTGTTGCATCTCTTGGTGTCAAACTTCGGTGTTTAAGTAAATGAGAAGTACCTGTGATTGCCTTGAGATTTATTATTTCATAATTAACAATGCTGTGATACAATGTAGTAGATCATATCTTTTGAACTCATTAATGTTGAAGCAAAATATATTTCATTCAGCCAGTCTTGTAATTAATTGCTAAGCAGTCATTTTGGGGCAAAAAGCCTGTTATTTCTGTCTGTACAGGGAAATGAACTGCACATTTTTGGTTCTAGATGACTAACATAAAGGAGCAGTAATAAGTGACTGTGTGGTTCAGGAAACTGATCACATGGTAGAATTTTTCACCTCCAGGTCACATTTTGAAATTCACCTCGGGTTAGATGAGGGGAAATGTCGTTATGGAATGTTTATATTAAATGATACTGGTCTTGCTCTAGCCTCTGTATAAAAATGTCATCTTAATATAGAGATTGGTCCTGTTTTCCACCTTTTATGTTATATAAGAAGGGTGAAGGTCAGTGGGCATGGTACTATGAAGACTAAAATGATGGTTTTGCCAAAGTTTCCTTCAGGTCAGCTTATGAGGGGTGCTAGCATGATAGTGCAATCAAGTTTGTACCGCTGCCTTAGCTCATTCTGGACATAGTATCTTTGTAAGTTTTATAATTGACATTAAATTAAAATAAAAAATAATGTTAATTGTAATGTTTTTTGTGTAAATTTAATCTTTTCCACTGGTCAGAAACAACATTTTTTGCTGCTTTTTATTTAGTGCAATTTGTCTTGAAAACAAAATTCATGCAGTAGCAAATGGGAAGCATCTTTCTTTGAATCTTGAAGCAGCTCAGTTTTGTCCAAGATGAAACAGTTTTCTTCTCATCTCTCATGAGCAGATAATGCATATCATCCTAAAGGGTATGCCAGCAGGTTTTGGATCAGACACTGAGTGAGACTTGCAATTCCTTGGCACAGTTGTGGCAGCCCTGCACTATGACAGGTTTCACTGTGTTGTGGGCTATCTTTGTAGTCTTGCTATAGATCTGTGCCTTTGGTAGGTCTGTAAAGGACAGTGGTAAGCAGCATTACCACTGTACTCTGATCTCAGGAACACGGAGAGTGCTTAAGACCCTGGTAATGAAATGATAGTAAAAGATTTTATTTTAGACCTTTTACTTTTTACTATACTTCCTTATCATCTTGTGTTTCTTCAAACACAGCCCTATCTTGCATGTAATCTCAACTAGATGGATTTTTTAATGCTGTGGTGATTTGGGACTTGTTCTTACAAGTTGCTGAATGCCCTACAGCTCTCATTAAAGTTGCTGAAAGTCATTCTTTTACATATAGGCTCTTTATAATGGTAGGTTCAAGCAAAGGCAGCAGTGAACCCTTTCCACCTGGTGAATGCCAGTAGTATAGTAAAAGAAAAGGAAAACTGAAAATTTTCTACTTGATACAACAGCCATTTTTGGCCAGAAAAATACCTCTTAAAGAAGTGAATGCCACAAAGAAATAAAATTGAAAATTTTATTAAATGCAGGGGAAGATAATTGTAAACCAATTATTTACGTTGAGAGTTAATCTTGAATAATCACACTTGATTCTTCCACTGCTCTTTTCCACAAGACTCTTCTCTTTTTTTTTTTTTTTTTTTTTTTTTTTTCATCAGTTCTGTCAACACAGACGTTTTGGCTGAGAGTAAGTATAAATATATATAAAAGGTATATGCTTGACAATGAACCCAATGGAATTCTCTGAGGAGGGTTTTGACGCACACCAAAGAAAGTACAGATAAAGCAAAGTAGAGTAATAGGAGATGAAGCATGGGCAGGAAGATCCTGAAATGCTTTTATAGTTAAGTAGATTATGTGGGAGCACGGGATGAAAAGTATAGAAAGGTGTATTTAGATGAGTGTAAAAAAAGTGGGATGTGGAAGCCCTCTTCTTCAGAGAGATGAAAGTTTTCTCTGTGTGTGGGAGGAATTCCTGCCTAAGGTGTCACTGAAAATAAGATCTTAAGAAAAAGATTTTTATTTATCTTATCTAACGCACTGCTGTTGCTGCTAAGCCAGTTTCTCACTATTCTGTTATAAAATTACTGTGTTAATGTCAGACCCTTTGAATAAAAGATGCCAGGGGAGCAAAAATCATATGATGATGATGATGTTTTCTAGGCATATTGGAATAACTGGCATGTTTCTCATCCAGCTCTAGTTTTTGCCTTTGGTTGAGCCTTGAATACTCTGTGTTGTCCTGGGAATGCTGCAACTTCACTGCCCTGTCAGGAGCTCCTGGAATCTCCTGTGAGCAAAGTGCTCCTGAAGCTGAGGAGCGTGCAAGTGAAGCTCAGCACAAGCCACAGTGGAAATGAAATGTAAATCTGTATCAGCCTAGAAAACAAAAGAAAAACCAAACCCAAACTCACCAAAAAACCTCACAGCTAAGTGCAGCTTCTTAGATGGACTGGAAAGAGCCCGTGTCTAAATGCATTTTGGAAACAGAATTCTGTTGAAATGGAGCACATAGAAAAACATTCATCAGGAGGTTTAGTGTCCACAATCAATGAATAAAAAGCTGAAGAATTCTAAGGCAGGAAACTGTAGTGCATTTAGTGCATTATAGTACAGGAATAACATCACAGCAATATATGTAAGTTGCCTCTGCTGGTGAGCAGTTTATTTTTTCTGCTAGAAGGTTGCTGTACCTTTCTATTGCAGAGTAAGCAAGGTGTTTAATTTCTCTCGAAGTTGTATTTGTTTCATGAATTAAGTAGACATCACCAGGGTAAGTATGTTTATATTTTAACTGGAACAGAAACCTTGCTGCTCCTACTGATTGAATAATTTGCATCATAGGAACCTGAAAAGCCTCTGCCTCCTCTAATGCAGATGGAGCTACTCAGAATACTGAAGATAGATGGTCTTCCTATGGAGATCCCCTGAGCTAGTGAAGAGTATTTAATCAGACTATAGTCAGTGAGCTGTACATTTGTACAATACCTGTTTTAGTGTAGCCACCAATATGGGCATTCAGGAAGCCTAAAAAAATTTGTCCAAATTTGGGAGACATGTTTCTCAATTATCTCTGTTTCCAGTTCTTATGTTGGTTAGTCACAGATTTGTGCTCAGCCTCTTTCTTCTTCTGATAAACCATTTCTGTTCACATCAACAGGAAGTCTTGGCTTCAATGCCTTGCTGTGAAATGATACACTATTTCCAGTTTCACATTCATCTTTTTTTTTTTTTTTTTTTTTTTTTTTTTTTTTTTTTTTTTTTTCCTCTGGAGCCAAATGATTTGCTCCCAAATCTCCTCCCAGTTATTTCGGAACAACATCCAAATTCTGATCTTTTTCTGTTTGTCATAGTAAGATTCAGACCCTGTTCACCAAACCAGTCAAGACTGTTAAAATTCAGTTGTGACTGTAAATGGGCTTTGTACATTGTTCTTATCTGAGTGTTTTGCAACTATACAACATAAGTTTTCTTTAGTTGTGTTGCCACAGTTATTTGTGGTTCTTCACATAATGTTGGTTGCACAGCATTATGAAAAAGTCTGGTTAGTTCAGAAAAGAAGTGAGTGTGAACCAGTGATAACAGATAGATGGACTAGTAGTGTCATTAAGTGTAATGCAGTTATTAAAGCATTTGGAAATGGGAGCGTTAGGAGGGACTGAAAAAAATGCTTCCAAGCCTGGATTTACAGGGAAAAATTAGACATATGAATGGCAGTAACCTATGTCCCAACTTCATTCAAACGTCAGAAAAGAATTTTAAGTACACTGAAATACATTAGATACCATGAACAACTTTAAGTTGTATATTACTAATGTATAATTTAGTCATAGTGGTTTGATGAAAGCCAAAGCTGACTGAGTTGTGCCAGAAGTAACCACAAGGTGCCAAAGTTTATTTATATTGGATTAAATTATGAAGCCCTTCATCTCTCTGATTTCTCTAGTATGTTTATTTCATGAGTTAGACATCATGAAGATAAGTGTGTTTACATTTTAATTGTCACCAGTTACATTTGTTAATCTGTACAACTGTAATCAATTGAATGCACTGGTGATTGTTTCAAAGTGTAGCCTGTGCAGCTGAGATATGGTGTGCTGCCTTGCACAGCTGTGATGCAGTGTCTGAAACAGCCTCACCAGGGTGATACTGACACCCACCACACAGGTACATGAACCTTATTGCTTGTTCTGTTGTGGGACAGGTACTAAATCTGTATCCACCCTGATCTGCTGAAATTTTCTATACACCCTGCATTTTTAAAAAAAGTGTAATGTGTGATGGTTGGAGAGCAATACAGCCTGTAAACTGTTCTGGTCACATCTAACAAACCTGGATCACCATCCAGGGGTGGGAAAGAAGGCGATGTCATGCATTTCATGCAATTTTTGTATCTGTGAATGGTTCCAGGTTTCAATGTTTAAGTCAGTTTGTGATTCTTACTTGCACTGAAAGCTGAGGAACTGGGTGCAGTGCCTTGTGGCCAAAAGTGTCCAGGTTAACCCAAGGTCTTAGTGAACTGAGATTCTGGTATATTCATTGCAGTTGTATTAATTTAATAATTTATTTTTTGGCTTTATTATGTATTTGGTTCTCTTGGCTTGTCTGACTCATGAAATTCTGGCTGCTTGAATTTCTTAGTTTTCGCTGCGCTTTCTAGGCTGGACTGTACTTGGTTTGCATGCCAGTCATGCTGGAGGGTTCCAGCGCTGCTGGGGTTTCATTGTGTGTATTCATCTGTTGAGAAGCTGGAGCAAATAATGCCCCAAGTCCAGGGATGGCTTTGCCCTTTTAGAGATCATTTGAAGCACTCTGCAGCTGAGGTAGGTTCTGGAATAGGATGTGTGTCTGAGATACAACCTGCCTCAAGCACTTACAAACCAAAACAGTAATGGAGTCAGAGAAAGAAGCATGTAAATGTTTTTCTTTATGCTCTACAGAAAGTCTCTGGAGTTGTAGTTCAGGCTGGTTTTATGCTTGCTGCTTCTTCATGTTTCTGCATGCATTTATTATTCTTTTCTTATATTTGCCACGTGTGACTGTGAGCATATTAGCACTTCGATACGCAAGTTCACTGTATTCGAGTGGGCTCATAATTTGAAGAACACATTTCTTTTTATTTGTGTGCTGTTTGCAAAGTGGTTTGGAGGTGTTAAAATATATTGCAAAGACAAAAATCTTTCTGTTTCAAGAGGAACCTAGTAAGCATGGATTCTCTTCTGGAAAGATTATTTTCAGGAGGTGACAGATTTGAGTTGATCCTTACACAATTAGCTCTCCTGCAGAACGAGACTTGCAAATACCTACATCTGCACTTATGGGTTGCTTCTTTGGGGTTTCCCCCTTGTATTGTCACCTCTGGCCACAGGCACTTGGGGAAGACAAGAGTCAGTCTCTTAAGGACATTCTGGAAAACAGGAAAATAAACAAGTATCCCCAAAATACTGGAACTGGCCATATACAGGGAAGGGACAGTCAGGGAGGAGTTTTGTTTCTGCTGATAGAAACACTGTTCAATTTGTATTAAAAGGACCATAAGTTCATGTTTTTTTTACTATGGTACTTTGCCTACTCATTTGCTCACCATCTGGTTTTCGGTGATTGGAATTGGCTAAAAATTGCAGGGTATTCATTGCAATAGGAAGAAGAAATCCAAATCTCCTGCCTGGCAAACCTTAATTGTTGCATTTTCTCTGAGTGACGAATGCACATCGAATCCCAGCTATCTAGGCAGAAGAGTAATTTCCAAGACAGCCCATTCACATTCAGTTCTCTTCCTCTAAAAGTGAAGCAATAAATTATGCTTGTGTTTAAGGGGTGATCTCTGTGACTTTAAAGAGCGTAAACTCTCAGAGGCACACCGGTCTGACTATGCTAAAGGCTGAGCACCTCCTCTATCTGAGCAAGTAACCTCATTTCCCACAGAGAACAGCAGGAGCTACAGGCATCCTCACTCGGTGGCATCACTGCTCAGAGGGATTGAGCTGTAACTGAGGCAGCTGTGCTACTGCCTGGGCTTGGTAAGAGCAAGCACTATTAGAGAGTGCCATTAGATGAAGTCACGGAGCCATTAGGAAGCTTGCAAAAATGAGTACCCTCTTCTAATCTGAAAAGTGTTGTGGTTGAGAATATACCCTTGGACATCCTCAAGGGGAGATTTCTTTCACACGTAGTGATTCTCTCAGGGTTACCAGCTGGCATTTCACCAGCATAAGACTTAGCCTTGTAACATTTTGTGGATCCCTGCATCATGCTGAGTAGTGCTGGTCATCTATTATTAAGATGCTCACGTTTTTTGCTAGACTAAAAGTATATTGTTTTCTTATTAAATCTTCCATTACTTTAGGATGCTTTTAAAGTCTGTTCTGCTCTCATTCTATTCGGTGCAAACAAAAGCTTTTCAAATGTCTGAAGTTAATATATGCTGATATCCGAATAATCAAGAAAATACATCAGATTTGGAGGACATTTTCTTATATAATGATGTCTTTAAGCCTCATGCACTGTTTTTATAAAATATTTCCCTTTTTGCTATGTGAGTGCATATTCATACACAATTCCAGTTTTGCAGTAGAAATATTGGCTGCGTGACAATGTGAGATGTTCTCCTATAATGGTTATTATTTGGCATGCATACAGAATCCAAAGAGCTCTTAAGTTAGAGAAATAGTATTGTGTTTGGTTACACAAGTTGGTGGAGGCAGTGACACGTTTATTCTGCTTGGAGATGGCCAGAGGGAAGCCAGTGTGCACCTAGGAACTGTGAAGTTAGTTAGCAGAGAGAGTTAGAGAGCTCTCAAGGCAGGAAAGTACGCCAGCAGAATTTCAGTGCTCCATTAATAACCTGCTGCTAATGGCCAGGGTCATCTGGAATGGTTTTGCCTTTGTTCCCCCATGACTGAGGCTCAGCACAGGAGCAGATTCTCAGAACTGTGTTGGAAATCGCATCATACTTTCTAGAGTTCTCCTGCAAATGTCTTGCTGTTTTGATTTCTGGAGTTCTGTTTCCTAAAACTGTACACATGACCTAGTGTAGAATAAACTTTCTCCTAATTATTTAGCTGATGTAGGTGTACTTTTAAGTGTGCCATTTTAATTTTGTTAGTTTCCAGATTATTTTTTACTTTACCAATAATAATCCTAATACAGACATTGAATTTTAACAATAACCCCTCCTGCTTAGTTAATCTATTTATTTCTGTTCTTCTTGCAAGTTATTTTTAATCTTTAGGGAGCTTTGAACTGTTTCTCAGAGCTATGCTCAAAAGTGAGTTTGTAGCCTTTTACTGCCATTGCTGCTAGTAGACCTTGCTTGAGGCCACAGAGAAGTTGGGACAAAGCCAGGGAAAAAAACTCAGGTTCATGTCTTAAGCACAAGATAACCATTCATCTTTTATAAGCCTTTCTTGTCTGATTCTTTCAAATTCTCAGAAAAGATGGCCCAGAAATTGAAGTGTTCATGCTTTTTCATAGCACAAATACAGATTTTTCCTTGGAAATTTTAGTCATGTCATGCTGGTATGTTTACAAGCAGCAAGGTATGTGGTGATGGTACAAATGAGGTCAGTATCCCTTGCTTTTTCTATTATTAGATCATTCAAAACTCACTTTCTGTGGCTCTCTAGCCTCTGTAAATCCATTAACATCAGTGGAGGTTTGGTCGTTTATACTTGCTGAATATCAGTTTTAAAAGATAACAGCTGAATACTTGATTTTAATGTTCTTCACATATTTGAAAATAATTGCTTCAATATTCAATGTGTATTTAAAAATACTTCTTATCTCCATGTTTCAATAAAATGCTTTGTAGAGTTTGAGAAGATAATGGTGTCACTGGTAGTTTCTCATACCATCACCATGTCTTCTGTAGGGGTTTGTGTCTCTATCCACTCCGTCTTTATTCATCTTTGTCCTATTTTGTAAAGTGTAAAGGTCCTCACAGTTTTTAGCAGAAAGCTATTGTTACAGGGAACACTCAGATAATCTGTAACTTCTGACCTTTCCAGAACATATTTTTATATCTCCTTTGAAGTAGAATGGAGGGATGATGATAAGGAAGTTGAAAATATGGTTGGCATACACACAAGTATCTTCAGGAAATAATACTGCCTTCTTTAACATTGAAGGAAAAAGAAAACCAAAAACGATGAGTTCCATAACCTGGTGGAAATCAGTGAAATATGTTCACATATTTTGTATATGTAGGTTTTATATTCAGCTATGTTCAGTTTATATATTTTTTTTTGGGTGTATTTTCCTTTAGTTTTGTTTTTTTTTTTGTTTTTTTTTTTTTTCAGACCATCAGCTGTGCTTTATTAGAGTTGCTGCAAGAGGCAAAATTTAGGCTTCTCCTGCTGTGCTTTATTGAAAATCTTAATCATAACATTCCATTAACAGAATTCTTCACATTTAGCACTTTTACTTGTCAGGGTAGAAACTTTATTGTGGCTGGAATTGTTGTCTGAAGACCATTCCAGAGGTGCGAGGAGAGACACATTACTAATGCTGTTGTTCACCTTTCAGAAGAAAGGAAGAGTTGTGAGCAAAACCTGTAACCAGGGCTGGAACCAATACCTTCCACAGCATCATGCTAAAATAATGGTAGAAGTTAAGAAACTGTAATAAATTATCACCTTCCTGGTAATGTAAGACAAGGATCTTGAAGTACATGTATTTTGAGTTCATCTCTCAAGGAGTGTCAAGACCTGGGGCAGTGGGAATATCACAAAATCACAGAATTGTTTGGGTTGGAAGGGACCTCTGGAGAGCATCTTGTCCAACCACCTGCCAAGGCAAGGTCACTTAGGACAGGTTACACAGGAACACATTTAGGTGGGTTTTCAATTCCTCCAGAGGGGGACTCCATGACTCCCTGGGCAACCTGTATCTACAAGAAAGGCAAAATCTTGTTTTAAAGATGTTTGCAGATACAGGTGCACTTTTTCTTTTATGCAGGGGAAGAAAGCCTTGGCTTAGTTGTTTTCCCTTTGAAAAAAGAGAAATATTCTCACTGAATTTTGTGGCAAAAGGATTATGATTCTGGTTTGAATGGTGCATATTTTTCCCCATTCTCTCTCATTGTGACATTATTTCTACATGCAAAGTATATATACGGGTTAAACACTGTTCCATCTTTACTTTTCTATGAAAACAATAAATTTCCCAGGGATTAGGGGTCCTTTTACAGGGGTGTTTGATTAAGAATGTATTGTTTGTACAGTTGATTCTGTCTGGAGGCAGATGATCTCTTGTGGCTGCTTTTGACCCTGATTTCAGGAATGGCTGAAAGGAAAAGTGCAGAGGCTGAATTAAAACCCACAAAGGACTTGCAACGGAAGTCAGATCTAAAGATCACATAACAAAAACTTTGTAGTGATACATGTTGCTTAGGTTTTTTCTGATTTGTGGGCTGCAGTCTTAGCACTATTGGCATAGCTTCATTAAAGGAACCTTTTGGTTTAGATGTGACATATGTCAACAGGATTTTCTTTCTTTCTGTAGGCTGTTATGACACTTCTTTAAATGTATGAACTAGGCTAAGACAGCTCTCATCTATCCACTGATGCAGCCATGTCCCTGTCAGGGGCTTTGCCATCCTAGAGCAGATAACTGTGGTGCTAAAGTTTTCATGTGAGCTAATAAAAGTACAGGGCAGTTACGGCACAATTTTGTGATATTAACTGGATAGTACCTGCTTATGCAAAAGAGAGAAACATATTCAACTGCTGTCAATTCTAACAAATGAATGGGAAAGCTACTATTGCATGCAGAGTTTTGAGACACCTCTTTTTCCTTAAGAATAGTGAGTTAACTGGTATATTTTGAGGAATGAGAATCTCACTAATGTCAAGCAGAAAATTGTGTGCAACATTTGAACACGGATTGTCAGAAAGACGTTTTGTTAATAATGAATTAGGCCAAACATGTTTGTTTTATGCATGTATTTTGTTACTTTAAAAAGTAGTTGTCAAGGGTTCTAATAATGACAGAAAATAAAGAGTTGAAAGGATGGGAAGGAGGGCAATGGCAGGAGAAAAGAGTACGTGTCTGCTTTTTCATGCGAGGATCTTGCTTCTCTTGCTGTATCACTCCAGCCTTACTCTTTTCAAGTATCATCTGACCTCTGATAAACATATTGATCCGTGGAATATTCCTCGTTGCTCAGATTCTAAGTAAAACAAGTAAGCCTGCTAGGGTCATCTTCTCTGCTTCTTTGTCTTTGATCTAGAGAGCTTGCAGTTTCTCACAAACTTGATAAAAGGCAAGTCCCCTGAACATCTGCTGGTGACTTGGAAATGCATTTTCTCAGTCTTGGATTTTATGATAGTTTTCTTCCATATGCGTGTTCTTCTGTAGCTATTTACTGGTTGTACAAGGCTTACCCTGCCTTAGACTGCCCAAAGGCATTTACTGAGAGGATATTTTTCATTTTGAATCATATTTAAAGAGATCTCATATTGAGTCATTCCAGTCAATATGAGTCTGTGAAAGGCAGGTGCTGCTGACCAACCTGATCTTCTATGACAAGGTGACCCACCTATTGGATGGAGGAAAGGCTGTGGATGTTTTTTTGCCTGGAGTTTATTAAAGCTTTTGACACCATTTCCCACAGCGTTCTCCTAGAGAGATTCACTGCTTGTGGCTTGGACATGTACACTTTTTGCTGGATTAAAGACTGTCTGAATGGCCAGGTCTGAGGAGTGGTGGTGAATGGAGTTAAATCCAGCTGGCAGCCGGTCATGAGTGGCGCTGCCCAGGGCTCAGTTTTGGTGCCTGACTTGTTTATTATCTTTATGAACTGGGTGAGGCAATCGAGGGCACCCACAGTCAGTTTGCAGATGACACCAAGTTTGGCAGGAGTGTTGATCTGCTAGAGGGCAAGAAGACTCTGCAGAGGGATCTGGACAGGCTGAATTGATGGGCTGTGGCCAATTTGAAGAGATTTGACAGGGCGGCAAGGCACACTCCTGCTCTTGGGTCACAACAACCCCATCCAACGCTACAAGCTGGGGACTGAGTGACTGGATAGCTGCTCTGAAGAGAAGCACCTGGGGGTGCTGGCCAACAGCCAGTTGAACATGAGCCAGTGTGTGCCCAGGTGGCCAAGGCCAGTGGCATCCTGGCTTGGATCAGAAATAGTGCGGCCATCAGGACCAGGGCAGCAATTTTCCCCCTGTACTCATCACTGCTGAGGCCGTATCTCAAATCCTGTGTTCAGTTTTGGGCCTCTCACTACAGGAGTGTGTCCAGAGAAGGGCAACAGAGCTGGGAAAGGGTCTGGAGCACAAGTCTTATGAGGAGCAGCTGAGGGATCTGGGACTGTTTAGCCTGGAGAAGAGGAGGCCCAGGGGGGACCTTATTGCTCTCTTATGACTACTTGAAAGAAGGCTGTAGTGAGGTGGGGGTCAGGCTCTTCTCACAAGAGATATTTGGAAAAATGTCTTCCCTGAATGGAGATGGTAAAGCATTGGAACAGGCCAGGGAAGTGGTTGAGTCACCATACATGAAGGTATTTAAAAGACACATAGGTGTGGGACTCAGGGACATGTTTTATTGGTAGCCTTGTTTTAGGTTGATGGTTGGACTTGATGATCTTAAAGAACTTTTCCAACATAAATGATTTTATGATTCTGTAAGAACTCAAGTTAGAGGAACCATTGAGACTGAAGCACGCCATTACTGAGCCTTGGGGCAGTATCATTTTATCTTTCTTTATAAAAGTATCATTGTATCTTTCTTTATAAAAAATATGTCCCAGTGCCTTGTGCAGACATGGATTTACCTGGGAATGCTGGGGTAAGTATCCCCTTCTCTCATAGAAAGTATTTGGATGCATGATATGGAGATACTGCTCATTCACACAGCTGCTTGATAAAGTCCTAGTGCACTTCAATTCTCACTTGCTTCAATGTAAGACAATTGTTTCCAGTTCTTTTCCCTTTGATTGTGTGTTTTGGTATGTATGGCAGGATTTTGGTAGCAGGGAGGCCACAAGGGTGGCTTCAATGAGAAGCTGCCAGAAGCTTCTCCTATGCCTTATAGAGCCAATTCCAGCTGCCTCCAAGATGGATCTGCCACTGGCCAAGTCTGCATCAGTCAGCATTGGTAGTAATACCTCTGTAGTAACATATTTAAGAAGGGGAAAAGTTATTGGGCAGAAGTAATTGCCTCCAGGAGTTAGGATATGTGAGAGAAAAGGTTCTACTTCTCATTTTCCTATGATTTGTCTTGTAGTGAATTCATATTTCACCAAGTCAAGTCTGTTTTGCCTATGACTGTAATTGGTGATTGAACAATGGAGTGGTTAAAGTGGATATTGCTAGTGGAGAAACCCACATATGGGAAAAAAAAGTGGTTTGAGTGCCAGTTTAGGCTTTGATTAATCTTCAGCATTGTACAATTTTTTCTTTGGCTTCACCTTAGGCTGCTAAATAAATATTTTTGAAAGAACACAATTTATAATGAATGTCTTCTCTTGGTGGCTTAGTGAATATCTACTAGTAAATCCTCACAGGACTATGTTTGTAAGTAATTTTCAGGAAAGAAAGATCTTCCCCTTGGCTGGAATTTAGCTGGGAGTATTGCTGATGATATACTATAATGTCATGGGGGGCAAACATGCTAAGACTTACAGATCTGCTGTAAATTCCTGCAGGAAAATCTTGGCACTTAGCATTTTCATAGTATTTTTCCCACTAATACCTTATCCTAATTTTTGAGAAGTTGAGTCACACAGTTTATTCAGTTTGAAAATCATATATCCAGAGCTTGGAAATATGCTGGAGGCACTAGGATTTTTTTTTTTTTTTGCATATTGATCATAGCATTTTGATATTGCCTTCTACTTGTTGGTGTTCTCTGAATGCTTAAAGCTTACTGGAATTTCAAAATATGTTTCTAGTAAGGGTGTATACTCAAGTATCATCATTATTTCTTTTTTTTCGGGGTGTGTTCTGTTTTTTACAAAAAGTGAAAAAGACCAGCATCTTGTTAATGCCTTTCAGGTCAACATGTCACCCAGCATCCTCTGCCTGTGGGCCTACAAAACAAACGGTGATGCTGTTTCAAGGACTGTCACAAGCACCAGGTTAAATATACTTGGAACTATGGGTTCTTTGGGATCAAAGGTTCATACATGATTCTGTTGCTTTCCTGGCTGTTGAAAAAACAACCATGAAGTGATCAAAGTAACAAATGAGTGCATGTGCTCTTCTTTATCATCCCAGTAATGCAGATCATTCTGTTCAGTCATTGGAAGAGCCCAGTTTCATATAACTGACAATTTACTGCTTAAATCTTAATCTCTTAGTTTGAACGACATCTGGCACCAAGAGAAGGGAACACTGAGGCATATCCATATCAAATTCATAATGTTTTCTACCTTCTGTAGATTAGAGTCTATGAGCTATATAAGCATATAAGGTATGCAAAAAAATGGTAGGTTCTAAATCAGCAAAGGTAGGGTGTAAAGATCAAATCTCATAGATGAATTTGTGGAGTATCACCATTAATACATTGGTTTAAAAAGAGACTACACTATTTGTTATCTATTCCTAGCTATAAAATAAAATATATTCTCTGGGAGAGAGCTGGGTATTAATGTAGTAAATACAAGTTCATCGTTCAGGCAGATGTTTTACAGCTAGAAAAGCAGCAAGATTTTTGGGAACTGCTGATAATAGATATCTTAATATTTGTCTTTTTAATCTTCTTTTTAGTGTAAACTGAAACTATTAATGCTGTTGCCATACAGAGTGAAATATTGCATATTCCTCTAGTACATAATGGTGTAATTTTACTTGGAAAAGTTAGAACTGGTAAAGAAACAAAAGAAAAGGTTGGGTTTTTCTGAACAGGCAAAACCCCCTTCAGTAGGAAATTTTTCACAGAGAACATTACCTTTATTCAGAAATACTATTGTGGTGCCTCTCTGAGAGTTAACACCTGTTGATGTATTTTCAGTCTTCTCTGTGGATGTCTAGATTAAGGTGACATACTTTTCTCTATTACAGAAGATATGAATCTCTAGTCTTAATGCATAATGACAGGTAAAGAGCACCTAGGAAAAGGAAGACAAAGGTGCACAAAAATGTCCAAGAAGCATTAAACAACACTGTCAAATTCATTTTTGTTTGAATTTTATGCAGACCATTTTAAACTGAGAAGTCAAATTTTTCACATAATGTGAAAATTTTAATTTATTTAAAAGCCTGTCTGTGATACAACCATTATTACAGAGAAACTTGAACCATCCATGTAAAAAATATGAGCATATACACCCGTGGAACAGATAAATAGAAATATTTTAGAAGAACATCACTAAAACTAAATAAATTTGTGTGTATTGTGTATGCTTGTGTATTTGTGTGCAAACACAGTTTCTGGTTACTTCCTGCTGCCTGCCTCCTGCCAACCTGTGTGGTTGACTCTTGGGAAAGAATTAATCCTTGAGAAGTTGTTCAGTCAATCCAGAAGAGCAGTGGCATGAGGAATTTGAGGGTCTGAACTTGTAGCAAGCCCACCTGTTTTGTTTTTAAATGATTCTAACAGTTAATGGGTTTTAATGGAATAGTTTCATTGCTGTTGAATCAATGATTTTGGATAAAAAGTCTTCCTCTGAAAGAGATGTGAGTTTCAGCTGTCACTGGATTGATTGCTTTTAATTAAGTAGATTCAGAATTTGATATAGGTGTATTGCGAGAAGATTCCCATACTGAAGAACAAACTAGTGTTTTATTTTGTTTAGATTGACAGGCACAAAATTCAAGGCATTACTATAGCTGACATTAGATGTATTCAAGACTGTATCTAAGACTGGTCTCTAACCTATCAATAATTCTGCCTTAATTTTTGGGGGGCTTTTTTGTTTTTTTTAATGGTTAATCCCTATTTTAACTGAAAGGGATTGATAAGTAAATTTTGGATGTGACCTAAAGGGCAAATAGAGAAACCACTTGATACTTAATGTATCAATCTTATCATAAATTGTCTGGAGACTAGCAGCTGCAGAAAAATTACAGTAGGTACCAAAACAGCTGGCAACTCCATTTTCAAATTTATAGATGGAAATAAAAAATAAGTAATTGTTGGGATTCTGTGTTATGTGTTACACGCTCACATAGTCTTCCTCTTCTTTCTGCAAAGGAATTAATCTATAAGTGTATAAAAAAAGACACTTTCTTTATGTTTGAGCTCATAAACAATTTTTCATACACCTCTTATTCCTTAATGTTTTCTTTAGGACTTGCGAATATTTATTTTTAAGAGGTTTCACAGATTATTCTCTCCTATATGTGGCCTTCATTACATTAAATGTAATGTGAAGGTCAGATTCTCAGGCTGCAGCAAGGGGATGTATTTGAGTCAGTGTTGGATGTAGTTTCTTTTTGATGTGAATGTGATTTGCTAGGTTTCATACATCCCATAAAATAGCTCATGACAGCTACATGCTAAAACAGATAGCTTTTCTTCCTTCCATAAACCTTTGACTTGACTGTTCTCTCCATTGCCTTTCACTAAATAGAAGATTCGTGCTAACTCTTGCCCAATAGATGTTCACAAAGCTTGTTTAAATGTGGCAGAAACCCATGAAAATATTTTCAGGGATCAGTTGGCTGCAGGTGCTCTCTGTGTTGAAATGGAAATTATTTATCTGAAGTTTTGTTCCTTCTGGGGTCAGGATCAGTAACTATTTCATCATGGGGGAAATGCCTGTACCTACTAGTAAGGTATAGATTTGAGAAATTTGATGACAGTAGACTCCCTCTTTTCATAAAATCTATCCTGACCAAACCTTCCTGAGCCTTTTTTTCCCCTCACCTTGCCAGGTAGTCCAGTGTTTCCCCCTCCTTTTTTTTTTTTTTTTAAATTTTACTTTTTTAATCAAAGGACTGTATCTCCTTTCTAAAGAGGCTTGAGAATGGAGAGTGGTACCACAACTGTCATGTTTCAAAATAACACTGAACACCCTTTAAAAAGAGAACCATTTTCCTTAGTTTTGCTTTTTTCTGTACCTATGTGTAGAGGATCATGTGTATAAAATTAAGCAAAAAAATATTCCTTATTATTTTGAAAACCGTTTTCTGTTGCCTTTTGAACCACCAGCTGTGCAATTGCTAAAATGGTTCTAACAGAGTAAAAGTGTTCATGTTGTAAATAACGATGAGGTTTATTAACAATAGAAATGTCACAACAGAGTTTATTTTATCTGTATGCTGTATTTTAGTGATGTTTCCAGAGCACCCAGGTGTGAGAGAAATGCAATATTCGAAGATTATAAACTAGGAACTATGAATAAGGTCAAAACAAAAGCTGGAAATAGTATGCTAAGAACATTTATGAAGCTGAAAGTACTCATAAAATTGCAGGCAAATTGTGTTCTCCTTGCTCTATGTGGAGGAGATTCCTAGTATGAATTATAATTTGTGGAAATTGCGGAAGGACAAGGTGTACAAATGCACAATATATCCTCTTTAGTGAGGCAAAATTAGAATGAACTGTTTGTGACTTGGTCAAACATAAGGACAGCATAGAGACAAAATACTGGCACTGGGCTGGCACTGGAGACCCAATTTCTTTCTAACTAGTTGTCTTAAAGCGACTTACAAAACATGTTGGTTCATACATTGCTCTTTCTTCTGATTTCATTAAGGACATGCACAGTATTTTTCAAACTATTTTTTCAGTGCTGTTATTCAGGAACTATTCTTCAAGAAACATTTAGGATAAGTATAAAACTCCAAGGCAAGTTTATTCATGACTACTCTATTAGTTTAGATACTGCTTTTTTTGTACCTCCTTGAAGATAAGCACACAAGTCACTTGAGTTTAAGAATGGACAAAGAAGGCGTTGCCTGTTGTACTTGGATAATTAGCTTCAAAGTAATAAAGCCAGCAGTATTCAGATATGTAATAATTAATTCAAATAGGAAGAGATTCACTGCAATAGATAAACAGTGAAACACATGAGAAGAGCTGAAGGCTGTAATCATATCTTGTAATATTTTTCACTGTGTGAATTCAGTCTTTGCTGGTGTTACATCTGATCTACAGCTGTGGCACAGAAGCAGTGCTGCATCTGTGTACATGGAGATCCAACCATGGCCAAATTTTGCTCACTTGCAAAAAATTTCAAATGAATAGTCTTTATCTGACAAGTGCTATCTCTTTGTACTAATTACATTAATATGCACTCACCGTTTCCATATTAATTATTATATTCCTGTTCTGCTCTTGCAATCAAGTTGTTTGAAACTATTTCTTGGTAACTGAAAGTTGTGCATACAATCCCAGGTAGTGCTAAGAAGGAGTTCATGTTCTTGCTTTTGCTATAAGTTTTTTTAAAAAATATTTAAAACACTGCAAATCAAAAGCTGATTTTTCATGATTTTAATTGAACTCAAGACAGCAGAGCTAGCAGCTGGCAATCATTTTAATACTGTACTGTAGATCTCTTTGAGCAAAAGCACTGCATCTAATGAAAATGTCATGATGTAATATGAATTACTTCATAAACACATTTTTTCCTGAGTAATAGCAATTGTAGTTGTATATCTTACCAAAATTGATTTTAGTCAAGTGAATAAGATAAATACACTCTTTTCTCTTTAGTTCCTTATTCTTTTCTGCCAAACATACACATTTATTAACTTTATGGTTCATACCATTACTTGCTGTCATGTTGGTATTGGCTAGCATGTGCAGAATTTTGTGTTCATTTTTTCTTGTTAGTTTGTAGTATATAATGTATAAGCACATGGCTACTCTCGATATGACATGTTTTGCTGACTTCCTGTAGTTTTCACATCCCTAGTGTTGGTGGGATATACTTCCTTAGGGGGGTTATATTTTAACTTCCTTATCATGAAGTGCGGGGTATTTGAAGATTGGAGTGCATTGGATAGAGATGTCCATACAACAACTATTAATATAGTCCACTGTTATTCCCCTCAGATTCCTGCCTGGAGGAGTATCTCCACAATTGGTCTCATCATGTTGTACTAATGGCAAACTGGTCTCTTGAGCTGATCACTTTCCTACAACCTAGTAAGGCAGATGGATTTGGATATAGGCATGCAAAGTGGTCATAGGGCATATACTTCTTTCATGTTGGTCTGCTGGAAAACTTTTGCAAAGTCAGTATGTGAGTGGGTTGTAGACTGGCAGGGCAAAGTCTTGCCTCTGGAATGAATTGCTAAATTCACAGGCCGCTGAAGTTAGAAATGTTTTGGAGTGAGCATCCAGTCACTAACTAAATACAAATTCTCATTCAAGAGGATGTGAAAAATACATAAAGAAGATGGATAATAGGGAGGTCTTTATGGATGAGAACTGTTATTTTTTTAGGCTGGTGTATGTTTACATGCCCTGAATCTTCTGTAGTTCTCCAGTTGCAGCTTTTTATTGCTTCTTAGAAGCTTAGTATGACTTTGGCAGAAAGTAGTTGACGATGCATGAGAGAAAGTAGTATCCACTAGGGTGTTTTTTTCCTCTTCATTTTAACACACTGCATATGGATATCTTCAGTATCCCATTTTATGTATTTTTACTATCAGTGCAAGGAAGTGGAACAAATGTGAGCAAGAACAGATTTCATTTGCTATTCCACTGCCATTATCCTGTTAGTACTTTATTACTTACTGAAAACCTATCTTGAAGTAATGGTGTGGTGCTGCTTACGAGCAAAGATGTGATTAATGGCAAGGTTTTGATCTTTTTTCTTTTGTAATGGGGAAATGCTAACTTAGAGCAGAATTTATGTCATTTACCTTTCTGAGAGTTTGATGTAAGCAGCATGGAAGATGCCTGATGTTTGCAGTGAAGCTGATAACATTACGCATTAGACGTATTTTCTTCCAGTTTGTGGAGGCAGATACTGCACATGCAGATCTGAGTTTCTACATATGTATACATTATTCAGGGTAAGTGGTTAATCAGTTTACATGGATGTATGTCAGGCTCATATCTGTTTGGAAACCACTCCTGGTGATTTTTGGAGGTATCAGAACTACACGATCAGCTGGCTAGATCACGTGGGATTATCTTTGTTTCCTAGCAATGACGGGTCGAATGTTACTGTGCACGCAGGAGTAACAAAGCAATGTAAGAAAGAGCTACACTGACCTTTCCTTTTCTCATTAGCCACTGTTTGACCTTTCTGATTTCTCAGAGAGAGAATGGCCCTGGCTAGGACAGCACTGCTGGAAGTTCTTTTGGGAGCATCTTACTGCACCTCCCGAAGTGGTCACTTTTCACTGAGGCATTCACTGTGCTGGAGGGATACCAAGAATTGCATGAAGATACATTATCCTGTCAATTGTGAATGAGTCTCTTAAGACTGAAAAGAGTTCTGGATGCCCTTTCAGGTCTGCTTATATATTTCAGTAATTGCCAAAGTACAGCAATCATCCTGGAGTAGAGCCCAAACTCCAGGTGGTCTGCTAAGCTCTGAAATATGGTTTTATGTTATTCTCTGTTGACAGCAAAAAGAGTGAAACAGAAGACCCTCTTTCCCTGTCCCCTTCACATCCTTTCTCTTGTCTTAATTCACACACTCACTCTGGGAGTCAGACTAGCTGCTCTAAAAAATGTGATGCTAAGAAGTGTGAAAACTCTGAAGAGACCAAATTAGACTATTTAAGATCCCTTTGGTTTGTGGATTCAAATTGATTTAGTCATGAACTAGATATTAAACACTTCCTCTCTCTTTAAAAAAATTTGGTGTAAAGCAGAAAATTACATTTTAAAGTGCCAAGGGGGACCTAAGGACAAAAGTGTGGCTGCAACTGAAGTTGGGCATAATCATTAATTGTTCCCAACAATGAAGAGTTTATCAGGTTCAGAGTTTGGCATCAAAACCTTCAGAGCACTTTTAGTCTGTAATCTTAGAACTGCTGATCTAGCAGGTTTCCTATTTTTGTTTCCTTTGAACACAGTGGATCTTCAAGGGATCATAGGTCCGATATCAGGATTAGCAGTTCATAAAACTAGTTTCCTGAGATCAGTTTTGGCCTAAAGTATTTCCTCAGAGCTCAGGGAGAAAAAACAAAATTAACTGAAATGATGTAGCAGCAATGAAAAGGCAGTACAAACCTGACTGAAATGAAATCTAGTTCAGAATCTGAGGGAAGGGCTGTTGAAATCTTTTCCTGAAGGGAAGAGGCTGCTTGAATCTCCTTTCTAGAGGGATGTCTCTGGAAGTTTCCTCCCAAATTTGCCCTAAACCAGTGGGTTTGCTTCTCTGATTGACTAGGGATCTTCTCCCAAGAAATGAGGAGTATGATATGAGAAGATGGGAAGAGAAAATTTGAGACCAAGCACTGGCACAGATTACCCATGGAGCTGATGGAACCTTCCTCACTGGAGATATTCAAGACCCTTCTGGACACAATGCTGTGCCATGTGCACTGGGATGACCCCACTTGAGCAGGATGGTTGGACCAGATGACACACTGTGGTTTGTTCCAGCCTGACCCATTCTGTGAATCTGTGATTCTCCATTACTCTGAACTTGTGTCTTGTGTTTTCTTCTCCCTCCATGGTCCTCCCAGAGTGCTGTTCCATAACACCCATAATCATTGCATCATTCCATCCAAAAAATCTCTTTGGCTTAAGAAAACCCAATGTAAACTATAACTTGCTTCCTGTCCACAGGGTGTATGTACCCGTAAGGTCTTTTCTTTCCTTTCTTAGCCATACTTGTACAACACACCTACTGCCTAGTTCTTAATCCTTTAAACACCATGTGAACTGCTTTTCTCAAGTCTGTGGTATACTTATTTATGCAATTACTTTTATGCTTTATATACAAAAGCAAATTCCATGTCAAGTCACTTACTTACCAGTGTGAATGCAGAAAGCAGGACCCACAATTGTTTGCTTCTTTCCAACTGTGTTTCCTGTTCTAAGCCTAGAACAATTATGGGTTGCAGAAAATAAGGCCTAAAAATCAAAGCAGATTTACATCAAAGCAGAATTAAATAGTGAAAGAGCTGCAGCACAAAACTTCTTGATCTCTCATAACAGCCATGTGGTCCATACATGCCATCAGGTAAGAATGTACATCAGGGTGTGAGATTTTTTTACTTCCTTGTGACATAATTTAATATGTTTACATGTGAATAGCCATGTATTTTAGAACATTTAAGAAAATTTGAAAGGAATTAAGAAATATTTTTCGTGCTTTTTAAATAGTGGGTGAACTTGAGCAATCCCAAGTGTGTATGCATTATTGTCTGCTTAATTCCTGTGGTTTATCATAAAGAAGTAAGCTGCTGATGTTTTTCATAATAAAGGTTTACTGATTATTATGGTGCTCTCAGGGAATCATTACTGTCTTTCTAGCACAGGTAGCTGTAACCTTTTGAAAACTGACTCCTGTTTAGGTGAATTATCATCTGTTTGATCTCCGAAGAGTCATGAAAGGATTATAGGTGACATGGGATATCACACTTTTTTGATTAGCAAGTTTTCATGGAGCTGAAATGCATGTTTCTGTGCTTTTTAATACTCAAACAATTTAAAAGTCAATTTCTCAATGACATGCATTACAAAAATAATGCTGTTTAGATTTTAGAATACATTTTAAATCTTCACAGAAGTTTCTAAGTATTAGTAAATTAATTTTTACTGTCTGAATCATATATATGCATTTTTTAGCACGGATAGGCTATGCATAGATTTGATGAAATTCACAGGGTAGTTTAACATGAAATAAACTCAAATATTTAAAAATTAAGCAGGTCATTTAGCGCATGATAAGTTTCCAGTGTTTTAAATACTGTACATCAATGTTAGTGACCCATACAGACTGTAGCATAATGATAAATTATGTAGGAGTGTGCCCTTTGAAAAAAATTTTCATATACAAAAGCTCCATATCTGGACAAGGAAACTTTTCTAGTCAAGTTTTCTTTAGGTTCATATAGTTTTCTAATTATTAAGATGTACAACATGAGACATTATTAGTTAATGACCTCTGTAATTCTTATTTATAATTAGAAAAAGGGTGTGGAGAGAAGTTAACTTAAGGATGAAGTTTGTATTACAAATTTGAAGTTCTAAAAGTTTGAGAACAGTTTTGTGTTAAATTGAGTTAGAACATATATTGCACGAAGTTTTAGTATTATTTATCCCTACATTCTTTTACATACATGTAAAAGTAACAAAATCAATTAACAGCAGGTGCTTTTTGATTTTCCAAAGATAAAGCATTTTTGAGTGTTTATAAACACAGTGGATAGAAAGACTTCAATTTTAAACCCAGAAAATATCTAACAAGTTCTTCTGCAATGAAGGGAATAGTGTCTCTTGTTTCAAAGTCCACCATTATCAGAGGTGACGTTCCTTTTTGAAATATACAGTATGGAGCTCTTTACTGTAATTACCTTGCAAACATGAAAGATGAGAATATTAACACATTTGCAGCTTTGGGACACAGATTAAGAGTATTTTCCCCCTCTTTATGTCTTTTGATCTTTGGATTTGAAATGCATAGAGAATAAATCTAAGTAGTACTGCAAAAGCAAACCCTGTCACAAGATGTGTTTATCCCTTTGGGAGAAAACAATTAGGTTAGAAAGAGTCCAATTGATTTCCTTAGTTTGCCAAAAATTTACTTGTTCCTGTTACAAGCATTAATTGGTTATTTAGGATATCTAAGAAGTCTGTAAAAAATTAGTTAGACTTTTTAAGTTTTCATTTTTTTTAGTTTTGAAATTATTAAATAAGCTTTTTTGCATTTTTTCTTACTTTTGAGAAAGTCAACAGGCATTTTATGTCCTGAATATTGTCTATGAATAGAAATTTCATTTTAAATCTTCATTAAATAATGTGTTTTGGGTTTAAAATGCATGAAGAGAATTAGTGCTTTATGTTGGAAGAATAATTTCTATGTGTCAAATATCCATGTAATCTTTAGAAAAGACAGCAGTTTAGCTTCCTAAAATACAAAGAAACTATTTACATTTTTATTCTGTATTGCACGCACTGGTTGAAATAAATCAGAATTTGAAGCTAAAAGTTATGCAAAACAATTTTATATTGTTTTAAGTATACAAAATGTATATTTATGTATTTGTCTAAGCACTCCAGCCAATAGCTTTAGCTGAGGCCAAGGCAAAACTGATGTTACTGAATGGGCATGATTTGTATGATACAAAGGATGTTTTTCAGGGTTATAAGTAGGCCATTTGTTTTTTGCCATACTTACAAAGCAAAATAATTCTAACCAGAAAAACTGTCTTTGGTATTCACGTTGGTCCTGCTGCCATTTTCTGAGCATTGAAAAATAATATGGACAGTGTCTTCTGAAAAGATGATCATGGGTATGTGGGCAGAGAGAAGAACCTTCCAAAGTTTAACAAGGGCAAATGCAGTCCTGCATGGGAAGAATAACCCATAACGCACAGCTGGGGATGACCTGCTGGGGAGCAGCTCTGCAGAGAGGGACCTGGGGGTCCTGGTGGGCAACATCTGTCCGTGAGCCAGCAGTGCCCTGGGGGCCAAGAAGGCCAAAGGTGTCCTGGGCTGCATTAGGAAGGGCATTGCCAGCAGGTCGAGGGAGGGGATCCTGCCCCTCTCCTCAGCCCTGGTGAGGCCACATCTGGGGTGCTGTGTGCAGTTCTGGGCTCCTCAGGACAAGAGAGACATGGAGCTGCTGGAGCAGGTCCAGCAGAGAGCTACTGAGTTGGTCAAAGGTGTGTAAAATCTCTCTTAAAAGGAAAAACTGATGGAGCTGGGCCTGTTCAGCTTCAAGAAGAGGTGACTGCAAGGTTACCTCATTCATGTGTATAAATATCTAAGAGGAGGGTGTCAAGAGGACAGAGCTGGCTCGTTTGGTGGTGCCAACTGATAGCACAAGGGGCAACAGGCAGAAGCTGATGTGCATAAAATTCCACCTAAACATAAAGACGAACTTGTTTACTGTTGTTTTTCTTCAGTATACAAGAAAAGGCATTTAATGTCTAAGTAAAGTTAGACACTAGCTGTTTGGAGCTTTGAAGCTGAGAGCTGAGCTTGTTTCCTAAATGGTCTAGATGGGCAATTATCTTTCACATGTGGAAATGTTGGCAATTGCTGCAGTAAGTGGCTGCACGGACGCCCTGTCGTACAAGCATTGTCAACTACTTTGGAACATTTTAAATTTCTCTCTTTAGACCCAGCAGAGAACTGCAGAAGAAAAATACCTTCATATTTTTGTTCCTAGCAGCCATCTCCCTTAATTGACTGAGTATTTCTGCCAAGCAGAGGTTTTTAGCGTGATAGAGCAAGGAGGCTGAGGAGCTGTCAGATGTTGTTGTTTCACAGCAAATTGATTCATGATGGATTAGCTGTGTGCCTCCTACCAGAGGTGACAGGCCCAGATGACATGAACTGAAGTCCTCTGCCACCATGTAAACAGACCAGCATCCTAGGGAGATTGATTGGGATGCCATCAATGTACAGTGCTATGCCTGTGGGAGGCTGACCTGGAACCGAGGTTAGACAGTGTTAAGGAATAATGTAGATATTTAATAAAAGGCCTTTAAAGGATACACCTTGGGCAGTGCAAGAGCCCGGCCATGGCTACACCCAAGATGGATGCAGGATGGTCAACTGGTTAGGAGTTTTAAACACTCTTTTAAGTTTTGGTCCCTTTACATATTGGTGTTAATTGTCCAATTATAGCCTCTTGCTATGAAGTCCCATCCTCCCAGTTTGCTCCCTTCAATTCTCCATTGTTTATGCTTTTTGGGCCTGAGACTGTAATGGCTGTCCTTGGTTCTCAAGCTGGAGAAGGATTCTTTTGTCTAACTTACACTAAATATGAAGTTCAGAATCATAATCTAAGGCAGTACAGAATCTGGAAAATATGAAAGCTAAAACTTAAGGCATCAGTGTTCTTCAAGGCATGAATTCAGATCTGGAAAGCCCTTTCCAATGTATTTCTATTTTATTTTATCATTACTCATCGCAAATAATGTTTCCTGGATCTCAGAACTTTGTTTCCTCTGTAGACAGATACTGATATTTCTCTGAACTTGATTACTGCTGGCAAATCATGCTATCCCAGTGGTATCGCTGTTTTTTGATACTTGTTGTTTTTTATTTAGCAGAGGTGTTTGATATTGCAAATTTGTGGTTCATTAACTGTGGGCTCTTTTTTTATAATGATACTGAGAAGAACAATAACCTCATGTCATTTTACAGGAGCTCAATACCATGTACTGAAGTGATTTAATTGCAAAGCTCATTTTTTAAATATGATTTTGTCATTGTTTGCATTTAAATATGTATAAGTGGTACAATGGATTATAAATGTTATATGTTGCAAATCAAGTAACAAGCCCGCATCATCTCGATACGGGATGATATTCAATGTAGATTAAGACACAATAACAATTTTGGGCTTGATGTTACTGTGATGTATATACAGAAAAACTTGATTTCCTATTCTGCCTCTTGTTTTCTATGTGGCCTCCTTAGCAATGTCTCACAGTGAAGTCTTTCAGTCTCTTATCTCAGTCTCTTGAGCTTCACCCTTTCCTATTACCCATCCCATTTTTGTATGGAAGGGGAAGCAGCTTCCTTTCTAAAAGGACCCTCCATTAACCCATTTATTCTCATAAAAAGGAAGTATTGTTACACTTTCAAAGTTAGGCAGTCTAGATGCAATTCTCCATGAGTTTCACTGCTGAAGTTAAAGAGAGTCTCCTTTTAGGGCAGAAGTTATTTTATTAGTCATGGCTCCATGCTGACCCCTTCCAAGAAGATGCCTACTCCCAGCTGTTAGAGTTCTTGGTATGATGAAACATCTTCCTTTGTGTGAACCCCCAACAATTAAATTCTCTAGGTTTTCAAACATGGTAGTTGAACTTAGCTCACGAAGGTCCAAAGGAAAACCATCCATGAAGACTTTCATGCCAGCGCTAGCCACCTTGTGGAACTAAATGGACTGGTTACAGTCTTGGAAAGAAGAACTCATATCACTTGTATAAAACATGGCGTTCTATTTCAGTGGGAAGAAAAACCTTCCAGTGCTACCTGTAATATCTTGTCTTCTGTTATACAAAGGAATTAGTTAGACTTTCATCGTGGTCGAGATTTAGTGTCCTTCAAAAAACTGACTTCTTTGCAACATGCCAAAACTGATTCTGACTTTATCCTTATCCTAGACATTAAGTATATATCTACGTGAAAATAACTTTTTGTTTTCCCTTTGTTGTGTGTTATTCATATATATCTATCAGATATTTAAATTAACAGGTTTTTTAGGTTTTTTGCCTTCATCTGGGATTATTAAAATACATTGTACATATTTTGCCTTCTTTTTTAGTTCAACAGCATTGAGATCACCTAGGAGGAAATAGCTGCTAGTAGTACTATTTGTCTAATCTGCATGATTTAGAATATAAATCATGTATGTATGTGTGTGTATATATATATATGTGTGTGGCATCTGAAGGGCTTTTGATACAGCCATATGATAACATAATTCCTCCTTTGGATGAGATGTTCCTGGAAGCATCTGCCCATAGGCTGGTAGAAGGGAGACTAGCAGTCATCACAGCACATTTGCAGACAGCAAGTCATTTGGGCATTTTATTTCAGGCTTGAGAAAGAGTGAATGGAACTCAGTGTCATGAAAGCCTGAGCGATTCATCATAAATACATGGAAAACAGTGCACACCGGAAGGGATAATTTGAGATGCCTATGACACTAGAAGTGTCATGGTACTTAGCAGTAATTAGTATGGGTGCCAGTACCCTTGTGGTTTCTTACTAATGAGGTGCTTCTCTAGGACCAGCTTCTTTCTAAGGAGGAACTTCACTGGCAGGATAGCTTGGGAGGTCCAGTTTGAGACATGGCCCTTCAGGAAATATTTTGGAACCTGTGATTCCAGACAAGACACTGAGTGTGCAGTCGATAGCGGTAGCCAAGGTGAGAGCATGCTGAGGCTGTTAACAGAATCTTCAGAGAAATTGTCAACAGGACTCGTTATGTTTAACTGCAGTAGCTCAGTAAGTTACTGCTTTACAGAAATAAATGTGACAACTGCAGTTCAGCACTGTTCTGCTGAATTAGCAGGCAAAATTTCATAGTCAACTACTACACAAAAGAAGCAAAGGGTCACAGAGCATCAGTGAAAGAAGGCTGGAAGCAGTGTTTACCCAGGGAGATTTAATCGGTACTCAGGTGGTCAGAAACAGGGATGACCAGTTTTAATTAGTCCTTGGAGATATGAGAAACATGTGGCAAGCTACTTACTATTTGTTTTGGATAAATAGAAAATGCAGAATGCCCGGCACTGCACTTGAGGCTGCAATTAAGGGTTACCGCTGCTGTTTACTCAGTCACTAATTGGCACAGACATGTGTTTTGATCTAAGCAAGGTTCATTTACCTATCTGTTATTAAAGGTTCTGGTTTTCAGTCTAGACAATAATACATGAAAACCACGGAGAAGGTACAAAAAAGACATGAGCCTGTTAGATTGGGTCCAGAGGAGGGCCACCAAAATGATCCAAGGGATGGAGCCCCTTTCCTATGGGAGAGAAATGAGAGAACTGTGGAAGTCCAGCCCGACAAAGAGGAGGTTCCAGGGAGATCTCATTGTGGCTTCTCAGTACCTAAAGGAAGGCTTGTAAGAAAGGGGTGAACAGACTTGTTAGAAGGGCCTGTTGTGGTAGGGTAAGGGTTATGATTTTAAACTAAAACAGTATAAATTCAGATTGGATATAAGGAAGAAATTTTTTACAATGAGAGTGGTGGAACACTGACGCAGGCTGCCAAGAGATGTTGTGGATGTGCCATCCTTGGAAAAATCCAAGGCCAGGTTGTATGAGGCTCTGAGCAACCTGACTTACTTGATGTTCCTGCTCATAGGAGGAGGGTTGGACTAGATGGCCTTTAAAGGCCCTTCCAACCCATTTTGCAGTAAAAAACCAGTCAGTTTATCTTTGTCAGTCAATTTTTTACTACTGGAAAGCAGTTTAGGATTGATGACCTGATGCGTTCCTTAGTTAAAAATCAGTGTACAAATGGAATTTTACAGTCACACACTGATTTTTTCCTTCCTCGCTCTCATTCATCTGTCATCAAGGAAATCCTAGTAGTTGTTACAGACAAAGGAAAACTAAGATCAGGGTGATGGCTTTTTCTTTGATACGCATGTCCAAAACTAACCCTGCTTTCATAACTCACTCCTATCCAAAATATAATCTTGCTAGGTAGGGGTTTTTTTTTGTTTGTTTGTGGGGTTTTTTTTTTTGTTTGTTTGTTTGTTTGTTTTTGGTTTTTTTTTTTTTTTTTGTTTTTTTTTTTTTTTTTTTTTTTTTTTTTTTTTGTTTTTTTTTTCTGGAAGACATGGAGTTAGTGTACTCAGAACTGAAATCACATTTATTGTCTGACCTAGATGCCAATCCAGTATCATGCCAGCTTAAAGCAGTTTTTCTCACAGTACCTGAGTACCTCAGCCTGCTCTAGCAAGGGTAAAGCTCATCATTCCTTTGTGAGTTTATTCATGAGAAAATTATTATTGATGAAATGTGGAGTAAACTATTACAGATTTTCTATAGGTTTTATTTTAGAAATACTCCTTTCTTGTGAGGCAGTATTTAAAGTTGAGTTCTACAATTGTATCTTAATCCTGTATCATCATAATGCATGTAGTAACTAAAGTGTGGTCTTGTGTGAGCTAAATGATATTAATGTTAACAGAAGCATAGCTAGATAAACCACAAGTGTGCTCGTGTATGCTGTCTGTGTTAAATGAAGTGGAAATTTACTACTGTGAGCTGTGCAATGAGATACCATAAGTCTGATGTGTTTGCAACTGATCTTCAGGCATGTCCTCTGGTGGCAAAGAAGTCTAGACATCTTTTGTTTGCCCATTGCAGCTTTTCATTTGTGGCTCTTTTTAGCATGTCCTAAGGGAATCAGTACCTAGTTGGTACAGAAAGGAAGGAACCGCAATCTCAGTGTCAAAATATTATGGGTGCTGTCCTATACATGGAGCAGGTAACCTAAGGAGGGATGGCAGCACTCTGAGGCACAGTTCCTAGTAAGACACTATTGCTATTTGCTATTTCTTCATGAGACTACTCAAGTTTAATGTGGTATTACATGTTTAGAGATCCTGAGACATTTTCTGGTATATTATTTCTCCTGAAAGAGTAGGTTTGCCAGTAGCACCTCCACAAACACACCTGTTTGCATAGAGTCTGGCTTAGACAAAATTCCTATGCTGGAGATAAAAAAATGGTGAAAATGTCTTTTTTTAATACTTTGGAAATATTTCAAATGAAGAAGTAGCAGAATAGTGTTCATGAGCCTCAGCCTGAGCAGCCAGTTGGTTGTTTTGTGCTGTCTGCTGAGAAGCCATAGGTTCTCTCTTCTGTTTTGTCTTGCATGAGCACAAACACATGGATCACATGCATGGAATTGCAGAAACTGTCCCTTCTGGGCTTTCATTTAGTAAAGAGATTAGACAACAAAGGTGTATGTAGGAATACAGCATGCCTTTTACACTTTCTTACTTAAATCTCCAATCTAAAGCTTTTTATTAAGGATTTAGTCTGCCAATATTAAGATCTTTGTATCCAGTTTTCCCTTGGGAGAAAGTCCTAAGTGGTTCCTTTCTGTCCATTCATCCACTCAGTTCATCAGATCTGAGAAGTGTTGTTTTCATCAGCTAGTCAACCTTGTAGTGAGCCATTCTTCATCTAAGTTCTCTGTCTACCAAGAACTAGAGAACATTAGGAAGCTTTCTGTCTCCTGCATGCCGAGAAGGCTCAGAAGTCACTCAGAGCAGGCATATCTACTGCAAATCCACTCTTGATTCCAGTATTGGCAAAGATTGAGGGAAAAAAACCAAAAGGAAATGGTATTTTCTGAAGAACAGACAGTCATTCTAAAAACCACAATGTAGCTTCATTTTGCAATGCCTCCACATTAGGGTATTGCTGTATTTACCTTTATATTCCTATCAGGTGAAATCTGTGTAGTCTGTGAAGAAAGTGTCTGAAAGGGCAGGAAAGACACAGGATTTTGTTGTGTAGGGAGATCAGAGGAAAGATTGTTTAGAAGTGTAACAAAGTATGTTGGTTGTACAGTCCTATGGTTCTTTTTGCAGTTTGCTGCTTACACTTTGACTGTTTAGTTGTTACACTTAGCTCTGTGGCATATTGTTTTTTAAATTGACAGTCATAGTGATTTGGTACTCCAGCACTGGTATTTCCCTGAAACACGTGTACCATTGTGAGTTAAATAAGAAATTCAGTTCTTTTCCTCCAACACTACATAAAATCTGCTGTAATTCTTTTACTTTTGGTTGAAATTCTTTTTCTGCCCCTACAAGTGTACCTGTTAGCACATAGTTACAGCAACAGTCACGTTTTCTGATAGAAACTTTGACTCCTTCTAAAAGGGAGAAAATATGCCACAGAGAAAGTAGGACACTTTAAAAAAAATTATTTCAAATTTTCACTTGCATTCTTTTCACAAAAAATAGGAGCTTGTAGAAATTAGGGAAAAAACCCATAATTTTAATGAAGACACAGGTGTCAACTGACAAAATATAGTATCATTCTTTTACAGTTTGTGCTTAGGTCATTCTCTGTTTATTTCCTTTGCTTGCCTAAGTCTTATGTTTTGGAACTCATTGTTGTTCCTTTTGGCTGTCTGTCCCTGAAGAGGTTTTGATTGTTCCTTCACTTTCTGTATCACAATTTCCATTCTAGTCATGTGGCCCACAGCATGTGCGAGGAGAATGACACAAGAACACTCGTGGCATGACCATAGCATTTCACTGCTGTCCAGAAGACTTTCAAGGGCTGGAAAGCTCCCAGTATTTATATACATATACCACCAGAAACTGAGGAAAAGGATTTAGTAATTTGCTCCTTGACAGGAGTCTTCTAAGATTTTCTGGTCCTGGGGTGGTTCCATGCAACAAGGAAACCCAGAGGAGTTGACTTTACTTATTGGGGTATTTTCAAATTAATGGATCTTTTCATGTGTGCATGTACAAGGTCTGAGATTATGACAGTATTTATGGACTTGATTCATAGGGAATGTCTGTTAGAACAGAAACTATAAACTAAAAGAGGGTGATAGATATGTCAAGCTGCTTTTGTTCTTCCGTGTGTTTATTATGTGTCTTAACTTGTAATAGTCTTACTTCAGTTTCCACTCTGGTGCCATGTAGTATTTCAGTTTTTAAGAGTACATTGCAACCTGTCAATCTTACATTGCATTTTACTTTCTCAGAGAACTGCTTGAATTTGAAATCAGGCTATTTACATAAGACTGCTATAAAATCTTTGTTACAGTCATGTCTGTGCTTGTTTTCTGCTTTCGGATGCTCACCAGGCATCTGCAAGTATATATGTGGATGTGTATAGGGTTGTATCTCAAGATGACTGAATCTGAGGAATATTCAGAACCTGTCCTTATGTCTATGGAATACTGCACTTCCCTGTGGTGTGGAGCTGTGGCTGGTTGCTGCATGATCAAAAATCAGTGGTGAGAAGTCAATTTCTTTCTGTGGAGGGTATGAACAGCTGTCCAGAACTCTGTCCTTGTGGCCGTGCTGCATTGCTGTTCCACCTTGAAGGGTCATATGGCAGTCTAAGCCATGTGCACTTTATCATACAGCACAAGAGACACTATAAAATCATAGGTGTCTACCACAAAATCTTTCTCATTTGGCTTCCTGACAGCATGTTTGGGGCTGTCAGTGTCCTTAGCAGGCTGTGCTCCCTACCCAGCTCATGGTCAAAGTCATATCCTGCTGTTCTGTAGCAGTCTCATATTTTCTTCTTGAATTTTTCCTTTCTCCAACCTTCAGCGAGTTAGAGTCACTAGAAAAGCAATCAATAGCCCGGGGCTGGTGGTCTTGGTTGTGCTACCACCGTTGTGCTTGGTACAAGGACAGGCTCAATCAGTTGCTGATGGGTCTTTCAGGGACAGATGAAGGGAAGGACACAGAAAGAAACATAGAGGAAAGCCTCCCAGCAAAGTTATAAACGAGAAATCAGGATCTGAAGTAGATTAATTTCTATGTGGTCATAGTTTTGATGCATATTAAGGATGCCACAGGCTAAAACCTGATAATAAAAGTGAATTAGCATTTGTTGGGAAAATGTATTCAAATATATTTTTTCCAGTTGTTGATTTAACATTTCCTTTGAAAGCAGCTGTAATCTTTGATGACTAATTCTGTGACAATTAAAATGAAATGTGTAGAAGTGCTGAATTATCTCTTTCTCTGCACAATAAAACTGGCCATATCATGCTTGCCAATGTGAGTAGATCTTTTCCCTTCTAATTTGCTAGGGTTATCACAAGAGTCTTGAAATACAGCCTGTTTGTGCAGGTCTAATTTCCAGCTTACTCAACCCCTACATCATGTTTTTTTAATATGGTTTGGACAAAAAATAAAATTAGGTATTTGGAAGGAAGTCACTATATTTCAAAATACCCAAGTGAGCTTTTTGCAGGAATCTTGCAATTAAATTGTAGATAACACCACTGCAAAACTGTGGCTCTTTTTTAGGATTTGCAGTTTAATGTGTTCAGCAGGGATGGGTCCCTAACTGAGTAAAACCAAATGGATGGCTCTTGCTTTCATGTGTTACTAATTCTCTCTACTCTGCTTGTGAAATAAACTAATGCAGTGCTGTTTCACGTATTCCAGATACACTGTAAAAGCAGTGTGAAACCTGCATTGTTTACACTGACTTGTAGCTGTGTTCAAGACTTTAGTAATTTCTTTTCACATCTTCCCTTTCTCACCAGTTACTTACACATGTGCATATGTAGATATTGTACATTATCTTAGTAAACTTGTAAAAGCAAGTATTATGCCTTTTCTGATTGTTTCATTAATACCTTCAGTGTGGGAGTCCCTGTTGTTTTAGGTTCTTCTTCATTAAAATAAATAACTTTATGTTGTATAAATTTAACAAATGTTTACAAGAAAGATAAAAAAATACTGAAAAGTGTATTGATGGTGTAATGTTAATTGGGTTCTGATTGGAATATTTGGTAGAGTGAAAGAAACATAGACATTATGTCCAATTTTCAAGCATGAATTCTGCTTCAGGTTATGCGGATATTATCTGCCTGTGTACATTATGCTGCTTCAGGCTTGGATATTCACTAGACAGCATAAGCAAAAATTAGTACCAAAGCATGTAATATAGGCTGTGAGTTTAGGTGGGCTGTTACTCTTTTAAGGATTTGGAAGTCATCCTACAGTTAAAGCCCCATAGATTCTTCGTAGGAAATGTTTGTGGGGTTTTTTCTTTAAGGTCTAAGTGCTGTGTGATAGAGGAGGTGGCAGCTTTTTTTAAGTGTGGAATTGTTGACTTAGAGCAAGGATAGTGGTGTAGTGCCTTGAAGGGTGGTTTTGGAGCCAATTTTAGCATCCGTGTTGACGACCTTGCATGAGAAGAAGCGCTTGTGAAATGTGATGATTGATTAAGCCTGGAGGCATTGTCAAATCAAAGGCAGGGTGACTAAAGGGAGAGAAATGGGCTGAAAGTCAACAGTGCAAAGTGCAAGACCTTGTATTTAGGGACTGGTATTGGGATTTACTACTCTTAACACAGAGCCACTTAGTTGCAAATAGCTGAGAAAGAGAAAGCCATTATTTTTCATTTGCTAAAACGTGTCTATAAGCAGTTAAGGAAAAAGTACATTAGCAACAGGCTGGACATGATGACCCATAAAGTTCCTTCCATTGTTCCTGTATCAATTGCTGGCTTGACAGAAGTGCATTCCTGTTTGCAAAGAAAAGGTGAGTACAGCAACATTTGTTCAATAACTGATGTCTCAGCATTGTATATATACTTTCAACAAACAGTGTTTTGAATAAACCAGCATGTAGTGCTTGATGGAATATTGGGAGTTCATTCTTTACTTCTCACTTAATTCATTGTTTCTGAATAGAGAGTTATCAGCTGATGGCATTCAAATGAATAATTTTTTTCTTCTTCATATACTTGCATGCTACAAATTGTGCATATAGCTTTATGGCTGACTTGGAGAAGACTGCAGCTTGTAATTGAGAGGCACTGAGCTTCAGGGAAAGGTACATAAAACAGGAGAAAAACCTCCTTCTGATTTTGTAATAATACATGGAATATAATAGTCTACCCTGTTGCCTGGAGCTTAGTGTTTATGTTTCTGTATTGATTGAAATGCTTTAATTTTGCATTCTGTCTCAGTTATGAGTGTGCATTCAATGCTGCAATTTTGAAGAAGAGAATATTCTAATTAAATGATTTTTTTTTTAAGGGAAGTGTTTAATGATGTGCATGTCTGCATGTTTATTTGAATCTCTTAACTTATTATGGAGCTCCAGCAGATAAAAACAAGATAATTATATTATATAGTGGTATTCATACAAAGTATCACAAAAGGGTCGAGAAGGAAGTTGTTATTAAACAACAGGGACAAAACAAGGCATTAAGGTATGATTTAAGGAGATAAATTTCTTTTGTGTCTGAGAAGGGAGGAGAGGATTGAATTACAGACAAAGGAGGAAGAGAAAACAAAAGCATAACCTTCCCATTTAGGGAAGTATGAGGGACCCCAAAAGGGGTGAGTGTGGCACCATGAGAAGAGGGAGTGGCTGAGTGTGAGGTCAAAGTGGTCAGTGGAGAAGGTCAGCAAGAAGTTCCATATTACAGGAATATGCTCTTGAAAATAATATAACCTTTTCGCTTTAGATTCAGAGGTAGGCTAAGAAATGGAGTTACATCATTTTGTCTCACAGAGTAAAGTATGTATTTGGCTAAGACATTTCTGGTGTTTTTAAAGCTGGGGGTTGACAGGTAGAAAGAAAATGAAAAAAGAAATGGTGGCAAGCTGGGATGTTTTGAAGAAGCTACATCTCATCTTTGGCTATTGTATGTAGTTTTCTTTTTTACCTTACTTGTTGGTTAGTCCAACATGAAGTTTGCTAACATCTCACACACAGAACAGAAGGCACGCTTAAGCATAGTTACAGAGAAAGCAGGTGTAGAGTTTAATAAGACAAGGAATAGGAGTGATCAGGTGCTGGGCTTGGCACCTTACACTTGGATGGGTCCTTGTATCTCCCCTTCTCTCCATTTTTCCCTGCTTGTTCCTTCCCCCACATGCTAGTCTCCTTCCCAAATAAAAAACCTGTCCCTAATGATTTTTCCCTGATAATCTCAGTTCACCACATTCATAACCAAATTTGATGTCCCAACAGAGTTATCTAGGTCTTCTCAGCCTTAAATTGTGTCACTGCTGTGGCCACCTAAGTGCTCTTGGCCTTGTAAGACCCTTCACTTCAGAGGTGCTATTATTCCTCCCTGCTTCTCATCAAAGTCTGGCCATTTCTCACATAGCTTTCCCTTAGCTAACCATGCAATTCAGCCATCCTTCTTGGCACCATCTGTAGCTTCTGTCATCTTCTCACTCTGCTATTTGTTGCTCTCCAGCAATTTCTTGTGTAATCTACTGAGTTTCTCATGTTCTTTGGCCATGATGGAATGCCTGCAGTACCATAAGGACTTCTAAGGAAAGTGAACTGCAGGTTCAGGTGGGACACAGTTTGGGAGACTTCTTGTATCAAGCACATAGTGATGATGAATAAACACACCCACACGGTCCCAAAGGCATTTCAGCTCTAAGCTGCTTGTTCTTCTTTTTGAATTTCGAGTGTACTGGGAGTAACTCACATAGAGGTATCTGTAGATAGAGATGAATTTTCTCTTTCACTGGCAATTTGCAGGGAGATCCTTTTTAAGAACTTGGTGAGTGGTATAATTTTGTCTTTAATGTATACAGGATAAATGTTTTTTCTTAAGCAGCTACAAAACAGTTTTTTAAAAAATGTAATGTAGTAAAGCAATGATACTTCTGACAAGTTTTCAGTATATCGTGTTCTGAAAGTGAAGTATTTTTGTCATTATCAAAGGGTTGTTTTGTCCTTATGCTCTTTAAATGATGCAGTTGTACATCACTTTAAATAGTGTGCAGCATATTCTGGAGTATCTGTGAAATTATTTATGCCATGATCATCTTTGCATTGACAATTTTAAGCAGTTTGCAACACTCTTGAAACTGTTGGTATTTAATAAAGTAGAATCTTCTATCTTCATAATAGCTTTTCTTCACACACTTTTGGCACGAAACACCTAGCACATCAGCATATTCTTTCTCCTGTCCTGTGGTGTCATTTTTAACTTGCCCAGAAAACATACACTGTTTTCCTTTCAGTGGACTTTAAATAGCAATCAAGCATATGCAGAAGATAAACTCTGACCTTGGTCCATCACAGTGAATAGAAATACAAGATCTGCTTCGCTGCTCAGAGAGGTTTAAACAACTTTTACTGTTTTAAGAACATCCCTTGAATTAACTTCTCTATGTTTGAGAGCATGGCCTGTCCGTCCAAATATTGAGGAACTTCTTACGTGACTAAAGGCTGTAACTGATGGTAAAATATCTATTGCATGTATTTATTTTGAAACCTAGAGTAGAAACATAAAGAAGTACCCTGAGGTCTACCAATGTCTGTACAGGTTGCTGATGAAAAATGTTCTTTGTAAAATGAGTCATTAGTCAACTTTTTCTTTCAGAACAAAAATTTTTCTGTTGTATGAGTGATATAATAAATCACTCTGACAAGTCACTTTATTGAAGTCAAATTGGAGATTTATAAATGAATAATCCTTATTTAACATGGAGCTTTATTTGCCTTGTGAAAAGTTAATAAAAAAAAATACGTTGTTCAGCTATTTTGTTATTGAAACATAAATGACGCTTAGCTAGTATTGTGATGGGTTTATTCATAATTGTGTTGTAGGACAAGAGTTTCTATATGCTTAGGAAAGTAAGTGCCCAAGGACTTGTATATCAGAAATTTAATGAGAATTATTATTAATTATTAACAGCTCAAGGGTGAAAAATTAGATCTCACCAGTGGGAATCTCATAGATAGGAAAAGCTGTATTCACTAAAAAAGATGTTTTCTGCTTACATTGCTTCAAATAAAAAAACTGAAAAACAACAGCTGCTGATAGACTTTGTACAGGGACATGAGAACTCCAGTCCTTCTGTCCAGCATTCTCTGTCAAAAGCTTTGGCCACTGTGGACATTTTTGACTGTTTTGAGAAAGTACATAATCAATAGATTCAGACCTGTTAAAAACCTAGGTTTCTAGGTCTTAGTTTTTTAAGGTAGCACAGAGAAGTGCACATGGAACTTAAATTTTGTGTGCTGTGTCTGAATGAAAAAATAAGCCATGTCTGTTTTGTGTGATTTATATAAAAAACTTGCGAGGCATTGTTGGACCTCCGTAGCACAAAAATATGCATTTCCTAAGACAAATGCTAAAGCCTGGCAGAATTCAATAATAAAGGTGAGCTATGAAACTTAGTAAGTATTCCCTTTATGCTAAATTATCCTCTTGTATAATTCCACCTTATTTTATTGCCGTTCCTTGTTGTCTCTTTTTGCATGCTTTCACATGCATTTTTTTAGCACGATGCTCATGGGTTGTGTAGCATCTTGTGCTTTTGCTGATATTTCCAAGCAGAAAGCAGAAACTTGCTTTAGCAGTTGATGACTGATTTTTGTGATGTAAGTTTTCATCCTTCTATTAAAAGAATGGAGAAGTGGAGCAATATGTTAAATTGTGGAGATGATGCTTCAAGAGAGGGTTAATGGATCACTGTGGATAGTTAAAGAGGATAGTATTCCAGTCAGATAGGAGAGATTGAGAAAATTGCAATCACAAAACTGAATTAATTTAGATGAATTCTGATAGCTGCTGCTTTCTGTAATTTTACTTAAGGCAGAAGATAAATTTCACAAGGTTCCTGGAAGAAGTGTAGCAGAACCAGGATTCAAACCTGGTGTCACAGAACTAGCCAGACCATACATGGAAGAAATGGAAATCAAGTTTGGCTCTATGACTGGGCTACTCAGTGCATCTGGTTATGTTTGGAAAATCATTAGGCGTTTCATATGCTAGTTCTTACAAGGAGGGCAAGCCAAACATTGTACATGCCCACCAGGGGAAATGAGAAGCTGTACCTGCTGACATGCTTACATTAGAGCATAGGAGTGAAGCCATCCATCCATATGTGCCTGCTGTTTCCATGCTGTTATCATGTTTGACTTCCTCTTCTTGTGTTGGAAAGTATAGAGAAACACTCATAAAAACCCCTCTGTGCACATAGTGACTGTGTGAATGTCAGAGAGTGGGCACTTCATTTGCCTCTGCCTCAACAAAAGAAAAATCCAGGGAAACACAACTTCTCAGTTGCCTGTCTTCCCCTTATTTTGTTCCAAATTTGCACATGTTCCCTTTCATCAGTTTAGAAAGCAGGGGAAGTCACCTGTATTGCACAATTTTGGTAACCCTGAATAGTAAATTCTTCAAAAATCTTCAAAGCATTTAATAAAATCACTGCAACAGACCTCCCACTGTATCCTGCTGGGGCTCCTGAAAAAAATAATTAATCTCAAGCCTACTTACTTCAACATTGTTCACTCACTGAATAAATGTGTGGGAAAAAAGACCTTCCTGAAATAATTACCTAGTTCACAGATTATAGTTCTGACTGAGAAAAGTACTTAGCCAGAATTGAGATGCCAGGCCATTTTTGTTACCGTTTTCCTCGTGTAGATTTTCCAAAATGAAGAGTTAATCTCATAAGCTGATGCCCAGGAGATGTATTATTACTCCTGGTATTATTTTAATTTTTGTAGTGATATTTAGGTGTGAAAATCAGGATTCCACTTTGCTAAGTGCAAAATAATGAAGAGACCAGCTCTTTCTTTACAGGGCATACATCATAAGTCCAGCAAATTAATGAGCATCTGAGTTCTATTTTGAAAAAAGAAATATTAAAAAAAAAAGTTTAAAATTTTTAAAATTATAGCATCATAGAATGGTCTGGGCTGGAAGAGACCTTAAAGATCATCTAGTTCTGATGCTTCTGCCATGGGTAAGGCCACCTTCCACATGACCAGATTTTGCTCAAATCTACATCCATTTTGGCTTTGAACCTTTCAAGGGATGGGGCATCCAGAACTTCAGGCAACCTGTTCCAGTGCTTCACCACCTGCTGGGTAAAGAATTTCTTCCTGGTATCTAGTTTAAACTCACCCTCTTTCAGTCTGAGGCCATTTCCCCTTGTCCTGTAAACATTTTTTTTTTACATTCTCTTGTAAAATGTCCCTCTCCAGCAGGAGAGGTACCATTTAGGTACCAAAAGGCTGCAGTAGGGTTTCCCTGGAAGTCTCTCTTCTCCAGGCTGAACAACCTCCAACTCTCTCAGGCTGGCTTCAGAGCAGACTTCTAGCCCTTTTATCATTTTTGTGGCTCTCCTCTGGACTTGCTCCATCAGGTCCATGTCCTTATTGTAGGGGCTCCAAAGCTGGATGCAACGTTCCAGGTGGGGTCTCATGAGAGTGGAGTAGAGAGGGAGAATCCACTCCCCTGACCTGCTGGCCATGCTTCTTGTGATGCAGCCCAGCATTCAGCTGGCCTTCTGGACCACAAGTATACAGTGCCAGATCATGTTTAGCTTCTCATCTACTGACATCCCAAGTCCTTCTCCTCCAGGCTGTTTTCAATCCATTCTCTGCCCAGCCTGTACCTGTACCTGTGGTGCTGTATTTAGACTGTTTCCCTAATTTTGAAATACACAAATTTTCCATATTTTTTTCAAAATTTTTTTAAGCATAGTTCAGTTGTCTCTTGCAAATTCACAGCAGAATCGTGTGATTTGGGAAGGGCTAAACGTATATGAAAAGGATTATTCGTGGCCTTAGTGATTCCTTCATTGACAATGAAGACAGCATGATGAGAAATAGCAACATTTCTACTGTGGCTGGACAAATTGTGGTCCAGATCATGGCCAAGCTTGTTCATCTGCAGGAAGGGAAGCAGAGCAGTCTCAACAGCATGGTTTCATTCCGAGTCTGTGCCAGTGAACAAGATCTGCAAAAAAGTGGGAAACAGGCAGATTCTTGGCTTTGTGATTGTCACTGTATCGCATAAGAAACTCCCTGTACACTGATTTTCAGAATAAATTTGTTGTCCCATTTTGGGAGACATAACAGCAACATCTTGCATCAGCTGCAGAAAGAAGGCACTGCTGCCCAGTCCAGCATTCCTCTCCAATCCAGGCCCAAGGACTTGGTATTTGGGAATCATTGTTCACTTCCAGTTTCTTATCATTCTCATCTGTCTTCTTGCTGTACTATCTTTCAGAAATCAAATGGAAATAAATAGACAGGTTTCTCAGTGTGCCCATGTGCCTGTTTGATACCTGCCTTGTTGGAGTTGTGATTTGATTTTGGTAAGAGCATCTGTCTCATAGAGCAGTGTCTCTGCAGTCGGGAGCTCTGTTCCACATTCTGATTAAGGCAGCTGGAATTTTTGGTGACTTTTAATAAATTTCTCTGAGGCTTGATTTTTCTCTCATCTAAAGAACAGCAGGTAATTCTAGCTTGTTTGGGGAAGCCTGTAAAGAGGCTTAAAGTCATGGACTAGGCAGCAGTGCAGCAGAGAAGTTCAAAACCGTGGTGCAGTGTTCCCTCAGCAGCAGGGGCCATGCAGGTGAGCAGCGTGGTGTGTGGCAGTGCCCTGCTGGTGAAGCTGCGCAGCGTCCAGCGCAGGAGCTCTGGCAGTGTGGCTCTGAGTGTATTGGACAGTGTTCGTGTGCTGAGGCACCGGCAGGCTCCGTGGCTGAGGGTAATTCTTGTTTTAATGGCCTTAGCTGTTCTGAATACAAATTGGACTACAATATGAAAAACATTTAATTTGGAAATATTTATTTTAGGCAAGCGAGCTGTGAAAATATAAATCTCTTGATAAACTTTCCCTGCTGTATCGACATTGATGGTACACGAGGCAGTTTCTTGCTGTGCTCTTTCTTTAAGGGAAACCAGAAAATCCCAGGAAATACTGTTTCTCTTTAAAGCACAGCTCTAATGATCATGTTACAACTTTATATCTGACAGGATCAACTTTGTGTTTGCAAATGTTTCATTCCACTTGCTAAATAAGTTGTAGCTGTAAGTCATTTGAAATTGAACAATAGTTTTGTAGCAACATACTATAAATTAACTGTTAATTCAGAAGATAATTTTTGAATGCTGAAATTTCAAAACAATTAACTTAATAATGATTTTTATATTGGTTCCATCCTCAATACATAAACTGCTCATTACGTCTTCATGTTGTCTATTGATCCATCTTTTATACCAGTTTATTCCATTCTGCTTACCAATTGCACCCAGGAGCCTGAATTTATTGGAACAGTTAAATGACATTTAATGCACTGTAGCTGGGAAACAGATCAACAGTAGACAAACCTATTATTATACTAATGGAGTTTTTTTGAATTACATTTCACTAAGCTCAATGTTATCTTCCATGTTATTCTCAAACCCATTGACAGGTGGGATAGTTTAATATCTTCTGAGCTGTGTACAGTTTTGGTCTGTTTGCTTAATGAACCCATAGTTTCAGGCATTGTTTTCTGTTATTTTTAAAGAAGCTTAAATGTTTTAAACTGTCATGAGCAAAACAAGCAAGCAGCAAAATTGTTCTGGACTAGAGGCAGTTTTCCGTTCAGAAATTTTAGAAAGCAGGAGTGCACTGCCCCAGTTTCTGAAAAAAATCAGAATAAAATTATTTGGAAAAATCTTCCTAGAAACATAAATCAGTACTAACATAAATAAGGATAGCTCATCTAATTTCTGTGGAATTATGCAGTTAAAAATTGAATCCTGTCTGTGGATTGAAAGTTATACCATTTTTGAGAATAGGGAAAACCTCATTCCAGAGGGACCTGCTCTGTCTTTGCTGAGAAGCAACAAATGCCAAAATGTAATTATTAAATAGAAACATTGAATCTCTAATACTCCTGACTAAAATCACTGATAATTACTTTTGACTAGGACTTCACTTAAGTTTAAAGGTATTTAAACCCCATTCCACCAAACCTTTTCCAGTTCAAGGAATTCCTCTTCTTATGAAATTCATCTGGCAGTCGCATTGGAGAGCACACTGGAGGGTGTAAGGTGCAGTTCATGCCTCGCCACCCTTCTCTTGTAGATAAACAAATGTAGATGACTAGCTGTCCAGTTAATAAGCAGGCAGAAGATGCCAGTCAGCAGAAAATGACGAAAATCACTTTCTCTGCAGTTGAGTAACATCTCTCATGTTTGCTGGGCAAATGAGCAATGAAACACTTAGTTAGGTTTGGCTTTTTAGTTATAGGAAGAGATAATGGCTCACCTTATTCTTTGTACTATTTAAAAGAAGTCAAATCTCCCTGTGAATAAGGGAGTTTTACCTACAAACATAGTAAATACAGTATTAGCAGTATTGGCTACCTTCTTGCTGTTCCACGGGAAACAGTCATACAATCAAGCTCTGCTGCTGAGGCCCAACATACTATGCAGTTAATAAAATCCATTGCAGAGGTGACAAAACCTCCCCTGAGAGCCGAGCTATCCATGCAATCCTCGTGCTTTTCCTTTGTAACAGAGCTTTTCATTCTTTTGCACAATGCATTCACAGAATGGGTTTGAATCCCCCTCCCTTGCATAGCAGCAGGCTCTTGGCTCCTAACTGATGCTGGAGTGGGGAGGCTGCTGAACAAAGGAATTCCAAGAGCTTTTCATTTTCATGATCCGGTGGCACAGTTATTCAGCTCCTCTTTTCTTGATGAACTGGGTTTGTCAACAAAAGAGAGGTTATCTCATCAGCCGCAGCCTATGTGGCACTGTCTTCTTACATCCTTTGTCACAGAGCCTGAAAAGAATCTATTACCAGAGTCAACAGTTGTCTTGTATTGCCAGTGAGTCCTTCAGCAGCCTGTTTGGAGCGAGGCTGGAGAGTCACCTCCCCTCTGTCCCCCGGGCTTCATTCACGAGGGACATTCTGCAGCGGTGTCAAGTGAAAACACCAAGCGTGTTAGAAAGCAGATCGGAGACCTTGCTTAGGATTCATCAATGAGCTGAGTGAGACAGCAGAGCTTGATTTGCATCTTTCTGAAAATTGAATAAACTTAGCCCATGGATCATGTGCTGTTGTGGGATAGGATGCACCTGTCAAGAGTATTTAATCTTTTCAAAAATCTCTGTGGGCTTTACTTCTGAAATTGTTTCCTTTCCCATCACATACTTTTCACTGAAATGACACAGCTACACTCACAGTAATAACTGTCCTGAAGGCATTTCACAAGTTCTTTAATATCTGAGGTCTCAGTATGAATTGTCCTGGACCTTTTAAGAATTTACTCCTATGGCACACAGAAATGACCAAAGGAGATTTACAGTCATTCTTTGCAAGCATCGAGAAAGCCAGTCTTTGGATAAGCTATCCCAAATTAGCATTATTGTGAATTTGGTGGATATTAGTAATGTAATTACCTTTCCCACAATCACCTATGCTAATTTAGGTGTATAAACCTACTTTTTCTTCTCTGAAGGAGACCTAGTTTTCATGTATGTGGATATGTTTTAGGTTTGTACTCTAGATACGTTTGCCATTACTTTTAGTTGAAATATCAGAAACCAATGTTGCAAGAGTATATATCTTTCCTGTGGTCTGTCACAAGCAGTCTTGCTTAATTTTAGGAATATTCAGATCTGGTTCTCTGTTTAATTCTGATGGTTTATTTGTAAGTAAGAAAATCCCTCCAAAACTTACACAAAATCTCAGTGCAGTCCAGTAATGAAGTTCATACAAAATCAGAAGATAGGGTGAGTGGAGACATTAAATAGCCATGTCAGCCCGGTCAAATGGCAGAACGGATTTTAAAAAGGAGGATCCTCCCAGTGTTTTTTTTTTTTGTTTGTTTGTTTGTTTTTTGTTAGTTTTGTTTTGTTTGTTTGTTTGTTTTTTGTTTGTTCATTTGTTTGTTTTCCACTGTGAATTGTTGATTTTTGTCTCTGGTATTTTTTCCAAACTAAATTTCTATGCTGTTAATGCCGCTGGGAACTATTGGTGAGTCAAGAAAATCAAAATGGCTTTTCTGTGACATTTAACATGACTTTTTAAAAAAGGAGCTACAGACTGTCTAGGAATCACTATAAACCTCTGTTAGATGAATTATAAAATAGATTTCAGTACCAGGAACTTGGCAGGAGTTTGACCACAATTATTTCAATGCAACCTTGGTGATGGAAATAAAAATATATTTATTCAGGGGAGGACTGAATTATTTCTTATGAGTGATTTTGTGTAGAGCTTTTCTTTTTAATTAACGGTTCTCCAGCAGCATACTTATGTAACTATAAAAGTACAGAGTTCTGCCTTTGATGACAGTGCATTTCTTCCACTTGCTGTAGAGCACCTGGGGTGATTTCCCTTCCTAGTTTTTAGGAAAAAGTTTCACCAACTTTGTTATCAACCATCATTGATTTTTGGTGGTTAAGATGCTTAGCATGAGGGCATGCTTGATACATTTAGGGACTGAGCTATTCCCATAACCCTAGATTTAGAATGCCTCCCTGGCCTGAGGGAGAGCAAGATAAACGACACCTCCTGGCTGTTGGGCAGATGCTGGAGTCAGCATTCTTCTCTCACGTGAGCACAAAATGCTTATGTTTGTATTTGCATAGAGTGCCACTTATTAATGGTGAGTATGGTAATTTCCCACTGTTACTTGATTAATTGCCTGAGCACCAGGGCTATTCTGAGGACTTTGTAGATAACTCTTGTATATTCCCTGATTGACATATCTGATAAATTCAGTAATTAAACTGTATGGTGCTATCTGTGCAATCTATTAATTTTATTGTCCCATTTGCTTATCTGTCTCCCTCAAAGCCCTGAGTGTGGATGAGAGGACTGCTGAGTGTTCAATAAGGTGACATTTATGTGTCTGTCTATGAAGTTTACTAAATTTCCATCCTTTCACTGCCACCTTTACTCACTCATCTCAATCACAAACCAGTCCATTACATTTGAGAAAAAGCAAATTCACACTCCCAAATGACACTCTTTCTGCTATAAATATATCCCTCTCTGCAGTTTACGTTGTTTTCCTTTCTGCCCTCATATTGAAATGATATTTAGATGTTATATTTGAGAAAGCAAGTGATTTCGTCAAGTCTTTCTACCTTTTTGTCCTAATCACTTTCAAACATAGGTGGGCCAGTCAGTTTATGATAGACACAATTTACTTGAATTACAAATACAGAAAAGTCATATGACTCATTTTCATCTTTATTCTGCAGTGCTACCTTCCTAAAGCCAAGAGCAGCCTGGAGTGTGTTCTAAAATAATAGATGTCTTCATGGAAGCTTCTCTAATTGATTTGTTAGAGAAAGAATTCTGTTCCAAATTTATGGCCTGTAAAAAATCCTAATTTATCAGAAAAAAGGAACTTTTTTTTTCTTTGTTTTTTGTTTTTTGTTGTTGTTACTCATTCACATCTGAAAGTGGTCATAGGAATATTTTTATTAATATTTTATTAATAAAGACCTGCCTGAGGAATAAATACTCAAGAGTAAGGCAAGTCGCCAAGTAACTCAGAAAAAAATAACAGGCAGTGGCAGGGCAGTTGAATGTGAATTGTTTATTTCTATTGTCCTCTTTTATTTTCATTGTAATTTTACACTTCTTGAAACAAATGTTCAAATTTGGAAGAAACTGTTCTGTAGATTTCTGTATCTGATGTAGATACTAACCTACTTCAAAACTGTCATGCTTTTGATTCTATTATTATTTTGTTTATAAACTGCTTAACCAGGCTAGCTTCACTGGTTTTACCTCTTCTTTATGGTAATTATTTTTTCCAAGTCCAGCTTTGCAAGACTCAGTGTAACATCATGTCATATCTCTTGCAAAACAGCCGTTGTTTGAACTTGTCTTATGCTGAAGTCCAGGACTTTTTTGCTGTCTCTTTTTCCAGCTGTGCAGTCAATGGAATGCTGAAACAGGTGAACAGCCATCATTTTGGCATAGCTCTACTCTACAAGAAAGTGAAGGAATTGGATGAGAGTTGTGAAAATGCTGGGAGCAGCAGTGGAACCACCCTCGTGGGCTGCAGTCTCCTCCAGGGCCCCTAATTGAGAACCTTGTGAAGAACAAAAAGCCACCAGGCTCTGTCACTGCTGAGTTGTGTCACTTGTATTAAAGCCCATCAGGGATAGAGTGTTCAGGGCATGGACCACACTGCTCAATAGGAGTTTAAAAACAATGGTGACACTGACTTCTGATGGGTTAAGGCATAACATGGGTAAAGGTTGTGTGAATCCAATCAAAATTTCAAAGGCTGAGAGAAGATACTTGAAAAACTACTTCAGTAATAGAAGCTCCATAATTTGTGGTGGCTGTGCAGAGGTTTGCTGTTAGCACCTCCCCCCAAACAGGTTGTGTTTGCTTGGAAAAATTAACGATTTGTGTGGGTGCAACAGAGGAGAAATGCATGAGACAGCTGTAGCAAAACTGCATGGATGCACAATGTGTAGTATAGCCCTCCTCAACTAGTCTAAGTGGAAGATTGCAATGTAAAATAACTTTCAAACCTAAATAAACTCTAGCACATACTCTGATATTAATATCATGCAGAACTTTCTGAAGTTCATGAAGTATATTGTTGGAACTAATTAATATGCTGCTTTTTTAATAGTCAAAAGGCCTCAAGTTAGTAGTTTGATAATTAGGCTGTGTTTCATAGTTAGATACAAATTGCAGATAATTAGAAATGCTGAGATGCCATGTGGGTTAAATGGGCACCATTATTTGAGCTATTTAAAGCATTTTAGTGGTAGCTGATAAAGTGCAAAGTAAGCTGGACAGAGAGATTCTTCTTTTCCATAATACGTTAAATCTGTAGGCATAAATAGAGTTACATTTTCTTACTGCAGTTAAAAGAGACTGAAACTCTCCATAAGTTTCTACAGCAAATAATCAACTACTGCTGTCAGCAGCATCTCCTCATGGCAAGGTGTGTTAGGCTTTTCAGGAATGAGCTGTCCTTTTGTACTTTGTTCTGGGGTGAAAGAGAAAGGCAGTTTTTAACAATACTACACGATGTAGAATTGATTTCCAGAAGTCCCAGTGTCTTAATTTTAATAAGTTTAAATTGAACTGCTTTTATGTTCTGCTGCCTACTTTCCATTCCATCTTCTGCTGGCAAAAGGTATTCAGTGTTGCCTGAGGGTTGTGTCCAGGAGTGCTTTATAATACAGTCAAATACAGGCTATGGGATGGACCTGCTCTTCAGTAAAAACAAAGTTACACAAATTATAAAATGTATCAACAAAAAATTTCAAAACAATTTGTGTGCTGCCTTTTCCAGACAAGTTTTTGAAAATTTGGACACTCATGCCCTGCAAATGAAACTTTTTCAGTAACTCAAGTAAAAGAAGCCTTTATAAATGAAAGTACTAGGGATAACCTGGTATTTTGGAGAATGTTGAGAAAAGATTTTTCTGCCAGCAGCTCCAACTACTCCACCTAACAGCTGTTTCTAGCAAATTTTCCTTAGTGCTACCTTGTCTTCAGTGCTTAGAATGTAACACATTTTTCCAAAAGGGCTATGTTCCAAGTCAATATTGCAAGGGGAAAGGATAACAAATTCTCATTTGTTGTGACAAATGGTATTTTTACCATTTTTGAGGAGAAATGAAAACTGATGCTGAGCTGTTCTGAAAACACTAGCCTGCTGAGGAAAGGGATCCAGCCCTTGGGATATCATGATACAGAAGAAAAGAAAAATTGTTTCTAGTATCAAATTGTACAATATTTAGAAGCAGGTCCCCTTTGGGTAGGTTTTTAATTTAAATTGCTGCATGGGAGCCTTTCCTCGCTAGGGAAATAGTTCTTGTGTAGGCTGTGCTTGAGCAGAATACATTCCCCCTAGGACCTTTTTGGTTCATGTAATGAGGAGAAGCTCTTACTGGCTAGTGAGAAGTATGAGACAAAGGGAATGAAAAAGTCCTAGTCCTGATTTGAGTACCTTTTACACTTGTAGAGGGCACTTAACAAAAAAGTTAAGTGTTATTTGAACCTAGACTAAAAGATGTGTGTGATTTGTATACTCAGAGTCAAGTATATGGACTATATTATCGTTGAATGGGTCAGATTGGAAAGGACCACAGTGGGTCATCTGGTCCAGCCTCCCTGCTCAGGCAGGGATATCCTAGAGAACATGGAACAGGATTGCATCAGGGTAGTTCTTGAATATCTCCAGTGAGGGAGACTCCACAACCTCTCTGGGCAGTCTGTTCCAGTGCACAGTCATCTGCAAGGTAAAGAAGTTCTTCCTCATGTTCAGGTGCAGCTTCCTGTGAATCTGTTTCTTCCACTGCCTCTTCTTCTATTGGTTGGCACTATCAAAAAGAGCCTGGCTCCAACCTCTTGACACCCACTGTTGGATATTTATACACATTAATGTGGTGCCCTCTCAGTCACCTCTTTTTGAAGCTGAACAGGCCTAGCTCCATCAGTTTTTCCTTTTAAGAGAGATTTTACACACCTTCGACCAACTCAGTAGCTCTCTGCTGGACCTGCTCCAGAGCTGCATGTCTCTCTTGTCCTGAGGAGCCCAGAACTGCACACAGCACCCCAGACGTGGCCTCACCAGGGCTGAGGAGAGGGGCAGGATCCCCTCCCTCGACCTGCTGGCAATGCCCTTCCTAATGCAGCCCAGGACACCTTTGGCCTTCTTGGCCCCCAGGGCACTGCTGGCTCATGGGCAGATGTGCCACCAGGACCCCCAGGTCCCTCTCTGCAGCAGTGCTGCTTTTATCTTGTGACAGGTGTGTACTGGTTGACATCACACTTAAAAGATACTGAGAAGATGAACTATTAACTTTCTTAACAAGCTTTGTTTAACTGTGAGTAAAATAAAACCCCTTTTTTTTAATCCTTGAGAAATTCCAGAAAGAAACAAATTCTTGCCCTCGTTTTCTGTGCATAGGAGAGGCTCCATGCAGCAATTTAAATTAAAAACCTACCCAAAGGGCACCTGCTTCTAAATACTGTACACTTTTATACTGGAAACAGTCAGAGATTTAGGAAAAAAAAAAATATATTTTTCTTAATCTCTATAGTTTATCTCAGTCCTTTCACAGTATTTTGTGTCCCCAGTGATGTACACATTCTCTCAAAGTCTCAGTATCGTGTAGTGTGTAACTGTGTTGGTACAGTAACAAAAATCAGATCAAGTCATGAGAAGACGTTAAATCTTGTTTCTAATTTAAGAACAGAAAGCTGACCTATGCAGTTCTTTAGACTTTCTGGAGCAGAGTAGTGAGTGACAGGGAAGTTTCCAAATGGTACCTCAGGAATATTGTGAGCCACCAAGAAGAATACAAACAGCTGGGCGTTCAATTTATGCAATTCAATTTCCAGAGATTAGTATAGTTTAATGTACAAAAGTAGGACAAATATTCTTGTTATTATGGTTTCTGTAGGGGAATATTATATATAAAGGCCTGAACTGGTGGGTTTTTTTAATGGATACAAAAATACTTCAAATCTAAGATTTCACATGGAATATTCGTGACATGGGTCCTTTTCTGCTTTTTTACTCTTAACTTACAGTTTAATGAACTGTATGGTGACAGGCATGGAGTCAGATCCCTACGAAGCAGAAGGAATGTGTCAGAGAGAGAATGCCCTCTGCTGTGGTGCCTCATGGATTTTGTGGATGAGCTGGGGCCATGGAAAGAGTCCCTGTGCTGCATGGGAATGCAGCTCTAACAGTTTCTTTCCCACCATTTCAGATTTTTTACAAGCCGTAGACACAAACTAAAGATGCTTCCCCTGTCTAAATAGAAAGAACACATTCATTGAATCTGTCATTGCTGGTAAATTCAGTCATGTGTTTAATCAGGTTCTTGCTTCTATCTTGCTGTTTTTCAGCCCAACTGAAGCAGCTGAAAGCATTCATCATGTACATAAAAATGTAGAATTGATGCCTGATGGATTGGTCTTTCACCATTCTTCTCCATGTGACAGTTTATTATGTTATCTTTCGCATTCTCTCCTGCACATATATCCCTCCTGTATTTCTCTCTCCTGTATGCATGCACTCCTCAGCTAAAACCAGATGACAAGTATATATATACTGGATATGTAAAGGAGTTTATTTCTATGTAGCTGCATCTTTCCCCATCAAGTGAGGGCATTAACAACAAATTAGAATATTGCTTAATGTGGTGTAAAATTATTGCCATATGAGCAGTCAATTACAAGATAAAATTCGCAATAATGCCTTAAAGGTGAAATGTGAGAGCTTTTAATAAAAAAGAAAATGTGAGAAAAAAATACTTCCTGGTCCTCAAATCATTTTCAAAGTATACAGGCAAACAACCATGACAGGTACATTTCATTATATGTCGCCTTAAAGATCTTCTCTTGCTTCATTACTGCTTTCTGAAGGCTTAATTGAGTGTCCATCCTCATTAAAACTGATGAAGTTTGTGCAGGCAAGGTGATTCCAGAAGGGTAGACCCAGAGGAGTACCCCATCACTAGGTGCAAAATCTACTTCTTGCCTTTGGGTACTAGAAATTGCCTCCTTTTTTTTACTTTGTGCTAAGGACAAAGACATTTCTAGCTCCACAATGAGACTGAGGGCTCCAAATTCAGAGATAAAGGCATCACAGGTGATAAGATGCCAATTCTCCCAGGAACCACGACAGACAGCCTCTTCCCTTCAGTGTTTGTGAGGGAAATGCAGATGCTCACCATCACTTACTGCTGAGTGTCCGTAAGGTGACAAAGGTCTGGCAATCCATCTAGTAAGCCTGAAGTCATGCCACTAGCAGTGCCTTCCTTATTGGTGTGTTGCCATATTCCTATTAAATACAACTCATACCATAGTTCCAGAGAAAATTGCTGCCTGTATCTTGAATTAAATGTAATCTGAGCAACCTGGCAGGTTTTGTCTAAACATATATAGTGTACTGAGCTTACACATGATATGATTTTAACTAACTTTTGGATGTGTATAAAGTCTGTTTTCGGAAACATCAGGGTGGCCTAATGCCTTCTAGAATGTGACCTTAAAATTTACCATCTCATATTCGTAACTCTGTGTGTGAACACTGTTTCCTTTGAGAGAGAGAGACAGTGTATTGCTTGGGGACATTTACAAAGAGGGTCCAAGGGGCAGGCTCAGGCCCTGATTTTGGTGTGTGATCATCCCTCACCACAGCTGTACATCTGAAACTCTGTCTGACTTATGACAGTATTTACCAAAAGTCCACCTAGGAAAAAGATTAGACAGAGGATTCATTACTTTATTTTTATCTTGACCGCTGTAGTATTGAATAGAGTCTCAGGTGAAACTGTACCTGAGTCAGAAGTGTATTTTTCAATCTGAGTTGTCTTCTTGCTTTCACAAATGCTCAGAATTTTAAAGGTTGTGCTGTCCTAGCCATAAAATATCCTGCATACAGAAGACAGGGATTTCCATGATTCAATTCCATTTTTAAATCCAGTATTTTTTTCTAAATAATTTCTTAATGATAATAAATTTCTTAAAATGCATTTTAGGATCTGTAAAGAAAAGGGATTTATTCTGTGGTGCTTTGTTCATGTATGTGTACGAAGACCTTTGTTCCCCATATATGTTCCTCATATCACTGTGCATTTGAGTTTTTATTCAAAATTCTGTGTTGGTGCTGTTCTAATGAAAGCTTTTGGTGTTCAGTGAAAATTTTGTTCTTTATGTATAAATTCAAGTCCTAAAGGAACTAAGAAACAGTAGCTTCTTTCCATTGTACAGAATAATTTTAACAAATATTTACTGTGTAATGGATGTACAGAAAAATTAATTGATCTAGACTTTTGCTAGTATCTTGTCCATTCAGCATTAATGTTTATTGCAACCATAACTCCAGTTTATGGTGAAATTTGTACAGAAAGAGAAAGAAACAGTCTGTGCTTGAGGAAGCCTAAAGGATTCCTGTAGAAATGATGAAACACAGAGCTCAACAAATTGAAAGCAAATCAACAGTAAACTTTGATTTGTATCTTACTGGACTTAAAATTTAGAGGCACTTGCTGGCACTGTTTCTGTCCAAGCTCCAGTGATGAGAAAAAAGTCAGTTATAGAAGTAGCAAATGTGTGTTTTTAAAGGGGTAAGTGTAAAGAGTCATTACAAAACTGTTACAAAACTGGTAGATATATTTTGATACTGATGATAATTTTTAGAAAATATATTATGTTGCCTTTCCTTTGTAAATGAGGTTGCAAATTAAAAATGTATTACCTCGCTTGACAAGCAAAGTGCTTCCTGAGTGCAAGACTTGAAGCCAGTAATGTATGGCTACTATACCTCTTCGACCTGTACAGGAAATCTGCCTGACTAAGAGAAAGATTTTGATTGCAAGAAGTAGATGTGCGTATTTACTTATTTAATATTTGGTATTTTTTAACATCTCCCCCACTGTGGCAACATGAGGCTGTAGAGTTGTGCACTTGTAAACCTATTTGCCGGTGTTATTGTCTGTGGTTTGTGGAATGCACAATTTGATGTAGTATGCTTGTCTTTACAGATGTCTTTGTCTGAAGGACTTGATTGAATGAGTTGTCATATCAGGAATCTCAGTAAGTCAATGTGTTATACTGATATTCCTGTAAAATACATGAGGACTGAGCCAAGAGCTGCTGTCTTCCAAGAGGTATTTCAATAGTCCTGTCTGACAAATCAGATTGAATTGCATTCAGTTAAGTGCTGTATCTTGAATTTCCTTCCACACTGACTTTAGCTAAAATATGAAGACAGAGTTATACAAAATCCTGTCACAAACCTCATGGCTTGAAGAGTGAGGAAATGGAAAGGAAAAAGACAGAGAAAGAGAGTGATTTAGTTGGCAGTTACCCATTATGCAACCTTTAGTCTTGTCTCTCTCTGCAGCGTGTACATGCCTGATGTCTGAAGAATACTGTTCCACAAACAGTAGGAATAATTAAAATGTCACCTGTACAAAATTATGAATAGCAACAGCAGTGCCTATTGAAATATACTTAATTACTGCCAGACACTTGGCAATTTCATTTTTTTTCTGCTGTAAATACCACAATATCTGAACAGCTAGCAGAAGCAGCAGGTAGCTGTACCTTGTTAGCTTAAATCAAAAAGTTTGAATCCTATCTGGTAAGGCTATTATAAAATGGACTTTATATGTTGTTGCATTATCAGTACATACTGTGAGGGACTGAAGTACAGAACAGTACTGAAAGTTGTGTTCATTGCATCTGAATCAGAATCTAATGGCTAATAGGTGTCTTGAGGAGGGCGTTGTGTTAAGGTTTGCTGACCCCAGAGGCTTGCTGGCCTGTGACTCTTGGCCCAGAAGTGGGAAGAGAAGCAATTTACAAATCATCTGAGGAGCATGAAACTGTTTTTTTGTGTCTGCAGTCAACCCTTGTGATGCTTACTTGTTCTTTGACGTTGGCATCTGAAATGCAGTTTTGCAAAAAGGATACAGGCTTTGGTAATCCAGAAGGAACTTTTTGCATTCCTCATTGAATGAAATTGCTTCAGAAATGAACTAAGCACATAAGTGCTTCAGGTTATTTAGTGTTTTACATAATACAGGTAATTTTGATGATAGTTTTTTATCAACAAGTACTTGAATGGAAAAATATATTTCTGGCTTCTGTTATTAATCACTTTATGACCTTAAGTCTAAAATTACTAGTTTTGATTAGAAGAAATTCTATTCATGATGCATGAAGTCTTTATTACATCAGTCATTGTTTAGGCCAGGGCCACTCTCTGCCTGGAAGAATTCACACTCTCTAGAGCCTAATCTAAAAGACTAATATAGTTTGCATTCAGCTTTTCTTTAAATTTTGTTCCTTTAGGAAAATAATTAAATCATATTAGAAATTTCACAATACAGATACTTTGGAATGAGAAGAAAATTGCATTGCTGAAACTATGTTTTCTTCCAGCAAATACAAGCTGCAATTTCTCTTGTGAGAAGCTAATTTGACTTTACACATGGAATTAATTGGGTGATGACGTGGTCTCTTGGGATGTGGGGCATGCTGTCAAAACCTTGTCTAGAATGAATCAGAATGGAAGGTTGTGCTATGGTCTTCTCTGTCTTGGGCAAGTGCCCTGAACATAGAACTATTTACTTTTCTTATGGAAGGATGAAAAATTTGTTTGGTAAAATAAATCTTCCCTCCCCCCACAATTTTTTGCATATTTTTCAAAAGTCTTTTTCCTTTCCTTAAATAGATGCAACTTTTTGTCAGATTTTCATGGGCTAGGGCTTTGCATTTGACTCCATATTTTTACCACACATATGTGTCAGGCCCTACTGCACTTTAGAACTATTATTGCTATATTTAAAACTGTGTTCTTAGGATTGTAGTATTAAACCTTTATACAGTGGCTGTATGTCACCAAAGAAGCTGTACATTTAATTAGTAATGGTGCTGGTAGATTTTAGCTCATCAGGCAGGCCTTCCTCCTGCTTTTATTTCTGAATGGCTTTCAGAAGAATGCTGTTTCCTTAAGTAAGAATGTTGGACATGTCTTAAGCGTGTTGAAAGTCTCTTATCTGAATGAGAGAAAAAAAGTATTCTCAGAGGCAGTTGATAAAATGTAAACAGCTAGCTGCTGTAAGTGAGAAAAATCCTTTTCTTTTAAGAGGAGCTGAACTAGTTTATGCCAGCAGAATTTCTGGTATAACATAATGGTTTCTGTTTATATGTTTTTCCTCGTCATAGAAGAATGTGGAAAAACCAAGCCTAAATATTTGATGCCATGTAAGTGGACCTGCAAGGGTTTTCTCAGTGGCTATATACTTTTGCTGCACTCCCTGCTTTCCAGTGTAGAAGTATCATTTTTGCAAGGTAAAATACCATTTTGACCTTGTATACCCATCTAATTTCTGCTCTCTCCAGTGAGATTTCCAGCAGGGCTGCCAGGTGCAAATTAGATTTTCTTTCATTATCAAGAATAAAGCAAACACTGTTATATCAGTAACAGATCATCAGACAGCTACCATGGAGGAGGTATGCTGGGCTTTTACTGTCTTTTGTGACTGCACTCTAGTGACCCAAAAGCAAAATGGTTTGTTTTGCTATAAAGCCATTCAGCAGCTTCCCTTTGCTTTTCAGCCCAGGTGGATGGAATGGGCCACGCTTAGAGCTCATCACTGTTGCCCAGGTGGGTGCCCACAGCCAGGTGTTCTTTGTTCCAGGTGTTCTCCCAGGGGTGCTGTGTGAGGGGGGTGTCTGTTGGTGTCATGTGCTGCTCCACGGGTGGTAGTGAGGCTGGCAGGGCCATGCAGGGGAATTGCCCATGTCCCTTGGCCTGGATACCCAGGCACCCAAAACAAAGAAGGAGGCTTCCTAAAGGATTCTCCCATGAAGAGAAAAAGTTTCAAATAATATTTTTATGACTGAATGGTTGTTGGAGAGATAGGAATGCAACAAGGTCAGGGAGTATTCCTGGAACAGCAGTCATTGGTGCCTCCCCAGTGAATCTGAGTTGTGCCTAACTTGGCACATGGAGCTTTTGGTCAGTCATATGGTCAGTGGAACTTTTGATTAAGTCTTTCCTGTGGAATTGCTTTTTAATTAAGCTTAAGGCAGGTGCCTGAATACAGTTAATACCTCATTTTCAGTTCTTCTGATAGCACAGCATCTGGAGGAGATCAGAGGAAAATCAGAGGTGACTTCTTGCACCATTGGTTTTCATTGGCACCCCTCACCTATAGAAACACAATATTTTGCACTCGTCTAGCCTCTGAGCCTAGTGGAAATCTTTAGTGTTCCCCTTCTTTTTTATTTTTCTGATTTCTGCTGTGGATAAATAGGTGGTGCTGTTATATTCTCTCAGGTACTCCATGAAGTACTGTGAATGAAGGTGCTTTGTTGGTGACCATTCCATTAACTTGAATGGGTTTTGGCATGAACATGCTATTTCTTCTGTACTTATTTGTACTTTCTGCTTTCATTTGGCTGGATCTCCTTTTGACTTTTGTAATCTATGTTTTGTCACTCTTCCCAATTTCTTCAGTATTTTGCTGAATTTCTACTTCCTTCTCCTCTCCCACCTCATTCAGAATATCCTTTAATGGAAGTCTGTCAAGAAAGAATTTTAGAGAGAGTAAATGGAGTTATTTGCAGTTTTTACATTGCCTTTTCACACTTAATTTTCTCCTTTTTTACTTTTTTTTTCTCTTTGCAGAATTAGCATTAGTGGTTTTTCACTTTCTTTTTACTCACAGGAGTTATTTATTTGAAAACAGAGAATTCAGAAAAATAGATATTTCTAGTTGTTGCAAGGAGGCAGATGCTTGTCTTACTCTGCATAGGATAGTTTTAGCTTGGGAAATCCAGAGTTAGGACTGAAGATGTTCTGTCATGTAGTGTACATAATAGCACGGCTAGATGCTTTTATTACTCTTTTGTTTCCCCGAAAGTTGTTCAGAAACCTTTGTAGTCAAAATGTTTGTTTACTCCTGGTTCTTAGGGTTTGAAAAACATATATATTTTGCTTGCTTTTAATCTTTTTCAATGAGCATATTCTCTCTTTCTTCATTTGCCCAGTTACTTGGCTTGTTTTAAAAAGACCTTTTTGCTGTTTACATATTGAAGATTGTCTCTTGTTGTTGGCATCGCCTCTGAAGTTTTGGTTCCATTATAGATAGTCTTTCATTTTATGTTGTGTTGCTCTCTGCTCTGATATGGTCAGAGGGGGCTGAGTTCATTCTCTCTGCTCCTAGAAGACATTCAGAGGAGATTTTTTTTTTCTTCCCCTAATTGGTCCTTTAAATAACGCTTTCTCTCCAGTCCATGCAGTTTAGCTGATCAATGGTGTGGCACAACAGCTGCAATGTGTGAGTTTCTAAGAAAACCACATGCTAGAAATGGTTTGTCTCTGCCTACCCTCCAGATTTTTACTTACAATCTCTTCTCAAATAACCATAAACCACTGACACAGTATTCAGGGGAGAAAATCCAATGGACTCCATTTCTTCTGCATCATTAATAGACTAAGCACGCACAATATTTATTTAAATCAAACAGCATGTTTTATAGCAAAATCAAGCAGTGATGTCCTCTACAGAGCAATGTCAACAGTCCTTCAGAACACACAGATACCCCCATTGTATGCAGAGTGGAATTCCAGTCTGTACTCAAATCAGCCGCTGTGCTCTCCTCCTCGGTATCATGAAGGGTTTGCTTATTAAGTATGTTTTTGGTGCACTGTTAAGATATATATTGTCAATATAGTCCTGAATGCTAAAGCCTTTTAGATTTTGAAAGTGCAGCCTTTGTTTAGGGGTGTATTTGTCATAGAGTTTTGAAGATGTGGTGCTATAAAATGAACCATTTTAATGCCAATATGATCCCTGAAAATCACCTCCAATACAGTTTCATATGAAAGGTGAGAGCCTTCCAAAAGACTGAATCAAATTAATTAGCTCTAGTTATGTAGCACTGCTCCTGCCTCACTGAACTGAGAGCTGAACTGAAAGGCAGGTCAGACTCCACAGTGCTGTTACATTATTCTGCATCTCTGGAGAAGTCCCTAGGGTCAAAACCAAAGAATATCTGCTGCCAAAGGAAAAAAAAATTGGCAAAACTTTCTGCTTTCTGAAAGTTCCTAATGTAATTTTGCACTTTGACCCATAAAATCAGAATTATTGGCAAGTTATAAAGGATTACAGGCTTGGATATATTGCTGCAGATTTAGCATTGTTACTACCCTTATGCAGCTAATTAGCAAAGTTGTGGGAATCGGGACACCATTTGGGCCAGAATCTTGTTAAGTTTCTTCCAAAATCTGCTTCTGTCAGGTTAAATGAATAGCCTCTGCCTACCCATTGCTGTTTGATTGGTGCTAGTTGCCTTCAGAGATGGCCTAGCACTGACTGGATGGGAAGAAATTTCACATGCAGATACTAGAAATGCAGTTGGTTCTCCTGCCAGTACCAAATTGCAGGTTGAAATGTCTTCTCAGCCAGCACAAATATTAGTGACCTGTGAAAAGAAAACGTTGTGAGATGGAAGTGGCTTAAGGTGCAAACAGCCATGCAATTTCAGCAAGAAGGAACAAGAGAACAATGCAAAATTCAAAGTTGAAAAATTACAGTAAACTTCTGAGAGATATGTACATATTTCTCGCTGTACTGTGCATGTGTATATAGATAAATACCTGAATCCTAATGCATTCAGAGTTTGTGTGCTGTCGTTGATTTTAGCCATCACACAACTCCTGAAGAACAACTGCAATTTTTCTTTGACATTCGCTTCTATACACAGATATGGAAGAGAATTATTTTTTATAGGCATTTTTCATTTTCTGCACTTTTTGTGTGGTTACAATCCAAAAGAGAAAAAAGGGAAAAAAAAAAAAAAAAGAAAGAATAGAATTATGTACCAGTCTCATTCATGAAGGTGCTATGTAGTTCTGAGGGAAACTGTTTCAACAGTGATTATATTGAATGTTTTTCAATGGTGAAAAAATAGATCTGAGACTTTGGTGACTTTTTTTTTTTTTTTAATAAAGGACAACACAATATCTCTAGAAGAGTCTAACATCCTAAATATTTAAAACTGCTTCATGAAGTGCAAAAGCCAAGCAACAAAGAGGGCTGCACTGTAAAGTAGAGGATGGATCATGAACAGAGGAGTACAAACACAGAGATGATACAGGGACATTTGCTTTGGCCAGAACAGTTTCTGCAGGGCAGATGGAGAGAGGCTTTTACCAAGGCCTGCAGTGACAACGATTTTACACTGAAAGAGGGCAGGTTCAGATTAGACACAGGAAGAAACTTGTCACAATAAGGGTGGGCAGACACTGGAACAGTCTGCCCAAGTGGCTTCTTCATCCCTGGATGAAGGCCAGATTGGAGGGGCTTTGAACAACCTGCTCTGGTAAAAGATATCCTTGTCCATGGCAGGTGGGTAGGAATAGATGGTCTTAAAGGTTCCTTCTAACCAAAGTAATTTTGTGGTTCTTGTGTTCTGTGACCAGCAGTTGTTGATTTCATCAGGGGCACTGAAAGAACAGAGAGACACAAAGGAAAGGTCATAGTGCCGGGGCATTGTATTGAAAAGCTCCCTCACAGCACCTCAATACTGAAGGACAATAATGATCAAAATATGAAGCTATGAATCACAGCCATACATCAGAAGATCTTACTAAGATTTTCCTCCCTCTTTATCTGAATAAAAGTGGAATTACTGGACTAATTGGAGAGAAACTGAACACTTAATTAATTATTTTTTTAAGTAAAAAAGAAAGAAGTTAATGACAGACTAAAGTTTATAACACTTCTGAAAATTTTTTTCCAGTGGGACTTAGTTTTGAATAAAACCTAGCAACCAGTTTTTTTCCTGTTTTGCATCTTGTCATTATAAAGGCCAGGCTGATAAAACAGAACAGATTATGCCATCTCTACATTCAGTGGGCCCTCCCAGGTTTTTCTGGAACAGGGAATTAGCAGCCCTGTCAACAGATAGATAATTGCTGCATTGCTCTCAGAGTCAGTTAAATAATACAGAGCCACCTTATTGGCAGACACCTTAAACTCCATTTTTTTGGGAAATGTGTAAAATATCTTCAAAAGACAAGTCTGAAATTCATGGACCTAGTACAAACACTGGTTTGGACACATACAATTTCCCAGTGCCTTTCTCCCAGCTCTGTGTTGCAGTTGGTAATTGCCTCTGTCTTTTCTTCTTGTCCCACAGGGACAAACAAGCTTTTCATCAGTCTTCTTGCTCTGCTTCACAGATGCTAGCCATACTCTTCTTGCAATCAGTTATCTAAATGATTAACATAATTAAGTTAAACTCAGTGAAATTGTTCCTAAATTGTATTAAGCTTCAGGGCTGTTTTGGCTTGGAAGTGGAGCTGATACTTCCAAACTTCGCTTTGTCTTCTTTTTTTTTAGTTTAGGTATAATCACATCAGTTGTTTTCCTTTCATTTCTTGTTTTCTTTATAGATTACAGCTTAGATCACTGTAACTCATTTCACAGATATATAAAAACTGAAATCAGAGGTGGTGTCTTACCTTTTTCTCTGAGCATTGCATGGAGTTATTGATGAGATTGTAAAGTTTCTAATAACTGATCAGCAGTATAGCAACTCAGCCAATGCAAGCAAGTGCTGCTGTCTTTAGAAACAGCAGACATATTTTGTGAGTGTGTTTTTGTATTTCTTTATGGCCAGAGAACAGGGAGAACAGTTTTTTTAAAGTCTGTGGTTGAATAAAATTATTCCTTCTCCTAGCTGAACTGCTGCTTAGATGAAGAAGTGCAAACAACATGAATTTGAGAACAGTGACATTGGTAAACAACCCGCCCCTTTTTGCTTCTCCTGTTGACACAGATTTAGATTAGCCTGGTTGTCCCTATTTTTCATAATCACCTGTCTTTCAGATATGTTTCTGCTCCAGAAGTACCACAATGGTTCAGTAAATCATAGTAATGCTGTATTAGAAACTGAACAGAACTGTGCTCAGACAGTCCCTGAGCTGACATTCTAGAGATTTAAATAAAAATGGCATCAAACTCTTGTGATTGTACTCCTGTAACATAAACTGACTTGTAGACAAGTTGTGCAAAACCATCTCTAGAACAAAATGTTTTGCTAGTGTAGCCATTTCATATGCATAAGCTGTGTAGATAGATGACTCTTTGCACTGATGGAGCAAAGTATTTTTAATTGCAAAATTAATTACAAGAACAGAGTGTTTCATTTAATTTCACCGTGTAAGATTTCTGAGAATGAGCAACCACAGGGGAGAATATGGAACAGGAGTGAAAAAGAGGGACAGGAGAAAAAAATGTAGTGACAATTTGTACTTGCTTCCTACTACTTAGTCACTACTTTCAAATAGGGGTGTGCTTGGGGTATATTTTTTTTGTTTTGTTTTGTTCAGTTTGGGTTTTTTTTGTTGACATGTGAATGACACTGCTAATTATCTCGGCTGCCTGCTCAGTCAGGCTGGACTTGTCTCCCCAGGTGCCCTGTTTGGTGTTACTGTGCAGAAGTTGCACTCAGTTATTTGCAGTAATTTGGGGCACAGAACGTCTTCTAGATGATTCTTCATGCCACAGGTGTTGACGTGGTTCTGTTTTTTTAGCAAGACAAAACTGAATTCTAATGACAAAATTAATGTATTGGAAAATTACTCTAAATGGAATAAAATTGCATTTTGCTAACTAATTAAATTTATTTTCCATCCTTTAACATAATATAATCTTTTATAGATCATAGTATTGCTTTTCTTTCAAGGCCTTGGGGGGGGGGGATGTATTTGCACTCACTTTCTATCTTACTTGCTCTCCATTCAAAAGTTTGTTTCAAATGCAGGCCAGCATTCTCTGTCACAAGGATTCCTGCACTTCTCTTTTTGTTGTCTGGTTTCTTTGTGTTAAGGATTCTTGCTTTCCTTTGCAATGTGTAGTACTTTTGTGCTATAAATCTTTGTTTCCTTGCACCATTGGAACATATAATCTAAGTTAAAGCAGTCAGCAGTAAAACATTTGAGTTTTACCTCATTCTAAGTTCTTGTGTTGGAGGAATTCTGCAGAGTTCAACATTTTTGTTACATCTGTTATAGCTCACCATGAGTTTTGATTTCACCTTATAGCTATTTATTTGGAGAAATAGGAACACTGGATAAGAGGTCCATTGAGAGATTTGGAACTGCCTCTAAGATAAGAGATATTGTGTATCACCTATATCTTCTGTATCACAAATGGGTGGCTTTTGGCAATGTTCTTGCTGGGGCTGAAAGGCTTTCAGTTAGCTCTGCTGTTAAAATAATTGCTACCTCTGGTATTTCCTTTAAGATTACCAAAACATCAAACAATTTATTCCATTCCATTTTTGGGGTATTCAAGTTTAGACAGCTTGACAGGGGAAAAAGAAAGAAAGGCTGTGTGAGAATTTCCCCCTTCTTTTGTGACTATGACAAAATAATTAATGTAGTTGTGCATTAGTTGCTGTTTTAATTAGTGTCCTGTTACCATACATGTAATGAGGTAGATGGAAAGAATTCTAACCTTGCTATTATCATATACATTGGGCTGAGCGTTTCTCTGAAGTTAGCTTAAGATTTGGGCATTTTGAATTTTTTAAAAAAGATTACCTGCTTGGGGCAGTGGTCAATTAAAGTGGAGTAAAGTATTTTTAACAGGATGAAGTACCATCTTTATTGCCATTTAGAGCTTTTTGTAACAGCAGTGCCAATCTGTTAAGGACCACCCTCTGATCAAGCATGCAATATCAGGCATGATTGCCAAATTGTTAGCACCAGTTAACATCACTGCTTGTGTGTGTGAGTAGTAATTTGCCTTGGAAGTAAAAAGAAGGAAGCTGTCATGAGAATAGCATGCTTTAGTTTGTTGATCAGTAGATCACAGGGATTGTTTCATTGGGGCCTAATAACAGTTCTTCTTTTAAGAACAGGGTGACCGATGCAAGTGTGTTTATAATTTCAAAATTCATTTTAGCTGTGCTACCATATTAAAAGTTCAACTAAAAGTTTAGACTATGTACTTCTTAATGATCCAGATTGTGCTGGACCCTGGATAAAGAGTACCAACAAGATTTGACTCCTAGTAATTTATTTATAATGCAGGTGCATTTTTACCCTGACCCAAGACATCAGATTTAATTTCTACTTGTGGGTTTTGAACTGGATTGAGGTAGAAAACTGGGATAAAGGAGGAGGTACAGAGCAGAACAAAATAAGCAGAGATGTCTCAAGGAAGTGGTGGATGGATTTCAGTTGAGAGTGTAGGACCTTTATGGAAGATGACAGCTGTACGTGCAACATGTATATCAGTGCCAAAGAACTATTGCATCAAACAGTCAAGAGATTTATGTTACATGAGCACTAGGTAGTAGTTAATATCCACATGTTAGTCCTGTTCTTTTCTGTGGCTTTGGCATTTGCCTCTGGTACTTGGCCATTCCTCAAGAACTGCTGGATAGCTTTTAGTCACACCGGCTTGCTCAGCGTTGGAGAGCCCTTGCAGCCAGTCAGGAAAAAAACAGAGATTAAATACAAAATGTAAGACTCTAATTCTTCTTTAACTCTAGCTGAAGCTATTTGGATAGCATGTGAATAAGATATCCAGTGTTTGGCACTCTGTCTAAGCAATGTCTTGAACATTTAAAGAATAATAATACACACTTCAATACTGGGAAATATAAACAGAAATTCCATGCCCAGGCAAATCATATAAGTCAATGAAAAAGCCACAGATAGAATTGCTGCCTCTTGCTTTCCCTTCTCTCTTATAACACCACCTGTAGTTTCCAGGAAAAAAAGAAAAGCCACCAAAGACAAGCTGAACAGGGCTGTCAGTCCTGGCAGAAGTCAGTGGAGAGAGTAGAGAAAGGATAAAGGACCACCTCTTACTTCAGCTAAAGGGCTAATTCTGTGAAACAATATTTATCGGCTGAGATCTCTGGGTTTCTTCAGGTCTAGTGACATGGGACAGGTATCAATTAGAGAAAATTTCCATAACATAATTAAGAGATAACACTTTTCTGCTCTCTTATTTTTTCTCTTTCACTTGAAAATTCTTCATTGATTTTAATTAAGCTTGTCTTGGACTCATGACCATAATCAATGTGATTTTTACCCCCAATTTAACAGCTAGCTTTGCTCATCAAGGAACTTTTCCCAGGTGTAACATGCTCTAGTTAAGAAGTTTTATTTTAAACTATTCAGCTACTAGTTCTTAGAATGACTTAAAAATGTCTTCAGAATATAGAGCTAGGGCATGAATGAGTACCATTTTTCCAAATTAGTAAGTGCATATTTTCAATTTGCTGTCAATGCTTTATCGTTCTACAAAAAGCAGATACTTTAAATACTAGGTTCCTAGTGGAAAACACTCAAACAAAGCTTTTTTTTTTTGTATGCCATCTTATTAAGAGAAAGGGTAAAAGAGGCACTCGCTAAACACTTACTTATAGATTTGAATAATCATTGTAATTTTGTTATAACAATTTGAGCAATCTACTTATTGTTTCTGGAATCGCCATTAAGGGTTTTATTCTTGCATGGTAGTTAGAATAATCCTGCCAAAGGAACCATTCTGGCTTGTTAATTAAACCAAATTGCAGATGCTTGAATGTTGAAAAAAACCGGTTTATTTTCCAATGGATTTTTCAGTTTCCTTTGTAAGGGATTTTTGATTCCTTGTGGATGTTTCTGCTAAGACTCAGAAACTGATCTCTATTTCTATAGAGTCTTATCCTTCCTATAGCAGGAAGTAGCATCTAATTCCACTGACTTTCAATAGTTTGCTTTGCTTTGTTGCTTGGTGAATTTCAGGCAGTGACCCATAGTATGGGCTCATGTCCTTCATGTCTGATTAAATTTAGCTAAGAGACAGAGGATCCAGTAGATGTGCAGATAGTCAACAACTGTGTAATGGAGGGCAGCATGCTAATAAAGCCCTTTTGCAAGTAGTACTAAGTTCTTTTAAATATATGGTTATTAATTTCCTCATGGAAATTCTCAAGAGCACTTATGTGCCTTTTCAGTGCCTTACAAATATTAACTGATTTCTTCTGACAAACCTTTAGTAGGAGTTATTTTTCATTTTTTTTTTTTTTCTTCACCACAGGTATTTCCTTCTGTGGGGAATTTTTCATTATTTAAATAAAATACAACCTGTGAGTTTTTCATCTGAATACCAAACAGAAAGTGTCAAGTCAAGACCTTGAAAAATTCACATTAAGTAACTTCCAAGAATATCCTTTAATTCAAGTGCTTTCAAAATTCTAAATATTGTCTTTAACATTCTTTTGTAACATACAATGATTTGAAGCTTATGTTCACAGACCAAAAGTTTGAATAATTTTTCATATGTATAGTTTAATAGCACTCTGAAATAAGGAAGGGCAGTTATACACATTTCACAGACTGTTAAGTATCAGACTCTTAGCTAATGGATTTACTTTGCTCTGGGATCTGAGCTGGCATCTCTGCTTGGTGGTCCACTTCTGTGTCCGCTGTGCTACACCTTAAATTTCATCCAGTCTTACTTCTAACACCTAGCTGAAGTGCTTCAGCAAGAAAAGTCTGATTGTACTCTTCAGTCAATTTGTAATTAGAGATCTGGATCTGTTACACTGCAATTAGAGATCTAGTTGTTCTAGATATAGTACAACTTATTACATTTAGTGTGTGAGGTGGCTAAATGCAAATTAAATTAAATATTATATACTTCCTTATTGCCATTGATTGCAGAGGGGACTTGTTTTCCTTCAGATTTAGGTATGTTTTATAGCTGAATTGCATCAGCCAGTAGTCCAAAACCAGCAAGCTGTAAGGAGCAGAGACTGACAGCCAGCCATGGGCTAGAGCTTTTAGTACGAAACCTTTGCCCTTGTCTTTTAATACAGCTTTTGTTTAGTATAAAGGCAAAGAGTCTCTGTATGAACATTGCAAAATAGATCTGTCTTAATAAATGAGGAAGAAAATAAATCCCCGTGACCCTGATGTAGTTCTGCAGGCCCCAGAAGCTCTTTGATTAAGTAAAACTGTCACCTACCAGTGTTATCTTTTCACTTTCATTTTACTCATTAATCTTCAGTACTGCTAACAATGAGACATATTTAATGTGTACATTAAGTCACTTGTAGCCCTTTATCTGTAGATTGCTGGCTTTTGTTCAGCTGCTGTAAAAGTGATTAAAACTTGTTATCATCTGATGGCTGCTCAGTGGCTGAGACAGTTCAAGTCCTCTGCCAGTGTTTGAATGCCCCCATCACCTTGGATAAAAGCAGTCTTCACCCACTTTCTGTGAAATTCAGAGTCTGGTTCCTGCATGTGGAAACACTCAGTGATGCTGCATGTTTCAACTTCCATCCCTGTTTCTGTTCTGTGTCCACTCTGCCTGTGAGGAGCTCCTTGGTCTTCAAGACTACCAGTCAAGACACTTCTACAGGCTGAATGTTACTTAATTATAATCCTTTGCAAATCAGGAAACACCTAACTTTTATTTTTTTGTAGTCAGGAATGATATCTCAGTCAAATTTTGCTCTGGTCCCACTGATAATGGAGTTTTTTAAAGTTGTTTAGGATCCTCAGGGCTGCCTCATGGAGTGCTCAGCATTCAGTCCCTTGCTTGGGGACTGCTGCTGTGAGATCAGAGAGCTGAGGCTGGCAAAGCTGAGTACTTGTGTGTTGAATGGATCTTGGCTTCTGCCTCTCAGCAAAATTCCAGTTGAATCAAAGCTTCAAAACAGGGAGGCTGGAGGCACAAAGGCACTCCACTTAAATTGATGATTTTACTATTTCCAGAGTATGTACCATGAATTTAGGAGCATGGAAAACTATGGAGCTTTCAAAGATGCTTGGCCATCTTAACAATGAGGAAGGGCTTGGTGAGCCTGAGGATCTGGGTCTGAGCAGCTTTACCTGTTCATCACCTTATTAACTTTAAAGTGGCCAAGAAATGGCCTTTTTTTCCATGATTTTGATGTAAAAGTTCAGTTCACTTAATTTTATACTTCTTTGGCTTTTGTAAGTGCAGTAATAGTTTTGTTTCTGCATCTATCTGTCATGAGTTTTATAATTTCTCTCTGACTTCTAGCTAAGGGCTAATGTGCAGAGGAATCATAGTTGTTCAGGTGGAAGAAAAATATGTATGATCTGTCTGAATGCAGAAAGTATTAATTAAGAATATGCATTATAAATACACTTTTTTTATAGAAGCCCATGAAATTGGTTGGCTGAAGTAAATTATTTTTTTCTTTGCAGTGGGAGTTATGGAGCAGTGTAGATTTTAGCACTCAATGCACTGTACGATTAATTATAGTCCTAAACCCATCAGACTTTCAGGAAACAGAATCTGATCCCTGAGAAGAATGAATGGCTCCAAAGAGAGTGCAATTTGAGTATGCTGGTAAGAGGTTGAAAAAGAAGAGCTTAGTTTCTCAGTCACAGGATTAGGCTCTTTATTCTTATTAAGGATATGCATCTTGAATGGTGAAAGTAAATTGAGATCTGGCATGGTTGGGAGCAGGTAATATATTCAGAAGTCTGTTGAAAGGCATAAAGCTTAGTTTAAAAATAATTTAGATAAAGTTTTATTAATAAAGAAAGTGTTGAAACATTTATAACATTTGCAGAAGCATTTTAGTATATTAAGTTAAAAAAGTTATGCTGCTTATTGAACCTCTTGATTATGCAAAGAAAAGCACCAGTTAATAATATTCATTGAACCATTAAATGGAGTCCAGCAAGTGATTAAAATTAAGAGGTCAGCATGAAACTTGGGTGGTTATTGAGGAAAAAACCCAGGGTGACTTGTTGTCAAATATTGCGTCTGTTTGTCAAGGTGAATGGTGTAGTCCAATTTTTTTATAATATTCTTCCTATTTGGGCTTTATTATGATTCACGTGTGCTTGTAATCTTTAAAGTGTTAGACTAGAAATAAATGGGAGACATGCATCTATCTTTTGTGATGATACACCATGAAATATTTTCTAGTTAGGTGCTGAAAAATTTGATTTTTTAGTCATTGGTGGCATTTTCTTGGAGTGGCAGGTAAGGCATGATAGGTAAGTTATGTTTCCATTAAAGACCTACACAGAGGTTTGCCAGCTTAAAAGCTGTAGAAGAGGTTGTAGAGCCAAAGGAGACATACAGAAGAAGAAAAGGAAGCAGCTGAATGTGTGCTGCACTCAGTAGAAACAAAATGGAATAGTGTGATAGCAGTTACCAATTCTGTCTGAATAGACTGATGCATTGGCAAATGAGAAATACGTAACATCAGGCCAGAGGGTGTGGAGGGTTGCTGCTTTCCTCATTTATGTATTTTTTTTCTCAGAAGAATAGTGGAGTTCCTGGGTATGAAGAGTTTTTAACCCATTTGCTTGAGAATAAATGGCAGCTCTGTCTGTTGGACTGCACCACATTGTGCTCCTGCATTCCTGCGGCACTTTTGGTGTAACACCTGCAGCACAGCAGGGAGCAGGCTGGGCCCCCAGTGAGGTGATTATACCTTGCTGCAGGTTCTCATTCTAACTGGTGAGTGTTTTTGAGTCCTAGCTCCCTTACCTTTCTCATTTATTACAGTAGACAGCTTTCCTATTTCTTTTATATCTTGTTGCGGCTAAGCCTTACACACGTGATGTCAGTAACTCCTTTGCATTCCAGGGACTTCAATTAAACTTTTGGTGTGAGTAATACCTATACTTTGAATTAAAATGAAAGGGTACTGGAGAGACACTGAATGTTTTTATATTATGTTCTAAGTTGGCAATCTGAAATGGCAATACGTTGTAAAAAACCTGACATAGTTTAATCCCTTAGTAACAAAAAAAAAGCACACGGCTCCATATCTGGCTTTAACTGAATTCAAATGACAAGACTGGATTCTTATCACAGTTAAGCAAGTGTGAGTCTGAAATAACTTTTCTGACAGTGTTATTGTGGATTTACACCAGCGTAATGGAGAATTGAATATGGATTTTGAATTTAAATCCTTTCACCTCTCTCTTAAATTTAAAAATAATTTTCCTGAGCCTTTTGCTATACTGGTTCTTAAGTCTGGACAGCTCATGTAAGTGCATGATCTTTCTGAGTGACAGCAGGAATACTATCAGGAAATCAGGCAAGGATGCTTAGAGATGTGGTTATAGTACTAACTTAACTCACGTTGAAACCTTCTCTCAGAACATCTGCACTACACCTTAACTCTTTCTGAGTCACCACAGTATTCCTTTCTAATGCAGTGAACTTCCTTTGTTTCAAGTCCTGTTTATTGAGTTTCACGGGAAACCACAGACTGTTGATGTTAACAGGGAGGATGGTGGTGGATTGATTATTGGTTTGACCTAATTAACTCCATGATGATTAAACAGTAGTCAGTAGTAGAAATAGCTCACAAGTCTGTCTTTATTAAAGGAAGTTATTGGATTCAGATCCTGTAAAATGGTTCATCTTACCATTCAGATTCATCTTAGGACTCACTGTCTCTTAGGACTTACCCAGTCTGTGATTCTTTCATTCGTAACCTGAGATGCCACGTTGTACTGCTGGTGGGAGGTGGGTAGGAATCCTTAGAGACACAAGCCCTGAAATCTTCCCATTGGCCTAGGGGGATTTTTATAACTGCAGAACTGGTCCTCTGGCAAACAAGTGGGAGGGTGTGATGTTTTGAGGTGCAGAGCTGTACAGAGCTGCGCCTGGCCTTACCTTTGCACAGCATGGTGTGCTGTCTTGGTGAGGCACCATTGCAAATCCCTGCAGCCATGCAGGGGAAAGAAGACCAAATTTGTTCCAGGAAATTCACCATTTTCATTGGTTGGAGTACTTCACTTCTGAGGAAACAGGAAGACCTAACAGTGGCTGTGGAGCTGCCTTAGCTCAGGTAATCACAACAGGATGAATTTATAGAAATAGCAGTAAAACTGCATTTGTTAAAACATGACATGGACATGAGTAATGAAGAATGTGGGTCTTCACAGATATGGAATCTTCATTATCCAGCTGCTTCATTCAAGCATATAAATATATATATACACACACATACACATACATGATCCTTATGTTAAGGATGCTTATACTAATGTTCCATAACAACTCTTAAGGAGTTCAGGACAGGCTTGCCCACAGCTTACCTACAACCTGGCTGAATGAGTGTGCCTCTTATTTTCAGGCATATTTTCACTTATCTCCAATATCTTTTTTATTCCCCACCTTTGTAATCCTGTCTTTAAAAATCCCCTAGGAAGGTACAATACTATCGCTTTATCAGTTTAGCTCAGCTGAAATCCAGGATACTGTGCATAGGCACAAGAATCTAACAGAGTTTATCATTTCAGATATGCATTAGCCCTGGAACAGACTTAATGAAGTAAGGATTCATTAGGCAGAGGTACCATAATTAGGAAGGGAATTATCTGTGCCTTGCAAAAGAATTTTCCAAGATTTCTCATTTTCGTTTTAAAGGTTTAGTATTGGTAAAGGAATAAAATAATTTCTGACTGGGAACATTATGCTTCTCTGAAAAATAATAAAAATGTGGATTATATTGCTATACAATCTGTGTTTTATTAAGGGGAAAAATAATACTGTGTAATTGTGTAGCTCATTTTTAATAGAAATCACAAAATTATTTGTGAAAGTGACTCTTTTGAAAGACCAGAGAGTTAAGGACAGAGGAGTGTGAAGGATTTTAGGAGTGTGGAGCATTTAGAGTTCTACATGAAGTTATGGCGAATTCTAAGGGTTCAGCAGCTGTGAAACTCAAATTTGCCAAACTAGTCAGCCAACCCAAGAACAGAATTCAATCTCTTCACCCTCTTTTCTATGCTCAGTCCCTTAGGCCACATGTATGTTCCAATATATATTAAATTACTAAAATAATAATTACAAATCCATATGGTAATTGGTTTTAGTTCTCTTTGATGTGGATTATGCAGAATTATGGGTAGGTGCCAGGTGTCTTGGGAGGTCATGGATGGACTCATGGGACTGTCACCATGGCAACACTGATGGATGCAGAATTTCCAAGCAATGGATTTAAAAAGGAGAGGGAAAAGAGGACTCTTGTGCATTATTCCAGTTGTCAATACCTGTTCATACACAGGGAATACAGATTGAATGCTTCTCAATGCAGTTATTATTGTATTGTCTCAGCATAATAATGATGCAGTGTAAACTATTGATTAGCAGCTGAAATCTAGAAATAAACACTGCCATATCCTAATTTTCTTAGCAGTTGCTATTCTGTCTGTCCTGTGACTGCTGCAGTGTGTCTGTGCAGCTTGAGAAAGTAGTACCAGAAAAGTGCTGTATTTGTGATCTCATTTGTATTTTGAGTGAACAAGTGGCCAAGTCTTCAAGTGATCACTTATTTCCTACTGGAATGGTTAATTGTGTTTAGAGATGAGCATGAACTTCTTGACCAAGTCTTGTCTTCAAAGGCACCAGTGTACTGAAGCCTAAATATTTTGATGCATTTGCAAACTTTCAGTAAAATGCAAGTATGAACCTTCTGAGTTTTCTAATTTCCAGGAAACTCTCCTAGATGCATTGCCTCTGATTTTGAGCCTCTAGTCTGCTTCCTGAGCTGGGGAGGTGGGAATCTGGGAGACCCTGAGCTCCAAAGAGGTCTTTTGTAGATTCAGCTCTGGGTATGGAGCTTGAGGCTCCAAATCCCACCCCCAATCCCTGTGACAGGTGTCTCAGGGCTCCCAGCTTACTGATAGTGCAGCTCTGGAGCTGGAGGACTTGAGAAGTATCAGTAATCCTGCCTGGGGTTGCAGACCTGCCATGTTCCTACACTGTTGGTTCAGGGTGTTGCAAAATCTGGCAGTCTTCCCTCTCAGTTAATGGCTGTGTTTGAATAGGATACATGTATTTTCTCCTCTGAGGAGTTTCAAAAAGTCTAGTTTCTGTTATGTGTCAGAATACATTTTGTCATGGTTCTGCATGCGGATCTCCGTTTTCCCCTAAGCCAGGTTTCTTTGTTCTGCCTTCTGCGCTATCTGTTCTGAGGGAAAGGCAGAGAGGGAGAGGAAGTGAGCAGAGCTATACCTTCATTTTTATAAGTGGGAACTCCCATGTCATTGTGAAAGGAATGTCTTGTAATAAAACAAGGAAGTGGGCAAGGAGTGTAGAAGCTCCCATTTATTAGCTTTGGATTTGGAGTTTCCCTGTGCTGAAGTAAAAATGCAAACCCCAGCCACAAAATGTAAGGAAAAGCTTATTGCAGAGCATGTGCTGACGTCTTCCTTATTTTAGTCACACAAGGCTACACTTGTCAATCTGCAATGCATAACTTATGTTACTGTAAATGTAAATGGTGACCATAATGTTTTCTTTGTTGTTTTACTTCTGCTGCTTTAGATTTCACTCTTTGTAGTGAGCTCTATATCTCTAGAGACCAGCCAAGAGTTGTTTATTGTTGAAATCCCCTATTATAAAGATAATGTGCAGTTTTAAAGTGCACTGTATTTAGAGATATTTGGACCAGTGATTATCTACACATTAAAGGCATAAAAGAAGAAAATGAAGAGATAAACACTGCAGGAGGTATATAAATGGACACTTAAAGGCTTTAAAATGGCCCTTCTTGCTTTCATATTAATGTCTTACCACTATTATAACTTACAGCAGGCAAAATGGTTGTCATAGAATGTTTTGCCAAGAGATAAATCCATCTAACCCTCTGATGAAGCCTCCTAAACTAGTAAACATTAAGTCTTCTAGAAAGCATATTTGGCAGGGCACAGCCTTTATTGTTTGTTTTTACTTCTGTGCACAAAGCTGGCGCTTCTTTATTTGCCTTTCTGTTTGTCATGCCTCCTCTGAAATCTGTTATAAAGTTAATGGTAGAGGAATTTTTGCTTCAGTAAAACCTTGAGAGTATCAAATATGCCCTAATGCTCTAAACCTGAGTATAATGTGTACCCCAATGTGAATTGGGATATGCATGTGCTGGAGATAATGTCACTGTTAGTTTCATCTGCTTTGTAGGAAAGCAAACTGTTGGCCTTTGAAATGACTGCTATGGAGACTTGGATTTTTGAAAGAATCCCACGTGAGTCTGCGGAATCATAAATAAGGCAAGAATGGATTGAAAGGCTCCATCCACTCTGTCTATTGGTATGGCACAAGACCAAGTATGCTTACTCTCTTCTTGACAGGTATTTGCTTAGTGTGCACTGGAAACATCCAAAGGTGGTGATTCTACAAAGCTTTCATAAAGTCTGCATCATTGTTTGACTGTGCTTGTCAGGAAAGTTGTGTTTTCCCATCAAGTCTTTACTGCTTGGCCCCTGATGCTTTTTAAGACATAATTTCTCTTTCCATATTCAGAGCAACTAGAGAGATTAAAACATTACCTTTCTTTTTATGACTGCCCTTGGTATATTTGAAGAATGTTCTTCTGCCTCCCCTCAGTCTGAGATGAGTCCTGATTTTCCTCATTATTTGATCAAGTTTTCTAGATCTGATCATTCTTGCTGTTGCTTCTTAGTACCTTTTTGTATGTCTACATCTTTCCCGAACTACCGTGCTCAAAACTGTGCGGCTCCCCAGAACTGATTTTACCCATGCACAGATAAGCAGGAGATTGATTAATTTTGTGAATCTCACAGATGCTAGTCCTCATTTATACATTCCAGGTAAGGTGAAACTCTTGGCAGCAGGAGAAGGGAAAGAGGAGCTCTTAAAGGCCAAATGTCTTTTACCTTTCTCAAACGGGTGGTCCTTCAAACAGCATCGGGCTAATCGTATGAGTAAGACATGCAGGATTCTAACTTCAATAAATGCTATCATTTTATGTCATCTCAACACTTTAAAATACATTGAGAGAGTTTTAATGCATTTTCCTATCTGATTTTAATTTAATATAGTTTCACATCTGGCTAGGTAGAGATAAGTATGCTGGTTATTTCAAAGTTTACAAAGTTGCTAGGTCAGTATTTTGCAACCTGGGTTTCATAGTAGTCATCATAACACCAGAGTTCTAACAAAGTGGAATATGCAGCTGTAACCCATGGAGAATCACATTAGCATTTCTGCATTGCTAATTCTGACAATGGAAACATACTTCAGTTTGATAAGAATATCATTAATGTGGTGGAGGCCTGTGTCCTAGTTTCACATTGATTTAATATTAATGGCAACATGCCTGAGACTAGATCACATCTAAATGTCACTAGAATTGGTGGGTGGACCAGGATGAGAATAAATTATTCCCATACAAACAAGTTCATTAATGATTTTATGTAAGACTTTTAACTTTTGGGAAAGGCACTTGTATACCTGACAAGAAATACTAAATACATCTGCCAGGAGAAAACTACAGCATGACTGATTTTTTTGCCAATCTACAGGAATAACAGATGTCTATTTAGCCTTTTTTATGTAAAGACGTAATTTAAATCTAACCTCAGAGAGTAAATATCAAAGATTTTTTAAACAAAACAGGAGTGGGTTTTTTTAATTAATTCAGGGAAAGGTCACCTATAAATATTTAATTAGCAATTAATTAATTTCAATTACACATAAATTGTATCTAATCCAATCACTCTTCATCTCAACTACAATTAAAATATAAAATGTGCTGAATCTGCTTTGGAATATGCAAAGCCAACAATTAATAAAGTAATATTTCAAATGAATTTTACAGTATTGCTGTTTATATGAAATGCATTGAAATTAGGGACAGGTCAATTCCTATTCAGTCTTGCTAGTCTTGTAAAGATATGTTTGGCCTGAATATTGTATTTGGCCTGGTTTGGGTTTTTTTCCAGTTTTCCTTTGATGTAATGCTACACATTATGCAAAGAGAAAAGCAAAAGAATGATACAAAGATTTACTGTGCTAGAAAATCTAACAGAGAAGATGAAATACTGAAGACCTGTGAATGAAAGACATGACAGGCTTCTTTCTTGTACACTTCCCAGCCCCCTCTAACTGTGTTTTTTGTCTGAATGAGTTATTAGTATCTCCCTGAGTTCCTTTCATCTGAATGACACACTGCATGTATAAGATATCAGGAATGTGAATCAAAATGTAGAATTAGCCTATTGAAATGCATCTGTGTTCAAGTTTGCGGGGTTTTTTAATGTTCAGATTTTGTGTTTTGATTTTCTCAGTGTGACTCTCACGTGTAGCTGTCACTGAACTGTCACCATGGCCTGGATAAGTGTTTTAATTCACTGTGTCCAAGAAAGTGGAAATGTCAAATACTAAGTTTTGAGAAGGCCAGTTCTGGGCTGCAGGTACATCCCTGAAGTTCTCAGCTTGAGAGCTGGGGGAGACTGTTCTAGAAGTTATCTGAACTATTTTGAACAGGAAAGAGGCTTTGAATTTTCAAGGATATTATATGTAATACATATTTACTTCATATATTGCTCAAAACTGTATTGCACAGTTGGTGTGATTATGAAAAGTGTGATGGAAAGTGCACTGAAGTCGATGGAAGTCTCTCTGTTGGTTTAAGATCAGACCTTTAGTAAGAATGTTCTGTTCCACCGTGCAGGAAACATTTGCCTCACTCTCCAAAATCCCAGTTATGGTGGTACTGGAGTTCTGGGATCCAGTCCTCAAGATAATGGAGCTGATGTGCTGCTGTACCACAAACCCAGGTTGTATAAAATCTCCTTGCTCCCTGTATATGTCATGGCACTGGTCCCTGAGAGGAATGAGAGACATATACAATTACTGATGCACTGTGTGTGAATGGCATCAGGCTTCCGCTACCAAGGTGACATTAGTGCTGAGTTTTGTTTAGCCTGCAGGTGTGCTCCTGAGAGAAGACTCACCTCAGTTTTCTGTGCCAGCTTTGTAAGGGATGAAGGAGGCACCAGTGCTGGTGTAAAGGTTTCCTGCTCTTTCTGGGAACTGTCGCAGGACTCCCAGATGGCACTGATGGTGGATGGAAACTAAATGGGTTGGAAGAGGGTCAGGATAAGCTCTGCACTCAGCCAGTTAGATTTGAATTTCAGAAAGGAACCAGCTGGTGTTTAAACTTCTCATACAATTGTTAGGAAAGCCCGCTGATACCCTCATTTCTGCCTTTATTTTGACATTTCTCTGTTGGTTTTTAATATGAAGCCTTCATTGTCTTCAGTGATCAGCTTTGGCAGAAGTATTTAACTTTGCCAGCAGCACGGTCTGTAAAGACCTGTTGGACAGGACTTCTTTTATTCCTGAGCTTTGATTTGCAAATGTCTGCCTGTATTCAATGACTTGTCTTGCTACATTCAGAAATATCTCTAGATAAATGAGAGCAGTTCCAGGGGTCTCCTCTAGCTTCATATGTATTGCTTAGTTATGCACATATAACTGAATAGTCTTAAATGAGCATAGTGATTATGGCAATGATTTCTCATTAGAATGTTGATATTGCAGTCTTTCTGAATTAGGAAAAGAACCAGGAATGACACAAAGGAGAAATAAAAATAGTAATTGTCAGTTAAGCCACATAAATACCTTAAGAAGTATATGCTACTATTGCACAAATCTTGATTCGGCCAGCAAAGTGTAAAAAATAAACACGTAGTATGGCATGAGAAGTAAATCAGGTTAAACCAAAATCAGGTTTAATGTTTTAGAATGAGATTAGTGCAGGGAAGAAGACTTCTAAATATGATTATAAGCTATCTCTTACAGGTTATTTACTTCATTTGGGATGTTGAGGAGAATGTGATATTAATCTTTAATATTGTTTAAATGTTGTGGAGGAAGTTCAAATAGTTATGGCACTAAGAGAGTAGAAAAAAAGGCTTTATCCAGTATGTAAGCTATAAGTTGTGTTTGGTATAGGTTAAAACCTCTGCAATTTTTTTTATGAAATACTTGCATAAAAGGAAGCTGATCTGAAAGACTTAAAAGTGTGATGAGGTCTAAATTACATGTCCTAGGTCTGGGAGACTGATACCTGCACAGTGTATTTTTCTACAAATAGAAACCAACATAAAGTCTTACCTTAGTCTAGAGTGTTGTTGTAACTGGAACTATTTCAGTTTGATATTTGAACTGTTTCACTTATAAACATAGATTTAAGATTAATTAAGCCAGGCTGAAAGAATACTCCATTGATGAACATGATAAGAAATTTGTATAGAAAGAATTCTATCATTGGGTTAATGATCTTGTTTCTCACGTAGTTGAAGACTCCAACTCCAGAAAAGTAAAAACTCAATCCTACAAAAACGTAGATGAATATTTGTTGGTAACTTTTCCATGATTCATGAACTGAATGAATTTTACTTGAAAGGCGTGAAAGTATGATCAGGCCTGGGCTGTCTCTAATTACAGAACTCAAGTGTATACAGCTTATCTGTGGTTGTATATATAGAATTTCTTCTCTTCTGAGTGCACCTTTTGTCTGTACAGTTTAGTTCAATAGTGGAAAATTACTTTCCTGAAAGCACTTACAGTTAAAAAAAATGTCAGAAATGTTCTCTGAGCTGGCTTTTTTATAGGCTGAGATGCCACATCCAGCTCAGTAGATTTCTGTCTCTAAGTCATCAACAGAATCCAACATACTTAGTTTTTAGTCTAAAGCACATCTTCAACTGAACAAATTTCTGAGTTTTTTTGTTTTCCTAAAATATTAGTATGGTAAATAGATTTGTCTCTTTCTTCCTCAGCTAGAGGGCCTGCTGGAAAGCATAAAGGTGAGAATGGTGAGCCCAAGAATAAAAAAAGATTATGAGAAGTTGCATGCAATATCCATCTGAGAGATCCACACCTTTTTAAGGTGCCTGTCTGTTTTTAAGAGTGCTTAAGCTTATATAGTGGAAATGTGGGTTAACCAAGTAAGTTAATGACTTCAAAATTAGTTTTGCTCTTTACATGAGTAAGAGACAATATCTAGAGCAAAACAAATTTCTCTAGTCAGGGATGCTCATTTAATTATCTATTGACTTCAGTTGGGAGGTTCAGCCTATTCTCAATATTGTATCACTTTCACATGTAAAGGGCAATTACAGTTTTGCTGTGGCACAGTTCTTGCCTTCAGATTAGAATACTCTTGGGGAAAGAGTCTGTTTGAAGGGGCAGACTGTGCTGCTTGTAAATTTAACAGCTTTTTCTGTTCTGGGTAGTGTTTTGTGTCAAGTTATGTCCTCCAGTATGTTTCTGACAGCAGGAGCCAATGAAGGATTTCTAGAAGATATGGTGAAGAACTGTATACATTAAGGGACTGCATTATTTTGAGTGGGCCTGTTGTGGGTTGTCTGTAAGAAAGAATCTAACTCTGCAAGTCACACTAGGCTGCTCAGTGGTGAGATACAGATTCTGTCAGGCTGAGGAGGTTTCAGTCACATTTCAAATGAGTAACCAGTGCAGGTTCTAGGGTGTTGTTTAGACTGATGATAACCCTTTTGATAATGTGGTTTTTTTTTTGGTTTTTTTTTTTTTTTTTTTTTTTTTAAGGCATGCAGCAGGAATACCCTTCTGTTTAAGCTGCATAACTGTGCAGCAAGTATTGTATCATTGGATCTGAAGTAAATCAGTTATACATGCCCAGGAGGAGGGAGATTTGGCGTTGTAGACTTAGAGCTCGTATACTAAGGCTGAAAGCAGAAATAGCCTGGGGAGAGGGATGATGTTTTTTGTACCTTTGATCAGCACAATTTTTTGGTCCACACTACAAAATTTTGCCAGTATAAGAAGCCACAGGGTTAGATCATTATTTGTGCAGTGTAATGGCTGATATTCTATGCTGTTGTTCATGAAAATGTTACATTCTACAGGTAGTAAAATGCATCTTCCTATTCAAAGCCCTGGTTAAGCAAGAGCATACTTTGTTTCCAGTGTTCCACTGTGCTAATGGAATTTTTTTTTTCTGTGCTTTCTCAGCAGAGAAATTAAACATTTTTCTTTGAAGTTTGGCAGAGTGGTCAGCACTCTGTGTAACTTCTGCTCATCACCATCTGAGCTCTTCTATGGCTAATGTTTGCCATATATTTCCTCATATATGCCATATATTATCCTCAGCTAATGAAGCAAGGGGTCAGCAGTATATTTCAGTCATTTCACTGTCTGTGGTGATTGAAGCTTGCTATTTTTTTTTTTTTTTAAACTAGATTCCTTAAAAGGAACGTTGTCTATATGTCAGACAAGTTGATATCAAAGCAGCAACTTCTTCTATGAAGAGAAAGTAGAAAGACCTGTGAATTTTTGTAGCTATTCAGAAAGTTCTTGTCCAAATTCCAAACCACATTCCCAGACTAGGTCAATTTTGCCTCCTCAGCCTTCTCTTGTACCACCGCAGATGCTGTCATTAAGCACAATTGCCACCTTGCAGAATTACAAGTTCTTAAACTTGAAGAGATAAGACAGGACCTTACACCTGATTTGCAGTTTCATGGAAACGAGTAACAGACAAGAAGAAAAGAGCTCATAGTAACATATTCTGCAGAGGAGATGTGTTGTAGTGATCTTTACTAGTTGGCAATTGCTAAGCATTGAGGGTGGCATATCCATCTGTGTCTCACTACTCTGGTCCAGGCAAGATAAGATAAAAATGTGAGCAACATGAGTCACATCAAGAGTCATCCATGTTACTGTGGAGAATCCTGTGTTTCTAAGAAAGGTGAAAAACATTATTTGTTACTATAGGGGAAGTTAGTTAGTAGGAAAGAAACCAGGACTGGGTATCCAAAAAGGTAACCAAAACTGACACGCAGAGTTTCTGCTCTTTCTTGTGATCACAGCAGTTTCATCTGGGGAGTCTGAGCAAGGAAATTTTTTTTTTTTTCTCTGCTTCCAAATAATTTAGGCTCTCATTATCACTTCAGAGAAGATCTGTACTTTTTTTCCTGTTGTGTAGAAACCAGTACTGAAATGAAAACCAATGCTCCACAAGTTATTTTACATTTTTGTATGCCCATAAATCTTGAATAAAGCCACTTTTTTCTATGTTGAGGTTGTTTCCGAAAGAAAAACAGAAACTCTCATGTTGCTGGTGTTGAATAGACACTTCTAAGACTCTGTTAGTGTTTTATAAATAACTGTATAAATACTGCTGCCTGAAAAGAAATATCTATTTCTGATTTTTAAATATAGCTGTAAGTACATTGGACAGTGCTGTTTAGAGAACATCAGATACTGTACCATTCTCTTCTCTTACCAGGAAGAAACTGAATGCAGGTTCAGTGATATTTAGTGTCTTGTGTGTACTACTTTGAGGAAAAGATTCAGACATCATATTCTCAGCTGACCACACTAAATCATTGTAATTTTTTTCTATAGAATTTGATAAATGGAAGATAAGAATAAAAACACGTGGGGTCACCTGCAGTGAAAGCAGCAGTCTTTTCATTACACTTCTATCAGCCCCAGAATTTATGTTTGAGTGAGATTAAGGGAAGTAAATTCATAGGAATTTGTATAAGATATAAAATAAACAACAATAGAAAAAAAAACAACACAAGAAAATAAAATTTATTTATTTTTCTGGACCGACAATAATTTGTAATAAATATAAATTTCTCTACCAGAGAGTCAGCTTGATATTAGGTGGTGATACAAACATGTACTGACCAGTTAGACAAAATCAGCAGCAGCAGCAATGGTAGTCTCCATGGTGACAGAAAAGCTAACCACAGATCGGTTATGTAAAAGGGAAAATAATGCTTTTTGTTGCCTTTAAAAGAAAGGACTTTCTCTCTGTCAGTTAGATCAGTTTTGAACCTCTATTCTCTTTTGAACTAAGAATGCAGTACATTGGTACTCTTTCTTCTTTTTTTCTTTTCTTTCTTACATCCTCTCCTCCTCCTCCACATTGCTTTATCAAGACCCTGTCTGTCAGACTGTTAAATGTACTTATAAAGCACAATTCACTGCTGGGTTTCAGATAATCCATTAAAAGTCTAGAAACAGTCTCTAATTTGGAGAGGTTTTCTCTTTATGCTATAGTCATACATTTGTGGAAAAGGAAGAGATCTGTCTCAGAGCTTACAAACTAGGGAACCTGAAAATAACTATTTAAATCCATCCGGAAGCATGCTAAATATTTGAAATTATTCATGTAACTGAATACAGCATACTTTGTGCCTTTGCAAGAGAGTTTTGCTAGGAGCAAGTACATGGAGTGAAAAACCTGTGTGCGGAGTTTTGAACTCTTGGCGGTATTGAACTGCCTAGGACTGAAGAGGTAGCACTTCCGATGCACAAAGTAATTTTGAGGCTATTATTTCATTGCAAAGTGCATGACTAGATGATGTCATGTGATGCTGATAGGACTGTTTAATGGCACAACTTCTTCCTGTTCCCACATATTTGCACAAATTACCTTTGAGTAGAGCATCATTTCTGGTTGATGGATTCATAGCCTCTGCTGTATGACAACAGTGCAATCCTGGAAATCAGAATGATTTCCTTTAGTAGATAATAAAGGACAGGCCTGCCTCTAAATAGAGGCAAATTAGGCACAGTGCTTATGGTGGAGCAAAGCAGACCACTTTATATAATCAGGAACCCTGAAAAGTCAGATTGTCAGCTGGTGTTGCCATTACCTTCAATTAGTGGGAGAATGAGGTGGTAGCCTCTGCTAAAGGAGGGACAGAGTTCTTCACAGAGGTTACTGCAGTTACCGTTTATATTCCAACATATAAAGAGGAGCTGCTTCTCCCTCTTCTCCTTTCCCAACAACCATTTATCTAAAAGGAATAGCCCAGTCCTTACCCAGGTCATAAGGCTTCTTCCTTCCTGGCAGGCTTATGTGATCCATCTCAAAGCCTTAAGCTGGCTCTTAGCAAAAAGAACATAGTACTCTTGTATCTCAGTCTTACTGACTGTGACAGTGTCACTGTTTGTCATATTAATAGCAAAGACAGATCATTCCAGCCACAAAATAATTTTATTTTTATTGCTCTAACCTAGCTGGAAATACTGGTTGGATTAGGAAGACCAGGTTTCGAGGTACTGACCTCAAATACTTCAGGAAAAAAATACTATGAATGCAGTTTTCAAAACTTCAGTTACTATCCGTGCACCTATGTTTGGAAGAGGTTCAAGGCAGAAACTTTTATGGATGCAGAGACATACTACAGCCCAACTAACTAGCACAACTCTTTTCTAACCATTTCTAGGTTCATACTTGCAGATTTTCATCCAGTTTTGCAGAAGGTTGAATCATTTTCTAATTTTTTTCTGTACAGATATCTGTTCACTCCAATCCACTGTCGTGGCAGAGGTTTTACATCAATGCACGACTATTCCTAGAATCATTATTACCTGAAACTTTGGGTCTTGCTCAAGCTAAGATTCTCTCTCCGCAGCTAGTATTGAGATGTTGTCTGGGTTTCCTAGGCCTGAGGTTTCTGAGTTTCTAGGTTCAATTTCTCCGTGATGTTTTGTTTTAGGAAGGCCTGGTTCTCACAAGATTTGATATAAACACTGCTAATGATTCTGTCACGAGTCAAATGTTTTGGATTCCTTTCTGTGGGACGGATTTTCTCTATGTCTTTCGGTTTTGGCCAATGGGATGAAGAGTTCTGGCACTATTCTGACCAATGACAGTGGCCTGTTCAAAAAGGTATATAAAGGGGGTCAGTTATTTGAATAAAGATTGGAGTCAGATGATTTGCTAAACGACGAATTCGCATCGTTTGTTACTCACCACAGCGACATCGAGCAACTTGGATTTTTCTCTGTCTTACTCATATGGTGGCATGGGATCACTCTCAGTCTGTCAGAGTTACAGGCTGAGGCCTGAGCAACGACTCAGGTAAATATTTATTGGTTGAGTTAGCCACCAATGAAATCTGTTCTGTTCTGTTTGAAATCTACATGTTCTGTTTGTGGTCCAGCTAGGAGATGTCTATGCCTAGGCATTCCCAAGAGAGATTTGTGTTTCTAGAGTGAGCTAGGGGTCAGCTGGTTGCCCTGGGAGAGGAATGTGACATTGTAATTAATTATCACATGGATAAATCATGGTCAGTCTTCAGGGAATTGTGACTACAAAAAGGAATTCCTAAGGGAAAATGGGTATATACTTATAAATCCATTTGGAAATGGTCCTCAGTGAAAGAAAGGGATTGATGAGAAGTTCATAGCTGAGAATTGTATCCAACTCTCCAAGAGCATCCCAACAGCTTCTTAACTAGATGGAACAGAAGGGAAGGATCTGGGGGACAACCTGAAAAATAGATGGCTTTAAACAGAACTTTTTTTATATCTTTGTAAAAAGAAAAGTTTTTTTAAAATTCTGTTTCAGATCTGACACCATAATTTGTAAATAAATCATTGATAATATGCTTCTATTATTTGGTTTTTACTTTTATAAATTTTAGAAGTTGATTGGATGCACTAACATTACATAGAGACTGCAATAAGCTGCAATAGTGTGCTGCTATAATTTCTCTAGTAAACTGTCGTGTCATACAAGCTCGGAAATGTTGACTATTAGTGTTCCCTGAAGGTGTGTGGGCTGTTTCAGCATCTGGTAGAACAGATTTCTTTTTTGGGAGAGAGAAGGACAAACATTAGCCAAAGAAGAGCTGTGAAGAATGTTGGAAAATGCTTTATCCCCTGGGATCTCTTACCTATCACTAATTAGGTGATGTATTACAAATATGGTGTGGATAACTGTAGTTTATCATCAGCAAATTTAATGACTCCTTTCTAAGTGACTGCTAGAATAGTCATTCTATCTACTTGTAGGTATCAGCTATGGGAAGAACAGTGAAAGTAGTCAAACAAAACCACCACATGGAGCTTGATCATAAGAATGATGAAAGTAATATTTGTCGAAGGACAAACAAGGACTTTGAGGTGTACTTAGTGCTTTCACAAAACGAAGCACTTGCATGAGCAAAGAATGATGAAAGTAATATTTGTCGAATGACAAACAAGGACTTTGAGGTGTACTTAGTGCTTTCACAAAATGAAGCACTTGCATGAGCAAACTTTAATGCTGTCAGGGTTCTTTTTAAGAACAGAGCACAACAGAAATGTGTGCAAGAAGAATGGACAATGTCACTCTTCCCATGTATCCCAGTTGAAGGTATTGGCAACACAACTTGTACTGACAATGACTTTGTGTGAAATAGCTGACTTCACATGCCATATCAACCTCTCTTTCAATGGATAATGAAAGACATTTTTTTTAAAAATTTTAAATATGCAGTTATAATTTCTGATGTACCTATATTTTTTTTTCTCCCCACATTTAAAGGTGTCCAAAGTTAAAATTCTATGAAGACAGTTATGGACTAGTATAAACATTTGGTCAGTTTTCAATGTTAAGGATACTGACATAAAAAGAGCAAGCAAAGGGTGTAGAAAAGTAAAAGAGAATGGCAAAATCATGAGATGGGTATTTACTGACTAATGTTCTCAAGTGTCATTATAGTTAAATAAACATTTCAGAAACATTTTTGGTCATCTTTTTGATGTGCAGATACATACAAGGCAAGCTTCTCTACATCTCTGTATTGAGTCCTTGAGTTCACCATTGCTGACCTGTAAGAGGCAGGAGTGCAACAGCTTAATGTGCAGTATAGTCTCTATTCAGATACAATAAAGATTTTGGAAGGTATCTGATGCATGTTTGTGATCATCTTCTCAATTGTCTTGTACTTGAAATCACTATTTTCTTGTGTTATATTGATTGTTTTTTCTCTCTCACTCTCTTTTTTTTTTTTTTTTTTTTTTTTTTTTCTTTTTTTCTTTTTTATCGTTTTCAATACTTTTTTTGTATTCAGGTAGCTTGACACTAGAATCTCATTTATTTTCTGCTAATTTTTTTGGTGGTTATTGTGAAGACTGACAGTAACAGTGCCTTGAGCTCTAATTATCTTGTTTTAGACACTGAAAAATATTTGAAACAACTTTTATAGAAAGGAGTGAATAAATGTTTTCTGCAATATATAAACTTTTTAATTATAGTTGACAAGTAATTTGCTTAGATAATGCAAGAAACTCCAATACTTTTGTGTAGCTCTTCTCAGAAATAGAAGCAAATTAATGTGATGCTCAAGAAAGTACAAATTATTTTCTTAATGACAAACACCATGTGATGATAGAGTTATTTCAATTCTTTGATTGTGTCATGACTTGATAGACTATTCATCAAAATTGACACTTGGAATAGAGCACTATTTGGAGAGAAAATTGAATCATTCTTGAATGACCACCAATATCATTCTCATGGTAAATCAGAGGTACAGTAGGTTTATAAACTCATCAAAACATCAGCATTTATGGTCTGTACATGATATGCCAGGAATTTATACATTCTTAGAGTGTACTTCACCTCTGAGAACAAAGTCCAGCTGAGAACTTTAATCTAGTTTAATTTTCAAGTTTGACTTTTCTTCCCGGAAGACCCTGTCTCTGTTCAAGTCTCTACTCAAGCCAGCATAACTTGAAGAAGAATTTTCAAAGCATATGCCTGACCAATATTACTTTCCTATATCTCTGCAAATATTTTTAATGAACTCCTTCTGTGTCAAAAGGAGATGATGCCATGCCTTTTAATTTAGTGACCCAGAAAACTCTGTGATGTTGATGTGACCCAAGGGCTCATGCATTAAAATTAATCTGTGACAGACACTGCATATTAACATGATATTTGATACCTTGTCATAATAGTTTCAGACTTCATACTTTTCATGCTGTCTCTGATCCTTTCTGGAGAGCAGAGTTCATGGCTGGGAATAGCACGTTAAAGGAAATGCAACTATGCAGCGTGAGTGTTGCAAACCAGGACAAAATTGCTTTCATTTCTGTAAAAGCGCATGCTTCTGGTTGCTGAAATTACAGAATGAATATTTCTAAATTTGAATAAATGTCAGCTATAGATGATCGACCTGTTCCTGCTATTTAAAATGTTTTATGAGACACAAATAAGCAGGATGGTTGTTGCTTGCAAGTTTTCCTTTAACAACTGTTTATGATATTGTTCTAAAGAGAGACTTTTAAGTTTCATGCTCTTGAATTGACCGAATTGACCTCCAATTCAATTTGCAGTTGCTGTCTTTATTTTCCTTCCCCTGCCCACCTTGACATCCTGGTATAATTTGGGTTGGAAGGTGCCTTTCTTTCCACTTTGGTACTGTAGACCTACAAGATGAATGAGGTAACAAAGGTGAACAGAACCTACCCATTTCTAGTAGGAGCAGCACGGAATTGTCCTCCTAATTTGGTAGCAGGAGTTAAGTTCAGCTCACTGATAAGGCACAGAATTAACTCCACTTAATGAACAACATCATAGTTTGATGCCAGCTCACTGAACTGAACGGGCTCACAGTATGTCAGAGCAGCATCAGCTGGTAAGTACACAGGAAAAGAACTGAGTGTGCCTTAGATACCTGCACACCCTGTGCACTCAGCCCGTGTTCATGGTCAGGATACTGTGGCATTAGTTGGGAATCAGCAGCTCTCAGCAGGCGTGTAAATATCAGCTTGCTCATTCAAGTGGCAGGAGGATTCATGGTGGCATCCTTGTAAGAAGGCTGAAATGATAGTGGAGAGCCCCTTGATACTGACTTTTTGGGATTCCAAGTGTTGCATAACTGTGCACTGGTCTTCTTTCTGCATTGATTTTGTCTACACACCCAAGCAGTAGTCTGGCATGCTGTGTGCACATAGACCTGAGAGGATGAGTTATTGCAACAAGTTCCACATGCAGTGCTAAAGCTCCTTTACCCTGGGGAGGCAACATAGATCTTGGCTTCTAAGCTTTACTAATGCCTTAGTCCTTGGGAACTAATGACCTTGTAGGATTTGTGGTGAGCATTTAAAAAGACAAAGCTAAGTGGCATTTGGTCAGGCTATTGTGTGATATGTTCTTCCATATGAAACTGAAGCTTAGCCATTATATAATGTTTGCATTGTAAAAGACAATCCCAATGTTCCTTGTTATTTCTGGTGAGTATTTAAAGATACATAAGAAAAGCATTATGTTAACACATAACAGCAGATTGGAGATTTTATTTTGGGATTGTTAGCTTTATTTATTTTACCAGCAATTCTCTTTTATACTTAGAAAACATATTATGAAGGAGTTTAAGGACTTCTGTTTATTTTTGCCATTGCAGAGGATGTCTGGAGGAGTGTTTTCAAGAAGAAAATTTGCAGTTTTGAAATTTCAAGTCAAAATACAGCTGAGTCACCACATTTTTGCTTGATTGTCACATATAAGTCCTCATGAGAAATGTTGGTTTGGGGTACATAAAACAAACCCTAAAATGGTGGTATCATAACGGTATTTGTTTTTGGAAGGGACTGATCACTCAAAATAGTAGAAACAGCATTCTGATTCCTATTGTGCTCCAGAATCCATATGCACAGGTGTAGTGGGTGAGCTACAGTCACCATCATTTCGACCTCAGAGGTAAATTCAGTGTGCAGCTGGGTGGGTGCACACTGGGAGAGTGGAGTGAGGCCAGTACACTCTATTTCATAATCCACAAGTTCACATTTTGTTTCCTAGCATTCTGTGGACTTGTGAGGGCTGTAACTCAGGTGTCTTATTGGTACCTATTTATTATGATCTTTGTGCAATAATGATCTATATTCACTGACATGGGACTATCACTCGTTTCCTTTTTATGCAAGTGAAATACGTTTTCATAATTTAACCTTTTATGTCACTGTTTCCATGATCTATTATTGTTGTGAACTGTAAATCTATAATACACAAAGATGACATTGGTTTTTAAATGAAAAAATCAGCTTATTTTTGGAATGAAGAGCTTAATAACTTTGAGAATGAAGTGAACAAATCAGGCACTGGAAAGCTGAGATGGCAACATCAAACAATATAATGAACAGAGCAATCATTCTAGGAACAACAAAAGAACAGATAAGAGTGAAGTTTATCTTTGCCCCAGGGAAGCACTGTGAAACAATATACAGGATTGCCTGTTTTCATTAGTTAAAAAAAAAAAAAAAATAAAAAGCTCAAAAACCAGCAAAAAACCACAAAACCAAAAAAAAAAAAAGCATCTTATCAGTAGTAAGAAAGAAAATTTTGGCTGCTTTTTAAATTCAATTTCCTGAGATCAGTAAAATATATAATGTATATTAGTACTTAGTGGATTTTTTTCAGTGCACAGTCTTTATTTACTTTTTTTGATTGTAACACTGAACTTTTATTAGTAGATTCTATATCTAGCTATTTGCTGTATCTCCACAGTTTTTAGTCAGAAGAAACTCTAGGGATGAAAGACTCTAGTTCTTGATGAGTTAGTTATATGGAGTGATGGATTTTAGGTCCAAATCACTGAGATCCTGCAAAATCATGTACAGTAATGTTTTAATGCATAAAAACTGTGCAAGGTTGAGTTTTGACAAAATTTCTTTAAAACCTAGAATTCAGACTTAAATCACTGGTTTGAATTTTTTTGGGCCCTACTGAAGGAACAGTTTAGAGACCTCTAAAAGGAAAGCCATGTTCATTCACATGATGATGTACTGCCCTTCTGTCTTGCTGACTGGTGACACATCAGCTCATCTGTCTGAGCTCTGGTGTAGCCTGCAAGCTACAGCAGGTATCTCTGTGGTAGACCATGTCTAAACATCATAATTAAATCAGCGCTGCACAGCCGAGCAGGCTCCTGAAAGTGCTTCTCTGGCTATGTTTCAACAGCCATAATTCAGGAGAGTGGTTTTCTCTAAGTTATATTTGATCTAATTTACTTTTATTAATTATTATGCAATTAGCGCATGAAGAAATGTTAAGATCTTGCCTCACGCTTCTCCCATTTGAAAGGTCTGCCCAGTTCTTACCCAAATCAATGAAAGGTTACCACTGGTTTTGATTAAATTTATGTAGAATTTGCAGACAGTGTTTCTGGGATTTTTGGAATGAGGAGATGCTAAAACGAAGAGCTGGCGGGCTTCTCAGGCTTCTTAAGGGGTGAGAGGATGGGAGTGCCAAGAGCGTGGGTGAGACACGGCTCCTCGGTGCCAGGTTCTGTAAGGCCTGTCATCCTTATCAGTGTCTTGATACTGATCCCACTGCTAATACTGTTTCCTTTCTTGAGTTTTGAAATGTGCCCAGGCTGATCTTAGATAACTTCATCTTCTGTCTACATACAGGATAACAGCAACCTTTATTATATGCCTGCATAGAATCAGTTACAAGAAAGGCACATCCAACTCCTTAGAATCATTCCCAAGATTCTCCTGGTTTTGTGCTTCTCCTTCCTTTTGTCTGTAATTTTCACCTTTGGTGCTGAGATCCTCCCTCCTTTTATACCCTAATTTATACCATTCCAGCAGAATGAAGTGGAGCCTAGCTTTCATCTGTGCCTGCAGATGCTGCAGTAAGAGCACGCTTTTTCAAATCCTACCTTTACCCAGTGAGAGCTGAAGAATAGCCGTAACTATACCCAGAACATTATCCGTGAATATTTTTATAAATAGAAACAGTGAAATCCATTCGATGAGTTTTCAAATCCCGCACTCAGTCATTGTTCATTAATTTTTGAGTGGATGAAGAGTCATTTGAATTTATTAAAATATTAATGAACATTGACTAAGTTAACATGAAAGGATGGGGAGCATTTCATAAATGAAGATGTGCTCATTTATATGTGAATACTTTTTTTCCTGTCCAGTAATGTGTCCCTGCTAGAACATGTAAGAACTGCAATTTGTCATCGTGTCAGGAGATGCAGTACTGTTATTTTAATGAGTAACATGAAAGCACAAATAGCAAATGTGAATAACATTGTGAGGAGTAAGATGTAAATTTAATAATATTACATAAGCATTTGTAATATTTTCACATAAATGGTACACTAAGCTCTTTTGTTTTAGAAAAAATAACTTTAAATAATTTGTAAAAGTCTATATATGTATTTTAATCTATTATTTTGAGAAAGAAAAAAGCAGAAGAATGTAGTCAATAAATTTTATTTTTATATAACCTACTATTCTCAAATTTGAAAAAGATTGGAAAAAAAAAACCCACAAAAAACCCACCACAAAACAAACAAACAAACAAACAAAAAGTAAAAGAAAAAAAAAAGAGCATCACCAGAACTAGGGGGTTAAATGGGTAGAGTGAGGAAAAATTTCAGGGAGATATTGTTAAAAAAACAATCCTGCACTCATAGAAGATATTTTGTTCCTACTAAGAGTTTGGACTAGTAACAAACTGCTACATAAAGAAAGTGTTACTCTACTTTCTGACATGTTTACAGGAGTCCTGGTTCTCTAACTGTTCTTCTCTTGTTACAGTGAAAGATTCAAGTGATATGGTTGCCTCCAGAACTTAGACTTGCTTGTGAATACTGTTAACAAAAATTTTCATTTTCACTGACATTTATGTTCCTCTCTTCATATGAACTTTTGCCAACTTCATATTGTAAAATAAACAATAATTTACTTTAGTAAAACTTCTAGTAAAAATCTTCTTTTATTTCCTTGCTCCTGAGCTGAGTGTTGAGTTAGATCTCTAAGGGGTAAAAAACAGGGAGCAGTGTGGAAATTCCTTTTCTGAAAGGTGTGTAAGGTCTTAAGCATTTACAAGATTAAGCTTTTCTTCATTTGGGAAAACTTAGTTATTCTTTTACTTATCCTCCTTTACTGGTCACCAACTGGGCTCAGGAGAGTAAAAGTTCAAAATTTAATATTTCTCTGACTTTTTCTAGCTGATTAAAAGTACTTATTATTATTCAGGTAATTAGTAAAGCCCCAACAAAAGCAAACGACAGCTCCTGCCTCCCCTTGAAACCAAGCAGCCAGGCAAAGCAAAGCTAAGCATTATACTTTTCTGCATTTGGAAGAAAAGTTAAAGTGCCATGACCTCATCTTCACTACAAATTCCCTTCTTGCTGACATGGAAGGTAGATGACACTTGTGAATACTTCTGAAAATTAGACCATGTGCTAATACCAAAATTGAAGTTGAATGAAAAGATGCATTTAATGTAAGTATTCTCTAAGAAATTGTCAGGCTTTTTTCTTTTCTTTTTCTTTTTCTTTTTTTTTTTTTTTTTTCTTTTTTTCTTTTTCTTTTTCTTTTTCTTTTTCTTTTTCTTTTTCTTTTTCTTTTTCTTTTTCTTTTTCTTTTTCTTTTTCTTTTTCTTTTTCTTACTTTTTTTTTTCTCTTTCTTTCCTGAGTGTTTCTTCTGTCTTGCATACCCCTTAGGAATAGAGCCAAGTCCTTTCCCCCAGAACTAGCAGTGTAGTTGCAAAAGCACATACTGGAAATTCAGGGCTCAAATAATTCCTACCCACTGAACTGGGAGCAAGGGTGAATAATCCTCCATTTCTACTATTTATAGACATCTATTTTAGGATCAATAATTAAGCACTGACTAAAGCTAGAAACCAGGACAGGGAATTCCAGCATCCCAAAGACAGTAGGAGACCTCACTTTCTCTCTGTCTTTAGCTGAAGCATTTTCATTTTACTATTACAGTGTGTGAGACGGGCACCATAGTCCAGAGGGTATCTCAGTTAACAGGCATGTGGGCACACCAGACTCATATTCCCACCCCAGTGAAGTTTATTAGTTATACAAGGTGGAACAGGTCACCCCACCCACAATGACCACTAACTTGACTGTAAATGCATGCCTATGGGCCTTGAAGACTAATTGAACAGTTTGTAGCCTGTGTTGCACAAATTTTCGTGTTCAGGGGGAGTATTTTAATTTTTATCATAATGGCTGTACAGTGTAATTTGTCTCTAACCCTGCTGTGGACACATCTGGGAAAAAAACCTCAACAAAATGGAATTAATATTTTTGCAGGTTTTCATTTTCATCACATTGCTTCTTTTTGGAACAATTTCATCTTGAAAATGTTTCTGAAAGCAAGCCCTGGATACTTATTGGTGTCAATCCGGCATGACTTGAAATTGCCCTGGAAGGTAGGCTGGGTTTTGTAGCAGTCTCCCAGGGCAAAGGAATGGGAGTTACATCTCTGTCAGTTTTGTGGCTAACATAGTAATAATAGATGCATTTTTGACTAAGGAGCGCTCAGCGAAGATTTGGCAGGTGGTGAGAAGTGACATTAACTGTAATTGCTTTGTCCTCACTTTGTGCTGCCCCACAGGTTTTGGGAAGCCTCCATCTGCTACTCCCCACGTTACTGTGGATGGATTGTTACCTCCTTGGGGCAGTGGTTACCTTTCCATGATATATATGCTTTGCATTACACCAAAGAACTAAGAAGCCCCAGTGGTGGCTTTTACATGCATCTGCAAAATAAATAATTTAGCCCCAACAGTAAAAAGTATCTTCTGCTGGGACTCTTTGCTGGAGATAAGAGAAATCTCATTACAGTAATGCCATGGGAGCTATTCTGTTCTGCCTCTGCATCTTTCCTCTCTTCCAGTTTGTGAGGAGCACAACTTGTCTCAGATTTGCAAAGTGATTCGGTGATTTGCTGATATTTGTACAATGGGCCAGGAACAAAACATGAGATAAAAAGTAGGTTTCTCTGTTCCCAAGGCATTGCCTTTACAGTACATCTCTCTCCTCATCAATTCCCTCCTTTTCCCTCCATTAGTTACTCTTTCCCTCATGCAGTTTAGCTCAACTGACCTTTTATCTCTCCTGTTTCTTGGGGATATGGCATCTATTAAAACTGAAACAGAAGCACAGAAATATCTGAACTCCTTCTGTTTTGACATCATGTTTCTGATCATGGGATTTTAAAAGTGAATAGATTCACTGTTCTTTTTCTGTATAAAGGTATATTTTCTCCTTTCAAGTATGACTTGCATTGTAGACTTAGGCTGGCTTGCTCTGTGGAGTGGTTTCTGATTCTCTCTTTGCAATTTTATAATTTCTCTTCTTCCTTCAGGTTTTGCTTTAGATTTTTCTTTAAGCCTTTTTTGTTCTTTCTCCAGGTTTCACTGTCACATAAAAATAATATTCATCCCTCTGTACCTTAGTTTCTGTTCTGGCTTTCAGGTGGGTTTGGTGAAGGAATCAACATGGTTTTTAGTTGTTTAACATATCTGTAGCTGAACAATTTGGTCAAAAAAGACACGCCTATGCTTTACAGATACGTTTGTCAGTAGACATGCTCGTGCCTAAAACCCAACTCCCGTCTAAACCTGATTTTTAATCAGGGCAGAGGCCAAATGTTCTTCCTATTTGTTACTGGTTTTGTTTCTCCCAAAATCCCCCTCTCAGAACAGGCCCAGGATTTCACTGCTTGGAGGCTTACAGGCAGAACTTGTAAGGCTGTGAGCAATTTTAACTTCAGAATTTGAGTTAAAAATATTTGAAGTTCTCTTAGTCTGTTCCCTCTTTTCTAGCTAAACACGACTTAGCTGTTTGGCTAAGACCTGACTTTTCAAGGTGCTTTGTTCATAGAAAATGGTTATGATATATCAAACACATTATTGAATATCTGACCTGAAATCTTCTGTGTTGGTCTTTGCCGTGCAATGTTTGTATCAGTCAACATGATAAACAAGGATAAAAAGTGATGTAAAACAGAGTTGTATTAATTGAAAATCTATTTCTGCTAGGACTTGTTGTTTTATTGTATTGACCATGTGTGGTCAGATACTGTGGAGACAGTCAAGATATCTAACACAGTAGATATCACTACTCTGTGATAAGGTTCCTCTGGGCAATGATGTACAGCTTCCATTTAAGTTTCAGGAATTGCCAAATAGTGACAAGTAGACTTGGAGAATAATTAGAGAAGTGGGAAAGCGTGTTTTAGAGGGTTTTTTATGTAAGAGATCACATTATCTTTATAATCAAAACTGTGAAGCAATGCTCATTTGTTATGTGAAGACAGGTTTATTTTTGTTCTATCACTTTGAATGATAGATGTAAATTGGATGCAGTCTGATATCTTGATTTTTCTTTTTACATGAAAAAGAAAATTAAAATTTTAATATAATTTGCATGATGAGTAATAAAGTGACATGGGAAGCAGAGACCAAAGAACTGTCATATGAAAGGAAATTTTATTTAGTCAGGTTATTATCTAATTTTGCGTCTAATCGATAATGACATAATCCCTGAGGACAGGCAAAAAGCTAAAGTATAAAAGACGTTTCTTATACACAAGGATCTCTTTTCACCAAGAGACAGTTGGTATAAGGCCCAGCTGTATGTCCATATGATCAAAACCTACCATTCATGATTTGGTCAGTGTATGTGTTCAAAATCACAGCAGGTTTATTTGAACATTGTAAATATTTTGACACAAATGGAGACTGGACCATGCTGGGAAAGACTGGAGGTCGTGGCTGCATTGCCTGCTCCTCTTCTGCCTGCAGATGACATTTGGCTGAAAGCAAAGCCATGTGAGCGATGAGGAGGTGCCCACACTGAGCACAACAGCTGCTTAAACTGTGAAAAATGTTTTTCTGACTTCACAATCTGCTCACTGTGTTGAGTGCATGGGGAAGGCCGAAGGAAAAAATTATGAATTTCAGCTTTTCGTCCCCTTGGACATCCAAGCTTCCTGTAGCAAGATGTATTTTCTCCCTGTGGCCTTGGTCTCTCCTACCTTTTTCCCTTCACCTTCATGAGAATGATTGTTACAAGTGTCTGGCCAAAAGTGGAGGAGAGGGCTGTGGGGTAACCTCAGCTGCATGCAAGGGCCAGGGCCTGTCCTGGCTGTGTCCTGTACTTGCTTTGCCATGGTGGAGACTCAGCTTCTGCTCTGTGCAGCCAGGTGCCTGCCTTTGCTTTTTACTCTGCAAATAATTTTGAGACTGGTCCTGTCTTCTCTTGAGTTTATATGTGAATTTTCTCTATGAGCTTGTGGATATTAAACAATATCTCCTGTCCTTAGTATTAGCCTTTGGCTGCCAGCTCCAGGAGCTGATTTCATGGTGATTGAGTTTTTCTTAATTGTCACTGTATATGTTAGCAGACAAATGAAATCTGTAACCTGTGGTTTTCAAAATCTAAATGAAGACACAGGAAGGCAGGATGTACTGCGAAGACTGACAAAGAATGTGTTTGAAATTTAGTATGTGCTATTTGTTTGCCTCTTTGGGGCATTGTGGGAAAATTATTCTTCAGGCGAGATGGGCTATGAAAAGACCAGTAAATCAGTATGATATGTAAGGTGCAATGAACAAGAGAACTGACAAAGCAGGAGGAAAACTTGTTGAGGCTTATTTCATTGGCAGGGTTTATTAGTGAAGGGGAGGTAGAGGATGAAATATGATGGACTCTGATATTCATCCTGTAATTTAGTGTGTGCACTGCACTGCTCTGTTTTCCTTTTCCCCACATTATGCATAATTCAAATATTCTATTCCTTGCTGATAGGAATTCAGATTTATAGCAGTTTTAATTTCTGATCTACTCCTGGTACGTGCCGTGTTTATATATTATGTCCATGTATTATGCCTATTATAAAAAGCCCTTTCTCTCAAAGCCTGCATATACATTGTTCATAATGTGTATGCCAAACATCTCTTGATACAATTGCAAAATACAGTTTCCAGCTCCTGAATAAACATATCTGGTGCATTCTCACACTTAATGCATGAAAGTTCAGTATTCAGACTGATTGCAGTGTATGAACTTGAAAGTTTTTTATGACCGAGAAGTATTTACTGCAAGATCATCCAGTATCAGGTGGAAATTGGCTGAATGACCTTTTCCAGCATTTGTTACTTAACTAGCTCTATTTAACACCGGGAGCATGAGTAAAACAATATTCCATTATTGATATGCAGTTTATCAAACATCAGTGTACTGTTTTATTTCCTCTTCTTCCTGCAGGTCTTAGGGTCCCATTTCCCTTATTTCTTAGGGCAGTAGGGAGTATCTCCTATGGCTTAATTGAAGGGACCATTTGAATGACATCTATGTTGTTAAAGCTGAGATGTAATCTTGAGCGTGTCATGGAAACTAGGGAAGTTATTGAAAGGCCTTTGGACAAGTGCATATTATTTTAGTACATGTGTTGCAGCCCTCTCTGAAAGACTATTTCAACTATGGATAGAAAAATAGTAATTTTTCATGATCTCATGGGATAATGATTAGAATTTGTTCGGTACCTGGTTTAAAAGGAGAAAATAGACTTTTTAACATAACCATTGTAAATGTAATTAAGTATGTGTGAAGTTCAAAAACTCAAATATATTATTACTCTGACATACTCGGGAATCCTAATGGAATTCAATACAACTGTATGCAATTTCAAGAATTTAAAATATTGAATGTAAAACTACAAAGACATAAAGGAATAATTTGTATAATCTGTCAGTCAGAGAAGAAATGCATGTTGTACAATTTTTTTCTATTTGTCATAACTGAAGGAAAAGACAGGAGATGTCAAGGTACAGTTTTAGAAATGTGGTTTATTTTAAGGGCAAGATAAATGAGTTATGAATCATGTGGTTGGTAATGAAAAAGAGAACCTTTCACTGTAAAGTCCTTCATTTAAGTCCTAGTCCAGGTTACTGTTGTCACCTGAAGGCTGCTGGGATTCATTTTGTCTTTTTATCCTGATGATAAGAACCAGTGTGAGGTACTTAAAACAGGAAGATAAAGTGGATAGATGGAAAGACTGTTGCTCTCTGATGTCCTGCAGTAAGCTAAAACTCTTTGAGTATCACAGTGCTACCTTTCTGATACACATTCTGTTTGTCCAGATGTTTTTTACGTTTGGGTTTCAACATCATAATCTTTATTATGGTCACTGTGAGACCAGAGGTCATCAATAAATGTGAATTATTAGTACCATGAGAGAGACAATATACCCAGTACTTATTGCAGGCCATTTATAGCCAAACACCTTTTTATACATTCTTTGTTCTTTTCCTTTCTCAGGCATGTTATAAAGATTGTTATGAGCAGAAAGCATGTTCCTTCCATCTAAGGTTTGAAGTTTTTAAAAGTCCAGCTGAAGGAAAGTCAAAGCTCTGTTCATTTAATCTACAATTAAAACCTTTTATTTCCTAAGAATGTTTCTGTCCTCATGATCTGCTGCTGTAGGCAACTTCCTGAATTCTGATTTCTTTGCATATTAGACTGGAAACATTAACAAATTAGAAAGGCATAAAATATCTAAAGCCTGTAAGGCACTGCAAACTCCAAAATGCTCTGTTCCATAGGTGTCACATTACACTGTGTTTATCAAAATAACTGTTTTGTTATAGTTCAGTGAAGTTTACTTCCCTCACAGAAGTAAAACTAAACTTTGGAATATATTCTGCTGTTGCAGTCTTCCATTCTCACCTGCATTTGGATAATATATGTTGGATTCCAACAAACAGAGTGAGATATTTACTGCATTCCATAATGAGTGACTGAAAATGAGTGAACTGGAAGTGCACCTTGGAAAAGCTCTAAATCCCTTCACTCATTTGGCTCTTGCTGTTTCTGTATCTTGCTGAGCTGTTTGTATGAGGTGAAATATTTTTATTTAACTGAAGAGGAGAGTAAGTCAACCTAAGGTTATAAGACTTCCATTTGGGCCTGAAGGAAATTCATTAATGTCCACAGCATGTGGTCCTCTCATGCTAGGACTGCCACCTGTCATCAGCTTAGCCTGAAAGCTTTGACCAGCAGAAATGTGTGGGAGGGTATGTATATAAGCTGCAGAATAAAAGGAGTATTACTGTCCCAAAGGAAGAAGTGGAGGATATTTGAATAAAAATGTCTTTTAAGTTTCCCCCCAGTAAGTGTCCAGTTAAAGCATATTTAGCTTTTTATTTTGCTTATCTGAAATCTCTTCCTGTGCTTGCTTTCTGGGCTAAGTTACCTGGAGTTCAGAAAACAGAAAAAAGTAGTAGCCTTAGGTGTATAAGGTCTTAATAATGCAAAATGAAAAAGCATTAAACAGGATTGTAGTAAGCCCCACCAACCTGGAGAAGTCCCCTATTAATAAAACAGAAGACCAAAGGGTTCAATAAACGAATCCAAATATGTGTCCTGTGCCATTACTAATAACATTCTCTTGAAGGATGGGATTTTGTAATAGGAAGTATTGTTAATAAAGAAGATTCTTTGCAGCCATTGGGATTTTTTTCTTTAATAACCATGGTGCCAATTGGCCTGGGATTTCCTAGGTAATATTCTGCATTTCTAATGAAGTAGTATGTTGAAGCTACTGTAGGGATGTGCACATTCAGGTTTTAGTTGCTATTGTTTTTTCAATTACCCTTTTTAATGTAAAAGGTCAAAGGATAAATATTTGACTTGACTGAATCTCCTGTGAGCCCACAGTGGAAGTTCCAGCATGTTTCTTTCTGGAAATTGATTTAGGGAAGCTCTTAGTTCAGCTGTAGCTGCCAGATGGCACAGAAGGAGGTGCAACCCCTGGGAGAGGATGTTGAGGCTGTCTGGGCATAGGAGTTTGCAGGACTGAGGTCCTTGTACCCATTTCATGGACGGTTCAGCCGCTTGGCCAGACTCCCCACTGGTGTAAATCCGTATTGTTCCAGTCATATTCTGTGAAGGTACAGTGGCAGGTGCCAGCAGAGGTTCTTACACCCATGTGTAACATGGTTCTTAATCCCTGTGGGTGTCAGCAGAGGGCTGATGGACCTGCAGCCTCCTGCTGGCACATCCAGGCCATCATTGCTGAGAGTGATGGTACTAAAGTGCTTCCCAGAGCAGCCTCAGCCGCAGCATTTCCCCTCTCTGCTGCCAGGTACTGTGCCTCCTTTCAGTCCCACAAAATAACTTGATTTGTAACTCTTCAAGATGCAAACTGATGTATTCTGCTCCCTTAGCACAGGTCCTGACTAGGGATACTGGAAACTTCCACAGAAACTCTGTTGCAGTTGTGGGTTGCTGGCCTGCCAAAATTGAAGTTGGGCTGTAGAGTTGTACCACTGCCAGCAGACTTTCCTACCAATGGTAGTAGAATTTTATTTGAAATTAAATTAAAAAAAAAATACTTTATATCTTGTTAAAATTAATATTTAGTCCTATGTGATGGGTGACTGTTTTTAGCATCTTGACCATTTCTACTGTTAGAGAGCCTCCTGTCTTTTGATTTTATCACTACCTGAGGAGATAAGAATTGATCATATGTGGAGAACTGAAAAAAGGCAGACAAGGTCTTTTCTTGCTTAAAAAGGCTATTCTCAGAATTTCTAGTTCACTGGGAAATTATTTGGAAAGGAGAAAAACGATCAAGTTGGTTTAAAAACAAATTCTGAACAAATATAAGTGTTTCATGAAAAAGCAATTCTGCGTTTTTAGCCGCTTTTTTTCTGAGTAGATACAACTTATTCATTATATAATCACATGAATCTTATTTTTTTTGTACAATGCAGGTAAAAGCCAAAACCTTGGTTGAGTTAATTGGCTTCAGTGACATTACTAAAGGTGCAAATCAAAGCATATTGTGTGTACTTGGGAACTGCTATTTAAATCATTCATTCACTCTACTGAATAGTGCATTTGAAGCAGAAAAAGAGGAGAAAGCTGCTGTTTGCTACTGCATTGGGTTGTTGATATTTTTGGGGTTTTTTTGAGGTTTTTTTTTGTTTTGTTTTTGTTTTTTTTTTTAAAAAGAGAGTATGAACTGGCTATTAATCTCTGACACAAAAATTACTGAATATTTAAACAGAAGAAAAGGTTGTTTGGCTGCTTCTCTGATTAAGCTTTTTTTACTGTAATTTTCGTCCGTTTCACTTGCAAAGAAATTTTGTTTAGAGCTTCTTTCATACAACATAGAAGAATGAGCATGACAGTTTATTAATGTTACAACATTTCTTTGCCTGGTTTCAGACATGAGGAGGAGAAATTTTTTGATCATGTAATTCAATAGCCATTTGTCTTAGAGTTACCTGAGTATGAAGTACAATATGCCAATATTTCAACATCATATAATCAATAGCTCTCTATGTGATAATTACTTTGGAATAGATTCTTCTATATTTGTCACTTTGAGTTGTATGTTAGTGAAAAGAAGCCCCGTTTGGAGGAATATCTTATCCTATTGAAATGACTAAGATATTATTTGAGAAAAGGATCTTAGCTCAATACAAAATAATGGTGGAATGAATCATTAGGACAGAATCACAGTGTTTTTACACCAACAGCTTGTTAGAAAGATTTGTTTGCCAGCACACCATGACTTGGAGTTATTTCTCCTGAAAATTATCTGAAGAAAATTTAGTGTTCATTGAAATACTCTGCATCCTTCAGTATGTGGCACAATGTTATTAATTTCTTATTCAGATCAATACTTAATGGATCTGGTTTTGGCAAAAGATAAAGCTTTATCTTTGTAAAGGTGGACTGCAAGACTTCTCTCATCCAACTAAACAAAATACTTACATAGGTGTGTTCTTTTTCATAAAAATTGCATTCTTCATTTACATAAGTCAAAGACTATTTAAAACCTAGCAGATCACCTTATATTTAAAAATAATTTGTTTCATTAATAGAATAAAAATTTGCTCTTTGCTCATGTACATAGCATGTACTAATGCCTTATTATTTCTGTGTGTTAGAAAAATGCCCAGAAACCACCTAACTGCCATAGTTTCACTATTGATCTTATACTGACTTTCTGTCCCTTTTGTTTGGTTTATATCTCATGAGAAGTTTAGAAATCAACCACATCTATATAACTCCATTTATTGCCAGGGCATTTGTAAAAGAGTTTCAGTAATTTTATCTGGATCTGTCTGTCCACTCAAATTTGATTGTTTTAGTTAAATTTATTTTTCTGTCTATTAAAAGTAGACAGTATAAATTCACATTTTTTTTCCCCTCTTCATTGGTGTCATTTTTATATGTCATTCACTGAATTTAGATTTCAGGCAGGAAAAAGGGTAAACAGAAATATGAGGGTAGTAATATCAAAGTATTATTGTGGATTATGTCCCATTTTATAGTGGACATAGTGTTTATAAGGTGTGCCAATGTACAGAGATGTAGTTATCCTGCTCTTCTTGGGTTCCTGGTAGCATCTCCTTGTATGATTTTTGACCAGCTGCAATCACCTTGTCAAAGTGCACAAAAGTGCATTTCACATAGCACCTTGATCTGAGACACTGCTGACATATTAGTGATTGGTTTTTCCTTTTGTGCACTTTTGTTTTATCCAAATGTTCCTTAAAATTTGATGCAGATTCAAATTTACTCTGTGAATCACTTTTCCTCCATCCAGTTCTTAGTGAACTGGGTTTCTTGGGAGAATTACATCAATCATCAATTGACAGCTTGAAGGGCAACATAGAAGAAAGGCAAGTGTTGATGCATGAGCTCTATCACATTTTTAATCTTGTTATTATGACTTATTTCAACTTGTTTAAAGGGAATATGGACATATTAATAGTGATGTTACATTTTTAGTACTTAGAAAAGTTTCTCAAAAAAGGCTTGAAAACACTAAAGAAAATGTTGGGGAGTAACTTTGTGTGTGCAAGTTTGAACACCTGTGTCTGCAATTTCCGACTTTCTCAATTGCATTTTGAAAAGAAATGCTTTAATACAATAGCTCAAATGTTCCTTTCTTCATGTTACTTAATTGCAAGAGAAAAAAAATAGTTCTGTAAGTATCTGACTTTCAGGTTAGTGTGTGGTTTTTATTCTTTTCTTGTTAATACTTTTTTATTTCACTGGTGCCCAGCGAGTCTTTTAGTCCAATCATGTAGAAGAGTTCTTGACTTTGTAAGTAGTAGTTTTTACTGCTCCCATAGTAAGAAAGAATAATTGCATCAAAGGATGCTGAGAGATGAGGGTGCTACAAAATATCAAAAGAAGTTTCAAAAGGCTCAGAAGCAGAATTAAGGCGTTTCTCATTGTTGTAAGCTAAATCTGCATCTTGGAAATCCTATAAGAACTCTTCCTATATTTGTGTGGTAAGTAGTCAGAATGAGAAATGGGTTAACAGTCCACCTGTAATAACAGGTCTGTTTGTGGTGGCTGATGCTTTATGGGTATTGTAATTTATTGTTGGCCAGTGGTTTCCTGTTGAAGGATGCCTACTCCATTTTTGTGAAATTTTTCATGAAAAAGCTTATGGGTGGTACACAAATATATCATAGTGGAGAGAGAAATGCAGATGAAAACTTTGCTCCCCAGTGTTTTCCTAATAATTTCACATGAATCAGGCATATATTAAAGAACTACAAATTTCTCTGGAGCTGGAATGCAATTATCGTTATGTAGGGAGAAGTCAGAAATGAGGGTGGAATATTACTGGGAGTTGTTGAAGAAAAGGGTAAGCAGTGAAGAAGACTCATAAGGAAAGCTGGTGTAATGAAGAAAAATGTTTCTTAGAGACAGATAAGGGAACTGTAAGCATGATGTGGATGAGAGAAAAAGGTAAAGGATATTCAGAAAGTGGAATTACTTGCTGGTTATGAATATAAACAAGAAATTCAGATATAAACCCTAAATTACATATAAATCATAGAATCATACAATTGAGGTTGGAGGGGATGTCTGCAGATCACTTAATCCACCACCTATCCTGTGCTCAAAGGAGGATCAACTAGAGCAGATTTCTTGGGACACTGTCCAGCCGGTTTTTTAATAGCTTCAAAGATGTGGACTCCACAACTCCTCCAGACATCTTATTCCAGTGTTTGACCATCCTCATACTACAAAAGTGTTCAGGGTTCAGATAAAATTTCTTATTTTTTAATTGGTTCCCACTGCATATTGTCCTCCCACTAGACACCACTGAGAAGAGTTTGGCTCCATCTTCTTTGGTCACTTCATTAATTTCTGGCAGAGAAGGAAAATGAGAAGGAAACTTAGAGGGGTAGCTCTTGAACTGAACACTTGATTAAACAGTGCTGAAACCATCAGCAAAGTATTGCCTAATGAATTCAGAGCAATGCGTCTTTGTATAGTCTTTGTAGGGTTACATTAAACACACCAGACCCCTCCATTAATGTCTCCTCAAATGCAAACATTTTAGAGAGCTCTGGAATTTGGCTAGCATCCAAAGTTAAACAAAAATAAACTGAATACCCTTTGTGATATTCTTTGTTGTTTCTCTTCATAACAGCTAATTGATATTTTGATTTTCTTTTGTAAAAAATACACTGGATAAATTATACAATGGACAAAATTAATTTATGATATAATTCTGTTAGAATAGCTTGACTACAGTGAAGTAATAAGAGGTGCATTTGACTGATAATATTTGCATACTCTCACAAGGACCTGATGTTTTTCAAGCTGTGTAATTGGAAACCAAACAATTAGTACAATAGGTCAACAACTGTCTTTTCTAAGAAGTGCACATCACCTCGTTAGGGAAATTAGGGGAGATTTTCCATACTGACTGCACATTGCTTTGTGAGATTAAGCAAGGTCACATAATATGAAAATATGAAAAAGCTCGTGTGGCTTTTCTTATCTTTACAGTATTTTCATCATAAATGTTAGCACTTGAAGTTTAAATGTGGTTTGGTTTGGATTTGTTTCGTTTTCTTTCTTCATAGTTCTACTTGTCAAATTGTTTGAGAGGATCTCTTGCACGTTTGGTTCCTACAGAAGCAAAATATTTGGCTGACATAGTAAAAGAAGAATTTTACAAGAAAATTATTTTCAATCTCCTCTAACTGCGCATTTTAAGCCCCTTATAGATTAGTAATCTTATCCCACTCCAGCCTAAATTAAAAGATTAAATAAGAGAGACTTCTCCTGGGCCTAAAAATTTTTTCTTCTTTCAGTCTGTTTCACTCAAAAGTTGAATAAGTTAACTCATGATAAAATTCAGTATGTATCCAGAGACTGCCACCAAGGTTGAATATATCCCTATTTTCATTCTGAGGGAATTTCCTCGTGATACACAAGTCTTTTCTTTCATGCTTTTTAGACAGCATTTAAAAACCAAAAAGGAAGTAATGATAAACTCCAGGAGTGTGAGTGAGGAAATGGCAAGAAAAAAAGGATATGTAAGAATGGCTATTAATATTTATCATATTTCTACAGAAAAATATGAACAAACTTCTAAGAAGCAAACGAAAGGTAATGACCTAAATGACTCCTGTGTGCCATAATTCAATTGTCATTTCCGGCCTCTTGTTTCTGAATGGGGAATGGAAAACAAAGATGGAACTCAAGTTTTGAAACTAAAGCAAGAAAATCTATCTTAAGTGCAGTCCAGGTTATGAGAACAACAACTGTCCAAAACAAATATTACCAAAGCACTTACTTTCTTAAAAAAATATAAAGAAATTTTCTTCATTGTTTTTAATGTGTTGACTTCCCAGAAGAGTCTGCTTTTAATTCTGAAGAAACATGATTGCTTCATTTTTAATGAGGAGGCTGAACTGTTCTTGGCAATCTCTTAAGTTGAAATGGGGTTAACTATACTGCAGGAATATCTCAAGTTGTATATTTTGGTAATGCATGATGTAAACAGCTTTTTTTTTTTTTTTTTTTTTTACTTGTAACACAAACTTTTGTAGCTTAGAGATCAAAGGATGGCTAACGAGTAAAAAGCTGTAAAGAACATGCTGTCAGTAGTACAGGGAAGTGTTTAATACCAAAACCAGTTATTATATAATAGTATGTCATGAACATATTAGTAAGCTTGTTCTGTAATAATCCAAGCAAACCAGAAAAATATTTTTCAACACCCCTCTCCCCCCCATCATAAGAGATAATTATGTTCCTATTGGTCACATGATGCCTCATCCAACACACGGTATGTTTCCAAGTTTATTCTTACCAAATCACTTATCTTCTTGAAAAAATAACTGGTTAAAGCTGATGCTCTTTTTTCCTGGAGACACATACCAGCCAGACTAGGGAACAGGGGATTTGTGGTTAATGGTTATCTCCCCAAAAGATAAGGCACTACTTTGTATATTGATCTTGTTGCAGGGAATCCTGATCAAGGATTCAACTGACTCTAATGTTAATTTATGTGATTTGTGTATCACAATGAAATGTAAAGATTGTTGTTTTACTACTGGTTTAACAACATATTGTGCTTACATTCCCAGCATAGAATTTAAATAATGTTTGATACTTTATGTAGAAATGGGAGTGCAAAGTGTTTGCCCAACTAGAGTATACTATTATCAAAGCCCATCTGTTTCCAGCAAGAGCTAGTACATAAGAATCATTCTCATCTAATTTAATACACAGATGAATTTGCACTTGCCTTTCTTAACCTCTAACCATTTTTAAGTGAGCAGCTAGGAAAAAAAAAACCCAAACAATTTACATGTATAAAAATCTGTAAGTCTTATTTCACTGGATCATAGAAGACATCAGTTCCTTTAAGCTGGGGTTGGGCTGGTCCTCCCGATCTAACATCCCCACTACCCATTTCTTAAGCGTCTTCAGCTGAAAACTAATCTTTGCTTTCTTGTCTGTGAGTCCTCAGTGGGTCACTCTACCAAATATTGAGTGAGGAAATAACAGGCCAAAGACTTTGTTAGGATTCTTTATACTCTAGCTGTTTTCATTTGTCTTTCACAGTTTTGACCAGAGATGTGGAGAGGAGAGGCACAGAAGTCATCAAGTTATGCAGAGCTTGCTAAATATCTTAAGACTATTTGATGTCTAGGAATGGTCTGGGGTTTCATAGCACATGGTGGTGAAGGTGGTGGTCTCCAGATCTGACTGATCCTCTTTTCCTAAGCTTATTTGACCCTTCTCTGATTGGGAACTTTTCTTTCCTTCAAATCCATCAGATATTTTATGCAACTGTTTTTGCTTCTACAAGATGCTTGACTTGAGGCAAGGATGATAATGTGACCTCACAAACTGAGGGCAGAAATTTTGGGCTGCCCTGGATAAAGAGTAATTGGAGTCCATAATGTGACAGTAACAGCTGAGGTGGAATGTCAAGTAAAATCCAATTCCCACAGTGCCAGTGTTTCTGAGCAATGACATTTGTAGCTGTATTCTGCTTTGCAAACTTCTTGTGGAATGTACTAATTCTTGTATTTTTTATTGTACTGGAACAGAGAGAATATTTTCCCACTAGTAAATTTTTATATTTAAAAGACACAGTGAAAACTTATTTAAAATAAATAAGCAAAAAAAGGTGGATGTAGAATAATAGAGATTGTTACAAAATAGAAGTTTACATGACCGGTGATTACTATTACCAGATTTCCACAGCAAAAGCAGGCCTTGTGCCAACAAACACTCAAATTCTGATAAATTCTGGAATTTTCTATACTGAAAAGGTCTTTCCTACTTGTATTCCACTGTGCCAGATGAATCTTGCATTAACATTCTACGTTTTGCATACAAAGAACCTTGTATTTTACTTAATCAGGGAATCGATTCAAAACTTGTTCTTTACACATGGCTGATTACCTCGATAGATTGTAAGGTATTAAATGTGTGAAATAGTCTATAAAACAGCTCCAGCCAATTAATCCTAATTTCACAACTCCAAAGAGGAGTTTCTGAAAGTACCTGCAAGTACTTTGTTAGCGACCTTCCTGATATGTGCATCCTACCTGTCAATACCATTTATCACTCCTGCTATTTAATTGCTCTTTTATTCAAATTAAATACCTTCCAGCCATTTAAAGAACTGAATTATGTTGCTTCTTCTTGCAATTGTCACACTAGTTAATTAGCTCTTGGCATGCCTGAGTGTCTGAAGAAATTGGTAAAATGATTTGTAATTGTTCACTGAAGTACAAAGAGGCACTTTAATAAAGCCACATAAATGCAGGAGAATAGATGAGTATTTCAGCCTAATTTAGGTGAAAGTTTTTATTTTATCAGCAAGAATTAGAAAAGCTCATTCATTTTATATGCAAGCTATGCGCTCATCATCTCTGCCTGTACCTGAGCTTAGCAAGGTTATAAAACATATTGAAAACACTGAAAATATAAAATGGGGTTTTATAGAAACAAACTGCCAAATAAAATTTTAAAGAGTTCTTCTTGTCCAACCCCTGATGTTAAATTGAATCTTAGCCCTAGCTTATATTGTAACTGAGATGTTTGGAGATATCTGAATACCGTGGCAGCTAGTACCTTGGTATGGGTGAAGCCCCAAGCTCCCAGCTCTGACACAGTACACTTAAGGTAGCTTTAGTGCTCTTCACTGGCACAAAACAGCACTAAAGCCCACCCAAGTAATCAGAAGAGAATTTCCCTGTAGCCTTCCTTCTGGTAGTTGTGAGACTTGAGAAATACAAAGGTATTAGACAATGCTTTTTCTTTCATCAGTCTTGTTCCTTGGACTAGTGAGTGCAAAGGGGAGACCCAACAAGCTTTCAGTGGATCCCCCTGAGTGATTTTGTCCTGCATGTTGCACAAGGCTTCCAACAGTGTCATGTTTGCAAGGGCTGTGTGTTTGCAACACACAAGCAAAGCTAACTTAAGACTAAGTAGAGGATTACACTGGTCTAGCTGTGGGGTAGTTTAATGTGATTTTTCTCTTTCACAGGAAATCCCAGAGCACCTCTGTTTGGAAAGGTAGTTTACTCCACCTGCTTATTAGCTCATTTTTCCTTCCCTGGGCAGGATGCATGGTGCATGTTGGGTGAAGCATAGTCTGAGTATACTGAGAGGGGAATGAATCCTGGGGAGCTGGAATTTCAGAAGTGCTGTTGCCTCTTAGCTTGCTGTTTAGCAAGTATTCAGTCTCCCAAGGAATCACATAGCTACTAATGAGGGTGCCAAGTGCCTTGTTACTGCAGAATTTAATGTACTGCAACAATGGTGTCAGATAATTAGCTTGACAGACCAATAGATTTTCCAATAAAACTGTAAACCTTTTTTATTGTTATTATTTAGAACAGTCATTGTAGCCTTTTGATGAAATTAAAATCAGTTCAGAAATAAAGAGCATAAAGTCTGTGGGCATTCTCGTAATTTTGGTCACCTTGTCTGAGAATTATCTTTGGACAGCTTCCCCTCGTTGCTTCCATGCTCACTGTAATTCAGCCTTCTTTGAGATAAAATGGTACATAATTTGATCAAGAAAGGCAATACAATGTGAAAAATTAGTTTTCATAAGCAGTAGCCATTTCAAATAACTGCAGTATTTACAGATTAAGTTTTTCAACTAACAAACTGTTGTCTTTCCTAACACTCTAATTTTAGTCACTCCTATTCGAATTATTGCTTTTCTGAACAAAAATACTGTATAAAATATAGAAAGCATGCTTCTTATTCACAGTCTCTGCTTCAAAATGTAATTAAAATATTTGTTGTAGTTTTTGAGGATACTTGATGATGAGGCTGGACTGGAGTGCCACAGTTGAGACCTTCTGGGGTACATTTATAAACTCAGCTCATCTTGATCAGATCAGAGATGAAAGTCAGTTATAAAAAACCCCTTCTAAATTGATAAATATCCACAAGTGATTATTCCCTGATACCTCATTAGCTGTTACGACTTTATCTGCATGGCATAGGAAGAATGTTTTGCATTAGGAGAGGCATGAATTGCTTTCCAGGAGGCATGTTTGTGCTGCTGAGGTCGGGGCTCCACGGCCACACTGGATGGATGTGCAGGACAGCTGTGGGAGCAGGTCAGCTACGGGTGTGGTGCTTTAGCAGGCAGCTGTCTGTGACAGTGAGCTGGGGAGCTCAAACCCAGTTCACATTGTTAGTTCTGCACAAAATAATTGTCAGTTACCTAGAGTTTTAACTGGGTATTGCTTAGTGAAACAAAATATATTCTGTGAAGTTTTCAGCCAGCTAGATTTAAAATACAAATGGAGCATGGCAAGGAATTGTGAAAGGAAGCATGGACAAATCGCCATGTGGTCAGCAGAAATGCAGACGTTTCTTCAGACCCCCTCTTGCAGCTACTGAAGGGAGTGGAGGCATCACGGTAAAATGTCCCATTAACATGTCTGGCTTAAGGAAAAAATAACCAGCAGGTGCTTTTATTTGAATTATATTGCCCAGGACAGTTTTGCCTCTGTTTTTGTTCCTAGTGTTACTTCTAGTGTGAATCAGGTTTCAAAAGCATGCCTGTGCCTTTGTGGTGACTTGCAATGTGGAATGGGAAGGTGGATGATTGCCCTGAGGGGACATGAGCCTCCTTCCTTGGACACCTGCTTTCTCTGCAGGTGGTGGTGGCTTTGCCTCACTAGATAAAGTAGAAAGTCTCAAACTTAATCCTTTCCTCACTGTGTCTCATCTTTTTATTCCCTTTCTCCAAGATTACACATTATGTGCCTTTTTTTCCCCTGTGCAGTCTAACGGGGTTTCAGACACTTTAAAATGGAATGCAGCACCGCTATGGGAGACAAAGGAGAACGCTCTGATGGAAGGATGAAATGACATGTGGTTTGGCTACCAGTGCAGAGACAGCTTTGATTGAAGTGAAGCACAGGAAAGGCATAAGAGCAATCACAGGGAACTATTACAGATCTCTGAGGGCAGAATAAAAAGGCAGACTAGGAAATGTTTATGCAGATGGAGGCAGAGGCTTTTGGAAAGGCTAAGGACGCTAAGCACAGAGGACATGTTCAACTGTCCTTTGAGTCAAAATTGAAGTATTCCCTGTAGGATTTTAGTGGGAACAATTTCAGAAAGGATTTTTTGTGAGCTGCATGAAATCTTTACAATGTTTCTGATAGACACGAGTTAGATGATGTGTTATCACTGCATTAATAGATTCAGAAATTTGTTAGCAAGGGTGATGCGCAAGACAAAAACCCCAATGCAAACAGTTTTTCTGCAGGGCATAAGTGAAACAGTGTTGGGACATAACTGTGGCAGCTGTTTCATCAGTATGCCCCATCTGCATATCCTCAGATATTGAAGTGCCTTTCACAGGCTGGGGGAACTTGGAGTCCAAAGCCTCCTCCTTTAGGTGAGCCCACAACGCTGCTAGGGCAGCTGAACGCTCATGGAACTCCATCTGCACAATTTACTTCTGCTCAGAGCTTGCCACCTTTACTACATACCTGGTGAGCAGTTTCCGAAGAAGTTAATATTGCAAATGGTGTGACTGCAGTGAGTCCATGAAGAAAAGAAATAGAAGAAAAGAAAAAGTCTGAGACATCAGTCTGTTCAAAAAGAGTGTTCGTGAAAGGAATAAAAGGCGGAAGGGGAATCAGGCTTGCTGAAGATTCTGCATATGTTTTCAATAATACAGAATGAACTGTTGTATTTGGCAGGGAGCCATGGAAATCAGAGGGTATAATCTTATAACTAGGAAATTAGGAACTATAAAATGCTTTAAGTATACAAGAGGGAATAAACATATGTACTGAATTACTGTTCAAATGAGGAGAACTACCAAGACAGCTCTTAAACAGAGGGTGAGAATGAGAAGAAAAAGGAAAATAAATTAATCTTTGTATTTCCTGCAGAATTTTCCAAACCAGGCTCTTCTGGGTATTTAGAAAACTTTTGGAAAAAAACCCAACCCAAACATTTATCAGTGACTTGGGTAGCTTAAAAAAATAAGATCTTTCACTGCAGTTCCTGTTGGGGCAATGAAAAGGGGTTTGAGTTTAAGGAGATGTAAAGATATAGTGTATATTTAACCATCTTGCTGTATTTAACTGAGGTTAGGCACAACATAAGTTCAGAAGGTGTAGTTATATGGCTGTCTTTTATGGCAGAGGGCACTGGGACCAAGAGAAGTATTCTTTCTTGTAAAGGGTGGATAATAAGGAGATACTTCCAGAAAATGAGTTTGGAATGCATTCTGTAGTCTCATGAATAATAAAAGCTAAGGGAATTTTGTGTGATGCTGATATTTTTGAGTCTTGTGCTTCAGGTATTTCTCTGATTGACTCCTTTTTGTAAGGGCATGTGGCAGAATGCAGAAGAAAAGCTAAGTCAGACTGGCAAGTCAGATTTAAGTGTGTCATGGGGTTAATTCCACCGAAGTCTCTAATTATTTGCAGAAAACAGGATATAAAGAATGTTTAAAATAGGAAACAGCTACTTTGAGGATGTGTGTTAATTCAAGTGCTGGATGAAGTAGCCTGGAGTACAGGCATTGTGTTTCTGCCTTCCCTCTTTCACACAGACTCCTCAGTTAGCTGTTTCTGCCTATGTGATGGTGGTCAAAGAGAAAAGAATCTCCTATTTCGAAGGAGAAATTCATCAGAGGAATGTTATTGACCACAATTTGACTGAAGCAGTATGAGCTTCTCAGAACAAAATAGAACATTATTTTTAAATTATAATTGGCAGAATTATCTAAGACAATTACAATATAGTATCATCTTTACCTCTTTCTAGTGGGAGAGATTTTTGCAAAGTGTGTAAGCTTTTATACTAAGCCTCCTTAGATTTAATGAAATAGTAAAGATACTTTATGCAAATTTCTCTGAAACAAGGCTATTTCCAACTCATCTTGATAAGTAAAGGCAGAGGAAGGTGTGCACTATTTGCCTCTTTCATTTTACAGTTTCTGGTTTAGTGGCTTGTCTCAGTTCCCCAGGTCAAGCAGCAATTCCCCTTTCTGTGGTGCATGTGAGAGCTGAGCTGAAGAGTTTTAAGCTTGAAAATACTTGTTATGTGCATTGTGCTGACCTCAGTGTGTATCTTGGTGAACAAAATTCCTTGTGAGTTGTAGTCTGTGTGATCAAGTCTTATATGTAAATAAAGGCAAAGAAGAACATTTGAGTCCATTTGTACTCTTTACATGTGATTAAGCGTCTGAATAAATATTGTCTATATCAGGCCTAGATTGTCCAAATATGTTGGACATCTTTCTGTCATATGTTTATAGTTAAATAGATATATTCGTACCCCACAGTAATTCTTAAGTAGAGGCTAAGTTCTGTAAAAGCTTATGATAATTATTATCACAAATATAAATACTGATTTCAGTGAAAAACAAGATATGCTTCTTAAATATAGTCTAATACTGGGAATTCCCAAAGCATCTTTAAATGATGAACTCAATAATGATGCTGCTGTTAAGCTGTCTTAATGTTGCAACTTGGAATCCTGTCCTCTGGTTTTGATGACAGGCTCTGTGCTACACCCATCAGCTTCAACCAAGCATTTTACAGTGTTTCATTGCCTATTTCAAATTATATGTGGAGTAGGAGGGAGAAATGAAGGCAATGAATCAGTCAGAGAGGGTTGGTGTCCTACAGAAAAGAACTTTTCTGTGGGGGTTTTAATAGGGTGGAGTAAGCAGTTACAGAATGATTTACTAGGTAGAAACCAGACTTCTTTTTTGACTAATGGCCCATGGTCCACCATCATCATTTCTCTTAGTGAGAGTGAGAAGTTTGTGTATGCTGTTGTTAATTCAGACTGCAAACTCACAAGGGACTATTTACTCTGGTATCATGATCTGGGACCACAGCCTTGTGTTTTCTATTTCATGCTAGCAATTCAGACTATAAGCTCAAGAACTGTTTTTATTTAAATCAAAGGCAAAATTGAAGCTGTACTAAAGATCTGAGTTTGGAGCACAAGGTGATTATAGAACTCTTCTGAGGTGTTTGCTACAACAGCAATATGAATAATCATAATAATATAGCAGGGAATAATATTTTTAGCTAAATGTGTGGATCACTAGAGTATTAGTCTGCATAAATATGAATAGTCCATAATATTTCTCTAAAGCTGTGTAAAAGTATCCTTAGAAAACTTACTGAAATGTTTGGTTTTTTCTCCATGTTTTAAAAATATTTTATAATAAAAAAATAATCTTAATAATGTTATTTATATTATTTTTATATTTTTACTGGACTAAAAAGAGAATTTATCAAAGTACCAAATTTAGCAGGACATATTTTGCATTTGCATGTGCATCTTTTTGCTTTAAAATATTTTTCTAAGCGGCATCTCTCCAGATTCAAAATGTGTGCTTTGTGACCTCTCTGATCAATTACAATAAAACTCAATCCATGAATAATAACTAGAAAATATTAACATGTTCCTGGTTTTATCCCTTTGGACATTTAAAAATGGCATAAACATTGAATGCTGTATACATTTAAAAGACTGGAAATCTCCTGGTGTTAAACAATAGACAGATTAAACTTCTATAATAGTATAATCACTATGAATTATTTGTCTCATCCTTCTCATTGTACAGTGCTGCTGGTAGAATTTTCTGTTGCATAAAACATGCTCCTACTTTCTTTATATATTATAGCAGTTAGCTTAGATCTCTTGAGAGAAATAAAAATAGATATTTATTTATATTGTGACTTTTTGAACAGGCAGAAAGAAGCTCCATAAACCAGATATGCTCCCTTTGATGAATTGTAATGTACGTAGAAGTTAAGAAAATGCTGGTTTAGCTTAGCTCAGTTCAAAGATTTGTACTTTTGTATGCCAGGAGCAACAATAGGGGAACAGGGTGTCAGAATTCTGCTTGAAAGATTTAGGTATAAAAAACTACAATTTAAAAACAAGGCCTTCTTAAGCAGACAGAGAGTATTTTGCTGATACAACAGTTGAAAGTGGGGCAAACCAGGAACTTAATGAAAAATGCAGAAAATTAAGTATGAAATTATGAAAATTTGCAGTGAAGAAGAGACAGAACATTTTGTTGGCTTCTACTGTTCCAGCTAAAGCTCAGACCTCCCCAGATGGTCAGAAAGATATTCTCTACCATATGTTACAAGAGTTTCAGCAAAAGATGGCCAAAGAAATGAGAATTCAGAGCAGAGGCAACACATAGCACTAAGAGAAGTTGAAATAAAAGTTTTTAATCCCAAGGCACTGTCTTGGGGCTCTTGGTCTGCTGGGTTCTGTGGTGTTCATCACAGCTCAGATTCAGAAGGTGTTAAAACAGGTCCATTCTGAGTGAATTCATGAATTGCAGTTGAGCTGATGAAGAGAAAAATCAGACTTTGTAAGGTAGTTGGCAGAATGAAATCTAATATCCTTCACTGCAGTTTTAAACCAGTGCCTAGTGCAAGAAATAATTTTAGGTATTCTACAGTGATAAAATTAAGCTGTAGTTCAAGCAGAAAATACCAGCTCATCTTGATTGCAGGAAGTGATCACAAAGGCATGGAATCAGCCTAATCATCACCTACACCCTCTGAAATATTATTTCCCCTGGACATTTATTTAACCCCTTATTCCTAGGCAGGAACTGCTCGGAGATCACAGGGCTGCAGCAGTGGTACACGCTGTTCTGTGCACAGCATCTGGCTGCTGGAGTAACCTGGCAGCTGCTTCCCTCGTTCTCCATCCCACCCTCCCTACGGCTCCCGTCTTTATTCTCCCCGTGTCTGGCAGCCGGCGCAGAGCGCTCACGCTGTGCACATCTGGCGTGGAGCACATCCCCTCCCCTCACCGGGCTGGCACAGCTGCTGCTTCTAAATGGGACCTGGCCAGGCAACTGCTCCTAATGATTCCCCGACAGCTTTTTCCCACTTACTGATCCAGCTTTCCTGTTCACCACCTGCTTAATTTCCCTTCCCCAAACACCCTGCTTGCTCAAACCCGCGTATTGAATCCTCTGCTCCCGGCAGCTTGCACGCTGAAGCCAGTGCTAATGCTGTTCTCCCTGGGCTGATTCCCCACACCTCCAGCTCCACAGTTTCTGCTGCTGTCATTCTTGGATTTAAAATAGCAAACCAGTGAATGGAAGATTAGTTCTCTTGTCCCTGTTCTGCTGTGTTTTGGTTCAGATCATATGTCTGCAGGTTAATACTAGAAACAGGATAAAGCAGCACCAAGGTTCTGAGTTACAAAATAAAGTTTAGAAAATGGGGTCTTGAGTTGACTTTTGGGCCTCTATCTCTAATGAGGTGTAAAAGATAATTGTAGTAATCGTGTCCTTGTGTTGTGGTGGGGCTGTCCCATGGGTGCAGTCAGTCTTACAGTTCACTTCTGCAGTAACAATTTGGGCTGTGAAACAGCGAAATTCAGTCAACCAACCACCTTACCACTTTAGAGGACTTGAAGCTGCTGCAGACTTTGTTTTGGAAATCATCTCTATTTACTGTTTTAACACATATCACGGCTAGTGAGGAATCTTATGATAATGGCTTTCCTTTTGGTAAGCACTGCTTTCCTTTCTGTTTTCCATTCTGGGAAAAAACATACTGCATACCAAAAATGAGCTTTTTTTTTCTTTCCCCAAAAGCAGAACTACTTGTAGCCTCGAAAATTCAGCCACGACGTGGGGAATCTGATGTTCAGTTCTAGGAACTAGGACTTGGGAAAAAATATCAGTATCTAGTATTCTTTATGAAACCCACCACTCCAGACTAAAACTTAGGACCCTTTTTATATCTTACATTTTCCATTAAAAAAAAATAATAGATTGTTGTGCCATATCACAGATGTGTTTCATCTGTGCTAGAACAGTTCCTGTAGATGCAGAACAGCAAGATCTGATTCTCGAATCTGAATCAGGTCAAATCTAAATATGTGTTCAGATCTCATATCCCAGGTTAATTCCCAGGGTGCTAGAGGACTGCTAGCACAGCATTTGCCATCCCTGTCTTTTTCAAAATACTAGGATGAGTAGGAAAAAAAAAAAAAAAAAAAAAAAAAAAAAAAAAAAAAAAGAAAAAATTTGGATAGGTGTTTCCCTCCTAACACTGCTGCTTGTGCTCCTGCTGTCTGTGCCTTTTGGATTTGTATTCCAAGCCCTGATAGATCAACAACCTTTCATATGCATTGGTGAACTGAAAGGATCGCAATTCATTTATATATCCAGAATAAAACATAGTGTAGCTTTAGTCTTTTAAAGCCATCTGAGGCAGTGCAGTACAAACACACCAGCACTGTGGAAGGGTGCAGTCCCTGTTTCAGAAAACATTACAAAGGATATAGTAGGGGCACAGACATTCTGTCAGAAGATAGTAGAAAAAATAGGGAGTACTCTGGAAAAATACAGATCAGGAGGACCAGGATGATTGTCTTCGAAGCAGTCTTTGTTGAGGGCATCAAACTTGACTCGAATGAGTAGACCTAATTCTAACATCTCCCACTTTTCAATTCCACTGACTTCCTGTCATTTTTTGTTAAATTAGTTTCTTAGCAGGGAATGTTTCAATTTTCTTTCCCTCATTCCCACCAGTCTAATGATTCCTCACCATCTTAATAAGTGCAATGAATGTGCTCCATTAATGGACAGGAGCATTAGAGAATAATGTCACTTCTGAAAACTCTTAATACATTTCACAATTAAGAAGGCATAGATTCAGGGTCTTTTTCAAGCAGAAGAAACCCAAGTCATTTCCCTTGCTACACTTATTGCCCTATGAGAAGTAGGTATTCTGGTAAGGAAGTTTCTTTAAGATTTTCATACGTTGCTTTGTTTGAATGCATCAGCTTTATGTGATCCCAGAATTGGCTCAAATTACTCATCTGCAAATAACAAGGAGCTATTTGTATCAGGATTTTGTGCCAAATTTTGAATTCCAGCTAAACAGAGACAGAGAAAATCTGTGAATGCAAATGATTGTATGTTTTACATATGTGAAATTTATATCTAGTACTATCAAGTCTTTAAAGTAATAATTATTGTGTGTCATCGATTTATGATGTACTTGTTGTTCCATAGTTCCCCTATTTTGCTTGGCTTACAGTGCTCAGAACTGTTTAAGGTATGAATCTTAAACCATTCATTTAGCCAAGCATTGCCCTTTTGACAGCAAAGGGCATGTTTATTGAGTCTAGTGCAGGCAGTCCTGGCATAGTGAACTGGGGAAACATGAACAATATGTAGTGCTAAATTCATGTAGACATATCAGCATGTGATTTTGCACTGCTTTGTCGTTCTGGTCTTTCAGGACCTTGTGCTCCAGTAACTCAACTGAAAGCATGAATGGATGTATCTGCAGGTAACTGTGAAGACACATTCTAATTGTTTTGCTGAAATGGCAACACATAATATTCCCACTGAAGCCAACCTGTAGAGTGCATAAAAATATGGATTTTTCATTTGTGTGGTATTGAACTGTAATTTTAGGGTTTCTTTTTCAGGATCTAATTCATTCTTATGGGAACAAAAACCCACTGATTAACTATGTATTATGCTTCTTTCTTTTTCAGTGAAAGCAGAATTTGTGTCAATATTAGCATTAGCACTTCTGGAGGGAATATCCTGATTGTATCCTCTGACTGTGCTTAATTTTGTCATGGATCACATGAACTGGGTTCCTTCAAATGAAAATAAACCAGGAGCTTTCATTCCATTATACCAGACTAGTTCAAAGCAAACCCCACATGGTACACCTGCTTCTGCTGTATGGCACTGTTTGCTGGGTTGCTTCTATTGCACACATAAGCTTATTTGTTCTAGTAATGAGTACAGATGGACAAGGTGATACATTATTTTGTTTAAGTATTCTTCTTTACAAGGAACAGAAATAATTTATTCCCAATCTCAGCCAATACTGCCGTGTGTGATTCCTTTGAGATTTGATTTTTGAGATTTGAGATTTGAGATTGATATTCAAGTAGCTGTGCTTTGTTGTTTTACTTGTGTCCCTGCCAGCTGCAGCATATGTTTATTCCTGGAAAATATTTCATGGGCTGGAAACTTATCAGATGCCTAAGGGGTACCTTCAACTTCGCTAAAGTTGTCATCATTTATACCATGGATCATTTTATGCATGAGCTGTAATTGCAGCAGCCTAAACCCTCTTTTATAAAATTATCTAAAATGTCATTCTGGCTAATTCTATATATTCTGTAGAGTCCTGGGCTAATTCAGAGCATTTGTCCTCCAAGGTGTGGTGTGGTGACAGCATTCTCCGTGAAGGACCATTTTTCCTTCTCCCAATGGCTAGTACTACAGAACAGGTTAACAGTTCAATTAATCTCTCATTATTTCTTGTCATGGTTGAGGCATCTTGAGAGGATTGATAGCATCAGGAAGATAGATAACTTATGATTTATGTGATGAGAAAGACCAACATTTACTAATGTGGGACATCACTCACAGCAACAGCCCATTTCACTCTGTGAGCAGTTAATATAAAAGTCAGCCATCTGGAATACTCCTGGCCAACCTGTTAGCATGACAAGACCTGTACTGGTAGTTTTCCCCATTCCCTTTCCAAACATTTTAGGTTGATATGCAGTGAGTCAGAATACATTGTATATGCCTGTACTTCATTTGTTTAGCAATTGTGTAAAGTGAGAAGGTAACAAGACAGACCTGTTATTCTTGTCATGGTTAGTAGGGATTAAATTTGTTATTAGGACTTCTAAAGAGTTAAATTATTGTACTGATTACACATGAAAACCTGCAGCTTTCTTGACAAAACCCAACGAAGTAACTGCTTAATCTGAGTATGGGTGACTCTCAGAAGATATTTATGTTCTAAAAAATGGTCTTATGAAAGGAATAAAAAATACATTGTCTAAGTAGAATATCATTGGGCTAGTTAATATAGTTCGGGAAAAAAACCTGACATTTCTTAAGGGAAGACATTTGCAAAGTACTTTAATCAATCAATCAATCAATCAATCAATCAATCAGTTAAGTTTTATTTATTTGTTCTGGCTTCTCCTGAGACCTGTACTGCTTTAATTTTAATTTTCTCCTTTTGTTCTTAGTGTCACTTTCAGATTTTAGTAATCTGCCCATGACTGTGACTTTGGGAATGGGGTCCTTCTGAGTGCCTGACATATCCAGTCATTATTGCCATTATCCTGGCAGTGTTACTGTTGGATAGTTAGGAAAGTGTTATCCCCATGTAATTTGTCTAGAGTGAGATGAAAAGTGGTAGAATTATGATCAAGGCTATGAAAGGACATATTACCAACAGCTCAGAATCAACCAGAGGTTTCTATGAATTCAAGTTTAACGTGGTGTTGATACTCTTTTCCTCTTGCTGATATCTGTGTTTTCTGGATTCCCTCTGCTTCCCTCTCTGTCTCGTGTAATGTCATTTCTGGTCTATAATGACCTGCTTTTAAACTCCCATCATTGTTTTTCCCCTGATTTGCTGCTGATTTCACCTATTGAGAGGGAGCGAAAAAAAAAACAAACTGTATCTTTACTCTTTGAATTTTCTATACTCTATCCCAGTCATACCTGCTCCTAAGATTTTGAATCTTTTTGTACAGGTACAATTTCATAAAAATATTGGAACATGAAATGGGAATTCATGCGAATGTGTGCGAAGGTCCTTTAAAACTGATGTGAAAGCCTCTTCCAGAGGCTCAGTTTATTCAACAGCACACTGTGTGACACTGCATACTGTTAACACAGATGTGCTACCAACATAGATTAGTATTTGAGTAATATATTATCTGTGGTTTTCCCACGTAAAGGTGCTGTCTGTCAAAATATAAGAGCAGAAGTGTTCAAAATTCTAGTCTATGATGCCTATTACGGATGAAGCAGAAAACTTCTCAGGATATCATTGGTAAGCTGAATTTTGAAGGATCCCAAGTATGTAAATAACGTGCTCCCAGGAAGTATCAAGAAATGCTCAACTTTGTTGGAAAACTGCCAAAGCACAGGTTTGTTATGATTTGAGCGCTTACTGTGTGAGAGTGAGATGTCTAATGTCTCTCTAAAGTGTAAGCTGACTAAATCCTCTTTGGTTACATGAGGATCCTGTAAAATACCTCAGACATTCTAGTTAAGTGGTTTTATACCCATTATATTCAGACCTTCCTCTGCTCTTAATGAAAAATGTTGATTTTCTGATGCTGTAAATAAATATTTTGTTCTGTAAACTTTGACATAAATTCAATTCCCCCCTCTTTACCTATCTAGTCTTTTGCTCTTCAGAGTAGAGTATGTTGCTACTTTTGTGATCTGGTTGCCTGCTCACCATAGAGAAGAAAAGGAACATTTTTCTTTCTTTGAGTTTGTCCTTCTTGACTACCACAGCAAAGTAGTAGTTAAGTAGTGATATTTTTGGATTTGTTCTTTTCTGAGTGAATCCAACCTCTGTTTCAAAGGTTAATACAGCAAATCCCATCATGCTGAAAAGCTTTCTGCATCAGAAATTGTCTTGTGATGTGTTTCCAAGTGCCTCCTGCAAGGTGTAGACCTTTGACTGGAGTGTCTGAGCTTTTACAATAAACATTATTATCAGAGATGTGGTCTTGAAATTTTGTCTAGGTTGTGTGACTTCCAGCTGATAATGTGTTGTAAATGTGGTTTGTATGCCACTTATGTGTGGGGGAAGCTATTTTACATGGTAACTCTTTTGCTCTTGTTAATGATGTTCATAATTTTCTGTAGAGAGGACCACTGGGGATAAATCACAATGAAACCTCATATTTGGGATCAGCCTTTATTGAATTTGGGTACATGAGAAATATACTGAATCTGATAATTAATTCTTCCTTCATGGCTTGTTCTCCCTTTAAGTGAACCTAAGGCTACTTTGCCTCTCAGTACATGGGTTTCATGGGCAATGGAAAATATCGTGTCTGCCCTTGTAGTACTTTACTCTTCCATGTTTTGCATCTTCTCTCTTCTCCTTTCTTGTGTTTCTTTTGGCTTTCTTTCCTGGGGTAGCCACACATATGGTATTTTACTCATTTCAGTGCTTTTTTTCTCTTTCCCTACTTGCTTCCTAGAGTTGCATTGAGGCAAGCTTCTCATAAAGAGATGTATTTAGTAGCCATTCATCCCACTGCTTGACTCAAACTTATTTATCTTGCCTGTTTTTCTGAACTCCTGGGCAACTCTGAATGTGTGAAAAATACATGTAGTATAGTACATGTTGTTGGAATATTCATCTTGCTTGCATTTTAAGACTTGCAGACTAGGCATACTGAAGAATTCTCAGTGCTGAAAACTCTGTGAGCTCTGCTAGCACTTGAAATTAACTCCTTGCAAAGGAGATGAAAGCTCCATTTCCACTCTTCTTCAAACCTGAAGGCATCCTCACTGTGAACGAGAAATGCATTTCACTTTATTGCCTTCCCTGAAATTTCTGGGGTAGAAGAGAGCCAGATGGTGTGAGACCTCTAGTGTGAGACCTCTGGTCGGTGACTATCTCTAATTTAGAGAAGTATGCATGAGATCTCAAATCCCAAATGAATCTCAAGAACTCGTGGATGTGAGTTTCACCGAGAGGTTTGTGCTCAATTATGCAAAGGGACACATCACATTGCTACACTGACAAGTAGATCCTGCACCAAGCGGAGTGAGTCTGAGCTCCCTGGTTTCCAAGGTTTATGTTCTCAGTATACAAGCTCACACAATTAACCTGTGGACAAAGACAATGGCAATGTTGATAAAATTTGTTTGGTCTCAATAGACTGAGTTGGTTCCTGTGGAATTGGTCAAAGTCCTTTCCTTTCTACCAGACTGATATATAGAATGAATTTACTTTTTCTCTTTCCTCATGCAAATACAGGCTTTTTTTAGGGGAGGAAGGGGAGATGCCTGTGCCTTTTTTCATGTGTATTAATATATTCAGCTTTAGCTCAGTTTTCTGTAGATACCTATGTAAACTTGTTTCTACGAATTTACACAGTCACTGGTTATGATGAAGTTACTTTCTCACTCAGTAGTAGGAACAAAGCTGAAATTGTTTCTTTTCTGATTTTTATGAGCAAGGACTTCTGGAAGACATCACAGGAACAGCACTGGCACTTCTTTTTTGTTGCTGAATTGTTTCTGCTTTTCCCCCAGATGGTACAAATGTGTTAGCAGATAAAAAGCCATTTCTTGGTGAGATTTGTGAGACAGTAGACATCTGAATTGAGGCAGCCCATTGTAAATGCCAGTGAGAGAGTCTGTAGAAAAGACAGACGCACAGAAAGGAAAAAGTGATAGAGTGAAAGAGCATATTTGGAGAAATACTGGCTGGGGGACATTGGCATCTGTTACTGCCAGGGTCATTTTTTGGGTTTGTTGTTAAATGTTGTAAATATTACAATAAAGATTCTTTTAACATGTGAACCAGTTTTTCATAGATGACAGGTCTGATTTTGGGGATTGGTAGTATTAAGTGTGTGAATATAGATTGGCACTACAGTGAGGTAACTGCTTGTTCAGTTTCCATGGATAACTTTATGTAAATACATATTATGAACCAAGTTGTACTACTTGTAATATAATTTAAGAGAGCTCACAGCAGGATCTTGGATGCTTTGACCTCTATTCTATCTAAGCATTTTTTAAAAGCATCTTTACTTTTTTTTAAAAAAATCAATTTCTTATGAAGAATCTGCTCTCCTCTCACTTTTCTGTCCTTGCAATCCTTAAGAATTTCTCAGAGGGCACTCCCTTGATGAACAATGATTTTTCCTTCTTTCTGCAAGTGAAACTACTAGTTCTGAAAACACACTCGATTTAGAGTTTTCCACAAGTCTTGAAAGAAAGACCTGTCATCCTTTAAACCTGCCTTTAAACATTTCCATTCTGCCCAGTAAGAAAGATCCTGCTCATTTGCTGATTTTGCTATCATATTGTATTAATGCAATATTGTGATATTATATTAATGTAATACCGATTTCCACATAAAGTTTTTACTGACTCCCTCTGAATCTCTTAGGTGGGACTCAGCCACCTGCTCCCAACCAACCTTCTCTGAGACTAATTGTCTCAAGAGCAGAGAAAATGGAGAAAAAGGACTGTTCCCTTCTCTCTGCTAACTGAAGCTGCACTAAGTAGGACTACTTTTTGGCTTTAAATATCAGGCTTAACAGCATGTTGGAAAGGTAAGGGCAAAGGGCTGAAGAGGAGGGGAAAATAATTAGTAGAAGAAAGGAAGGAGAAGACACAGGAAGATATCTTCCAGAAAAGGGGGTCATTTAAAGGGTCATATTTGCAGAAAGGAGGACAGTTATACCTGAGCAAAAATGTATTCTCCAAGTCAAAATTTGGAGGCCTAACACTTAGAGACCTCCTCACACCCGTCGCAGTCTGCTGTTACAGACTGCAATAATTTCCTTTTTTTATCATTTTGAAAGCTCATGGTATGGTCACTGAGTTTTACAATATTTTGAATACTAAGTATCTGTAATAGAAAGGTACTCTCTGATATAAGCAAACTTACATTTATCAGTAAGTCTGAGATATGTGTGTGTAATGTATTCTGATGATTTATACAGGATTGCCTTAGACTATTTTCCATGCTTCTGTGTAACACTTTGTGGAATAAGCATAGGACAAAATTTTGCCTTTGGAGGATTTCATGGAAAACATCAAACAGTAATCAAAATTACAATTTTGTGGTAAAGTCCTGGATATGGCTCTGAGTAACAGTTCTGTCAGCTGTAAAGAAAGCACCTTCCATTTACTGGTAAATATGCATTCAATAAACATAAAAAATATTTCCAGAAAGTATTTAGAATATGTTAAGTTACTTTATAAATAGCTATTAGTAAGTCAAGCATTATGCCTTTATTCTAATTTGTTGCTATTGCCGCATTGTTTAATTTTAATATGCATATTTCAATATGCTAGTATTCACACAAACACATTATTCTCTAATAATCTTTCAGAGATAATTATTAGGTACCTATTTTGATTATAATATACAGTATGAATCACTTAATAGTAGTAGTGTTGAGTATAATTCAAGCATCTTAGTATTTTTTGAGATTGTACAAATTCCTTTCAGTAAAACTCAGCATGTTGAAAGTTAAATTCTAGTCCATTCATTGACCTGTGCTGTTGACTTTCTGCTAGTGAAATTCAAGCCAACAGAGATATTGAAGGGAACAAATGTCTTTATCTTCTCTATTCTTTGCTTTTAACAGTCACTTTTCTCTGTTATTGATGTTAAACACATCTTAAAATGCTCTAAAGAGTTAAATGAACTAATAAGTTCACATGATAAACTTTCACCTTATTATTCTAAATCACTGCTTCATTGGCACTGATTTAAGAGGTTAAGTGTTAGTTGGCTTCTTTTGCTCAACACTTCTAGGCCTATAGGTGGGAGAAAGGTTCCTCTTTCATAGGGATACTGGAATGTCAGGTATACATTGTACATTAGAATAACTGAGGCATTCCATAATACATATAACATGAAAAAACACCCATCTCTATTCCAAGACAATTCCAGAGAGTGGAACACATCTCTTAAACAGCGTGAGCCTGCCAGTGCTTTCACTCAAAAACCTGGCCATGACTCCTGTTTTTCCATCCTTCTCCCAACACCTGTGTTCGATGCTGGTTGGCTCAGCTCACAGACCGCATGTTTGGTGTAGATCAAGAAACAAACTAAACTTCATAAGCACAATCTTCTTCCAAGTCAGCCAGATGAGCTGTCTTGCCTTTCTCTGCCCAGCTGCTGAAATGCACAAGTTACATCTTTCCCATTCTCCAGGCTTTCCAAGGAGATTTAAGAGCTCTGGAAGGAGGAGCCAGGTTTTCTTCAGGTTTGTCTTCCAGTTAACTGACTTCAGTGTAGGCTTTTCTATAAGCTCTGCCCAGTGTTTTTCCAAATGGGTCTTTTTGTAGACTTTTCCCACTAAGATGTCTTTTTTACCTTATTTTCTTGAAATATTTTACCTTTGAATTTTTGAGACTTCTGCTCCTGTCTTGTACTTCAACAAGCATCTATTTCAATAGACCATGCAAGGAAATGGGGATAAGTGATAGGGAATGGACACAAAAGCATGCTTGTGAACCAGGTGATTGCACACATCTCCTTAGCAAATCATATTAAAAATTTGATGTTGAAGTATAAAATGTACAGTTTATGAATGTGAAGTGCTATAGGTGCTCTCTTAGCACAGTGCTGGTTTCTGCTACTTTCTAACGTATAGGCCTAGTTATTTTTTTAAGACGTAATAGTACTTTGAAGTAGCTTTTTTAGCTGTGATTGATCAATATGTGCATATGTATATTTATATATGTGTGTCTAGTACATAGCATGTTGCTTGTTTGCATGCAGGAGAGACAGTCTTGGCAAAACAAAGCGAGTTGTGCGAATAGGAAGAATGGCTGCTGGTCTGCTTTGGAGAATGATTCAATGATTCCTAATAATTTTCTTCCTTTGTGTGTGCATTGGATGTTTATGCCACTAGAATAGTAATAGCAATTCTTAACTCAGAGTACCTTACTCAAGTGTTTAAGCTCGTTTCAGAAATAATTTTCTTGTCAGACTCATCACTGTAAACCTCTCTGATATGTCTGTACTGCCATATGTTGAATTATATAAAGCATGTCCCTTTCATGGTGAAAATAACCTAAATGGAGAGGCTCTAGCAATAAGCCTTACTTCGGATGCTAAAGCAGAACTTAAGTGCCATGCACATACTCTGACAATTTGTCTGCATGGAAACACATTTCAGCTGCAATTGAAATAGTAATAAGGATCTCTGCTGCAGCTTCTTAGGCAAGTACCTGGGATATATGCCTACTTTCGCTGTGGTCACATCTGATCATACTGACATTGTGACATTTTTAATTTTTCAGCATGTATCTTTGAAAACCAAAAACATTTTTTTAAGCTTGTGCCATCACAGCTGTGAAAAATACTTGTTTCACAGAACACATGCAATATATCGTGATGGTGCTTTCATCAGGTTAGCTTTTCATTCTAATCATGCCATGAAAGAATATGTGTCAATGCAGGAAAAATGAAAGGAGCAGAGGAAGAAAAAGCTAGCACACTTTTACAGTCAGACAGAATTATGGATTTTGCAATATTCTTTGATATTTTTTCTTGTGATGCTAATGATTCATTATATATTTTTCAATTGCTATTAAAAATTTGAATGTAAGTAAAAATTGATCCAGACAGAGAATCTGTCTCCTTCAGTCTGAAAAAACAAAAAGGTTGTATTAGTTTTGTATTTTGAATGGAATAATTTAAGACATGTATTTTTTGTGGCTTATCAGCAGAATTAGTCAAATTATGGTGTTGCAGCAGACTTTAGCTAAAATGTTAGTTGTCAAGTGCTTTTATACTAATGCTTTGATGCATATGCATGGAAGATGAATTTTGAATTAAACTGTTAATGTTACAGGAAAAGATAGTTCATTCCAAAGTTCATTACGGCAGTAAGAGTCCTTTTAAAAAACCAACAATGCAAAGGCAATGACCCCTTGTATCAAATTATCATTAAAAGGAAAAATGAGATGTTTAGCAACACCATCTAGAACCCTGTGCTAAGAATGATGTTTCCATTGGTCAGTGGCAATTGTTACAGGTGTACAGATACACAGTAAAGGATAATCACAGTTGAATGAACTTCATTCCTCTGAAGGAGGTTAGCACAAAGCTTATAATGTCTCTCTAGTACTTACTCAAGCCTTATCTGAAGGGTTAAATTGAAATTTAATGATGCAGAAACTGCTCCCTCTGTCTCTTTGCAGAGGAACCGAGCTCAATTCCCTCAAGGATATCTCAGAATTGCCATGGCTGATTATTTGAATTGGGGAATAAAGCACAATCAAATAGTCCATAAATGCGATGAATAGATGATATGTTGAATGAGGCTCCAACAAACCCACCCCCAAAACTTGCATGATTTGAAAATAGCTGAAACCAAATATTTATTTAGTAAGCATGGTTTAGACCACAAATATGGAAAATTCTGATTTTTTCTAAATGCTACTTCAAGGGAGAATAAAAGAGTAAAAAGCTGCTAAATGTTTCTCTCTGTCATTAGTGAGTGAAAAGCCTCAGGTCATAATCTTTTTATTATAAATGGGAAATCTAATCTAAATCAAAGGAATCTCTTAACTTTCTGTCTACAGTGTGTTTTCTAGTGAGCAAGAACTCAAGTTTCAGAGTTGCCTGTAGAAATTTACAGTTAATGTGCTAAGGCACCTAAGGGATGCTTGAATGAATCCCCAGATATTAGATCACTGTGGAGTATCTCTGAAACACCAACTCTGTATTTTTGTGATGATTTTAGGCTCTTCTGCTGTCCAACTGTGGGGAGCAGGATCATGGCAAGCATTTTGAACTTCTGTGTAATTATCTGTGCATACTGTGCTTCTATTCAAGAGTCTGAGGAACAGAGTTTACAAGAAAATGTTAACTTTTCTCTCTTGCCAAGGCTCATGGCGTAGCACTCAGAAAACATAAAATGTTTCGAGATCGCAGAGTAGTGCTTCTTCTCAGATTACTTCAGTAAATAAATATTGCTCAATGGCTTTTATGGGAGACAACCCAATCAGTCCTGCACTTGTATAATAGTGCTTTTGCATATGAATGATTTGCTTTGAGGAGATGTTGTTGATCTTAGTTTGAAACAAACATTTTGAACATCCCCTTGGCTTAAAACAGTTATTTATTATTTACAATGTAGGTATTTGAGGACATTATTCAGATAGAACTTCCTTGATTTAACATTCAAGACAGCCCACAAGATAGCAACCCTGAGAAACTGGAAGACAGAACTGGGTTTTAATCTTAATGAGTTGCAGTGGTGAGTCTCTCAGCAAAGCTTGTGCTGAGGAGCTGCACTGTCAACATTATTTCCGAATAGTACCCATAGAATTTAAAAGAAATCAGACATTCTGGTAATAAAATAAACACAAAATAAACAAATATGCCTGGTTTTAAGACAGGCATGGCTCATGTGAGATTCATCATGGGCCTTAGAAGAAGGCAAAAATGATTTTCTGGCAGACTAGGAACCCGTGTAGGCAGCCTAATTTCACTAGATTGGATAAACTGAAGGAAGCAACCTCACTAATGAAGCTTTGTATGTTTCAAAGAATGATACAATGAGGTCTTTTCTCAGGTTGTCTCCTGACAGGAGGAAATAATTGCAAAAATACAATTATGTCTTAACAGATGATGAATATAGTTTTACCTATGAGGAACAAGAGAAACAATGATGAAGAGAGAATTTCCGAGTCTTCTTTTCCTGTCTGACCCTTCTATCTTCCACTTCCTTTCAGAGCTTCAACTGTCCTAAATTTAACTAAAAGAGCAGGTTATTTTAGTAGGGATTTTTTTGAGTGAAGACTAATGAGATCAATATAAGACACAATTGTTTGGGGGTAGCAGGAAACAACTTGTAAGCAAATTTTCACTCACTGTGTAATGTCATACATAAAATTACTTTAATGAAGTTGTGATATTTACACCTGGCATGGACCTGTCTCCTGGGATTTAATTTTTCTCTCATTTACATTGTTTTAAGCATGCTTAACATTTCAAGGCGTTACTATGGATTTGCCATAGTGATGGGCTAAAATCAGGATGACCTTTTCCTTGCTTTAGTAGAAAGATGCTGATTCTGATTAACCTTAGCATAGGGGCAACTTGCTCTTCAGCTTCCGCAGGGTTAGAAATACGAGCTGTCTTTAAGGTAAGACATGAGCACTATGTGATATTTTCATGAGAGTCAAATGAGCCTAACACCTGGGCTCACTTTGAATGCCTTGTAAGGCTTGGCCCTGCATACATCCTAAATCACCTATTCTAATTTAATTTAGCTTGTTCCCTCCATTCCAGTTTTGCTTACAACTGCTTCTGTCTAAAATGATATAGTTTGCTAAACTGTGTGCTTATATCACAGTATGGATTCTTCAATATTTTATATGAAATGTATAAATACAAAATAATTTATATGAAATGCATTCTTCTAGGTCTAAATTAATTTACATGCCATTATGTTGGTGCAAAGTCTGGACTTTTCACATTTTGTATATCAGACTACAGAAACAGACCTGCTTTTAAACAGAGAATATAGTCTGATAATGGTTATATTTTGCTTTTCTTTTATGAAAAATTGAAAATAGGAAATGAGAATTTAAAGGACAATGCCACAGGATAGGTTAAAAAAATACTCTTGTCTAAATTATTTCCAAGTGAAATGCACATTAAGGTATATAAAAGAAGTCTTCATGTTAGCTTCATATGCCAAATTTGCTACAACCTTTACTTTTTGATCTATTTTCCATACAGACAGATATCTCTATATTATAAACTTCCTGCAATTTTTCATATACCTCACACATTTCAAGAAGTTATATTAACACATTCCAACTACAGATTTTGGTTGAGCCAGCCATTATTAAGCAGATGCCATTAACATTTGGATTTCTGAAGGCTGGTTGGAAACTTTTCTGAAAAAAAGAAAGAAAAATAATCATTGAATGCGACTGTTTGGAGAGATTTCCACTGAAGTTTCAGGTTTCCATTGGCAGCATGAGATAACTGCTGCCCGTTTACACTGTGCCTGCTTGCTTGCCCAGACTCCTTTTTGTGTGGTAGTTCAGGAGGAATCTGGAACTCAGAGGAATTTCCATCCTGGCAGAACAAGGGAATAGTATGGTATTTCAAAATGAAAAAAAAAAAAATCTCAAATACTAGTAGTTATTATTCAGAAATGCAGTAAGATTTCCTATTTTGCTTCATTTCCATCAGTGTGTATGGAAGACAAAGACTTGGTCCATTTCTTCCCTTCTAGTTCCCACAACAGTCAGCATGCACATCTCCTTTTGTCTCCCACCAAGGCTCCAGAACAACACCTCTCCTTCAGCCAGTGTTTCTGTTTGAAGGAGACATCTTCCACTTCCACCAGTAAAGCTTGCATCTCTGAAAGGAAGCAAGGTGATGATGAGACAAAGAAGCTTGTTCGGTTTCAGACCTGACCACTCATGCACGACAATATTACCTTGGATAAACAGTGTTTTTTAAGCATAAGCTTGAGCAAACAATGGTATGTAAATTGTATCAGCCTACAAATAGCTCTGGGAGGCATTGTGTCTCATACCACAATTCAGAATAATTGCTTACTGGCTTCCTTTTGCTCTTGGGGGATAATAATCAGCTGCTTACCTCTGTCTGTAGTAAAACTACTAAACATCAGCACAGAAAGCCTAAACACAAGTACATACTTGCTCACTTGGTTCATTTAGCTGCTAAAGATCTTGTATCACTCACTCCTTATTTGATGCAGAGCATGCAAGCCTTTACTTGCTTTCTATGTATTTGGAATCTTTATCTCTCATAACCATATAAAGTTGTTATTTTTATCTCCTTTCACCCATATGAAGTTTGAGCAAAACTGCAGCCCATAACAGTCTGTTTGTCCTTCCCCATTTGTAGAGAGGAGATAATAAAATTTATTCATACTCCTAGAACATTAAAGAAACACTGATTCTCAATTCTGTGTAATATGTAAAATGTATTTACACCATGTTTATGTCACAATGCCATGATGGTGTAAAGCCTCCTCTCCCTTATATGAGAATCAATCTCAATATGAACAATACTCAGTGATTTGTTCATGTGAAAGGATAGAACTCCATCCTATGGGAAGCTAAGATGCTAAGAACTTCATGTTAATAGCTTGTGTCACTCTGTGCCCTAAGATTGGATATTTTGTCTCTGAATAATTATAGTCATATCTAAACCCCTTTGTAATTTCACACAGAAATATACTTACTGGATTAGTCTAATTTTTTAAAAGTACATGACCCAGTAGGAGTCATTTAAGAACTGGGCTGAAAGAGAAAACACAATTAGCCTTCAACTTGGGTGGCTCTTTTGGTTTAACCTCCAAAACTTCTGCTTAACCCCTGCAGTCCAAAGCACACCGGTGTATAATCTCCTTGTAATAAATGCCATTTGCATGGCTTGCCAAAATATATCTTAAGGGTTTTCATGTTGTTTTCATTTCCTTTCAAAGGTTTTCAGCATAACAACTGTGATATTTATACTGTTTTATGTGAAAGAGCATCTTCCCCCTTCTAGAGGAAACTGAGACTGTTCCACACCTGCTCCCAAGCACATCCTGACATTTTGAAAATGAATACATACAGGGCACACAATATGTTCAGGTTGAATAGCTGTTCCAGTATATGCAGTTAAATTAAAATATATTGATTGCACATCAGGATTAACATAGATGTAAAGTCCTCTGAAATCAGAGCCCACAAAATACCAATCCTTTACCCTGTCAACTCCATCTTCAGTGATGCCATTGTAGGAAGCAGATGAATATGCTCATATTCATTTCCTCAATCAGCACCAGATTTGTAATTCTGCAAGGTGACAAAGAAGAGCTAAGTTGTAATGGATGGTGGTATGCTGAGAAGTATGCCATAAATTTTCATAAGTGTTTATAATATTAAAATTTGTTGATAAAAGTTTTCTTGTGTGGAAATCATAGAAATGCCAAAGTTAATATGTGCAATCATGGAGGCGCAAAAGGATTTTTAGCCCACAACATTTTGGAAGTGTCAACTGCTACAAAATGTTGGTTGAGTCACCAGATAGATCTTGGACAGTAACTTTTCCCTTTCCTTCATCATCACACCATATACTTACTTCATATATGAGAAATAATGCCAAGAGCAGTAGTGTTGACTTATTCCCATGGAGTGGGGATTGGACTTGGCGCATTTTGCTTGATATTGCCCTCTCAACATGACTTTGTTCTGAGGTCTCATCACATCTGTGCAATACCCCCTAGGTGACAGAACTTTTTTATTTTCACCATAGGGCATTAGGAAAGAGAGGTGTCATCTGTTTGTCTTTAACCAGATTACCCAGTTTGAAATCCAGGGGTACAACTAATTGCAAGTGGTGCCTGCTGGCATAAAGTTTCTTGTCACTAATGGAGTTTATATCTTTAAATAAACACAAGTGTTCCATTAACTTAAATACATTCTGTTTTAACCTTTAAATAAATGATGTTATTCTGTTTCATGATGGAAAATGTGCTGAGACTGGATGCAGACCTTTCAATAGGTTTGGTCTTTAGATTAGATGTATTAGTTTCATCACTAGCTTTGATTTCTTTTATGTCATTGCGACAGGACCAATTTATTTAAATATGGTATTTTTACAGGTACTAGACCAAATGGAAGGTCCTATAATTTTTTCATGGTTCCTATCAAGTGAAGAATAATTTGCTTGAAATGCAGGCCTTTGACTGTGATGTGTTTCCTTCAACTCGTTTATTGTCCTCTTTCTAAACTGTGATTCAGGTACTTGCTTAGTAAATATTGTCTGACATTTTACTGCATTTCCATAGCAGCAAAAAAGCAGAGCAGTAAAATTAAAAAATATAGGCTATGAAGCCTACAGTTTTACATCTCATAGTGTTAAATATTTTTTTTTTTAACAGCAGCTATTTGTTATTCACCCTGTCTGCCCTTTTCTGCACACACATACTCATAGCAGCAGAGATTTTGTAGTAGTTTAGTTCCCCTAGGGCTGTGTCATGAGGTCCATGATAAAATATAAGACCAGAATTATTGCTAGCATAAAGCCGTTTGTGGCAACTGAAAGCTTGGTTCATCATTGATTAGTGATTGGTATCCTGCTGTAGCCATTTCATTAATATGGAAATAAAGGAAATTGCCTGAAAAGGAAAGAGGAAACAACAGCTTTGTATAAGAGGGGCTTTTTCTCAGTATATTTCCTTAGTTTGCTTAGCTTAAGAAATGCAGCAGGATCATAATGAGGAAAGACCAAAGCACGGTATCTTTGTAATATTTTAGTAGATTGCCTGTGCAGTTGTATTATATAATTATAGGGCAGAATAAATTTTAACCATTCTATAAGTATTTGTCATTTCTGTAAAAAGTTCTAGAGATCTGAATTTATATTATGCTATGATGACCAAGACCCTATACCAAGAAATGACTGAAAGTTTTCAGTTTCACTTCCTTTGTTTAATAAATGTACAATGTATAAAAAATCCAAATGGCTACACAGTGGTCACATTATGCAACTTACTGGGCTTTTGTCTAAACTGCAGAATGTACATCTTCACCCTTGGGAAAAAATTGGTCTTCCTTTTCTTTTCCCTTAAAACTCAAGAAATGAAGGACGTTCAAGAAATACCCAACTTCACTTAGCTTTATGTTAACACAAAAAATATTTAATTTATTGTAACCAATGGTAGCATTTAAAAATATATAGAAAGGAAAATGAAAGCACATCAGGAAAAGATCAATACATATTCCAGTATGTTGCAGAAAAATATGTATCTGTGTCAGAAGATTGCTGAAATCATCAAAAGAGGGCACTGAAGAAAGCTGTGGCAATGGAAATAGAGCATGGAAATAAGTATTAATGTGTTTGGAGCAAAAAGGATCTTAACAGTGATGCAGACCTCTTGAGCAATGATAGAAGGGTGAAATTGCTTAAAGATGTATAAATGACAAGTGATCTCTTAGTATTTTTTCTCCATTTTTGGGAAAAATGAAAGAAGTAAATGATAGAGGTGTTTGAAAAGATAATGATGATAAAACCTTTTTTGATCCTGTGATAATCTGAGAGAATGCATAGTACTAAATATTAAAATGATAGACATTTTGAAAAGAGCATTTATCTTTCATTCAGAGATTTTGAAAGAGTTAGGTAGGTGAGGAATTCTCTCAGGATCTGATCTTCATTTTTGCTGTTTTTTGGAACACCAAAGAAGTTCTGGAAGAGAGGATAATAATAGTTGGATAATAATAGTTTAGAAGGAGTCTTAGGGAAATTATTTATATTCAGTGCTTAACAATGTTCTTAATTGGGCACCTTATGAAATTTCAATCAAGAAATAAAGGTATTATGGAAATGATATGGCATTCCTCAGATGTACTAATAATACATTATCTCTACTCCAAATGTAACCACTTCCTCAGAGATTTCTGTTTAAGAATATTGTGTTTTAAGGGCTAAATTCCTAAAGGTTGTATAAGTGCTTTAGGTCCTTTCATGCCAAAAATTTCAACAATGACCAACATAATAATAATATTACAGCATTATGCAATATAATAATTTATAAGATTTACGGGAATGGAAAGGTAGGGAAGTCGCAAATAACAAAGATAAATATTGAAATTCTATTGTTTGTGTCTTCAAAAAGCCTTAAACCTCCAAAGTATTTAGAATTCTATAACTGTTATATCATGATTGTTCAGCTATTTTTTGAATCTTTTTAAAAAACAAGCATAATTTGATGTACTGATTCCTTCACATGTCTACTAAATAAAAGGCTTTCTTTGTAGTGGGTTTTAAAATGTGTTTATCGTGTCCTGGGAGAAGAACTCTAACTTACTATGTCTTGACTTGCTTTCATCCAAGAGGGACTTAGTCTTGTAGTATGAGGCTAATTACAGTGCTTTTGGTCAGTCAAAGAAAGCATCTTAGGGGAAAAGTTTATGTGGGAGTTTTTAGTAACTGCCTTATGTCAAGTTACCATTGTATCTGAAGAAACAGACTTTCTGAGTTTAGTAAATATTTCCTCATATCAAAGTGGATATTTAAGTTCTTAAATAAGAATTTACATGTTAAATTCTTGGAGAAGAACTTCAACATTAAGTTCTTTGAAGATAGCTACGTCTAGTATATTAATGCTGTATCCTAATTTAATCACCGAAATGTCATCTTTTACTTTAGAATACATACAGTAAATAAATATTGCTGATTTCAAAATACTCTTTTATTTCAAATATAGAAGTTTAATTCTTAGTCAGGCAGTGTTAGACTTGACCAAATATGAGCCAATTTGACAATGTTTCTGAAAGCAAGTTAATGTGAAATGTAAAAAGACAAGAAAAAAATATACTGAACAAGTAAACTTAGAAAATACCTGAAGAGTTGTATTTGATGCAACAATTCAGTTTTTACAATGACTGTATTGTTCAGGGCCACAAAGCCCTGTTGGCAGAGCTGACTGCAGCTGTATGAAATCACTTGGAGGTGCAAGTAGCTATGATGAGAAAGGGCTCCCTGAAAAGCTGGTCCCCACCTCTTACCCACACCTTTTCCATATTCTGGTGGTGTGGCTGTCTCCAGGACTGGGATTCTCTGGGGCACTGACTGACGTAAGTGAGTTTGTCCTAGTGCTTGGGAGAAAAGTCCCAGGGTTGTTCTTTCCCCTGGAGTAAGGGCCTCACAGCAGATGATTGGATTCAGTGTTGGTGTGGGGACTGTGCTGATTATTCTGGGTGGTTCTGCAGGCATGGGAGCTGCTGGAAGACATCAGACTTAATCCTACCCTCCTCACATGAGTGTCTCCTCTACTGAACCTAGTAAATTTTCTAAGGGAAGAGCTTTTGGGTTAAATTACATTATGATTATGCTATTATAATTTTTATACTTATAACATTTGCAGGATTTCTTTTATTTAGAAAGGGTAACTATTTTGTATATAGATAAATTGTATGTGTGATTGGGCCAGACTTCCAGAATGTATTCTATATATTTGCTTGTTTATCCAAAGAGTCAGGGATGCTGAACTAATTACACACATACACACAACAATATCAAGAAACATTCATACACATATATGCATATGTTAACATATATATGTGATTTGTATAGATATATGCTATGAACTAACTCCCTGCACATTTGGGTATTTGCATGAACATACTTGACTTGGCTTCATATCTGATGTCAGCTTTCTTAATCGATACACAGCTTTATGGGGAGAAGGCAGGAGTGTTTTGTAAGTGTCTCTTTTGTTTTAACTACAAGCTGTTCCTTAATTAAATCAGTGTTTGGATACTTTGGGACATATTGAAGGGAATGCTTAAAAATAGAAATCAGAGAACTCTGTTCTGCATCCAGCTCTTTCAAAGACTTGATTGATTGACTTCAGTGAAACATTTTAGGATAAATTTTATGTTTTTATTTCACTGGCTTCTTACAAATTTAGGGTGGGGAATGCAAAATGGTAACCTCTAATACTGTGGAGAAAAGGAAATGAACACTGAATGTGATGAAAGCGTAATGCAAAAACTTAATCTAGTTTCATAAACTTTGCAGACAGTAAAACAAAAACAAAATCACAGTCATGATTTAGTATTACCAGTGGACAGACTCAGCATTTTTCACAGATTTATGGTTGAAATCTTGGCTTCATGATATAATACTTTGTTTGTGTAGTGAGAATAAATCCTCACTAAAAACAAACTGGAAGGTCTTTATTCCCAAACAAATACTTGCAATAAGACAGAAACATAGTATGTGAAGAGAAAAAGAAGATAGAAAGGTAATGGTTCCATGTATGTTCCTAAAGCCTTGTAGCATCTCCAGGCTTTCAATATGAAGTGACAGCTTTAATTTAGAGTTGGAGACATTTTTATAGCTCTGCATTCAGTTCTTTTATGTGGGCAGTACAAAGTGCTTATCAGGACAAGCACATGTTTTAAACCACCAGGCACTTTATATACTGGGAATCAGGAGTAGGGTCCTGAATTTAGGATTATAGAAAATATACCATAAATTGGATCATTAGAGAGTAAAAATGGTGATAAGATTAACGGTGTACCTGAGAACATATGGGCCTTGTACATTATCCCTGTGCTATCATTCTTATTTATTTTTTGCTTTTGAGGCATGGATTTGCTTTGACTCTGGAGAAAAATAGAAAGAAGATGGGTATCTTACCTGGTTAAACAGGTGTTCATTGCAGAATAGGCAATACAGCTAACAGTTATCTTACTGTGCATTGTGTGTATTATGTTAAAAACTTAGAAAGCCTAGTAAAAGGCTCTGCAAGTGCAAATTGAACTAAAACATGGAATGCAGCCACACTATCAAAGAGAGAAGGGAATAGCAGGCTACTCTGTGATTTCTGTGGTGTGCCTGTGGTGCAAAACAGCAACTGCTCTTTTAGGTGGTTTTCATATTTTCCAAGACATAAGCTTGAAATAACAAGTGCAAACTGTGTTGCAGCATCTTAGAAATTGTGTTTTTACAGCATTAAAGAGGTTAAGTATTTATTGTCTACCAGTGGTAGGGGAAATAGGGAGGTTGAGTATGAAAGTAAGTAGAAGTCCTTGAAAATCCAAAGCTCCTCCCTTTGGGGAGATATTTTTAAGAGTGGATCTAGAAATCAACTACCATAAGCAAGTAATCCATGAGAAAGTTGAATTACGTTTGAGAAAGTGAATTTAGATTTTGTCCTTGTCCTTTTTGTGTAGTGGAAATCACCCATTTACTGTATAAATATTTTGCATGCTTTGCTTCCATATCCTCATCTGAATGCAGTTTTTCAATTGGAGCAGCAGTTTCCTCACTTTTATAGAAGAATGCATTATAATGAAGGAAATCTGATGAGTCTTCAGTGGAGGATGAAAGTAGTGATGTTAACCTCTCACTGTATTTTGTAAGTAGTTATAAGACAGAGATAAAGTTTGATATTTTATTCATCTCATTGAGTTGCAATAGCCTTGGAAGTAGTAATAGATTGCAATAAACTACTCCCAGGAATTCAAGAACATTCAAGAGCATGAGTGTGATCATACTGAATCAGGATGAATACTTAGGTAATCCATTTTCCTGTCTGTAACAGTGCTCAGTTTTTTAGGGAAAGCATGCAAGAAACATACAGGGATGTGGGGGCCTGTGTGGATTTTGACAGAGACTATCAGTGCTAATATATTGCCCATTTATAATCAAAAATGGTTATTGCTTAATTAATTTTACCAAAAAATTGCAGTAAGAACTATTTTATCCCTTCTTAGCTTACTATGCAGCTGATTCTTGAGAGTAACAGCATTTTGTCCCCCACATTTCTCTTGTAGGAGATAAAAGATGGACAGATGGCAGAGTGCAAAGGGCACAAAAACCAATATAAACTACATCTTTCCTGCCTCCTCTGGTTCACTTTGGTTCTTCAGTGAAAGTAGAGGCATGCCATTAAAATTCACCAATGTTGTTTGTCTCCAAAGTAACCCTAGAGCAGAACAACTAGACATCAACTCTTACTAAGGCCAGGAATAAAAGATCTGTAAGGTTTAAATTTAATGGTCAAGGGGGCCGTGTTGTGGTGTATTTCTAAGCAAATAGTCTGTCACCTTGTTGAGTATTAATTATCAAAGCGTAATTTAAGCAATATATTTGCTGTCCATTTTGTTTGACAAATACAAATCCACCAGCACCTTAAGGTGTATATGGTTTACCCCAAACTCTAGGAATCCATTAGAAATACTTAGTATACCAGATGATGGGGTATACCCCAGGTCATACATAAATGCAGCAGTCATTGTGGTTAAGAGGGACACTTTGGCCCTAAAGAAGTGAGAGACCTGTGGATTTAGTGGGCAGCATGTCCCTAGGGAGGTGTGTGAATATGCAAAGGACAAAATGAGAGGTGTGAGCTCAAGCAGAAGCAGGAATAAACACATTTGCCACCTCTCCAACTCCGAAGTAACAAAGGAGATGAGACAAAGGGGATGTATGGGGGACTTGCCTCCCATGGAGAAATATGGTAGGTTTTCATTTTATCAGCTTCTTCCATATAACTCCCATCTGCTGAATCACTGGGTTAAAGAGGTTTCTTTTCTGACAGTGGATTTTCCTGAGCCCCTGCAAAATAATAATGCATGTTTATAATTTCTTGCCATGGCATCAGATAAGGCAGGCTCACCTTGTCTTTATGCCTATTCCAGCAATGATAAAAAAAGAGATTACAGGACACCTTCCCTGGGGTCTGAAAACTTCCTGTCATAGACTGATTGCTTAGCCCTGCTGAAAACAGGTGTCTCTCTCTCCAGGGAGATGAAGCTGGAATGAATAAGTCTACAGTGACTGAAATCTACTGATGTATAAGTCTGTGACAGCCTAATGTGGTTACTGGTATTCACAAAGACACCTAGCATTACATTTTCTCTCCACAGTCTTCTTTTCTGAACTTGCACAGTAAAATTAAATGAGGCAGAAGGTCTGCAGCAGGATTTTTTCCTGGGTTTAAAGGCTTCCCTTCACATTTTGTACTAATCCATCTATTTTGGGTAGATAAAATGTGAGTAAGGGAGGAAAGCAAGTAACATTTTTATCCATTTGGTCTTTTAAAGATTCTTTTTACTAACTTTTAAGAATGACTTTCACAGCAGCAAGACCTTCAGAAAAATACTATACTAAAGGTGAAACACTAATTTTATAGTCATAGTTTTGGTCATCATAATTTCTCTCTTTTGGTAGTATTTGTGCCCCAATAAGAATTTTGAGTATTCTGGATATTTTTTTTTCTGAATCTTGAAATTAAGTCATAATACTGAAATTTCAAGACCACGACTCTACTTCTCTGGGGAAACGGTAGACAAAAATATGCCATCATATAAAAAGTACAACTTCTTGAAAGTCTTGAAGTAGATAGAATTTAGTAAAGTCAAATTTGGTAGAGATATGCTCTCTAGCCTTGTGCATATTAGGCAGGTGAGAATATATGCACTGCAAAGTACATGCATGTAATTCGTGTCTTTTGCAGAAAAGCAGACAAAGGAAATGTCCTCAGGTATGCTTAATGGCCTGCTCACAGAGGAGACAAATGGTATTCCAGTGTTCCAACTGCTTTTGCTGTCAGTAATATGAATTTCAATAGTTCCATAATAAGTATCTCTAGCTGATATCTTCGATAAGTCTCACTGTGGCTTGTGGTCCCAATAATTGTGGTAGGAAATGTTGAAGATTTCTGCCTGCAAAAATCTTCTCCCAAGTGTAATATTTTTCAGCCATGGAGCCAGAAAGACTATCTTCCTTCTACAGATGCTTGAGATGTTTTATTTTTTGATCCATATTTTATGTTTATCCACTTATCAAATGATTGGCTGGTCTTCCAATTTTTTTTTACTGCAAGTATCGCTAATCAGATTCTCATTCATCTGACATTCATTTTGCTCGAGTTAACATCATGATTTAACAGAGGAAATTGCATAGTGCTGTGAAGTTCCAGATGCATTATAAAGATCTTCCTTTGTCTTGTAGAACTGAGGGTGAATTTTGAGAGTTGTACCATTTAACGCACTTACCATTCAATCGTCGATGTCATCCTGTAGCTCATGTGTACTTAAAGAACCCTATTGACTCCATTGGGCTAACTGTTGAGACTAAGGGTTCCAGGTTCTGAGTTTTACTAGGGCCTTTGCTCTAAACTTGTCTTAGCTTCTTACTTGATAACTGTCTCCTTTTGTTCTCCTTATGAAAACTAACTTGCTCAAGTTTATAAATTCGATGCTGGTTTAGTTGTATCAGATCTGCCACAGCAAAGAAACCAGCATGTTTTGAAGACAGAAACATGCCTTGAAGTTTCTTGTATTTTCTAAAAGTTCCCCCTTTTCCACAGAGACTGTCATAGCACATCTGATGAATTCACTAGAAATCATATACCAAAAAGCTCTGAAAAAGGAAACACTTTTATGATGAGAGGGTGACCGAGCACTGGCACAGAGAGAAGTCCCTACCCTGGGAGATAGAGAGTCATCAAGACATGGCCCTGGGGAAATGACTCTAGGTGGCCTGGGTTGGCAGGGGACTTAGACCAGGTAACCTCCAGAGGTCCCCTCCAACCTTTACCTTTCCCTGAACCATTTTTGCTGTACTAGCACTCAAGTAGGACCTATGCATTAATTTAAGCAATTAATGAATGAAGACCAATTAATTGGTCTCCTGTAAAGCTGTCCAATCTCTTGATGATTCCTGGGGAGGTTCACACAGTTCTGGATGATGGCCAGGAGGCATTTGCATCAACCTATGCAGTCCAAGTATTCTGGAGGAAACATTATTGTGCTACAGCGTAGAAAAGCACAGCACACAGAGGTGTGATACTTTGCAACTAATTAAGGCTGCTGTGTTCTTACCTCAGCTGTGTAGGAACATTACATACATAGCATTAAAACAGTCTGATAAACATTTGAGGAATTTTGCAGATCTTGGGGATCAGTACTTTGAAAACCAAAGGAGAAATCATCTACCATGGGAATCTGTTGTAATGCATGACTTCAGATCAGTCTCTGTCTTCACTTTTGCTTGTGTAATCTTGCTGAGCATCTCTAGGTAATTAGGAATAATAATCTCCAGCCTTTGATCAGCATTGGTGTCTTTTATGACATTCTGGTAGCCCCCCTGCTTTCTTCAACTTGTTTGTTCTGCTCCAAGCCTTTTGAGAGACAGTTGACAAGTACGGGTATGTCTTGGCCATGCCTAGGGATGGACAAAAGAGCTGCTGGAAAAGGTTTGACTGATGGGATAAATAGAGAGACCACCGCTGAGATAAGGGAAAAGCTCCACTAGAATATCACTAGTTAAAATCTTTTTGTAGTGCACACTGAAATACCAGCAGTGGGGCTAGTGGATGGTGGCAGGAATTGGGAAGGAAAATGGGGATAATTACTGCATCTGTGGTTTGCAAGGACAAGGCTAGATAAAATTCTGAAGCACTGCAGTCCCTGCTATGGAGAAAAAGCAGAAGTTGGGAGGATTAAATGGAAGTAAGTCACTGAGAGATGAATCAAGTTCAGAGCAAAAAGTTAAGATTAAATAATTTGAACAATTTTATGAAAGAGATCTAAATATATAACATATGCAGAACTTTTACACTTCTATATGTATACCTTTGAGTTTTGAAATGACCCTGGAAGGTATCATCTTTACTTCTAAATACTTGTTTTAAATTCAGATCATAATTCATCTCTTACGAATGATGAATTACGAGTTTGTAACAAGCCAAAGTGAAGATGATCTTAATGTGATTCCAAAAGAAAGTATGTATTTCCATTGGAAAAGGAACATGTGGGAGTTTGTCTGCACATCTAGAAGAGTGCTGGCCACACATATTCAGGGAGGGTGAATTTGAGGTAAAATGGGTGCTGTTTGAATGATAACATTTTGGAATGGCATTCCAAAAGGGTTAGGGGAATCAAGACAGTTTATGCAGAAATTAAAGTCCTTAAAAGGATTTGAGAGTGGAGTTAATTTTGGTGTCAAAGAATCTAGCTTAAATGACCCAAACGACATGTTTTATTTCCCTGTAGCTCTATAACAATCATTTTCCAAAACGAGTGTTTCTGTTGACAGCTTCCTAGTAAACTGTACATTTATTTATTTATTTATTTATTTATTTATTTATTTATTTATATTATATTTATTTATTTGCTTGGATAGATAGATAGATAGATAGATAGATAGATAGATAGATAGATAGATAGATAGATAGATAGATAGATAGATAGATGGATAGATAGATAGACTTTGAGAACTTTATTCTCCATTCTGTGTGAGGAAGCTACAAAATCACAGAAAATAATGTGCATTTGGAGTTTTATTTCTGCAAGAGAAAGTCCAGATCTTAGACTACCTGTAAAAGAGTGAGATTTAAAGCAAGATATGGCTATGTTGTCACACACCTCCAATTACGGTATTCTTTCATGTTTGAGCATAATCTCAGACTTCCCATTCTTTTTGATCAAAACATATTTACATATCTAAATGAGACAAAAATGCCCATATAGCCCTCTATTGGAAGTTATTCATACAATGAACTTTATTGATGAATTACTTAAGATAACATGAGGTCAAAATATTTGTCATGCTGTACAATTCAGTCCTATCCCAACACTTCTTCCTTGGCCAAATAACTCAGGGGGTGGAAGGATGTTTTTGCTATGCTGTAAATAAAGAAGGATATTTCTGTGTTTTACATGACAACATGAAATTATCCAGTATCAGAGAGTCTTGTCAATGCAATGGCAACATCAATGCAGTCTCATCATATACAATGAGAGAGTCAAAGGATCCATGAGTGTTGCTACTATGCTTGCAATTGGCATTTGAGAGCAAGTGAATGACCTGCAGTTCAGGTACCTATTTAGACATGTCATCAGAGTTCTGAGTTGGTGCTAAACTGCATTGTTTCCCCTTGTGCATCTATCTAATATAGGCAGTCTCTCGTCCTTCTATTTTTGTGTGGCTGTCATTCGAGAGATGCATTGGAGAGAAGTTTTCTGGGGAAAAAACGGGAAAGATTTTCCAGTCAGACATCACATCTGAATTCCTGTCTTCTGTGGAAATATGCTCTGTGCTGTGGCTCAAATTAGGAGTAAAAGCCAGCACATGATTTTTATTACTTGGCTGCCTTGGCTTAATACTTCCTTTTGCTTGGAGAGAGTTGGTGATTGAAGATACACTGCCTTTTTGGAACCACAAACTAAATGTAAGATGCACCATCCTGTGGGAAACCTGATGTTTCTCAAGATCTGACTTGAATTCAGTTTATGAATCAGTTTGTGCCATTTGATATTTTATGCCAAAACTCGTATCAAACAACTTTAGTTTGTTAAATTTGGGCCTCTAACTGTCCAACTTGTCAAGACCCTTGTGAGGTTTGAACATGTATCTTCCTTAGTCATGGAAGGAGAGCTCCATCTAGTTTAATTTCTGTCTTTTTTTGGAGCCTGCATTAAAACACAGGTTTATAGGGCTTTAAATAATCATAAAAGAGACTTATTTAAAGAATATAGGGTTACTCTCTTGCAAGAAGGAGCATGACGTTCATCTGCTAGAGGCAGTAAATACCGTTTTTACCAGTTTACCTTACAGGGATTTCAGTTCTTTCACCTTGCAGTGTGGGTGCCCATCTCTTCACTCACAGTCAGACACTTCATGCTGAGGATCAGTTGGGTACAGATCTTGCAGCATAGGTTCCCAGCTTTTTCTCTCATTTTTTCTCTCTTTTCTTTTTAAAACTGGATTCCATACTCATCAGAATCTAGGAGAGATCTAGGCCTGTCAGCTTCATTGTTTTCAAGTTACCTCCTTATCTGTTACCTTTTTACCTTCCTACTATGCCTTGAGAATTCCAATAAGGAGTAAATCTGTTCAATTCTCACTTCTGTTAGTTAGTCAGTAAGTACTTCACCATGCCTTAAACCTGTGCATTGAGAAGCCTGTAAAGGTACAGAGATTTACTGGATGTGTTCAAATGTGGAAATAAATTTAAAAAACCCATTACAATACAAGAATTTAGTATTTGAAGATGTGAAGGGATTAAATGGTGTGGCAAATGAAAACTTTCTTTTGGACTAAATCCATCACATATGCAGCTTGATGTAATTATAAAGAAGTCAATTGTATTTTGCTTTTCTATTCTCTCTAGTAACTTCTGACATGAACTTTTCATTCATAGTAAGATAGAAATCTTTAAAGATTTTTAACCTTACGCTGTCTTTTGCTGTTTGTGGGCTGGCATTTAAATGAAGCAACCAAGGGAGTCCTAAATGCCATTGTAAGCATGTTCATTCCAGCTGTTTGCAGGATTTTATAGGTCAAGCAGCCAAGGGGCTTGACTTTAGTGTTTTGGGATCAGTTACAGCTTCATTGGAGGGTTGAAATTCAATCTTAAATCACTGTGTTGTAACGAGTTGGTGCTATGGGGTTTTATTACAATAGCTGGCTTCTTCCCTATTATGGCTACCCACAGACTGTAACTGCATTTTTATGGGGTCTGTTTGGTACAGATGTAGCCATCAGCCTCGGGTATATCACCCTGGCACCCATGGTGTGTTGGGAACCAGAACTATTTGATGCCACCTTTTATATCACTGCAGTCAGGTGACCCTGCAGAATAAATATCAACAAAATCTTCTCATGCCGATGAGATTCTTAAATAATTTGCTATTGCCTTTCTGAGCCAGATCCTGCAGCTTTCATGCAGTCATGGCTTCTTTTGATTTTGTATGAGCTTTGTCAGAGACAAAACTGGAGGGTTGGGCTCAGTTTGGTGAAATACATAATAACATCATATCAAATCCATCACTCAGAATCTTCCTGCACATCACCATTGTTGTTGCAAGACTTCTGTAGTACACATAATTTGAAAAAACAGTTTTCTATTAAGAATTACCTTTTTTTGTGTCTGTCTGATAATGTTAAATATATATATATAGTTAAATATATATAAATAGTTTATATATATAAATATATATATATATATTTGTTAAAATGTGGAGAAAATAATCTTTTCAGCACCCTCTAATTACATTTATAGATTTTAAGGATCTGGCATTTACCAACTCCTTTTTATGCTAGGGTCCAAATTACCTGCTGAGATCAAGTTCTTTGCGATTCATTTAGTGGGGTCTTTTCATTCTGAGTTGTTACAGCAGCGTCTCTCAAAAATCACTGAATATATACTAGTTGCTCTTTACCTGTCTTCTTTCTTAAATATTTATAAAAGGACAACTGGTAAAGTATTGAGGAGTGAAACTTTTCCTCCCCAGATTTTTTTTTTGTTAAAATATCATGTCTTCAGCAATATTATGTGCTGTCACTACCATCACCCTCTACTGAACTCGTTCACCAAAGTCGTTACCAGAATGGTGGGAAAACCTTTACTTCTGAGTATTTTCCATATGAGTTGAACAGCTGAATAAGAACAGTGTTCTTATTGAACTGCTGAAAAGCAGCACAGGCTGTCTTAAAAGACAACATATTTCACATTGATCCTGCCTTTCTTTTCTTTGTTTTTATGCTTTGGCCTTCAGTAAACTTGGCTATTGCTCTTTTATCGAGCTCCTTCAGCACATATATTTCTGTTGCTTTATATTTTATTTAAAATTACTCAAGTGACAGCCAATTACCAATCTGTCTGACCAAGACTGCAGAGGCACTTTTGATCATCAGGTCTTTTTTCTTCTCTGACAATTGCTTGTCAGAAAGCAAAGTTTCTTTCTTGCTCAATTAAACTGAACTTACTGTAAATATTTGTGATTCACTCAGAATCTTTCCTGACATTCAATAGCCTCCATGACACATAGTCTTAAAAATGTATTTAGTGAGCTGTTATAAGGGATTACTATCTTGAAATCACCCAAAAGCTAGTATTTCACCTGGACAAGTGAATGCAGATCATTAAAAATCTAATGAGAGTTTCTTCTGTGTTCTGATGATTCCTTCACCAAAGCTATGAAGTAGCAATCTAAGTCAAAGTTAAACATTTAATTGTGACACTGACTACACTCATATTTGGTAATGAAACCTCTATTGAAAGATGGCAAGTTAGAGATAAGGAGACTGTAATATTTAGCTGAAAAACAGTGACTTGCCAAATAGCATTTTTCAGCTAAGAGTAATCATTTGACACCTCCCTTCCTCTTCAGGTTTAAATGATCTCCCTGCATTAAAAACCCTGGCATTTCTCTGGTGTTAAATCTTATCTTTCTTTTTACTAAAGTCAAGCCTGCCAATAACATTCTGAAATCACTGCAGGAGTATAAAATTTGTATAAAAAGTATTTTATCCATTGCCATTGGTCTTTGATGCAACTTATTTATTTACTTAATTATTTATTTTAACCTTCTTCTTTCATCACCTGTTAATTTCCTATCAGAAATGCTGGGATTTAGCATGTGGTAAGTCAATCTTTTACTCTCCAATTCTGAGGTTTTATCCAGAGTAGCTTGGTGGCTTTTTGATGTCTTTTCCCCTTAAATTAGAAAGTGTGTATTTTCCAAATGTGAACATTGAAGTTTTGCACCAAGGTCTTACAAAAATGTTTTCTCAGTGGAACATCTGTCAAGGAAAAAGAAATACACACCTAAGAGCTCTAGAAGGTGAAGACAGACTTTAAGTCAAATGTGGCTAGTGCTAAGAGTGACCTTGATCCAAGGTCTTGTCTGTTCCAGCCAAGTATGCAGGCTGCAGGGTGGAGTAGGAGGCTCCCACTGCTCCTCCTCTGCCTCAACATTGCCCTCTCCCTTGTGTTGGTGTGTAGCTTTTTGGGAATACCCAGCAATGTGGGCACAGAAGAAGAAAGGGGGTGGAGGAGAGGAGAGGAGAGGAGAGGAGAGGAGAGGAGAGGAGAGGAGAGGAGAGGAGAGGAGAGGAGAGGAGAGGAGAGGAGAGGAGAGGAGAGGAGAGGAGAGGAGAGGAGAGGAGAGGAGAGGAGAGGAGAGGAGAGGAGAGGAGAGGAAGAGAGGAGAGGAGAGAGGAGAGGAGAGGAGGTGATTGCACTGCTGAGCTTAGCAAAGATATCCTGGGGCTTCAGAAAAGAGGGCACTTAAAGCTCCAGGTGGACTTTCTTTGGAGGAGGCTGGAGAGCTGCTTCAGTTTTTAACAGCTGCATCTGCCAAACTGGACTGAACTGCAATTTAGCACAGCGCTTTGGAACTAGTGGTAATGGTAAAAAGACCAACAAGCCTCAGATATTCATCATGCCAGGAAATTCTTCCTGAAACCACAGGTTAAATTTATGATCATAAGGTGAGGATGGGAAATTTGAAGAAAACATCTTTATCCTTAGGAGCAACAGTTAGTATGGATGATGCTCTGTGCCCTGGAACTTCTCCTGTGATAAATATTTGCAGTATCAGCCAACACTGAATCTTACATGCATAATTCAAATGTTACAGGTAATTCCTGACCTGGATTTAGAAAATGAATACTATGAACAGTAATTTTTTGATTCACTCTTTTTTGTATGCTATTTTAATTTTTGAAAGTTGAGTCCATTTGTAACAGTAACGGTGTCCATTTATGAAGTCATAATTTTTCTCCTTTTTTTTCCCTAGCTTGTAAAATTGTTTTCATTTCAAAAAGGATTTCAAAGCTATATAGTTTTACAGCTCTACAGTTATTAAATATTTCTTTGATTTTTGTTTGATTTCTCAAATCTAAGTTTGTTAGATATGCTATTGATATTTTCTGGATGTTAGAATTTCTCGGGATTGTTTTACATGACAGATTGAAGCAACTTTTTAATATCAAATGCAGTGTAGATTATACTTCCCAGTTTTTCAAATTTAGTAATTTATAGGGTATCAAATTTGCAGCTGCATCATTAACCTTTTATTTTTACATTTAGCAGTTTTATAGTCTTCTGTTTATATCATGGCACTTTTGGGTCTTTTCTTCTATGAAGTGATGTGTTCCATATGAAAACTCTTCATCTTGATACTGTGACTTCTTCTGTTATGGATTTGATTCTATTCATTAATCTCAAACTAACATGTCATTTATAAAACCTTTCCATTAAAATACAAAACTGACTGTTTTCCTTGATGTTTCTGACAGAAGAGAAAATTGAGTTTTAACACATACTTGAAAAGTTGACTTTGTAATTCTGCTGTGGTGTTTCATCACTCAGACAGCTTCTGATATACATTTTGAAGTATAATAGGACCTGAGAATTTAGAGGAGGGGATTGATCCACAGAGCACCCTGTTGAAGCTTTCTCTCAAAAATGTTTTTTGATTTCTCTATTGATAAGGAACATCTTGGCGATTTCTTTCTGCAGATCCTATGCAGCATTGCCTTTTATTTTGCTACTCCTTTGCCTTAAGCTTCCTGTGAAACATTAATGATATTTTTTTCTAAATGTTCAGGAGGTTCCAATTGTGCTACACATCTGGTTGACCCCTCTAGGTGAAGAAGCTCAGAGTTCAAACCTATTAGTTCACCTGAAGTTTTGATGTTCTTAATACAAAAGGGCTTGAGCATGGCTGGAACAGAAAGTTCACCCTGAGTGACTTTATTGCAGCCCCATCTTGCAGCTTAGTACCTTCTCCCTGTGCTCTGCAGGAAGTGGGAAATGGGAAATGTTTGGAAGACTTAGTGAAACAAAGTGGTAAAAATCCAAGATTTCATTAAGTGAAGTGTTACAGTCCCACCAGAGCATTTTACTGCGAGTCCTGGTCTCCCGACTCATGCACTTTGCATTACAAGATTGTCAGTGATGATGACTAAATAACAAAGTGCTCCCTTGCCAGCAGTAATAAGAAATATCATGTATCTCTTTCCAAGTGTTGTTATGATAAGAAAATCTTGTATTTCCCATCAGGTTTGATAGTTTTTTTTATTAGTTCTCATGAAAATATTTCACTCAACTGGACATAGGTTTCATTACAAACATACACCTACTATCTAAGTTCCTGAAACAAATCCTCGTCAAAAGAATAGAAATTTGTGAGAAAGGTCTGGGTTTTCATTCCACTTCTATGTTACTAATTTTAAAAAGTATCAAACAACAATTTATTATGGACAGTCCCAAACTTTGTTGTCTTAATTGTCACAAGTAATGGAGGTGCAGTTCCTCCCAACTTGGTAGGGACCTGGCATGACAGTAAAGCCCCAGAGGACCTCAGATTGAGTTTATCCCAACTGCAGCCTCGAGCTCCTCTGCCCTGCTAAATTGCTTATCTGTCTTCTAGAAATGGGAGAAGTTGAGCCAACCAATTTTGGGAGTCTACCCCTTCCCTCTAGGTTTCAGTTTGTTAGGCTGTTTTCAGAAGAATCTGAAAATGGTGATGAAATTAGAAATTCATGTGAGAAAATTTCTTGTGATAATTTTTTTATTTGTTGAGAAAAACAGACTCCCTGTAATAAAAGTGTTTCTGGTGTAACATTTTGAAGTACTCACATGCACATAATTCCAAGTGAAACCATCTTTCACAGAACCTAGGCTATTTTGGTAGCCATTGATGGACACAGAAATTTTGGGTTTGGGCAAACATCGGCAGTATGGGCTCTTCATATCTGTGCAAAGCCAGCCTATAAATGTGCACAGGTGCCTGTTTCCTTCTCTTTATTCTGATGACTTCTGTCAAATCAATTACCTGAATCACAGCTTGTGTTAAAGATTGCTTTTTCATTTGCACAAAGCTAAAAACTTTATGGCCTTCATTGCTTCTTTGACTCTCTGATAGGTGAATACTAGACATAAGAAGAGCAGCACTCAGATGTTTCCTCTATTCAGTCCATATTGCTCATGGTATAAAGAAAACAGATCTTAATCTGCTTCCTCTGCCATGATCATGAATTTTTAGGTTTTTAACTTCTGCCTGTGTTGCCTGTAAGGTGTTATAATTTAGAAGAGAGTAGCAATTTAAGGAGGAACGTCATGCCTCCTACCTCTTTTCTTTTCTTTAGATTCCCCTCACCCCCTGCACCACCCCTGCTAATGTATTCTGTGGGCTTTAGGGATGAGACAAATTACTCTGTGTTGATGACAAGAGCAAAATAAATGAGACTTAGCTGTGCAGGAAGGTCTCTCTGCATAGCCTGATGGTGAAAGCACTTCTTAGTGGGGAAGGCATGGTACTGTATGCTTGACATCCTGCTTCCAGGGCTCCTTCAGTGGTTCCATGCTGTCACTGTCTATAAAATGAAGAGCGAGCCCTGCAGGCAAGTAACACGAGCAACTCTCCCAGTTTTGTACAAGTGCCATAAGCAATATACTGTACCCTCATGTTTCTGCTTGTGCTCTCTTTTTGACTCATGAAATACAAATTTTTATTTTTTTGCCTGTGACACAGCTTCAAAGAGAAGCTCTTTCCCTTGGTATCTTAACGGATAGGAAGCAGGAGGAGAGGAATTAATAACTCAGTAGGCAGAAGGAGAGGAAATTGAACTTTATTTCTCTGTTTTTGTGGTGGGTGCCTTAACCACAGTAATCCATGGAAAAACTAATATTTTTTTTTTTATGTGTAACTCTGTCTATGGCAAATATACACATGTGCACCCTCATCCTTGGTAATATACTTGTGGCCACTGAGCTATTTTTTGGGAGCTCAGACCTGCCTGGTGGATGTACTTAGAACTTGCTTGGCAGATATCAGGGAGATGCATGTGAAGGCAAACTTCTTATCTGATCCAGTTTAGGCATGAGCTGAACACTGAGCCTTTTAGCATGAGTCTGGTGGCAAAGTGCAGTGCTTGTGTTCATTTATGTTCCAGTATTACATTTTACAGGCATTTAAGGTGATGATTTGAAAATTTATCACGAGGGTTGGTTTAAGAAGGGACAGATATTAAACAGCTTCATTTATATCTGTGCTGCAGGCTTTTTTCTTTCAGATAGCTCTAGGTGTCTCAAATGACTAATGGCATCCATGACTCACCAGTGTGAATTTCCTCAATACCCACTCTGGGCAAGCTCTCTGCTCCTGACACTAGCACTTTCTTGTGCCTGGGGAAGTAGCCAGGCAGTGACATTGTGGATGCTATTGAGCCATTAGAGTTTTCTGCCACATAAACCAGGGTTGTTGTGACCAGTGGTCTTCCCAAAGAGTGGAAAACCCATGGCCAAGGGCTGTTTTGAGTAGGTAAGTATATAGTTTGCACACAGCTGCCCTGTTTCAGAGCCAAGGACGCTTTAATGGAGACAATGCTAAGCCAGCTGTCTTCAGTGCTGGGCGTGTGATAGGACACAATTTATTGGTACAGGTGAAGACCAAAGCTGCAGGAGAGTTTCATTGAGTGTCAGGGCAGAGGTGGCACTAAACAAATCCCAGTCTTATTTGACAGCTTCATCCTCTGCTTGCTTGCTAAGGTCAGGGTTCAAGGAAGAAGATACATTCTCTCTGAAAACTGGTGCTCTGTGAATTTTTTAGCTGTTTTGCTGACCCAGAAGATTTCCACTTATAATGGGAATGCAAAAGTCTCTGGATCTGGTTATGGATGTCTTAAATGTGTTCTATGTGATACAGGAGTCTCAGTATGTTGTTGCTGGACCATAAACTGTAAATTCTGCCTGTGCCAAAGACCTTTCAAAACTCTTTGCCATCTTGCACATGGAATTTGGGGCATCCTTGTATTGTACTGTGTGATTTTTCATTTATATATGCTGGGCCAGATGTTTAGCTGATAAAAGTCAGTGTAACTTCACTGATTGCAAAAGAGCTGCACCAAGCTGGTGATTCAAATTTTGTTCATTTCATTGTTTATATTTATCATATTTATTAACCTCAGCATAGAGAATATGGTTTTAGTGTCTGCTGTAAGGAAGGGGTTTTGTACAGAAAAAAAGGATTCTGCTCTCAGTGGCACCTAGCCTCATGTTGCAGGTGAAGATTCAATCTAGCCATAATGTATAAAATGAAATGGTTTATGTGAAATACCCACATATGATGATACTTTGGTTGGTATTCATAGAGCCATGCTTGCTCCATCTGTCTCAGTTATAAATATTGTAAGCACATATTTCAGTAAATTTTAGAGTTTGTAACAATGTAGTAAAATCAAGTAGATGTTAATAAATTCTATCAAGCACAGAAACTCAGTTGTTTCTCAGTAGGTTTCTATTTAGCTGCTCAAGAATATCTTGCTACAGTTGCAGAAATATTGAACTAAGTTTAAACTCCAACAAATATGCTGCTAAAAATGTTGATTTTTCTGTGTTTAGAACAGTGGATTGGATTGTCAAAAATGAGTAGCAAATGTGTTTACAGAAGAATTTTGTATCTGGCTTTTCATTTTTCTTTTTGCCTAATGTTCATAAGTGCAGAATTACCTAAGAACCATGTGCTGATGCAAAGATGAAGGCTGACATTTCTTAGCTTCCTCCTTTTCCACACCCAACTAAATCCAGACCCAAAATGCCATGAGGACAGTGGGAAGAGAGCTATTAGGCTGCCACCATTTCTTTCTGATTTGTAGTTGCCCAAAAGTAATGTAGCAGCTTTTGAGGAGCACAGATGGCTCACTTGGCTGTTGGTTTTGAGGCAGTTTGCTCTGACGTCTTCCAACATTTCCTACTGCCTTTCAGCCCCTGAGCCTCAGCAGTGAGGAGCTCCCAGCAGTCTTCCTTAATTCCCACATTAAGGAACTCCTGGGATCACAGGGACCATGACTGGAACTTGTCTGGGCCTGCTCTGCCCTTTTGGGTTTTTAGGAACAGATTGAGGACCTTGCAGTTGAGAGTAGTTTTTGGAAAACAAAGACATGAGGAAGGGAGGGAGCATGATGGTATTTCAGAAGCAATAGCAAGGTTTGCATAGCTTTGCTCGCTCGCTGGTGAAGTGTGGTGCAAATAAGAAAATAGCAAGTGTTCTGTTCAACCCGTAATTAAAAAGTGGATGTTCTGTTTATGTGTTTTCTTACAGCTGGCAGCATTAGAGAGGCAAATCTTTGACTTCCTGGGTTTCCAGTGGGCTCCTATCCTTGGCAATTTCCTGCAAATAATAGTTGTCATTTTGGGTTTGTTTGGAACCATCCAGTTTAGGCCTCGATATATAGTTGTGGTAAGTCTCATTTATTTATTTATTTTATTTTGTCCTTTTTTTTTTGTCATAAAACCTGTCATATTACAAAACAAAACACCAGGTGGTATTTCTGTAGAAACTGTAGAGGCCTCCATGTCTTTTTGCAAATTTAGGACTACTAAGTGAATTTTTTGAGATTTTGGGCATTATCAAAAACAGATAACCTGGAGAAAGTGCTGCCAAAACTATGACTATGGTACAAGTCAATTAGACTATATGTAAATAAATAAAGTACAAATTGTTCTTTTTGTAACAGACAAGCAGAATTGATGGTGATTAAAAAAATATTTGCAATGGCCAAGTTATATTTAACTGCATCTTTCTCTTAAGCAGAGAGAAGCGAGGGTTGTAGAAATTTCTTTGGTCCTGTGACCCACTGGTTCCAAAGATGTCTCCTTCTCACTTACATGTAATTTTGTCAAGACCTGTATTTATGGCTTCAACCCTAAATTATTGTAAATTCTCTCTGATGCTTTTAACTTGGAGCTTCTCAATTGTTTTTTTCCCATGTTCTCAATATAGCCAGGAAGCTAAATTTCAAAGCTATGAAGTAAACTGCCAACACAATAAATCTCTGTTCCTCCCCCATGTTCATTTTTGAATGTAAGAATATTATGTCTTTACCTGGTAATGGCTGGATTTGGAACATTTTGGTTGTGTTGTCAGTAATGGATTTTAAGAAGCTAAAGTTATCTTTCTTTTTCCTCACAAAGGAATGAAATAAAAGTCTGCTGGGGAAAAGTCATTAAAAATACTTAAAAAGCTTCATCTTTTCCAGTCAAGCCTGAAATTCTGTTATTCTTTGTCATGTCTTAACAGAAAAAATGAACAAAAAATGCATCTAAGATTATACTCCTGTTAGCTAAGCTTACAAGCAGACTATAATGAATTGAAAATGGATTGATACAAAAAATAGAGTTTTTGATTTGTGGTTGAAGAACTGGGCATTCATGTATTGCTGACTCACCTTTCTGCTTCATGCTCTCCATTTTGCACATAAGAAGCAGTGTAAACATCTGTAAAATTATGTAGGAAATTCATGTCTGAAGTGCAACACTACAAAATTTCTTGCCCCTCAGGTTCAGCACTGTTGTTCAATGATGCCATCTCTGTTTGAAGTTTTAAATGAAATGCAACAGATGTTGACTGTTTCTATATATTTTCCAATGTAATTGAACATTTTAGGCTATACAAAAGTTCTTTTGAGGTAGAGGTAAAAGCTCATAATTAAAGAAAGAAACACTTCCCCAGCAAAGTACTTTATGCTGATTTAACTGAACTCATATTCTGATTTGGTTGTAAGCATATATTTAGGATGTCTAGCTACAGCAGGTGCCAATACTCATTACTGGGGAAGATAAAGGCTTTAGAGCCCAGCTGGTCATAGCATGATGCTAATAATACCATAGGTCACAGGTTTGATCCCTGTATGGTCCATTCACTTAAGAGTTGGAATTGATGACTCTTGTGGGTCCCTTCCAGCTCAGAATATTCTGTGATTACCCACTTCATCCCATCACCAGCTGTCTGAGTGATCTGTAATTATATCCTTACTAACGTGGGGTTTACAGTGAAGTAGGAATAGTTTGAGCCAAATCCTGAAGTCTGAAGGGTGTCTGTAACACAAGGTGTCTGTAACTGACCTCAACAACTCAACACCAGCAGAATGGGGTGGCTGTCATATCTTCCTGTTCCCTATCTGAACCCTTCCCCAGATCCTCTCCCCTACTTGTGGCAGGAGTTAACTGGACCTGTCAGTAAGTCAGTTCCATTTCTAAGCTGTTAGAAAACCATCTAGAAAAAAAAGTGGAAAATTTTTTGCTAAACTGGTGACCTGAATACAGTCTCTGAGGTTCTAGTGGTTACCAAGGTTGGCATAAGGCAGGTATTGGGACTGCATGTTTATGAACAGCAGTGTGGAGGAGGAAGAGAAAGGAGGAATTGCAAGACTTCTCTTGTTGCTTGCTCCAAACTTGTCAGTTCAGCCTCATGCCTAGCCTTGCTGTCAGGTTGAATACCTCAAACCAGCATAAGCAATATTCCCTTTGCTCAGCTGCTGCCTTCAGTCCCTGTGCTGTTCCTCTGTTTGTACCAGCACCAGGACCAGTTCAACCACTTGGTAACCAGAGCAGATCCAGGTTAAAAGCAACTCTTTTCTTTACTGGTGTTAATTTAAATGTAGTTCAGCTCTTTGATGTGTTTTTCTTGTTCTAGCAGATGGGAGAGGGGAAATGGAAGGAGAAAAGTGCATGGAGTCTTTCTACAGCAGCGCAGGGTTACACCAGACGGAAGATGTTTTTGAGCACAGCCTGGTGATCTTCCAGTGTGTATCAACACATGCTCCCCAGAAGCTGTGCTTCCTAGAGCTGTGCCAGCCACAGTTCAACTTTGTCCACTGTCCCCAGAAGCCCCAGAAGGAGTCAGTGATACTGACAGTAAAGACCCCTACCAGTGCCACTTGCATACTGGCTGTATTCACTAAGGCAAAAGTGACAGTCCACCTGTAAACTTTTACTGCTGACTTCAAATTTAAAATCTATTTAATGCAAATCTTCAGTAGTCTCCTGAATTTCAGTATTAAACACAATGCAGTGAGATTCTTACCAAGGCTCTTAATGAGGTTTCACATTTATGGAGAAGCTTCATGGCCTTCCATGTTCATAGGTCCACTTTCAGCCATATCTAAGCCCCTGGATTTGTTAGTGGTTGGTATCCCAAGAATTTGGTACTGTGTCTGTGGCTGAAGAAATATTTTAAGTCATGATTTTATGTACTCTGGTTAATGGAAGTTTCTGATTCAGATTAAGTTTAATCCAGTTTAACTGGAAAAGTGACTAACTGCTTCACAAAAATTATGCTTAGTATCCATTGTCTTTTCCAGAAGATTTCCCTGGAAATCAGCTTAACTAATGCAGATGATCCCATCACAGTATTAAAAAACTGAAGTAAAGAGAGAATCATGTCAGATACAGTGGTTTACTTCTGTAAACTGTCTCCACAAAATTACTCTGGCACATGTGCACACAAATTGTCCTCATGATAATCTGTCATACTCTGGTGGTGATCCTGACTTCAGCTGACCAGCTCTAGAGCCATTGTTTAACCTCAAGAGAATGTTTTTAGTCAGTCTTCTGTGCAATGGAGTCCATGCCTGAAGGTTTCCCTGACAAGTGAAGTTACGCCAACACTTTCACTTCGTCATCTGAGTCTGCGTATGTCATGTTCAGTCTCCTCAAATTTTAAAATATGTAAGGCATGGGAAAGTGAGTGAATAAATGTAATACATGTAGGGCCATAACTTGAAGCACATATATACTGCAATCAAATATGAAACTGCTTCCGCAGGCACAATTGAGCAGATTTTTGTTACAGGTACATAGAGCCAAGGAGTTCAGTGAGGGCTGCAGTAGAAACTGATGGAACAACAGCAGTTGCATGCTTCTGACTCTTCCAGTGCCATTGAACCCAGACTGGCCAGTTTATCATTAGGATTTAGTGACCACATAAGCTGCACCATAAGCATAGCCATTGTAGATTAAAAGTCTGAATAAAGAAATTAGTTTGAGTGATAAAAAATTTGTCTTTCTACCAAAAAAAATGCCCCACTGTCTAAGAGCTGCCATGCAGTGGCTGATGCACAAGGCATCTCTGTTGAATAGAATTCTCATTCCAAGCAGTTAAAGATAGTGGTTCATGTTCACTGCAGTCCCTCAGATACAGGACTATATGGATGGTGATTCTGAAATAAATCTGGAAATTCATTTGCTTATACTTAAAATTCCAAGTTCTCAGAGCTTAGGAAATGGATAGAGAGAGGGAGTGACAACAACATTGACTCCAAGTGTTCTAATTAGTTTAAATCCAATAATTATTTCTAATAGATTTTGTATTAATTAGTAATTTAGATAAAAGTTGTGAACAATTTGTCCTGTCACTAAGTGGATGTGCTATTTTCAGTATTTGAATATTTTGTGACTGAATTAAATCTGTGCAAAGTTCCCAGGGGGCATAAAAGTGCAGAGCTGATTCCTAATTTTCCCGTATTAGTTCATTTGAAATTTACCCAAACATTTGCAAAGAAGAAAGAAACAGCTGAATTTCAGTTCTAACTACACTCTTGCACTCCAGAGCTCTGCTGTGATCCGTTTCCTTGTTCATGCTTTTTCTTCCTTAATAGATCTTGCTAGCACCAGCAAGATTTTCAGGCTGTTAAAATTGATTAATGATGATGACAGGATAAAGTTGGGGATTTACTCCCTCTGTTACTTCTGATATGGGACTTCAAAAGGCTTCTGAATGATGAGTCATGTAGCTAAACTTGCAAAAGCCAGGCTCAAAGCTGAAAAAAATGTGCTAATAAATAGTGAGGTATGAGAACAATACACTTAAATAGGGAGAATCTATGGTGGAAATCTCTGCTTTACTTGTCTTAATGTCTTCCATTAAATAATATAATATATAGGCAATGGATATAGTTGAAAACTTAGGAAAGAGTTTCTTAAAAAAAGCCCCAAACAGAAAAAAAAAACGAGAATAGCAGAAGAAAGGCTGTATAGGATACTTTATTCAGTATTCAAGTAAATAGTTATACAGTTACAAGTTATACAGACAGTGAAAACACGTGAAATATTTAGGCTTCCAAAATTACTCATTCAATATCCTTCCTGGTAAGTCCTGTGTTGTTACTGCTCCATCGTGCTGATTTATGTCACTTCCCTTGCCATCTTTCATAACTATGGTTAATAAGGCTCTTCAGTACTGATGCCAGGTATTACAGGAGGATGATTTGGTGACTCAGTAGTTGCTCCTTTCCCTTGAAGTATCCCCGAGCCAACATACAACCCCTCTAATGCCATGAATGGCACTGTCAGAGTAGTTGCCGCACTTCGGATTTAAAAATACTTGAGATCGTTTGTTCATTAAAGTTAAACTTATCCCACAATCCTTATAACATTCAAACTTAGAAAATTCCCTTTTTTTTTTTACCTTGACCAGTTGTTCATGTGACGTGGTGTCTATCCAATGCAAATGTTTTAACTCTAGAAATGTTTGTATTTCACTGATATATGAAATGTATTGGTTTCAATATGACTGTAGAGTCAAGAGGTGTAGAAATCTCACTGTTGTAGAGAGGCTGACATTATGAAAGGGGATATTTGTTAGATGTTTAACCTGTTAGATATAGTGAGTATGTCCTCCACATTATTAGTAAGACTTCAAATACTTCCTCACACCACATACTATATGATCCTTAGTGAAAAAGACCAAAAGCAAGAGAAGATGTAGTGCATCATGGGGAAAAATAACCAAAGATTATGACCCGGTCCTAGGTCCTTCCTCTAGAAGGGATCTCTTACAAAAATGTCCAGGTGATTTTTAAGTGGTGCATCATTTGGAATATAAAATAAAAATACCAACTCTTCTTATTGATTCAACTTCTGTTGAAAATGCCTTTTTCATGCCAGATATGGAGAGGATTGTGACGCTGAGTATGAGGCCAGCTGAGCTGGGGTGGTCAGAATGTGGGTAGCCAAAGAACTAGGCAGGAATTTCTGGGTATGGGGAAATAAGAGTGAACAGACCGAGCAGGATGGACAGGAAAATGTTCAGGACACGCACTAGGAGAGGTTAAATAGTGGGTCAGATCATGAAATAAGTTAGGTGCCTTGGGAGGGAAGTGAAACCTCACTGTCAGTGTGGACCTGATGTCTCAGACTTTAACTATTCCTAAACTGATAGAAAATTGCCAGCATGAATGATCCTTTGCACCGAGGATGGCAATTTGGGCTGTTGCTCTGCTGACAAAAATAAGAAATTTGCATCATGGGTCTAAAAGTTACAGCTTTCTTAATGACTCAAGCAGGTGTTAGTGTGATGCCATATAATGGAGTATTGCTTGATGCGGTTTTTTTGAACCCAAAATTTATATACATATAAATTCACACTATGCATATAATGTCAGAAAGTATTACAAATTTTCAGAAACACTCAAAATTTCAGAAAAGTTGCTACTAAAGCCCTTCTGTGCAGTCTTGCTATGATTCTTCTTTATATTTGCAGATTTGAACTAGATAGATGCCTACTAATTCTTATATTGTTGCCTCAGTTTCAGTAGAAAGGACAGACATTCGGGGCTTTTCTGTTGAACATAGATGTAGAATAGAAACCGGATTTTCAGAAAACAGAAGACAATGGGAAGAGCATGCTACTAAGAAAAAAAGGATTGCTTTTGCTTGGTAGCCGGGTTTTATCTCTTTTGACACAAGTGAGTGCCTTTAACAAAACCTGCCACGTGCTTTGTATTTCTCTTGCATTCTGGATTCTTGTCTTGAGACCTTGTGGTCTGATTTGCACAAGTGCTGCACGTTCGGCCCAGGGAGCTGAACACTGAGTTTATAAACTGAGTGTGTAACCTCAAGCATTCTGAAAAATGAACTCTTAAGGACCTCAAGTTGGATGCTCATAATGTATGAATACTTCTGAATGTAATCTCTGCATGTATCACAACATCATTTGCATTCTAAGAGCTGTATCATTCCCTTATAACATAAAATAAATTAGTTAATGTTTGTGCAGCTCTCACACATTACAGCGATGAGCATCTTAGTAAACCTCATGAGAAAATTAATATTCTGTCCTCAGAGCAGGGTCTGAGCCACAAGGAGAAAAGAAGCATTGAGCTAGCTGTTCATAAAATGTGTTAGAGGATGTAAGATCTTTTAAAATAAAAATATATCTATGATGATTTTATTAATGTTTTGGTTGTATTACACAGCCACAAAATAGAAAAGTTAAGTTGGCATGCACAGCCCAAATTCTGACATTTCATAATTTTGCTTTCTTGCCTTTGCTGTCTTATAACCTTTCCTTATGTACCTACAAAACTGTGCAAGGAAAGAATTTGCTTCTTGAATATCTAAGAAGACAATAACTTTCCTACTTAAAAAAATTATATAGTACTAATTACTGAATATAATGTAATTATTATGTTTACAAAGCAGAGAGAGCTCAAATTTAGATTTCTGCAGCTCAGTGGGAGTGTAGGAAGAGCCTCTCCATACACAGCAGCTGGGTTTAAAGGTGCACACCTGCTTTCCAGCTGCACTTCTCTTTCAGTAATTCTCATGGTGGATCAGGAAACAAACTGGTCCTGACTGTGTAAAACAGCGTAGCCTGGCCTGGGAAAGTAGGCTCAAACAGTTTTTGCCTGCACAGTACAGCATTGGTGCCAATGGGACAGAATGAGGCCATTAACAGATTTGGCTTGTCCGGCAGATCAAAAATAATTCCTTTTATTGTGGTGACAGATTTAGTTCACAGCAAAATAAAAAATTCTTTCTTAAAAAGGAGAATACTCCCAAATAGTCTTGATTCTGTTTTTTATGTGCAACTGGGATTGTATGAGTTGTTCATTAATTTTAAACTATCTGTATGTAATGTTCTGAATACAAATGTTAGAAAATTAGTAGTCGAGGATGGCTTCAAGTTACTACAAAGTCAACAGATGTAGTAAAATGTGATATACTCTAGGTTAGTCATATGAACAGTACAGACCTCATATTGCTCACAGACCAATTATTTGTCTATTTTATAATAATCCAGTCTTGAGTTGTCACACTTCTTGGGCCATTTCTCAACTGCCTACATACCTCAGAAGAAATTATGTTAAAGCAGTTGATCTTTTTGGTGTACAGAAATGGCCCTGTGCAGGGGGAAATAATCAAGGAGGGGAAAAATACAATCTTCTTTACCTGAATCTTTCATTATACATGACAGGGAGAGGAATGAAGAGGGGAACAAAACCCAAAACTGCCCAAGGGAGCCAAACTGATGGCGCCTGTGCAATGGATTGTAGATCCGTATGTGGCACTTCAATGATTATATTGAAACAAAACAAAGGATAGTAACCCTCATCTGGCCACAGCTAAGCAGACTTGCTAAAGCTTAGTTAGCAGCAGTTCTCCCCTGGGAAGGCTCCAAGTGTGTCAGTGTGAAGAGGCACTGCTGCTGCTCCCTGCATTGGCTCTGGCATGGCTGCATGGACACTTGGCCCAACAGGATGAAATGCTCCTGAGGTGGAGTGCCTGGAGAGTTCATTGGGAATAACGTACAGCTGAATGTCAGCAAACGGTGCATCTGTAAAGAAATGGTGCCAGTCTGCTGTGCTGACAGTTAAAATGCAAAAGATGATTTGAAGTAGATGGATTCATGTCCCATTCATGCTGTGGGTGGTGTATGAGTTCAGTATGATGATGGAGAACCCAGAAGAGGTATGGATATGTTCAGCTGCTAAGTGTGCTTTGTAGGATCAGATTCATGGCAAAAGGCTTGGAGAAGTAACGAGCTAATTTTAATGTAATAAAATATGTTTTACTGTGAAAGGCTCTCAAGAGATCAGATTAACACTTCACTTATTTGTTTAAAAAGAAAATTATCTAAATTACCAGATCAGTAGATCTTCTGTTTTGTTTGGTGGTGTGGTTTCTTCTTACACCTTTCTTCATAATATTTAATTGCTATTTCAATAATATTTACTTATTTCAAGTATTTTGCTTATCTGCAATTTCCTTTAAGAGAGCTGAATTCTGATTTAAAACTTACTCAGAGCTGTCTCAAAACCAGTGTTTCAGTCAGCATTTTGAACTTGATTGATATCACTAGGATAGTGTAAAACTGTAAAGAATAAATCTGTTTTATTGGTATTTATTTAGTAGAGCAGTGAATATTGAGTTTGTAATTTCCGGTGGTTCTTAGGGGACTTCTGCAGGGGGAGCTCCTTTTCTGAACTCGGTTATTGGCTCTTCCCAGAAGAACAATGTTTATTGATACCAGTTTTTTAATATTGATTTGCTCAGTATGAAGTCGTTTCATCTTCACATTTTGTTTTTCTCTCTTTTTTGCCCTCATCTGGCTTTGTGTTTAGTACACGGTGTGGACTGCCCTGTGGGTCACCTGGAATGTTTTCATTATCTGCTTCTATTTGGAAGTAGGCGGGCTTTCTAAGGTAGGTCACTTATCCTTCTTCAGGTTTATGGGAGGGTGTTTCAACAGCAGGACTCTCAAATTTAGAAGACTCAAACCACAGAGGGAAAGTGTGGCAGTTTAAACATGCAATTTGATCTTTGGAGTTTCCCTCCAAAAAAACTGTAATGTTTGAACTTCTCCCTGCTAGGTTTGAAGTACATAAATGCAATGAATGTGAATTACATTTGCCTTCTGAAGTATCATCCCAAGGTGAGAGGTGGGAAGGTATTCAGTTGTAAATTTGAGGTCCTTTTTGATTGTTGAAAAGCATGCAGTGTCATTTTGGTTGAATTTTCAAGTGTGTGTAACAAGTGTGAATTTACAAGACTGCTTTGAAAGAAAATTACTAAAAAGGTTAATGTAGTAATTCGTTGAGCAAATTGATCTCTCAGTGGGAATGTTAATTCTTTATAAAAAAGAACAAATGGCAAAGGATGACTTTTGTTATATCTGAATAAAACTTTATATGACACTCAGTGCTGTAGGTCACCAATTCTTTATTCAATCCTAGGATTAGAGCAGAAATGTTTGCTGGAATTATCAAGAGATGTGCACTTGTTCAAGGTAGCACTTATGTTAGCATAGGTTATGTTTAGCATTGTATCTGCAGGGATTTTCATACACCTGCTGGTTTTTATCCTCCAGTTGGACACAGACAATACAGATCTTGGTTTACCACATTTAAATGATTTCAGGCACAGTATGCCCATGGCACATGCTGATCCCAGCATTATTAAGAGAATAAATGTCTCTGTTACTGGTTGAAGATTTAGTGATATGAACTGCATCACTGTTAATTCATGCAATGCTTTTAGAGAATGCAATCCTGTGCAAAGTGCTCTGGGAAGATGCTGCTTGAGCAGGGAAGTTGGGCCAGATGACCTAACTGTGGACCCTTCCAACCTGTCCCATTCTGTGATTCTGTGAATTGTTTACTCCACGAAGTTCGGAGTGGAACATTTATGACTACATACTTGCTAGCATTAAAGCTCCTAACTTTTGGTGGACAACAAACAGAAAATTGATGAAACCAATTTAATAACAAATAAGACTTAATTTACTTGGTAGAAATTCCATTTAAATTTAAGCTTTCAATGATAGGTTCCTTTGGTGATAAAATTTCATAATGAAAAGCTGCAACAGTTTATTTTTCCTTCAAATATGTAGTTCATGAGAAGTCACAGGTCTGATAAAGAAATTAGTACACTTCATAGATGATCAAAATAAATGATCCTAATGGTATGTTCTGACTTAAAAATCTATTAGATGAACAGAAGAGCAACACATAGAAAAGATGAGTAGCCAAATAATTGTTCATTCTTATGATACATAGAGGTTGTATACTTTTATTTAGTTGGGTCGTGTCTGTTTTTGTAGTGACTATTATATTTTATGTATAAGTAATATATTTCTCTAAGGGCTTAGGAAGTGAAGCAAAGCTTCTAGTCTGTCCCTTGAATTTGTTTGCAAGGGATTCTTATGGTATCCTCAGTTAAGAGGTTTATAAACCAGCAGGTATGAATTGAAATCCTTCATCTTCCAGTTTCACTTCTGTGTTTCACTTTTTGCTCTTCTTACTTAACATAAATGAAAAATCACAGTGCAGAGAAATAGTAGCAAAATACTACTTGGCAAATGACAAAATTCCTTTTCATTAGTGTATATTGCAGTTAATCTTAACATTTTTGCGAACTTTTATCGTGTGGTTTATAATTACAGTTGAAAAGTGTTTCTCAACAAGGTGATAGGCACAAAATTATTTCTGTGGAAGTTAACTGCTTATGCATAAATTATGCCAAAGGTATGACTATCAAGACCAACTTAGTAATGATAGAATTAAGACATTTTTTCAGTACATCATGGTATTTTATGTCTATTTATTGGTCTTTCTGGAAATTATGCTAGATATGAGAAGGCCATCAAGAGATTAAGGTCTTTTTGCCCCATATGCGTAAAATTCTGGGTATTTACCATTTAATAATTAATATGTCACACCAACTTTAATTGGGACCCAAATTTTATCCAAGATGCTAGTTAAAAAAATTCATCATTTCTTCTATTAGTATGTTCCTGTGCTGTCAGACATGATACAAAAGTGCCGTTTTCAGAGTACATTAGTGTGGTTGGGAAATCAAACACTGTAATAAGATTTCCAAGTATGGCTGTTTATTCAGCATTGAAATCTTGGCAGGCAATATTTGCTTTTATTTTCTTCCTATTGTTCTATTTTTCCATTAAAAAAAGAAAAAGAAGCTGTGTCTCTGAAATTAATACAGATTGATTACAATTTTAGACTTCTGTTGACATACTACCAGGGAAAATTGTAATGCTGTCTGGGAGGTGACTGATTTCTGTTGGCTTGTTTGTTTTTAAGCACTACCATGTTTGTGTTTGCTCTGACCAGAATGAGTTAGCTCTTGATTGAAGTCCCATGAGTTTATTGTCTTCAATCATGAATGCTTCAGAAAATCTAACTTGCTACAATTATAAATAGTAATTTTAATTCAATATCTGCCCATGGAATATTCATACAATGCAGACAGACTTTTCAAATGTCATAATAGAAACCCAACACTGCTGAAATTTTGCTCAGATCTTATTTCTGAAGTGAGAAGGAGGATCTCCTTTGAATATTCACTGTTTGAATTCCACCTGGAAGTTCCACTGCAGTTAATGAAAAATTTGAATGAGAATAAGAAGCACATAGGTAGTGTAGGCCCGTTTACTGTAAAAGTTTGAAACGTTTTCCCTTCAATTACTTTCAGTTATAATTTTCTTGATAAATTAAACACCCTCCAATAGCTACACTGTTGTGATTAAGGCAGCCTCCTGGGAAAGGGATGATATAGATTCCAGTCATCTTGGGTGCGAAAGGGAAATAAACACAGCTATCCCACAGCTGGCTGTTGTCAGTAGAAATCTAATGAGCAACTGTTTCCACTTTAACTGCCTTATAAACAACATAGAGGTCAAGATCCTTTTTCACTAACATTACAGATGTGCAAATAAAATTATAATACTTTTTTCAGGGCTAAAGAAATTGTATTTAATTGCATTTAATCAGAAATAAAAGAAATATACCTATATGCGCCTTTTTTTTTTCTGATTTTATCAACAATGAAACTGCCCATATGAAATAAATTAAATTTGCCTTTGCGCATTTACAATTTTCTGAAATTGGAAACATAATTTTTAGTGATAACCATTCCATATGAGAGAAACAAAGTTGTTATTATATCATGACCTTTTAATTTTTCCACTACAGGATGACAGCTTGCTACATCTGTGTATAAGCTCATTAATTGTTTTGATCTCATTCTGTGTCTTGAAATGAAAATAAGTTCTAATTGTCACATTCCAATCTATAGGTAATTTAAAACGTGTATACAAAACCACAAACTGTTTTTCTTAAGTTTTGTATGTGCTTAAATATGGACCACAAAATTTCTAATATGTATAAGCCATCCCTCCATCTGCAGCAATACATGGTGTTATGACTCCTGTACAAAGGAATCTTCATCTGTTTAGAGTGTACAGTCAATAATTCTGTTGTTTACATCTCTCCAGTATTTCCAATCCAGTATGAAAATAGTTGTATTCATTTGTATTTATCATGCACTATTCCAATTTTTTTTTATAGACCATTTTCCTACTGCTTTTGTATTTGTGAGTCACTGGCATTTCTTTCCATGTGTTAAAACCATTATAGCAGCATTGTGGTATTGTGTATGCCCTTCCTGTAGTTTTGTATACCTTACTAAGCAGCTGGGGTACTCTTGATTGATGAGCTCTTTTCTTTTTCTAGGATATTTCTGCTTGTCCCACTTGGCTTTTCCATGGCATGCTTCTTTGCCATGAGGATTTTAGTTTTGCTCTCAAAATTGAGCTTTATGTCAACTGAGTCTTCTAATTTTTTTGGCCAAGGATTTGCCTGACACACACTCATATATTCAGTGGGAAACTACTTCTAAACAGCTTATGTTTATTATCTTGTCATTAGTTTTACATATTGAGTGAATGTGAGCTCTCTGATGTGCCTGTGGCACCAACTTCATTAGCCTTTCCCCTGAAGCCGAAGGAAGTTTTGCTTATGTCATTAAATGAAACAGTATTTTCTCATGTGTTTTTTCCTAGTAATACTTACTTTGGTCAATGGCTGATCAAAGTTTGTAGGGCTCACATCCAGCTTTATTAAGCTGGAGACAGAACTATAGGCCAAATTATTATATGGATCTGTAGCTGGAGGATAGAATTATCTGATAAAATTAATGATTTCTTCCATCTAAGGAAAAAATGGACTAATAATTAACTTATTAAAACACTGAGAGTCTGGAAACCTAGTTCTCTTTTCCTAACAAAATGTTGTATATCAGAATGAGGGTTTAATTATCTGGACTTTATACTGGCTACTTGTGAAATCAAATTTATTCCATCTGGTGCATGTCAGTCAATCCTTAATTGTTGTGCAATTATATCTAGTCGTCTCAAATGGAGTAAGTTAAGCTCAGAACCATTGCTAATTTGTATTAATAGAGATGTTATGGTGTATGCTTGGGCTTGTGTCTTTTTTTTATTTTTTTTAATGTGTAATGAGAGCATTGATTGAATTTACATTAACATTATGAAAGAAAATGTTATTCTCTTTCTAACTTGTGCTGATGTGAGAAAACGGAGACCATTATTTTGGTTTAATTATCATCATCATAATTAGCTCCATAGAATTACCCACTCCAAAAAGCTCAGGGACAAAGTTTGTAGCATCCATAAAACCTATATGGAAAATCAATAGATGGAGGATAAAGGACTCCCTTAGTCTAAGCAGAGGATAGGTCATTGTACATCTACTCACATGTAAGTGACTTTTATCTGGAGAAAGGGGTTTTTTCATATCCACTGGGAAGAAAAGCAAGAAATAAATTGCTGAGCTAGTGGCAAAGAAGATTTTGTTGGAGGTCAGGAGAAGCTTTTTAATAATGAGGACACCAAAGAGGATCTAAAGCTGTTACAAAGCCTTAGTAATGGACAACTCTTCTACTTCACTATTTTTGATCTATAGAAACAAGTCTCTGCAAGATGAAAAGCCAAATGAATGTCCATGGATGGTTTAGAGTAGGAGTGTTTAAATTCAAAAAATGAGTATGTATTGAAGACTCAAAACCTCATCTTAATTAAGAGACTTAAATATTTCATCATGACTGTCATTCCGTCTGGGGAGCTTGAGGTGTCCCTGGCTTTTCTGCCCAGAAGGTGTGTAGGCACACAGAAAATAGGAGACCCTGATGAAGTGTCCTGGGAGGCTGACAGCAGGTTTTGGGTGTGCACAGGTGGGGTTTTACTGTTCAGCTGTGTGACAGCAAGAGGAAGACAATGCTGTCATTGCTGCTTGCTCTTGGTAGAGATTCAATCTCTGTTACGGACAAAACTCGTGTGCTGTCTGTTCGATTGATGGATTTGCAGTTGAACACAAATCATTGCCTTCACTGAGAGCAAAGCAAGACTGATAACTTATTTCTTTGCTGCCGTACATAGTATATGCATTCATGTACAGCTCAGCTGAGAATTTCTTCCCACACACCTCTTATTCATCATCACATCCTTTTGATCACCATCTCTCTTGGGAGACTACACACCCTTAACTTCTAATTCTCCTCACTACTGAGTGTTTGTTTGCTCCAGGTGATGCCATCAGCTGCTACCAGCTGAGATGTGCATGATGATGGATCATGCTGAAGCACTGCATGTGGCTGTAGGCCTTCTGCAATTTCTAGACATTACAGATGACTAATTTTATAGCAGTAATTAAATATAATCTCTTATGAGCATATGCACTAGTAAAATTCAACTTGCAGAAATTAAACCTGATGCAAAGGTTAGGTTTGTTTCTTTGAGGTTTGGACCCTATCACTGTCTCCTCCTTCCTCTTATTATTTCCAAAGGGTTTAAAAAATTGTTGTTTTGTAAGTAATGCTCCAGAATCTTCTCTGGCATTAAAAAAAGAGGAATGCTAATCAAATAGTACTTTAAGATAATATAAAGCAAAACTAGACCAGATATAAGTTTTAATTCTTCTATCATATAATCCCCTGGTCTTCACCCTTTCTTTGAACCAGGTCTCAGAAGTAATTTTTTGATTTTTAAAAAAGGTTTCAGAACCAGTTACCTCCTTTTAGTTTTTCTTGTGCCCTTTCCTACAATAGAGGTTCCACTGAAATGTGTTTGCTACAATATGAACTTCTAATATGATCTTCCTTATTTAAGTTGCTCCTCCCATCCGGCTGCTCTCAGTATAAAAAGAAATAATCTCCAGGTTCAATTGTATTTAATATTTTCCATAATGTTCTGCTCAAACAGCAACCTTTTGAATTTTTAATTACTTTGGCAATAAACCTGGAAACCAATTTACTGTGAAGTTATGCAGTGTAATATTGAACAGAAACACAATTTCAGCACTTCAGAATAATAGCTCTGGCCTTGGCTGGTGTTAGGTACCGTTAATCATAGATTAACATGTTGTTGGGGTGTCTTTCAATGGTATTTGCAAACAGTATTTTTTGATGTTGTGTTAGGCTGACATCAGTATGTGCAGGAGCAGAAAATCTGCATGGTAGTTTCTGTATAGAATACAATAACTGTTTCCATGAAAAGCTAGAGAATAATTTGCTATGAACTTTGATTTCATAATGATGAAGCTATGGAAAATTGGGTTTTCTTTTTATTTGCAATTTAAATTTCTCAGACAAAAGTGGTGCTTACAAAAGATGACAATATATGCTCTCTTAAGAAAAAGAGAAAAGGAAAAGAAGGAAGTTGAAGGGCAAAAAGGTGTGAATGTATTGTAGCTGTGGAGACTTCTCTCTGTTTAGATGAAAAAGAGACTGTTGTTCCAGATTTCATGTTCCAAAACTAATTTGTTCTTCAGTCTGTTTGACTCTACCTCATAAAGATGTCTCATTGTGTAAGATCTAACGAAAAATACGCTTTTTCTTGAAAAGAGAATTAACATGCACTAGTTTCATTGCACTATTTGAGTACAAGGTCATACTGGGAAAAAAACTTATACAGAATAAATGGGACAGATAAATGCCAGTGAAACTGCAAAATATGTCATTCTGATGCTAATTGGTTTGTTTAGGTGATACAATCACATTGCTGAACAACTTAATCATGAGTACATTCCAGATGGTGCAAAAATTGAATTTTATATCCTTTCAGGTGACATTTACAGTGTTTCAATTTATTATATACAATGAGGATCATTAAAATAGGTGTTTCAATCAGAACTGGTTTTCTTTTATAACCCCTAATGATGCAAAAATCTAATGTTGATATCTGAAGTGGAGGATACCATCTTCTTCATTGGTTTAAATAACTGAGGTAATATCTCTGTGGGTTTTTTTAATATTACATTTAATACCATTAATATTAAATGGCTCTGGAAATAATGAGTATGATATATCTACTTAGCTAAGAGCTGCACAGATAAATTTATTAATGCAAACATCACAGTCATATTTGTTTGAGTTCATTGGCTTAATTTCTAGGATCTTGAAGTTTTTTTAAAAGGAAAAGCCCCCTAAAATGTCAGCTTATGGCAAGGAGGTAAGTAACTCAAGTCACTTGTAATATTTCTCCAAAGAGACCTTTTGATATGAAAAAATATTCCTGTGATTCAGGAATCCATGCTGCAATGGCTAGAGATGCAAAGAGGGTAAATACTGCATACCTAAGGTTTGTGTCTGAAGTCCATAGCAAAAAGCCTGAAAAAGTTGTGAGCATTTATATGTAGAAGCAAGAGCATACAGAATAAGGAATGAGAGAATTCAAGAGCAGGAAGGACCATCTAGTCATCTATTCTAGCCTCGTGTTTCTGAAATCAGTTGAATTGTTCATGGAGTGAGGACAGTAAATTCCCTGAGTTGTGGTTTGGTTGTAAACAAATATGACACACTCATCTGCAGGTAAGGGTGAACCTAGATTTCATTACTCAGGGCATTATTTTATCTACTTATCTTACCCTACTTTATCTACTGACATTTGGATGTGTTTTGTAGTGATTATTATGCTCTTTTGGTAAAAATGAGAAGGCTGTTGCTGATATTTAATTTTCTTCTTTGCAAATGTGATGCCATTCTGATAAAACTGCAGCAAAAGATATTTTGATTATTTCTTTAATTATACACTTGTTTAGACATTAGATCTGCCACATCTGCTGTCTGTCCAGCAACTTCTAGCTACTTAGCTACATAACTGCTGTGTAGAGATTTTGACCCATATGTAAAGCAGTATACTTATTTTAGTGCTACTGCCAGCTCTATTTGTTGCCTGCTAAGGTCAAATTTATGTTTTTTTGATAAAAAGTTCTATACAGTGTTTTTACTGCTGTAGTGTATCCTTTAGGATTTTAGTTCCGACAATTGCAAGTAAGGACTTCTTTCTAATTATGGGGAAATCTGTAATTTCATCAGTCTTCTGATGAAGATTTAATTATTTAATTGATGTCTACTTTGAAAACAGTTTAACTGTTTTGAAGGGAGTTTTGCACTGATTCATAAGTTGTTTGCTTGGGTTTTTTTTTTTTCCATTAGAAGACAATAATTGTTAAGAAGAAAATGTAATTTTAAGTAAGGGTTTTTTTGTAATAATTTGCACATGGGACAGTCCTAGACCTTGATGAAAGTACAAGGCATATATTGTTGATGACAGTAGAATCTGAAAAAGTTTTTCTCATAAATTTTGATGCTGAGTCTCATGGGATTTTTAAGCATGCTACGTGTTTCTTATGGTACTTCATAATTGTAAATCCTTAAATCATTAAGAATGGAAAATACTCCCAAGATCATCAAGTCCAAGCATTTACCTTAGACTGCCAGGTTCACCACTAAACCATGTCCCCAAGGACCACGTGGACACATTTCTTGAGCACTTCCAAGGACAGTGATTCCCCTGCTTCACTGGGCAGCCTGTCCAATTACTTGACAACCCTATGAGTAAAGAAACAAGAAATTTTTCATCTAAATCTCACCTGACACAGCTTGAGGCCATTTTCTTTTGTCATTTGTACCTAGGAGAAGAGGCTAACCCTCACTTTACTGCAGTCTGCTTTCAGGTAGTTGCAGAACATGATAAGGTCTCCCCTGAACTTCTTTTTCTTCAGCTCCTCATTAGATTTGTGCTCCAGATCCTTCATTGGCTTTGCTGCCTTTTTCTGGACTCACTCCAGTACCTCAACATCCTTCTTGAATTGAGAGGCACAAAATTCAACACAGTGCTCAAGGTTTGGCCTCACCAGTGCCGAGTGGTCACTGTGCTGGTCCTGCTCACCAAACTGTTTCTGATCCAAGCCCGGATGCCATTGGACTTCTTGGCTACCTGGGCACACACTGGCTCAAGTTCAGTCAGCTGTTGACCAGCACCCACAGGTCTTTTTCCACCGGGCAGCTTTCCAGCCACTCTTCCACAGCCTGTTGAGCTGACTGGTGTCGTTGTGACCCAAGGGCAGTACCCAGCACTTGGCCTTGTCAAACCTCATAAAAATGGCCCAGGCCCATCAATCCAGCCAGTCCTGACCCTTCTGTAGATATTACTTAGATAGATATGTCTAAGTAATATCTACAGGTATACAGTAATAACAGGTTATTGTTTATCATCTCTAGATGTCATTCAGGTGACTGCTTACATCCTTTAGGATACATAAACTCTTAATTTAGAGGAAAAGCAAGGGGGAAACATTGGTTTACTTTTCATAGATCTACATTTGACCACCAAGGGGATTTTTCATAACTACATAGATCCTCTATATCCACTCAGTTTTCCTTATTTTCCATTCTTTTCTAGAGTCTTGTCATTAGATGTACATAATTCTGAACTTTCTTTGTTAACATCCTCGTTAAATTATTTCTGTCCAGAAGTCTGGTGTTGTCATTTTGCCTTTGATTTTTCCAAACCTTGTAACTATGATGTTCCTATGTGAACCTGACTTTCACCAGATGATTCAAAAGAGCAGGTGGAAGAAAAACATTTGCCCTTCAGCTCCTATTAAGTGGTTCTCTCTTGGTGGACAATATGGCACTGTCCCTGCCTTTATTCCACATATTAATTTGTTTTAAAGGCTTCAGCAAACAAAAATCTCTAGTTCAATAGCATAACCTTGGGTAGGCCTTAAATGTATTTCCAACATGTCTGTTTTGGCAATATTTTCTTCTTTTGTAGAATGCTTAATGTTTGAGTTGTGTTAAATTGTCTTAATTAGAAGAAGGTTTTTGATTCTGCAAGGTCATAGGAAGTATTCTCTTAATCTTTGTGGTTTGGATCTTGGAGCAAGTTTACCTCCTAAATCTGGTTTACATCTAATAATTTATTTAACCTCTATAAGGTGAATGGGCTTTGAGAACTTCTTTTCAATTGCACAAGGGAATTGGAGGGATTGTTCCTTGTCTAGGTCATTATACTCTCTTTCTTTTTCAAATGTCCTTCAGGGAAATTCCTTGCTCATGTTGATGATGTGACTGAATTTATTATTCATGAGTATCAGAATTTCTTTGAGCAGACTTCTTCAGTTGGATTACTGGCAAAAGGGTGAGAGAATCCTATTGGGGATTTAGCTGCCCTCCTGCCCTTTGCTTTGCAAGGAGGTTTATTGTCTGAGTGGCTTTAGTATAGCAGGAATAATTCTGGGTCTTCTTGGCCTATTCAGTCAAATGGGGAAGGCAGAAATGTTGGAAGAGAAGTCACAGGGGTGGCAACAGTGCCTGTCTAACACTGTCTTCCAAGGGCAAATGCTTGTGAATACTTTGATTGTCTCTGTGTCATAGCAGCATTGCATTCTGTACAGTTAGATTCTCTCTCTGCTTGTGTCTTTAGAGAGCATGTAGAAGTTCTTTAAAATGTTGTTTTGAATGAGGTATTCTATTCCATGGGGAGAATATGTTATGCCCATCTGCTGAGGATTGCTGCTCTGGGTTATTGTGTTACTGTTCTGCATACTTGGAAGCTGTTTCTTTGTAGATCAAGAGCTTGTGTTTGATTTGGAAGTTTTGGCTGAAGATTTTCCCTGTTTATCTCAAAAATGTTTGAAGGCTTGGATGTATTTTACGCTGAGACAGAGTTCAAACTCTCTGAACTGCCTGCTGAAATCTGTCTAGTTGTGCTTCAAGGAGCGTAGGTGTTATTCCTCAACTCCTGATTACTTATCTGCAGAAATAACACAGTTGTTTCATTTTACTTTTACTTTCTGTGAATTATCAATGATATTTTCAGATTTCTTTCAGATTTCATTTCGTTCAGTTTAATAATTTTCCTCAGTTTGATCAGATATGACCAAACTATTGGCCAGCTTGCCAGGACAGATTATTTTCCTTTTGATCCATGTCATCTTCACTAAATTGATGTTTCTTTATCTGTTACCAGGGTATTCACAACTGCTCTTATTTTTTCCTCTTCAAAGGTGGGCTGTTGGATAAAAGACTATAGTCAGTGAGGAAAAGCTACGTACATGTCCAGCTGTGAAGGAACCGATTTTCACTAAATCTTCATCTCAAACACACTTGTACATTTTTTAACTTCAGAGTAGTTCATGCTGTGTTGGGACCATTTTCATATGCTTCACATCTACCCTGATTTGCTTCAGGGTATCTTTCATCCTTATGTCTTGTTTTTCACATGAGGTACTATTTTTATTCTTAAATGTTCTAGGCATGTGGATATTGTGTACTCTGAAAACATTAGCACAATCAGTATAAGCAATTCATTTGGAAAACCCAAAATTTCTTAATAATTGCCTTCTAATTAGTACTTCTTGATATTTTTATCTATTTCAGATTTAGTTTGTATATATTTTGTTCTTATGAATCAACTGACTACCCGACTATTTAAAAGTATACTTTATATAGTGGTTTTAGAGTTGTGATTCCCTATAAAAATTCAAATAATTTTGTGGCATCATTTTCTTTCAAAACTTCTTACTTTACTCTTATACATTATGCTAATCTTTGTGCAAATGTCTAAATCTTAAAATGAGCTTAAAATTGACCTTGTTATAGTACATGAAATAACAAAATGGTTTTAAAAGGTATTTAGAGATTTTTAAAATGTTCCTAGATTTTAGTAATACCATCAGTATCCTAGGATACTGAATGACTAAGTAAGATCACTTTTTACATCTGTAGCTAGGCAGCTTGCTTAAACATCCCAGGATCATATTAATTTTCATCCAAATATTTTGTTATCTAGAATGCAGTTTGTAGATCTGTGTCATGACTTGTATTTCCTGTTTCCAGGCTCTCTAATTTTGCTTGTGCCTGCCTGTAGTTTAATGGATTTTGTTTTGCTGATCCCAGATTACCAAGTAGTCCAGATGGCCCTGTACAGCTGCCTGCCTTTTCATTATTTACCCTCCTCCCTCTCTGTGTCATCTGCAAATATATCCACTGCAAGCAGGGATTTTATGTGTACTTCTAGATCACTGATGAAAATATGGAATAACATCAGAACATGCATCAATCCCAAGGGAGTTCTGCTAGAAACACTCTTATTCAGCTATGATTTTTCATTGAAAACTATGTTAATTAGCTAGTTTTCAATCTATTTAATTTCCAGTCCATTAAAATGTACTGCCATTCAATTTTTTTTCAGTAAGAATGTTTTGTGAATGCCTTACAGATCTCTAAGAATATTGCCTTCTTGCAGCTCCTATCAGCTCAGCATTTTACCTCTGGAAGCAATGAAATAGTTTGTTTAACAAGTCCTAATGTCTTAAGTAATTTTATTGACTGACATAATTATACTACTTTTGCTGGATCTCAAGCATGTTTTTAAGTCATTTTTTTTTCTGTTTGCTTTGGGTCTAAAGCTAGATTAATGATCCTTGAACCATTGTGTGTGCTTTTTCTGAATCTTTTATAGGCTTCAAAGTTTTTCCATCTCATGCAATTCCAGAGATTTATTAAAAATTAACTTACTTGCATTCATGGACCTCAATATCCAGAGCTTTTGTGTGGTTGCTTGCTGTCCAGGCCTAAAGATTTCACGTGAGTTATAAATTCATAGACCTCTTACTAGTGGTTTAGAAAATGCTTGTTCCTTCTCTTGTCATTCTTTATGGGGAAAAAAAAGGAGCAGAAAAATATATTTAAAGGTCTAATTCTTTTGCATCTTTAAAAAATTCACAGTAAACATCTATTAGAAGTTCAATATTTTCTCTTGTTCCTAATAAGCTTAACAACTTTTGAACTTTGAACAACTTTTTACTGCCTTTAACCTTGCTAGCATGGATCATACCTGACTTGTTGTTCTTCACCATTAAATATTCTCTGTTATATATTTTCTAATTTATATTGACTGAAATACTTTTACCATTTTTAGTCTTGTTTCTTGAAGAATGGGAGGACACTATGAGTGTATTTGTTTGGGTTTTGTCTGACACTGAAAGCCTTTGTACCCATTGAGAGAAATATTCATGAAGGAATGAATGAAAGGATAAATGTCTCATAATTAAATTTTTGTATATGTGTGCTGTTAGAAATGATAAAAGGTATCCAAAAGAGGGTGGGCAAAAGGACTTTTCTCTTGCTGCCAAGGGAAACATTGCTACAATCTCTTGTTAGGAGCTTTACAGTTGCTGGCTTTAGTATAAACTAGGAGGAGGACCACAGTGGATGAAAATGGAAACAGATCCTTTTGCGTTCATTCCCAGTTTCTGTACATCATCCAAAGAGTCCTAGTTCTGAAACCTGGAACAGTCTTTTACTTACTGACCCTGAACCTCCACAAGCCACTCACCTAAAGTCTCATTAGCCATTCTTCCTGTATTGTCCCAGAACAAATTCTCTCTGAACAAATCTGTTGTCTCTCACTGAGAAGTCTTTCCTGTGTTCTTAATGTGCACAAACTCTGCTTCAGAAAAGCAGCAAGAGCATCATCCCCCACAAAGAGCTGCCATAGCCTAAAGCATGTGGCTAGTGTGTGCAAATTACAGTGGTTCTTGTCCTGTAACATTGTGTATTCCTACTGCTTAGATTTCTGTATGGGGCTTTTTCTGCTGCTTCAGACACAAGATTAACTTAAAATGCATGAGTGGTCTCATTAAACTCAATAAAATTACTCACATGCTTGCCATGCATTTAAGGAGTTTGCAGGATCAGCATTAAAATAAGAGGCAATCCACAGACCTTTCCACTTCTCATATATAAAGTTTGAGAAGGGGAGGTGGCTTTAGTATAAAAGCTGAAAAGAGCCCTAATAATTCATCAGGTACCAAAATCTTGTCTTATGCAGTGAAATTGAAATTCTAAGGTTTGACATACAGTGTGTTAAATAAATGCTATGTATTGGTCTATCTATATAATTCTGTTTGTGTATTATACACTTTGCCATATTGCCTACTAGTATCTCTTATCAGCCTTTTCAAGTAATCTAGGTTGCATTTGCTTGTATTGATCTTGTATATATTATTGTGGCACCACTTCTGTGATTCTGTTGTGCTTTTGCTTTGTAACATCTCCCAATAGATATGATAGGAGCTGAGAGAAATTAAATGAATTTGAGTCAAAAAAAGTCAGGGAAGGATATGTAGACATATTAAATTTGTGTTATATGTTTCTTCTTTTTGAGCTAACATCTGCCTTAGTTTACTATTTCAGTGCATTTCTGAAACATTCAGTATTTTAAAAAACAAATCGTCCTTATAAAGGAGAATAAAAAATCACTAAGTGTTAAAGTCACTCTTAGAACCCAAAAAGAATTTAGAGATGAAGAAATTTGTATTCTATTAGGATTATATTAGGTTTGCTTGGCAAAGACTGCACAATCTGTTGCTTTTTATGTTCTGCAGTTTAGTTATTACAGTTTGTCCTGCTACATCACATCACCAAGGTTGTGAACAGCGTAATAAATAATCTTTCTGACACAGATTGTCTTTTTATTTAGTACTTGCATTTTGAGTCCCTTTATTAGCATGGAAATATAAATGTGTTTATGTGTTTAAACGCTTTGCCGATGGTAAAGTAAGTTGGTGCATTGAATAAGTATGATCTAATATTTCACAGGGTTGTGTTCTTTCTAGCAGAATTATCACTTCATTTTACTTGAAATTCCACTTGCCTCACTAGTTTACTTTGTCAGTCTGCTGAGTGACTGTTTAAGTCAGGTTGCACTGTAGATGAAAAGAAACACAGGAGATTACAAGTTGCAGGATGATAAAAAAAGGTATGACATGATAGCTATTCGTAGTACTGAAAACCAAACATAGTGTTTCAATGCTTGCACATTTTTCTATATAGGCTGTTGGTAAATACCATCTTTAGGAGAAAAAACACAAGTTTTCATTTTGTGAGTTGTTGAAATTTCAGAGTTCTTGGCTTTCTGCCGAGGTGATATAAACTGACATGGCTGAAGAAAAATGCATTGAAACCTTGATCATATAGATTAGAAAAAAGTTTGACCTTGTTGTCTCAGCCATTTCTTTAATGAAAAGTGAGGTACTTGTGTGCAGTGTAACCTCAGGGAGGGAGTGGGGTTTGTTACCTGTTCTGAGGAGGCAGCCCCTGGAGGGCAGTGATGTAAAGGTGTCTTTATCTTGACATCCACAGTCTGCTTTCAGGGGCGCAGTCACAGGTTTCACACAAGCCTCCATGGGCTAGGATGGAGCATCTCCTTTGAAGACTCTGTCTCAGTGACAATGCTGGGAAGGAAACTGTCTCACAATGAGTCTTGCTGCCTCTCCAGAGGTGCCTTGTGTATTCTGGACTTTTCCTGCTATGTCCTTCCATAAATAGACTAAATCTCTTTCCATCCATGGTCCCACCTCATCCATCTACCAGTGCAGAAGAAAGTTTGCTTTGATGTTCTTTTCCCATTGAGCACTGTCCACCAACTCATGTCATTGCTTTTCACCCTGAGCTGTGTATTTTATCAGTATGTATTTCTTTTATCCTTTGCTTTCCAGACAGCCATTCCTTAGTTGTTTGACTCGTGGAAGACAATCTTGGCTTCACTGTGCTTTAAAAAGGGACATGGGTGCTGTAGTGTTCTGGTTCACCATGTTGCAGGTTCCAGTGACTCTGAGGTACCTGATGTACTCTACAGACATTGTCTAAACAGCCATATATGTTGGGGAGTTTGGAGAAAACATTCTCCACTTACCCTTGATGAGTGAGATCAGATATATTACAGATCTTTGGTACCAGGATAGACTTTCAGTTTCACACTTGAGAAGCAAAAGTCAAATATTAGATTTATGTTTATCTAGTAAAAAGGCAGAGTACAGGTTCCTGCTATCAATGACTCTCAGAATTGCTGAAATATTGAATGATATGCATGAATAATTTAAGAATGTTTTGTTAAATGTGCAAAAGTCATCTTCACAGTGAGACTCATTGCAAATCGCCAGCAATTTACTGCGTTCCTGAAAATCACAGGCAGCAATTTACAGAAAAGATTGGACCTGTTACTATACATGTGACATTTTCTTGATTTAAGCTGTCATTCTGAAAAGCTGTTTACTGACAGTTAGAGTTTGGAATGAGGTTGTAAACTTTACTGAGGAATTCCTTTCCACTGATGTTGAACTATATTTCTTCTCTGGTAGAGAAGAGCATGTAGACCTCCTACCACAACTGAAGTGTCAATGCATGCAAATTAGCACTTCCAAGGGAAATTATACATGATCTTTTTAGACATTCATGTGCTGTAATGGAGTATGGTGCTGTGCTGACATTTTACATCTCAGAAACAGGAATGCATTTCCAGCATACCTGACTATAAGCACTACATACACTTGCACTATAGAGATATGCAGTGGCTTCATCTTTTTTGTCTCTAAGCAATGGTTATCAAAGTAATTTCTGAAGATGATCTGGTGGCTTCCAGAATGTCATGCTGGGCTAGAGGGGTGAATATTCATATTTACTCTTTTTTTTTTTTTTTTTTTTTTTTTTAATTATTAACTAAACTAGGAGTTGTCCTGCCAACTTAGTTCTTGTTACATTTCCATGACATTTAGAGTTGCAGTACATGCCATAAGGAATATTTTTCATCACTGTCCTCACTGTCTTCTCTTTGACATTCTGAGAGCAGTTTCATTAGTGACACTCACTGTGGTTCTCTAGTAACCTTCAGAAATGAACCTTCACTCAGGCATGCACTTAGTCTAGACACCCTGATGTTCCCCAGATCTTAGTTTTAACATCAAATAACTTCTGCTCAGGTTCTCTGTCTTATAAACAGTTTCAAAGCACTTTCTAATATAGTCACTCAGCCACACACACCTGGCCAGCTTTGCAGGCTATTCTGGATAAGTCCTTGGTATGAAGAAGTCATTGCAGTTGAAAGACAGCTGGTCAGCCTAAAACTGTATTGCCTGGAATATTGTGGATATCGTGTCCAAGTGAGTAAACCCAGAAATTAACAATATTAACAAGAGACTCTTTCCTTTGCCATTGCTCTGTGGATACCCCAGACTGTTTTTCTCAATGAGATGGATACAAGAATGTCTCATAATGCTGCTTACTTTGAAACTTTTTTGACCAATATGATTCAGACATTAAAGCAGAAAGTGATCACACGCATTGGAGAACATTTGAGGAAATGCACTGTAACTTGAAAGTTCAACATTTTCAGAAGAATCTCTTGTGAAAAGGGTCTGAGATAGTATCATATATCAAAAAAGAGACAAGGGAAAACATGCAGACCACTGGGATCCGAATTACATGTACAAGTGCATTGGAGAAGATCCAGAGACATCTCTGTTCTCTTGTATGAGCCAGGAATGACCAGGACCTGATGAGCTCTTGTGTTACAGGCAGATGGTTACAAGAGACAATGGAAATGTGGGGCAAACCTAACAGAGATAAGTTGTTTGTTTTTTTAAAAAATGGACCTCCCTGTAAACCAGACAAGCTACAGTTGTTGCAATCAGGTGACAGTTTGGTCTTTTGGAAATTGGGTGATGCTTAAGGCATTGCCATTCCTGTTACTACAGCCAAACTGATGAAAGGTTTCAGCCAGTACGCATTTTAGGACCACGTCTGACAGTGGGTTTTAGTTTGTTTGTATAGAATTAATGGATACTGTTGTACTCTTTACAGTGAATTCAGTGTTTCTTATGCACTCTATTGATATTGGTGCTCATTTGTATTAGTATTCATTAATAGAGCTAGCCTGGGATTTCACTGCCTTCTTCAGTTGTGCTGTGTGGAATTGTCTTTGGAATTCTGCTTTTATGAAGAATTTGGTGAGGGGGAAAAGCAAGTGATGAGACAGGCAAAAAAGGCAAGCATCAAGGAAGAAATCAGTTCTCTTTCCTCTTCAACAGCTTTGTAGGAAGAACACACTAAACCAATAAGGTTGAAACACAGAGTAGTTGATACTGGGATATTTCACTAAAAATAAATATTTTAGAATATTCATTTAAAAATAGAGGGGGAAATAGAATGAATGGAATTATCCTTCTGTAAGTAATAGTCATAGGGAACCTGGATTATTCATCATACCAGACTAGACAGGGTGTTGAAAAAATGTCTATTAATATGTGAGGATGTAATCGTCCCTAGCTGATGTTTTAGTCACTTTCTTTGTTATAGAAATTCTCTATTCCCTGATTTATCGAATATACAAAATCTTAACGGCATCCTTTCTTGCTATGACATTTTACTGATGCATCTTTGATTTATAATTCAGTTCCAGTACCCCAAATATACACATGCCTACATGCAGGAAGGCTCCTCTTCCCTCTTGCTTTATTAAAAGCTTTATTTTTTGTTCCTGTGAGGTCAGTGTACAGTCCACTTAATTCTGTTTTCTTTGGTGGAACATTAGTCTGGTCTGTCTGAATGAGATCTTGTGACAACCCAAAGCTACCACAGTGCTAATGGTGATACAGAACCCTGCTGTTGTTCTCCTGCCTCACACATAAGTACAAGAATTCACCTTACTGGGTGCCAGTACCAGTTATGCAGCCTCCTGGGGAATTCAGTGATGCTCCTTTGTGGATAAGCAAGGCAACAGCAAACACTGCCTAAAAGTGTCCTGGAATAATTATTTTTATTCCTTGTAAATCAGCCTACTCCAAATTAGTGTCTCCTTTCATCTTTGGTTTGCCTGAATGACAACCTTCACTCATTTTTTTCTCAAATAGGAAAGCTGTGGCAGTTCTTCAATAAATTACTGGTTTTCTTTACATTTTTAGTTTCCATGAGCAAAACCAGATGTTATAACTTTTATCACAGGAATTAACAACTGAAGTGGTCAGTGAATACAGATTAATGGTATTCCGTTATTCTGGTATTGCCTCATTTATTTCATAAGTCAGATCAATATTACACAAACTAGTTAAAAGTGGCCTGTGAAATCTTTCATTAGCTTTTGATTTTTTTCACAAATATTGAAAGACAGCATTAAATTGTGTCTGCTATAGAAAGTATTTTACCAGCCAGACCTCAAGTATAGAATATATCTGGGCTGCATGTTATTTGCAAAGTCATACAACCTGACATGATAACAGAATCATTACTTTTGAATTATAGGGGAAAAGCACAGTTCCTTTATTCATATTATCTAAAAAAAAAAATAAATCCAAACCTACCTTTCTCGTTGAGAAGCACTGAATTCACATCTTCAGCTCTTTTGAACTGCTTTAAACAAGCTCTGTTTTAAGTGTTAAATCTAAACAAGAGAGATGGCCAAATTAATTTTCGTAAACACATTTTTGTATTAGTATTAAATGCTTTGTTTGCTTGTGTGAGCTCATTTGCTTTATCTTTCTGATGCTCTACAAATGCAAGTCTCTCCAAGTAACCATCCCTGAGCTGTTTGCTCTTGGTCTCCCTCTAATCTTTTGCAATGCCTTATGAAGATCTTGGTCACCTGAAATGAGCAAACACAATGTATTTAAACAGGTACTTGTAAGTACCAAATAACACCACAAAAAAAGGCAATAAGTTATATTGCTACCATACTTATTGCCCTGTCTCAAGTATAAATATTTGACTTGGAAAACAATTTGATTGAAACCTGTTTATTTAGAAGAACTTGGTTTAAAAAAGTTTGCTGTAGCATTGTGACAAAGTGCATCCTAACAATACAGCTGGGGATTCTTTTATGTTTCTCAATCTGTACATGCACCGCATCTGATTTTGATCTGAGCAAGGTGCAATCAACTTCTGGTGTGAATTTAGTGTTCTTCTAAAATACGCTGGAATCCCCTGCTTCAAAATGTGCTGTAATAAAAAGCAACCCTCCAGAGAAGCATTTTTTCTTTTAGCTTCATTACTATTTGAAATGAAAACATGTCAAAATAACATAATCAAAAAAGATAAATCATGAGTGAAAGTTTATTAGTTACTGACTTGTTTGAAGATCCCTGGATTTTTGTATGTAATTAAGAAATAGAGCAACATCTTGTGGTATTCTCTATCAATGTTTTAAAATGTGATGTTTTAAAATGTTATGTGACACGTAATTATAACTTGTTACTGTCAGCTTCTGATTCTTTACTTTGTTTTAGCTTTGTTTTTTAGTGGATGCAAGGAGAATCTTATTTTATCTACTTCCATAAAAAAAGATCAAAAATGGAACAAGCGACTTTATGGAAAACTCAGCTTTGTACAAACTGCTTTCTGCTATCTGTGGATTTTTGTTTGAGTGTGTCAGGAAATATCTTCCCCTAGAATCTCTGAGTGCTTTCAACCCTAGCATTTTATCATCAGTTTTTGTATTGGAAAATGTAAGCTGCTTTGACATCTTCTGATGAAATATTTTTTTGAGGCATGAGTCATCTGTGGTCAAATCACTTGGGAAAATGTTTTTTTATGAATAAAGAAGGTAAAAAATTGCTGAAAAATATGAAAAAGCATATTGCTAATTTCTGTAGTTTGGCATTACAAGATCTTTATGAAAATAACCAAATTTACAGTGAATTTTTAGGGCATGTTTTAAGGAACAAATTAAATTATTTTGTCATTTATTGCCTTTGAGAATATTGTGTGAATTCAGGAATTCTGCTATGAAAATGAAGAGAACATTATGAATGAAAAGCAGGATGTGGTGGTGTTTGTCAACCCCACATGAAGGTGGACAAATAAAGTGGTTTGAATTTAGTTTGTTATTCTCTGATCAAGACTTCCATTGCTCATTCTACCCAATCACTAATCTTTGTACACAATACAAGCACGTGTCTGAGAACAATATAAGTTTATCAGATTACTATTTATTTTTGAAAGTGTCATATAGTACTTCTGTGTGAAGTATATTCTATAGCAAATTAAAACAGTATTGGCATTTTCTACCTGAAAAACAAGCTTGTATTACATTCTGGGGAAGAGAGAAAGATCAAGAAGATGCAAAAGTAGAATCCCTGAGTAAACTAATGTTTCAGCTGGAGCAGGCTTGTGAGGTGCTAAGGGAGCAGGAGCACAAAGCTTTAAAGCTTTACCATTCTCTAGAGACCATTCTTGGCCATAATGTGCTTCCTGATCACGAGCTATCCCAAATCATGTCTTCAAAACTTTTTTTAGAGTCAGTGTTTTTTGGGTTTAGAATTCCTTAATTACATACAGTTATGACAAATTAGTGTTGGAGGGGTTAATGTTTATTTTTATATAAAACATTTTAATGATTACTTTTAGAATACAATGAAATAGAATCTTTTGTTTGGAAAGGACCCACAATGGCCACCTTGTCCAACTCTCTGACCAGTTAGGGCTGATCAGAAGTTAAAGCTGGTTTTTAATGGCATTTTTCAAAAGCTTCTTAAAGACTGACAGGCTGGGGGCATCAACCACCTCTCTAGGGAGCCTGTTCCAGTGTTTGACCACTCTCTCAGTAAATAAATGGTTCCTGATATCAAGTCCAAACCCCCACTGGCACAGCTCTGAACTATTAATAAAATAAAACCACAAAAATGGCAAATAAAAGAAACAAAACTCAATAACAAATAAAAGAAAAGAAAAACACAAAATACCCCACAAACAGGAAAACAAACAAACAAAAAAGAAAGAGCCTTGATCGTTTTCCTGTAATTAGATTCACTTGAATCTATGGAATGATGTGCCCTCACTTCACAGACACATCTACACATATGAAACATAGAGGGAAAGTTATCTGAAATTTGATCATATATTTCCTCTATCAAAAATATCCTTTTTGGATATGATTAACTGAGAGTAAGAAGTTTCTGGATTGTTCATAGTCTTCATTCAGAAAAACCTATTGGTTCTCCAATATTTTTTTTTTTTCAAGTCTTATTATGTCAGATGTTTTTGTTGCTTTTCTGAAATGTTTCATTCTTTTTTCTAGTGATTTGAAGTTCAGGAAAATTCAATCAGTTTTTGGAGATTGGGACTTTTGTATTATTATATCCAGTTATTTTATATCAGAAAATGTGTGATATAACATGTAAAGTCTCTTCTGGGGCATACTAAGCAGCAGCCCTGTTACTGTTACAGCTGACAGAGAGTGAAGAATATAATTTTAATTTTACTAGAGCCTCACCATCCCAGCCATCAAGCTACTGACACACCTTTTCTATACTGAAATTATGGATATATCAAAATGTGGTCTTAGAAAGGCTGAAATTTGCATACTTTTTTTCAGGTCAATGATTAAAATCATGAAAGGTTCAACTTAGTCATTGGAGAACCACAAGATGCATTTACCTGAAAGGTCAGGTAAATGAAGGAGCTGGTGCAGAAAGCTGTGAGGTTGGACATTAATTCCAGCCAGTTTCTTGGTATCGATTGCACAGATTGCAGGTGCTCATTTGTAGGCCAGAAGGCAGATACAGCTCTTTGCAGGCCATTTGTCTCCTTTTGTTTCTTAATTAATATCACAGATTTGAAAACTTGTGGTAATGAAATTGGCCTGTTAATTAGGCCGGTCTTTAACAGTAGGGTTATGATGTCTTAGTGTTTTTCCAGCACAGTGAACAGCAGCCTTGATATAATTTATGCTTGTTTTTCTTTTGCAAAGATGCCTATTGTTGAAATCCTTATAATGATGTGGAATAAACACATTCTATGCTTGGTTATCATTTTAACTTTAGATTTTAGAAAAAAATGCTGATTCTAAAATTCGCTTTTTCTCTGGATGTCTTTAACCTGCTGCTTTATACAATTGCATTAATATCTTACATGGGAAAAAATCATGTATTTTTTCTTTATTTTGAACATCAGGCAAAATTTTGAGTGATATTGTATTGTGATATTTTGGTGCAACTTTCCTTGGTACAGGCATTTTTCTCTGATGATTGTTCAGGTTTTTTCCAGAACAATGGAAGAGGTGCTTTATTATTTTTAGGAGTCTAAAAAAATTAAGGCATAGCCAAGAAATGAGAGGAGGAGCAGGGTTGCCAATGAAAGATACACTTAGACTTCTTATTAAGTGTTTTGTGAGAAAGAAGTTTTGTTTTATGTAAATTAATTTTCTTGTTTGACATTCGTCTTTAATTAGAAAAGAACTATTTACTTCTTTAAAGTTTCTAGTAGGTTGTGACTTCATGATAAAAAGTAAATAATATCGTTTTGCTTTGTGTTAAATTCTGAAGAAGATATTGATAGCAATCAATGATGAAATCCCATCTGTGTTGACATTTCATTCTGTGTGCTGTGTACAGCCTTGCAGTTCACCCTCAGTGAGGTAACCTTTCATTGCCCTCTCATATTTGCACCCTTTAGGTCACTAAAATGAGTATTGCTTCATTTTTGCAGATTTTTACTGGAGTGGATGATATTTACATCAAACAGAGGAGAAGCTTAAGTTGGAAAACAGGAGTGAATTTATTAAAAGTATAAGTGATCCCTGTACAGTGATAAGTCAGAGAACATTTTTACATCATGAAATATGACATGTTTTAAATCTCCCCTAGGAGACCTGAGTGCAGTCAAGTGCAGTAGGTATAACTGGTCACATACACAGATTTTAAAAAATAATTTTTGAAATTACTCTTTTTTTCCCCTCTCTGTTTGCTACTGAGATACTGTGATCTTCCTTTAGGAAACATCCATGGTGCTACGTTATTTTAAAGCAGCTGGAAGGGATAGCAACTATTGTTGGAATCTGACATCATTTAAATAAACTACTCAGAATAAAGGAATATGTTAGAAAATGCTTTTGTAAAATATGTGAATGATTTTTCACAGCCTATGACCTTAGGTATACTCAAAGATAAATATTATGTCTATCAACTCAAGTGATGAAATAAGCTGCTTATTCTTTTCTTGAACAGCTAAAGAATAGATTTCCATACTTGGCTCACATTTTCTGAAAAACATGATTAAGAAGAAAGATTGAATATATAATCTTCCTCAAACCTCAGTTTTAAATAGTTTTAAAGTTGCTGTAGCAGAAATTGCACACTAGATTTAACTATAATGATTTCTACATTTCTATTGTACATTTTACATTGCTTTTTCTGCGTTCAAACCTTTCTACTGTTTGTAAATCTTAGAAGATTTTAATTAAATCTCATATTTGTCGTATTTGTCAAAGTAACTTTGCTAACTGTAAGTTTTGTCTCAGTGGCATTGCTTTTTCAATTTTTAATGAATCTTTATAGATTTCATAATTTCTGTATTTGCTTCATTATTTTTTTCTTTGGGGTTTCAGAAGATGTTTTTTCCCATTTTTCAGAGACACTGTAGTGTAATGAGGCTTTTGAATTACAAATCCATTAACTATGACCCAAGCAGTGTGAGACATACCCAGCTGATATTTCCTAGGCCAGCCAAGTGAAGCAAACACCTCAGAAAATAATACAGAAACAAGTAGTATCCAATGGGGCATCCTGTTAAGGGTATTTCTATTTTGTGAGCTAAAGGGTAAAAGGGGGCTGGATTAAGAAAAGTGAACATAAAAGATACTTAGTCACCAAGTGCAGTATTTTGAAAATCTCATGGTCATATAGTCTCCTTCATAAACTAAGCAATTTGTTAGGTGTCCTGTGATTGTGTGATTGACTCTTATGTTATTTTGCCACATCACAAAATACACAAATGCAACAACCCGCATACCAGCTGTGAATTTTGGATTTGGTGGATAACACAATGGACTTCTCTTGATCCTAAGTATTTTTGATGATCTTATGAAAGCCCCTTAGTCATCTTGTCTCTTTTTTTAACTTCTTCTCTCACTTCACTGCTCAGAGACTCTCACTCAAGGCATCTGCTCCATAATTTCAGGACACCATCCCACCTTGCACAGCAGAAGAGGGAGGGTGGTTTTGAGCTGCTTTGCACAGACTGAGATTTTTATTTCCAGAGGAGAGCCATTAGAGCATCTTAAAAAAAAACCAAAGAAAACTCCAAGGAGCTGAATCCATTTTCAGATAAGCAACTGGTCACAACTATGTGAAAAGTGCTTGCAATAGTTTTGTGTCATTTGTTCTTAAATTTAACTGCACTGAGGGTCTGCAGATAGATCTGATAAGGTTAGAGCTGAGCCAGGGTAATTATATTGTTTTATAGGACTATTCAAGTGTTACATTGCTGTAAAGGAAAACACCTTTCAGTCTGTATTCAGAGATAACTGTAACCAAACCACCAAAAGAAATTGAATATTTCAGTACTTTCAATACTGAGTTAGAGGTGTTAATTACAGGTTATGTCTTTGCATGAAGTGCTCCAAGTACATAACTTTAATTCTTTCTCCTGAATCTTAGCCTTCTTTCACAATAGAGATATGGAAAACTATAGCTCATCACTTTTGAGATGAGAAGTGAAAAACAAAGAGGAATTGGCAAGTTAAGATGTGGCATAAGTGATCTTTTGATGAGTTAGGGAAATATTAAAAACACTGTTCTCTATCCTAGGGTCACATACAATGGGCTGCATGCAAGACTCTTCAGCTTTGCTTGTGGGCATAGGAAATTAAAAACATAAAAATAAAACCTGGACTTTCAAAGGAAGTGAAGGATGTTTTTGCGTACTTCTCAGTATGTGTCAGTACTGTTGCCTGTGGACAAATATGATTGGGACCACTGTTTTCAGATATGGCTCAAAGTAATACTGTTCCATCTAATACATTCTGGGCTACAGCTCTATCTCTGACCTCATTGAGGGAAGGGTAAATGTGGAATATAAGAATAGTTTTTCCTACTGAATCATCATTTTTTTTCAGCTTTTATGCTACAAAATTATTTTTTTTACACTGAATTGAGGAAATATTTACAGCAATTCAGTGCTGCAGTAAGGGTTGCTCAAATAATATTATTAACAAATTAAATATTTATTATGATGGGCAGAGCTTTGTATGCCTTTGAGAATCATCTCTGCAAATACTAAGGATACCTTTAGGGGTAATTTATGATTTTCAAGACAAGTAATTGAAAAACTAAGAATTTGCCAAGAAACAGCACCTTTACTTGAAATCTGATCATTTTGACCCAGATTTGTTCTATAGCATCTCATAGGACTAACAGTCCAGCCTTGTGTCTCCAAAATTCCCTTTTCTGATCTGGAGATCTGAGGTGAGCACATGCCTTGTTGAACCATGTTCTCCATTCTTGCTGAACCACTGTGACACAGTGGTCTGTAGTCAGCTCAAGGAGGAAGAAACAAAGTACAGTTGCCATTAACATCAAGATGATATTTCAGAATCCTTTCTTTTCCACTCCAAATTGTTATCAGAAAGCTGATGGCTATGTTGTGTGTGACTCTATTTCTGCATATCTAGGCTAAGATGTCACTAAACAACAGGTATTTTTCACTCTCCGGGAGGGAACAGAGCACCCCTATAAAAACAATTTTAACAGGGCTGTTTGAGCAATGTGTTTGAACAATTCTGTATGCAGTTCAGTTTTAAGTTTTCCACCTTCTTTGGTTTTTATTTACACAAACTACTAGATAAAGCTAAAGTAGTAAATGATCTATTTATTTCAGATCTGTTTACAGCATCCATAACCATATGGGACAGCTTACAGAAGTGCAACTAGGTACAGAAAATCATTATTTGCTGGAACAGAGCCCAGCCATTAGGGAATCATTTTTAACACCAGCCAAGAACTAATGAACTATATTTTAAAATGTTCTTTTTCAAATGCAGTAACTGGCACCATTCCCAATGCAGACATTAGGAAAAAAAATACTAAAAAATATGTACAACACATCATCCATATAGACACACCTATTTTCACTATATTAATACAGCATTAATGTGTTAAAACTATTTAGTAAATTTGATGAAAGAATAAGGTATGGTAAAGATTTTAATGATATTTTATGGTATGTAGTGCTGCTTTTTAAGAAGCAGAAGCAGCCCTTGTGCACTGCTCCCGTCAGGTGAAGTTTGGGGTGCCTTTAATAGGTGAGAGGTGTATTGTACTTCCTCTTTTGCCAGCTAGATAAGCTTGTTTAGCATCAAAAATGAACTATTTTGTGCTCTGGACAGACCTAGATAGCTACTATAGCAAATTTTAATTTTTTTTTCTGTTTATTTTTTCCAACAAAAGATTCATCTCCTGAAAATCATCAAGCAGCAAAAGTGACTGACCCCAACTCCCCTAAAGTTTCAGTACTTTGGGGTTTTTTGAGATTTCTTCCCCATTCTAGATTCACAAACTAAGTGCAAATGATGATGCCGGTGTCTGCTTTTTTTTCAGTCATCAATGATCAGAGTAAGTAACCACAATGGGGCTCGTGGTCCAATCTGCCAGTGCACAGATGGCACTGCCTCGGTCACAAGGGCTGTCTGCAGCAAGGCAAAACTTAAGAATGGATATTTAAAAGTATTCCATGTTTTTATTCCATACAAATGCTATATAAAAACTTTCAAAGGGAGCTTGTCTCCTCTTAGGGGCAGATACAAACCCAGATTTCGGAAGAAAAAGAGTTGCTGCTGCACTGGACTTCTTGCTTTAGTATGCTTTGAAAAAGATATATTGGATGTCAAGCACCCTAGACACTGAGCATCCATTTAGTGGGCTGGGAATAGTGGATTATGCTGTGGCATACCTGCACTATGTGTCAGAGGAAGACACTCTTGTGCATCACTCAGTCAGTAAGATCTGTCTCCCAGGGATCTGAGTGCAAGGGCACTATCTTTCAGCTCTTACAAATGGGAGAGAGGGAAGAAGATTGCAGGAGATCACATCTTTCATTCCTGTTATAGATTAAGTGCCACCAGTCAAACGCCTTGCAGACTCCTTTCTCAAGCTGGGTTCAACAACCACTTTCTTATTTGCTGGGTCTTATATATTATTTCAGCACTAAGCAGATATATAAAGATGCTGATTCCATTTAATACCTCATTTGTAACAGGTGAGAAAGCCAAAAGGAAAGGCAGAAAGATATTCTGCATCACTGGCAGACTCTGGGTAATGAATTAAAAGCACAGAAAACAGACAGTCTATGAGACAACAGAAAGAAAATTTTTGAAGTAGGTGAGACATGGTTTTGTCTTTTCAATGAACTAAGGTATGACTAGGCCTCTTCTGCCTCCTTATGAAGGCAAAATTATCTTTCATACTTTGACAGCTCCTGGGAGAAGTCTCTTTCCCCTTCTAAAAGAGGGGTGCTGCAATAACACTGTTCTAACTGGGTGAGTCAATTGTCCTTTTTGCTTCAAAACCTGGTCATCATGCGACTACATGAAAGGGTCAAACCTACAAATCTCCTGTCACACTTGGTAGTAAAATAGAGCTACCGTGTGGCTGTTTTGTTTCCCTGTACTGTCTTTCAAACAACCTTCAAACTAAGTAGTAAAAACGAGTCACAATTATTAATATATGCTATCAGAGAAAAAGGGAGTTAAGGAAGAGAGAACAGAGGAATTTTTAAGCTAGTTTAGAAAATAATTTCATCCCACAGTAAAATATTTTTCTAATACACCTTCATTTTGACTTCGCTTCAAACAAGAAGGAATGGCTTGCCAGGAAATTATCTGCAAGGCTGAGACCACTCTAGGAAAGGCTTTACAGTGCCATAGGATTCATATTTTAATGACAGTAGCTACTATTTTTTATCAGCTTCCAGAACAAAAGAAGGAGAGTATTTATGCCAAGGAATATTCCTTCTAGCTGTGTATCTGAGGATTTTTGACAGTATTAAAAACAGTGTGATAAAGTTGCATCATTCATTCTTATGCTCACACAGGTTTCAAATATAACTTTCTCTTATGGGCTGCCCTGGAAAATCCCTGAGGGACACTGAGATTTTAATTTATATTAGTTACTATGTCTTAACACTCACTGTGCAGATCCCGAGTCCCTAAAATATATTCACTTCACAGTTCACTTTTTCAGTTCACTTACTACATACTAATATCCACACCAAGAGTTAAACAAAAGTAGATAGTGAGCAGGAGACTGGCTTAAATTGTAGCAAATTCCAAGAAAAGGCATGTATTCCCAGAAGTCCTTCAGCTTCTGCTAAATAGGTGCATTATCTCTCTCAAGAAATATTTCTGTGTGTTTAACAATTTCATCTTGTGATTTTTAAGTAGCACAATGTCTCATTCCAGTTTTCCTGAACGTCATTTTCTCATCAAGCTACTTAGTGCAAACCAGCACAGAAGGAAATGTGTTATTAGGCATTACTGGATTACTGATGAGTTTTTATTGTTGGGATTAGGCCTTTTTCACATAATCTTACAGCTGCAAAGATGAATGCAGAAAAAATGTATTCTACAACACAAAGCTTACTCAGCAACTCTTAAAGAAATCTGACTTCCTAGGGATGGAATTAAGGTTTATGCAATAGAAGTCAGAGCTATTATGTGCATTAAAAATTTAGTGCCCACAGAACAGTTTCTGCAAATGTCGGTTTCTGGCACCTTTTTTACTGCAAGTTACCAAATCAAACACTGTAGGAACCTAAGTCTGTGCAAAGATGTTTTCCTTTATTCTAGGGAAGTTGGGGTTGTAGAAGAGGAACTGACATAGCTGAAAACTCTCTGAATGTTATTCCTTCAATACTCCCTTCCTCCCCTCCTCTCTTTTAGATCTTAGACATGGAAGGCATCTCTCATATGCAATGCTCACTCCTCTGTTAGAGGTTAATATTTTCTGTTAAATGATCTATACTGGGTTCCACTTCAAAAATTCTACAGGTAGAAGACTATGAGAATCTTTTAAACTTTTGACAGTTTTTTTCAAGATCCAACAGTATAAAACCCTGAACAAGTTGGTCTGATCTCATAGCTGACCCTGCTAGAAACAGGATATTGGATTAGAGAACCCCTAATGCTCTTTTCAACCAGAAGTATCCTATGATCCTATAACTACTTTAGTATTATAATTTCTCTTTCTTGCAGTCTGATTATTAAACTTTGTAAGGTGTGCTTCTTCATGAATCTTCATGTTGTTCATATCTCTTCAGAAATTTGGAGTAAAGGGAACAGTATTAATTGCCATGTTTAAGAAAATGCCTTCTGTAAATACTTTTGATACCAGCTGGACTTCCTGGAGACTCTGTTGTGCAAAATTTGTCGAGGAGGAGCAGGTCTATCTGTGATTTTAAGCATTCTCTTCCTAGACTTCAGATGCTGCCAGGAGGAAAAAAAAAAAAAAAAAAAGGAAAGAAAAGCTAGCTGAGGCCTGCAAAATTTCCCTTATAGCAATCTGAAATTATAGGAGAATCATCCCAGGGGTATAGGCCCATCTATGTGAAGCTTTTTCTCATTTCTTTTGATTAAAGCTTCACATCAATTTCTTGGTTTGTGGGTTGGTTTGTCTCTCAGCAATTGAGTGAAATGTGTTCTTCAGTCTCTCATTAGGCCAGTCTTCACAAAATTGCAAGAGCCCAGCTGCTACGAGATCAGCTGTGACTGAACAGGAGGAAATGATATAGGATTATGTGGAATAGTGTCTCTTGCCTGAAGCCACCAGCTACTGTCCAACTCTACTTATGCCCAGTTACTGCAGTGGTTCTATTAAGAAAAAAGAAAAAGATTGGCTTAAGTGTGGTGTCAGACCTTCTTCTCACAGCCCAGTTTGCCAGTTTAGTAAGGTCCCTTTCACGGCTGGGTACCATGAGCTGCTTTTGAGTCAGAGCATTGAGTCAGAGCAGCGTTCCCCTCAAAGTAGTGTAAAGCAATAAGCCTCAGTCCATACAATTACAGTTTGTGATTTGGAAAGAAAAAAAAGCCTCCTCCACCACATCTTATTATTGAGTTTGACTGTGGCCATTGAGGGACCTAGTGGTGACCAAGACAGTGCTGCCCAACTCCTCTCAGCTGCTGGAGCTGCGTTTTTGCTTCCTTCTGGTGTCACCGCCTTTGGCTCTGGCCAGAGAAGTTTGTGTGCCTGTGCTTGTGCCATCAGTGAAAGAATTGTCACTTTGCTGTGGTTTTCACCTGGCTCTATGAGCTTTATGGTCCACACTGCAGTTCTAGGGATGGTTCTGGATGCAGGTGAACGCAGAGCTTTACATGCCCCTGCTATTTCTCCTTGTAGGAGTTGTGATTGCTCTTTCATATCTCAGCTGCTCTGTAGTGGACAGGCTTGTGCCAGGGAATATTTTTCTCTGTGGCAACCCCATCTTCCCAGCTCACCCTGAACCTTTTCATATTGCTGGATAACCCATTAGCAACATCCAAATAGATTCATAGCCTCTCCTAATCCTTTTGTTGCTGGCAGAGCATGAGACAGTTCCTGATACAAACATTGTAATAGTCATTAGTTGCATGTTCCTAATTTTTGTCATTTACAGATTAGGCAGAAGTTCTGCACAAATAAAGTGTGTGTTTTTGTTGATGATTTTGAAAGCAGAAAACAGTATTGGTCTTAATCTTTTCCTGCTTGATCTGCTCTTGCTTCCACAAAATGGGGATGATAATTCATATCCCAAGGAGGCAAATTTAAAGCATGCTTTCTTGATATAGTAAGTAGATTTTTGCAGTAAAGATTTTGTGCTAAATAACAGGTATGAAAAGAAGGAATGAGTAATTATGCAAATATTTATTATCAAGTACATAATTTTTTGGGGGGGAATAAAAGGCACGTGTACATAGAATTGAATGTTGTATCAAACTGCAAATGCACAAAGGGGCCAAGTGAAGGCTTATTAAGCAAATTTAATTCGTGTGCTTAATAAGTTTTTATGCTTGATTTTGCAAAATTGAGGTGCTTCAAGCTTCTATGGAGGGATTTGGTAGAAAGACTAACCATAAATTAGGTTGCTCACTGATGAAAGTCAGAAAGGAACTACTGTCTTTAAGAAAGCACTAATAAATAATACACTTTGCTATTTTTGGGGTTTATGAAGCGTTAATATGATTTGTAGGAGCAATTGTTATTTTAAGAAATCACAGCAATTTATTGTTGCTAATTACTCTCTTGGCAATGCATGTATTTAAGATTAATTGGAATGTCTGTACACAGTAATGAGGTCCCGTATAGTTTACAGTGACTGACAACATCTTCCTTTATCTGGAAAATTACCACACTGGAAAATTTGTAAACAGGGCAGTAGCGCTTGGCAATCAAATTTTCAAAGTCTTACTTGATACAGCAGCTACTGAGTTATGGTAAAAAGATCAGACAGTTCCAGCAGTTAATATTGGCAATTAAAAAAAGTCCAAAGGAATTGTCATGGAGGTATAACCTGCACTCAGAGAAACAGATGTCTGACTCCTATGTAATCCAACTTAATATTCAGATAGAGACTGATTTCTCAGGATGATACAACATCATGAATTAAAACAACAGCGTTTCTCAGAGATTTATTTTTATCATTATTTTGTTACTGTAGATTTAGTCATCGGAGGATGGATGCTGGAAAAACAATCCTTTCATCTCCATCTTAAAAAAACCCTGTGAATAAATAATAGTAGGTGTCAATGACAGAGAGGATTGTGTTGTAATGTGCTACAAGAATTTTTCTGAAATTTTTTTTGTGTGTATATCTATGTGCGTGTTTGTGCATATGAATATATCTTTGACAATTTCTTGTCTACTTCTGCAATTCATTTAAAAATGAGAACTTTATGTCATTTTTTCTTGGATGCATTTATCAGATAGGGCTGATAAATAATAATTTACTACAGTCTTTATTGTAAAAAAAAAAAAAAAAATAAAAAATGAAATGACTGTTGGTGGTAGAATTCATTATTATTCAAAGTAGAAATCTGGTCTTCCCAGCCACAGCCTCTTTTCTGGTGTTGGACACACAAAAAAATCCAACCACCCAAAAAATACCAGCCCAGACCCTGTAACCTTGTCACTTCTGCATTGCAAAACTGAAGCCACACTTAGTAACTCTGCCAAAAAAATGTTTTCTGTGAGCTACTAATCTTTTTATGGAAATCATCACTAAACAAGGAGGTCTTTTGCAAAAGGTATACAGATGCAAATTTTCATGTCGTGTTTGGAAAATTCAGACATCAAACTTTCCTTTTGGTTCCTCCCATTTTCATATATTATGCAGTCAGTCTGATTGTCCAATCAGTTGGAAATGTCTTGAGCATTTCTTAGATGGGCTCTTGAATTAAAGCAACAAAGTTATATAACATTAGTGACCAACAGATACAGAAGTTTACTATATGCATATTGTTTATTGTTTCAGTGTTCAATTTTATAATTTCTCACTGGCTCACCTCTCTGCTTAACTGCTGATTAGAACTGTTGGGACAGAAGTTACCGCAAAATTAGCCGATATGCTATGAGCAGTACTTGCTTGGAGCACTTTGTATCCAAGCATTATTGCTGATGCTTGAATTTAATTTGGAATTGCATTTTAAGTGGAAAAGGCATGGATATTTATACTGGTGTTTAATGGGACAGAATTAGTCTCAGAGCACAATTGTATTCCATTGATTTTTTTTCCAGGGATGGGGAAGAGACGACGTCCTGGCTGTTCTGGTGATTAGTTACGCGTCTCCACAGCATTTCAAAGCTAAACTGTGCATAAGGCAATGTTTGCTGGTATACATTAGTTACGAGAGGCTCTGCCCAAAAGAGATAACAGCATGCAGCTGCCCAATACCCCAGTGTGAGTCAGGACTGTGGATGAAACACAGCTTCTCACTTCCAGGGCTCCTCTGGGGAAATTCACACTTCAGGGTTTGATACAAGAGTAGTCATCCTGTTCCCCAAAGCCTGGCTTTGCCCAAAGGCTGCAAAAAAGAGCAAAACTCCTCACATGCTTGTTTATAGCCCTGTGCATCTGAGCAAGGGTTATGGAAAGTCTCTCTCTTGATTAACAGCCATGTTTATTATGCACCAAATACTTCTTTTCTCCTTGCTAGCAGCACTCTGACCTTGTTCAGGGAGCTCAGAGTGAAACCAGAGGTGCTGTGTGACTTTGTGCACAGTAGCTGAGTGTGCTCAGTGCTTTTGCTTGATGGCAGCCAGAGAACCCAGAGAAAGGGATAGTGTCCAACTTGGTCAATCTTGTCACCCATTTTGTCACTGTGTAATCTTTGTTACCCAAACCAGTACATTTCTGTAGGTAATAGCTTTTATCTGAGTCATTTGTGAGATAATTCTTGAGTGGTTGTGCAATGCAAAACGACTGTACGTGCATCCTTTAAGTGCATCCTGGCAATGCTGCTGTCATTCTGTATTGTGAAAGACACAAGGATTTTTAAAGACCAATTATTTATTTAGATTTTTTTTTCTATCTTTCAAAAGAATTGAGTCCATTACTATCTCAGAATTATTGGTAAGGTCAAGTATTATTAGCCTAGACAATCAAAAGTAACGAATCAAGCCCAGAAAAATGATGAGGCTTCTAAATAAGATATTAATTCTATTAATTTGCTTTTAGATTTCTCAGCTCTCTAGATGTCCTCTATCATAATGTCTATAATAACAAGGAATAAATCTTTGCATTTTGAGCAAGGTGCAGTTCTTTAACATTCTTCTGCTGCAATGGTAGCAGAGCACTTTAATAGAATAAATATAATAATATGTATTATATATTAATAATATAATAAATGTTTCAACTACTGATAAAGTACTGGTATAACTATTGGTTACACAGGTTACACAGGGGGTTAAAATAGGCAGACTTACTGAAAAGCAAATGGAGTGGAGTTTCAAGAAGAAGGTACTTTACGACTGCTGAATCACAAGGAACATGCGAGGTGAGCCAGGGCATGTCTCATTTTGCCTCAGCAGTAGAGTTCTGTCCACATGGGACACTGATAGAAACAGATATCAAGGAATTGCATGGATCAGCCATCACACATTTTTACCCCACAGACATCTCCAAGGCTCCAGTGGTCTGTAATGCAGCACTGAAATTAAAGGCTTACAATCATTCCTGTTGTCCTCAGTGTCTGGGTGAAACCATTCAAGTCCAGAAGCCTTCCCTGAAAGTGCCAGGGTCTAGAAGGAGAGCTGCCTGCTGAGCTCTACCAGCACAGAAGGTGCTCCCAGCTGAGCAGATAAACAGTGCCAACAGGTCTACTGAAGCTGCAATAAGGCAAGTGTCTGGTTAGTAGTAATGAAATAATGGGATCATTAGCTTAGGTGTGTGTGCTTCTGCTGAGAGGCATGAGAGACACCACTGGCAAGCTGCACTTCATCCTTAAATTTTAAAATTTCTTGTCAATGCCTTGATTTGAGTATTACCTCAAAAAAACTGCCAGCTTTAAACTCAGATGAAAATAAAAGCAAAAGTAGCAAAATCTGTTAAGGGGAGCTAATAATGTAGCAGAGCCTTGGTCCTTCATCCTCTGAGGTTTATAAAGATTGCCTCCTAGTGACTTTCTAGTAATAGGATTTTAAAACCAAAATTTTTTTACACAAAAAATGTCTGATTTTCAGGTCAAAGCCTGTGCCAATCATACATGGTTTATTAATCCTTAATTATTTTTGCTTCCTTTCCAGTCTCCAATTTCTTGATTAAAATTTTGTCTGCTTCTTTATTTGCAGATGAATTCATGCATTATATTTTTGTACATTTGAGATTATCAAAACTAGAAAAAATGAGGTATGAGTTAATTTTGCAAAATACTGAAAGCTATGACTAATTTGGAGTCTTGAATAATCTTAATCTCTTATTGGTTTCTTTAAGAGTTTTCATCTGACTGTTTTCCCTCAGTAGGCTGTCAGCTTCATTAGTAGCCATCACCCAAACAAATCAAGCTGAGACAGGTCACTGCAAAATAATGAGGTTGTCTTTGTATTTTGCTCAAGTACTCCTACTCTTCCCAGGTTATTTTAGCATTATAATTAAAAACCTCTTTGTATACATAGTGATTTTGAAAGCTGAAAAGTTAAATTATTAATGTTATTTTAAAAATATGCGGATTTTGGCATTTATGTGCAATGATGATGCTTCATCATTGCTTCATTCATCATGTTGCTGCCTCCTTGGGGGTTCCCAGTCTATGGAAGATAATTTGAGTCATGTGGAACTCAACGATTGAAGGCCTTTGACAGGAAAGTAATGCCACCCCTTCAGGCATTTCTTTTGAGAACTTTAAAGTGAGGAAATAAATGAAAGACATGTTCATTACTATTATGGTATTAAAAGGAAAAAAATTACTGGGTTTATAGGACGTAGAGGGAGATAAAGCTATGTTTGTGTTATATGTAGTACTTCCTAGTAATATGTGATTGTTCAGATGCTTGTTGTCCTGATGTTACCTTACATATCATTAGCCTTGCAAGAGTAGTTTAAGATAAACTGACTGGCTGCTGTCAGTCTTTTTGACCAATACAAGACAGCACATCTCAGAGCTGCATTTATGAGAAACAGTGGATGTCTTAATAATGGGAAAGTTTTTAGTCCCATAAATAGATGCTGTTCCATGAACATCTTGTAGAAAACAAAAGGATTCTTATTGCTTTGCTTTGACTTAAACCAAATAAAAGAAACGAAGCAGCAATCCCCAAATGACCATTTGCTTCTTGAAGCGATCATCCAAGAAAAGACTCATTGTATTCTTTGTTGCTTCCAACATTTGAAATAAAATAAGTAGTTTGGCAACAATTGTGCTCGTTACACTTCTAAGAAAGATTTCACACCCAAGTGCAGGTCTTGTGCTTATGTGAATAGCACTTTGTGCAGAAAATTACAGAAAGGCTTGGATTGGAAGGAATCATAATCATTGTCTAGTTCCAAACCTTCCTGCCACCAGGAGGGATGCCAGTCACGACGTCTGGTTGCTCAGGGCCCTATCCATCCTGGCCTTGAACACTTCCAGGTGTGTGGCTTTCACAACTTCTCTGGGCAACCTGTTGCAGTGCCTCACCACCCTCATTGTAAAAATATTCTTATAGCTAATCAAAATCTACCTTCTTCCAGTTTAAAACCACTACCCCCATTCTAACACAAGGAGCACTGCTAAAATGTCTGTCCCCATCTTTCTTACAAGTCCCCTAAAGTACTGAAGGGTTGCAGTAAAGTCTCCCCAGAGCCTTCCATTTAGTCCGTCTTTCAGCCAAATGCTTAAATGGCCTGTCTGACTTCTGAGTTACTGTTAAATCCAGGATATTTTTGAATTCCTTGATGAATGATCTCAGCAATTAAATGTGCCAAATACAGAGCAAGCAAATAAGATTAAGTGTTTTGCCTGAGAGGCATATATGCCAAAGTAGTGGTCTCTAAACGTTGCTGGGCAGTAAGGCCAGTGATGCATAGCAGTAAGAGTCATCACTTGCTCTTCCTGTGGGATTCAGTTCTCTTTGTTTTAATCTCCTTGCTCATGAAGTATACCAGAGGAGTTCTTGGGCTACATGCTTTTTAGCTATAGAGGATCTATCCCAAATGGCTTATGTGGATATACTATAAAGATTATACTTGTCACTGATGCCACGAGCAAATATTTCCACCCTAGACCAGGACAGTCCTTTCTCTGAGGATGCCTAACACTGCTTTTCTGTGTCTACATTTGCAAATGAAAATGCATTCTGAGCATTGCCAGTTGAGCCATACCTCTTGCTGAGGCAAGTTGTTGGCAGCAGTCATTTTCTTTTCTGAGATGAGCTTCTGCTCCTCCTGTCATTTACAATTTTATATATGAGAGCATAGACAGTGTAGCCTCGAGGTCATTGAATGCTATCAAGTATATTGTTTGACTGTGTGTGCTCTGGCAGAATTGGTAATTATCACGTGCTATTGTTCCACCATAGTAAGAGGCCTTAGAGTCATGAAGCACAGCTGAGCACAGCCAGTTTACATTAAAACTAGGGTTGAGCAATTAAAATTTGCCCACTCTTTCCTCCCTAGTTGAAAACATTCTGCAGGAGGGCTACTGAAGTGTATTAAACCAATGCATTAAAATAATTCTAAGTCTCCATTTTAGAATAATTTTACTGTTCACAGACAAAATGTAATTTTTATGTAAACCACCTATTAAAAGACAAACTATTAATCAGCATGGAGGTGGTGCATTAGCTACGTTCCCTAACAAGAACAGTAATACTTATTTTTTTAACTTTAAAGCTGAAAAGTAAAACCAGCGTCTGTTGCTAATTTATGATGTTTTCTAGGAAGAATCTAGAATTCTATGAATCCTTTTAGCCTGGAATAAGTAACTGTTACATTAAAAGATATTGGCTAGGGCAAAAGTAGTGGCAAGTGATAGGAATTCAGATGTACATTAGAGTATTCTAAAGGAATGCCAGAAGTCCATAAATTACATAAGAAACAAGAAACTGATAATTATTGCTAAAACCTTTAAAGGCAGAAAGGAGACGGTGGGTTTAGTTCTATGCTTTCATTCTCAAGCCTGGCTTGGCCTTTCAGACACACCATATAAACATCTATGCAAAAGATTTTGTATTTAACTGTTTACTTTTCTGGAAAATCCTTCTAAATGCCCCAGTGTTTTTATACACCATTCCCACAGCATCCAGGTTATGTGCATGATAGGCACTGTATATGGGCTCATGTATATGTATATGTGTGTATATATTGATAGATATCTATGTACATCTATCTGTATATAGAAATAGATGTACATTTACCTGTATAAAAATGTATATAAATGCATCATAAAATCTGTGAACATAAAAAAAAATGTAAAAAGAGGATATTATCTCCTTAACTCAGATACTTCACATTATGCAGAGAAGCTATTGTACTGCCTTTGTAGCTATAAGCTCTATGAATGTTTTTTGCTGAACTGGAGGTGAAAGTCAGTGGACTTTCTGAAAGAAAGGGTGTCAGTCTTGCTTGTGATAATGGCAATTATATGAAAAAATGTTTTAAATTGTTTATCCAAATAACATATTTTTTCAGTATTTCTCCAGTTATTCTTAGTTTAAATCTGCTGCAGAACTGAAGATCAAAAAAAAATGGAAATAATTTGAAAAATATTGTAGTCTAATGTTATTCAGTAGCAGAAAATAAAACTCAGGGTAACAACAGTGCATAAATGTAGAGCAGTGACATTTCTCCTCAGTAGCACATGGAATATATCTTGTAATGGTTTAAACAGTGCCACTAATGGAAGAACAACTTGATGCTGAAAAAACATCAAGACCAAGTATTTTAAGAACAATAACCAACAAAACAAATCATATTAATAAGTGTTGATGAAAACAATTAAAATTATGAATACGTCATTCTCATAACTCCTTTCTCAGAATGAAGCAGTTTAATTGGGTTCTAATGTAGGAGCTTCTAATATAAATATAACTAAAATAATTAAATTAAATATAGTTAATTCTGGAAAGAAAGCATAGTCTCTGAAGACCTCACTTCTGAATACATTATCTTGCCTTATGTTTGTCACCAGCACAGGGGAGACTAAGGAAGTGAATTTTTAATAGAGCTGTGTTGCTATAGTGAAGCAGTGAGTGTTCAGGGCTCTGCAACTCTGGCACAGAGCAGGGCTCACTAAGCAGTGACTCCAGCTGGAAAAGTTTTTCTGAAAGGCAGCTTTAGGGTTTGAGATGGGATGCTGCTGACCCCCACTGCTCAGGGCTCCTACACCCCCTCAGCAAATGAAGACACTTCAAATGTACATTCCCTGTGCTCTGGGACTTCTGGAAAGGAAAGTCAGGGGCTCAATTGCTGGCTGACAAAGTAGGTTCCAGAGGCTTCTGTTTGGATGGATTTGGATGTGACTGCTGAAAGGCACTGGACAAAGGACAAGCAGTTGGAGTTGAATTTGCAGAGTTGCTCTCATTCCTTGTTTAAACAGAAAATGTCTTTATCTTTGGGGATTTCTACATTGGAAATGCTGTGGCTGGCAATAGGCTGACTTTTCCTTATCATGCTCTGCTGTTTTGGTGATGGTAGAACTTTGTGTAAATCCATGGCAGTAACTCAGTCTTGGACAGGATGCTGAGAGTGGTGGTGCTGTTCTGAGTCAGTCACTAGATTACATCCTGGAAGCCTTGGGACACTTTGGGAGAGGTGACTTCCAGATTTGGTCACCCATGGACCCAGTACACCCAGTTTGTGTGAGGATTGCTCTTCCAAGAGATCCAGCAAGGTGCTCCCATCCCTGGGTACTGTTGAAAAGCTAAAGAACTTGCACACATACCTGGCAGTCCCAAAACAGACCCCCAGCAAGACAAGGGAGATGTAGGCAGGAACCACAGCAAAAGTATATGAAATGGAAAAATGTGCCTTCTCTGTATTGTGTGTTCCTCCTTCAATTTGGTTTTTTTTTTAAAGGGAGTGTCACCTCCTCTCTCCCATACTTAAGTGTAAGTTATTGATGAAGAAAGTGAATAATCCTTTTGGATACTCACCAATGTTTGTAATCACTTGATGCCAGAATTTTAATGTGTTAGGTTGTCAGAATATATAGATTTAAATATTGGATCCTCTGTGTGTGTCTGCAACATGTTGGTTTTTTCTGTGTGTGTGTGTGCGCGCGCATGCATGTGTGTGTGTTCATCACTCATGGAAGAGTGTTTAAAAACAAAGATTTGTGTGTCTCAGCTACACATATGGAATAAGTTGTACAAGACCTTATTTTTAAAATAATCTTTGCACTCCATGGAAAGAAGAGACCTCTATTAGAAGAGCCTCTTCTTAGACTCTTCTTATTGTCTTAATTGAACCTTTGAATTGCAGTCAGTAAAAGCTCACAGCAAATACAGTACCCAATCAGATGTATATTTTTAAATTAATCTACATTTGAATACCTTCCCTGATTTCCCACCAGCACCTGCAAAGAAAAAAAAAAAAAGGAAAAAAAAATAAAAAAGACAAATGTTTGAAAAGAAAAGGAATACATTTGCAAGTTTAATTTCCCTAGGGAGAAGTGAGCTTTTCAGAGCAACTTTGATATGTTTCTTTCTTCTTTGTGTAACCTGTAGTTTAATTTTGGTTCTCATTTTTGCATTGACATTTGCATGATAAAAGAGGTTCCACTTTTCTTTCAAAGATTGTTCCAGAAAGTCAAAATTATTCATAGGAGAAAACCATTAATAAAATGAAAATGTAAGAAGTGTCTCCTTTTTCAGTAATTCACATATACAATCCGCTACGATTGCCAATGCTTTTACTGGTCTGATCAGACAGCTGTGTCTGATCATCCCTGGAGGTGTTCAAGGCCAGGTTGGATAGGGCCCTGAGCCCCATCTAACCTGGTCTAGTGGGGAACAACCCTGCCCCTGGAAAGTGGGTTGGAAACAGATTTTTAAAGTCTCTTCCAACCCAAGCCTTTCTATAATTCTTTGATTCTACGACCATGTTTTTCAGAAGGTTGCATGATATATTGTTGCACTGCTGTTTTCCTAGTGATTCTGTCAGTCTTCATTTTTAGTAGAATGAGGCATCCCAAAGATGAAATTTTTCATCTTCAGTGTTGAAAATATTTTCAGCGTATTTCCTCAGACTCAAGCAGATGTTTGGGCTGCTCAGCATCCCTTCTAAACTCTTCCTTCATGCCATCCATCCTGCAGCTGAGTTGATTGTGAAACTGGGAGTGAAAGGACACAGAGAGTCCTTGCAGTAGAGCAGAAAATTTCTGTGATCTGTATTTATTAGAGCTCAGGCTGTCTTACACAGGGATTTCCTAGCTTACTCTCGACCACTGAGAAAACAAAAGCAGCACGACCTAGTAACTTGTATACATCTCTATACCTATGCATCTATAGCTGATATGAGATGTTTGCTTATCACACAGGATCTGGGCTTTGCTTCCCTGTGGTTTACCTGTCTCGTAGAGGTATGTGGAGCTTAGTCTGGTAACACATTTCTGTCTTTTCATGTGATGCCTGCCCCTGCCCCTCCTGCTGGGTTTCTCAGCCCGATCAAATGCAATAGGAGGATTGTAAAACAACACAGAAAACTGAAAAAAAAATGGTTTATGTTATACCTCAGGAAGCAGGATCACAAAGAAATTTCTTTCTGTCTAGAGCCAGAAATCTAACATTTATTAACTAAAACTTCTTTCTATGCCATATATTGCAGGGCATTGCGTACTACATTCAAAAACAGGTGTAGAGTTCTGGTGCATAGATACATATGTGTCTTCTGCCACCAGTTATCACCTGCACACCCTTGCTGTGTTTGGAGTAGCTCCAGCTTGCAAGAGACCTTTTAAAGGAGATGCCACATATGAGGCTATTCACAAGCCCAGCTTCATCTGAACTGCTGTCCCATTGTGTCCTTTTTCTGTCAGCATTCAGTATTATCCAGCTTTATTCAGCATTGCTCAGCCCCATACTGGGTCCTCGCTGCCAGCTTCTATCCTAATGACCAACTAAAAGATTTTATCAACCTCTATGATAAGCTGATTAGCATCCTCACCTATAACAATACAAATTTTATAACGGATAATTCTTTGTGTGTCACATGTTATTGTGTTGCAAGGAGTTTGAATCCTATCTGTTTAGACTCTTATATGGTATGAAAAACACACAGTAAATATGTGAGAGAGACAGGGAGAGGAAAATATATTTATTGGAAAATGTGAAAGTAATTCCTGCAAATGTGGAGCCATCTGATCTCCTTGGTCAAGCTCATACTCAAGTTTTGACCTTTAATTTTAGAGTTTTTAGTCTTTTCTCCAGAGTTTAAACTTCTAAGCTTTCTTCAGTTTAAAAATTTTAAGTGCACATCATATCTAGCTGTGGGAGGGCTTCAAACATCAGAAGAGAGATCCTGGTCAGGGGCTGGGAGTAAAGAGCAGGTAGGTACAAAGTAACATGAGATAACCAGTGGTCATTCTGTAATTTATTTATTTATTTATTTGCCATTACTAATCAAGTTTCACTGTCATTTTCAAGGATTTTTTGCTTCTGTTCTCCATTTTAACTGTATTCCATGAAATCCTTTCCTCAAGTTCTGTATGTGGACATTCATAAGCACTGTCTGCTTGAGATCCAAAAGCAACTCCCAAGTATCCTGGTGTTTCAACCACACAGATGAAGATCTTGTTCTTAGTGGGGAACGCTGTAATAAAATCACATTCTTCAAACAACCTTGTTTTCTCTGGAAATCCTTTGCTTCAGTGTTTTGCTGACAAGAAAAAAAAAAATTACTGAGTTTTCTTTGTCATTAATGAAAAATAAATAGAAGGTAACTTGTTTTTATAGAGGAATCCTTAAGTTTTAAATTTTAGAAAGCAGCCTGTGTTATTTAAGGTACCTGTGTGCAAAAGCAGGTGAACCTGCTCTTGCTGAGAAAGGTTTGATGTAGACAAAACATTGCCTGTAGAGATTCAGTCTGGGTGCTACAAGTCATGTAAAAGTTGTTCCTAAACACCCTGACAGCCTCTTCAAAAAAGGAAAATATACTTTGTGTTTGTCAGCAGCTAAGATCAAGGTGAACTCTTGGACACTGCATGAATGTACACCTCTGCTCTGGGGCACCAGGTTCCCCCTTTGGATCAAGTCCTAAACACAGCTCCAAGAGAGAGAGAGAGACTCACTTGCACTCCTGAATGCCAGGCCAGCTCAAGGGCAGAGGAGAGAATTCACACTGCACAAGAACTGCAATGCTGCTGGAAGCCAGAGATGTCCACAGACCCTGGAGATGCTGGCCCTACCTGCTGCTTACCCTCAGAAAGGCCAGGATCAGAACTACAGACAATGTCCTTGGTGGCCCAGCTTGCATCAAATGCTGCTGGTGTGCTGCTTTGAAAGCAGATGCTTCTTATTCTCTGGCTTTTTTCTGTGTGTGGGATGCTGTTGTTTAGGTGCAGTTTTTAGTTTCCTGATGACTGCCAAACCATTAAGGATGATGATTTTGAATTATTTTTCAGTCTACCCTCATTTGCTACGATCCTGTGCTACAGCAGATCACCTTGTGCCAAGGATCTTGCTTCTTTGTCAGTGGAGTCTGTACTTCCACAGCACTGATCACAAAAACCTTTTCCACTGTAAATTTCACACACTTCCTGGAGACACTACGTATGTGCAAAATTCTTAACTGTTGAAAAGGTACAAAATTTTTAAAGAAACCCGTGCATTCATGAAAGAAGTAAGTTGTTCCATTAAATATTTTTCATAAAGTCACTTTTCCTATTTTATTAATGTTTTTTTCCTGATCTGAAATGTAAGCCAAATGTTTGTTTGTTCAAGAACTTGAGCAATAAAACGTTTATTGCTCACACATTTCTTCACTTTCTGTTTACTGGATACTTTCTGATTAGTTTTTCTATTATGTCCTTATTACTTATAATGGCAGAATGTTACGATTTTCTGTATAGTTGTGTTTTCCCACATTTTATGTTCAAAATTTACTGCATGACTAACAGTTATAAAATAGAATGACCAGGATAGAGAAGAGACTAATCTTAAACAGAAATCTTAACATGTAATTTTATATTATCATTTTTCTTGCTGCTTCTTTTTTTTAATCTCCTCATTGATATGTGTACATACACTCACAGAAATAAAACCAAGGCTTACTAATAGGATTACAAGAAACATTTCATCTTATTAAAAACAATTTGATATTCTGGTGTGATCTTCAGTGCTTCTAAATTATCCTCCAGCCAAAAGTCTTTCTCTTAATTTTTTACTGTAATAAAAACAATAAATATGTGTCTTCCACAACTTTTCAAATGTTTTAATCCTCAATACCTTACCTGATAAATGCAATGGAAGTCAAATCAGCTGCAGTCATTCATGATTTATTTTTACTTCTCCAGTTTGTATTTTGAAATAATTGTGTATTTTACCATCATTAACAGGAAAGCTCATCTATATGTGTAGATGCAAATATAATTTGATTTTAGTGTCAATATTAATAGGAAAATGTCTTGTAAATTTTTCTGTATAAGACACTATGTCAAGATTTTTCTTTCATCTACTCTCACCTTAAACAAGACTTTTCTTTTACAAAAATAAAATACTTTTCCACCAGATAGGAAAACTGTATATTATTGATAAAATAAATTACTAAAGGAAGAAAGGTACTATGTTTATATGAATAATAAAAGCATCTGGTGTCAGAAAACATTAACAGAAATGCTGTTGCAGGGCTAAAAGTGTGATACTTCAATCTGTAAAACTGAAGTAGGACTAAGATTCAATTTTTTGTAGGTCGTAGTTTATTTCCTGATAATGGGCCTATTGCAATTTCACTTGCATTCCCTTGATGTTCAGTCACTAACTGGTGTTACAGGGGAATAAATGAGCTTGGATAGCGCTTTTGTTTTCGTGATGCTGGTTCAGTAAGGAATAAAAGCAAAGTAGTTCTCACTCTGAACCACCAAATTTTGGGAGTTTCCAGTGCATCATGTTGCTGTGAAGAGGAGGTAAATAAAGAAAAATGTGGTCGTAGATAGAAGTCCAGTCCAAGGTGGGGTGGAGGCACTACACTAGCAAACTAAAAAGTACCATAGGGCCATTTTCAATATTAAATATTTTGGTTTGAGGCTGTTTGTTTGGTAGTTTTTATTTATGTATTTATTTATTTAACAAATAAATCCACCCCATTTCACAAGCAAACAGATGAAAGCATTCAAAGGAAATGCAGTTTTTCTGCTGCAGTTAATTTTGACAAAGAATATGTATTTGGCCATAATAAATGTGTTAAAACACTAGAAACAAGATACATTGCTTGGCTTTGAAAGAACTATGGGCTAACTGATGACATTAAGGAACTCTTCCCATGATGCATCCATTCCCTGCTGACCGTGAGCAAAGGAGCATACTGAGAATGATATTTTCCTTTATTTTGTTCACTTAGCAGGTGGATGATTGGGTTAATTTGATTTAATGGTGCATTACAGCACAGATATTCTTTCTTGAAGTCATGAGCAGCTTCCCTTTATGAAGAGGATATCTTTGTAGGGTCTCCTGGACAAAATGAGGAGCAGTGCTTTCCCAAAGCCATCACGCACAGTTTCCTCAATGCTGAGGGCTTTCGGACCAAAATTCAGCAGTACGTTTGCCTTTGATCACGTAGGGGTAGAACCTTTCTGGCTGAATAAGTGAAAGATTTTATGCTTAGATGCGTTTGAGCAAAAGCCTCTGTTCTTTCACTGAGAGATTATATTGTGTGCAAAAACTCCTGTCTGGCCATGGGGTGTGACTGGAAAATGTCAGTTCAAGGCAGCAAGGGCCTAATGCATCAGTTAGTTAACATTTGGCTAAGGCTTTTTAAATGACCAAAAAAACCCAGTTATGCAGCAGCATGGCAATGTGTTAATTGGTTCCAAGGTGTTGATCATTCTCATCCAGCTTGAAAAAACAACTGAATAGCCCCACTAAAACTGATTACATTTCAGCATTTTTTCTGCTGTTCACAGTTATTGTAAATAAAAGCTGTAGTTCAGTTTATTTTTATAAAACTGCTTATGATGATTGTTTCCAGATCTGATGTCTGAACCATCCTAATTTGAATTATTTCTAGAAAGTTCCAGTTAAATTGTCAGACACAAATACCTGAAAATAAAGAAGTTGTAAAATAATTTATTACAATAAAGTGCTAAGTTCTCTTAAGTAAAAAATCCATTAAGGAAAGTCATGGCTCTTCAGCTTGTCCTCCAGTGTTGGTTTTGAGACTTTTTTTTGGAAAAAGATCATGAAATTTAAAGCACTATGGAGAACATTGAAGTACTTGTCAGAAAGAAGATTGTGTTTAGAAGAATTGTGTTAATTATTTCTAAAGAACTTTTAAAAACTTTTTTTTTTTAGTTCAATTGCACTATTAAGGGTTTACTGGACCCTACTTGTGATGTTGGGACATATTCTATGATTCTGTGAATGAATGAGAGGGGGAAGAAGTGGAGAGACACAACTGCATGATCTCTCCTGCACAAGGTGCAGCCAGTGGACCTCATGTTTCTGGTCCTTTCCATGCCTGTATCAGTTCTACCTTTGCTGTGACTGCTCCATCTCAGGTTCGAAAGGAAAACTTTCCTCATAAAGCCTGCTTTGTATATCTGAAAAAAATCTGAGCTGCCCTTGTGAGAACAAGATGATTTTTTCATATTGCTTCTCTCTGTGATTATTCCAGCCCAATGTGACAAAGTGTTTTTTGCATGTCCATAACTTTTCAGAATAAACCATCCTGAAATGGACTCATGGTCTTTAGATTCTGTACATGAACAAGAGTAAGGATTGTCTGTTATAAAAGGAACACTTCAGCATTGCATTTCCGAAACTCTCAATTTGATCCAACTGAGCTTTAAACTGTAAAAAATATTCACTGGACAACAGAGCAGATAGATAAGCAGGTAGTTCTCATTCTGCATGTGTCTGTGTCAAATTCCAAAGTTATAAGCCATCTAAACAGGCTGTCTGGAAGAAAAAGAGGTGAAAACTCTGAGTAATTGATAGGATTAAGCTGAGAATCTGCAACTTTAGGAAAGGCTTTAACTCTGTCCCATCTGCATGGAGAAAAACCTGCTTGTAAAACATATCTTTCAAGGAACAAAAAGGAAAAAAAGGCTAAGTATTTTTCCCCTAAATATTAGTGACATAAGACTTTGATATTTCATATATTATTTATTCATTTATACAAGTGTTTGCTCAGTAAGTCAGTCAGTCATTGAGTAGGTCATTGTAGTCTTTTGTTAGCAAAACAGTCAGTAATTTCTGATAGCAATGAAATACAGATAGATTGTGTTGAGAACCTTCATATCCTTGAACTGAATCACAATTTGGTGCTGTGTCTCTTGGCCCGGATCTTGAACTCCTTGTTGTAGCAGTTAGCTAGTCAGCTTTAAAGCAGCTAACCTAAGAACAGAAAGTAATTCTATAGTGGCAGAGTCCATGAATCTGGAAGATACACCGACACTGTCTGAACCCCAGCTTTCAGACTGATCATTGTATTGCTCCTTTTAATGAACAGTTATATTCCACTAAATGTGCTGATTATCTACATGGTAACGTATATTTTCTTGCTTTGCTTTTAAATAAAATCCCTTCAAAACATGCAGAGCTAGTTTTTTCAATTACCTTTCAGTGTCACATAAGAACTCAAAGGCTATGGGTGACCTCAGATCACAGCTTTAGCTTATTTTAGCTTTCCTATGCTTTGAAATAAATCTCCAGGTCCTTCGCAGGGGCTGTGAAATCCATTTATATAAAAACTGAATGTTTTCTGTAGAATGTACCTTTCATGGGATAAAATGTAAATGTTCCACCCTGGTATATGAGACTTAAAAGATTTAATAGAAGGCTATGTTCTCTAGTTCTCTTTGGCATTAATTTAAGCAGAATTTTAAAGCTTCCTTTAAGTGACAGTTGTTTGTTGGGTTTTTTCCTAGATATCTTCTAAAAAAAAAAAAAGAGAAAAGGTATTATGAATACAACTGTTGGACCAGAGACCAAGAGCTGCCTGCCTGTATTTATTTAGTTTGCTGTCAGTCCTGCTTAATTCTGTTTTCCGTATTGTAATCTTTGTTCAGAGGAGAAAGTCTTAGTGTGCCCTGCAACACAATGTTCACACTAATGTCTGTACTATAGAAATAAATATTCCAAGAATAGCAAATAAATAGAGACAAATAGAGAAAGAGAAATATTTCCAAGAAGCGCAGGAGTGTCCAGAGGGTTTATATTATGCTTTCACTGTCTTTTTTCCTTTGACTGCTTAGAACAATTATTATTTTGCATTCATTTGGCTGGAACTTGTGGTATGGAAAGAGATGACCTATGATAGATGGAGTTATTTGAAGTCCTGCTAAGCTGGATATTTAACTATGGGGCAGGTGGATTATATTTGCTAGTAGCTGTACTGTTGGAAGTTAGAGCTGCCTTCGCCTCACCTCTTCAAGCTAATAAAGCAGAGTATAGGGGGAAAATCTGTACAGATTTTGGAAGTAATTTAAGAGGCACTTTTCACTTCTTCTTAGGCTAAGCATATCAGACAGATGATTTCACAAAGATTCTGTCCTCAGAGATTTTCAGTCAAAAAATGAATAGCACCCTCCTAAATTAACACAGATGGAAAATGAATCAGTGACAGTATCACGTATTATTAGCGGAAACACAAAGACCAAGTCTTAAGACTCTGAGTACTTTAATGAAATGAGAATGGCAGTGTCATGAAAGGACAAAACAATATTTTCTGGTTTATGGATTGTCTTCTATTTCTTCCTTGTAAATCATTTCACTTTGACATTTCAAAATAAAACACTAGGTGCTTTCCTTTTAAATACCTTACTTCAGTCTCTTGTTTCTGGGGAAGCCGAAGTTGCATAACCTGTAAGTCTTCTGAGTGATATATTTTAATTTTATTTGAAATGTCATAACTTTTACTTCCATAAAAGGAGATTTCTGTATATTTGCTTCTGGAGCCCTTTGCCTAGATTCATATATCCACAACAACATTTTTTTTTTCTTCTTTTTTTTTTCCCCTAATATATAAATGAATAAAATCATTACTTGTAATGTAGAATTGAATAATTATAAATAAAAAATTGCTTTAATAGTCTTTGTGAACTGGGATATGGGCAATGTGTGGATCTTCAAAGCTGTGCTAGGTCGCAATAGCCTCATTTTATTCATGGTGAGAGTTGAAGTTACTGTCCTGTAGCTAGACTGTGTGAGGAAGGTACCAAGGAATGGATGTGATTTTCAGGGCACCTTCAGCTTGTATGTATTCCAGGGAGCTTCCTGTGCATCTTCTCTAGACCCTAGATTTTGGGTTCTGATCCTAATTAATGCTGTTTAAAGGGCCGCAAAAAACTGGCTGGTGTCAGTGGTGGGATGGGTTTATGCTGGTATCTCCCCTCCCCTTGCCCCTGACACCAGCGTTTTCCACTCCTTCCTTTTTCCCTGAGCAGTGCACTTACCCTTAAGCTTTCATTTTGCTTGCCAGTCTGCTGATCTCCTCTCAGTCTGTACTTTCAGTCTTCCCAGAGCAGTCCCACTAATCTTTTCCTCTGCTCCAGTTTCTGAGCTTGAGTGGCCTGAGCTGAACATTTGTGACCTGACCAGTGCTCTGTGTCACATCCTCCCTATTTCTGTGGGAATTCCCTCCAATGGGTCATAGCTGCCTTTTTCTTTCTACACTGGTAGTTCTGGATCACTCCAAAATATGCTACCATGTCTGGTCCTGCTTCAACTCAGCCCTTTTCAAGTCATTTTATAGCATGCAAAATTTGTCATTTAAAGTGAAAGACTTTGGGAGGATTGGATTTAATCTGTTACTAAAAGTCCAGTTCATTTGCACCTCTTGTTATTGAGATTCTAGGGTTTTTTTAAAGATATTTCTGCTTCTGGTGTGTCCCAGAGAGTAAATTTTTACTAGGTCATAACTGCTTTTTTTTCCCAGAACAGCTATTAATAGGTGACACTACTCATTATAATCTTTGGTATCCCTACTGAACTTCTATATAATATTTTGTAGTAACAGGATAGAACTGTCCATGGAAAAAGGCTGATAGAGTGACTTTATACTTCATGAGGACAGAAACAGAAATGAATTCTTGTAATCTTCTGGAGTCTGACCTATACCTGGTAAGGAGGAAGGTGAAGGAATTTCTTAGCATCCTGTTTGCATGTTGTGTGCCATAGGAGTATTCACTCCAGCAGTACCAAACACCTCTTCTGGCCATCACCATTATATGTTCTTAATCAATAACAGCTTTATACACAACTGATAGGATTTTGCTAATCAGATATCTTCCTGAGAACCAGCTTCCTGTGATAAGGATGTTTTCTGTGAAGTCCAGGCCAGGCTTTTATGGCATATACTATTCAAAGTGAAGACCTTCCTATCTAAAATTTAACAAAAACCTTTAGTCTCTAAGTCACTTATATGTGAGAAACCATTCACTGAGTTATGCATATGATCATACAAATATGTTGTGTGTAAAAGTGCCCAGCAGTGAATGAGAAACATCTGTAATTTATGACAGCCCAAAAGCAGAGCTTTAAACTGTGCACTAAATAACATATGGGCAACACAGCCTAGATTGGAAAAAGTAGTACAAGCCTAGTCCTAGTCTTCAAAATATACAATAAAGATATTATTTTGCCTGAAAGTGTGGTTTATTAGTTTTGAAACTCTTAGTTTAAGAGAGAATCTTATTTCCCTTGGATCCAATTCATCTCTGTTCTCTGAATAAGAAACAAGAATTGAGTCTCTGAAAAAATTGCTGTTGTGGCAGCCAGAAATTACACTGTGGTGCTGCTAATTCCTTGTGGAGCACGATGCATTTACGGCTTCTTTTTAGTATTGATTCTTTCTGTTAGTCTCCACTCAGCTCTACAATAGAGATACAGAATTTCCAATGTAATTACTAGCAAAATTATTATTGCTGTTACTGTTATCATTATTATTACTATGTTGCCTTTGAAGATGCAGTATTGCCAGAAGAAATTGAAATAATTATGGTTTTCATCTATGGGTCATAATCTGTTTTCTTCAGTTACTTTTTTGTGAGCTTTAAAGCAGCTATCTGTGGCCAAGAAAATCCCAGTATTCTTTCTGCCTTTATCCTGTGCGTCTTTGGTTTACATACACTTTAAGCTGTTACCTTATGTGCCCCTCTGCTGTTGTTGTTTCTTTGGAAGCAATGTGGTTTTTGGCCACAGAGTTACATAATAAAAGGAAAAAGAGAAAATTTCAGATTACAGTGGAAAAGTCCAAGTGATTCAATTTATAAACACTCATCAAAAGAACTCCCTGTTCAAGCCATCAGGTTTCCGTGAGCCAGTATTTAGACCAAAATCCCTCCTCTACACGTATTTCTGCTTTTGCAGGTGAACTAGGTTCCTTCCTACCTACATGCTAACTGTATTTCAACATGGAAGTGCTTTTCTTTTTTCTTTTTGTTTTTTACATAAATTGCAAAATTGAATTGAATCATGAAGATTACACAAGAAGCCAAGTTCAGGAACAAAGCTTAAGTTCTTAGTCCATCTTAGTCTTTGATAGCGTATTCTTTATACAATATTTTCCACATTTATCTTTCTATAATCTATTATTGTCGGGGTTTGAAAGATAGACTGGTATTTTACTCTAGAATCCTTCCTCTTCAAGGAAGCTTCTTTTTGACTGAGACACCCCTCAATTTCTTTCCCATCTCTTTGTGTTCTTCTACTGCACTTTTTTCTTTCCCTTCCCTTTCTTCCAATCTGTTTTTCACTCCTATGGTAGCAGAAGAAGGATGTCACTTGTCAGTCCCACTCCACCATGCAGGAGCCGTATCCTCTACCTGATTTGTATTCCCTTGGCATCTCTGTCTTTTCCCTCTTCCTTCAGTGTTGCATTTCTTCTAGACCAAGAATTAACAGTCCCAATCTCCCTCTTAGGACCTTTTGTTCCCTTCTCACCTTCTCTCCCTTATGTAGTATCTTTCTAAGCTATTCCCAGCTCTAGAGCTGCACATAAATCCATTTCCTATTCTGCAATTTGAAACATCTTTTAGCTTGACATCTTACCTGAACTTTATTGCTGGTACAAACTATCTCTTCTAGATCATTAGTTGAACACATGAAATGTTACAGAGACAAATTACATTACATGCACTCGGCAGGAAAGGTACTTGGGGAAGGTTTTACATTTTATTACATGCTTCTCTGCTGCGGAAGATCTGGAAGAAAGAAAATTAAATACAATTTTACAACATGGCAATAAGTCAAAGAAGGTGCCATTAAAAGTTTAAATTTGGATGAGTCTGCTAATGGTTCTACTTCCATCGTGCTTCCAAAACTGTTAGAAAGTGTCCTCTATGTAAAATTTTTTTGAGCATGGACAAATAAAGGTGTGCACAAAACACCATGGAATAGTCTTCAGCACAGTGAGTTAATGAAGAGACAGAACACAGGAGAAGTTAATGTGCTCACAAATTAATTTTGAGTACCTTTTTGCTAATGGCTTATCTCAGTAATGGAATTTTGCGAAGAGGTGAACAAGTATCGAGAACATGAGAAAGTTATTCTGTGCTTGGCAGGATGAATAGTTATGAAGGTCAGTATAGCTTCAAGATGGACTTTTTTAATCAATGAGCATGGGAAGTAAGGGAGTTTTTTATGATTGGACTTGCTTTCCTAGAATTATCCTTAGTGAAGTCTCTCCCCTGCTCACCTCTGTATCCCTTTCCAATTTTGTTTTCTCCTTTGTAATATTTTTGTGCACTTCTCTGCTACTGCTACCTTCTCATGCTTGCTAATGACCTTTTCTTCAGCTCTAGCCCTCTTTCTGTCCTATCCCATCAGCCTTCCACTACCTCAATTCATCTTCCTTTGCCCTGGTATTATTTCTCATTTATTTCTCACCTCTTCTAATTTGATTCTGTTATTATGAAGAGTCAGAACACAAGTGAGTGGAATAGAGGTGACATTGCTGTTCTTTCTTTTCAATTATTTTTCCTTCCTCCTCACTTTCCTGCTTAGCTGTACTTTTAAGACAGCTTTATCTTTCTCAATTGAAGCTATTAAAAATATGGTTTTGCACACTTAGCCTCAAAATTTAGTGATGTCTGTATTTTATTCCATCTTTTATGGTGCACACAGAGAAAGCTGTAGGATTTGCAGGAAGGGCAGAGTGGCAAGCCTTTGTAATACTCCCAAACTGATTATTTCATTTCCTATAAAAGGGAGCTGGATTCATTTCATGCTGTTCCTGAAAGAAAACAGTGCTGAGATCCAAACTCATCTGAATGAGATAGTGAAACAATTTCAGATGTGGGCTACCTCACCAGTAAACCTGAGTGGCTACAAGAGGGAAATGAAAATAATCTTTCTGTTGTGGCTAGCAAAGGGTGATATTTCAGAAGGGGTCAGAGCCTTCAGGACCATTTGGCAGGTATAAATACATAAATGAGATAAGGCACAGATGCCCCAAATCTCTCCCAGCTGAGGTTTACTCTGTGAGCCTGCCAGGAGCCCAGCTGGAAGATCATAATGCATACAATAAAATAAAATAGATTGCTCTTGGCTTTATAATTCTTCATCTCTGTTTCAGAGATGGGAGGCATGACAGGGACATAGCTTTGATCCTTCCTGTGCCAGTATGAACCCAGAGTCAAACAGTTTTCCCGAAAGAAATGTTAGAAAGGAAAAAATGTACAAACTATATTGGAAAAAATGTTGGTTGTGTCATCTAATATATAATGAAAGATGCTCTGATAACACAGTCTACAAAAAATTACCAGCAAACCCACTTAACACCCCAAGTGCTCTAGAGGAATGGAGCATATATAGCATTAGAACTCCTAATTTTGATTTGAGAAATCCCCATGAATGCACAAGATGAAGGAATCTGGATACAAGGCAATTTCTTGAAGTAGATCAATATATTCAGTCACTTCAGTGCCGTGATGAACTGAGAGTAACTAAGTTATGTTTTTATCAGTTTTGGTCTTTTGTGCTGCAGGTCTTAGGTTTTCTACAAAGCTCTGGGAAGGGTTTTATGGATAGATACAGGAATCAGTTGAAATACAGCCATGTGGACCTTTCTGAACTAAAAATCTAGTGTGTAGTTGCCCATGGTTCAAAAAGTTAATTTGGAAAATAGGAAAATTCTTTTTTATTTAGCTTTTTTATTCTTCCTTTAGTCAGGAGACATTAGAATCATGAGAGGGAATCTGAACGACTTAGAATCACAGCTGCTTCATCTGTCAGCCAAACTTTTCACTGTTACAGAATGTTTTCAGTGTTTCAGAATAATTCCTAATAACAAGGAGTTAATAAGTCATGAAATGGAGAATTAAGATTTGAGTAGCTAGAAACTGAGAAACAGCCTGAGTTGCTCAAAAAGAACTTTGCATTCCCCCCTATATGGTTCTTTCTGTGAAACCTTTGGTATATTTCTCCCTCACAATGTTCTTTGGTGCTTGCAATGGTACTAAAAGTACATGGCATGAAATAGTATTAAAGTGTCTTGGCAATGGCACTTGAATATTGTGTCCCTCATTGAATTAAATCCTGTTTTCTGTCAGAAATACCACTATGGGGGTGCATCTTTCTGGGAAAAGAAATTATTTACTCTTTGGCCTTTCATCTGACATCAACACTGAGGTGTCATCCTGATTGTGCAGTTTCCACACCTGCCAGCTTTTATTTTTTTATATAATAATGTAACAACTTAATTATAAAACTGAACACAGTAAAAACTGATGACACAGTGCCCTTAGTGGTACATAATTATACCTCCTTTTTTTTCTGTATTCTAAAAGTCACCATTTTCATGAGATCAAAAGAGTGTAAGTTGTGTGATAATTTTCCTCTAAAAAACTGCATTATTTCATATGTTCCTGACAGATGTTCTTCAGAAATGGTTAATTTATCTAGTATGTACAAAACATTTCTCATAGAATTATAGATTTTTTTTTCATGTTTATGTATGGATTGAAAAAAATAGATAGGAAAAATTCTCCCAAGTGCTGTGAATTAAAGCCATAATTTCTCTGAAATTTAGTGCAGCAGTTACTTATTGCAATAGCCATTTAGAAAGTAATTTACATAAATGTCATCTCTGCCGGTGTTGATTATATAAAGATGTTACTGGTAGCTTCAAAATATACCTGATTACTTGAGGATGGCATTTTTCATCACTTTGTGTTTGTGGATCAGAGAACACAAGTCTGCTGGCAACTCTTTACAGCCAATGTACCCATTCAGTCATTTGTTGTCTAAAAGGAATTACACCTTATTGATTTATATGGAGATAAAGGACATTTCAGTTGATGTTTGATGTCAGAGTTGCTTTGCCTTTATTTCACAATTCCTGCTGGTACAGCAGAAGTTGTTGGGTTTTTTTTTTTTAAAAGCAGGTATTGTATTTTGCAGTTGATGCAATGATCATCCCTTTTGCATCCACACAGAAAAAGACAGTGTTATTTATGGGTTTTGTATAAAGTCAAGTTTGATGACAAGCAACAGAGGGCAGGTTTTCCAGAGGTTTCTTTAAATGTAGCTATAAGGTCAAATTTGCATCCTGACTATAATCATAGGAAACTTCCAGTCCATCTTTCTCAGAGAGGAACTCCTCTCTGAGGTTCTCTTTTGCTTTTACTTCACTACTGACCATCAAGAAAGAGGACATATATAAGTGCTCAATGTGTAACTTTCTTATTTTATTAATTAAATTATTGAAGGATTTAGTTATCATTGTGGTGATACCTCAATTTGTGCCTCTTTACCAAGAGTGGCATGGTGAACACAGATGCTGCTGCCAGGAAAAGCCAGCAAACTTGAGACTGTGGTGCACATCAGACTGTAGTATATGAGATGTCTCCTGTAATTAACAAAGAATTACTGTTGTTGTTGTTGTTGTTGTTTTATTCAGAAAATTGTTAAGATTTTGATCTTTTTTTAATAAATAATAGGAAGAAGACACCACATTTATTTCTGGGTTTGGCCTGAGCCTGGACTCCAGTGTGGTAGAGAAATCAAATATGCTGTTGCTCTGACCATATATGCCACTTAATCTCAAGCAATTTCATAGCTATTGCATTTCAATTTCATACCCATGAGCTGGATTCAATAGACTAAACATAACCTTACATCATAGCTTTCTTTTAATGTATGCATGAGAACTTTTCTCTGAACTGTTCTTGAAACTTGTATCTTTACAAGAATAATTCAATTATCTTGGTGTAATTAATTTTCGTAACATTTAGTCTTCCAAGGCAACTTTTTCATGAGGACAAATATTGCTGGTACCCTTATTATCTTAGGAAGATGTGACTTTTTACCACAAGAGAGCAGCCATTCTGCCAGATTCATGTCTGTATTTATCCCTATGCAGATAAGACTGGATGCTGTTCAGAGAAACATGAATTTTTAATTGATTTGATTTTACAGATATTTCTGACTATTTCTATATGCAGTAGAACTGATGTTTGACTATTGGACAACCTAATTTTGTTGGCCCAGTTTGCTTTCAAATTATATAGGTGAAAAAAACTGCATCTTATTGGAAAAATTAATAATGTTTCCCTTATTCATTCTGTAAATTTCACTTTGGAAGTTTTTAGCTATAAGTGATGAAAAGTTAGTGTAGGAAAGTAGTGACTTATTGAATAATTTATTTCCATGCTATTCTTAAAGAAATGTTTGAGGGTTTTTTCTGTCATGTATTCATCTTCTGCAGAACATCCTTTGATGTCCAATTCCTCTCTGGACTTGTCATTGATATTGCTTAACATTATCCACGGCCCTCTGTTCACTGAGAAAATTGCTGACTCTTAGGCATGGAGTATTATTTGAGTTTGTACTTTCACATATAACACAATTCTGTAGCTGGCATTAAGTGCAGAATTCAGGCACTCTACTTGCAAGAGTAACTGCAACTATTAAAACAGACACACTCAAAATATTGGCTACTGGAAGTTTTCATTTTTTTCACTTTTATGGAGACTAATGGTGTGATTTCTGTGCCTGGAAGCTGTACAAGAAGGAAATGTAGGAAGCTACTTCCTTAAAGCATTAGGAGTGCTTTCTGGAGAAAATTGGAAAGCAGTATCTTGCAGATTTGGTTTAAAACCTACATGTAGTAGGTCTGCAAAATGCCATACAGAAGAGAAGGTTAGGGATAAATCTAGTTTATTATAAGGCAAGGAGCAGAAAAGATTATGCACCCCTGAGGAAAGGTTCTTTTCAGTTTAATAAATGCAGCATAAGTTATTTGCTGCAAAATGCCAAGCTATTCTGGAAGTACACTGATCATGTCTACTTTGGGATTGAAGGTTGCTTTCATGTGTTGTAGTTTGGAAGAAATCAAATAATTATTAAATGGCTATTTTGTAGGTAATGATAAATTGTGAGTATGCAAAAAAATCCTTTTTTCCCCCTAGACACTGTACAAATATAAATGTATGTAAAACATTCCTTTCAGAAGCACCTTCTGGGGGAGATTTTAGAACCCAGAGATTTTGGGCTCTAAAATGTCTCATAGACCAGGGGAAGTGAGGTCTATATGGAAGACAACAGAGATCAGGTGAGGTAAGAGAAGATGGCAGTCAAGTGCAAGAGTCTGAAAGCAACTGGAGATTTGTTGTTGGACCAGCTCTAGACTGCAAACTGGGGATGTTTTGGCTGCTTCCACAGATCGACACCCATCCTGTGATGCCACATAATTTAAGGTCTTTGCCCTTTCTGTGTGAAGGTGGATTATAAAGTTTCTCTTACAGAGGACATGACATTTCTGTGAGTTTTTTTCCCAGCATTCTATTCTCCTGGGAACAAATTAACCCAATCTTCAGTGGCTACTATTGCAAGCAATGTGGATGGAGGGCTTGCAGCCTTGTGGGGCTGCCCAGCATGCAACTCTTCCTGTGCTCCCAAAGACCCCTGGGCTTTCTTCTTAGGACACCATTATGCTTTTGTTAAGTCTCCAAGTTCAATTTATTCACTTGAACATATTGTTCTGCTTTGGAGGACCTGGTATTTAAAATGTTTAAGCCTGTCCAGCTCCTCCAATGTGCCCTCAAAGAGCCTTTTCAGTTGATTAATAATTTTCTTTCTCTTCTCCTTTATCCTCTAATTGTCAACATTTTTCAAAATCCAATGAGTTCATAACAGCGTTATTTATAGCTGGAAATTGGATTAGTTTTTCACCACTAAAATAAAAAGATGAAAACGTCAACTTGGAATGAACTGGTTTATTAAAGGAAAATATTATTATTAATAAATGCTAATATAATTTATTAGTATGATTGCTGCATTTAAAGAAAGCCAAGCTGTTGCCTGCTTCTTAAATTACTACATTTCAACTTTTCAACGTGTTATTTAAAAATATGAAGTAGACACCTTATTATACACCATCTTCCAGGATTTGAAAGCAACTTATACATATAAATGGATTCAGCCTCATCAGTGCCTCTAAATGATGAAAAAAATGACATTTATTAAGTAAATGCATATAGTGCAGATCCCGTCTGCTGGATTTAAAGTCTTGATTTACATTTCAAAACACTTTGGAGGATTAATCATCTCAAACTAGTCTAGGTTGATTATGTGGGCTCCTTCCATCCACAGCAGGGAGAGGGAGAGACATCCTCCAGAGGCCTGTTACACTACTTTTAAATACCCATTTGTAGGAACAACCCTAGGGCCGTTTAGAGGTACATCTCACTTTCCAGAGGGATAGACAATGGGGTGAAATGAGGTATTTTTCAACATTATTGATCTACTGAAGATAGCTCTCTTCTCCTGAGAGCCTATTCATTAGTTTCCTTTTAATACTCTGCAAGAGAAGTCCTACTCTGGGCCATTGAAATACTTTAGCAGAGTGGTGAATGGACTACAAATTGGATTCACCTAATAAGTAGTAAGATTTGGTAAAATTAAGCATAAGCTTAAACCAATGAACTGATAAGGAAAGACAAAATTCTTCTTTTGTCTCTCTTGCCTCTAAGATGTTTTAAATTCTTTCTTTGTCAGTCTCCTTGCTATTAATTGACTCAGAAATTGTTATCGTCCGTAAAAATCTTCCTCTACTTTCTTATTTAAGTGTGAAAAGATTATTATTAAGGAAAAATATTGAAAGCCTGTGTTGATTTCTCCTTCCATTTAAATAGTGTTTCAAATCTTTAAAAATGGCTATTTGTTTGATATATAACAATTGGAATGCCAGAAATCAAATGGGACTGCTCTCCAGTAGCAATGGTAATTATTACTTGCATGCTGTCACAAAATTCAGTACGCTGGAGTCTGTCTTGTAATTGGAGAGGGCTCAGTTATGATATGAGCTGATCATCTCTGTGACAAGTCGTATGAGGAACAGTGCACACCTTACTCCCAGATCACCACTTCAAATGTTTTTTTCTATTCTGCCCAGTTTCATTGTTTGTACCTTCCTTGCAACAAAGTGAAACTGCTTTAACAAACAGTAACTCTTTTCATTGACTCCACTACCAGAATTCAGTTTTCAGCAGTTAACAAATAGTCTCAGTCCCCAGTCTATATCATCAGCAGTCATTTTTCCTTCTGCTGAGTAAAGGGATGTTTAATTTATTTCCTTTCTTGGTCTCTGAACTAATGGTAGCTTTTGCTTTCCTTGTTTTTTTTTGTCTTAGTTTTCGCTAATTTCTCTTTTGCCTGTCAAGAACTGGGTTTATGTGTTTTTGCAGTAACACAGACATTTGATTGTCTTATATTAGATTTTAAGGAAATCAGAATGAAACCGACAATCTACAGCTGACTTTTGGGCCATTTAGAGCATAGAATCAGCACATGAGGAGGATCTCAAATATATTAAAAAATAATGTTCCATGCTGTATAATCATGCTGAAGCTTTATCAGGGACAAAAGGTACATGGATGAAGAGTCTGTGGTTGCCCTTGGGATCTCTTGAATAACCTTTTCAGCACACCTGAGCCCATTATTGTCTCAAGATGTGCCCTGGTCCTTGGAGAACATACAAATCGGTGCCTTAATGAGAGTGCAGAGCAAACAAAACCCCGATGCTAATAAAGAAATTATTTTCTATATAGGATGAATAGCCATGAGACAAAAATGGGGTCTTACAGGGTCCATTGTAGCATTTGGTGTTTGGTTTGGGGTTTTTTAGAAACTCTTTTAAGGTTTTGAAATGGAGCTTTCATTGAAATAATTACTTTGGGGAGAGTCAGGGGAAGAGAAAGGACTGGAAGGGCTGTCCATGGAGGCAGTATCCCCTTTTGCCATATAAAGAAAATAGAGGCCATATTGTGTTACACATAACAGAATTACTCTCTACACAACACAAAAATTCCTTCTGCATTAAACAAGGATTTCCTTAAATGTCCTGTGGGTTGTGAAAGTAACAATTTTGCCTGTTTTTTTCTTTCTTACTAAGATTTTCTTTATCACACACTCCTCAGAAGGAAAAGACAGAATGGATTTTAGAGGGAAGAATTGACTTCAAGTGTCTTGGAAACTCTAACTTTTTCGCTTTTTTCAAACTTATGTAGTTTAATTTAAGAACCTTTCAAAATAATAGCTAATCAACCTGTATAGCTTGTATCCTTTGGTTGTTTGACATTTTGAGAAAAAAACCCACCCTTGAATATTTGCTGTTTGTTTTGTCAGAAATGAGAGAAATCCTTCATATATGCTGTGATTCCTCTGTGCTATCTGGAATAAATACAAAGATTTACATGAAGTCATGCAATTATTTACTTTAGCACTATTTTTTTTTTAACATTACATGGCTATAAATGCTGAGAAATAGTAATGGAGATAGTCTAAAAATTAAATTCTATGGGAGAGAAAAGACCCCACACAGAATTCTGTGTCAACCTCTAGGACCCCTAGCATAACAGGATATGGACCTGTTTGACTGAGTCCAGAGGAGGCCATGAAGATGCTCAGAGGGCTGGAGATCCTTGCCTGTAGAAACATCCTGAGAGAGTTGGGGTTGTTCAGTCTGGAGAGGAGAAGGTTCCAAGGACATACCTTATACCAGCATTCCAGGACATAAAGGGGGCTGGAGGGGAGCTGAAGAAGCACTTTTTACAAGGGCATGGAGTGATAGGACAAGGTGGAGTGGCTTTAAACTGGAAGAGGGAAAATTTAGATGAGCTATTAGAAATTATTTACTAAGTGGATGGTGAGACACAACAACAGGTTTCCCAGGGAAGTTTTGGATGCCCCATTCCTGGTAGTGTTCAAGACTAAGGTGGATAGGGTTTCAGCAACCAGGTCTAATGGAAGGCATCCTTGTCATGGCAGGGAGGGTGGAACCAGATCTTTTAAGGTTCCTTTCCACCCAAGTCATTCTTTGATTCTATAAAATGGAATCTGATATTTGTAATACAGAAAAAATACCCAAAGCATCAACATCAGAGATGGTACTTTTTGTGTCTTGACTTTAATTATCACCTCCCTTTTACAGCTAATGACAGAAACACAGGAAACATCTAAAAATATTTCAGAACTGAGATAACAAAAGAAAAACATCTAAACTATTTTGGAGCTCTGTCTGTCATAGGGCTCTGTTTCTACTCTGCTCTATTGCAACTAGAATATTTGGAACTGGAAAGAGACCTGCCTGTGGCTTTTATAAAGCATGCTCTTCTTGCCGTTTGTTTTGGTTTTTTGTTTTTTTTTTTTCTGAGGATAAGTAGCACAGTACTTCAAATGGAGAGAAGAAAAGCAGCCTAACCACTTGAGTAAGTGTAGCTGTTCTCCATGCATCTCCAGTGAGACCCACTTTCTAAAATGCTGGCTGTTGTGCCAGGGCAGATGTGGAATCTGGGAAAATTTCCAGAGAAACCATTGTAAAATGTCATTCTCAGTATTAGCTGCTGTATTTATCCTTTCTTCTCTTGAACTATCACTGGCAACACTGAAAACACTGGATGATGGGCTGAGAGCATAAACAACTCACAAAAGAGCTCTGAGGCAAACTCTGTTTTCCAGTACACTTTTACCCTTCCTTGGACATCCGTACCCATTTTTAAAGAATAAGAAAGCTCTTCCACTGCTATGGCACAAATTTACTCAGGGCAAACAGGCCGCATGCTAGAAAACTGAAAGGTTAGGCTTTTTCTGTGATGTCTGAGAGGTAATGCAATGGGAGCAATTATGTGATTGCTGATGGTACTCAGGGTATTCCCCTGCCTGCCTGGTAGTGCTAATCTATTTTACATATTGTGCTTCTGGGAAAAAAAAAAAAATCATGCCTAAAATGAGGTGGGAGGTGTTAATGTTGGCATTGCCTCCAGCATTTTGCTTGTGACATCTTACTGATATTCCTGTCAGTACAGATGGCATCTATCAGGTACCCCCTATCTCACCTATTTGCAATAGTAACAGTTTTTAAAAAGTCTCTGAGAAGTCCATTACAAAGGATTATTTTGGCTGGTGAAATAGGGAGCTACAAAAAGATTGAACTGAATTAGTCTGACATCAAGATCTGGCAAAAGACTAAGGCTGATTTAGAGCTGCTTTCCCCTTTTCTTAGGCAGCCAAAATGCACATAAAGCAATGGACAATAAGCAGGGCTACAATGACCTTGTATTGTTGGTCAATATTAGCATGATTTCAGACTTAGTAATTTATACTGTTTGCAAAATTAAATACTGAAATAGGAGAAATGTTTGCATTATTTACAATTTCCTAATTTCAAGTATTTTTTCTCAAAAAAATAGCAAAAATCCACCATAATATTCTGAAAGCTGAAAGCAAAAAAAATAGGGCAACAGACTTCTCTGAACATGGCAGGGATTAAATATTAACAAGATCATACTGAGATCACTTTATCTTTCAGTTCAGTCACCTGGAATTATTAGTGGCAATAGACAATATTGTAAAATATGATGGTGGTAGTTATCTCACTGGAAGTCTAATGTATAACATTAAACCTCAGTCACAGGAGATTTTTGCACTTTCAATGATCACTTTATGACTATAAATAGCAATGGTATTAATGCTTAGAATACTGCAGCTGGAGAAACTAATTACCCAACTGATGCTGTCAGTACCCATAGCTGTTGGTGTTTCTTACTCTCTTACTACTGGCTTTCCCAAACAAAAATCCCTTGCCTTATTGCTGTTCTTTCCTGACTACTACATTCCCAACACAAAACTTCTTAGCATGCTAAATGTTCTTTCCTGCATTCACTTCAGTGCAGATGCATCAGTGCCTTTAATTACCCACTTTATCTAGCACAGAATCAGATTTAATGGGAGAGGAAAGGAAATATCCTAGAGAAACACTTTTTTTTCCGGGTATACTTCCACAATCTCATATCATGTTCTGTAGCAGTAATTTCCATGACTATATAGTTTGCTTGCATATTGGACTATGGTAGGAAAGAAATTCTCTGATTTATTTTAAGAAGAATTTTTTTTAAATACAGTAATTTTTGGATAAGAGTTGTTTTCATTTATTCTTTACTTCTTTAGTAAAAACTTATTTAGTTTTAAAAAAGCTTAGAAAAACAGTGCCTAGTTTTGTCACTTGGCAAAATTTCAGGGAACAAAGATTGTGATAGGAGAACATTTCAGCATGGGATCTGAGTTGGGAATGAGAAGGGTCTGGAAGACAAGGACAAAGTTTAAGTATAGGATGTGGAAAATTTAAGCAGAGGCAGAAGCAAAGGCAGTGCATCTGGAGTTAAACTTCAGCCCCAGTGGAATCAACAGAGAAACATATGTTGGTTTCAATAGACCAGCATTTCACCAGATGTGATTATGTAATCTTTGCAGCTGTTTTCTGTACAGCTCAAAATTTGCAAAACAAACTGTATTATGAAAATAGGACGATAAAGAATAAATTATTCATATTTGTTGAATTAACAGCTAGAACAAGACAAATCTGAAAAAATTATGACGCAGAAGACCCAGATGGCTTCTTCAGGATAATACACGTGGCTTGATGGAAAAATAATGGTGGGGAATTGAAAGAAATTATACTGAATGTGAGTATTGCAAGATTTAGACTGGAAACTCTCTTCTGATGACTTCCCTGCTTCAAACTGTGCAGGAAGGGGTGTTTGCTGTTAAGTAGAGCTCAACAAGATAAGTCCTAAGCACTTCTGCTTTCTTCCATCCATTCTCTCTTTACTCATTCATCAGTTCCCCATGATCATGACAGACCAGAGACCTGGTGGAATATTTTTCAGACATTTTAAAGACTTTGCTTTATACTTCCCCAACCTACAGCTTCTTGTTTTCCTCCTACTGTGCTTTTTTTGTTTCACTTTCTCATCTAAAATTGAAGTAATTTACTCTTTAGAATAGGAAGTATTGTTTACAGATTTGGGAGTGAGTTTCCTAGCTTCCTCTACTATGTTCACTAGATCACCTGTTTATATCTGATTGTCTATTCATAGCCTTTCTTTTTTTTTTTTTTTTCCCGACTATGCTTCCTTCCAGACTCTAAATTGGACTTCTATTGTTTTTTCATGTTTGTCCATGTGTATCAAAAAGGGAAATAGGAACTATCAATCCTTCTTGGTGGGCAATACATACAAAGGAACTGAGACCCGAAAAGCTCCTTTGTAACTTTTCAACACAGCTTATCTAACCATTTTTGGGATTCTTCTGCGGCCCAGTCTTAAGACATTTTTCTGTACCCATAAAACTCAAAACCAACTTGAGTTGCTCTTTGGCTGCTTATTGCAACAACCAAGGCCTGCCAGGAACATTTACTTCTTCTCATGGTCTTGGATCAACCACAATCAGTTTTTACGGTTTTGAACCTCTCACCTGATACAATCTGTCTGTTTTGTTCAGCTTTTCTTGCTCTTACAGAATCTTCTATGTCCAGTACCCCTAGACATCCTGCCTGAATGCAGCAGGCAGGAGAAGGTCAGCCTGTGCCTCCCCATGCCATTTGAGCAAGCTTTTTAAAGATTTTTTTACTTTTAATGGGTACATAATGTATTTTGATAATTTGATAACAATTCACAATCTTTGGTTGCCATTCTCAAAAAAAGGTAGTAATTTCATTGCTTGAAAACATTCAATTGTAACGTTGTTGAAACCCCAGTAAATATGTACTGTGTCTGTAGGAGCAGCAGAAGTAGTTGTACCTCATTTTTATACTTGTGCATTGACATCAATCTCTCTTATGATTTCTCTGTTATCAGAAAAAGACGAACTTTCCCTAGGGTTGTTATTCTCTTCCTGGTTTCTTATTTTAATGAAATCCTGAGGTTAAGTAAATATATATGTGAGATGTTTGCATAGCTGCTAAAATGCTCCAAAGGACAGAGAGACAGAAATTGGTATGTCCTGAGATGCTGTGAGTGCTCTTTCTTTAGGAAACCAAGTGAAAACCAGATAGGGTGAGACTAAAAAGCATACCTGATTTTTTATACACCTGTGAGTATTGGCAATTCAAGACAGATAGGTCCAACATTTCCCACTAGGAATGCACTACAAATACTCAGCTGACCTTGCACACACAGCACATCTGCACAATATATGTTTGATGCTGAGTTTGGACATGAGCTATGGTAATTTGTTTAGCATTTCCAGAACTTTGACACATCACTATCAGAATTTAATAGATTACTGGTGAAGTTGTTAGGTACAGATGAAACAGGCTCTCTCATTTCCTTAAAAAGTGTCTGTAACCCCATATGCAAGAGTTCTTCAGTCATGACTTCAATGAATGGCCAGTTCTAATCTACTATGCAAATGCAATTTAGTCTTATAGTTTACAGGGAGTAAAGTCTAGGGCTAAACAGCAATGCTACTACAAGAGTTAATTTTAGTTTAATTAAATTATTGAAATGGTATGGTGTTGTGGTTTCAATTCAAAACCAGGCGGAAACACCAATTTCTGTTTTGGTTTGATTTTGCCAGTTTCAAGGTTTCCAATCAAGAGCAAAGCAGGCTTAAACTTAAAAGCAATAAGACTTTATTAACTAACACCAAAAGAAAGAAAAACAACAAGAATGAGGATGAAACCTTCAAAACACTCTTCCTCCCTCCCCACACCTTCTTTTTTCCCAACTGGCAATGTAAAGAAAACAAGACTCAGAAATCTCAGTCAGTTTTCCACCTCTAAAACAGTCTTTCTTCAGTTCACTTAGGAAGGGAAGCACCTCTCATTCGCTATGGTCAATTTCCCCACAAGAAAGCACTTCTCTTGTAAATCCATTCTTCATGAACATACCTGAATCCTTTGCGTTCATGAAACTTCTCCCATCTTCACAGTCGTGTCTCTGGGCTACATCGATGTATGGGGTTTTGTTTTAAAGATAATTGTTCAAAACAAAGGTTCTCTTTGTCTTTGGGACCACCTTCACCTCCAAGGAACAGATTCACTTCTTCTTTGAGGGCAAAGAGTCTTTATCACTTTATCTCTCTGTTCAACTTCTCATGAAATCAACAGTCCCCTCAACATTTCACTATTGCTCAGGTCTGCAATTTGAACTCTTTATCTCCCCCATACTTATTTATGGTTTAAAGAAAAAAAAAAAAAAATCTCAATATACTATAGCAAATCACCATAGCTCACAAGAGTTTTTTACAGCTCAAAAGCAACTCCTCACACTCCTTCCACCTTGACTTTGACTCCTTCTTGACTGACTTTGATACTTTATGTGGTCTTTACACATCTGCATTCTAATTTTCTCTCACTGGTGAGAGGATGGAGACTTTCCAGGTCCCATCTGTGCACCGATGCACTGAAAGGGTTAACAAGAAACAGTGTCTGGCCTGGCCGACAGTGCTGGAGCTGTGCCAGGCCAGGCTGGGCAGACCGTGGTGCCACATTTCAGAGCCGTGCTGGGGGCAGGGGTGGGAGGGAAGCAGCTCTCAGAGGGTCCAGGCCCAAAGGCATCTGCTCGCTGGTTGCCTGCAGCCAGGAGGGAAAGTTGGACAGATTCCCAATATTCCTTTTCCACCCCTCGGACTCAATCAGCTGCCCCTGCCTGGCCCCCGTGGCCTCCCCCTGCCCCCACTCAGCCCAGGGCTGAGAGGGCAGAGGTGTGTGCTCTGACAGCCGGAAGGAAAGAGACATTCCCGGGCTTCCTTTCAAAGGGAATAAGAACTAGAAAATGCTTTCCCATTGGTCCAATAAAATGTCAAACTCAAAACCAGCCAGCTCACTTCCGTGGGCTGGTCAAACCAGGATATATGGTCACAACTGGTCATTATTATGCTTGTGAATTAAAAAACCTCCTCATCTCATTATGGTTTATTCTCCCTACTGTAGCACAATCAGGAGGGTTGTTAAAATGCCTTTATAACATTGTTAATTGTTTCTATGTTGGTGGAAGTCATGACAATTTAATCATAATAATTTAGTTGAAAAAGTACCTCTCTGTGACCAGGCTTTGTCTGTCACAATGTGTGATTTACTTCTCTATGATTTCCTGATACTGTACTAATAGCAAATTTTTGTTCGGTATGGATTTTGTAATTTTATTTTTTTCATTCATGAGTTAGAATAATCCACACAAGAAAAGCTCTTAGAGAAATTAAAGTTTGTCCAAAGAATCATCTGTGACAGCATTTAAAGTGAGTGTAAGTAAATGTCTTTGTTTAGAGATGTTTTCTGCTTTCTGTTTTACTAACAGGACTCCAAAGAATTTATTATTATTAGATTCCTATATAAAGTTCATCAGCTTTTATGGCTTTTATTTCAGGGAAAACAAATTATTTGCTTTCTGAGAAATAAGGTGCTTTGTAGAAAGCCAGCCTGTTCAGAGAAAAATTTTGAGACATATGGTCTTTTAATTACTGGGTTTTAGTACTTTTACTTTGGAAGTGCATTTTCAGATGAAAAATTGCTTCATTTTAAGTGCATTTAAAATTCAACAGAACAATGTGAATATTCAGGGATTTTTTTGGGGGTGGGGTGTGTTTCCATTTGGAAATTTTACTTTTTCATGTTCAGGTCATAAGTCTTTACTGTATAATATTAACTTTTCTTGTTGGAAAAGGAAAAAAATCATAAATAACAGCTACAGTTTTTTTAAAAGGACTGCCAAGTTCAGATGTCTGCCTGTGCTAACCTTGTTTTCCAACTTGCAAAGCTAAGTGCTCTCTCCCCACAACATTCTGCCATCTGTGCAAAGGCCTGCCTGGTTACAGTGTATGAATGATTTAATGCCCTCTGTGTGCTTGCTTGAGTAGTTGTATTTTTAAAAAAGGACATACCAACTTGGCAAAATCTATTTTGATGCCAAACAGGAAAGTTCAGCGGAGGGCAGTGAAGGTATATCTGTTTCCAGGTGTGCATGTTGATGTTCCTCTGTAGCTATGCTGTCATCTCAAATCCCTTTGGTTTAGTGGTGTGCTTCCCTGTCCCACAGTGATATTTAAAGGGATCCAATCCAAAGCAGTCTGAACTCCTGAGGCTCTGCATTACCTGTGGATGATTGAACATAACACTGCTATGCAATTTACATTTAAAACCAAGTGTGTGCCTGTTAAGACTTGCAGTGCATTAGATGTGAAAACATGAGCATTACCTAGAAGTACCAAGAGGGGCTGGCATTTGGTGAGATTTTTCCCATCGTGTTTCCTGACCCCTACCCTTGTTAGACAATATCCAAATGCACGACACCATGGCAGCATTCTTGGGCAGGGCTGGTTTCTGTTCTTCCCCACAGATGCCTTCACCTGGGCTGGCAGTGCTTTGATGCCCACAGCCATGCAGCCTCTGTCCAGCCAGCACATCATTAAAGCTGACCCATCCCCTATCATCCTTACAGCTCTCAGCTTTAGGAAGCAAAACTCTGGCACGGTTTCTGGTTCTGAGAAGAGGCAATTAGTGAAGAAGCAGCAGTGGAAAAGTCTGCAAGGGTCAGGGAACAATCAAAGGCAGGAAACTTTCCTCCATCCTGCTTAATATCTCATCTTTAAATTTCCCTGCTTTATCCTACCTACCATCTCCCCAAGACAAGTTTAGCACTGAATTTGTCTTTCTGTTTGCTATTTAGCCCTGTCATGGTACTTACTTGCTCCAGCCAGTAGCTAAGCCCCACACAGAGCTTTAGCTGCCTTGACTGTATTTCCCCCCTCACTGGTGGGGTGGGGTGAGGAGCAGAAAACAATTGCACTGCTCAGCAATAGCAAAAACATTCCTGTGTGTCTCAAATTGCAATGCAAGATGTAACCAAAAGTACGTATTCTATTACCATCTGTTGAAACCAGGTGGCTTAGTGTTCTTTATCTCTTCCATAACCCATCCCTCATAACTCTGGGGTGGATATCCTCTGTTGATGTGCCAGCTGTTCAAACCAGGCAGGGCAGTTTTCTTTATCTTTTCCCCTACCCATCCTCCCTCCAGGGTGATATTCTCTGCTGATGAGACATTGAGTCTCACTGCATGACAGATAAAAATTACATCATCCCACTGGGAGATGTTCCACCCAAGGGGAGGAGCCAAGCATTTCCTACCTGGATAAAAATCTGAGATTTGGAACACCAAAGTCAGCCTTTCTCTGCTGCATTCTCAGAGGAAGACCAGGCCCATCTACACCACCACTGGACCTTCAGAGGAAATCTACACTTTTCTGCAGGATCATTGCTTCAACAGAACCACATCTGTCACTCCAGGAGGACTGCAGCCACTGTTTCATCAGACTGCTACCAACATCCTGACCCACAGGTTGTATTCTGACTCTGTCAGTGTTATTGTACAATGGTGTTTTATTTTAATATTCCTGTTAAATTGTAGCTCTGACTTGGAATCCCCCACTGGTTTGCTTTCAAACCAGCACACTGGTAATCAAGAAACCAGCACAGTGTAATCAACACTGTTTTCAGCACAAATCCAAAACAAAGCCCCATACCAGCTACTCTGAAGAAAATTAACTTTATCCAGTCCAAAACCAGCACAAGCATGCAGATATTAGGTGGCTGCATATGAGAAATAGACAACATCTGCTCTCTTCATATTCCTTGCATAGAAACTTGGAAGGTAAATTCACCATTAAAGATATATTCTTAAACCAGAAGCAGTTGCACCTGAAATTCTAAAATCCACTACAATTACCTGTGGATGGTTTTCATTGACTTAACTAGAATTTTATAGCAAGATGTGCCACATTTGTTCAAGGAAAGCTTCCTCTATGCCTCAGTGTGCTACACAGCCCTATATAAGATATGCTATACTGAAAAGAAATTCTGTATTGTCTCCAAGAGATGCACAATTAGGCCTGTAAAAATATGCCCACATGTTCATACCTTTCTTGTCCTTTTCCTCCCATATATTTCATATTGCTTTTCTTACTGGCCCTAACTCAGCAAATATATTTAGATTCCTTATGTCAATGGGATGCTTGTTGAAATTAAATAATGCACTTGCATGCTTGACAAATCAACTCTGTAGCTTTGTAGGCTTCTCAGGCTTTCAGCTGTCTCCTGGAGTCACACTGACACCCATTATCACTGCTCCTAAAACCAGTTTTTAAAATAGAAACATTTACAAAATGAAAATTCTAGTGATACTAGTAATTACTATTATAGTAAAGTTTAATGATTTCCAAAATGTATTTGAATTTGTAGATGCTCATCAGCCACCAGAAAAACTGCCTGATATTGACAATATTTAAAATCATTTTTTCCTCAGGCAAACTGAAAATTCTTTATATATATAAAATATTTATATGTATGTATGTACATATATATGTGTGTGTGTTTATATATGTATGTGTGCATATACATAGAGATGTTTGAGGAAAGTCTTTTAATAATAGTCTTGCTTTTGGTTTCAGTAAATACACAAATTGTTGTTAATATTACTTGTCCTTTTGCCATTGTGTCCTGCTGTCATTCACAATTCTATCAGTCTTATCTAAAAATTGTTTATCTTTCTTCTGTTTGTCTGTTATTATTATTTCAAATTTGAGAGCAAAATAAAACAATAGTTTCAAATATTAATATGCTCTTCTATCTTTGTTGTGGTCTCATTTTGTTCTTATTAGAGATTATATTAAAAGTCGCCTGATGAAGGATTTCAGACAAGTCAGGATGTTAGAGTGAATGGATCATTAGGCTTTCCTGTGACTTTATGCATTTCTTAAAGTGACCAGATTTATATAACATCTGTCAAAGAACCATTAGGTATTCCACCTAGAATTGCTATTAGCAGAGACTTTTATAGCTGCTTCTTGAATTAAAAATATATTTCTGGGGATCATAGACAATTGCATTGATTAAAGTAGCTTCTGTGAGAAATTTCTTCAAAATTAAAAAAAAAAAATTAAAACTTAGTCTTAGCACCTCACTGATTTTCTGTGGCATGGCAAACTTGAAATTGTTGAAAAGTTACTGGACATTGTCAAATACTTTTGATTAATCTTGTCAAAAGAATTTGATAAATTTGATTATTATGATTATAGACTTACCTATAGAGAGGTGATGCTAGAGAAAAAAGGATCCTTGTTTCTGAAATAGTCCCCTGAAAATTCCTGAGAGAACAAATAAAAAACTGTCTTTTGTGTGAATGTCTGTGAGAGTTATTGAGGCTTGGAGATGGATTAGGCTGTAAATTAAATTAATCTGATTAAGATTAGGGTACATTGCACTGCTGAAGGAGATTGGTGATGCTGCTTTCCTTGACCGTGGTTGGCATTTGGCATGGGAAAGCATTGTTGAGTCATTAATTTGTACAGCTAAATATGAATATATAAATATATGCATACTGTGTATACATAAAATAGACTCTATGCATATAATATATATTTACATAAATGTATAAAATGTTTCAAGGAACCTAAAATGTGGACTAATGCCTGTAGTAAATGTAAAATGAAAAATTAATTGTATTAACTGAGTTCTGCTGCAGCAGATTCTCTTTCTCGTAGTCATAGGTTCTTCACTTCTGCTGGGAAAGGGAGGATTTCAGGTTTCGTCATCTGACCTTAAAGTTTCTTTCGAGACTGTCTTTACTGTTTAAAAATAAATGCTGTCAAATTCTTTTTGGAGACTGTCGTTACTTCAGCAGAATGCAAATGAAGCCTGTGATCAAAGGATTGCTCCGCTAAAGCCAAGGTCATTGGCAAGCAGCACCACAGAACTGAGGCCCTGGCAAAGATATGACCTGTTATTGCAGAGAAGAAATACAGAAACAAAAATGTGGTGAGGAAAGGTGTTTTTCTGAGAGCGTCTTGTGCTTTGTAATGAAAGTAAGAAAACAGACTCCTTGCAGCTCAATAACTTCTGCTCCTTATTATTCCTTGTCTCATTTTGTATTCTGAGTCATCAGAAGAGCTTTGGTAGTATGTACTCTCACTTCTTGGCAGTCTGTTAGTGGCAGGCAGTCTTATCCAATGAGCTTTATACGGTTCATTCAAAAGACAGAGTGAATTAGCACATCTTCCTCATTGCCCTTTGCACACAGTCTAAAACAAAAATTTTGATCTTACAAAATTTCCATGAATCATGGAGTTGTATTTATATATTAATATTCCTTATTGCCTCTTTTAAGCTATTAGGGTGCACTTGGGTCATTGTCTTTGTTGAAACATTAAAAAACAGTTGGCCCTTTACTATTCCCTGATGGATCCATGATTGCCCAAGATGTGGGACTATGGCATGTGATGCCCTGGATAGCTGTGATCTGAACTTGTGATACAGAAGCCTCCCTCCTAGGCTCCGTCACCCAGCTTTATGAAGAACAGCAAACTGCAAATTAAAGCACAGTGTGGAAGTTCCTAGCAGCAGAACTCATGAATTTTGAAGGTTTCCTCTTCAGCTCACTTTGTCATAACAAGACAAACTTCTTATTGTAATTTAATGTCCCTGGGAATGAAGGCTTTAGCAAATATGCTGAACATAACCAGACTTGTCATAAAACAAGACTTGGCAATATCATGAACAATTGCATTGTTTTAAACAAGCAAAGCAGAGAACACAACAGCAGTTGCTTAAACGGGCCTATTAATCTCTGAAACTGTTCCTGGGTGTAGGTAGGAGCTTTCTAGCTAGTCTTAAAACAGGGAGTTATTTTTCTTGTCAGAAATTTTAACATTCATGTGAGTTTTCAAAAGTCTTTTTATGGTGCTTTTTATTGTCATCAAAACATGGGAAAAACCTTTAAATTTAAGACCCAGGCTCTCGTGTGTTTATTTCCAGCATAGAATTTATCTCCTTGCATAGCAAGAGATGTTATGATATTCCTATAGTTGAGATGGACAGACAAAGCACAGAACCCATCAGAAATGAAGGGAAATATTAAAATTAACTGTGTTATTGTTGCAACATTATATTCTTAATCATGCCTTTATCTCCATGCTTTGTCTTTGTTAACAACCACCGTGAACAAAATATGGTTATTTGGATAATAGCAAAGTTAAATCCTGTTTTGTCTAGAGGCTACATTGCATCTGTTCCTTGTATGGGATTATGTGGGGTTTTGGCACAAACTGTCTCCTCTATTTCCATGCATTTTCTAGTGACGTTGGAACTAAAACTCCATGCAAGGCTTGTAATATTAGGGTGTCCGTGGCACACGACAAAGTGCTGTAAAAAATTACTACTTTTAGTATGATCAACCCAGGCCAGACCTCTCCATTTTAACTGTAGAAATCCAGTTCCCATCAACACTGCCAGAGTCTTCTCCATTTCTTTAAGCAGTGTATTTGTTGAATGTTTAGAGGCTGTAAACATGGTGAGCTACTCAGGCACATGAGTCTGATCCTGTCTGCTTTTAATGAGAAATATTAAATAAGAAAAAATAATAAGAAAAATTTAATAAGAAATATTGTAAATAATATTAAATATTGTGGGAAGGAGTTTGCTATAAGTGCTGTGGCAGCTTATTTTCGAAGCATCAAATTTTAATTTTGTGATATTTCAAATGTGTGTATGGCTTCATAGGGATCTCAGCAATTTTGGTCAAAAACAGCAAGAACAATAACAAAGTTAAAATCTTCTTGATGAGACTTGAAATTGTTTTATGTTATAAACTCTTTTTTCAAATGCTTGTAGTTTATAAACCCTTTGAACAGAATTTTTTATGGCACATAATTGTAGTGTTTCTCCATTTTTGTATACTAAGATGTTTCAAGCCTTTTTTAACCTTTCCCATCTCTCTGGCCTGAGATGTTTTCCCACATCATTGGTATACAGGTGGCTCTATATGACTTGCCAAAAATGTTTCTAATTCTTCCCTATGTTGCATGTCAGTCCTGCCTTGCTTCTTCATTTCAGCCAAAATCAGGTATGGCTTGAGTGAGGGACACACCAATCTGCAGAAATCCTTGGCTTTATACAAACCTTGTCATATTCCCAGGCTTCAAAACTCAAAGCAGTGCTCAGAGTTTGGCATCACTCCAAATCTGTGTCCTTTCATGCCTCTGAATCATCAGAGGGGATAGGTGAGAGCAATTTTCAAACTAAGTGCTTGGCTTAATCACATGTCAAGGACTCCACTGGAGCACAGCAGCTTTTGTGGGCAGTTGTGACTTCTTTGTGCTCATGTTGAATTTCCTATGACAAGTGATAAGTAAGACTTGTATTGATCCAATCACCCTGTCTCAGCCACTTTTTCCTTGTGTGTTGAAGCTTTTTCCTGCCATACTCTCTTACCTGTCTGGGGTGTTTCTCGGACAAAAAGGGGAGGTCAAACAAGGAAAAGATGCAGAGCTGGGATCTGAGCATGGATCTGAATATTGCCAAAGATCAGAGCTCATCTTCAGGGGCAACAAGTTTCAAAAACAGCCCCTTGCTAGTTCTCATAATTTCTTCTTTCAACTGACACTAAGACTGCACGAAGAAGACAGCAGTATCTTCTCTTGTCACCTTCTTGCCTTCTGGCTTCCTAAATACATTCCATTGCATTCCACATTTCTAGCAAGTTTGGTAAATCTAATTTTAAAATTTCTTGCTTTGGGAAAGAATATACAGATCTCTGAGCATGTAGCAAATAAATCAATGCAAGGAAACTATAACATATGTAGATCATCTGCCAAATTTCTAAATAAATTTCCATAAGTATTATGTTCACTTTTAAAAGAATAAAAATCTGACAACACTCTCTATAGCCCAAGAAATAAAAATAGTGAAAGAAGAAGAAGACAGTACTTGCTGAGATTAACTCGTACATATTTTGTTTGGAGGACTATAGATGTGGAGGGTGGGCTTTTGGCAAATGGTTAAAAAGTATTGTAGTGCAGATAGATTTGGGAAAAAAAATAGAGTAAATCAATGTAACTTTCTAACAGTAATTATGCTTAAGGAAATCTTTCCCTTTAGCCATGGTCTGATGCCATGATTGCAGTCTGTGAGCATCTAATCTCTGTAAGTCGGAACAATGAACCTCTAATCACACCAACAAAAATTTTCTTTGCCTCTGTATCTCTTTTAACCATTCTTCGCCCATGATCCTGGGGTTACCTTTTTGTCTATGTCTGAAGATTTTGATACTGTGAATTTTCTCTTTTAGTGGTAATTAATTTTGGTGTACTACATCATTGCTCTGGTTTAGTGTACATTGCTAGCACAGAGAAGAATTTGCTACTTCTAGCTCAACATCCAGTTCAGACAGATGAATAGCCCCAGTAGAGTCAACCCATAAGCTTCAATTTAAGAATGCTCTTCATGTGATTTTTCCTCCAGAGTGCTTAGGATGAGGTGAAGATGCTGATTGTATGATACCTTGAGCAGTCTGGAATCAGCATGGTCCATTATGCTATCCCATTAGCAGTTGGGTGGGCTACCACAATTATTGTGTGGGCTACCTTCAACCTCTAACTCCTGGAATAGGTAAAAGCCACCAGTGTAACACTGAGACAAGAGTTTAAATTAAAAACAAGCAGGAAAGAAACCAGTCAATATTCAAAAATTGTCATCCCAACAAAGACGATGTGGGAGCTAATGACAAAGTTGCCCTATTTGGAAATGGGAAATGGCCTCAGTCTTCTTCAGTAGTGTCTGCCCAGGCCTTCAAAACTCTTCGTTCACCAGTGAGCAGAGGTGGAATGTAACTGGTCACACACAGAACAAGCTGGAATCAGAGCCTGTTGCTTCAAGTAAAAGTAGGATGGAAATATAAAGTGATGCTGCCAGTGGGGGTCTGTTACTTCATAGCTGATGGTCACATTTCCAAGTACTTCTACAATTAGAGTGGATTTCATTAATGCTGGGACACAGTTTATATCTAGTGAGGATTAAGGTCTCTTTGAGATGAGATTAGATATTAAGGAATGTGTGTGTCCCTTGTCCCTGCTAACACCCCTGCATCTTAATTACAAACATAATTGGGTGTAGGGAATTACAAGGAAATGTACTATTCATTTTCTAGCATATGAATTTTTATTACCTGTTGAGCAGGTGTTTGATTGAAAATCTTTTCTCCTCACTGCTTAAACAAAGTATGTGTTGCAAGTGCATCCTTGTAACACTTAGGAAATGGAATGGGAATGTTTAATGCCTCAGCCAAATGTCTATTTATAATGAGCAATATAGAATGTATCAATAAAATAAAAAGTGTTAGGAAGGGCTAGGTACAACAGAAGCAACAATAAAGTCAAGATCGCTAACATTATGCTTTGCTAGGCCTTTGTGCTCTTTCACTTGTCTATAAACTCTCAAATGTTGACTGCTGTTTTCTGAAGGAAGTAAGCACTTTTCCTCCATCTTGCTCAACACACTGTTTTTGTTATACTTTTCCTAGGAGTGTATTTTTAAGTACTAGCAAGGAATGAAAGAAATATATAACAACATGTCATAAAGCAGAAGCATACACTGAAAGAACAGATATCTGTGGCGGTAATCATGTCACAGCATAATATTTGTTTGTTATGCAAGGCAATCTTGGTGCATTGGACTTTCTCCCTAGAGTTTCAGTGTCTTCTTTTTGTTTTCTTTAAAACTAGTGATTTTAGTACTCCTAATTTCCCATTAAATTTTATTGCGGTTGTTATAGACACTGTATGTAAATTTTACACAAATAAATGAAAGGAACATCATACCTGTTATTACTCTGTAGTTTTAAAATAAACCATCTTGTGCTATGATTTGATAAATTTTACCTAAATTCATCAACTAAAAATTGATTTAAAAAGATCAGAGAATGCTTTGGATCAGAAGGCACCTTCAAAGATCACATAGATCAACCTCCCTGCTATGGGCAGGGACATCTTTCACTAGATCAGGTTACTCAAAAGCCCTGCCCAATAGAAAACACCCACTTGAAAGTAAATGTAGAATTTAAGCAGACATAATGAAATTAAGCATTATCTCCAAGCATTTAGAAACAGTATTACTCTGATTCACAGGGATTACATCTCACCTTAAAAGAATGTATCTGCCATAGCAATGGTTTCCAATAATAATCAAAATTAATCCTTGGGCTGACAGCCAACACAAATCCTATATGTAGTTTAAAGGCTTAAAAAGCTGTAGACAGTTAAGTGGGACTCTGCATCAGTAAAGTATGATGATGGGGCTGATCCTATACTCAGAAGCAAGTAAGCACTTCTTACCTCAGATTGGAGTATTGCTTTAATGCTGACTAAAGTAAGAAGGAGTACAAGATGGGATTTCACTTCCCTGTGTCACTTTCCTAAGTCTCACAATTTTCCTGGAAGACCTGTTACCTGTGATCTGCCCCCTCTCTGTTCATGGTATGCATCTTTGAGGTTATCAGCTGAGGAAGTATAGTTTACCCACTGATGCATGGAATTAAAGTCTAGATACTTGCTCAGAAGAGAGCAATTTTCTATCCATGATTGAAATTTCAACTGTTAAATGAATCCCAATTGGTTTAGTTAGACGGATGACTTAGTTTCTCTTGTACAGAGCCTGAAATTGAGCCTCTTGCTTTAAAACAGCAGCATTCTTTTCTAACAAATAATCATTTGAATTATCACTTGCTGATAATTAAACATGCTATAAAATTTTTTTAAATATGAAAAATTGGAAGATAGTAAATGATCTGTGGAAAAATTTTGGGTATCTGCTTGTACTTTCTAAAAAGTCTTAACTTTCATTAAACATAGAACTGAAAATAAGCCACTTGGACAGCAGCTTTTCCAGCAGGCTCAGGGTTTCCAAGCTGTGAATTTACAAATACCAAAACACTCTCAGGAGTTCACTGATATTTAAAGCCTGTACTTCCCACCAAAGAGTCTTTGAATTTTCTATGGCCCTGTAAATGACTATAAAGATACAGGTTAATTTTTTTTAATGCTTGATGCATTTGACTCACTTTATGGATTAAGAATCTCCAAGTAGTTAGAGAGAAGTGTTTCAGCTGCTAAAAAAAAAAAAAAAAAAAGGTAAAAATTGATTTTTCCTGTTGTCAGGCTTTCTTTTATTGATTGGCAGCTTAACATTTATCAGCTTGAACAGCTTATGGCTGCCATTTTTTGAAGTGATATTTCAGAGGTCAAGCTAATGCACCAAGTGGGTTTGTTTGCATTTCTAAAACTGATCTTTGCTGGGCCGTCACTATATGCTTTTACCTGCTTTGAGAGCTCAGGATGTAAGAGACAAAGTGAAAAGTAATTATGAAAATCTCTTCTTACAGACTTTATGCAGAAATTCTGAATAAATATTTATTTTTAAAAAGGTAGCAAGTGCTGTGATGACTTTTTTGGGGGGTATTTAGCTGTTTCCTTCTTACCTGAATCACCAGCAGCCTCAAAACATGTGCATGACTATCAAGTAAGTAGTCTTTTTTAATCACCCCAAGAGCCACAAATAACAGTGCTCCAGAAATGAAAGATTTTATTTATAAGGGGTTTGTACTGTTCACATGCCAAAATCTTGTATTTTACATGCATTGTCAAAATTTATCAAGCTGTTTCCCTATGGAATTTTGTCATTGGCTGTGAACTAGCCAAGTATGAATGCTGTAATAGGCTATAATTTTAAAAGCAGAAAGACAAAAAAAAAAATAAAGGATAAATAAACCCTCAAGAGCAAAGGAAGCTGTGACACCAATACCATGACATCACAACTTATTCCCATAGTTGTGATAATAAAGTGTTACCTCACAATATTTTATATACACTAACCAGCCAATCCATATACCTTCTCAACAAAGGGCTTCTGAAATAGTTTAGATTGAATATGTGTGTGTTTTTTGACAACTGGCATTTCTTAGAGTTGACAATTTTTAAAAGCCCTTGATAACACTGTGCAATCTCTGGCATTGTTGTACAAAGAAAGCCCCGGCTGTTTCCTGTAACTATATTTATGATTATATTTTCATTAAACTGAGTTGTCTGACAGCTTCTTATTTCACAAGTAGTTTTCTTGTTGCAGCTGAAAATTTTCTAAACCAATATCAAGGATTGATATGCAAAGTCAAAAGACAAATGCCTCATCAAGTTGAAATAATGCATCTGGAAATCTAGTAACTCTGTATTTAAAGGGTAGAGAAGTTGTGGAGAAAAAAAGCAACAGATCACAAAGACAAATTTCTTACTGATAACCAGGATATAGTTAGGATGGCAGGATTTAATTCCCTTGTTAATTTTCAGGTGTGGCCAGAATAAAGGCAATTAACAAAGGAAAATAACAAATTAACTACTTCTGCAACTGGAATCTGAACCAAATTTCCCTTTGGTCAGGGTGGAAGTAAATGGCCACAGACAGAACATATTTGTGGGATGCAAAGGGCAACTTGGTGTCATGGCAGTGCTCACAAACTGTCATGTATGGAAGCCAGGGGTATTTTGTGGGCCTTTGGCTGACAATTTTGCACTTTTTTTACCCAGGGTTCAAAATTGGAAACATGGAAACATAAATCTGAATTAATTATTTAAAGTATCAATATAACTCAACTCTCATTTATCTCCAGTGAGGAGGGTTGGGGATTTTCTGCATTTAAATAGCATTCATTCAGCTTCAGTGTATTTTACTTATGCATGACCTAAAGACCCAAATCTTGTTAATTCAAATTAATTTTCCTGTTTGTACTTCATAGGTAAGCTCTTAGAAAATCTTTAGTACATTAGTAGGTTTGCCACTTTCACTGCTCCAAGTGGAAGTGATATGATGTTTGCTAAAATGCACAGATACTGTGCATCCTGTGTGGGTTAAAGTGCAACCAGTACTCATCTGGGTTTAAAATCAGGTTTAAAATCTGATCAGGAAGATGATTTGAGTGAAGAGAACTTACTGCTTTTGTCTTAAACCCAGAATAATTCACAAATGTAGGTTCCTTCACTAAGCTGAGAAGTTCATAAACTAGATGAGGGGGAGATGGAAGAAAAGAGAGCAGGGTGCTTGTCTGGAGACATCTCATTTGAATCTGATGATGGAAAGCATCAAATATGATGCAAATTTGATTTAGATTGTCTCTAGTACCATGGGGTAAACCTGGCTCTGTTGTCTTTTAAAAGAAAAAAAAAAAAAAAAAAGATGTGTTCTTAAGTGACATTCTAATCAGGTAACATTAAAATTGTTTTTCAGGCTGGAAGTCCAAGGGAACATATGTTTTGTACAGCACCTGTTATGATGGTTCTTTTGCCAGGCAGAAGTTCCTGTGCACAACTACAAAATAATCAATGAATGTTTGCAATTTCCTCTCTCCACTTTAACATTCTACTTTCATGCTAGAATTACTGGGGTGAAGATTAAGGATAATTATCTCATTGCCCTTATAATAGAAGAAATCTTTTATTTCCCCTTTCTTTACCTTAAAAACAGGAAGTCACATGTGCTCACACTTTCTCCCTCCCTCTCCTAGGAAACGGATCTCATGACCTTTAACATCTCCATGCACCGCTCTTGGTGGCGGGAGCATGGGCCCGGCTGCGTACGGAGGGTGGTGCGTCCTTCTTCCCCGGGCATCCTAGAGGATTACTCCTACGTCTCCGTCACAGGCTGCATCATTGATTTCCAGTACCTGGAGGTCATTCACAGCGCTATCCAAATACTCCTCTCTGTAAGTTCTCGTTTCTTTCCGTCCTGACATTCCATCAGTCCTTTCACACATAACCTGCTGCTGTTGCGTGTCCTGGAAAAGGGGGTGTTGTGGCTGATGGATAGCTGCAGAGATTGGTAACTGTGTTTTGAATTAGAGAATTATATACATGTTATTAAAATGTGCACTGATTTTTTTTTTTTCTTTCCTTATATCTCTTAAAGCTCTGTACAGGCATAGTATCCATTCTGACCATAGTTGGGATAGGTGGAAATTAACTTGAGTCCTTGGCTCTCATTCATTGAGATGTAGAGCAAAGCAAAGCAGACTTACCCAAAATCAATTTGTCTAAACTTTTCTGAAGTTCACAGTCAATGACACCATTTATTCAGCCCTGATAGTAAATATATTTTACATGATACGTAGCTAAATTTCTTCCCAGATTTAGCTATGGATTAATCCTTGAAAAAGGTCAGAAAAATATTACGAATTAAAGTATGTGTTCATATTTAGCCATGTTATGTTCTGCATTATCAGAACACTCTACCTCCATTGCCCACATTTGTTGTAACACCTGTCAAAAATTGCAATTACAAGATGTCATTATAAAAGCCTGCAGTGCAGGGAAGCGCTGGGACTCAATGAGTTGCTTTGAGAGCAACAGCCCAGTCTTACCCACAGTTTTTCCTCAATTTCTTGGCTGGTTCTGCTTGTCATTATCAGGTTGTTCAGCATGAGCTGTGTGTGATCTCCTAGAAGTGTCTGTTGTTTCGTAGTTCATTGTAACTGGCTGACGCCAAGTGGTTGCACATAGGATCGATCACCCCAGATGTCCAGACCTTTTTTGAGAGCAAAATGCTTGTGGCTTATGGTCCTAACCGTGGCCATCAGGGCTTGTTGGACAGTGGGAAAAGAGGAGCAATCTGTAGTCCACAGCTGCAAATCAGGTGAGCTGCCTGGTCTGAGCAGCCAGAAGGGAGGCATATTTCTGGTCTGTTCAGCATTTCAGGCTGTTTTACTACCAATCTGGTTTATACTACCACTTGCAAAGTAAACGGCACCTGTGAAATAAATCTCACTTCTTAATTTAAAATTCTTTTTAAATTTCAATTTTTATATTTTTTCAGCATAAGGATATTTCTCTTTCAAAAGAAAAGAAACCAGTATATGTGGTTACATCTATCATTCTGTCCAGCTGTCTGAAAGTTCAAGATAATTCCTCTGTAGTACTAAATGCCTTTTGTAAGATGCCAAGTGCTTTATCCTTACTGTTGCTTTTAGTCAAACTTGGATAAACTTGTACATCTGTGATTAATGAACTTCTGTCGCTGTTTTATAACACATGACACGAACTCTTTTTTTTGATTTTTCTCAAACGTTATGTAAAGTGAGTTTATTAAGGATCTTTTTCCCCTTATATACAATTTTACACAGACCAGTGTGACTGGTGAGGCAAAGAGAAACTTCTTCACCCACATTACTCAAACTAGAGGGACATCAAGAGAGATCCCTCCTCCTAGAAGAATTCACAACATGGATACTGTTACAAAAACAATTTTGGTATTTATGTTCTTTCTCTGGGAAAAAAAGTCAGAAAACCAAAACATCAGAAAACCAGAACTTTAGAAAACTAGAACTTCAGGCCTGAAACCAGACTACAAACTTCCACTTGATGATCCAGGCTGGAATTAGTGCACTTGGTTTGCACACCAGTGACATCACATGTACTTAAACAAGATGTGTGTCTTATCCTCATCTATCAGCTTCTCAGGCATCAGGGACACCACAAGACCTACACAAGCCTTCTTCTGAGCACCCTTCAGTCAAGCAGCAAAGACTTTGAGTCAGGCTCTTTTCCAGTGACAACAAAATTACTTCTCTTGCATCCCAGCTCTGTCTATGCCAACATAAATTACAACGTTACTGTGAAAGTGGGCCTTCCAAAACAATTCTGCACACTCAGGCTTAACTGCATGCACCTTCCTTGTATTTTTGGGGCCCTGATACTCAAAGCAGGTCGTTTCTCCCTGGAGATCACTTGCAGCAGGCTTCCCTCTCAATGCAGTGTCCTTCACTCTGCATCAGTGAGCCTGTACAAAGGAAAATAAAGTGTGGGTAGTTTAAATGAAGAAAACCATAAATATTTCAAATGCTTCCTCCCTTCTATAAGGAAAAAATGTATATGTTAAAATTTCTTCTAGTATTTTTTGTGATTATCAACAAATTTAGAATTTTATGGAAATACAGTTGGTTGCTGATCACAGGAAGTGTTTTCTTCTGCACTTGTCAGTGCAGTAAAAATGCAATATTAATATTTGTCAAATATTTGTCAAATATTAATATTTGTGTTCCTGTCAAATGGCAGGAACACAAATATTAATATTAGAATATTAGAATAAACACAATTAATATAGGCAAATGAAAAATATGAAAATGAAAAAATAGAAATTCTGTAATAATTATAAAGTGTAAGATCTGAAGAAGTGATTGATTGCTGTGCTGGATTAAATAAAAATTCAAAATTTTAATTAAATTGAAAATTAAAAATGTGCCAGGAACTTGTAAGGCATGACTGTGAATTAAATAATTGCCAGTTTCAGATATTGCTTTGATTGATTTTAAAAAATGCTTAAATTAAAATACTGTACAGAAAGTAAGGTTTTCCTCCAGTTTTACTGTCTTGCTATACCATCTGTGACATGTTATGATTAACATACCATGAATCTTTACTTCAGTTTCCATTCTGAATTGTAATTTAGGCTTGTTTCATGTACTGTCACACATGACAGAAGTCACCACTTGGATTATCAAATAATCTGCAGTTTCCTTCCATTTTCTGAATACTACTGACTTGAGGAAGTTCCCATCCGTTTTGGATGCATAACTGCTTTTCTAATTGGGATGCCAATTTCAGTGGTTAGTTAAAAGGTCATTTAAGTTGTCTTTTCAAAGGATTGGGAAACTGTAGATGATAAGAGCATTCTTTTTACATTTTCCTGGTAGCTAGTCCCAAAAGCAGACTTCTTTTTTAGACCTTACAACCTACTTAATTTTCATAACATTTTTATATAGCAACAGTAGCTTTACAAACCATTTTACAGTGTAACAAAAAACTTTATTGGCATACAAATCATTTTCTCATGCTAACTTTGGTCCAAATGACTGGCAACGCAAACTTCCATTTGGTGGGGAGTTAGAAAGAAGAAACAGCTCTGGGGGTAAGTATTGGATATCTGTCGAGATATATAACTCACTAGTAACATTTTTGAAAGGTGGCTTTTTTCTTTTTTTTTTTTTTAAACTGATATAAAGATTTTTATAAGTACAGAATGATGCAGCTGTGACTACATTAAACCCTGCTTCAGGAAATTGACAGTCATTTATTTAATTTTAACACAGTAAAGCTATTTTTATATCTGCTTTATAGTTGTTTCTAAAAAATATTTTTATTGATGAAACAGTAACTTTGTATCTCATCCTGATTCTGGGTGCCTATTTAAGTGATTGGTAGCCAAAGATGTTAAACATTTCTTTAAATTGGGGGAGAATCAAAAGAAGTATGAGATAATGGAATGCAATTAATAGTAAAGAATAATTATGGTTAAATTTTGTGTTTAAAAGCTGTAATTTTTAAATGTAGGGCATTATATATATATATATTATTTTGATGAATAAATTCTTCTGAAAGGCAGATCATCATTAGGAAAACTCAGCTTTCAGAGAACGAATTAATAATCAGTCAAAATGGTCACAGCTTAGCATCTTTGAGAAAGACATTTCAAACAATTTTTGTTGATATTTGTCAATAGATAATGCACACTGAGAGTGTTAAATGCCAGGTACGCACTGGCTTCAATAGCCTGAACATTAAAAAGTTCTCCAAGTTATGGCAGAGAGATTTATGTTAGACCCAGAGCCTAATATGACATTAGCACAGTGCAGCCAGGGCTCACTGTGCTACCTGTGGAATTAGCAGCCACAAAACTTCATCAGTACTGAAGAAGCAAAATTAATTAATTTTGGCAGAGCAATGGGCCGACAAAACTAGATGCTTCTGGGCCAGGAGATGTTACTGTCTTTCAATGCTGCATTGCACAAGGTGAAGTTACCTTTCCTCCCATTCTCATCATGGCATACAGGGATAACCTACAATCTAGACCACTGAAAGAAGGGGGGAAGCAAAGAATGTGAAACCCCTTAGCCTAAAAATATGCAAAACATGGAAGCTCTTCAGCATGTTGATGCAAATTCAGGATATTTTGAAGAAAGCCTGTGGTTTGCTTTGTGAAGGTCCATCTGTTGCCTCTCATAAGTGTCAATTATTGCAACCCACAGGCTGCCTGCTGAACCTACAGAGGAGGAACAGCCACAAAAACACCCCCAAAACCTCTCTTGCAGACTCATCTATAAATCCAGACAAAGATGTGATATAGGGAAATTAAGAATATTGAAATTTTTCCATAGTGAAGTGAAAAGTATTGAGCATACCTGCCTAAGGTAAAGTTATCAGTGGGGAATAGCTTATCAGATACACTGCAAAGCACAAAACATACATTAAAACAGAAAAATAAATTCCTTTCTACGGAATACAATGAAGCTGTAATATCAGAAATACAAGAAAAAGCACTCCTGGGAGCCAAATTGGGAACTGGATACTGTGAGCAAAGTCGCCATCTGCTAAAGCCTAGGTCCCAAAAAGATGCAGTCCCAGTGCTACTTTCAACTCATGAATTTATAAATGTTGTATGTTTTCCCTAAGAGGCAACAGGCTTCTGAAAAAGCAGTTTCCAACAGAGAGTCTGAATGCTCAGTAACATCTACCACTAGGAGAAAAATTGCAACCTCTGTGTCACAAAATCACACAGAAGGGTTGAGGTGGGAAGGGACATCATCTGCTCCAAACCCCCCCACACTTAACTGGGTCCACCTAGAGTAGCCTTTCCAGGACTGTGTCCAAACAGCTTTTGACTATCTCCAAGGAGAGAGACTCTACAATCTCCCTGAGCAACCTGTGCCTTGGCTTGATAACACTCACACTGAAAAAGTGTTTTCTGATGTTCAGATGGAACCTCCTGTATTCCAGTTTGTACCCATTGCCTCTGGTTCTGGCACTGGGACCACTGAGAAAAGCCTGGCTCCATCCTCATTACCCCCTCCTTTCAAGACGTGGACCCAGGCTGAAGCTGAAGCCTCAGCAGTGCTGAGCAGAGGGGTAGGATCACTCCCCTTCATCTGCTTTTCCCCATACAGCCCAAGCTCTTACTTCATTTTCTATAAAAACCTACCTGCCCAAAAGATTCAAAATTATTGATATAAATTGATGCTAAACACTTTTTAAAATCTACTTGTTAGTATTCTTAGACTTGTCATCCATACATTTGCAGGGTTATCCTGCTTTAATTAACCACGTATTATGCTTTCAAATATTTTGAGTTTTCATTATTATATTATTATTATTATTATTATTATTATTATTATTATTATTATTATTAAAATCATCTGTGTCATAAAGATCATTGCATCCTCTTGTTTATGAGGACTCTATTCCTCTACTTTTTCATCACAGTTCTCTGATGTTAATTTCTCTTCTCTCCAGTGCACACAAGCATCACATCCATCAGGAAATGATAAGCAAGGATCTGACTTAATTTCTGAATATCTGTCACCAGTCAGTGACTCCATGCAATTGTCTTGCTTTGGGAATTATTTCTGTCCTGCTGTCTTCAAAGAATCTGCCAAATGTTGATTGTTTGACATAAGAATCAATTATGACATTTGGTAGACATAAGTGCTTTTGTTTTTCATCATCAGAGAAAAACAGAATTTAATTTTAAAAAATATTTAGCTCAACAGACATTAAAATGGAAGTTATGAGTCTTGTGTAAATAATTAATCAAGGGAAACACTGTGAATACTGAGCTATGGAGAGACTAAGATCATGGGCAGTGCTGGAGTAGCTTAATGTATTTCAGGTCATTGGCCAAGCTTTTACTACTGACCCATAAATTTGAATGCTTTTTGGGTTGTTTTGGATGGCTCTTCCTCTATCCCTGATGTTTAGGTTAACTTCTGTATGCCATTGGGAAAGCTCCAGGAATTACTCTAAAAAAGGTTGCAAAGCAGCTTTTGCCCCTGCCTTCAGTCAGCCAGAGCTGCAGTTTGATTCATATTTATTTAAATGTAACAAAAGGTTTAATGATATCAATATATAATGTGGCTCCTCTGGGGCACTGCAGCAGCCTCTTTTTTCCCATTAGTTATGGCCCTGCTACTTTTATAATTGGACAGAAAAGGATGCTAGGAAGCATATCATGGATGTTGTTCTCCAAAGGAAATCCCTGTAGGGGCTGACACCAGTGCTCAGGCAGGTTCTTTGCTCTCATTCCATTTTCTTGAGTGACATGTGATTGATTAAGAAAGCCAGTCAACATCCACATGTGATAAAAGAGCCTGAGTAATATAGAGTTAAGGGCTACATGAGTAAAATATAGTTGCCCTGAAGGTATTCTATATTTTCTTTCATTTTAGTTTGCACCCTTTCCACATTTTTCATTTAGAAAACAGTTTGTCTTATTTTTTATAATAAGCAATCACACAAGTGGTGTGGAAAATTAAGTTTTTTTCATTGTCTGCACAGATGAACTTCAGCATTTCTTCAGAAAAGGGTATAAAAATATGCCTGTTTTTCATCACAGCCATCATCATAGTAATCATCATCACAACAACATTAAACCCAAAAATAGCCAGGAGCACTTGTCTCTTGGACATGTGAATAGACAGTTAAGGTGAGCTGTTGGCTTCTCACAGATTTATTAGTAAGTTTAGTGAGATCACCAGATTATTGAAAATCAGAATTTTGTCAGCCTGAGCAGTATTAGAGAGGAGTTGTCAGTCTCTGAAACAGACTTCAGAGGCTACAGAGGCTTGTGCAAATTTGGCTTTACCTACAATATTTTGCTGTAGTTGTGTCATTGTATTTGTATCATGACCTCGTGCAATTCCTCCACTGTTTCTAGTAATGGTTCAGGGATGCATAAAGCCCACTTCACCTTTGCCATTAACAAGCCTTCAGTGTTAAAAAAAGAATAACCAAGAGAAAGAAAAATAGTGAGAGGCTGTATCTGCACTAGCATTCTAGAAATGACCTTGTCCTTTCTTGCTAAATTTAGTCAGACCTCATTACTCATGGTAGTGTGTAGATAGTAATATACATGAGCATATTTGTCTAATTACTAGTCTGGGTCAATAAAGCAACTATGTGAGACAGGATCAAGATTAAATCTGTGGTTTTTCATCTCAGTTGTCAATCCAGGGATGTCTGCTTTTTCAAGCCGCTCATTTAATAGGAACTGAAAACCATAATATTATAGCCACTTGCATTTTCATTCCTCAACTGTTATGATAAGGATTTGTGAAAAAGGCTTGGCCAACTTCTGCACCAGAGCTGACTGAGATTAAGGGCATAACGTACAACAGTTCAAGCATTAGTGATATAGTAGTGCCCTCACCTTGACAGTTAATCTACATGAGAACTTAATTGCTCTACATATTTTCTAGTACTTGATATAGATTTGTTTTTCATTTTACATGAAAATTACTGTAACAATTTTTGTATTGCCAAAAAATGTTAGTGAAATACTGTGCTGGAATTCTGAAATACATTTCTGTACACGAAAGTATTTAGAGAAAAAAAAAAAACCCTCAATTGTTTATTTTAATTTTTATGGAGATCATTAATATTTCAGTGCCAATTATGTGGAAGAACTGGAAGTATATAGAAGATTTAGAAAATAGCTGGTTTCCCCCTTTCAACCTCTGCCCATAATTGCCATGCCCATGGCAGAAGCAGCGGAATGGACTAAATGTCTACAACTTAGTTACTGCAATTCTCAGGTAGATACTTTCATTCCAATGCATTTTGTTCATTTGACTTATTTCTGAAGTTAATCTGAACTAGCACTGAGCAGGGAACTGCAGCAGCCCAGTGCACAGTAAACATGGTGATCACAGGTTCCAATACATGTGAGTATCTCTGCAAATAAGTAGGAGAGGTGGTGAAAGAGGTAAAGAATGGTTAAAGTGCCTCAGCAAACTTGTATGCCTACATGCTATCTTTAGAGCTGAGCAAAATGCTGAATGTTGCACTAGAAACTTGGAAATTATAAGAGAATAATGAAAATAATGAATATATATATTATATATATATATATAATATATATAATGATTAATGAAAAGTGTAACAGAGATTGCCAATCTATAAATTTTTTAGAGAACACAGAAGTCAAACAGTTTTCACTAAGAAAAGTGAAAGCAGTATTTTCTTTGAACTTTAGAGATATTTTCATGACTATATTATTGGAAGCCATTAACTCTTTGATGAGCTATTGGCGCACCAAAGATCCTGGAAATTCAGAAAGCCAGAGCACGTTGTTTCCTGAGATACATGTCTTCCTGCTTTTCAGGACACTCATGAGCTTTCAGCAGCCTGTGGGAATCAGTGCATGATAGCTTACTCAGAAGGTAGAAAAAAATTTGTACCTTTCTGCCAATATGCCAAGCTGCAATTCGTTGTGAAGAGCTCTGCTGCATCAGGTCTTCTCTAGCTGTGAAGTTGATAAACCAGACAAGGAAATTAACTCCTTCTCTAGGCTAGGAGTTCACATGGTGATTGACAGCCCTGAATAAGCTTGACTTTGCTTTTTTTGTTATTTTTTCCCCAACAGAGTTCTCTAACTGATTTTTACATGCAGATATGATATTCAGTAAAGAAAAGTTATTTTACTCTTTTACTGATTCCTTAGCCTGCACATGTAATGTAAAAGATGCAAGCAAACCAGAGGTGAGACTCCCACTGCAGTCTCACTGAGCCTAACAGCAATAAATGTGTGCTCATCCCTGCTCAGCAGCATGATTTTTTCTGCATATTGTAGGTGATACCCATGTGCACAGAAGTTCTTATATGGGGGAAAAATATCCACTGATTAAAACCCATCTCTGTGTGAGCTTCCACTGACAGGACATTTTTCTTTTAATCATGTACTAAATCCACAGCCTAGCTCTTCCATTAAAATTTGTTGCCTGAATGTGACCTGACTGCAGAAAGAATTCTTCTTTTCTCTCAAATGCAGTCCCCAGTGATGTACAATGCTCTCTGTTTTTGCCTAGGGAAATAGGAGAAGCCAGGAGAAGGAATTTCACTAAACAAGCATTGAAACAACCCATATTCCTCAAGATTTGAGGAAATTATTTGATTTTCACTGAGGAAGGCAGTCAAGGTGCATATGTGCTCATAGAACTACTTGCTCTCAGAGCTACTCACAGAAAGACAGACAAAGTTTCCTAGGAAAATATATTTTTATGCAGGAAGATTTCAGTGTAGGGTAAGTTTTTAAAGCCCAGTGTTCTGCAAAGGTTGCCTTCATAGCTTTTGTAGCTAAGTCTTCTTGCCCAAATTCCATAATAAATCTGCTCATCTTGTGGCCATTCTTTGTTCGCTATCTAGTATTATGGAAACTGTTAAAAAAAGTAACTTTTTCCTGTATATTCTTCAAAGCAGAGCAGGGAATCCCACCAGAAGTGAGAGGTCTAGCCCAGGATGTGCTTTCCAGCATTTCACCCATGTTGATGAGACATTTGACTACAGGGCGTGCTGGGATTGTTAAGGGGCTGGTTCATCCCTTTCTGTAAATCCTCACTTATTTCCTCTCAGCTCTCCCATGGAAGGTGCTGGGCATGGAAAGGGCCCAGTTCATGCAAAATCCCCAGGCACATCCTTTTCCCCAGGGAAAGGCACTGATCTGCAGCAGTGATGCCAGTGTTGTTCTGCTGCTTCTGAGTGTGCCAAAGGAGGTGGCTCCACAGCACTCCTCATTCACAGGTGAGGGGTGTGGATAGATCCATGGGGGAGGAAGCAAAGTCGGGGGGGGAGGGGGGGGGATTATAGGCCATAAGACAAGGTACCAGGGAGCAGAGTTTGGGTGCCACTGCAATATAGCGAGAGAGACAAATAAAAAGTTTGTACAAGTGCAGTCAAGATGCATGTTGATAAAATACCTAAGAAGTAATCCTTTACAGTATCACAGTAATATGTTACATAGAGTTTCCTAGTGAATTTACCTTTATTTATATTTGAATTTTTCAGTGGTTGTCTAACTGGCCTAAGTTAGACACTTTTAATACACTTTTATAGAACAAAAGAAGTGAATCTTGTCATCGAAAGAAAAGCAACAAACACAGATGAGAAGGACAGGCTGTGTGAGGGTATATCTAGGAATAAGTAACTATAAGGATTTTGGTGTTTTCTGAAGGTTCAGAATAGTCAGACACTGAGTGAAGAGGATCCTTAAGGCATTTTTTTGCTGTGTTCTGATTATGATCTAAATAGGTAAGATTGCTTGTGGTCTTGAAAGGGAGACTGATGTAAATTACTTTCATTTTGTAAGTTTTTATGTTGTGTCAGTAACTGTTCCAAAAGGACAAAATAATCTTAAAGTAGAAGCCTGAGAAGCAAATTTCATTTATTTTCACCTATGTAGAAGGCTTAAGTTGAAACAATTGTCCCCAGGGAAGGAGAAGAATGATGAATAATGGTGTTGTTCCATAATGCTGATGTTAGTCTGAAAATGATAATTGAATAAATCAGGTGTGGCAAAAGACATCTGCTGGATCTGTCTGAATCTATGCTATAAGTAAAGATTTTTCAAGAAATCATTCCTAATGATGTGAAACTTTCTAGCTTAACTTTCCATTACCTCCTATGTAAATTAATGCTATGTAGATTAATTGATAATCATTGTGAATGACAGTAAAAAGTGATAGGTAATTAAACAGCCTCTTAAGAGAAACATGATCGTTTCCATTTTTACTTCTGATTTATTTATTTTTATCTTATTACTTAACTTATGATGTACCTGATATCTTCACACACATTCATGCATAATATAAAAATAATATATTTTAATAGTAAAGTAAAATACAAAGATCAACATAGAAAATCAAAGTTACATCCTGGTCAATTATGCCAGACAGCTTGAATGTTTATTCAAGTAACATGCTGACTCCCACAAAGAATTTTCGGGAGTGACGTCTTGTGAGTGTTTGAAATGTCCTCGTCATTGCCTGTAGGTTTTTCTTACAAGTTTCATCTTCTTGGTATCTCTTATCACTAATAGCCAGGGATTACCAAGTTCCCCTCCCTGGATACTGAGTTTACCTGGGCAAGCAGGAGTGATCTGGAAAGACCCAAGTGTTTCATTGTTACTTCTTTTCCCTTTCCTCTTCCTGGGACCATGATTCTACAGTATCCTCACATAAAGATGCTCGTCCCAAACCAGCCCACAGAGGAGCTGAGTCTAGAACACAACTAGACTGCAAACTTTGCACTTCCTTTACTTCTCCACTTTATTTTTGTATTTTCTCTACCACTTGTGCAGTGACATCTGGCTTAAATATGAAGAGAGACGTCTTTTCCTTCCCTGCCCTGACTCTGTCATTGCCTTAGGCAGCTGTAGTTAACTTGCTATGTGTTTTATGCATACAGATGACCAAGTAGGAGTGAGTTACAGAAATCCATGCCATGCTGGGAATTCCCACTACTGATGTCACGCATAAGAGGTTGTGCTAGAAGGTGCAGTTGCAATTGTTTGACTCTGATGTTGATTTGTCTCTTCCTTTGCATGTACTTATCTTGTTTTGCCTGAAAAGGGTCTTAGGCCTAATTAACAATAACAGCTACCCCAGACTGCCTAACTTACTTTAAAAAGCAACTTTATTGCTATACGTTAAACTTTCAAATAGAGAAGAGGATTACTTCTTAAGAAAAAGAATGCACATGAATTTACTGAAGTAATTTACTTTAGCTTCCCCAATAAATGTACTTCAAAATTCCCTTTCCCACCCAAAAGACAGGACAGCATCAGGGACTATGTAGGTGCCATGTCCCATGGTCCCTTGGTTCTTAGGTTCTTGGAGTCATAGAATGGTTTGGGTTGAAAGGGACTTTAAAGGGCACCTAGTTCCCACTTTCCTGCCATGGGCAGGGGCACATGCCAAGTTCAGCACACATTTGAAGCCTCCCCCTTTTTTGTGGAAAGCAGTGAGTTTACTGTCCATTTTAGCAGAAAATGAGCCATCAGTGTGATTCTTGACCAAAACCAAACTATGAAAGAAAAGAAAATTATCTGTGCTCCAGTGTTACTTTTAGAGCATGTTCATTTGTGGGCTTAAACTGCAGCCTCACTTAAACACACTTCAGTCTTCAAAATTCAGTCTTCTTATCTATGCTGTCTTGTTGTTCACTGGTAATGTGGACTGTATCAGTCTCATGCTACCAAGCTTTAACAAGTGGTACAATTTATCAATAGACAATCTGGGACGGGTTCTTCCAAGCAGAAAACCTAACAGATATAATTTTTTTAATTAATGAGTATCTTGAGAAATATTCCAATTATAAGAATATTTTGCCTTAGCTTTTATATTTTCTTGTGCAAATCCTACGTAGTGATGTAAAGATGGTACTTTAATCAGGTCTTGTTGTAGCAGAGTTTGTCTTCTTTTTTAACCATGGATTTTTTTCTAATGTAAGCTAGAATATTAATATAAAATTATATTGATATGGTATTATGTGTAATTATATTAATATCATGTGATATATAATTAATAATAGTAATATTATAACTCTCCTTAGCGATCTTTTCTAATTACAATATGTTTTAAGTCATTAGACACCAAGGAAAAAAGTACAAAAGACTTCAGAATATTTTTAATCTGCACATCTTTCCACTGGCAGCTAAAAAGGACTATGAAAGTCCTAAAAAGAACAGTTTGACATTCTCCTCCAATGTTCTGCTTTCTGTATTGGTCATACAATACAGAAGGACCTCCTCAACACACTCGGTGTGCATTGCAGAATTTCAGTAGCCCTCTCTGGACCAAGGAACCCAACAGGGCCAGAAAATGAGTTTGAGCATCATCCTCTGTTTATCCCATTGTGTGTGTATAGTACTATCATGTTTTTCATAGGGTCATAGAGTCCAGCTGTGTGCTGGACATTTTGGCCAGAAGGATGCTGTGATAGACACTATCAAAAGCTTAACTGAAATCTGAACAGGCTATGTTGACCACCAGTGGTCAGGGATTATGCCCAGAAGCCTGGGCACATGAGCCCACCCTGTTTGTGCTGGGAGAGAGACGAGGAAAACATAGGTGCTGAGGTGTGAGCCATTACCCACACCACTTACCCCGGGGTGACTGGGATTGTGCCTTGGCCCATTTTATTTACAGCTGCCATGTCATCCATGGAAGAAAGAGAGCTTTGGAGAATTTTTCTTGGGTTTTCTGTGATTCAGCATCACAAACGGGACATTTCCTTGGTGTTTGTGCCTGATGCAGTCACAAAAGCTGTTTAGGGTTTGGAACTCTGGTGGTCTTTTCCGATTCCTCTTCTGTTTTCCACACTGCCTGTCTGGTTTTCATTGTCCAGTATAAAGGGGCTGCATTGGCCAGTTTTGAGATTACACACAGCCCCAGATTAATGAGAATTCACATTTCACCACCAGGAATTGCTGAGGAAATGTACTCAATTTCACAGGAACATGACTGCCTGGTACCATGAAATTTCATACAAACTCTTCAGTTTCTTTATCAAACATGGGGGGATGTCCAATTTAATCTTGTAGTAGAGTGCCTGAAAGAGCCAGGTGTTTGCTTTTGGTTTTAAGCCTTTCAGAAATTCTTCTTACTTTAATGATTTGTGGGTTTTGTCCACAGACAGTGGATATGGGACTCCATAGGAGGTCTGTAGGCAAGAAGTATAAATAAGGTTGTAATCTTTTAGATGCTTGTTTCTTCATAATGTGAAATTGGCAAATTCTCATACCTCTGGGATAATATTTTATAGTTACTGGTGTTTTCTCCTTTGGTCTGTTAGTCTCAGTCTAGAGGTGCTGCTTGAAAATAGCTGATGCGAGATTTTTCATTTTCATAGGGAAGTAATGCATTTTTATTAAAATATTGTAGACTAACACCACTAAAACACATCAACTTTTTCACCAGAAATAATTACAATGAAGCAAATGGAAATATACAGTTGTAAAGATGATGTGAATGAAAAATAGAAGCCCCTTGTTTCTCATTGATAAGGAATTTAGGTAGGAAACGATAAATGAGAAGTGTAGACTTTGCAGTTTCCAGGATTCTTACTTATTTCCTAGCAATTATATTGCGCCTACTGCACTTGTGGCAATAGACAGTGTGTTTCCAGACACTCAGTTCTTTGTAGGGTTTTACAGAGGGGAAGTAAAGACTATTCCCTCTGGTAAGAAGAAGTCAATCCACACTCCTTCTATGCTATGTAGGGTGCCACATTTCATAAAAGACCAAAGGAGTATCATCACAATATATTTATTTCTAATTACATATTTAACTGCATATCAAGTCATATGAGGAAATAACATAATCCAGAAAAAGGCTGTATTCACTTAAAGCTCTCCTAACTTGAATATATTTTGCTGTTTGAAATGCTTTGAATAGAAATGACATTGAAAAGTTCTTGATCTTTAAACCCTTCCAAACCAGCTTTTGTTTACATATTAATATTCTTGACCTCTTTCTTCGAGTTGAAAGACTTTCATCAGTAGAGGTCTACCTTTTGGAGTCTCCTTTAGAGCCTGGAGGAAGATTCAAAGGCTTCAAGGAGGGAATGAAGAAAACTGCCAGATGAAGAGACACTGGACTTCTCTGCTCCCTGTCATCTAGAAATGTTTTTTCATTGAATGAAGGCATTTTACAATTGCAGCTATTTCTTTCTTGCCTTGAGCAAGTCACCTCAGGCTCCACATCATCCCACAAAGCCTGCAGACAGGTGATATAAAACCTGGAGACAGACTGCCTGCTCTCGGCCCCAGTTTTCAGGCTCAGGGATCAGAACAGGCAAAAATGTCCCACAACTTGAGAGTCTGACCTTGCTTTTGTTGGCACCCGCATTGCAGACTGATCGACAATGGCTGTGTCACGCATCAGAAACAATTACATTTCTCTAGGTGCTCCTGCTTCAACATCAACACCTGCTCCACAGATTAGGAGCCCCCTGATCTACAGAGGAAGAGGTGGAGATTGATGACTTCCATCTGGTGAGAAATTGAAGCACTTTATCGTGGAAAGTAAGGGAAAGAGACAGTTGAGGGAAACATCCCCAAATGAGTTGTAATCTTTGTAACTTACCCTGGTTCAGATGAGTTGGACTGCTGAGGAAGGTGGTACAGAAATTTTTCAGAGAAGAAATTATGAGCTTTGATTTCCCTTTTACTTGAACAAAATTAAATATGCAAACAAAGCAAGTGGGATGTGGGATTATCTGTAGAGCTTTGAAGTGGCAGTTGGAGTGTGTCCTTTCTTATGTTCCAACATATTCAGAACAATAGAGATAAAAGTAATGTTTTACATGGAACATCATCTGTGCCTTTAGCATATGCAAAGACTTTGCCTTGAAAAGTTTTGCACATTTCCATGGTGAATTAACCCCCTTTTTTTTTTTTTTTTTTTTGTCAGATTGCTTTTCATTTGAGGAAACAGAGGCTCTTGAAAATGAAAGTACATCTGCACAGTACAGGCTCCCTTTTCCACTGCTTTCATCCTTTATTTTTCAGTTTCTAATTTGTGGCTGAAATCAGCATTTCAGTCCCTGGCTTAGTTTATGATTTTCTGATAAAAGAGAACTTTCAACTGCAAATAAACTGAATACTGGGGAACAAGCAGGAAAAAAATACAAAAAGACAAGACACATTTAGGGCTGAGCTTGATTGTTTACATCTGTCAGAAATAGCAGACCTTGCCAATTGCCCCAGTTATGAATATGTTAAATTGAAACTTAAAGCCAACACCTGAGCCATATTCATTCAGAACATAAAATAGAGTAATAAAAAGCAAATGCAGTATTCCTTTTTTAAAACTAGTAGAGTTAAGTTGTTTTTGTGGATTTGCTCTACTTGGTGATAGAATTCCCTGCCAGGAGCAAAATTATAGGATGTACATTTATAATACATTGATTTGCCCTTACAGAACACATTTATTTGAATATAAACTACACAGTATATAGTTTTGTCCTTGAAGAATACATGCACTTCTAATCTGTATGATGCCATGTCCCTGGGCATTTGCAGTCTTACATTGCCAAGTTCAAATTTTAGGAGCTCAAGTAGAAATTTGAAAACACAAAAAGTGTTTTGTAATTGTGTTCCATCAGACAGACAATATAAACGCAGGAGCTGGGCTGGTTTACATCAGAATGCATTTAGTTATTCACTACACAATGGACTGGATAATCCTTTAAATATTTATGATAAACCATGGAGGATTTCTTCCAGCACGTGGGGATTTCATAATGTGCACCATGTTAGTTCAAAGTAAACCTTAATGTTTTGCTTGCTACTTAATACTTCTAACAGCATGGCTCTGCATCACATATGCCTGTTCTCTGGACAGTTACACCAGACAGAGTTTAGGGTGTAATTCAGGAAGAACTAGGCTATGACCACCTAATTCTCAAAGCCAATACATGCAGCATGTATTAGAGAGGACGTAAGGTGATGTAAGGTAAAATGCTTTGCATTTCATCAGCTGAGCTCTGTAGATTAGTAGTTTTTAAATGAGTAGTTCACACTGAACAATAATCCTAGTGAAAAGTAAAGGAGACAAATACTTTAAAAAAAAAAAAATCAAGTTAGACTTTATTGGTTGGATTTTTATAGGTGCAATGGCTTTAAGAATGCCAGCTGACAACTTTGTGAGCCTTATGGTCTGCAAGGCTGCCCTGTTGCTGAAGTGAATCTTCAATTTCATTTCTGATCTTTTCACATGGACTATGCTTAAGTCAAATTTATTAGTAATATCTTTCAACTGAGAGTAATTTCAATGCTTCCCTCTCTGACCTGTCTATGATTCACCTTTATTCATCAAATAGACTGTAATTCACTCTCTTTGTAGAGCAAGGCATTTGCTCCCTTCCCTTTTCTCTTACCTGTCAACTTTAGGACTTTTCTTCCATTTGTCAGTTGTTCTGAACTGAGGGCTAAGTCACTGACGTTCCTGTTTTGGCATTTCTCTCTTCTGCTCAGCAATCATTTCACTCTGAAGAGTGGACATAGGCAAAAATCATTAGCATCAGTTTATGACAAACCCATGGGAACAGGAAAGCATTTGGTGTATAACCTTGATATAGTTCCTGCAATAGTACCCTTAGTGCTGATACCACGCATTTATGTTTGTGTTCATTTCTGATGAGAGTTGGCTTTTACAAGACACCTCTCAGCCATGCCAAATTGTTGTGCTGGGGTTCACATCCAGGAGGCATCTCCACGTACATGATTTGGATTCCTTCTGCATGAATCCGAATGGGAAGAGGAACTCCTGAAGGACACATGGGGTATGAGAGCCTGAAACAGACATTCAGCTGATGGATCAATCCAGAGCCAGGCTATAAGTTAAAGGCAAACCAAACCAGAAGAACCTGGTATGTGTGGAGCTAGAGTATGATTTTCTCAGGTCCAGCTGTTTTACTATACAGTTCTGTGCCTGTTGGTCTGCACTGCTGACTAGTGTAGGCACACCCAGGGTCATCATTGTCGTTAAGGCTGCCTAGCTTTACAAAATATCTTCCACTCTCATATAATTCTACCATATTTGAGACATTCTGCCTAAAATTTTCTGTAGTATGATAATGCCTGAAGCTTAATTAGCTCAACTATCAAAACTTTTCTTAGAATGAAACTGAGATAAAATGTTCCATACTACCCGTTAGAAAACACAAGGTCTTTGTTGTAGAGCAAGAGATTGACGTCTGCAGGGAGGAAGAGGTGAGGGGAAGTCCTCAGTATTTTTGCTCTCTGACTACACAGAAATTTGGTAGAGTCCTGTTTCAGTAACTGCCCTTAACAAGTCATGTTATTCTCTGATTATCCTTTAATTGTTATTATTATTAGATTGTAGTAGATATTAGGAAAAAAAATCTATATGGCCAAGTATTGGAACAGAGTGCACAGAAAAGTGCTTGAAGAAAACACGTAGTTGTGGTGCTTTGGGAGGTGGTTTAGTTGTGGCCCTGGCAGTGCCAAGGCAAGGGTTGAACTTGATCTTAGAGACCTTTCCAACCTTAATGATTTTATGATTCTTTGTTAATTCAGAGCAAACATCATCCCTCAGAGTTGTCTTGCACTGACACCAGAGGTGAGTTGCAAAGGCCCAGCAAGTTGCTTACTTAGAGAAGCTCCTCAAGGAGTGATCAAAAGGCATTGCCTCATGCTTTTGCTGATGACAGTAGGGAGGCAAGGTAAGCAAGGACTCACAGAGAAGGCAGAAAAGTGAAAAATGTATGAAGATGCTTCTGACATCAGGTGTGCTCTTTAGAGAAGACATATAAGCTGACTGTAAGCAGTACATTCACAAAGTATATGAAAGTACAAATGCTCTATTTCTTGTACATATTTTGATCCATGCTTCAGAGTTAGTTTTAAGCACCTTTCCATTTCAGCACCTGAACTGTCGTGCACGCTTAATCTAGCCTGACATTTCTAGGTTAAGTGTTAGCTCCAGTTAGTGTGTCTGAACTCAAGTGAAAGAGCATTGCTAATTAAGTACCAATTTTGAAATACCCCAGTTCTCTTCACTGTTCTGCTGTGCATTTATGTAGACAATAATTGACACTGGGCTATCTCATACCTGTTCATATTTAGGACAAATTGCTGTTTACTCTTTCTCAAGAAAAAAACAGGATGCAAAGACTAAGAAGAATTGCTAGTTGCTGCACTGGTGACATGTACTGTACAATCTAGGGGAAATGAGACTATCATTCTTTTTTTCCTTTGTAGTGTCTTTGGTAATTTTTCTCCATCTTTCTGATTCTGTAAAAAATACGTAAGATCTTCAGAAGGTGATGAGAACCTCCGAGACTGAACTCTTTGATATAAACGTGTTGGCTGAGTGATTCTGTTTGTACTTGTCCAGGTAAGCACAATGCTGGTGCTTAGCAAAAAGAAACACTCTCATCTGCCAGTGAGTGAAATAAGACATCCCTGGGAGAAGGGTGCTCCATACGGCAGTGTACACAATACCGTAAGGTATTTTTTCTCACTCTGCTATTTTCATTTCTGTGGTGAGAAATTGCTTGGGTACTGTGTTTAGGCTTTCTCCAGTGATATGTATCTGAAAATAAGTAGTCTGTTTAAGAGAGAGTGGATCATTGCTTTCAGCATTCTGTTCACCTCATGAGGGGCTACTGTCATGCAGGCGCAAGACATGGTCAGTAGTAATCAGAGACTTATCAGGTCATCTTCTGGATAATTTAGTGACAAAAAGCCCACATGGTTTAGATACTGAAATGAATTTATCTTGGAAGTTATAATCCTGAATAAATAAGAACACATTGCATTTGTCATTTCCTAATTGGCATTTTGATTTTCTCTGAACATTCATTCACTCAAGTTTTAGTAGTGTCTTGTCTGTTAGTTATGACTTACAGTGAGACACGTGGTATGAAGCCGACAGAACAGTGATGCCTGTCACACAGGCATGTACTACTGCTTTTTAACTACCAGGCAAAGATTTAAATGAGCAAGGAGCCTTCAAAGAAAGCATCAATCTCAGTAAGCAGTAAAAACCTACTATCATTAACACAGTTTCAGCTGAGCAGACGTGCTCAAAGCCATGCTGAAGATTTTGAAACTGGGCAAGTACAAAGCATCAAAGGAATGCACAGACACTGTAAAAATTCCTCATGGCTTTTTGTTAGGAAGTACATCACAATGAGAGAGGACAACTGTATTCAGCTAATGAGAATTTTCTGGTTCTTTTCCACCATCAATATCTGTGATTGTGCATTCACAGCCTGGGTCTATTAAACTGGAGAAAATATTTAAAAGGCCCAGCTACTAGCAGTAAGTAATTACAAATAGTTTTTTCTCACATTCATTTACAAATCTTATGTGAATAGACTGTGATCTTTCTGCTTTTATTCCAGAAAGTTGTTCAGGAAATCTTCCGCATAAATAAATTTTAGACTCAACTTTTTGACTGTACAAATTATAATTATTAGCTGGAAATAGGTTATTCAGCCTTGTGCTTTAAGTTATATGAAAATTTCATATAAGTTTTATATGAAAAAAAACTCTAATAGAGAAGAGTACTATTAATATCAAATGCCAAAACCTTTGATTATCTCAGGGAGTCAAGAGGAAAATTTCTTGTGGGTATAAAGATGTCTCAGAAGTTCAGATTTCCTGTTAATGAGCTAGGATTTATTTTCATTGACATGTTTTTCCATCATAAATAATTTCTGTATCTGGGTACAATACGTCATCTCCGTGAGCATTGTCACACTTGCTTTGAAAACTTTAGGTTTGCCCTTCTAGTTAGCAAGCCTTGGTGGGTCCTGTCCCAGAAGTGAGGTGCAGTGACCATGCCTTCTCATGGGTGCCCCACAATGCCTGTCTTGCCAGTCTGTCTGTGTTGGAGGCCCAAAGATAAGAGGAGACTAAATTTGATCAGCACAGTGTGATATTGATGTGGTTGTATGAAAGGCTAAAAGAGAAGGTTGGGGAGCACTATTGCATCAGCACCATTCTAATTTTCTTCCTGTCCTCCTGAGCTCTCAGACTCTTTTCTCCCAGCCTGCTACCACCTACTGCTCAAAATGGGACAGGTATGAAAAAATATAGAAATACCTAGAACTTCCCTAAGCAGACAACACAGCCATGGCACAGCACTTGCCTTCTCAACCACTACATAGGATTTTTTAGTTTCCTCCTTCTTTTTCTCCGTGCCTAGGGTTAGGGGACTTCATGGGCTGTCCAGGTTAACATTCAAGGAAAAAAGAGCATTTATGGCAACAGACAGAAAAGAAAAACTAGCAGAGTTAAAGAGAGTTGCCTTGTGGTTGTAAGTAAGGACTCTACATTGACCAGATATGAAGTGTTAAAAGTTGAGTTGTCGAGCTTTTTTTCATAATTTTTTGTAGTCTGAAGTGCCCTCTGTGTTGGTTTGCAGGAATGAAAATGAACTCCATAGTGTCCTGTATTGTCTCTGCATGGAGCCCACCCTGCCAGGCCCAGACATGCAGCTCTCCCCATCCTGCTGACATTTTTTTGCACCTTTATTAGCTCTGGACTTAATAACAGCCACCTTTTCCCTGTTTTCTTGTTGCCTTTCTGCAAAGAGCTCTTTGGTGCCTTTTTTGAAAGACACCTCCAAAGAAACAACTTTGAGGAATGCAAAAGGAATTATTTGCTTTACTTAGAACATTTTCACCACTGCAACCAACCAACTCATCAGTAGGTCATGGAGTCATATAGGCAGCAATTAGCACCTACAGCCTAGGAGGAATTCCTTAGTTCTTTCCTCCTATTATCATGCACCATATACACATTTTGCTTTTTAGCTTCCTAACACACTTCATGCATTTCACAAAAAGACGTGTGTGTGAAAACAGTGCTCAAGCTCCCAGAACTCTAGAAAGCCTTTGGAATACGCGTTTATGAAATATCCAAGAGAAAGCAGTGGATGGACATTGACTTATTATCTTCTTTGTACCTTTTGCCTATGATGAAGTAGTTTATGGGGTTAATTTACAGCAGACATAGCTGGAAAAACAGGTAAATAAACAACTGACCTAGACATATGGTCATGGAAACAAAAATCTCTCAGCTCTTAGTTTTTTTCTAGTCTGCAATGTTTGTAAGTATGGTTCAGCACTACATATGTTTGCTGGGAAAAAAATTACTGCTGCTAGCAATGCTTCCTTTGGTAATTTAATATTTGTTTATTTAGCATATAATATTTGTTTACTAAGACGTTATTGAATAACTGAAAAATGTTCTGTGGTATTTCAAAGAGATCACTGGGTCTTGCTTTCTCACTGAGGCAAGATCAAGTAATGTTTGCCATCTTTTATAGTTGTTCATGCAATCTGTTCTGCAAAATCTGGCTATGCCTGCATTTCCAGTCTTCCTAGTTAAAAATTCTTATAGAGAGAAAGTTTTATAACCTAAATGTTCTTTTCTGAAATTAAAGAACATTTTCCTCCACTTTTTTCATTCATTGGACAAGGAAAAAGATTTTTTAGATTTCTCTCTAATTTTTTTCCACCTTTTTAAAACTACTATCATATGTTCAACAGTCTGTTCTTCTCAAGATAACCTGTACTCAGTCTTTCAATTGTGACTTTCAGTCACTATTGCCAAGTCTGTGATCATTGTCATTGTGTTCTGGGTCCTCTACAGTATTTCCTGAGGTGTGGTGCCCAGCAGAAAACATGGTAGATAAGGTAGACTTCAACCACTGATGCCATACTTGCATTGAATTCCCAAAATGCATCACTTCAAAATTTCACCCACTATACGGTGAGTTGAGTTCAGCCTCATTTAGATCATGGATAAAGTGTCCTTCCTTCTTCATGGATTGCTTCTGTTCTTATGGTAAGACTGCAGAGTGTCCCTGAGTCTGGCCCGCTTCTGTCTTGCTGGTCTAATCTTTGGACACATCTCTCTGCTGGCACCTGTGAGGCTTTAGCACCTTTAGCACCTACAAAGGTTGTACAAAACACAGGAAACGGATATCAGACCAAAGGTTGTAACTGGTAAGAACAAACAAGGTTTCATATATATGATTCCTTCTTCATGTCTATTAGCTAATTTGATAACAGATGTTATCTTGTTATCTCATGTGCATTATTTTGCTACTGAGGTGATTGCTACAAGTCACTTTCTCCATTTAGAGACTCCTTAATATGAAAGGAGCATTGTGTAGCAATCCTAGAAAATGCCATTTCCCCATATTATACATAGCAGCGAGAGGCAAAATGATTTTTCAGTTACTTTTGCTGTAAATGAAACATGCAGAAGGTATAGATTAGATTCTCTCTTCAAGATGTCAGTGTGGGTATACAAACAGTTGAGAGCCAGTAAGAGATATGTAAATACTATCACCTTAGTCATCCCTTAGTAAATATTTGTGTGACATGTGTTGTGCACCATCTCGCGTAGCCTGAAATTACTCTGTGGATTAGAAGCAGGAATGTTTCCCTCTTCAGGCAGACCATGGTTTGCCTCCTACCTCACGCCCTTGCTCCATGAAGCCGTGCTTTTCTGTCTGAGCAGCACCTGAGGGAGCCCAGTAACATCCCCGAGGGAGCTGTACAGCTAATAAATCACCAGATGTGCACAGAGACAGCGAGATCTCTCCCATGGGCTTCCTTTATGGGCTGCTCTTCCCTGGCAAGGCACTGCCAGGGTCATCACCTCCCAGTGCTGCGTGGTGCAGCCGGGATTGTGTTCATAAGTGGCTTAGTCCTACAACCTGTCTCTGGTGTTGACATAACTTGTCACACAGTATGTCAACATGCTCACAGTATTAGTCACAGATCAATGTCCTCCCTGGCTCACTGCTGAGCCACAGGTAGTTGCAATCAAGGTAGACAATAAAAGAAAAGCCAAGTAACCCTAACACTAGTAGGGTTAATAGTGAACTAAGGGAAGGATGTGAGTCAGAGGCATAGGACTCACAGACGTGTTTCATGCAAGCTGTCAGTCTGATTGGAAGTAATTGAGGCTCCCTTTGAAGACAAGTGCTTGAGAGAAATATCGAATGAAATAAAAAGCTCCGAGCCGCTTCCAGGCTGCTGAAAACTTGCAGCAGGCTCCAGCAGCCTTGCAAAGCAGCAACAGAGAGTGCTGTGAGCAAGTCAAGGAAATAAGTCAAGCTGGCTGGTTCTGATATGAGAGCCAAGCATACTGTCAGGGCTGCAGCACAAAGCTGTGCTGATCTTACTGCCTGGAGGACTGGTCATGTTCCTGAGGGGGCTCTTTGAGCCAAGGAGCACTCGCCTTCCCTTGTTGCCTTCAGTCCTATGTCCCTTTGATTAAGCTGTTACTGAAAGGGAGATGAAAGCATGGGCACAGCTGGCAGGGCCTTTAATTCTCTGTATTAGGAAGAGGCACTGCAGCGGCACTAAGTGTGTATAGTGGCAGGCAATTAAAATCAGCTTGATTCAGAAAATGTGAACGAGCTTCCCAACCTCTGCTTTTGCAATCAAGCTTGCTCGCCATTATAACACTGTGCTAATGAGTGCTTCACAGGATTGAGCATAGAACACCTTGTATAATTTAATAGGCATCCTAAAAACATCTAATTGAGCACCCACATGCTTCAAATGAACCTGTGGGCCAGTGTCTGAGGAAGACCTGCAGGTGGAAATGAGGCCAAGAAGTGATCCCAGTTTGAACTTGTCTCATTATATTGGTGCAATCTGGAACTGTGATTCACGTGCATGCAGGCACTTTTTTTAACATTTATGGTCTTTTCTGCCTTATTACCTTTTGGTAAAATGCTTTTACAAGCAGAAAAATTGAGAGGGACATTGCACTTTGCCAACCTGTGTCTTAACTTGTTATGTTCAAATTACTCGCAGGATTATACAACCTGCATATATTGCAAGCTGATATATGTCTCCAGGAAAGAAGCAGCAATGTAAATAAATGAAGGGTTTCATAAGACACTAATTTTATTGCAATGTTACATTAATAAATATTGTTCTTCTCAGAAAAGCAAACTTCTGCAGGAATATTTTTGCAGGTTTTATAAAGTGCCACCCTTTCTCAGGGTTTGTTTCAATGGTTAATCCAGTTGGCTCCAGGGACCAACTGCTTTATGCTCCCAAAGTGTTCAAAGAAAAAATTCATATTAACCCAAATGTTTTATATAAATAAGAATATATGTTACCAAAAATTCTAGGATTTCCTTCTGTATGGGTTTTGGTTTTGTGGTTGAATTTTACAGATACGAGTCCTTGGAAGAGCAATGCATAAAAATATTATTATAATAATAAAATATAAGTACATAAATATATATAATATACAGTATACAATATAGATATATAAAATATATATAGTAGAGGTATATTCATAAATATATACATTTGTACATTTACTTCAGAATTCTAGGCTTGTGGAAAGATTTAAAAGTGGGAAAATCACTTTCTTAAAATAATTTCAAACTGTGCTTTGCTACAATAATAAGCAATCATACTTTAAATATTTGTATTGCCACAGGGGATAATATGGATTTGTTGGTCAATTGGCTAAATAAAATACCAAGAATTTCAGAATTATTATGACCTGTAGTTTGTTTGTTGAGTAGAATGAAATGGAGACAAACCTTTAAATTTTTAATTTTTTAATGCAATCTTATTTTCAAAATAATCTGTACACATCTTAAGTGATTAATATGCTATTTAAATGATAAATGGTTTTTAAAGAGTATTAGGTTTCTTTAGCCTAATTTTGGATGAGAACTGAAAAGGTCAGTTTGGTAAATTGCTTTCAAGGGACAAAAATATATGCTGAAAAGGCAATTTCCTATTTAAGATAGGTTAGCAGACTTTTCTGTGCATAGTACTGTTTGAATAATCACCAGATATATTTTAAAAGACCTAGTTTTCCATATTGAATCAAGATACACTGTATAGCAGGACCAGCTAGCAGCATCTGCTGCTAAATTTGCAAATCTCATAAATTTGTGACTTGTGCTTAAAATAAAAAATATTATTTGCTTTGGTCAGTTTGATGAAAACTGACATTAATTTCACCTTTGAAAAAAAAGAAAAAGTGAATTCTAAGGCCTGGTCTCTGACCTTAACCTCAGGAGACACTTGACAGTGCATTCCAAATGGAATTGAATCACATCCTGGTTTGGCTGTGCACCTTCCCCAGTATCCCAGGGATGGCCCAAGACTTGACCTGTCTGCTTGGCATCTTCTCTCACCTCCTCTCCATCCTGTGACTCGCTGTCACATGCATTCCTGTGCTCCCTTTCCATTCTAGCCGTCCTTTCCCAAGGGCAGCCAGCCTTCCCTGACCAATGCAGATCCCTTCAGAAGATAAAGGACTGTAAGCATGAAGTTGTAAAGAGAGAAAACAGGCAAGCACCAAAAGTTTTCATTGCACAAATCCTCAAAAGAAACTCAGTGGGTGCATAGGTCAGTCCAGGCAATGCCTTGTGGGGAAATTTAAGAGGTTACTGTCCAAACCAAACTGACAAAGGAATTCTCTCCAGGAATTTTTTGTGAAGAGACAGGCTAAAACTCCCCTGAATCAAAGTGATAAAGATACCCCCTAAGTGTTGAGCATCTCTACATCCTCAAAAACACTTCTCTTATTTCCATAAAACATCTTTTCTGTGAGGTCATTGAAGTTTGTCTCACAAGACTTCTTCTTCCAAGTTGAATATCTTTGTTGGAGTCACAGCAATCAAAAAAAGTATCAAATTCAACATGTGATGGCCTTGAAAATCTACCAGAGTTTGATTTAGAAAAACCTTTGAAGTGACCCTTGATTCTGGCGTTTTAAGGGGTAGATCTCTGATCAGCTAATTAACTTGCCTCAAAAGTCAGTATCACTAACAAAATCTCCTGAAGGAGTCTAGGATAAAAATTCAATACCTGCTCTTTTCATCAGCAATCCACACTTATTTCTTCAAGATATCAAGCAGTTTGTTTTCATTTATTTATATATGTTACCCACATTCAAAGCACACACAATTTTTGCCATTTAAATTAAATTCTGTATAATCTCAATATTAATCAGACTTTTTTCCTTGGGCAGCTTTTCTAACTGGACCAACTTTGCCTAGTTGACGTTTTCTTTAATATGAAAGAGAAACAACAATAAAAACCTAGGGCATTACTTGAAAATGCCTCCTGAGTTGCTTTAATGAATCCAAGGCACTGCTCTATGGCCTAACATTTGGTTAAAACCATCTGACATTTCGTTCTAGTCACGGCTATAAATTGTAGCAAATCTCTCAGGTGTAGAACAGAAAAATGCTTGTGGAAACCAGAGAACCCAGGGTCTTTTTGTCCTTGAGAAAGAGTCATCAGAGGTAACTGGGACTGTCAGGAAATACTAGGCAACCCCCATTTCTCTTCATGACCTTACTGCTTTTCGTATTGAAAATGGTGAATCTGAGCAATTTTTCACTGCATCCTGCCCTGAGTAGAGGCCGGTTGGCTCTGACCTCCTGCCCTCTTTCTGTCACTTCTCTTACATGAGAAGGAAAAAATTAAGTCAGTTTAAATGACAGATGCAAAAAAAAAAAAAAAAAAAAAAAAAAAAACCCACCAAAAAACAGTTCTTCTGTTCAACCTCCATAAAGGGTAAAAGAAATCTGCTTCAAAGTAAATCCATTTTTAAATTATGGTTATAATATTTCCCATTGTTTAATGTACAGGGAAAAATCTGATTCTCATTCCGTCTTGCCATCCCAAATATTTTGAGATTCTTTCATCTTTTAACAGTATTTTTGCTTACATATGTGCATATAAAATATTCTAATATCCTCTCCAAATTTACACACCGAAGCCAGGAAAAGATGCTACAGCTGTAAGAAGTGCAAAACATGCAGAACATACTGAAGTGCAGAAAGCCTAAAGAAATTCTATCAACTCTTTTAATATATTTGGACAAAATTCTAACTTTACCTTCTTCAATCTTAAATTTCATTCCTTCTGAATATTTTTTCATATGTGTCAGTGCTACATCTAAACAATGCATTATCACCAGCAGCTCAAAAAGAAAATGAAACTAAAATGTGTTTATCTGCAAAATTTAAATATGCATTAAGTTTGGCTTATTAAGTAGCTTTATTTTAAAGGTGTCAAGGAGAAATTCTTGTTGTTATGCCAAACTAAGATATTTTAAGTAAGGCATAAATATAGGCATAGAAACATAAATTCAGGGGCTAAGTGTTATATTCCCATTTCTCGAGTCTTGGTTGGGCTTTTCTCATGAATTTCATCTTTCTGAGTATGAAAAATCCATTTCTTACCTGCACATATTTCTTTATTTTCCTCAAATATTCTCTCTGTTGGCAGTTTCTGAGATGGAAGATTCTAGACATGGTTTTGTCAGTGCTCTGTAGAACATGGCTCTTGGTGTCCTCGCTGTTTATAGGTATCCAGCACAAAACCCCTCTGGCTTTCTTAGTTTCCCAGTGCAAATTCACAACCAGTTTATGACCTGTATATCACTTTAGTCTCTCCTAGGATTATTGCTTTCCAAGTATTTCCATCAGAAAAAGTTATGGTTTATATTGCTGTTTTCAGAATGTGCTTGGCTGCCTTTTTTTTTTTTTTTTTTGTCACTCGAAGCTCAAGCTCCTAATCCTGCTCATATTGCCTCTCTATTCCTTGCTGCTCTCTTTTCTCTGCTCATCAATTTTACTAGTTTAACAAAGTGTGCATAATATGGGAAACTATGTATCTCTTTTTCTTACACCACCACCAAATCTTTCCATTGAAAGTGGGTTTTCCACTGAAAAAACATGAACTGCCAAATGGACTGGGTGGTTGCTAATCTAGAGTCCACTGAGCCTTACTCCCAATTTATTGCCTTTTTTGGACCAACAGAATAAAACTAATATTATGACTTCATAACAATACATTTCTTTTTATAAACAGGTCTAGGGTTTGGAGGTTGAGTAATTGAATTTCTCAGCATCCAAAAAAAATTTTTTTAACCTTCTAGAGCTGTTTAGTGGTAAAAAGCAAGGCCAGTTTACTCATGGTGCAACTAATTTATGGAATTGAGTTATATAAATGGATTCATTCTGCTGCTGGTTGGGAAGAGTGAATTAAATAATTAGCTAATGCACATATACATTAATTTCAATAATACATTTATTACATGCATTCACCGTGCAGTATGTATTTAAATTCACAATATCAGACACATTTTGAATAGAAGGGTTTAATTTAGACAATAGCTATTAATAATATTGTAGTGCACAGAGAGCTACAAATAATCTTATAGGCAGTGGTAATATGTTGTTCAAATATTAATGGAAACATGTTAATTTAATTCTTGACGTTGCTCATTTAATCTTAAATGGCATAATACTACCAGTCTCCCAAGGATAAAGCCTGCACAGATACTGCCAATAAATGGAGACGAGTATATGCCATTTGTTTAACTGCATAACTGAAAGTTCCCTCTGGACCAGACAGAATAAAAGTCTAATTTTCTCCCACTAAAAGTGATTTTGTCTTCACAGAGAGCTGAAGGATCTACTATTTTCTATTCATCGCTGCTACTGCAAGACTTTGTTAATATCTGTTTTCTGAGAAGTGCCCGCTGAGAGTCAGAGGCTTTGGCTGTGTTAGAGAGTCTATGAGGAACATTGCTTAAGGAATTAACATGCATTTTTAATGAGCGTGCACTCTTGTGTACGTCCTGTGACAGGACAAAGCACACTTTGCCCTTCCAGATACTGCCCTCCACTTTTGTTGCTGTAAATAGTTGTAAGTTCATTTCTAAAAGAGGAGGTCCAAGAGGACTAAAAAAAGAGGACGATTTGTTGTTCTGATAAAACACAAAAAAAAAAATAAAGCTGGAGCCATAACACAGTTTTGGATAACAGTGGAGGAGAACAGAGGAATTTAGAACAGTTATAAGGGGAGAAATAAGAAGATTAGTTTGTGTGCAAGAATACTGATATGAACATAAAAGGAAGGAAAGGGAAGCTAATCAAAACCAACTTTAATATTTTATATCAAAGTAACTGAGATAATGCAGTAAAAAAAAAGGAATATGAAATATTTTTGAAAAAAAGGAATATGAAAGTACTTTCTGTGGAAGAGATGCAGAAGTTTTGCTTTTGGAAGTGTCAGCATTTCTAGAAACAGGGAGGGGGGAGAGACAGAGAGACATAAAGTGACTTGATCAGGGAGTCGCAGCATGGATGAAGAGATGTGTTTGAGAGCTGTGACTGTGGATAGCATGTAAGAGACTATAGGAGCTGATGGGGATTGAAAACAAAAGGAGATAGTGTGAGAACAAGGAGAGACCACGAGAACACCAAGTGGAGAAGCAAGGAGGTAACAGCATGGGTAACACTGAGACCCTGAATTTGGCACAAAGATGCAACTGATGTCATGATCACATTGTTTGAGATGCAAGAGGTTATAGAGGATGGAGCAAAGAGCATGGAGCTAACATATTTTTAGAGAAAGTAAAATAGCCTTATGAGAAGAAGAGGAACTAGTATGGGACAAAGAAAAGAACATGTGTCCTATCTCTGTCCTTCAGCCTCAGATGGAATAATCCATTTTATCAGCAAACTATAGAGAAAAGTAGTAAGATTGCAGCAGTAGAATATGCAAAGTCTCTTTGACGAGGGTAGGACCAAAAAGTGATACAAAGCAGTAGCTTGTGATGTTTAGAGTTCCCACTAAGGAGAGGAAATGAAATGCTCATTTTATTGTAGCCAGCAGTGTCTGTTCTGTTTGTCTTGACAGCCCCTCTAATTTTCTTGAATTTTAGTTCACTAACAAGCTGAATGTTTTTGGTTCTCCACAATGTATGTGTGAAGAGTCACAACAGCTTTTATCTTCTGCTTTTTTGCCCTGAGATATCTTGGTTCAGGATTGCGTTTGGTTTAAAGACTATTTTCAGAGTAAGGAGGTCTCTTGGCTCTGAAGAATAATATTTTATCTCTTCTTTAGCAATACATCACTGTGGCAACTTTCATTCAGACATTTAGGTACAAATTGCAGCCCAGAGCTCCCTCAAGAGTTAAGTAATCCTTCAGAGAAAGAAACAAAGAAGAAGAAGATGTGCTTTTTTATAATCTCTGGGGATATGTTGGGCATGCTCAAACTCAGGCTTTATTGAAATAATTCTTATCAATCTGACTGTGAAACAATGGAAGGTGTGAGATGGGATTGAGGAGCTGAAGACTCCTAGAAAGTCCTAGAAATCTTCGCTCATTAAAATAATCCTAAATTATGTCAATAGAATTGAATTATGTGTTCTAGTTGCCAGAGAAAGGTTCATGGGATTTAAAAGCAAAATGAGGGTTAGAAACAAAAAGTTTAGAATTGTTTCTGAGCTACTAAATTTACTGGTATATATAGGGAGATTAGACCAGCTGGTAGACCTGAAGCTGATTCATAATGAGTGCTGTTATTTTTTTATCCTTAGCATGCTTTCATTTCCATGTGAATTTTTAAATGGAAAGTCCACGATGAATGAGTTCCTTAGGAATATCAAGGACATACTGGATGCAAAACTACTGAATACAGAGTTATAATAGCCTCATTAGAGATGGTCAGTTAGGATTCAGGAATATTTTATTTAACCAGGCTCAATGTTAATGGCACTCTACATCCAATGATGCAAATTATCAACAACTTCAGGAGCCCCTGATAAAAATTGACAGGCTAAACCCTTGCTAAAAGCCTAGGATTTGGATTCCAGAGGTAGGCATAAGACAGCTGCAAAATGATTAAATCGCCATAAAAAGAGAATGAGGATGCAGAAAAATGGAAATCACTTTCCAGCAGGTCATTTTGAATTCCTTTCTTTTCTCTCATTACTTGATAGTGGCTATGAAAAAACCTGGCCCGTTTTTATTACATACAGATTTTAAGGATGTGATTTTGAAAGATCAGTCTGTACTTTTGTCTGTGTGGTTTCATGCACATATTTAATTGCAGATTTCTTTTTCCTACTTGAAAAGTGATATGTTCAGAATCCAAACAGAATTGATTTTCTTTTCAACACAGGGTTTACTTATTCAATTCAAATGTGGTCTATCAATATAAATGTGCTTTAGCACAACAAAAGCAAAAAGCAGAGACATGGAGAATCACATAAATGCATATGTTAGGAGGGCCAGGAGCTGACAGAAAAATCCTCTAAAATTAGTTGCGTGTGAGTTACTTTTATTCCATCTAGTTATATTATTCTGTTCATGCTAGATAGTAACTTGAGAAGAAATATGTTCATAAAGTAAACTTGAAGGAAAATAGATCTGGAACAGGTGCTTGAAAATTGCAAAGCCATTATCATATTGAGAGCCATGACTATAGTAAATGGTCCAACAGTCACAGCTGAAGTAATAAAAAACCTGAAGCTGTTTAAACAAGAATTAAATGACATTGTGAGGGAGTGAAGGGTGTTGAAGTCCTCTTCTAGCAGATAAAGCAAATATTGCAAATACTAATTTTTTCTGTTCAGCCCTTCTCCTTTAGTATATCACAATACACTCTAAGTTGTTTGATTAGAAAAAGAAGGGGAATGGATAAAGTTTGAATGAATGCTTCAAAATACTTAATGCGCTCCCTAGCAACCCAAACTTTCTGCTTCCTGTAATAATGGATGCAACATGCTGTGCCTCCTACTGATTTCAGGAAACTTCGTCTCAGCTTCCAGGGTGGGAGGGTACTAGAGCCTCCCTGTTATATGTGTTAGACAACTGCAAAATAAGCACAGGAAACTGCAGGGTAAGGTGATGATGACTTGTGGCACTTCAGTAATGCACACTGGAAATGCAAATCTTCTGATGCTCCCGTACACGTGGTCAGACCTTTGCTCTCCAGAGGTCTCCCAGATGAATTGCACTGTGTTCCTGCTTGCACCACTGCTAATGGTTTGATTTCAAAGCAATCAATCATTTAATTACCAATAAGAATTAAAAGTCAGGAATGACAGTTTTGTGCAGCATAGTTCACTCACACAAACCAAGAGCACATGGCAGCAACCATATGTGTGTATAGTTCATTAAGCAACAAGGCTTAATGAAATCCTAGGGAAATATTTTTCCTTTAAATTGATGCTTAAAAATACTGGGCTGAATTTCACAAAATAAGAATAGATAGTGTGCAAGTGTTTCACTTTTTTGAAATTACGTGGCAGAAATGAATCTTTTTATATGATATTTAGGCACTACAGCTAATGGCCAAAATCTGGTCTTTCCAGAAATCAGATGCATTAGAGGATACAGGATATACTCCAAATCAAGGTGTATATAGGTATTAAAAATGGCATTTTTAAAACAGAATCCTTAGATATTCTCAGTGTTTTATTTTTCTCATATAATGGTCTCACTATCTCATTTTTTTTATTTTATAAAATGCCAGTCTCTCATTACATGCTGGTGTCCATCTTTTCTCTCATGAAAAATACATAATCGTATGAGTCTTTGTGGACTCATTTATTTATGGTGCAGGGAAGCTCGTACTCCCCAGGCCATAACACTTCCCTCTTTGATTCTCCACTGGGCGTCCTTCTGGAGCACCACAGTGAGGTTTTCCTGATGTTAGTTTTTGTTTTGGTTGTTTGTTTGTTTTGTTTTGTTTGTTTTGTTTTGTTTTGTTTTGTTTTGTTTTGTTTTGTTTTGTTTGTTTAGCAATGAACCTGAAGGAGAGAGGTTAAAGAGAAGGAAAAAGACATACAGATGGTCTTCTCTAACACATCCTTTTATAACTTTTTCTTTGGCCAGCTTTCACTGCTAAAAGTCTGTGCAGTGACTCCTCACCTTTTTTTCCAAGAACACTGCTTGTTCAAGAATATAGTATTCTCTACTTTCATGGTCTACTCTGTCTTTTGTTGTGTTTAAGCTTCTGACACTAATGTCTAAATGTTCTTATGATAAAAATCTGTCTCAAAACATTTTCCCAGACAGTTTTCATTTCTCTTCTTCATACCTCCCAGATTTTTGCTTGACTGTATAAAGAAGGGCCATCATCCAATTAAAAGATACTTCATATCTATCAGAAGGGACTGAATATTGCTTCTGACCACCAGAGTATCAAAGAAACACATACCTGTGATTTTTTGGGATCAGTCGAGGTTGCTGGCTTTCTAAACCACTGCAAGTAACTTAGTAAGTGAGATAGTAAATGAAAATAGCAATTATCCTTTACTATGTTTTTCAGAAGTATATAGCAAACCAATTCCTACTGTAAAGCATCAGTTCTGCATCAATATTTGGGTTTTTTTGGTGTGCCAGGCAATACATTTTATGCCCTTGGCAAAGATAGTGTCTTTGCCTCCTAGAGAATTTCATGTAATGCTACATCTCAGAAAAAAAGCTGTGTCAAAAGGAGAATATGGCTTAATTCTCACTTCACACATACTTTGCTATATTTCTAGTGCTGTTAACTGAGTGACTTTTGATTTGTGCCAAGGAAGATTAAAACCAAGTCCTGTATATATCAAATGCTGACTTTATGTATATTTTATTATTTGTACAGAAATGAAAACCCAAAGAATTCAATTACCCTCATGGTTTCCTCTGGGACAGAGGCAATTTTCTTCATAGTAACCAATGCAGTGCTGTGTTTTGGATTCAGTATAACAGTGTTGGTAACTCATTGCTGCTTTAATTGTTTGTTGCTAAGCAGTGTTTACCCTGAGTCAAGGGCTTTTCAGGTTCCCATCCTCTGCCACTGAGCAGCAGCACGAGAAGCTGGGGGATCACAGCTGGGACAGCTGACCTGAACTGGCCAAAGGGATATTCCATACCTTAGAGCATCTTACTCAGCTATAAACTGGGGGAGTTGGCCAGGAGCCACCAATCCCTGCTCAGGGATGGGCTGGGCATCAGTCAGCGGGTGGTGAGCATCTGTGTTGGGCATCACTTCTTTCTCTTGGCTTTTATTGCCCTCTCTCTCCTTTTCATTACTATTATTAACTTTATTACTATCATTAGTATTATTAGTATTAAATTAATTATATTAGTATATCACTACTGTTATTATTTTTATTGCTGTCTTTATTAGTGGTAGTAGTATTTTGTTTTACTTCAGTTATTAACGTGTTCTTTTCTCAACCAATAAGGTTTATTCTTTTTTTTTCCCCCATTCTCCTCCCCACCAGAAAAGAGCAAGGAGTGAGCAAGCAACTGCATGGTACTTAGTTGCTGGCTTCAGTTAAACTATGTCAATTACTTAGATGTAAAGCTTATTTTGATTAAATTAGGAGTGTATATAACTTGCAAACCAGTGTAATTTGTTTTCTTTGTAAGCAGATATTAATTTCCTTTCCTAAAGCCACATTTGCCTTATTTTCTGTAAATCTGAAATATAGATAACATATATTTTAGTATGTATGCATGAAACTGATATTATGTTGAGTGAAAGTAAAAAATGCAAGTGACTTATTTCACAGTCTAGCTGATAAAAAATCTCATCTGGAATATGCTACTGAAATCTGATTTTATAGATAACTCCTATCACCATCCATACAGACTATTTTATTATATTTGTCTTGGGCAAAAGTGTAATAGATATGTTTACTAGTTCTAAGACTATCCATACATTTACCAGCTTGTAAAGAATAAAACTGATTTTTATGGATATTGAGAAGTTTGGAGCTTTCTTTCATTTGCTATTAACAACAGAAAAATATGTAAATGAGTGAAGGAATAAAGCAGGGTTGATTTGCAAAGACGAGATATAAAGAAGCTGATATAAAAGGTCTTTTATCTAGTGTAATGCAGCGCTTCTGAAACAAATTGAGCTTTTTAGTCACCATATGGCACTTTTAGAGCTTTCTTATTGTCCTTATATCCTAGACCTGTGCTCTAACCAACCAAATTTCCCCTCACACAGTGCCTTATTTACTTCGTTATGTGCTATTCACTTTTTGCATTTGACCACTGGTTCTGATTGGAAGGAAGAAAATGGTTCTTCCCATAGGAATAAATGAGGATGTTATGGAGACAAGAGCTGTAAAACTAAGCAGCTGTCTCCTGCTTTTCTTTATTGACCTGAAAAAACACCCCCAAAACAAAAATCTAAACTGTTTTTATCCTGTAGATAAAACTAGGAGCAAAGTATGCTCCCTTGCAGAGTGGTATAATATCCATTCTAAGCATACACCACATGAGATACTAAATTGTTATAGCTGAGTCACCATCCCTGGAGGCATCTACAACATGTTTAGATGTGGCTCTCAGGGACTTGGCTTAGTGGTGAACTTGGCCATGCTGGGTTAATGGTTGGACTCAATGATTTTAGAGGTCTTTCCCAACCTAAGCAATATTATGATTCTAGAGGTCTAAATATAAGTCTACTGGATTAAAAATAGTCACTGTAAGTATCATGATACAAGTAGGTTATAAGACATATATTTAGAGAGTTAAAGGAGAGGAAAAATTGAGCCTGATCTGGGAAACTGAAATAAATGCGAGTGTTGCCTTCTACCTGAAAATAGACTCTCAATAAAATCTATAAAGACATGAGTTATGAAGGCATTTTCATCTTCTGAATAACTTTTGGAAAATTAAAACAATCCTTTATTTCCAGGGAAAGTTTCACACTTGTTCAAAGTCATGATGAAAAAGCATCAGATAAAAATGTGATTTTAATCCATATTTTAGTAGAGAAAAAGAGAGAGGGAGGAAAGCATGAAGGTTGAAGACTGTTTGAGGTCAAAGATCATTTATTTGTAAGGAAAGCTCTGTTAAGTTAAAAGAGATAGTGTACCCTTTATAAAAGGACTTCCAGAGGCTCTGTGTGCTTTCTGAAAGTTTTCAATTCAAAGTAAAGGTATTTACATTTCTGTATCCTGCAGGTTAACCTCTCAACAGAGTAATAATGGATATGAAAAGAAGTGGGGGAGAACATGGTGCTATTTTTTGGTTGGTAAATATGCTATGGATTTGACCAAAAAAAAAAAAAAATTAGTCAAGCATCAAAATCCATCCAAAGCTTCAATTCAGTTAATGTTTCCCATAGAGAAGCAATGTGATAGGGTCATGGCTAACAAACAAATGAGGAACAAAAATCCAAGATGAGTGCTCTGCATGGCTGATCACTGCTTGAGCAGTGCAGATGGAGACTCTCAACCTTCACACACCAGGAGAGTTTTCCAAGTGGAAGCAGTCCCTCCAGGCACAGCAATAGCAATCTGCTTTCAAAGTGGGAAAGCCAATTTTGGAGAGTTCTGACCCAGCATGCTTCAACTCTGTGTCTTTATTGATGGAAATTCTTGTCCTGACATACTTTAAATATTCTTCCTTGCTGTTTATTGAAGATTGTTTTCACCTTTTTCAAAAGCTCAGAAATCTCAAAATGTTGGATATTAGGAAAAATTTCTTCATCAGAAAGGGCTGTCAAGCATTGGAACAGGCTACCCAGGGAAGTTCTTGAGTCACCATTGCTGGAGGTATTTAAAAGGCATGTAGATGTGGTGCTTAGAGCATGGTTTAGTGGTGGACATGAAACTGCTATGTGAGTGGTTGGACTTGACCTTAAAGGTCTTTAACCTAATCTTTACCTTGATCTTAAAGGCCTTTACCATCCTAAACAGTTCTGTGACTGAGTGTTTCTGTCATCAGTCTTTCTGCCTGTGTGCACAAAGGTGAGAGAAGAGCAGCAGACCATGCCACAGGCAAACAGGAGATAACAAGGAGGATTTGAGGAGTTCACCTTGCTGGTGATGGAAGTGTCTGGGTAATTTTCAGCCTCCATTGCTAAATACTCTGGGTGCTGAAAAGAAAAATGTTTTGCTTTTTTCTGTATAAACAAAGACAACCAAAGTATTTAAATCATGCCTCTTGTTCCCTTGTCAGATAAAAGAAACAGAAGCAGTTAACACGAAAAGGTGAATTAGCTGCTTCTGAAGATGGGAAATTATTTTTAGAAATCACTTTTGTTAGCAAAACAAGAAGGAGGAATCTGAGAGAAGTTAAGAAGTTAAGAATGTGGATGAAATCCTGGCCCTGGTGCAGTGAATCTCAAAACTCCCATTGAAGTTTAAATAAGAAGGGATTTTTTTTTTTGTACAGTTTTACCAGATACACAAAATACATTCTGCAATACTTTTTAAAAATCAAAAATGCTGACAGTTTAAGTGATAAGTGTAGTTTAAATTAAGTACTAACAATATCTAATGAAAAGGAAATAGCACATCAGTCTCCAATAAATTTTCAGGGACCATTTCCTTTCAACAGCAGTAATAGCCATAATAGTGATAAAGGGAGAGAAGTTCTTCACTCAGTACATCTGTCTGCTGCCAGGAGCATGGCAATCAGTACAGAACACTGTATTCTGCTCACTTTCATATTAATTCTGTCTCCTCACAGAGTGTCTTGTGTTATTCCCATCCCCAAAGTGCTCTTTCCTTTTTGTGCCTGTTTCTTGGCTGTTAGTCCTCCTTTCATGGCCAACTTCAATGAGGCCACACAAAATTTGAAAGGCAGCTTTGGCACTGTATCAACTGTAGAGGCTTTTCAGCAGAGCAGGCAATGTCTGTTGCAAGGACATAAGATTTTATAAAATACATATGAATCTTCTTAAATATATAATTATTTACTGATTTGACCATTATGTCTAAGTATTTAATAGTATTTGTGAAAAACTCTAGACAAAGATGAGTTTCCAATCTAAATCCACTTTTGAAGTAAAAACAAGCAAACAAGTAAAGAATTAAGCAAAACAAAAAAAGTTCAAAATAATTTGGGAAAGTGCCATGAGACCCTCTCAGACTGTTTGACCTGCTGGATTCCTAGACATGAAGCTTCAAGACTTTGTTCTGGATTTCCATGGCTAAGTTTGCATGTGAAATACCATATTGTTTGGCTTCATTGCAGTGAAGCTGCAAGGACTGAAAACACGAAAACAGGCTTTATTAAGGGAAAATAGCTTCAGTCTTAAAAGACTGAGACTAATTCCTCCACACAAACATGCTATTTAGTGATATTGTGAAAATCCACTTGCTAATTCTGTAAACACTATATGAGATAATCCTTAGGGAAAACAAAACATAATGGACACAAAAAGTGTTTAAAAACACAGTGACTGGACTACAGAAAAAAAAAGCAAAAGAAAAGGGTCATTGGAATCCTGGGAATTTCGGAGCCCCTAGATTTGCCTGGTATTGTGTTTTGAAGTTTCAGCATTATTTGCAAATGCTGTGTAAAAGCTGTTATTTTTGCATTCTTCTCTATTAGGTTGTGAATCCTGCTCAGATCATATTTCCTTGGATAAGGAGGGTGGAAACCAGGAGAAGGATGTAGGGTCTGGAAGGCAGAAGAATTCCTGCAGTGTGGCTGGCTAAATGGTCAATGAAAAAGCAGCTTGGGGAGGCTTTTTCTGTTACTGTGAATTATGACTGAGTTTCTAAATGCAGAGGCAGCCAACAGTGCATCTGCACGTTGGCATTTGTGAAGTAATTTGTTCTACAAATGCAGTATTGATTTCTTAGAAGAACACAGCATATACCTTCAGAAATTTTTCCCCAGGTGATGAGATTTTGGCTTTTTGCTTTTCCTTTCCTTGCAAAGGGGTCCACAACTTGAAATGGGCTCCCCGGCTACAGTTAGTTATTACAGTATAGTTCTGTTCTTTTCTTATCCTTTAATTTGACCTTTCTAGATGTAGTCTAATAATTTCCTGTCCCATAATGTTAATTAGGAATCGAACATTTCCACCTGCTAATGCAGTGAAGTGCAGTTGTTCTTTTGCTAGAGCATATTAATAATGTCACTAATTGAGACAATAATTGTCATGACACAGGATCCCTCATTTTCCTCTGAATGAGTTTTACCTATGGGAGAATTAGGCTGTGACCTGACATGGAGGTTGTAAAGTCTAATAACGAGAGAACATGCTATAATCACCCTGTGAAGACAGAAACACACACAGCAGAAATAATTACCAGTGGGCAAGAGAGCTTCTGTGGGGCTTTAGCATCTGTATGCTGTTATTAGGGGCCTTGCTACATCAATTTGGCCAGTATTTCCTGTGGGGTGCATCCTTACTCACCTGCATCCCTGCGTAGGAGTACGGTGTTACAGTGGCTCCAATTCCTGCTCTGAGAATATTTTCCTCTGGGAGATGGGATAGGTGGGTGGTGTGGGGCCACCTCAAATCAGCCACTGGAAAGCCACAGAAATGCTGTTAAGCGCCCTTGGGTGCGAGTGGTACTTAGACAAGGTGTTCAGAGCAGTATGAATTGCTGTCCTCAGAATTGCACTTCCAGGGAGTAACTGAGAGTTACAGGTGTTTGCAAAGCCTCAGGTGATGACAGGATGACACAACCCTAAGAGGGAGGTGAACACTTCCACTCAGTTTTGCTGATGCAATAGGTGAAACACAAGGGGCACAGTGGGATGATTTAGCAGATCTGGGCTAAGACACAAAATTTCTTTGATGTCAGAACAGCTTCTTATTCTCTATATCGCAAAACCTCTCAGAAATACTACTTGAAGTGTCTTTATTAGTCATTACATTAGATTGTCTTCTGCTTCACTTTGGAAAAATTCAGTGTGAAGTACTGTTATCCCTGAAAATAAGCCTTCTGATTTGTTTTAGTATAGTGGAGTCAGTTCTCATGAATTATAAGATAAACAAGAATCATATTTACATTCCTTTGTAAAAGGTACCACCTGATGGACTTCTCAAGTGACCAGTGAAGATGGAGAGGTGGTAACTTCTCTGTCCAATCTCTGATCACTGTCCAGAAACTTATAGATACGAAGTCAACAATAGACTAGAGCCTTCTTCCTTTCTTCTTCTCTGCCTGAACACCTGTCGTGTGTGTTACTGTGTGTTTCTATCTGCATCACAGTAACAAAATGCTATCAAAAGTATTTTAAAGTAAAGAAAAACAGATGAGGATGGGTTAGAAATCTGATTTTCACCTGGAAGTTTTCTTTACCCTGTTTATGTTAACATGGGATTTGGGATGTTGGCTAGTATGTGACATGGGACCAGGATGTTATGTTTCTCTTATTCTGCTATGCTTTAATTAAACTCCAGTATCTAACTTTTTTTAATGTAACTTTAAAACCTCATGTCTCTTTGGGCCTTTATCACAAAAGCTCTAAACTATCTTCATGAGTTATCATTGTTTGACCTGATACCATTTAACACACTGTGTGCTTTTTAACAGCTAAGACAAGCTCTAAGTGGTTTGCTGGTGGAAATGCATAAGCTCCTAGGTCTTGGTCCCTATTCTTGTTCTGTGTGACACTTGGTGGGGGGAGGAAATAACTGAGTAGTTGTTCTTCTACATGCTTCTTTACACAGTGGGTGGTGAGATAGTGGAACAGGTTACCCAAAGGGACCTGTGGATGCCCCATCCCTGGAGCTGTTCCAGGTCAGGTTGGATGGGGCTTTGAGCAAACTTTTCTAGTGGAAAGTGTCCCTGCCCATGGCATGATGATTTTTAAGGTCCCTTCCAACCCAGAACATTCTATGGCTCTATAACCATTCTGATTCTATAACTAATAAACTAATATTTTAGTATGTAGCTATGTACTTCATATTAGAGTTAATTAGTGCTTATAGAAGTAAGCATGATTTTTGCATTTCTGTGAAAGGAAGGGAGTGGCAAAGTATCTGCTCTGGACTTCTAGTTTGAACAGCTTCTGTCCATAGCAAAACAGGGACTACTGCCATATTCTGTCAGTAGTCAAATGTTAGAGATAGTGATTACTGTGATCATTGTCTAAAAGTAAGTGTTGCTCAAAGTACTAAAGTAGGTATTTCCTAATCCTTTAGATATCTGTCTTTCTTTTCAAAATTTGAAGTCTCAACCAGGTAGGGAAAATCAAAAGCACAGCTTCCTGTCTTAGAATCGCATTATTCTTGGCTACAGTTGCTTTGCTTTTATGTGCTGTTACTTTTGGTCAGAATTTAGTGCACTCAAGCATTCTCTTGATGCTCATAATGGCTGCTGCCTGTTATTCAGATATCTTCATCAATCTCTTCATGATTGTTCCTAAGGATTTTTTCTCCCCAAGACTACAGGCTGTTCAAAGCCTGGTTTGTTCAAAGTCTGATTAAACTTTTGGTATATCTGACAGGCCTGTCTGCAGGGATTCCAGAAACCATCTGGAATCATTTGATCTTAAACTGTATTAAAATAGCATTTCAATAAACCCATGTTTGAATGTTACCATGCTTATCCAATAAATACTATCTCAGTGTTGTCTTTTATTCTCTGAAGAAATGAATTCTCTTTCAGCTGCCTCACCTGCAATATCTTGTCAGGTTGGTTTTTGGGGTTTTTTAATTTAGTTTAGATACTTACTCTGTCCAATAGGGTGCTGTACTTTTATTAAGCACTTACTTGTAATATACTATAAAAGTAAGAGCTCAAACAGTGTATGGTCAGGGATTGCAAACCATCTTTAGGAAGATGTAAACCATTTTTAGGAATAGAAAAGTTTTTCCTGTATTGTGTTAAAACAATTTATATGGTCACCCATTCTTCTGTTAATAAATCAACCACTAGGGCAGTGCAGCTGGATTCACTTGAGATTTGTTGTCCTCCCCGAAGGTCCCCAGCACCCCCAGGTATGCCTCTCCTAAGAGTTGCCAAGCTGATCTACTCCTAGAGTGAGGTGTCTTTTCAACATAGAGAAATTGCTTTCCATAAGTGCTTCTCTTTGAATTTAGCTGAGCTTTGACTGCCAAGTGATCTAGATAAATAAATCCTAAACCTGGGTTCTCTCTTTTGCTGATCTCTAACTTGTTTCTCTGACTACAAGTTATCTTTGTTCGAGCTGAGGACAGAAAATTACTAAGCACTGTGATGGAGTATGTCCTTGAGCTCTGCAGCTGGAGACAGTAACCATAATATCCAAAGCATGTCATCTATATGCAATATAAATAAATAAATTTCCAGTAGATCTTCCTTTGAAGGGTAAAAGAAGCAAGGCAATAGCATTAGAAAGCACAGTTAGACTGAAATCCTTGCTAAGCTGCAGATAATCCACAGCTACTTCCACAGCCCTTTGTGGAGTCAGCTGGCCTCCTGCAAGCAAGGAATGAGAAAGTATAATGAAGGATTTTGCTCTGATTTAGGCAGACTTTTTTCCCACACAACCTCTGGTTCACTTTTAGTATCTCTTCTTTCCCATGGCATTTAATATTTTAATATTTCTTCTTTCCATACACCTCTCTTTTCTATCAATTTTCATCTTGCACATAAAAAAAAAAACTTTAGGAAACAAGGTGAGCTAAGCTGTTAATGCCTATTGTGTTTTAGTCATATAAAACTACCTAAGCTGGGCAGAAGATTAAACTGCAGCCACTTACTTAAGAGAAAGTTATTTTTTCATATGCACTGTACTTACCATAATTCTTTATTCTTGCTAGTTCAACCCTCTAAAAAATAAGGATATTTTGAATAGATAGAACTTGGTCCGTAAAGTACTTGATTAGCACAAAGGACACATTATGCTAGTAAGGTGTTGTTAAAAAATTGAAAATGCATGGTAGAAGAGTTGCTTACATAAAAGCCCATATGACAATATCTTTTACACCTGTTTCTGTTTGTGGGTTAATACCTAAAATTATTTTCAGACACATTAAATCTCTCTTAATTAAATGTGTTCCACAGATAGGAATTCAGCTTCAGTAGGAATTAGTTTTTATATACTGTAATATAATGATTGGTTTTCTGTGCAACTCATCTAAGGAAGTTTCAGAAGAAGTAAACATATTTAGAAAGTATTTGGGAGATACGTAATGCTACAACTAACAGTAAAAACACCCTAGAAATATCATTCAAAATGTCTAATCTGCCAGGGTTTTGTACAGACAAATTAGCAGAGAAAATTCTTCTCATCTGGATTATTCACCTTTTGTAATGCAGATAGGACACAGCATGGGTACAAAACAGATGAGAGAGGCATATAGTGAAAAGGCAAAATAAGAAAATGAGCAAAATGTACTAGGGAATTGCATTCACTGTTGTTTACTACAAAAATGACAATTTCATTTTCTGTCAAAAAGATAAAACAATGATTTTATTTTGCAGGTGTGACCTCTTGATCCATTGCAGAAATCTGAGATGGATACAGCTTTCAGAAACTTCTGTGTTAAAATATTGCAATTATAAAATATTATCATTCTGTGTAATACTATTTTTTTCAGGTTTTGTTTGTTTGTTTGCTTGTGTGTGTGTTTGTTTGAGTAGTTTTTCATTCTCTGCAGCTGAGGAAATATCTTGTGGCTTCTAAATGAAAGTATTTGGTGTCATTGTCCTATCCCATCAAGATTTCAGCTGGCTGTTTTAAATGCCTTAGAAATTTGTGTATGGTAAGGGGGTGTGAAGTTAGACCTAAAAGGTATCAACCTCTGGAGTGGCAGCTGGTGGCTTGGCAGAGCACTTTATGATTCCCAAATTTATAGTAGATGCATATGTTAGGCATCTATTTACCTTCTGTGTGGGTGTGGACATTTGGACACCTAGCTGGCAATGTTTCAATCGTGTTTCTGAGAATGAATTACAGATTTATTCCCATGCACAACCCAGCATCCAGCAGTAATTTACTTTTTAATTGTCATGTTGAAGATCTTTACTACTTCACAGAGATGTTTTATTTAGCCTGTTAGGAAGGTAATACCCCATCTTGAACAGTGTGTCTCCACCATCAGAGAATAATACACCCACACACAACTTGTTTCTGTTTTCACCTTTGGACAGATTTCCTGTGTGTCATGGTTTCTTTCCTAGTAATTGAATCTTGCCCACACAGTATCCAGCATGAAACCTGAAGCAATCAGATTCTGCTTTGCATCTCAACTGCTCTTGTTTCAGCTGTCAGACAAGGTTATACCCTGTCTAGATTCATAACAACTTTAATGATGTTTTTCATATATTGGTCCAAAAAAAGACAGTCAACTGTCTTAACATTCTCCCTTACAATGGGTACTCAACAAGAAGTATGAATCATTATTGACACACTCAAAATAATCTGTCATGCTGCTTTAAAATATTAATGAGAAAAGCCTTAAGTCTTTTGATATTAGCAATTGCTTCATGTTGTAATTGAATTTGAAAAGCTCTGTTAAGATTTTTATCCTCTGACAGTAACTTATTATTTCTAGAATAAAATTGTTGGATAAGTGACTTAGGTGGCAACATTCTGAAGAAGCCCTTTGCACTTCATTTTTCTATGAACAATGAAAACTAACATTACACTGTAAATGCAGACTCCTAGGTCCAGAAGTTTTAAAGGAGTGTGTAATTTAGTATGATAAAATTTCCAAAGAGGTCATGTTTTCTAGGTGTTTGATCATGGTAATAATTCTCATCTGAAATCTCTTTGATTTGTTCTCCTCTTTGCTGAAGAGCAATCTGCAAAATATACACAACCTGTCATCTGATGCCTCATTGCTGCTGTGTTCCAGGGCACTTCTGATTCACCTTGAAATTCAGTTTTGCAATCCAACATAATGTCTGGGGTTCTTCCCCAACACTGATATTATGTAGTCACAGCCTGGGTGTGGTTCATTTTTCTGTTGTTCACCCTATTTTGTCTTTAGGTAGTTGGTTATTCCTTATTCCTACTCAAGTACAGTAACTGGCACTTGGACTATATTCTTCTCCAAACCTGTTGTCCATTTGCCAATATTATTTTAAGTCCGCTCTTGTCCACCATGGGGTTTACAATCTCTGCCAGCTTACTCCATTTGGAATTGTAAGAGGCTTAGTATCTCTGCAAATAACCCAGAGACTGGGCCCAGGTGGGACTCCACGGAGCCCCATCAACAACTGTCTCTTAATTTGATGGAGGAAATTGAGTAGCTATTTCTGAGTGCAATTTCCAAGCCAGTTGTTCAGTCTATACAACAGTACTTTGGTCTAGGCAATCTCTTCATCGTTTGTTTATAAGAATGTCAAGCAGTGTCAAAATGCTTACTAAAATCAAGGTTTGACACATCTGATTCTCCTTCCCTAACTACAAAGGCCATTATCTCTTCAAAGAAGGTGCAGACTTGATACAACACGATTCAGTAGCTGGCACCTTGTCTTTCTACTGGTGTGTTTATTTCAAAAATAATAATTTGATTTTTTAAAGAAGTTTATAGTAAATGAAGTTAGGGATAAAATTCTGTGTGTTCTCTTTCCCTTCTTTTTTCCTGTTTCTCTGTAAAGAGAAAGGTGCAATCTTTATTCTCTGATCTTCAGCCTCTGTTCTTATTGAATTGTTACAAATATGTTCTAACATACTTGAGATTGCTTTAGCCACGGTTTGAGGTGAATTTACCAGGACTAGTACCTCTGATTTTTTTTCAGTTTCTATTTTAGGCTGATGATCAATACCATACTCTTCCTTATTCTCACCTGAGTCTTTTATGAGTGTCTGTTGCATTGATACATGAAATGCCTCTTGTCTCAGCATTACTTCACCAACCACAGGTAATCTTTCTGCTGAAGAAGAGAATAAAGAGAAAAGACATTGAGATTTTTCCCACCTTAAGGTCTGTAGTCCCCAAAGGCAATGCCATGGAACATAGCCAAACCTTACATCCACCTCTCAAACCCATGCCTCTCCTAGAGGAGATATTTCCATCTGGTATATAATTACTGCTGCCACATGAAGCTGCAGCCTTAGGCAGGGTTGTATCACTGAGGACTGTGACAGCTCATTACTTGAGCTTGCCCTTTATTAGTTTATGCCACTGAGTATTTTTTTATTATGCTTTATTCTGTTTTCAGTTGTATCTTGTCTTGACCTTTCTGAGCTCGTCCCTGTACGCTTCTGGTGTTATTTTATATTTTTCACTGCTAATCTGTATGCAGGTCATCCAGTAGACCATTATTGAGCCAAACACATCATTTTCTATGTTTCTGCTTGGAAAAGTTTGTACTTGTTCAGTGTGTGTTCTTCCAGTCAGTCTGATCACTCTCCTGAACTACTCTTTTTCACAGACCTCTTTGCCCCTGGAAGCTATCTCAGGTCACTGCAGTCTGGTTCCTGGGTGTTTAATGTCCTTATTCCACTGTTCTCCTCCCAAAATTGTCATGTCAAGTAGTTCAGGGCTGCTGTAGTGCAAGCTGTTTACCCATTCGATGTTATTTCTTATAGATATTATTTGGCTTATATATTACAACATCAAAAGGAAATCTCATCCCTCAGGACTTTGTTCATGCAAGTAAGATCATACAAATTTTAAAGTTGTTGTAGTAGCACTTCTTACTTCTAAAGAAATGTAAAAATACTTCACTTTTTGTTCTTGACAGTGATTTTTAGAGAAGCCATACACAAGACAAAATGACTGTGCTCTAAAACAACTAACAATATTTATCTAAGAATATTAAAATTTACAAAAATAACAGCTATTAGGTTTGCACTGGATTCCCAAAATTGCTAAGTTTAATAATTATAAAAAAGCTATATAAGAATTTGATAAACTTAAGGGTATGTTCACCCAGGTCATTGATAAACAAATTGAGAAAGAGTGGACCTAGGACCCTGGGGAATGCACTGACTACAGGGCTCCAACTGGATTCTACTCTGGTGATCACAACCCTCTAAACTCAGCCATTCAGATGATTCTTGACCCACCTCTGTGTCCCTTCATCTGACCCGCACTTCCTGAGCTTACCTATGAGGATGTTGTGGGAGGCAGTGTCAAAAGCCTTGCTGTATATTGAAACGTATTTACTAGGTTGACAATGGATGAAAAATCTGAAAACACAAAGAGCTCATAGGTTAGTACTTGCCAGACTGACATCAGTCTTAGAGATGGTTGTGAAAATGGGTCCCACAGTGAGCTGAGTAGTATTTTAGAAATGTAGCAATTAATGTAACACATCATTCTTTCCATTTGAGACATCTTTCTTTTTTCTTGCATTTGTTTTTGTTCTTAAGTATTAAAATTTTTATTACTGCAAAGGCTGCCTGATTTATTCAACTTTCTGACTTTTTAAAGACTTCAGAATGAAATCTATAAAGTATTTTGATATTTAGTAATAGCCAATTTAGTCTTAATTAAACAAAAAAAATGTTTTCCTGGCCCATCTCCAGTCACAACCCATATTTTTCACAATGAATGAGGTTGCAAGGAAATTTTAGATTATGAACTGCTGAGAGTAATCCTAGAAGTCTAACATAATAGCTGATCATCGCTCATATCTATTCTCAATATTTCATTTGGATGCATCATGTCTTCCCTTTCATCTGCAATAGGCAGCATACCTAACTAAACCATTCCATATGAATTTCAAAACCTGATTCCAAACTTCAGTTTATTCATTTCAATTCAACAAATATTGGGCTGAAATTATAATGTGTACATTAAACCTAGAGTTAATATTTTAATCTCTTTCCCATTGTGTGCATTAGATTTCCATACTCCTAATTTTCTAACTATAAAATATACAGCTGAATTTAGCAAATGTAAATAGTAATAAATGGACATGTTCAACGCAGCAAAGATGAGAGCTTAACATCTCCTGGCTGTATTGGCTGGGACTTCCCTGTCATATGGGAAGTCTGGTTTCTCACAGCCTTTGATGAACATTTTTTCCTGAAAAGAACTGATTTTGATCCATCTACAGGACTGATCTCTCCAGCATGATCAGGGCATTGGATTCCATAATTTATTTCTGATTTGTGAGGAAAGTATCCTTCCTTCAGTTTGTGATGAAAGGAAACACCTTAGTCTATGATCTGGTAATTTGGTTTGATTTTCCATTGTCTTTATATAATGAAAAGAGGGATTCGTTATTTTGTATTTATCATTTTGAAGCCATTCATGGTTTTATTTTTTCTATGTTGCTGTCATTAATTGTCTCCTTTCCAAGGGCGAATTTGTCTAATCTCTCGCTTTTCTAAACCCACCCATATCTTTGATTATTTTGACACCTTTCTCTGTAATTGTTCTGATTCAACTACTTCCTTTCTGAGATAAGGAGAAAGAACTCTGTGTAGCATTGAGGATGCAGGACACAAGGGATTTGTATGGTGGTATAATGATGTATTCTACTTTCTTTTCTATTGCTTTTCTACTATTTGATTCTCCTTTCTGACTGCCGCTGAGCACTGAGCAGAGGTTTGTAATGAAATATTCACAAGTTTCCTGAGAGCTAATATCAAATTTAGTGCCTATTACTCTATATGTGTAGTTACAGCTGGTTTTCCTTATGTGCATATATTTGCATTTATTGACATAGAATTCCAGCTGTAGTTTTATCACCCAGTCATTCAATGCCCTGAGATCCATCTACAACATTTCACAGTGAACTTTTGTTTTGCTTTGCTGCATCATGTAAATCATACATGGTTTATATATCCTTATACTTTTTGGGGTGCTGGTTGGCAGCAGGCTCAGGAAGAGTCAGCAGTGTGCCCTGGCAGCCAAGAGGGCAAACTCCACCTTTGGGTGCATCAAATACAGCATCACCAGCCAGTCAAAAGAAACGATTGTACCACTGTGTTTTGCATCAGCGTGGCCCCACCTGGAGTGCTGTGGGCAGTTCTGGGCCCCCACAGTTTAAGAAGTATGTGAGGGTCCTTGGATGCACCCAGAGGAGGGCAGCAAAGCTGGTGAGAGGGTTGGAAGAGATCCTGTTAGGAGTGGCTAAGGACATTCAGCTTGGAGACAAGGAGGCTGAGGGTGACCTCGTTACTCTCTCCAACTTTCTGAGGAGGGTAAGTGTACAGGCGGGTGCTGATCTTTTCTTCAGTTTTGATATCCTGTGACAGGACACATAGGAATGGTTCAAAGCTGCACCAGGGAAGGTTTAGACTTGACAGTAGGAAGCATTTCTTGACTGTCAAAGTAGTGCAACACTCCTAGAGAACAGGCTTCCTAAAAGAGGTGATCAATGCCCCCAGTCTGTCAGTGTGTAAGAGGCATTTGGACAACACCCCTAACAATATGCTTTAGCCTCTGGTCAGAAGTGAAATGATCAGGCCCTTGGACTAGATAATCCTTGTAGGTCCCTTCCATTTGAAATAGCTCACTCCTATTCTGTTCTCATCTATGAGGTTAACATTTCAAAGAACTGTGAGACTTACCATTAAAATAGACCTACCTGAGTTTCCCTTAAATGAGCCAGCTCTACTTCTGCTCACAATATAGGGGAATTGTTTCAGCAGGGGAAAGAGTGACATAAAGTTTAAGCTCCCAGGTATTTATTCAGCTAGTCTGAGCTGCACAGCATGGTTTAGTAGGCTTAAACTTATTTGTACCTGAAAGGAAGAAAAGAAAGAGAGTTCAAACATCTATCGAAGAGCACAGGAACCCTACAAACATATTCCAGATGTCCAAAGCTGCCTATTTTGGTAATACCTCCCCCACATATAATAAGGTTTCTTCCTTAAGGACTAAGGACATGCTCTTGAGACTCTGGTGTTTCTCATTGTAAAGGGGAAGATTTCTTGGCGAAGATCCATCACAGTTCTGGATTCAAGGAGAAGGAGGAGAAGTAAGTTAACATTTTCTGTGCCTGACATAATCTCCTTCAGGCTGTGAAATTCAGAGTCTCTCTTCATACTGGAACATGACCTGAGTAAGTGCCATCACCTCTGTCCTAGATTAAACCTGAGCTTGTTTCCCAGAAAGTAACTTGCTGTAAACAAACGCTCAGCCTAGATGAACCAGAGTCAGGAAGTCCAAAGACACTTCCAAGTGAAACCTGTCTCTAGTCAGGACATAATCTCAGTGCAGCAAATAAGCAGCTACTTCTGCCAGGTGCAGACTCTCTTGCTGCATTTGCATGTCTTTGCAGGAGTAGCCCTACGGCAGGAGTTAGGGCCAAATCTTCCTCCCATATTGCCATAAACATCTTGACATTCGGCTCTGGGGCAAGACAAGAGAATGCCTCCCATACTCCCAAAATGTGAGGAATGTGGGGACACACTCACAGGCCATGAAGGGTTGCTTGTGGTGGCTTTGTGCTGATAGTGGGAGAAAAATCCTTTCTAGAAGGGCTTCATTGTAGCTTGTTTATTTTCATGTTGCCTGATTACAGGCTGAGTTTAGATGCCTTAGAAAGGAAATACTGCTTTGGGATGCACCCTCAGCTTCAGGCTGCAGAATCAGACACAGATGAAGGCAAAGGGAGCAGTGGGGTGCAGGGTCAAGTGAAAGCTGCTGGTAAGAAACAGGAATGCATAGGACATGAAGCCACAGCATCTACTACAATCAAATAAACTGTGCCAGGGATATGTGATATAAGAGCTCACGCTGGGTCAGACATGATGGGAGAAGCAGCTTTGGAAATTCATTAGGCACTGATAGAAAGCAAAGCTTCACTGCAATTCTTGATAGCTTTTCTGTCCAGTGGGAATCCAGCACAAAAGCCTTTTAGCACACAGTTTAACTGGGAATACCTGAGCAAACTGATAACAATGCAGCTTTTATGGTATTCTTGTTTCTCACATATCGCAGCAGACCACTCTGCAAAGGATTATAAGGACATGAGGGGGTGTGTGTGTGTGTTTATGTACATCCCTCTGCACATTCAGGTAGCAGCCTGAATGAATTAAACAATGTTATCCATAGTAAGGACTACAGTGGGAAGGATCAAACAAGGACATGGCTTTCCCCTTCCACCATCTTTCATCCAACACCATTCTGTCATGTTTGTCCCCATGTCCTCATTGAATAATTACAGTTTGTGCTGAGTGAAGAGGCTGCTATATTAGCTGCCAAGCACACAAATTCTGTCATGTTTCTAATTATAGTATTGTTCCTTCCAAAGACAAAAGAACCCAGTTCAACTATGGCTCGAAACTGAATCATTTGTTCTGTGGTTTAAATATGGCATATTTATACACAAGCAAAAGCACACATGAGGTAGATCATCTACTAAATATGCTGTTAGATGAAAATTGATTAGGAAAAACAAAGGGATGATCAAGAAAGATCATCGTATCTCCACCTCTTCCATCTGTCATCTGCTATTGTTCATCACCCTAGTATTTCACCAAACACATCCAAAAAGGCAAAAAATAGTCAAAGTCTGGTGGACATAGAAGGATTTTTTTATGGTGTGATTTTCCTTGCATATCTTAAACAAATTAGAAATAGAAAAAAGAACACTGAACTATGCAGTGTCCAAAAATAATTTGGAATTGATACCCACAGAGAGAAATACTGAATGCTACTTTTCTTCCCTGCCCTGAAAACCAGATTATAAGAAATGTTTTCAGACAACCTTTGCTCATTCCTGCTGCCTTACATGAACTTTTACACTCTTGTGACTTTTAACCAGCTCTTGGTTATTATTCAAAGCTTTTATTTCTGTGTGATTTGATTAATGGCTGGTCTGAGATACTGGATGTCATTCAGGCTTTAGGGATTACTTCTGAGGTGCATTTCTGTATCAGCCACTCCTGCAAGTCCTCTCAGAAGGTTCCACTAGGGTCAATAATATGAGCAAGCTGGTAAGGGTAGAGGTTAAATTCTCAGTTTACATTCATTGGATCATACAGCATTTCCTTCATGAGATGATATGATGGCTTTGGGCCTATCTTTTTGGGTTGGTTTTTTGTTTTTCTTTTATTTTCTAAGGTATCACAGAATGGTTTGGATTATACGGGACCCTGAAAATCATCAGATTCAACACCCCTTGCTATGGGCATGGACACCTCCTGCTAGACAAGGTTGCTCAAAGCCCGATCCAGCCTGGCCTTGAACACTTCCATCCACAGCTTCTCTGGGCAACCTGTTCCCCTGTCTCCACACTCTCACTCAAGGCCCTTGCCCTATCACTTGTAAAAAATCCCTCTGCATCTTTCTCGTAGCCACCTCCAGGTACTCTAATGTCACCCCAGAGCCTCCTGTTTTCCAGGCTGAATAGCCCCAGCTGTTTCAGCCCATCTTCACAGGAGAGGCTCTGATCATCTTTATGGTCTCCTCTGGCTTCACTCCAGCAGGTCCATGTCCTTCTTATGTTGGGGGCCCCAGAGCTGGACACAGCACTCCAGGCAGGGTCTTGCAAGAATAGAGGAAGAGAATCCCCTCCCTCGACTTGCTGCTGTGGCATAACTGTTGTTACTGAAAGCTTTGCAATTTTTTTCATATGATTTTTAAGCTCATCTTTATGGATTAACAGAGGTCAGAATAATATTATGTTCATCCTTAGCTATTATTATTTAGATATTTAAGATATATCTATAAAGGTGCTTAGCTAATAGTGGGGATCAGACTGTCACAATTCACTGAAGTCTTGAACTAGATATTTTTATTTCCATGTCACAGTTTGTTTGTCTTTAAATGGGTACTGCCTCATGGTAATATAATTGTTTCATGCATGTGTTATTTACATTGTGCATGAAGGGAAAGAAATGATTCAGTAGAAAAGAAGCAACTCTTACAGATTTCAATGCATTGTTGGAATTAAAATACATTCTCTGTGTCTGTTATAAAAAGTAAGTGGAAATAATATTCTCATTATGTGCCTTCAGATCTAGCAAGGAGGGAAAAATATCTTTTGGCATTCTATCAACGAAGAACATCTTTCATAATTGCAGTATAAGCAGTGAAAGAATTTTAAAAGGAGTATTAGCATAAAAAATGGCCAAGATTTGCAATATTCTGCAGTTTGCTTTTGTACCCCCTGCATGCATAATCGGTTTCCCTGAGATTCAAAAACCTTCCCAAGTACCTTGTCACAAGCCAAAGAGATTTACATTGGCTTTAGTCACTGCCAGACATTTCTTTCGTTCTTTCTTCTGATTTCATTGCCAGCTTCCAAAGTGGTATGTGCAGCTTAGGTGGAGGTAAAGTCATTACCTGATGAGTGCTTTAGGAAATACTTTGGGTTACAAGACTCCATTTAAACCTGAATTTCTTTGTTATATCAAAAGATGTAAAATATAGTGTGATCTGCAAGTAGCTCTGAAATTGTCCTTAACACTGATAAATAAAGGTGAAAACAAATAAAAGCATATATTTAGAAAATATAAAAACAAGTAACACAAAGTCAGTTTGACAGAAATGAAGGAAGGTCATCTTTTTGCCTCCTTATTGTAAAATTAGATGTAAAGGGTTTTCTCAGTTCCTGTTATTCAGCTGACAAACTAATTAGTCATTAAATTAAATATGAGAACTTTGACCCTGTTTTCTTAGGATGAGTTTTATTTTCTGTACACACTGGAGAAAAGCTGGATCCAAAGTCTCACTTGTTTATCCCGTTCTCTTTCGGTGGTTTTGTTAAGAGTCTGCTCAGATGTAAAGCTCCTTTCTCTTCCTTCTTACCACCCTCATCCCCTTCACTTTCCATTGTTTCGCTATTAAACTTTCAATGTTTAAGGCTGGCTTTATTTTACACTTTTGACTTTCACTATATCCAGTTGTATCATTAACCAGCAGTTAATATATTTCCAGATAAAACACTGTTCTTACCAGTCATGATTAAATACTATGTTTTTACATATTGGGACTTCCTTTTCATTCCAAATAGGAAATTTAGATCTCTATCACACAATAGACAACCAAATAGGTAAGAATTAGTACTTGGGGTTTATTTCTAATCTCTTCTCTGAGTAAAGGACAAAGGTTTCCCACATCACTTCTGTGGCCATAACTCATCTTGGAGTACCAGTACCCCAGCCTAGTCTGTGAGAGGTGCTCTGACATTATCATGGTGTTAACAGAGTACCTAGGTGAAATTCTGTGACCTACAGAATTATACATGAGATTGGATTACACAGTTTGTTCAAATTCCTCCATCTTTCAGAACTCAGAGCACAAAATATTATTTCTAAGGACTTGGAGCAAAAGCAAAGGAGGGAGAATAACCCATAGCTAAGCTAAAGAACAAGAGGGGAGAGAGAACACACTAAGTTTTCCCTTCTTGCGCTCAGTCCTAGCAAAGCAGGGACACATCTTGGCAACATAATACATCACTCCTCCCTCTTAACTGGTAAAGACGTTTTGGGCAACTGGGTAACCAGGGTAAATATAGATTTATGCTGCTGGAGAAATAAATTCCCAGACCAAGCACAGGCAACAAAGTTTCTGATCTTGGCCTGGGAAAATTAGATTGTCAGTACGATTTTTAATTTAAAACCAAAGAGACACAGTGGGAACAAGGACTTGAGAACAGCAAATACAGGGTAGAACTTCAAGAAACACAGTAGCTAACAGGTGTAGTAGTCTTTTCCAGCATGCTTCTGGGCTCCCAGTGCTAGCTAGGTGGTGTTCAAGAGCAATTGTCTCCTGCAGTATTAGCCAATGACAGCCTCTGTGTAGGTTAAGAACGGATGTTTTAGTATCTCCTCGATCGTTTCTCCAGAGTAAATAAATAGCAAAAGTACCTGCAAGCTCCTGTCACCCATTTTTAGAGTCCTTAGCATATTTTAAGGTCTATCAGAGTTGTAGTCTCTAGGAACTCTCCACTACAGCTACAAATGACACAGTTGGACCAGGCCAGCTCTGTGCTGTGCTGATTAAATTGGTAGACAATACCCCTACAGTCTGAATTTTATTCAATTCAACTAAAATCAAATAGATTTTAGGAAGGTGAAGGAGAGGAAAAAACAATCAGACAACATACTGCATCTATTGAACTTGGAGACAAGAAGCAGCAATTGCTGAAGTACTTCAGCTGTTGCTGCTACCTTTCTCTGCTATGTTTTCTGGACATCTTTCCAGTTGTTTGTGTTTTTTAGATTCCTAAGTACTTTCAGGTTTTAGATTTCTAAGTACTTTCAGGTTGAGCCTCCCCCTGCTACCAATGTAAAATATTATGCATTTCATCATATAATTCTGGAAAATGCAGATATACCTTTGAGACTGTCTATTCTTTAATTCAAAAAAATTGCATTCAGTTTGAAATTATCTATAATGATGCTGTTTTACAATATGTTTCTAGTAAAATGTTTATAATCAAGCATAATTGTGTAGAGTCACATAATTGGATAACTGTATAGTATAGTAGTAAATGGTTATTATTATGCTCCAGCTATATACTGCTGAAACTCTGGATCTTTGTCCTTTGTCATTGTCTTGAAATATGTAGAATTATGATTTCTTTGTGCCTGATAATCTCAGTCATATTTCTGTCTTGCTGAATCGTGTGCACACACAGACACCAGGATAATATCCTGTTTCCCTTATGTATCTCCCATTCTGATTTAGCACTTTTCTAGTCTTTAATGGAGGAAAAGGGCTTTACAGTCCTCTCTGCAGAGTAATAAAAGTATTAGTGGCAAGTAGGTAGCTAAGAAGATTAACTATTCATGTTTCAGCTTTTCCCCAGTAGTTGTTAGCTCTTCTGAAAATGCTAATCAGGAGACAGTAATAGTCAGGATGCTTTGTAATTTCATGCATTTTTACCTTTTTGCTCAGTAAATTTACTCTTGCTACACAGTTTCCATTTTCTAAGTTAAATTTAAGACATCTTGTCAAGCTTTGTATCCTACAAATTTTTATGCATTAACATTCCATTCTAAAAGTTTCTTCTCCTTTCATACTCCCTCAGTCTTTGTGGGAAATTGGGTAATAGTGAAATATATGCAGAATAAAAGGAATTGTGTTTGCCAAGTTACACTTTTGAAGAACCCCATAGATAAATGAGAAATAAAGATTTTTAGTTCTCCTCAGCAAAAGAGAAGTCAAGAAAAGTCATATTGAGTGAGATGACAGTATGGGTGGACTGGATCTGTACAAGGAAGAGTGTGAAGTACAGTTTCAATTTTGATTGGAGAAATCTTCCAAATCTAGTTTATCTACAATGTCACATACATCCTCTTGGAGCCAGGAGTACTGTACATTTATTTTGTGGATGGTTCTGTGTTCTTGCAACAAGACCTCTGCAAAACTCTGTGTAGTTGTTTAACAATGGTAAGTAACCTATTGTACACCTGACCTTGAAGATTAACCTCATAGCCCAGGGCACTGCTTCATGTAATCTTAAATACTCAGGGAAGACTCACATATCCACTTTGAACCAGTGGAACTGCAGTTTGTGAAGCTGACAGGAAAGCAATCTTACACTGTTAGAGTGTATTTAAAGGCCACAGCTGCTGATGGCAAAGCAAAGCAGGAAGATTTAAATCGGAATTATCTAAATCATCAATTTTAATAACCAGTATTTCAGTCTGCAGAAAATGGCCTTGATTTAAATCATCACTCTAGTTTTATTTTACATTTGTCCTTGCTTTCCTAAGGAAAGGTTAATCCACGTTAAGTAGTGACTATTAAAATACATTAATTAGCAAGTAAACATACATTTTTGCACTCAGTTTGATTCTTTTTTTTTTAATAGGATATATTCTAGTAATATTCATTTATTAAAGCAATTATATCTCACAGCATATATTTGCTCAAATGATTAGTTTTGGTTTTTTTATTTCTTACATGTTTTAATAGTTTCTAGCAGTTTAATGATGAACAATTATATAATCTAATTTCACTTCTATTAAACTTGGCATTTACATTTCATGCAGATGTCCATAGCTTAAGCCTGGAGATTTTAGTTAGACTAAAGCATTAAGGTTCTCTTGAGACTCTGCTGCCTGCACAGGCGAAAAATAACAGAGACTACTACTATTTTATTCCTACCTAAGGATATCAGCAGAAAATAAATTATGCATCAAAAGCCTTGATAATAGCATCATATGAGTGTACCCATGTTCCACAGATAAGAAATCCCTTTGTGGACTCCACACTGAAGTCTCTGCCAACTTATAGCCTAGGTGACCACTGTTTCCCACATCCTGAGCCTATCCTTCACTATAACTTGGAGAATTCAGCAGCACTTACCAGCTAGTCATGGAAGAAACAAGGTTTTTGGTAGGAAAATTCTACAGGTCTAAAAATACTGTGTCATGTCTAGAGAGTCGTGGCTCACTGTTCAGTTAACCAGTGGTATTACTCAGGGGTCCATAGTGGGACCAGTGTTATTTCATGTCCTCATTACTGACATGGCAGCATTGTGTGCACCCTCAGCAGGTTTGCTGGTGGCACCAAGCTGAGTGGTGCTGTTGATGGGCTTGAGAGAAGAGATGCTGCCCGGAGGGACCTTGGCAGGCTCAAGGAGTGAACCACATGAACTTCAAAAAGGCCACATGTAAGATCTTGGGCCTGGCTCAGGGCAATCCTGTTACTGTGACGCAGATAGAAACACACAGCAACACACACAACAGGTGTTCAGGCAGAGAAGAAGAAAGGAAGTCTCTAGTTTATTGTTGACCTTGTATCTATAAGTTTTCAGACAGTGACCAGAGATTGGACAGAGAGGTTACCACCTCTCCATCTTCACTGGTCACTTGAGAAGTCCATCAGGTGATATCTTTTACAAAGGAATGCAAACATGTTTCTTGTTTCTCTTACAATTCATGAGAACTGACTCCACTATACTAAAACAAATCAGAAGGCTTATTTTCAGGGACAACACAATCCTGCACTTGCAGTCCAGAAAGCCAATTGTACCTTTGGCTCCATCACAAGAAGAGCAGCCAGCATGTCAAGGGAGGGGATTCTACCCCTGTATTCTGCTTTCGTGATACTCCACTTGGAGGGACATGAGAATATTTGGAGGACTGAGAGAGTTTGGGCTATTTAAATTTAATTTTGGCCTTTCAATTTATAAAGGGGGCTTGTAAGAAAGATGGAAAGAGGCTTTTTACCATGATCTGTGGTGAGAGGGCAAAGAGTAAGAATTGTAAATTGAAAGAGCATAGATCAAGAGTTTTTTAAAATGAGGGTGGTGGTGGTGAGGCACTGGAACAGTTTGCCAAGAGCAGCTGTGGTTGCCCCATACCTGAAAGTGTTCAAGGTCAGGCTGGATGAAATTTGAGAAACTTGATCTAGTGAAAGATGTTCCTGCCAAGGCAGGGAGGTTGAACCAGAAGAGATTTAAAGTCCCTTCCAACCAAAACCATTCTGTGGTTCCCTGAAAAACTGAGTATTTTATGTATTGTTCATTCTCTGTAGAGAAAGGTGTGTACCCTATCCACTGTGTGGATAGATGAAGGCTGGGGGAAGCAGCCTCTATCCACAATTTCTCACCTGATTTTCTGCAGAATAGCACTGACAGGTGTCTTCTGACTTTACTAGACTGGGCTCTCCAGGTAAGACAGGCAGTCTTGTACAGTGCAGGGATCCCAGTTTCCATGCCTTGAATTCAATGTTGTCAAGGCAAGGCCTCCTGGCTGTCTGTATTTCTATCTGGATCAAGCCAGGGGCTCCTACTTATACTTTCAGGGCCTAGTGACCTTTGGACAGAAGCTTTGGACATCCTGTTCCAACCACTTCACTGGTCCTTTTGAATGATAACTCAAACTCAAGATGACCAAATTAAGAATCTTCCAGCTCATATGCATCATATTTGCTTTAGTTATCAGGGAACACACGTTTAAGTCTATCACTTGTTGCCAGGCCAATAACTAACATTTCCAGTACCAAGGTTGGCAATTAGCATGATGGCTAGATGGGTTCACATGAGCATTACACTATTAATTAAACAGCAGCTGTGTTAATCAAGATACAAAAAGTAATTTGTTGGAATAAATATTTTATTAGCATGTCTATCAATAACACAAAATAAGAGGCTTTAATGAATTAATTTGCAAAAATATTCACACGGGGGTGGCTGTAACTCTGTTTAAGGACCTGGAAACAGGTCTCATCTGTCAAAGGGTATATTCCCACTTTATCACTTCTTGTTAATGGTGCTGTAGATATCAGTTACCCAACTATAACTACTTCTTTGCTAGTTACAAGCCAAGCATTACTAACCTCCTGAGCAGCAATACCTGACAATTGATGCTAAAGGGCTCTTTTTTTCTCCTTGTTTCTTTATTCTTTCAGAAACATGCATTCTGACATTTCACTACAGAAAGATATTGTTGGATTATGGAGGGTTATGGTTAGTCACCTCATTTTTTTTTTTTTTTCCCCTTGAAAAGACCATGAAATTGAAAGAGGGCGAATATATTTTTAATTTTTTTTATTTCTCCTGGCATTAATAACTAAACAGATGGGGGAAATGGTGTGTTTTAAACAAATATGCATCATAAATACAACAGCTAGCAGTGATTTCTAATGCTGAGGAATATAAAGAAATATATTTCTGGGAACTGGAGAAAAGCTGCTGATTTTGCAAAAAGGTCATAGATTAGGCAAGGTGTGTTTCAAACATTGGAGCGAATGGGAAAAGATCAAGAAGAAGGTCTACTGAAAGAGCAAGATGTGAGCTCCTAGGACTGGTAAAACCCAGGCTTATAGTGACCCACACTTTTTGGAAGACTGTTTTGAGCACTTTTCCCTATTGCTTTCTCTGTGTCAGGTCATTTATTACTTGTTAGCGTGGAAGTCTTGCTGTGCTTTATCCACTTGTCCAACATCTTAGACATTTGAGAAATCTTCTGGAAGCACTTACAGAGATATGTTTTATATAATATGCATGGATAGAGAGTACACATGTACATATAAAGAAGGAATCACATTTATAAAAATAAAGTTAATACAGAATACAGAATAATTTTTTACTAATAAGAAAAAATAAATTCATGATGGGGAAAGAGTAAATAATTCTAATATTTGATCTTCTTTCACAAACACTTAACCTACGGCCTGTACTACAATTCACTTCTATTATTTGTTCAGCAGCTTTACTCTTCAAAGTGTTTTAGTCATGTTTAGGAAAAAGAAACAAGCCCAAGTGACTTATGTAGTCAAATTGCACAACACAAATGGTGATCTGGAAACATTTTTTAAAAAAACAGGTGACATCCTGTTATGAAAAATCACCCGCGTTCTGGTTTCTCCATGGTACTAACGCAATATTTTTGTAATTATATGTAACCTTCAGGTGGCACAAACACTGCAGCTCAGGTGTGTTTTATCTTTTGATCTCTTGGAAGCCTTTATGCTGTACTGTTTTAGTTGTCACGCCTGAAAGGTGCTCTAAACTGTGACGTTTAGGGAAAAAATGTGCTTAATCTGTCAAGGAGTCTGTAAGCCAGTGCTGGCCCTGGGTGTGCTGGCAGCAGAACCATAAAATCCCATGCTCATTAGTAGCAGGGCTGGACGGCTCCCAAGCACCCAGCAGGTAAAATGAGCACACAGTGACTCAGCCAGCCCTGCCTGTGTTTGGTCCTGTCCTGCTGCAGCCCCCATGGCACCAGCACACAGGGATGGGCAGTCAGGCATGGATCCATCCCGACCATCTCCAGCGAGTGCCTTCTCCAGAGCTGGGCTGCATTTAGCTGGCTCAGAGCATCAGTGCAAGAAAGTGCTGCTCACCTGGGAAAGGCTGTGGCAATACCTCGCAGCAAACTGGATGCAAAAAAAGCAGTCAGGGAAGCTGCTGCTTTCCCTCAGAATGAGAGAAAAGTTGGATTAAAGTCACTTTGTCAAAGCATCAGTGAGGTGAACGCCCTGGAGAGGAAGCTCTGACAGGACTGTGCCACAGCGCTGTGACAGCCCTCGTTCACAAGGAGCTCAGCTTCAGCATGCTGTAGTTTAATTCTCTGTGGGAAGATTAATCCCTTGGAGAAGGATTAAACTGCAGTGAACTAGGGCCACTTTATTTCTGAATGGGAAAGGCCACACAGGGATTTAATGTACTTTATCATACGTGCATTGATTTCACAGCTTTAGTTAATTCATCTTAACTTCCCTAAATTCCCTTGTGTGGACAAGCTTTTTGTCTGCAGAGAGGCTTTTGGAGCTGCTTGTAAAGCTCCTCGTGCAGCCCAACCAGAAAGCAGGTTGGAATGATTTCTCTGCTTCTGAAGGAGCTTATACCTGTCTAGATACTATTAAATTACTTCTTTCTCAGATGGTTGATCTGTGACATCCTTAGAATAACTATTTTAATTAGATTTTTTGAATGGACCAGAGAAAAAGGAACGTTCTTAAAACTAATCTCTGGGCTATTTTCAAAATCTCTCATGAAGAGTCATTTCAAGGCTTTCAGATAGCATGAATTGTGTACAGCTGCACAAACAATATTTTTTCAAGATTGGACATGTCTGGCTGTGCAGTTTAATAGGTTTCCTTGCCCAGTGGGATTTTCTTCATCTTTGGCCATGGTCATAAGAAAACCTTTTTCTATATGGATAAGGAGTGAGTGGAGTTTCTATTTCTTGATCCTAAAGATCTTAATCCTTTCCTCTTGATGGCACAAGTGACACAGACCTGGGTTAAGGATGATGTTTTTGTGGGAGCCGCTGTTAAAAAAATGTCATGGTTTGACTGTTGTTCTTTGGGGAAACGATACTGTTCATTTCCTGCATAGTTAACATGAATTACTGATAAGGTGTTTCCTGATGTCAATGAATCACAACCCAGTTTTACTGTTCAGCTACATCTTGACAATTCACCTATAAATTTTAAATTTTGCCTAACAGTTCTTCACTGGGACACTTTATGACGCACCAAAAGTCATCTCTTGTGGATTCCATAGAAGTGTTACTATGACTTAATTCTGTAGCAGTCAATAAATATTTTGGCATTTTAATAAGCATATGAGGTGCTTAGGGGGCTCACATTTATTTGAGAAAAGCCATGTGAGAACAAAGGTATTGAAGGACAAAGAAATGTAAATAATAATGAATATCAGGGTACGGGTGTTTTCCGCCAGTATTACTCAATAGCAGTATTTATCAATACTGATCCCAGTGAGTAGGAAAATACTTTAAACTATAAAATGCATATTGATATATAAAATTTATATTATGCAAAATGAGAAAAAGAGGAAATTAATTTATCTGTTTGTGACCATTTGCACTGAAATTCGTAAATGCAGGAAATAGAAGTAATCTATAAAATTTAGCTGTGATAAATGTGTATATATCTTTGTAGCAAAATCTCTATAAGTGTTCAATGTGTTCTAATGATGGCTTTTCCTCTTTTCACACAGCTGATTGGATTTGTGTACGCCTGTTATGTGATCAGTATTTTCATGGAGGAGGAGGACAGCTGTAAGTACTGATACACACCCCACCATCTCTGGAGCCAAGGTATCTGGGCTGAGACTTAGTCTTGTATTGAACTACCAAGGCAAAGAACAAAGTTTTAAAAGTGGCAGAATCTGGCATTCATGTACACACCCAATTATGCTTAAAGACATACTTATTTAGGTGCTAACAAGTTATCAAGGTAGGATTGCACTTTCTGAACTTCTTCATAGAGATTTGTGAACCTCTTACATGAGCCTCTTACAGTCAGTGATGAAAATTGTGTGATCCATGTTGCATACATATAGATATATATGTATTTCTTTATGTATGTACATTTACATTTTAATCAAAGATCCTGAAGCCTCTTAATCTGTTTTTGCAAAAGACAGCTTTATCAGCAGTAAAATTAATGGAGAGGATAGACCAAGCCATTTACAGTGTGCAGTATCACTCTGACCAATAATTAGGTAAACCTGATCTATGCTTACAGCCACCTAGATCATGTATTTTATATGCTGACACCATATTCTTAACTTGCTTTTGTCAATGAAACCCTTATATGCATACTTATATTGTTCCTAAAGGTTGAAAATGTGCACACCTTAAGAAAATATTTCTCAAAAAGTCATTAAGAGGATATTGGAAAAATCTGAATATGCTAAACATTTTGACAGGATGCTGTGTGAAAAGTGGTTGTGAGAATTGCCTGAGGAAATCACCATACCCACATGACTGGGATAGTCATTGGTAAAAGCTGTAGAGAGAATGGGAAAATATTGGATGAGCAGAGGAGCAAATACAAGAACAAATTTAAAAAGGGACAACATGATAATTTAAATTACTTCCTCTCATTTGTAAGGAGGTAAACAGTAAAATAGCTCTCTCTAGGGGAAAAAGAGAAAGAATGTCAATAGCATTTTATGGTTATAGGAAAAATACAATCAAATATTTATTTATAAAGTTTCATCCATAAATCTTTGCACAGTTGTTTTGTTTCTTCACAGAATAGATCTAGTGGGTGAACATCATAAGAAAAATTAATTTAGTTTGTAGGGAAGTATTTGACAATACCTGGAAAATCTTATTGAAAACATAATTCAAGTAATTCATGTCTGTGATGGAAAAGCAGATTGTTTCACTGAAAACAGCATGAATAAACAAAATACTTTCCTACATTGCTGCAAATGGTGCAATGTTCTGTTCTCCATCATAATGCCACAGACATTAGTATCAAATCTATTTTAACGCTCTTATTTAAAGGTTTTTTATTAAGAAGAAAATATATCCAAGAGATTCTCAGATAAAATTGAGTGGTAAGGAGCTGTAAGCATGTTGTGATCATAGTGTTCTGTGGAAAGGCAAACGGAGCCTGGATAAAGATGGGTGCTGTAAAGGAGAAATATAAACACTTGGAGAAGAAAAAGCCCAGAAAATGCTTCCTGGGAAAGCTGGAAACTGCCAGTTAGGCAGGAGCTGGTAACACGGGGTATCAGCAGATGACACAGCAGAACAATGGCTGCGTAGTTTGGGATGTATAAACCAGTCTGTGCTCAGTGAAATCCAGACACTACTCCTTCCATATGGCTGTGATGAGTCGGGGCAGTAACCAGGGCTTCATAGGGATAGCTCGAAACTTTGTTATGAGACAGTTACTAATTAACTGCATGCCTGGAACAGGGAGGCTCTATCTCAAGTGTTAGGGGAGGCCCGCAGGCTGATGAGGAAGACACAAACTGCAGTGCCTGTGAAGAATAATTGTGTGCCCACATGCAAATACAGATGCATCTGTACCTGGGAAGACAAACTCTTCCCTTTTGACACAAATATGTTATCTTTGTTATATTACTGCTAGGTTTGTTTGGCCCTTTGTAGTGTGCTTCACACACCATGTTTTCGGCATGTGTGAAAGACAAAACTCCCAGCAAAGCATACATGTTCATGGAAACTGCAGTCATGTCCCATTATGGATTGAATATTCAAGGCCTCATGACTTTTTTTTTTCAAGGGTTTTTGTCAAGTTAAGGGTCCTGTTCACTTTGAAAACATGTCTATCTCAGAAGAGATGGGGGCTGATTCATTTTCCTCTGATGGTGAGCCCACCTAATTGTCTTTTGAGGGTTTCAAGCCATACGATACAGATGGAAATTTCAATCACTGAGAATGGAAAACAGGTAACATATTTATCAACCAATAAAACACATCAAGTGCTAAGGTGATCCAGTATGTAGAACTGTAGACTAGAACCAGTCCCCATTCTCCTCAAATGACTCAGAGTTCTGCATTTAATTTCTGCTTGTCTTTCAGAACTGCAAATGACAATTTGTTCTTCTGTTACAAGTGAAAATCACCTCACTTTCTTGGAAAATATGGTGTAATGTCCTTTGTTAGGAATGGACGAATTTCCCATTTCACTTGTGTCTTTACATTTGATCTTTTATACTCTTGTGTGAATAGGTTTTTTGGTTGGCAGATAATGACTGGGGTCAGGGGCAAGAGTGGTGCACAAAGGAAGAGAAAAAGGATCAAAGAAGTGGAATAGATGCAGCTAGGAGATTTTACAACTATTGGAAAGAAGTAATTTCTGATTTGTTACTTTTTTATTTCCTTCTAAAATTCTGAATTGGATCAAAAGCAAATAAAAAGCCCTTTAATATCTCACTTTGTGTCTTAGTACCTGTTTGTGTTTTAGAACCCTCTATTCTTATAGATACGTTATAGACAAATGTTAACCCCTTCCTAGGAATCCCACAGATAGGTTCTGAATAAAAAATATGTCTGTTTAAGACACAGTGAGAAAATGGTAAGGTTAGATAATCAGCTGAGAAGAACAGGACTTATTCTGGAGAAATTCACATTGCTAACTTGCAGTGTAATGAACAGAAGATTATTCTAGATGTAAGCACAATGGTGCTTCAAAACAGTTTGGAAGTATACAGTGCTTACATTAGGATAGAAGTCCAAAAACCTGCAACTAAGACCAATTTTATGCATTTTAATATGACACAGCAGATCTTTTTCTTAGATAGATGCAGCTATTCCGTCATATTTTAGCAGTAGTTTTCACAGAATAAATCCTCAGCCATCTGAGTGTCAAAGCCTCCCTAATTAAATATACTCTGCAATATTCAATGCATCAAGTTAACCTCAGTTCTTGGTCTAAAACCCACCAGGCAGGCTTAAAAATTAATAATAGCTGCCTGTTTAGCCTCTGTGCAGTGCTTAAATGGATTTTGAGCCTGACATTTCAGCTGATGGACACTTTTCTGAACTGTAATAATGGTTGAGGAAACATTTATTTCCAGCTATTGCTCACCTTACCTATGCTTCATACTGTAGTTAACTTTTACTTAGAAGGAAGATGGTAGCAGGTCAAAAAAAAATGAAAAAAAAAAGGACATGTAAAAGGCACACTATGGTAGTGGGGTTAATACCTTTCATCATTCATCCTAATGAAAAAGTCTATTTATATCTCTTCCCTTCATTTTTTCATTTCTTTCTTTGTAGATCTATCAATCTCTATAAGCCCTTTTGAAGGAGTAGAATATGTGAAATCTGTAATCATAAAAGCCTGTCACTATCCTGTTTGTGAATCATTTTCTCCTAGAAATGAACTCAGAAACTGATTTCCACCTTGTCAGAGTTACTGTTTTAATTCAGTGGAGTCTGGAGACTAGGCAAAATACATTGCTGAAATCATGATTAAATTTCTAAATAGTTTATGGAGTTTTTTGAGAAACAGTATTACTGCTAAATACTAGTTAATAAATGTGACACTGACACATCAGAAGTGATAGTTCTGTACTGTACTGGATTTCGTGTAGTGGAAACTGATTTGTAAAAAAATTGCATAAGGAAATAACAGTGAAATAAGAGAAGGTTTGCCACAAAACCACAGTTGTGATTTCAGCAGTTGTGCAAAAAAATGAGGCTGAAATGCCAAAAGACCAGTCCAATGAAACTTAAATCTCTTTTGCGCATGGGCAAAAGTAAACGAAAGGGCTTCTGTTCACCATGAAGATTTATCCCCCAAATGAAAACACAAGAACAAAATTAATAATGAAAAGAAGGATTCTTTTTTGTCTGTCCTCTATGCTAGTCATGTTCAGAGCTCAGCTGTACTTTCAGAACAGAGAGGAAGATGAATTTGTTTTTACAAATTACAAGTTTCCCCATATTGTGGTACCAATATGACCCTCCATATGCTATCATTAGAAAGATATTAAGTAAAGCATGATACATTATTACTTCCTCTGAAAAGCTACTGCATTGCCTTATCTGACATATGGCATTACATTCATACACACCATTGAGCATCTGTTGTTAGTAATCAGACAAGAGAGAAAGAATTTTATATCGCATTTAGTTTAATATTTATAGTTACACAGTAGGTCCAACAGTGATAACTTTCTTAAAAATATACTATTTTGTTGCAAAGTGAATGAAGAACTAGCTAGCAATACCTAATATTAAAAATATTTGATTATCTTTATATATAAGTATCTGAGTTTCCTTAATTAAGGAGTTTTTGGGAAACCACTACTACTGTCTTTACAGTAATTGCAATTGTACATGCAGTTGAGTCCATGTACCTTCTGAGAAGAGAATTTTTGTGATAAAATACTTAATATCAAAGATCATCTAGAAGGAGGATTCTGCACTACTCTCCTGTTGGGCAATACAAGAATCTAACATCCCCAGTCAACTGTCCTAAATTACCTCTTTGAAAATGAGGACTTGACAAAACTTGTCAAACAGCAGCACAGGTCACCGCCGGGCTTTAGCACTCACCTCTCTCACCTTTAAACCATAATGACTTGAAACAAAATGTGTTGTTCCTGACCAGTGGATGAGTATGCTTGACACAGACTTAAAATGATAATGACTTTTGCTACTTGGCAGTAAAACAGCACTATAAGCTGTCACATTGACAGCATTTTCCTGACTTCAGCGTTTCTGGAAAACAGGAGTGACTACCAGTATTGCTGGAAGGCTTGAAAGCAGTTTGCATCTTTCCGTTCATCTGGACAAGAAACCCAAAACCCCAGAAATTTGATTCAGATTTCAGTTTTGGAAAAACAACAGAATCAGGTGTTTTTGCCAGGTATACATATTGCTAGAATATATATAGAATATATGCAGAATATATATACGCATAGAATAATAGGGAATTCCTAACCAGAAGTATTCTGTAGTTCAGCTGAACATCTTTCTAAAAATAAAAAGTGGCCTTCTGCCAAGATGAAGTGTCCAACATACCTGTCCTCAAAGGTGGTTTGTGTCATCTGGAAAGCCAGGGAGCCCAGCCAATGCCACAGGTGGTTCCTGCTGTTTCCTTTCTCTGAGGTGCTGCCCACATTTCAGGGTGGCTCATTCCCTGCTGGCAGCCTCTGTCATCACCTTGCAGATGCCTACCATGAACTGAAGGAGAGGTTGTGTGTGACCAGAAATGTCACCAGGCATATCCAGCGGGCTTCCTCAGTTCAGCTGTGGCCCAGGACAACCCCACCTGCCATTTAATAGAGACAAATGTCAAGTTGCAGTTTCTCTAGACTGTAGAGGTCTGTCCATCTGGAGTTTGTTGAATAGATGCAGACTCATCTGTTTACTATCCTACTTATAAATGATTCCACTTTCTCCTGTAGTGGAAATAAAAAGTGTTGTGTTGACAACACTTTATGGTTTAATAACATTGTATGGTCCTACAGTCCCATTGGTGTCCTCTTTATTATCATTAGCCTTAGTGTGTGAATTACCTGAAAATGCATGCTCATTCCTACACTAAACTAACACAATGAATTCTGAAGCATTTACTAGAGGAAGAAATATTGCAGGGATGTTACACTATTTAAATTACTTCTACACACTGTTTCAATTTATTAATTTTTTCTTTTTTCCTTTTTTTACATTCATTTATCATACATTGCTTGAGAAAGCTTTTGCTTTAGTTCCTATGTAAACATATGCATAGATATCAAGCAGACAACCAAGGGTAATGTAAATGTTGAGGTCATGTAAAATAAAAATAATTAAACAATATAAATGCAAATTTACTAGGAAAAAATACTAGGAAAAAAATCTTTATTCTAGATAGGTTATTGGCAAAAAAAAAATTGCAGCAAAGACATGATCCCTCCTTCTTTTTTTCCTGGTTAAAAACCATGGATGAATAATCTGTCACAAGAAAACAAATCTTAGAAAAATATATATACTCATGCAACTGTCTGGATTTTTGTTCCTCTAGCAAAATGTACAAAATGGTCGTCATTTCCAGTTGTATTCTCCATTGACTGTTGCAGAACACTGTTCTAAGAGATTGTCTTTAAATAATAGATGGTGCACAGTATACGGAAAGGGGAGTCTTAACTGTGGATTATTTCTAGCAGCAGCAGAAGTGACCTGCTTAAAAATACCATGTGTTTCATGTGGAATGCAGCATGTAAGGTTTGTCCAGACAGGGTGCAGGCAAAGCATGAGGAAATGGCATCATCTAAATGAATAGTAAGCTAATTCCAATTTTTCATTGGTGGAGCATAGCTTACTCTAAAGTGTGAGTAAAATAACTTGAGGAAATCCCCCTTGAGTTTTTTAACTACTTCAGTAAAATATTTTAGTCTATCTTCAGTAAAGTATTCATTTCTTAGTGTTGAGTTGCTTGAATAGGTATGCTGATAATAGTCAAGACACAATTTCCATGCAAGCCAGCAGTTCATTGATTTTTCATTAAGGAAAGGGATAAATCACTCAAACAGTAAGAGTATCTCCAGTGCATTCCCACAATTCCTCCCTAAAGCACAAGTCAGAAATTTCTTCCTGAAATTCAGTAGAAAAGAATCACCTCAATCTCTTTAGCATAAATATTATTATTGGATATACTCCAGAATATTAGTAGGTCATAGCGGTAGTGATTTATTCACAGTACAGTTTTGAAATGTTCTTTTGTGGGTGAGGAAATCCAAAATGCCCAGAGCCCAGAGCCAGCTGTATCTGGCACTACAGACAGCTCAGTGGGTGAGGCATATTCTCCTCTGCTTCATACGTTGAAATGATACTTGGTCATTTTGATCAAGTTGGAGTTCGCCAATAATTTTTTTTTTTTATTTTTTTAATAAAAAGTTGAGGAAGAGTTCAGTAGAGTAAAATTTAAATTTTTTAAAGATCTCTGTTATACCAATGAATTGTGTGAGCATTCAGCTGCCAAAATCACTAGCTTCATCCACAGTTCTGGATTCTGACTATGGAAATATGCACATATATTATACTTAGTCATTTAAATGAGATTTCAGGAGCATAGGTAAAGTGTTAAAGTATTTAGAAATACCTGAAAGGAAAGCAAAATAGATTTTATGTACTATTTTCAGAAAGCATTATCAGTTTTCTGAACGGAGATATGTGTCAGAATGGAATTAAATCATCACGAGACAATTTTACCTATTTTGATAAATATGTATAATGCGTGTGTAGGTGGATATGCATATCCATATGGATGGGTATGTAGCTGAATATATACATATTTTGTTTCAAACACAGATATACACAGGCTCCCCTTTGAATTGATTTCCAGACTGATAGCTAGAGAGTTTTTAAAGGCTAGTTTGCTACTACCTGGTCAATTTCTTTTTTACAAATACAGTTAATGTTAAGCATTTCCACAATGGATTCAGAACATTCAGACTAGATATATGGAAGAATTTTTTACAATGAGAATGGTGAAACACTGGGAGAGGTCGTTCAGAGAAGTGCCAGGTGCCCCATCACTAGAAAAAAGATAGATCAGCAGTCTGATCTAGGTGAAGATATTCCTGCTCAGTGCAGGGGGATTGGACTAGATGGCCTTTAAAGATTTCTTCTAAACCATATTATGCTATGATTTGGTGATTCTGTGAATACTATAGGCCATATCACGTATAATATATACATACACACATTTGTGCAACTATGTACAGATTCAACAAAAGCAAATGCGGGGTCCTGCACCTGGGGAAGAATAACCCACGCACCAGCACAGGCTGGGGATGACCTGCTGGGGAGCAGCTCTGCAGAGAGGGACCTGGGGTCCTGGTGGGCACATCTGCCCATGAGCCAGCAGTGTCCTGGGGGCCAAGAAGGCCAAAGGTGTCCTGGGCTGCATTAGGAAGGGCATTGCCAGCAGGTCGAGGGAGGGGATCCTGCCCCTCTCCTCAGCCCTGGTGAGGCCACGTCTGGGGTGCTGTGTGCAGTTCTGGGCTCCTCAGGACAAGAAAGGAAAGGCACTACTAGTAGAAGGATACAAAGATCGTTAGGGAAATGGAACATGTCTCTTATGAGGAAAGGCTCTGGGAGCTGGGCCTTTTCAGTCTGGGGAAGAGATGAATGAGAGGAGAGCTTATCAATGCATGCAGATATCTTAAGGGCGTCAAGAGGATGGGGCCACACTCTTCTCTGTGGTCCCCAGCGACAGGACATGGGGTAGTGGGTACAAACTTAAACACAGGCAGCTCCACCAGAGTATGAGGGGAAAAAAAATCTTTGAGAGAGACAGGGCCCTGGAACAGGCTATCCAGAGGGACTATGGAGTCTCCTTCTGTAGCTATTCACCAATAGCAACCTGCTGTAGGTGAACTTGCTTTAGCAGGGTGGGTTGGACTACACAGTCTTCAGAGGTTACATCAAACCCCGGGAAGTCTGTGATTTTGTGATAGAAGAGAATTATCTTCAAGTAGGAGTATACTTATAATCATGCAGTTTTCTTTAAACTGGAGATCATACCTTCCCTTAAGATGTTTTTTGTTTACTACTCTAACAAATAATCTTCTTATTAAAATGGAGTAATAATTCTGATTTTAGGGTTTATATCATTTAATAGAAATTCCTCAATAATTCTTAGATCCATGCTTTGCTTCCCTACTCCCAAATACTCAGTGTGCCTCTTTTTTTTTAACTGGCTCATTTGATTCTAGTTTCTACTAACCTAACTTAATATTGATTTTGTTTTAGTCTCCACCTTCTACCTCCTTGGCCTTTCTGTTTAAATTAAATCTGTCTTTAAATGGATGCTATCCCAACCCCCAGTTGCCAGCACCTTAGCCTTTTCACTTAAATTGCATCTATTGTTAAATCAATCTTACTCCAGCATCCAGTGTTGCTCTCTTGAGCTTTCCACTCAACATCACATACAGGCCTAAGTGGTGCCCATTCCTGTCTGTACCTTTCATCCAGCTGCTCCATTAAAATGAAACCTCTTTACAAATCCATTTTCCACTTCCAGTAGCAATCCTCTTACTTCTCCATTTCTGAATGGCAGCAGCCTTGTGTCTGTTTTAGTTTGTGGAGCTTAAAAGAAACTTTTCAGACTCCCACTCTTCTGTGTAAATGCCATCTCTCCCAAATCTTTACTGTCATGCAGATAGGTTATCCTAATTTCTGGGTCTCAGCTTAACTATCATCCACTTCATTGTTGCTGCTGCCTGAGTGGTAATTTCCCAGTCAGCAAATCATGTCTAAGAACTGTGTCTTGTAAAAGCTGCTGCCTTTGGTGTGGGAAGCGTAAGCCTGGAGCAAGTGATGTGCCCCCGAAAGGAAGGACTGCACTGAGCCAAGAAGGGCACAAGATTAGTCAGGCTCTACCCTGGGCTGTAAACTGTCTTTATTATATGCTGGTAAGGAATCTGGGGATTCAGTGAGCAATGAACAGTTACAGTTGCGACAACTATGCCCAAGCTTCCCTGATATGATGCATAACTCAACCTGTTTGGCAGACCTGACAGACTTGCAGATGAGTTATCAGTTTAAGTGGTCAGAGCTCTCAGTGCCCCTTCCTGTATGCCCATGCCTGGCCTGCAAGAGAGATGGTGAGGTTTTGTCTCAAAAGAAAGAAAAGTCCTCCCTTCTTCTTTACCGATAATAGCCTCAAAAATTAAAAACAGATCCATGCAAGCCACCTGAGCTGAAAGACTGCCACTGATTTTTCATGAAGAGGTGTTTTCACAATTCTGATAGCACTAAGCTTTGAAATACAACAGTGGAAAAGCTAAAGCTGCTCATTTCTTGTTTTAAGGGAGTATCCATGACAAAAATCATACAATGATTTGGGTCCCTTTTTATCTAATGGATTCCAATGTATGTTATCATACGTTATATTATAGCCTTAGAGGATATTCAATCTATCTAGAAAAGCAGAAAATTCAAAAAGAGATGGCTAACCAGCACAAGTCAGTGAAGTACATTGAATCAAGTCATGAATTTCACGTCATAATCAGGTAAATTTTGAAGATAATTTTATTTGGTAATGGATACTTTCTCAAGATGTGGCAAATTGAAAAAAGTTGAGTAAGAATTAACTATCCACCACTTTATACATCTTTGAAAATCTCAAATCTGAATTTCATAAATCTAGATGCCAGTAGCATCTTCCACCAAGAATAACTGTTGGGTTTTTCTGGAAGAGAAAGGGATAACCAATGATTACTGATAAGTTCAAAGCAAGAGAAAGACCCTTGCAAATAAAGTATCGCAAGAATTTCTTAGAAGAACCACAGTCACAGAACAAGAGAAAGGGGAAGTTATTAAGTCAGTTGGTCAGACCACAGTGCTAATTAACGCCCAGGTTGTAGATTTGATCCCTGTATGTGCCTGTATTCACTTAAGAGCTGGACCCAGTGATCCTTGTGGGTGCCTTCCAACTCAGAATATTCTGTGATTAAAATATTGAAACTAATAGGTGACAGTTGGTAAACATTTTTCTTTATTCTCTGAAATTCTTATGTCTTCTTTAATTCTCTTTACTGTGTTTTTGATGTCATCACAACTTCAACCTTTTGTAAAGTAACCTTTTTAAATTCCTCCTGTTTGAAACTTTGACTTGTCTATATGTTGTGCTTTTTAGATTTTCTAGTTGTGCTATTTCAACAGCCTTAATGATTTCAGTATATAAGATAAGCAAGATTTATAGCAAGAGGTGTTGTCCTTATAAATCATGAGATATAGCTGTTATGGTTTTCCAGCTGGACCAGCTGGTCAAATAAAATATATTGCCTGTTACTAGAAAAGCTGTTTTTCAAAAAGGCTACATTATATTTATTGCTTTTAGTCTGTATTGCTGATGTGCTTTATTAACTCTGTATCATAACATGTCTTTCTCTTACCGGTGCTCTGTGATTCGGGTCATAGCTGGACTCACTTTAAACTTCATTTGACATTGTTTTGTCTTGAATCAGTAAATATGCAGTTGGTTTTGCTAGCAGAAATTTAATCTCAGTTCATCTCTGTTTTTCTCTATGTCAAAGACTAGATACAGCAAAATTAAGTGATACTGTGTGACTTTTACCATTTATATGATGGCTCTTATTCATTGGCATTGATTTCTACTCATTCTCTTTTCCTCCTTAATCATGACAATGTGTTATTTTGGAGGACTGAAATCATAGAGGTACGAGGTTTTCAGAAAAGTGTATTTTTACTTCATCTTCCTTCAGGGAGAGATTTTTTTATGGATGAGGGCAGTATTGCATTATCTTTCTTTTTCATTAGCAGATTGATTCACTGGTGGCTTCAAAGTGAGTATTAATCCTGTTACAGACTCTACTCCAGACATTCATCTTTCTCCTAATAGGATATGATACCACTTTCTAACAATGAGAAAACCATCTTCCTAGCCATCATGCTTGCTAACACGTGATATTTCTTTTTTCACTTCATCATATATGAGCAGACCACTGGTTATTGTAAGGTCCCATTTTATAATACTCTACATTCTCAGCTCTATTTTCAAAGCTGAAAAAGTAGTCGTTTTATGTTTTGGGGTTTTAAGGAGCTAATTTGAGTTGGTGACAGAGTTGGTAATGCCAAAAGCAATTATTAAGAGATGAGAAAGTTGACTTGAATGTGAAGATAGAGCAGGGAATGAAGCAATAAAAATATGAAGAGCAATAGATTTCCTCATTTGCTGAGAAACACTCACAGAGACAAATGGGTACTCATGGATGCACTTGGATGTGATTGAGTAGTACACTTAGCAGATAGATCCACAATGGCTCTAAAATGCTGGATGGTCATTTATTCTGGGGTAGAATGAGGATACCATGGAAGAACTTGGGAGTGCATTTGCTGGGGCTGGAAAAGGCTCACATGATACTTTTGATAAACAAAAGATTATTTTGCTGGCTTCCTCATCTTGAAAAACCAAAAGCAAGAAGAAACAGAAGACTAGAGCTTGTTGAATTGTACTCATTCACAGAGATAAAAAATTAAAAGGAAAATATTTAGAATCTGGAGATCACTGAAGGGATTTATCCACTTCTGTTTCCTACCTGTAGATTTTGATTCAGAGAAGGCACAGTAGGACCACAGGCTTCTGCTGGGAGCGATGTGCTGTTGGGATGACACACAAGGGAGCAAATGTCATGTGGTGAAGTAGGATTTCTACTCAGAGTGTCACTCGTAGTCATGAGGGCAAAGGCAGGATGATAAATGAAAAGGAGGATGAGGAAATGGAAACAGCTTCATCTGAAATGGAAAACAAATGTTAAATAGTGATAATGAGTTTGATGTCATAAAGTGGAAAATAGCATCAGACCAGTATTCTTTTGAAAAAGCTGACACCTGACCTCTCAGGGTACTTGAAGTACAAGTTCTAGCATCTGTAGCAAGTTCAAGATATCAAGTCTTTTGAGGTGAAGTTGATAGTTCTGTACCTGGATCCCAGCAAAGTACGCTACTAATAAAGGAAGGGCAAGGGAAGAAGGAGACTTTCCTGACTGGCAGCAGAAGGCATTAATCAGCCGGCATGATAAGCAGATTTTAAAGCAAATAAAAAGAGTTATATGGGAAAGAAAAATTGCAACATGGGCTGAATGTGACAGAGCTTTAGCCAGACAGACCTTTGAAGTGGATGTGCAAAATTCCCTTTATAGAAAACTTCCCAAAATACCTTCATGAAAGGCAGAATTAATTGCATTATTAATTAGAACACTTTTAAAATGGAAAACTGGAAGTTACTGGATCATAAAGAACAGAAATGAGAGGCTTATAGCATTTCCTTCATTGTTTTCTGTGTCTCTGTAGTTGGAGGACCATTTGAGTCTTAGCCAAATCTCTGGCTTCTTGATTTGCAGGTATTCTGCTTGGCCTCCCAAATTCTTTCCATCGTCTTGAAGGCCTGCCTGGTTTGCTGCTCCCCACTGCAGCATCTGCTTGAGGAGCAGGTTGGCAGCTCCTCTCTCTGGCTCACACCCTATGTTGTGCCATGAACACAGACACTCTCCTGAAGGTCCTTGGTTCACTTCACTTTTGATGAGACAAGTAAAGATACAAATACGTGAAGCAAATATCATGTTGTAGAGGATGATAGTTGCAAATTTCAGAAGCAAATTTCAGAAGTCTTTCATCCCTCAGAAGGTGGGAAGCTGGGAAAATCCTGAATCACTCAGTGATAAGAAGAATCCCTCCAGTCCAGTAACCTACTTTTTAAAAATAAAATTAATGTTCTGTTGTGAATGCATGATGTGAACTTCAATACATAGAAATCCTTTCCTCCAAATGTCACATATGTTCTAATATGTCATGCATTTGATCTTTCAAATACTTTTCTCTAGGAATTTTATCTTTAATTATTCACTAGAGTTGAAAAGGTTCAACATTAATTTTAAAAATAGGGAACATTCATTTCTCATACTAAAATATCAGTGGCTTATAGTTAAGGTTAGAAAAAGCACCTGTGATATTCTTGGGTATATAATAAGGAGGCAGTTATAAATACTTCAGTGTTGTCTCAGAAATAAATAATTGGATCATACTGACAAAGAACTGAAGCCAAAAGAAGACAAAGACAGGCCATGAACAGAGCCCCGTGGGACTCAACTGATAGGGAGAAAAAACCTAACAACTTGAAAGAACAAAACACCTAACCTGCAACCTAGCAATGAACTGTAAATGGAATAGATCAATTCCAATCGGTCTGAGCATCTGCACTGAACATTTTTGAAAGAACGCTGTAGTTTATGGCATCAAACTCAGCAGTAATACAAAGGCAGACTAATACATAGTGTGTACTCCTGAATCAGAATACCAAAAAAAGATCAAAGCACAACTTCAAAAAGCAGATTCAGAGTTCTGTCTCTTTTGAAGTCAACTTGAACACATTTATTGTGAAGATCACGTGTCTGGAGGTGTGACTGAAGCTGTAACAGCCTTCTGTACAATAGTCTTGGGACTATTTGAGTTGTCATTTTAGTGGATAGATTGGATGGATTAGTGGACAGAACTCAATGGCTTTTTTCTCTCCCAATATCATGTGAATGTAATTGATAGATGTAGTTTCTGGGCATCTAATGTCTTTTATGCATGGTTTATTTTTCCTTTGCAGGCTTAATATATACATAGACAGTATAGTATGGAGGGAACCACAGAAGATTCTGCACCAAAAGGGAATAGATCAAAAAGGGGGCCAGAAAGGGAAAATAAGTAATTTATAAACACTAATTTTTGCCAATTTTACATCTCTAATTTTCTCAGTGTATTAAAAATTATCTAGGAAGTTTTAATTAGAATTCTTTACAATTTACTTTGGTCATTTGCAGAAAGAAAGCTGTCCTTTGCTATATTTGAAATCTCAGACTAGAACTAGCAATAGCACTTTTAAACACAAGCCTCAGGGAAAAAAAAAAAAAAGCTTTATTTGTTTGAAATGTTCTTAAATACAATTTCTATATATAAGTATTCTCACTAGGATGTTAGCATTTTCATTAAAATGAGGCACAGAAAAAAAAATTTACATACCTATAAAGGAAGAAAAAGCCTATAAAGGAAGAAAATGCACCATCAGATATACTTAGTTTGAATTGCACTGCTGAAAAATAACATGAGTCACAGCCAGCTATGCTGAGATGTACAGGATGGTTGATGACCAAACTGATAATCTTTAGAGTACGGTATAACATTTTAAAGCAAAACGGAAAACTACTCCTCATCAACTTAAACTCTGAATGTGGGTTGGCAGATAGCACAATGTCTGGAAAAATGAATGTTTTCTAAAGCCTAAAGGAAACAATTTATACATATCTGCAGCATATTTTTTTCTGATACTAAATCAGAGATGATAAACTTGTAGTAAATATTTTCCTGCACTCCTTATGTGTGATAATCATACTTTTCTAGAGAATTTTACCATACAGTGGCCAGGAGTCCTTGATGACTTGAAAGTGACTGAAAAATACTTACTTTTAGGGGGAAAAAAACCCAGCAAAACACCATAATTAGGCAGCCTGTCACTTAGCTTCAGTAATGAGATGGTATGGCTGTAAACAGCTTTCAAAGGCATGGCACAAAGAAGATTTTTGAAAGATACGTTCAGATTTGGAATGATTGGGGAGGTCTGGGTTAAGAATCTTTGAGCAATTTTCACTTCCTAACATCTTGGATCTCCTTCTACTTACTGGGCAGTCATATCCTTGGAGAATAAATGATACTGATATCTTGGATGTCACATCACTGGTAAAATGAGGAGAGAGTTCAGTAGCAAAGATCATAGATAAAATTTCCATGCCAGTGCCCTTTCTAAGGCAGTTTCTGAGAGGATCCTTCTTTCAGTGCAGCCCTGTAGAGAAATGTGGTACTTCCATATTACAAGGTAGAGGAGTTTTTAAAATTATGATCTATCCCACTGATGAAGACTAAGAAGAAAATCTGGTGCAAATATCTTAATAATTACTGTGGAACATTGAAATATTCCCCTTCTATCTTCCAGTAATAAAAATTTAAGTAAAAGGTTGTCTCTTAGTAATTTTCTACCACTTTATCCTGTTTCAACCTGATTACCATCTGCCTGTACTTTATAGAGACAGAGCAGCAATCAGAGTATCACAAATGATTACTGATGTCTCTCCTCACTTTCTTAATTGTCCAGCACACACTTTCCCTCCTCTAGTCCTCTACATAAGTGAGAAGCTCCTGTGATCCTGCAATGGAATGTGTGATTCTTCTTCTATGTGACTTGAGACTTAGGTGCTCAGGTTTAGTATGAAGAGGGGAAAAGGGGTGGTGTTGGCTCCAGACACAGCTGGGTTAGTCTGGCTCCTGCAGTAAAGGCTGTGAGGGCAGTGGATCTCTTGAGGATAGAAAGCAACTGAAAAAGCAGTTTTTTCAGGAAAAACCATGCTTATCAGGAAAGTTTATTTAAGCTACAAGTGCAAATATTGGAAAGACCAAAGTTTGGACTTTATGCATGTAGCACTGACTTATCCCTCAATCCCTCAGTTCCCTCCCTTATCATCAATCCCTCAGTTTGCTTAATCTTTTTAAATGATTTTAGTTCCTTTTCTGCTAGCTACACCCTCCTCAGTTGCACACCTTCTCTTAATGAATGTAGTTGCATTGAGATATTGCCATTCAAAAAAAAAAATTCAGTACAACGAAAATACTTCAGTGCAAAACAATGTTTGGAGTACCATAGGTTAAGAAAATCGTCTGTGCATAAAACTACAAGTTTGAGCAGCTGCTAGTCTGCCTCTCTCTTGGAAGGGGGACAGCTGGAGGTGCCAACCATTTAAGCCATCAGCTTTGGGGCTTAGTCCCATTTATAAAATGGGGAGGCAAGCGTCAGTAGGATCTAAGGTATTCCAGGCCAAGAGACTGCAGGATTTCCTGAGAATTGTGGTATTGAGATATTGCTGCTCTGTTCATAACCTGCATCTCCAGACATGCTTAGAATTTTCCAACTTTGAAACAAGAAATTAGTAATATACCAATGAGCTGACAAGCTCTAGCAGCTGTCTGCAAAGGGCCTGCCAGCAGGCCAATGGGATATTGCCAGAGAAGCTGAATTCTAGATGAGAGGGTAGAAAAGGAGAAAGGATTTTATTTTTTTCTGAGCTCTGATTCTTTTACGCTAACTTCAAAGGAAAGCAAATTTTAATTTGCATATGAGTGAATACACAGGATAAATAGTAGTAAGGCAACCCAAAATGTCATCTGTCTAGAAAAGAATAATCTTCAAAATTACTGATGACAGTGGATACACTTTCTTCAGCCAGCAGCATACTGCACTTTTCTCACTCAGGCAGATTATGACAACCGTTCCTCTGATATGGCCCGTGAATGAATGAACATCACTTTAATGGACTGCCTGCAGTGGACAGCCAGCACAGATTTGCACTTCCAAGCACAGCAGGTAGTGAACTCTAAAGGAACATTTCACACTGGCCATTAAGCATCCAGCATGACCACAAAACTGAGGTGACACAAGGAGAGAGCAATTCCCTGGGAATAGGGATCATGTTTTGCAGCCAGCTGCAGATAAAATAACCAACTTCTGCTGTAACCTGCTATTATCTGTGGGATGCTAAAAAATCCTCTCCCTAGGATTTTAAGTTTCTCTCTGCATGACTGTAGTTAATGACTGGACTACATGGGGTGTTCGTTATTTAGTGAGTGAATATCCCTACTGCTGACAAGTTGTAGTTGTTGGTTTGGTTTGAGGGTTTTTTTAAATGTAAAGCCTCGTACTATACAACTGTATAGAACACTGGTTTTTAATTGAACTTTCTTCCAGGGTTATGCAACTTTCTGAAGCTATTTAATGTTATCCTGTGAATCCATGGCAGAAATTATCCATAATCCATTAATCAGGCAGAAATAAACAAAAAACAATTATTTTATACCATCCCTAAACCAATATTTTCCTCTTGGAAAACCTGTGTACATGTTGCTGCTATTTACTGTTGGCCAATTAAATACAGGTGTGCATACATACAAAAGTTCATTCAGTGTAAAGTTTTAAGATATTTGATGCCTGCTTACACTGAAATGTACATAATAATGTCTTTGCCTCCAATGAAAATTAAAATTCAATTTTCTATGTTTAATGGCCACTTGTGGTCTTAGCCCTTTAAGACTACTAATTATAAGGGATGAAAGTACCTTAAAATAGGTATAGATATTTTATATAGTAAAATACCTGAAAATAGGTAAGATCAAAATGAATTTTTAAAACTAAAAGTAACTTATAATTCAAATAATTGATGACGAATCTTCATATTAAAGAGGTATAAGCCGTAAAACAGAGTGCATAATGAAAAATGGCACATTCCATTGCCTTGTGTGATGGAACAGCTTCTTGCTTCAAGAATGAGCTTCACATAAATTTTAAGGTGAACTTCAGCTTTAATACTGCATAAGGTATCTTGGATTGCAAAAGAGAAAGTCTTGGCTAAACAGGTTTGAGCAGCTCATCTCAACACTTGCTGGACGGTGCTCTTCAATATATTCTCCTTGTCAGAACAAAGACACATCTATGTTGTCAATCATTAATGCATCTTGACTTCATTTCTTGCTCAAAAGATTTGTTGGTAGAAAGGCTTGCTACGTTAAGTTCTCTCCCTGCTTACATTTGCAGATAATGCTTGCAATTGCTGAGAGGAATGACGTGGTCCTGAAGTGGTGAATTGCCTCAAAAACATTCTTTTAGCTCCTTGTGTGAACATATGCTCAATTTAAAAAACAAAAAACCCCAAATCAAAACAAAAAGAACCCCAAAAAACAAACAAAAATCCAAACAAACAAATAAACAAACAAAACAAAACAACAAAAAACCAGAAAACAAACCTCCAGACATTGGAAATCAGGGAAAGCTAAAGTGCATAACCAAAAAACAAATAAAAAATCACTGTGGATGTGATTTATTCTAAAAAATTATTCAGTAAACTTGTAACTTGTTAGACATCTCGCATTTAGCTCTGAGGTTCCCAGCACATGAAGAAGATTGATCTGTCACATCCAGAGGAGGGACACCAAGTAGATTAGAGGGGTGGAGCACCTTTCCTATAAGGAAAGGCTGAGAGAAATGGAATTGTTCAGCCTGGAGAAGAGAAGGCTCCAGGGTGACCTAACTGTGGCCTAGCAGTACTTGAAGGAAGCCCAAAAGAAAGATGGAGAGGGACTTTTTACAAGAGCATGTAATAACAGGATGAGGAGGAGTGGCTTCAAACTGAGAGTAGGTTTAGATTTAGATTTTAGAAGGAAATTCTTTATTGTGAAACTGAGGAGACACTGAAGCAGATTGCCCAGAGAATTTGGATGCCCCATCCCTGGAAATGTTCAAGGCCAGGTTAGATGAGTAGTCTTCTCTAGTGGAAGCAGTCTATGGCAGAGGAATTGGAACTAGATGATCTTTAAGGTCTTTCTCAACTGAAACCATTCTGTGATTCTGTGGTTTAAAAACCAACTTTTACAACAGCTCATCTGCAACTATTTCCTCTAAGGATTTGATCCCACTAGTGCTGAAATAAATTTTGGTGCATGTTTTTGTGTATAGTGACAATATTCTGAAGAAGAGCTGCAACTTGAAAGAAATACAGTAGAAAGAGGTGCAGATAGGCTGGGGCAGGCTCTCAGGCTGGTCAAGCTCTTCAGCACATTATTTTCCTGCTCAGACAGTATTAAGAGAACAGCCTTGGGGAAGAGGTGATGCTGTATGATTGAAGTACATCGAGTTCAGTTTTCAGCCATTTCTGGACTCAGGAGGAGAAGGAAACTTAAATCAACAGGAGGATTTCCACAGATTTCAGTGGGTATTTCATTAGTCTCTCAGTCTCCAAACATCATTTTCCCATTGCCTCACCCTGAATAAGCACTCTTTGTTGGTCTACCTAGTACATACATTGATTGGGAAAGGACTGCTTTTTCATTAGTTGCTCATACAGCAATAAGCACAATGAGTATCAAAATTCTGCTTAGGACTTTTGTATATATGCCTATATATAATGAAGGAGGTTGTTTTCCATGCGACCGAAGAATCCTACTGTACTGTGAATTTGTCAGCTCTGGACATGTCTGCAAAAGGCCTTTTGAAATCAATAGAATAGTCTTTTCCACAAACCTGCTTTTAAGATTTCTAGGATAGCTTGAAATTGTGGTCTCTTGGAGCTGCTTAAAATCTTAACAAAATAACAAAATACAAGACTCAGACTAAAATGTCTTTTTTTAAAAAAATCATCAACATAAAAGGAAATAAAAACTTCTCAAGAACACATTCTTTCTGACAGAGAAAGTAGAAGGATTCTGAAAAGGTATCCTGACCCCACAAGTTCCTCCAAAGAAGATGCTGCTGCTTTTTCATACTTAGTGATCACTTGTTTATTGTTAACTCAGCTGTCATGCCTTTGGTTTTTGTTGATGCTTTTCTACAAGTCCATCAAGCCTGAAGAGTTTGGGTGAAATTAGGTTCACAAGCTAAACTGTTTCCATTGCCTAAATTTATAAGCACTTATAAAGGAATTTAAGGAGAATTATTAAACTATATATATATAATTTAATAATTCCCCTTAAATTATATATATAATTAAATAATTCCCCTGAGATTGCCCTAAAGAGAATCAGCTATTTTACCCCATAGTGGTTTCTCTTTACGTGCTCTGCACATCTGTGAATGCTCCTTTTGCACACACACTGGCAGAGGTGTGTATGTCTGCTCATCCAACTGCTGCCTGTCTTTCCAGGCATGGGGCTAAATAGACCCCAAGGAAGACAGAGCATGGAGCCCTCTGTAAACAGTTTCCACAGCATCTTTATCTACTTGGTTTATTTCTTGTATGCAAACCTGTGCATGCACTTGCTTTTATTTTTTTTTATTATTTTTTTTTTAAACATAATTTGTCCACATTTCTTTTTCAGTTGACATATTTTCATTTCCATTTGTTCATTTCTGGAACTGTTGTATTTTCAGTTGATTTCATAGGTGGACTTGACACATACTCCTACCGACAGCCCCCCCAGGAACATGTTGAGTTAAAGCCTGTAAAGCCTGTAGGTAAGGTTCTGGTCCCATGGACCACATTAATCCTTCTAACTGAACTGAACTGAAAGCTAACCTTCTCCTAAAATAATTTGGGCGTCAGATTACTGATAATTTAATTATATTTTAATTAGAACTTAATTAAAAATTAATCCACATAAAACATTCGGGTAAGGACACTTTGTCATTGATGGCAGATCCGCTAAAGCAAGAATTGAGAGATATCACCGTGTCTGCCACATCGTGCTTCATCTTAACGCAAGGAGAGGCTCTCACTGGAGGATGGAATTGCTTCCTTGCTGAATTTCTAGCAAGAAAAGAGATGGTTTATAGCTTCTGCAGCTGCAGAAACCTTAATAAGATTAAGCCATTTATAGAAAAGCAGTAGTTTTTACATTTCTCTAGCTACTGAAAGAAAAAGTTTTGCTGAAAAACTTGTCAGCTTAAAATCTATCTATAGAGTTTCACTGAAAGTTCATTATCTCTGTCATCACTTATTTGCTTGCCCCGTGAAAATCACATTTTCATAGACTCTTCCTGCTTTGCTACCTAATGAATAAGTTTGAATGCATATTTATTCTTTTTATTTGGAAAAAATTAGGATATGGGGAGACACTACTAGCATAGGTATTTTGGCGGAAGTTCACATAACTTCAAGTAGATGATTATTCAAAGTATTGTTGATAAATCAGAAGTTGTTCATTTGGAAATTCTTTATGCTGGAACTTGTGATGTTGCTCTCTGTCTTTAAATTTACCTTTGGGCCTTTCATGCCTTTTAAATGCAGCATGAAATGCACATACAGCTAATTGACTGAAACTGATTTAATGACTTACTCTATTTTACTTATCAGTTAACAGAATTAGAATGGGTTGAAGGATTTTTCTGGTGTATGCCTGTGTGCTCATGCAAGGAGTTTTAATTTAAAATGGACAATTGCTAAAAAATTGTTTGGTGTTGGAACTTGACATATGAACTTCATGAATGTATTAATTTTTGCAGTTGTTTAAAATATATTTTATTTATGATGCAGCTTTCAATTTCTAGAAATAGAGACAAAATTTTACTAAAAATTTATCTAAACCTTACAGAATTATGAAGGCCCAAAATTATAATTTATACTAGAACAGGAATAAATAACACATTTAGACAACTAAATAAAACTGTGAAACTTTTGACGTTTGGCTAAGTGCATGCTCTACATTGAAGTTTACATTTCTTCAGTAATATTTCATTAAATGTCTTATTTTGCTGCACTTTCTGTCAGAAAGATGACTACAAAATGGGGCTTTGAACCTTCTGAATAAGCTGCTAAAGTTGAATTGATATTCAGGAGCAAGAAGGCCACACCTGCAACATTTACACATCTCCATAAAAGATTTTAATCTCTTAACGTGCATTCAGATAAGTTTTAAACATTGAGTGCATAAATGTTTAGCACTTTCTTGGCAAACATACTGTGATTAAAGGAGAGAATAAAAGACAAATTCATGAAATACTTACAAATACATTCCTGCAAATTATATTTATTTGTTTTGCACTAGAAATGTCATAACATCTTATAATTTGTTCTTTGATAGGACACTTTCCATAAGTAGCTCAAGGGATTTGGGGGTTCTTACAATACTGGAGAATAAGAGTTATCTTCCCATTTCCTATGAATGCATACCCTTGTACTGCTGGGAGGGCCCTCTCTGGCCTCTTTATTGCTTCATGGAGTATAAAACTGGGACGAAAATTATATTGTGCTTCCTTCTTTATTGATGTTTTGGTTGTATGTAGTGAAAGATATAGAGGACCTTTATCTAAGCTGGGAGGGAAATTACTGTTAGCGATCAAAGTCTGAATTAAAAGCCAAATTGCTGGAAATAATTTGGTCGGTGGATTGTGCCAGAACTTTGCAGATGCTTATCTCTCTGCAGCACATTAGCCTTCTTGACTTTTTTTGATAAATTAATTGCTATCTGTATCAGTTATATACGGTCTGAAAATTCTTAGTATCTCTTAAAAGTGACTTCTGGTGTCCAGGCTGTGCAAAACTCCATTTCTGAGAGTTAGAATTCTCTTAGAACTGAACATGAATAATGCTTGTAAAAATACATTTAAAGCCTTTATAAATGTTACTTTATAGATGAAAGCTTGGCTGTATTTCTCTTTTTCTCATCCCTTTTATTTCCCTTATTTCATTGATAAATTAACTAAACACAGCCCATTGAAAATACAAGGCTCTGTGGTCTCATCCAAACTAAATAGAAGACAGTCTGCTTTTATCAAGTGCTCACATTCAGTATAATATCCACTTACTGCCACCATAATTATTAATGATTAGCAAAACTAAGATTAGTTTTCCTTCTCCCCTCTGAGAAGTTAAATTTGAACTTGTTCCCATGGGGAACAATTTCTAATCCAGATATGAATTATCACGGCTCACCTGTTTGTTCTGCCTGTAACTCCATTAGGCTATGGGACAAGGAGGAGCAGGATCTTTGCTCTCAGCCGTGCAGTTTCATTTAAGATGTGTGTAAGGCAAGGCAGGTGACAACAGGGGGAGTAGAAAAAAAATCATTCATGTGTTCTCTTTGGGACTAAAGCACATGGACTATAAAGAAGACTGTTGTGCCTGTTTGCATCACAATATCAACAGCCAGGTCACTCAGTAATATTTAGAAACACTTCATGTGCTGATATGAGGAAAAGAGAGGAACATGGTGGTTAGAAGGAAAAAAACAAGAAGCTACATTTTGGCTTGTGTTAGACATTATTATTATTATTAATAATAATAGTTACATTATAATATATGTTATTAAGATAATATGATCACACTGTAATAAGAACAATGTACCAATATAATATGGAAAAAATTAATTATAATTGTAATAGTAGTTAATAACAACAACAACAGCAGCAATAGCAATAGCAATAGCAATAAATAATAAAATAATAATAATAATAATAATAATATAATAATAATAATAATAATAATAATAATAATAATAATATAATATACAGCTTTGAGCAACTCTATCTGGACAAACACTGAATCCCTAATTCCAGTTAGGGATGTCCCTAACCTTTTTAAGAACATTACTAATTTGTGCTTGTGGAACTGATACACAGTATGAGAAACTGCCAGTGGAGAGGTCACCATTCTGTGATGCATCTGTGTGATCCTATCCTGTTTGTATCTTCTCCTGAGACTTCACCCATCTTTAAATTGTTCTGAGAGACCAGCATAGATTTTCCAAAATTACACAAGTGAAAATGGTTACATGGAGTCTATGACATAGATTCAGCAGGTGTGTCACTGTGGTGAGGACTATATATAGTGCAAGTCCAGCTCAAATGCTCATGTTTGTAATCAGAGCATGTCAGAATTTTATAACTGGGTTAAAATACGCCTCATGCTGTTAAAATATATTACGTTAAAATGAATCCATTGTTGTATGAGCTTCAGATATTCTTTACTAGCCATGGGACTTCCCCCAAATGTTTTTTGCTTCTGTGGTATGCATAGTACAAAGCTACTGCTTTGCACCCTGCCATTCCTTCTTGACCATATAGGTGAGTCTCACAGCTGACAAAGTTAGTGACCACTAATGAGATTTATTCACTTGTTCATTAGTGACTAACCTCTCAGCTGGTATGAATTTACAGCTTACAAATTAGAAGACAAACAAAATAGATTTTCATTTGTAAGTAATTCTTATAACCTGCTTTTTAGGTCGAAGTAAGTAATGAACATGGACTCAAGACTTCTGCTGCTGTAGCTGAAGAAACAGATTCTAGAAAAGAAGACCAACCTTGTGACTCATCGTTCTGGAAGAAACCCACCACATCTGTTCTTCACGGCATATGGATTGTTCTTCCCACAGGCTCAGTGTCATTATCAGCGTTGTTATTTCGTAGATCCTTGTAGATGATCTTGAATTTTTAAATTTACTTATACGGACACTTGTAAATTGTAAATTCCTTTCTTTTTTAATTTCAATATTTTTACAATGTTTAGTGTTGAGGCATGAAAGCAAAACAACTGTGTAAACTAGGAGGAGGGTGTGTCTTTCTCAAAAGATCAGTATTTTTTGACTGAGAGGATCATACTGTACCTGGTCAAGAATGTGACAGTAAACAGTAATTTTGACTCCAAAATATGCAGCAGGAGTCAAACCCGAACAGTGTTCAAGAGATCACTTCAATGCTGTCTTTAGAATTCACGGTGTCCACTCCTTGTATTTTTTGAACTGCTGAAAGCAGTAGGGATTGACCTATGACTCTTCTTACCCAGATGTTCAAGCGCTAATGTACTCACCTAATTATTGCAATTCATTTATGACTCATCCTTTCCTACTCTTTTGCCCCAAGTCCATCTTGAGTAGCCATCTCTGACTTGAAGAGAAGTAGGACAACTGCTCCATGGATGTCCATCTCTAGGAACCCTTACACCCAGGGGTGTTTAGATGTCTGTGATTTGCACATTTTTAAACTCCCTTCCTCCCTTCTCCCAGGAAGAAGCCAAGCATGAATGTACAGTACAAGGCACCAACTGAAGCCTTAGAAGCCTCTGGGGACTAATTTTTCTTCTTAATTTAAAAGTAAACAAGCAAAACTGAAAAATGTGTGTAAAAAATTGTAAAGTTATTTGTAAATACTTCTAGACAAAGAACATGTATGTAACTGTGGTATTTTGTTTTCTATTCTGTCACCACTAGCATAAAGTGATACACAAATCTATTTTCTCTGGAGAGCTGGTAGTCTTTTTAACAGAACACTTTGTTTCTTTCATCTTAATTACAATATGAAGTGCTGTGTAGATTTGTACACCTCAGAGAGTCTCATCTCTACAGAGCCTACGTGCCTCAACATTGAACAGAAACATCATGAAGGTTTTGTGTCTGTTTGTGGTTTTGCACTTTTCTCACTTACATATTTCACTGGTGGGGCAGCCAGGAAGGCTGTTCCTTCTGATACGTATGTCTCTACCTCTGCTGAGCAGTTGCCCACAAAGTTCCTCCATAGATACCCTAAGAAATCCTCAGCTGATCTAAACATTTAGGTCCTAAAATTGCAGTCTTCTCTTCTATCATGTTTTTTCAAGTCTGAGCAGGGGAGAGCTAGAAAAAAGCTTGTCTTGATTCTTTCCCTCCTAAAATCTCTGCTATTTATCTATATGAACCTATTGGGGATGCTAATCAATACAATGGGAGTCTAATGTTTTCAGGTGACAAGGATCTTGTGGTACATACACCTGATTTCCAGCTGGTTAATTTAAAGACCTCACCGACTTTAGAGAAAACACAGTCTGAGCTTCAGTTCACCTTCCCTGAAACTGAGTACGTTGTAAGTATTAAGACAAAGGCAACAAGAAATGGCAACTGAGGGAAAAAAACAAAACTCCTTTAGCTTTTCTGGAGCTGGATATACCTTGAATAAAAGCCTTCAACTGAACCCAGTGCTGCCCTCAGGACCAGGTGGGAAGAACAGGAATGAGTGCTACACCCGCCTTGCTGGCACAGGTTCAACACACAGTTCTGTCAGGGGTTCGGAAATGTGTGTTTGATTTTCTGCCGAGGCATGTCTGCTGGACCATGTTTTACATATTTGTCTGAATGTGTCCTTACCCATCTTTCTGTAGGTCCTTTAGAACTGTGTCATGTCACAAAAATTCTGCAAAGACAGAACCTAAGTTCTCTTCCATTTGAAATATCGATCACTTTTTAGCTAGGGAACACAAACCAGTATATCCCAAATACCCTTAAAATCTCAGAATCACTACCAATACAGTGAGTGTGCCATCTGTCTCACTTAACAAACAGAACAATCCTGATTGAGAAGAATTTGTCTTCATTAGAACCAGCCAAAATGCAGACTGAAATGCCAAAGGAATCTGTCATTCTTTTCTAAAATGAGACACCCAAAATAGCATCAATCAACCTGTACACGTTGGGGTAAAAAAAATCTTGAGAATAACAAATGCATTTGACTGTTAATTGCCATGTCCTGTAATATAGTAGGACATATTGGTGAACATTTTTGTAGGAAGCCTTGAGTAGTAGTTCCTTTATTTTTGCAAATCATACTTTCACTTAGGTGTTAGGTGAGTCCTAGATCAGTCAACTAAGTAGGAAATAAATGTTGACACTCTAAATAAACTTGGATAGTTTCCTTGAGCTTAACTGAACCATGCAATTTCAGGAAATGACTAGGTTTGTACTGCAAAACAGAATTTGCTGACAATCTTAAAACCTCAGAGATTATCAGTTGCTACAAACTGTTCTGGTGGCATGAGTAAGTCATACTGCTAGACTTTAGGGCAGCTGAAGATCCATCCTTCAAACTTTTAGACTTTTTTTAATTTTCCCGAGTTTCTGTGTAATTCCAGTTTCTTAGAGAATCAAGCTTGCCACTGTACTTTAACTGACAGTAGACTGCAAAATATGGCACTACACATTCACTAAGGACTGAGCCGGGTACCACCAGTTTCTTAAAAGAGTGGCTGATGTCTTGAGGGTCAAGAGGATGTTTTTGTAAACAAAAACTGTAGCAAGAAATTAGCGAATTTTTGCCTGGTGCAGTAAAATACAGTGATTATATATATTACAATTTTTGGAATTATTGGTTGGGCTCTCTCATATCCATAGAGATTTTTTACATAAAATTTGAAGTTTTTTGAAATTTGAAGGAGCTCTCTAAAATGAAAGACTTCACAGCTTGGATTGGCTGAAGGGTGATTTTTAGGGCTAAGATATGATATTGTAGATTTTTTATACTATTATAAGAAATTATATTATTATAGATAATTTTCAATAGAGATCTATCAGTTAAACCCATGGGAATCGATGCCTGGTTTTATCCAATAACTGCTTTCAGTAGTGCAGAGGCATTGTCCAGAGAAGGGCAGCAAAGCTGGTCAAGGGTCTGGAGCACAAGCCTTTGAGGAGCAGCTGAGAAGGCTGGGGCTGTTTAGGCTGAAGAAAAGGACTCTCAGGGGTGATCTTGTGACTCTCTACAACTCCCTGAAAGGAGGTTGTAGCCAAATGGGGATCAAAGAAGATATAGTCTTAAACTACACTAGGGGAGGTTTAGGTTGGACATTAAGAACAATTTCTTTACAAGACATTGGAATGGGCTGCCCAGGGAGGTGGTGGAGTCACCATCCCTAGCAGTGTCAGAGGAAGGGCTGCATGTGGCACTCAGTGCCCTGGTCTTGTTCACATGGTGGTATTTGGTCACAGATTGGACTCTGATCTCAGAGGTCTGTTCCAGCCTATTTGATTCTGTAATTCTGTGATTAAGACAATGGTATTTATTGTATATTATTACTAAGAATTTGAAGCTAGGGGTCAGGTTGCTGATTAGCACAAGGCATACTAATTTTTCTTATTTAAAACCTGAGAACACATAGTTGGGTCACTAAAAAGCCTGTAGTTCTGCACCAAAAAAAAGGCAGAATTTAGCCTAAACAACTTCCAGTGTGGGCTTTCTTCATTCACAGCTGCCATGCAAGACTCTTCTCCATATTTGGATCCTGAGTTTCATCTCTTTCTCCAGCTGCCCACAGCTCGGGCATTGCAACACCATTGCCACCTCTGAGCACCATGTTGGCAGATGTAACCTTTTTCTCAACACTGACTGCAACCTGCTTCTCCCCACCCAGCTGCCTGCCTGTCTTTCATGTGGGGATGAGCAGGTCGAAAAAGCCAACCCAGCAATCTATCAAGGTCCTTTTAACAGACTTTGACAGTGGAAAACAAAAATTGACATCCCAAACTAATTGTCTTGCCTCCTTCCAGTATCAGCCTCATCTAGTTTAATTATAACAAATTACAACCTGGCAGCTCTTTTAGACAAAAATTTTCACATTGGGAAAATGTTCCTTCAATGTTAAAGCTTCAACATCAGCAGGATGTTTTTCACAAATGAGTTCATCTCTTACCTGCTATTCTGGGCGTTTTGACAGAAACCTTCTCCTTAGTGCCCAATACAGTGATGGGGTTATGTTGTCACATGCCACGATAGCATTTTTACATTAGGGTGGCCAGGTTGCATCCTGAGGTCATGTCAGAGGGGTTAAGGTTGCATAAAGGTGGAGGGTTCCCTCATCAATGCAGCACAAAAGAAGTGGTCTCTCTCCTGACTCTGCCCAGGGAGCAGACTGTCCCTGCAACTGTAACTGGGGATCAGCCTGAAAGGTACATTAGTTTACAGAGGCTTTGTGAGCAAACCAATACATGTGTTATAGATAATCAGGGAATTCAGATCTGTGAAAATAGGCCCATAAAGAAGATATTTTATATCAAGACTACTGCTTCAGTGTTTGCCCCTTAGAGCTATGTCTGCATCGCATGCTGGCAGTGTGCTCCCAGCATGTCAACTCTGATCACCCAGCATTACCAGCAGCACTGGTTTGCTGTAAGAGGACACATGGCTGTTCAGGACCCTAAATAATTATTTAGCTGCTAAGGACACAGATCTGGCCTGTACTGCTTGCTGTTTGAGCTACATGTAAGTTGTGCCGTTTTTCCCAGGCTAACAAACCATCTTTATTTAGCTGCTGATAAATGACAGTTTCTTGACAGAATTTTCACTTCCTTCACAGAATTCATAGTTTGAATGATTCTCTTTGATTTTAAGCAAATTAAACATCTGGATTTAATTCCTGTTTCCACATGAGTACCTGCTCATCAGTCACACAACACAGTCCTGGATGTGACAGCTTTGTGGAATAGCTGCCCTTACATGGTCCGTTGCCTCTCAAAACCAGCAACAGACTCTGAAGATAGTCTCACTAAGCAGCAGCCATGCATAAATAATCCCAGGAATGCAAAAAGGATTCTCCTTGTTTTGCTTATTCCCCTAGGACCCAATATCACTTCTTCAGGCTTTCTGTCCCAGTTTCCTATTTATTTCACACCACCCAAATGCAACCATGCTTTCAAAACACTCCTGTAAGTCAGTGCCAAGCAGACTTGCTGAAGCTTGAATTTTAAGTTGGCAGTATGTGATTCCAAGAGTAATCTAATTTCTTATTTTCCACAACATTGCGTACCTGCCCAATTAGCAGAGCATCATATACAAGGAGGGGTTACAGCACCCCCTAGCACGTGATGTATTTGGAATGAGAACTGTGATGCACATGAGCAAAGAGATCAGCTTCCTATGTTGGCCCAAACTATTCATAAATGTCACTGGTGTGTTGTTATACTGCTCTAGCTGTGTAGCCAGAACAGGTGGCAAGCAGTAGAGAGTAGAGTCCCAATTGCTGGGGCAAATGCAAGCCAACAGCTTGTTTAAACAACCTTGAATCCATATTTCTGGGTTTTCTCTTGGCAAATAAAGCTGCCTAGCTTAAAACTGCAGCCAAACCTTCATGTGTGTGATAATGAGTAACCTTCCATGCCACTCTTACACATGCACGCACGCATGCACATACACACATATATATTTTTAATAGTCATGTCTTGGTTTCTAAAGACTTTAAAATTCAAATAAATCTGTTTTCCCTTAAAGTTTAGAGGAGAATATGTCTGGGCTGCTGCAGGAAGTTTTCCTCCAAGCATTTGGAGGTTTGAAGAATAACACCAGGGGAGATCATTGCCTGCCTACCCTTGGAAGCACCCCCAGGCCCCATCCTGGTGCCAGCACTGTCTGGCATCTCTGAAGGAGACCTGACTTGTGACTGTCGCAGCAGGTCTCACCCCTGGGCTCTGCACCCTACAGCAGCCTGCTGCAGAAGAGCCCTGGGAAACCTCATGGGACACCTCTCCTGCTGTGCTCTGGGGCTGCATTGACCTGCCTTTAAGCCTTGGTCCTGGGCTGTGGTGCTCACCTATGCTGGACTGTGGCCTGTGCCTGTGCCTGGCCAGCGACCCCCCTGATCCCAACAAAATACAAAAGGCTGATCTCAAGAAATGAGTCCTGATGTGCTTTTGACAACGAAATATTAAATTCATGCACTCTGATAAAGATCTTATATAAATTAGGACTTCACCTAAGGTAACCTGTGTGCTTGGGAAAATACTAAACTCAGGTATATATCTAACAGATGTATAATTGGTATCTGATTTAAAAGGCACTTCTGTTAATCTGCCTAGTTAGTAAGAAATTAGACTTGTGACTAGTTTAATCTCATCAAACCTATTTCACATCACAATAATCTGAAAGGGAAAATCAAGGCTGAACAGGCAAGCACCGAAAGGGGCCCTGAAAAAGAAATTTGGAAAAATAAAGACTTACAAAAGGCAGCACACTAAAAACAGAACTCTAGTGTAAAGCAAGCAAACAAACAAACAAAGGAAAAGAACAGTGGTCTTTATTTTAACAGCACCATGTAGCAGAATGCTCAAAATTATTTACTAGAATGAAAAGCACCACAAAATAAGAGCACACAAATACATATCTCTGTCATTGCTTTTGCAATAGAGTAGGGTTTCTAAAAGCTCAACTAGTTTTACGGCATGTCTTTCTCCATTAAAACCTAATATGCCAAGAAATATGATGTACAAAGGAATATTAAAAGGGAGGTTTGGCTGCTGTTCTGCTGAGCACGTTATGCCACCTCATGGTTACTGGTAGAAATACCACCACGCTCAGTGCTGTTTCAGAAATACAGCAGAGGGGAAAGAGTAGTACATCTCAGTTATTGGTATATATTGCTGAAATGTCAGAAGTCCCACTGAGATCAATCATTGCAGAGTGCTAAGATCAAATCTTTGAATTATATATAAAGACAAAGCACTGTAAAACACACCTCCTTTTAACAGTTGAATTTGCTGCTTTACTGCAAATATGTTGCTAACAGAACATATAACTCAGTATTGACCTGGTACTAGCCCATAAATGCCTCCTGCTGTGGAGTTTCTGTGTTTAGCTTGTTTCAGAAGGTTGCCATTATCTGGAAGAACACACTGTTATCCACTCCAGAATTCTCTCTTTGCCTCTTTAACAACAAGACATAATATACACTTACAGCTGGATAGCTAACATGAAATTACAGTCTTGGATGTATATAGCATACATTTAATTACTGAATTTGGATTTTGCCATGACCTAAAAGTGCTAAGATTAAAAAAAAATCCAGAACCTCAGAAGAATATGATTTTCACTTGAGTCAAGAGTTCACCTGCAGAGACCGGCTTACATTTTCCCATTAGAATAAATTATACAAAGTAGAAGTGGAAGCTGGCTGAATTGATGTGACCTGGAGTGCACAGACAGTTAGGTGATGGCCAAACTCTTAGTTACACTGAAGTTACTTTGGAGAAAATGTTTGTTAAAATCAATGGGTTAGACTCAGATGGCTCATACATGAAATAATCTTACTTAAGTTTGGGCATTTTTTTATACAAAATATTGAAATTTAACAATCCAGTGGCCTGACATTAGCAAAGGAGCAGGAGGAAAGGAGCTGTGTCTCTCTTACTCTCATATGAGGTTTGTCATAATCAAGCTCTTAATTTAGGCATCTCAGTCCAACCCAAAGTCAGAGGAATGTGAAACAAATGTACTTCCAAATCCTGTGATTTTCCTTTCCTGATCTTTCAATGAAGCACACCTGGCTGCAAAAAATTCAGAGTATAGTCAGCCTCTGAGCATCTGAGGAAATGGAGATAAATTAAAAACATATTTAGAGAAAAATGTATTAATTATGCACACACAAATGGCATCATGAGAAGTGGAAATGAGGCATGAAAAAGTTAGGTCTTTGGAGTGTTTTCTATGACTCGGTTAATCCACAAACCAGATTACCTATCCAGGACACATAAGAAACTACTGCATAGTTTAAAACTCCTCTTCAAGAGAGAACCATAGTCTTTCATCCTGACAGGTGATAGAGAAACCTTACCTGGATTATCTGTCAACAAGAGATTTATAGGTTAACTTCTTGTAAAAATTAATGTGAAAGACTAGCACCATGTATTTTTAATATTCAGATTCTCTTATTAATGTAGTTGAAGAAAGGCCTATGCCCTGTTTCTTGAAGCTGACTCAGAGATAATAAAATAATTTTGATTTATATGTTTAGAAAGGCTATGGATGGATTCTATCCCTCTTATCCAGGGAATGCCCTTCTTGTAGCAGTAATATGCAGAACAGAACTAATGATACATTTAGGGATTGTCCTCATTTCTTTGTCTTGCCAGAAAGTCTGTATTCTTAAAGGATGACTTACTATGCAAATAAATTAAAATGACAGCCTCATCAGAAAAAAATTTAGTTCTTTCCTGCTCAGAAGCAATTGATAGTTACAGCAAAACAAAATGCTTTTATTTAATAAAGTTTTTGTAGTATTAGTAATGTTTTTGTTCAAAAATATTGTAAGCTTTTCAACTTACAATGCAGAAGTATCTAATCACCCTGAAACTTCTTTCTAGAGGTTGCCTAAGCAGGGATATCACGCCCAAAGCAAATTCGACATCAGAGGCAGAATTTTTTGAGAGTAAAGAAAGCTATAAATTATCTCTTTTTGCTTTACTTCCAGCTTTTGGAGCTGATTTGGCCATCCATGAATAACGTATTGCAAGACCAGCTTCCTACCTTTTGAGATTCATTCTCTTCATCCAGTGTAACTGTTATGACTCTTGATCTGCTCTGTGTGACATACAATTTTGCATAACATTAGACAGCATGTTGGAAGTGGGGACTCCTTAATAAATACAATTTCTGCTTCCAAATTACATACAGATGACTGCCTAGAGCTGACTGGAATATATACTCTAAAAGTGATCTTCTGAAAGCACTCACATCCCCTATAATGACATTTAAAACAACTAATGAAAACTTGCTTGGGCCCTTGCATCAGTAATTAATGCTATGTGGATATGTCTTTGTCCTCCTGGAGAAGAATGAAGACTCAACTTCCTCAGTAGATGTAGCTATTTATTTTAACACAGCTGTAAATCTCAAGTCCAAGCCTAACTGGAAAACCAAGAAGAAAATGCAGGCCTTTTCTCTTTGTGCTAGGAAAATGCAAGGTGTTCTGCTAGCCTAGATCTGCCACAGAGACTTTAAGGGAACAACAGACACTCTGGGACTCCTCTGAAACAGCAATGCTGCCTGCTGAGTGAGACCTCAAGCTCAAGGCCCTCATTGTATTGTGGCTGTGACACCGTGGGACTTGCACTGTCACATTTAATCACTTGGTATCACGCTCTGGGAAAAGAGAATAATAATAGCTATGTTGCACTTGCTCACAGAAGCAGGACGTTACTCAAATTTGGCTTACTTCATTTAGCAGAGCTGCTGACTACCAAGCATTGCAGCCATACCGGTGGTTCCCAGGTCACCTTCTAGATTCAGTTTCCATTGACTCCAGATGGTCATGTTGCTTCAAAGACAAAGGACCAAGGCTGTACCTCAATCCAAAAGCAAACTTGTGCTGTCATCAAATTCCTTCATTTTCCCCCTCTTCGCCCAAGTCTAGTCTGGAGAGGGGCCAGGGTCTGCCCACAGCTGTGGTTGGCAAAGATGAGGGCACAGCAGCTGTCCAGGCTGGGCATCACCCAGAGCACTGATGCAGGACAGGGCCTCAGGCACTAACCCCTGCCCACCACAGCTGTGACACTGTCACCACCTCCTCAGAACAGTTTCCAGTCAGGCTGGCTCAGAGTCTTGGCAAGGCTGGCACAGGCCGGGGACAAGAATTTTGAAAAACACATCAGAGAAGAAAACAAAATAAAGGGAATATTCTATATTCAGAGAGAAGAGGCAATTTAGAAAAAAAATATGCCAATCACAGAGAGATGAATTCCATGGGCTATGAGAGGAGAAAACACAAGAGAACAGGAAGAAGTATGGAAGAAACCAACAGAGAGTGTGGGATTTCTCTACTGCATTTAGGTTTCTGATGCCAATTTTGGGGCATGTTATGGGTGTGTGCAGGTTGACAGTGAAGCTGCCCACTTATATGAAAAAATATTTTTACTTTTTAAAGTACGACGATTATATGCAACAGATTGTGCTGTTTTCTTCACACACAATGTTAATGGGTGTTCTTTAGAGACAAATGAAGGGATTTAAGGTATTAGATGCTGTACATGAACACATATAGCTGTAGGGCATAGGGTTTTCTTTTTCATTTCAGCTGCATAAATTAATTGATCATAGCAGAGTTTGGGAATAAAAATAACACATCATTTACAGGACTGGGTTTTACCTATGTCTCTTTTTCCCTCAGGGGAAAAGTAAGAGATGTTAAAAAAAAAAATCCAAACAAAAAGAAAAAAGAACCCTACCAAAACTAACAAACAAACACAATACCAAAATCCCAAACAAACAAAAACCACTATAAGCCACAAAACCACCCATGGAACAGGTTAAAAGATTCAAGTAGAAACATACTATTCTTCATTGTAGTTGAGAGGGCTTTCAAACACTTGAAGATTGAAAATACTATAAGGAAATCTGACACAGTCCTCAGGCTCCAAGACTTTGCATCCACTTCAGTGCTTCGTCAAAAAGTACTCTGTATGCCTGCTGCAGTTACACCCCATGACATCCTATTGCCCTGCCCAAAACACAGTGCTATGTTGGTTTTGTTGTTATTATTTTTGCAACATCAAAAAAAAAAAAAAAAAAAAAAAAACACAGAAGAATTTAGTAAATGTTTTTACAAAGCAGACAAAAACACTTTGCCAAAACCCACACTTCAATAAAGAGGTGTATGAAAAAAATACAGTGTAAAGAGTATAATGTAGCAAAACAGAATTTAAATTATGGAGACCCTTTGTTTAGGGCTACTTCATCATCATTTTCCCCGTCCAGAAATTGCACCTGCTTGGCACCACTTGAGTTCATTGTTAATATTAGATTATTAGCTTTGATCCAGCTGCAAACAACCAACTCTTGTTTTGTTCAGTATGAATATACAGCCTATTGGTACAGTAAAATGAAGTCTGGTGCTACAAGGCACGTGTACCTGGACACAGCATGATTAATGCTATACAGCATGTGCTTCTTTGGGCAACCCTGCACACAGCTATACGAAGTTTTCTGTCTTTGAAACCAGCCCTAGTGACAGTAATAAAAATCAAGACCTGGACCCAGCAAGACATTTGGATAATCTCCACAGCTATTCTTTAGAGCTGTCAGCCTCTGTAATTCTCATCCACCTCTTCAGATGAGTCTAGCTCACTCTGCTCCACATATCTGCATCAGGTCCTGGCTACTCCTGCAAGGTAAGTGGGAAGCCCTAGTGCAGCTGTAGGTAAAGACAAGCCCAAGTCATTAAGGATTTGGTGTGAAAATTGGTTTCATACTTCACAAAAGAGAAGTTACATGATCCAGTCTCACATTTTTCTTTAGTGAAATAAATCTTTGCTGTGTGGCACAATGACTTCCCCTCCATGAGCTAAGTGAGTTGACTGATGGAGGGGAGAAGCTGAGTAGTGAAAAGTGCACAGGAAGCGGGCCAATTCCTCGGAGAAAGACATTTCTATGATGTGATGGGGCCTGGTGTAGTGGAATTACATCTCAATCATCAGAGTGGTACCTCCTCACCACCAGTTTTTCCCTCAGGGGGCTTGAAGAGGCCCACAGCATTGCTGCTACATAGCAGGCTCACTATGCCACAGAGTTAAGGAATTCTCCTGGTGGAAGGAAATTTCTAACACTGAAGCTCAAATGACAGATAATTATTCCATCCTCATCCACAAGGCTGGGATTTACATCTTTCATACACTGTCAGGCAGGCAGATGACTGAAAACCACAGGTACATGTTCAAACCGAGAACAAGAATCAGCTGGGAAGTCCAATGTCTGAAGTAACACAGAGTTAATTGCCTGCAACTGCCATGTCTCGCTTCAGCTTCCATCCAGCATTATATTTTCCTGGAATTATATGATTGGATAAAGAGACGAACTGCAGTAGAAGCATAGCAAACATAGTAATTAATTATTGGTTTATGAAGATGCTAGAGAACTTTGTGGAAGCAGTTGATTAGATAAGAAATTTATAAAAGACATAACTAGAATTAAAACAGTTTTCTGGTGTCATGGCGTTGAACATAGAAACCTAAAGGTCTCATGCTTCCATGAGACTGATTTTGCAATAAACCATCCTTTAATCACCACATCAGTTGACCCCCTCTCATCTGTATGCCCAACAGAGCTGACCCAGGCTGGGCTTCCTCCCACATCTCCCTGCAGCTATGCTTCTGCCCAGGAAGGGTTGTGGGCTCTCCTTGCCCTTGTGAGAGGGGAAGAGGCAGTGCTAAGGCATGGTTCAGTTTACTGTAGTTGTGATAGTGTGTGTAGCTGGGAGCCAGCTGGGATGCTCACCTGAGTGAGTCCCTCCCTGAGCTGTCTGACACCAACACCAGCAGACAGAGCACCCTCCTCCATCTCAAACTCCTCACAGGCTGTCATGCTCTCCTGCCCATCCTGCCACTGTCAGACCCTGATGTTCACCACACCATTATCTAGGTGCCAGGCTCTGTAGTCCTGTGGACCTCAGTGTGGAATCTTCCACACTGAGCTGAGGAAATAACCAGGATAAGGAGCCCAAACATGTTGAGAATGACTCAGACTGGCTGCTGTCACTTGGCTGATGTCATTTATCACACCAAAGAAGTCTTCAGCTTAGCTGTAATGATCAAAATAGAGCTGTTGGGGGCAAGAGAGAAAAGATTGGGCCCTAATCAGAAATGTCTAGAAAGCATCAGCTTTTTCTACTGGAAATTTTCATTCTCAAATTTCCATAGTTAACATCATCAAATGAAAATGCTTTGCAGAAGAATAATATACCAAGGCTCAGAGAATCTGAGAACAGCAGATAGCTTATACATATCTGAGGAGCTTTTTAATAATAAACAAATAAATAAAGATTGGAGAGGAGTGTCAGTCAGGCATCTTGTTAGATGTTTAATCAGGCAGCTGAGACACCCCAGTTTTTAATTGCCTTTATTTTTTAGAGCTACAGTCTAAATTCAAATTGCATTAATGAAGCTCTTTAATTTTTCTTGTCTGGTTTGAAGTCTTCGTATCTAGATGATAATTTATCAGGAAGTTCTGCAGGACACAGAGAACAAGATAACTACCAAAAATTCTGCTACACATGAAAGTGTGAGATCATGTTTCATTTTAATTACTTCTCATACAATTAATCATCCATCTGTCTGCATTATATTCTTCAACATTATAGCCATGAGTTAAAAAAAACTTACACTGAAGTCATGGCAAGCTTAGCAGGAGATAAACTGTGCTAAAGAAATAAAAATGATGTGTGGTAGTGATTTAGAGGCTGCAGCAAAGTTCATAAGAGAAACGTCAGTCTAAACCTTCATTTACCATATGGGGTCAATCTGTCTTGTAACTGAAAACTGAGCAGGAAAATCGAGCTCTGTTCTGAAGACAGTTTTAGTTTTGGTTTTGGTTGGTTTGTTTTTTTTTAAACAGGATTTTTTTTCTTCCCGCAGTAAACTGTAGCCCTAATGGCACTGTATAAACATGCTCCCACTCCTCAACCTGAGGACAACTGATCCCAGCAGATATCTGCTTCATGTCATCCACAAACCAAATAGGCTGGGAATTCAAAATATACATGGGCTTTGTTAGCAATGCCCTGCATGGATGAGCATTCAGTTTCAGTTAGTACCCAGGAGGTTTATCATGGTCACCATTATCCTCCTTAGATATTATTTCTACATAGAAGTAATTTCATTGTTTTACATAGGTATTAATTTTCTCTTATAAAGAATGAATTAAAGAAGAGCATTATTTGGCACCCTATTACCTTTCTGAATGTCACTTTAAGTCCTTTTGAACAGCCCAAATACATGGCTCAGTTTGTGCACGTGTCTGCACGTCTATGTCTGCACATATGAGCCTCGGGCTTGCTCTTCCCTTGGGAAATCGAAACTCTCCTAATTTGTCTAAACACGAGTGAGACATTACAGAAATGCGTTTTGTGAAACCCTGACTTGTCAAACCTCACCTGACACGTGACTTGTGTTCCTATCCCATGCAGTTCTCTGGCCTCTCTGCCACAGACAGCCAAACTTCAGAGGGAGACTGAGTTTAGCACCAAAGTCCTGGAGTGACCATCACTATCCACAATAAGTATTTGCAGGAATGGCTGCCAAAGGATAGTATATTATACAATACCCTGGACTCTGCTATCAAAATGTGCAAGTGAGAAGTTTGGGAAAACAGAAGATGCCCAGCAAGCCCTGCTGTTCAAACAGATGTTATCGTCTGGACTGGTATTCCCCACACTGATGTGATGCAATTCAGCTTCTCTTAAAATAAAATTAATGTATAAAGACACATTCTTCATCGTTATGATAACTTTTCCCCACTCACTTTTCACAGCTTAAAAGCTAAAGTATATTCTCATCTCAAGTTTCACTTTTTGTTAAAAGAGTTGGAGATGAATCCAGATGAATTTATTTCATGTGCCTGACTCCCTGAATGTGGAAAACAAAGAGAAAGCAGCTGACAGATTCTGGACAGATTACTTAGGGAACCCTTGCAAATGCAACTAGGGGAGGGCAAGGGTCTTGATAGTTAAGAATAAAAGGAAATTAAAGACATTTATTTTTAAATAATATCTTGGGCTGTGATGGCTTGAGCTTCAGCTGACACACACTGGCCAGGGAGCTACTGGGCTTGCCCAAACATCTAGGGTGTTCATGGAGCCAGTTCCCTCATTTGCAAGCATCTGAAGCAGAACAGTCAGTAATTTGGGAAGACTATGGTAGCTGTTGCTGGAAGAAGTGGTAACTGTTGGCTAGAAGTTCTGGTACAGTAATAAACTCCATAAGGAGCCACAAGGCAGCACAGTCTGCAAGAGCCAAAGTGGGAAAACTACAGGGGTGGGAACAAATTCATGCTGAGTTTGATGAGAAACATAAGTAAAACTTAAGAACCTAGGAATGAACAGTGAACTAGCTTCTGTTCCTAGTAAGATGAAAATTATGTTGTGTTCAGCTTAGTGGCATAAAGAACATAGAAAACTGCTTTGGTTTTAAGTCCAGAAAAAAAAGCATTACTGGTACTTTTTGTTGAAGTGGTAGACTGAGATGCTCATTGCAAATATTAATGAAAAACTTTCAGTACAAATACCTCAAATTAAAGCAAAGCGGATAATAGGTCTTTCTCTTTTCCTCAGGAAGTCCAAGACATGTTTAGATCTGCTTTTAGATCCTGCAAATGTCCTCGTCAGTGGTACAACAGTTTAAATGCCAGCAACGAATTTAGAAGCCTACAAAGACAGAAGGGACTAACTTCTTACATTTGGCCAAAAATTTGGAGTACTTCCATTCTGACATGGCTCCTTTGGAAAAATCTCAGAACTTGTCTGTAGCCTATTCATTTTACTTTGTGTCCCCTCTATAATGCTAACAACATTTTTATTTATTAAATTTAATAATATATTAAAAATTAGTATTTAATACAATACTAATAGAGTGATTAGTCACAATAGTATATTCCATTGTCTTTTGAAAAAGTAGATCCTTAGGAGTTATTAGTACAAGATCTGCTGAGTAAATCCTGGTCAAGTACAGTGATATGAAGTTCAAACTTCTACTTCTGCAGTTGAATTAAAGTAATTACATCCAGTTTTATATTGGTGCCTCAAGAAGTCACAGGGAGAAACTAATTTCCTAAAGTGCTTCTAGCTAGAAAATTGCTATATTTGTCTTTCTGATCTTGCTGATCTATTCTTCAGGAAAGTTGCAAGAAACTACACACATACAACATCAGCTCTTGAATTTGTATACACACAGTGAAAGAGCTCATCAAAGGAAGCTTGGGAGCTACACAGTCACAAGCTGCTGTGATTTAACCCCAAAGCCCCACACAGCCACTCACTCACTCCTCCCACAGAGGGGGTGGGGAGAAGCAGAGGAGTAAAACTGAGAAAACTCATGGGTTGAGATAAAGAAAGTTTAATAGGTAAAGCAAAATCTGCACCTGTTAGTGAAGCAACCCAAGGAATTCATTCACCCTTTTCCAGGAACAGGTAGGGGTTCAGCCATCTCCAGAAAAGCCAGCCTCCATCATGTCTAACAGTAACCTGGGAAGGCAAACGCCATCATTCCTAATGTCATCTCCTTCCTTCTTTCCCCACATCTATGTGCTGAGCATAATGCCATATGGTATGGAATATTCCTGTGGTCAGTTGGGGCCTGCTGTCCTGGCTGTGTCCCCTCCTGAGTCCTTGTGCACCCCCAGCCCTCAGGCTCACCCTCACCTCACCAGGTGGGATGAGAAGCTGAAAAGGCCTTGAGGTTGTGTGAGCACTCCTCTGCTGTAACTAAAACATCCCTGAATTATCAACCTTGTGTTCAGCACAGATCCAAAACACAGTCCCATCCAAACTATGTAAAAAGAATTAACAATACCCTGAAAACTAGCCCCTAGTATTCAACCCAATTGTTTTGATGATCAGAAGCAGCAACTGCTAGAATTTATCCCTTTTAACATTTTGTGTTTTCTGCTTTTTTGATTTTCATTTACAGAAAGCTCTGTTGCAAGGGACGTTCGTTCACTACATTTCTGAAAATCAGAATCGGAGGGTTTTTTGCTTAAGTCTGGAGGGAATGCTTTGTTCAAGTGCTCCTCCAAATAGTGGCAGCTATTTTTAAATAGTTTAGGCTTTTTTTGGATGAAATTGTCTTGGAAATTTTTTGGCTGAATTAACAGAGAAATCTGGCTCTTAAAACATACTGCTTACTTTATGAAACAGATATAAACATAATGAGGAAGTGATGAAAGCTGAAACAGTATCCTTATCAACAGGTGGCCCAGGGCAGGAGAAACTTCACTAGTTGCCCTATAAATAAGCAGTGGATCAGAGAAGAGGCCTGCCCTGGGGAAAGATAGAAGACTAACAACAGAAGGTAATCAATCACTTCACAGTATCTGTCAATCTGTCTTCCATGTAAGTACTCAAATCAGAATAATTTGAAAAGGCACTTAGAAGCCTCAATGGATTTGGACCCTAGCCAATTCCCATAGCTTTTCTGGTAACACCATCACCAGATACATGAATGGGAACCGCACAGTAGGAAAAAAAACCCCCTCAAACCCAAAAGAACACTCGCAACCCCAGATAAAATAGTATTTACTGATAAAAACGACTGAAATCTTGTGTACACCTTCCCACCTCAAACTCAAACGTTGATTGAGCCCTGGCATACAGACGTGATAGCACAAGCTATTGAACCTGACAGCACTGAGCTATTCCTCTTTCAGGGCTCCTGGCTCATAAGGGCAATGGAGGGATAACACATAATTGGGAAATTGTTCCTCATTGCTCTTCCTTGTTGCTTAAACCATCCCCATACTTTCCTCACTGTTCCAAGGAAAGAACCATCGTATTCCTAACAGGCTATTAATTTATGTAGAAATCTCCCTGGTACAGATCAGCTTTCAATATTGTTTTGCTGAGCAGCATCCACAGCAATGAATATGGTGGCACTGATGCTAAAGAGGAAAAGATTAAAAATTAACCTAAAAATATCGTATTCAACATAGAAGTGCTTGGACAGTAATTTCTGCTTTAGATTCACTACTTGCCAGGGAAATTTGAATAGCTTGTTAGCCCAAAAGTGTGTGTGTGGGGGGGGGTTGGGTGAGTTGCTTTGTAATTTGTTTTACCCCACAGTGAAGCTTGTGGTAAAGCTCTTCCTCTTTAACTCTGTACTTACAGCACTTACTCAGGATGTTTCTTTCCTGTAATTTCTTCCTGAAAGAATTTGAACTGGTTTTTTCCTGCCTCCCAGGCAAAGGTCTTCTGAGATCAAGTTCTCATTTCTTCCCACCTAAGCTCTCCGTCCTGTTCTGCATGAGCTAGTTTCACATTTACAGAAAATGGAACCAATACAGATTCTATAGCTAAAGGGGAGGAACAACCACCTGGAAAGACAGATGTAATACCAGTCACCTCCAGCTAATGCCTGAATGGTTTAAATATTGGAAACAAGATTTAATCCCAGCTAAATTAATTCAATGCTCACAGACTCTCTCCTGCAATTCAGCCAATATGCCCAGTTGTGCCAGTAAGATTCCAGTCCTATTGTCTCCTCCCTTCTTCTTCCCCCACAAACCAAACACCTCACTACATACCATAGTACAGTAAATATCTTACTCAACTATAGACAGACACAACCACACCCGATTACAAAATAGTAGAAAATAATGGTTCTCAGAGGCCATCTAGTGGGAAAAGCAGAATACTCCAAGGAGGAACCTATTTCAAACTTTTTTTTTCTCAGAGATGATTTAATATGGTCTGCAAGACACATATTAGGGCTATTTTGCTGATCAGTGGATCAGCACTTCCCACACAGCAACAAGCAAGCTGGTTAGGCTCATACATCAGACTCAATAAACTGTGGGTGTGGTCACAGGCTCTTCTCTCTCTAGCATTAATTCTAGAAAATGTGTTAGGAGTTCTGTCTGTGCAATGAAAACCCATATTGTACAACACAGAGCAGAGGGGAAGTCCTTAAAACAAACTTTTAAACTCGCTGTTAGGTGACTGCTAGACAATTTTGGGTTCCTGTCATTTGTTTCTGGATGGAGAACATGATGGAAGATATTGGGTATTATGAGGAACAGACAGAAATTTCTTTGCTTACAGCTGTCAGAGCCCCATTAGTGCTGCAGCCCTTTCCCACTTTTGTGGGGGTTTGGCTGCCTGTGCTGAGTAAGCTCCGACACTGCCCCTGGTGTGAGGCTGCTCTATGAGAACGAGCGAGGAAAGGCTCTGTGAGAATGAGCTGTGGGCAGCCTTCTTGAAAGCTCCTGCCCCTCATCTCAGCAGCCACATTAAAGTGCATTTAAGCTCAAGCCCTGGGCAAGGGTACCTGTGCTCTGGGCATGTCTGTACCGGGCCATGGATCTCACTCACCCTGACTTGCTGGCATGACCACAGAAAGTACATACAGGTTGCAACCTCCTGATTTATAACTATCACAGACGGAAACAAGAAGACAATGACTGCTGTCAGTACGTCATCTGTGGTATCTAAAAGACAACAAAAATAAAAGTGTGCTTGAATGAAAGTTTATTTCACGTATCATAGAAAAATCATGCGTATCATCAAATAAGGCTTTACAAGATGAAAGGTATAAAGGAAAGATACGTACAAATTCATAATATATAAACTTCTCTCATCATATTACACACAATACTCTTTATAGTTACATGTTTAGGAACTAATTACTACCATTGTAGACATTTCACTTGCAAGATTGAGCTCTGGTTTAAGGCTAAAACCATCTTACTTAGGCAAATTCTCAGAGCTATTCCAAAGAACTTGGCTGAACGAGTAAAAGACTGGACTTGGTTTCTAAGTATCATAGCTGCTACATTTACATGCAACTGTAGAGCACAACCCTCATTTTAAACTTGGTTCTATTCAGGAGTCAGTTAATAGTTACCTATATTAAAAAGATAACCATTTACTAAGTCGGTTGATATGACAAATGTAAAAATATCTCATGTTTAAGCTTGTAATTACCTGGAATTATTTTTTCTGCTAGTCACAGTTTCACAGCTTCATTATAGTTTGGGGTTTTTTTTAACTGATGCATTTCACATTCTCCTATGCAGTTGTTTCATGATAAAGAGCAAATTAGAGAGTGTTTTACTTGAAAAACCTGAGAAACTTACCAGATTTATTCAGATATGGTACCTGAGAGCATGACGTTCTACAAAACAGAGTTGAAGTTTATAAACCTGAATTCTTCATAAACTCCAAATCCTTGTTAACATTAACAAGAGTTTGGAAGCTATGCTATGATAGAGAATTATATCTGATCGTCTAATCTTAGTTCCTTTTTGGAAACAAAACCACTGAACAAAACTTTCACCAAATCTGGAGCAAAGCAGAGAAAAAACAGTGCCAGTGTATTGCATTCAACCACTATTATCACATTACGACACCTTTAACAGGTTTCTCATATACATTCATCTGCTGTTTAAATTCTAGCTGCACTGAACTATTAAACAAAACAGAAAGAAACTACCTTGTTTACTAATATAGTGGCAAACTAACTCTTGACTTCAAGTGAAAATTCTATCCAGCTACAGGAAAAGTCGGACACTTTAGAGAAATTAGGTTTACATTCTTTTAAATACAAAGGAATGAGTGTCTGCATCTCATATCTGGCTGCTGACTCCAGTTACTCCATGACAAGTTCTTAGCCCTCCAAACTTACTTATTTTATGTGATATTTGCAATATGAAGGCCTCACAAGCTATAAGGACTCTAAATAATGCTCAATGTATGAGAGAAACAGTTTCACAAACAGATATAACATGCTTCTTAGGAAAAAAGTCTGTTTGCTATCATGCCTTACTATTTTGGTCAATTTTTGAAATGACAAAAGAGTCCCTGTCAAGAACTTGGCTGCATACACATATCTATGAAAAATCCAAGAGTCTCATTTACTAAGTCATTTGAAAAGGACAGGATTTTACTACACAATGTATCTACATGTCTAGTGCTATCACAGTCCGCAACATTTTACAAAGGTTAAGTCTCATATTTTAAAATATATGAAAACTTTTCCTTGTACCAAAGGTGATTACTTCAAAGTTTATAAGCACAGTCAAGTCCTCTTTCCTGGAAGAATAATACATTTTTCTGTAGCTTGCCTTAAAGTGTGATCCAAGATGATTATTATGTTATTGAATGTAAATTTATATATTAATGTTGCAATAGTGCAGAAGATATACAGAATAAATCATTGTAAAGGAACACTGTTCTAGCTTTCTGTCACTGTATCAGCTTAATTACACAATGCTGGCAAATAATTCCATTTACAAATAACAACACTTTGACAAGATACTCAATCAAAAAAATAGGTTTGTTGAAATGCAGAAAATGTTCCCGTATAAACTGGATTATAATTATAGATCAATTCTTTTGCTTCCTCATCTTCACTGGAGAAATGGTGCATGCTCTTCCTGGCTGTAAAACATTGTAAAAGTACAGGTCATTTTAATGTTATCATCCTCAACAATATTTATCTTGGTAAAGTAAGTTACTTTGTGTAGCACAACAACAAATGGAATTACAGTAGCCTGTATGTGAAGAACTGTGAAGATACAACTTCAGAAAGGTGGGTACAGCATATTTTATTACTGAAGAGGGGGAATTTAAAGCCAAGACTATATAAAATAGCTATTCCATGAGATACTGGCAGTGTCTACCAGATATACCAGTACTTTTAAGTCTGAAAGAAATGCATCAGAGTATCAGCCTACTGAAAACTGTATGGACTGTGCAGGTAAGGACAATAAAATTGAATCCTCCCCTGGTTTATCCTGTTGGCAACTCTACAGAAGTTAAAATTAATGATGGATAGATGGATACAAAAATGGTATTTCAGTAGAATGGTTTAGTTACTAAGTGATCACACATGAGTATATTTTTACCACCTGAAAATATTTTACACAGTTCATCTTGTGGCTTATTCTCAAAGTTAGGGAAGACATTCTGCCTTACATTAGCTAAAAATGTCAATTACTCATTGCAAAGTTATGATATGAAGTACTCTGTAGGAGCAGCTTATGCTTCAGTACCTCCCCAAATCACTGGGGAGGCAATGAAGAGTAACTTAGGGTTTGTAGAAGAGATGGGGATAGACAAAACTGGCTGAAGAGTTTGCTGTACCAGAATTGTAGGTCAGTAGATCCAAAAGCTAGTGACACGTGTGTGTGGCACTCTGCAGAAGCTCCTGGGATGTGTACACATATGTAACAGAACTCACATGTGCAGTGTGTCTCACCAGGATTTATAAGCAGAGTTGGCACTTGTGTTGCCCCACTTAACCTGGATAATGGCCTGAGCAAGCTTACTTCTATTGGGAACAGAGTCTGCAGACAGATACTAGAGAAGGTGGTACACAAAGCCAGAAAACACACTGCATTCTAGTATTAGACTACAAAATTAAAACCAGACTAATACAGTATTTTCTGCTATTTTCCCCCTTATTTTTGTCATAGTCTACCATCTCCTAAAATGGCCTGGGTTGGAAGGGACCTTAAAGACCATCTTATTCCAATCCCCTTGCCATGGGCAGGGACACCTTCCACTAGACCAAGCTGCTCAGAGGCCCAGTTCTGCCTGGCCCTAAGTTCCCCATCAAAATGATTTTGCTACATTTTCACGAAGAGGAGTAGAACTACTTTATCAAAAAAGCACCCTGAATTTGTATGAAATACAACGTTTTGTTCTACACTCTCACTGACCAGGTCAACACAAATTGCATTTCTTTACATCACTGTCTAGTTTCTTCATTAAGTTGACTCTCTTGATTTGAGACCAAGTCTAGAGACCAAACTCAACCAGTTTAATTATATTCTTCAGAGTTCCCATCAAAGAGGTAAGATAATTTCATAAAATAATCCATCAGAATGATTTAGTATGGACAAATTAAGGAATAAAATTTGAAACCTTCAAAAAGTCCTCTATTTATATCATGCTTATTTATGGCAAACAGATGAAAAGCGTCATTATCAAAATGTTATGCAATAGTTACTTCCAGATTCTTAGGGTATAAACAAAAAAAAAATTTACCAGCTCAGTAAAGTTCGAAAAACTTGTTGTGCTGTCTAAAGTATACAACTGTAGGGCAACACATTGCCCCACTCTGACACATCCATACTGCCCAAGCCCTATTTATAGTCCTGGTGTACGAATTTTGCAAACAAAATTGAGAACACATTGAATGACTGTAAGACAGTTTGGAACTGAAGAAGCCCCTGGAATTATGAATGGAGTACTTTTTTTGTTTTATTGTCTTTGTGCAAGGGAGGCCAAATGTTACAGGGATATTTTGAAATGGTAGCAAGTCACAGGACAATGTTTTAGAGCCAGCCTAGTGAAAAGAGTTTGTGGAATGCTTGGCCTTTTGATGTTACTTTCACTAAGCCATTCTATTTCTAGTATCCTTTGGTGTTTTATAAGCCTATAAAGCTTGCAGAGTAATCGTCTCAGAAAGCACTATGAGGTACTGAACTCTGGCAGCTGAAAAAGAAGTCGGTCATCTTCAAAGATTTTCAGTAATGCTTCTCTCTAACCCCCAACATTTATAGATAATAAACTTTTTACCTTCATTGACGAAGAAATCAGCCATATAATATGCTGCTCTTACAGCAGATGGTGAATGTGGAATGCCTGGAGAATCCTTCCACTCAAAAGGATTTTTCTCTGGATGCCATTGCATGCCATAAATTGGGTATTTGTATGCTACAACAAAACACAAAGCAAGCATACGTAAAGGTTTATGCCTTATAAATTATGTAATTAATCTTACTGCAAAATAAACTCAGAGGATAAGCTACAAATATACCTCACTTAGTTTCATAAAAGCTTAAATAGCAAGTTGAAATGCTGTTAAAGGCACAGTAGAACTGAAGGAAAAGAAATAGATATTATAAAATAAGTGTCTCACTCCATGCAAAAAAAACCTTGTACATAATATTTTTGATTATTCATTTCAGAATTAATGTATACACACACTAAAAAATGTTTCAAGTGAATCAGTCTCAAAGCTTCCTATCTGCTTGCCAGCATCACTCAGCATTTACAGCCATAGAGGATGCCAGTTCCATGGGAGAGATCCATGTCTCAGCACCTCCTTGAAGGCCCAGTCAATCCAGGGGCAGCTCCCATCTGCTGTGGCCAGGCCTGACACATTTTGGGGGTCAGCCTTAGCTCTCCTGCAAGGAATAGCGGCACAGCAGATGATGACTGCTGTGATAAACTGCTTGCAGGCACGGGTGATGCCTGTCATTAGCCTAATCAGGTTTGCTGATCTAAGTGCTATTCTTCTCTTTTGGAGGCCAGCCAGGATGCCACGCAGAAGAATCCCATTGGTGACAGCTGTACCCTATGGTAGGGCTGCTAGTGGTGCACTCATCAAGATAAAGCACTCCCTGAAGAGCCAACTTATTCCTGAGCTGAGCAACCAAGTGCCAAACAGACAAAACAAGCAATGCAAAAGGCTTTTGGGGGAGGGCAATTACCAGCATTGCCACCAAGGTAATGAGGGACATTGCTGCTCCCTCAGCAGCCTGGAGTGTTCTTCCCATGCAGCAAACAGAGAGCACCAGGGAAACGTTTCCAGGCAGCTGGAAAGTATGGCTGACAGAGGCACACTGCACCGTGCAGGAATTCAACTACTGCAGCACAAGTGCTGTGCAGCTCACACCACAGCACCCAAATACATCAGTGCTGAAGTGTAACAGCATATTGGGAAGGACAAGGGTGGGTGGGAGGAGTAATAAGGCTCGCAGGACTCGAAACATAAAATATCCCTTCAAACAGAAATGCTACTCACAGCCAGAGCACTGACACTGTTCACCCCGCTATTTTAACAACTTGCAATGCAAATTCACATCCATTTCACAACATCCCTAAAGAACTAGGTTCTTACAGCCAGTCCCCAAAGGATATTAACTTCCTTACCTTCCATGGTAGATATAAATTCCACTTCATCATCAGTATTAGTGGTCAGAACATTATAGAAATTACGAAGCTTTTCGTTATTGGTGAAATTCTGTGATAAGGAGAGGGGGAAGAGGGAAAAGGTGTTATTTGCTTATTTATTTTCAGTTTTAACAAAAAAGAGAAGTATTTGTATGCAGGAAATAAAAAGATCAAATACCTCCATGGAGAGGCTCCATACATGAAAGTTTGATGTCAATGGCTCAGTAGCAAGTGCGTGTAATACATCATCAGGGAAATTCCTGAACATTTTACTGTCTTTTGCAGCTATTAAAAAGAAAAAAATTATTTTTTATTACCAAAACTGGTCTCAGATATACTGACAGAAGACAATTAATAAAATTCTGTATTAAAATTTTCTGGCAGGAAATCTTTATTATTTTAGAATGTCTTGCAAGAAGCATCACTGAAATAACTACAACAGATTTCCAATATGCTGTTACCACTGTCTACCAGTCTTGACCCAGAGAGGATCCAACTTAGGTAGCAAAGTTCTCACTAAAATAAGCATCATTCTTTGACACTCATTTCAGCGGCCTTGGCAGCCACAAAGAGCACAAGGAACAGAATTTGTGAATGCTGCATATTCTTGATTACTCACGAAGGGCAAGTTATCAACAGAGGCCACACTTTACAAGTGCTGCCAGGTGCCACAACTCTATCTCAAGGGATCTCTGTGATTTCGGTACTGTTCAAATGGGACAGTAATGCTACTATTCATCATGAGGAAAGATGTGATTTGAAAAATTTAAAATCACCTGCTCTCCAGGCTTAATAGGTTTTGAACCTGTGAATTTTGTTCAACTTGGTAACAAAAAGCAGCCATTATTTCGTAGATCCGAATTTTGAAATTACTCAAGGACCCACATCTTTGGTTTTTGCTGAATGCTGTTGGTTTCAAATGGCTTGTGCTTGCTTCTCTGCTTAAGTGACAGCTGCACTGACTTTACAAAAATCAGTCAATGCAACTTAATAAGAAAGAATTTAACAGAAGATATTCATCAGGAACCTCACAAACATTCACCTCATAGTATTTGTTCCTCATAGTATTTATCATGAACAAAATACAACACCTTTTAGAAAAACTCAGAGATGAGATGTAATGAATTTTTCACCTGAGGTAAAGTTCAGAGGGAGTGAAAAACCATTTGTCTTGGTATGAACAAGTAAAATTTCACCACTTGTGAGATATGTAAGCTCTTCATGTCCAAGACATGTTCCCCATATCGGGAAATAATCTCCTTTATCGTTAGCCTACAAAATAAAAGCAACAGCATAAGGAAACAGTAATGAAAATGTACAGAAAAGAGACTGACAAGAACTTCAACTATTTTTACTTTCTTTTGTGTGAGAAGTGTAAGTACTACAGTAGTATGAACTACTACCACAGGAATTGTAAACTAGAGCCTGGAGGCTAATCATGTATTAAACAACACTTAAGACATCACATTTAAAAAACTAATTTAAGAGCTGGAAAATAGTATTTCATTTAGATTTTTGCCTAACTAGTAAAATTCTACTGACTTGAATGGGAATTAGCATTTCACATCTTCTATTCATATTAAAGCAGAGCCAGATCAAAGTAATTTCTCATTAATGTGAACATTTGCAAATGAAAAGGACCTCTCACATTTTAGAAAAAGATAAAATTCAGTCATTCTGTACTTGTAAAGATACACTTGACTATTGTGGCTTACCTTACATAAGTAAAACTAGCAATATTTTATAGCGCTAATTAAGATTTGAAAGATGAAAATCAAAACGTAAAATTATCACCAACAGCAAAGAAAAAAAACCTCCTTTGTTAGAAAGGGTTACCTAGGATGAACTGAATATTATTTTCTGCCTTTCAGTCACTGGTAGTACACATACCAGCTAATAATCCTGTCTCTCTGATCATGAAGTGACATAGGCAATTCAGTTCACCACTGTGAAATGCCAACGTAATTTCATAACCATACAACAAACCACAAGAAACCCTTGCCCTGGTGCTGAATACCAAGGCACAGGCTGCAGTTCACATAGTGAGCAGTTCCAGAGAGACAAATGAAATTGCCTCACAGAAAAGTGAGACAGTCTATGCAAGACTCACCACAAATAAAGACAGACAAAAGAATAAAAACATTGGTGCCATGGGGACTGAAGAGGAAAGGGAGCTCAATTACTGAATTGCAGCAGCTGACTGATCCTGTGAATGCCATTGCCTGCACTTTCCTTGCCTGCTGTTGGAAAGTCAGCAGCCAAGGTGGATGAGAAATTCCTCATTGCCAAGTTCACACAGAGCTGTAAAGCCTCAGGTACAATGAATAAACAATACTATTCTCACCTGAAGAACTTTGGAGTTTAAGACCATAACACAACATATAACAGGAGTGGGTGTCACAAGTCTGAATCTTAAGCTATTAATGCAGAAGTTTTATGCAGAAGCAAGAAATAAGCTACCAATTTTCCGGACTACAGTTAACCCACAGAATGACAGGGCAAAACTATGAAAAATATGAATATTTTGATCTCTGAACAGTGATAATTACAAGAACCAACTGCTCCTTAGTAATTACCTCCAATGCCTTGTGGTAAAATATCTTAGCAACCCTTGAATACTCTGAAGTCTTAAGATCCACACCACCTCCTGGAAGAAGTACCCTGAAAGGCAACATCCAAGAACATGATTAGCAACAGTGATCAACCCAAAACTTGGACAATGTACACAGAGAAACGTCTGATAGCAGTTTTGAGGGTACAATTTAGGTCTAGGTTTCAGAAATCTACAGACAGGCTTCTGTGCTCCCATTATGGACAGGAGGGATCTAGTCAGGAGAATCACTGGAGATTCAAATAGGTTTTCCAGAGTAGACACCTGAGTGGTGGGTAGGTTTAACAGCCCTGTCAGCTCCACTGGCTATACTGGCTAGCATTCCATTAATTATGTGAGTTTGGACAGCTAGTGCACAGGCAGACAGATAAGGTTAGGTGTTTCAGACTTCAATTTAATCATAGTGTTCTCAGTATTCTAATGAAGAATGGTTACTCTATCACAAAGAATAACCCAAGCCTAATGCAACATATGGAAGAAGAAAGTAGACAGAAAATACATAAAACACACAGATTTCAGCTGGTATACAAAAGGGTTGCAAGCCATGACTGTTATTTCCTACCCTGACTCTCAGCTGGCTCCCACTACCACTTTAAAATTCCAGCCCAAATCTCAATTTATTCTGTTCAGTTTCAAAAAAACATTAATTGTGGCCATGGCATAGTGACCTTCTTATTGGAGACAACAAAGACCAAAAAGTTCCTATCAAAAAGGAAGAAAAGTACATTTGACCATAACCTTTGGTCACATAGGATGCCACAGAGCTAAGAAAGACAATCTCAGGGACAATTTTGTAGAAGTAGCACACAAGCTTTTGCCACCAGAAAATAAAATCAGGAATGGCCATTCCCTGTGTGGCTCCCCAAACCCACAAAAACACTACAGAAGAAAAAGATTCAGCATTGTCTAGCAGAGAATTCACATGGACACATGATGACATGGAAAATAATCAAGTACTATCAGAAATAATAAAATAAAATAAAGGAAGCCTCTTCTGGCTGTATCTGGAACAGCGCCCACAGAACCAACAAAACTGGATGTGTGAGCATTCCTTAACCCACTGCTTCAGAACCTCAACTGGATTTACTCAAGTCACATCCATTAGCTGTTGATTTTATACCGAAACAGGTATAGGACTCCTCTACATTTCTGTGCTCTGAAAATGGCAATCTGTATCAGTCAGACACTAACAAACAGTTAGAAATAGCATCTCAAATGCCAGAGCAGAGCAGAGCAAATATGCATTTAAACCCTTGTGACCAGGGTTTATTTTTAAGTGAATAATGCACAGGCTCATGTAAAAGGCATCAAGTATTTGGTGGAAAAGTAGTATTCACAAAAATACAAAAAACTTTACTTCCCAGTGTCACTGGGAAACTGAAAATTAATACAGCTGAAGTTATTTTCAAAACAGGCCAGATTATAGGTTTCTCCAGAGATCTAATCAGACAAATAAAGTGAATCTTTACCTGGAAGTAGTAGAAAATTCACTCCACCTGCTCAAACCAAAACCTGGACTATAATAATTAGGAAAAATAATCATCATTTTTGCTAATGCAAAAAGGAAATAACCCATTAAGTAGCAATGATAATGGCTTGACATTGTCATAAGCAGATTGAAATGCAACTACGTGTATTCCAGTATCACTACCTGGTTAGAGCTGATAATTTCCCCTAGGCTTTCAATGCCTACCTCAGGAGTACATTCATAAAATTATGTTTCTACTAGAGTAAATTTCATGATTTTAAGAAGGTAGCATTTAATAGTAAGTAATTTCCAACTTCCAAGAAAAATATGAAAGATCAATGCATCTCCTCCTTATTCTGAATTTCCACAGAATAAAAGTCATTCCCTCCAGAGCTTCTTTTTGTTATTTACAAGCAGTTTTATTGTGGAAGCCAACAGGTGACAGTGAAGGGCCACAGAAAAAATATAGACCATCCTCACTCACCTACATAACATAAACTCAATGGACTTCTGACTGCAAGGACAGGACAAAGAAAGTGGATCTACTTGCCTAACACTTTCTTGTGCATTGATGTAGGTGGTGAAGTAGAAACAATGAGAGACATCATTGGTGGAAAGCCCTTTTGACAACAAAAGTAAAGCTGGTAGTCATGAGAAAGGGAGGAAATGATTTTTAATTTTGTCTCCAACAGCACCCAGCAGACAAAAACATCATTTAGTCTTACGCTTGTTTATAGCGCAAGACTGCAAAGACCCACGTCTTAGTGTCCAGGGCGTGTTGATGTAGGACAACGCACTCCCCCAACAGCCAAAGGTCTAAATCTGCAAGGTCTACACATGCTGATTAACATTCTAGCTATATGCATAAGCTTAACAAATGTATTCATGGTTTAAGATGCTCATCCTATGACCACAAGTAGCCCAATCGCATGCTCTGCCCTGACACACCATCACGGCTGTGAAGCGCAGCATCAGCTGATTTTACTCTTCTGAAGTGCACTTTCAGCACAGGGCTGAAAAAACATAGGTTTTGACTTTGTTTAGTCCCCAGTAAAATCTGTTACAAGATCACATTACCTCACATTCAAAAAGGAAGAACAGAGGGGTTGGCCAGTTGTCACAGATCCCCTGAAAACCAGGAAGTTTTTCTAACAAAGACCTCGGACACAAAATCACAACAGACAAGACAGACCACTCACGTAGCAAGAGAGAGAGCACACATGGAGAAAAGAGTAGAAGAGACAGGAAATCTGAAACTTTTATAATAGAGAAGATATGAAAAGGACTGAAAGAGGGAAGAAAGGGTAGAAACAGGGATGAAATACCAAGCAAGTGCTATTAAACATCAAAATGAAGGTGACAGCTCAAATGAGGAAAACAGAAAATTAACAAAGAGGAAGATGAGTATCTCACTTGCAAAATTGCTCATAACTATAATGCCACTTCTCCCTGTCTGCAGACAAGCACGAGGAAATGCCAAGATGAGCCTTGGCACTGTTGCAGATTATCTGACGTGTTCCTCAGGGAAGGAAAGACAGCACACCAATACTGGATGAAATAATGCATTCTGTGTCTTAGAATGTATTTTCATATCTGCAGTTCCCAGCACAACCTCTTCAGAGAGTAGGAAGACAATGTTCTTGAGAACACAGCAGAGCTCAAAAACAGAACCATCATGCCTTTCAACAGAAAGTCAGTGCTCAAGACTTACCCATTAATAGAGTGGAATATTTTATCATATTCTTCATCTGTAAGATTTAATCTGAAACACCAGAAAAAAAATTATAGAATACATACAACGTACATATCTTTGACCACAAAAAATATAATTTCTATTGAACAGAAATGTCTGACACAGAAAATATACAGAAGGCATGCTTTAAACAGAGTAAAATGGATACAAATTAAACAAAACATTTCACTTGAAATGGCTCAGTCCACAAGACTGAAAATAGAGCCCCGTCAGGTAGAGTTCCTGATGAGGTACTCTGAGACCCTTTGGCAAGACTCTTGAAAAATCTACTATTTACATGAATGGCATGGTTATTATTTCCTGCAGACCGGCAACTCCGGTTTCCAACTGACTCCAAGGAGGGCAGAGCAGCAAACAGTGGGTCACACCCATGCACCCCCAGCCTCCCTGCCAGCGTGGCAGCATGAAAAGCAGAAAAGGCCTTGGCTCTGTTGTAAGCCCTGCTCAGCAATAACAAAAACATCTCTATATCACCAACCCTGTGCTCAAGCACAAATCCAAAACACACTCCCACACCAGCCACTGTGCTAAAGAAAATTAACTCTACCCCAGCCAAAATTGGCACAGATGGTCACACTTCTGATATGCTGGGTGTAAGTGAAAGTGTTCAGCTTTGCTGCAAGTAACCTAATTGCCAGAATTAGAAGCATCCATTCACGGGTGAAGCTTCTGGTCAACAAACAATCTGAAAGCTCCAGCAGCTACGTGAGGAATGTTGGCTTCTAAATTCGGGCACTTAAGTGGTGCTCTTATTTGACTGTGTAGATACATCCTATTATTTTTTTATTTTTCTGCAGCTGAATAAGTATTGCTTTTAAGTACTCAAATTTATAATTTTACCATCTGTTTTCAGTGCACTTAATATTTTATATAGCTAAGTGTCGGTATGAAGTACTGTCACCTATTACTTCTGCTACTTTTAACCAAACTACCAAAATACAAGGAGATAGTGACCCATAGTCTGAACAGAACTGGACTTTGTTTTCTGAAAGGAGTACTGATAGCCTTCCTTGATTCCCTGAATTCCAGGGCAACAAAATGTGAAACAAAGATAAAGATATCAATGTATTTAGGTATCTATGTGCGTTTGTGGGGGACTACACTGTACACTGAATACAGCTAACTTCAAAAACTACACATGCAAACTACAGAAGGCAATTTTACTGGCAAAAGAAAATTAGAACTTTTCAAAGAAAGACTAGCACTGTAAGTGGAAGTATTAAAAAGTACACGTTCCACTCTGCTTTTACTCCAATTTCTAAAACTCTCTGAGAATTACAGCATCTTCAAATGGTCTTTGAGGAGAAACAAACACTCAGAATAGCAGCAGAACTATTTTCTGCGCCTCTAAAATGGTACATACCTTACATAATGCAATTATTACCCACTCCTAAAGATAAAAAAATGTACCTTATCGGCACAGCTCGAGCACCTGCAGACTCCACAAATTTCACATATGAAGCTGCAATATAAGATCTTCCAAATCGCTGGTACTCATCAAAGTGACATTCCTGTGACAATATACCTGAAGGGCCCAAGGAAGAAAATTAACACCATACAAATGGCAAACGCTACACACCGAAAGTCACAAAAAACTGAATCAATTAAGTTGGAAAAGTCCTCTGAGATCATCAAATCCAACCTACGAATGAACACCACCACGTCAACTAGACCATGAAACAAGTGCCGTGTCCAGTCTCTCCTTAAACGCCTCCAAGGACGGTGACTCCACCACCTCCCTGACCAGTCCATTACAGTATCTAATCTCCCCTTCTGTGAGGAAATTCTTCTTAGTGTCTAACATAAACATCCCCTAGGTAGCTTAAGACTCTGTCCTCTTGTCCTATTGCTAGTCACCGAGAAGAGACCAAACCCCGGCTGGCTGCAACCTCCCTCCAGGCAATCGTAAAGAACGATAAGGTCACCCCGAGCCTTCTCTTCTACCCCAAGCACCCCAGGTTCCTCTGTCGCTCCTCCTAAGACTCGTGCTGCTATTAATTAATTAAGCTCCCCTTTCCTACATGCCAGCTTGCAGCGATACACTTACTGCGCAGAGGAGCTGCAGGCACCGAGACAACGGGGCAGCGATTCCGGCGGCCCGTCACAAGGTACCGCATAAACACACATTACCTGACTAAGACTCGGCTTCCCTGCCATCACCGCTCGGCGCTGTAACTTCCCTCAAGCGAGCTTAATTTCCAGAGAAAGCACGTACAGCGCAACGCTGCCCGTAGCAGCCCCAGCCAAACCCGCGCTCCGGGGAGGATTCCCAGCGCAGCGGAAAGGCGGGGTGGGAAGCGGCGCGGGTCCCTTACCGATGATGGGTCTGTCGTTGCGCCCCGCCGGGAGGTCGCGCCGCGCCCGGGGGGCGGCGGAGCCGCAGCGCAGCAGCGCCAGGAGCAGCGCGGCGGCCGCCGCGGCTGCGGGGCCGAGGCCTGCCGGGCGCCCATGGCCAGCGCCGGGCACGGCTAACGGCTCCGGCACGCTTCGCGGCTCGGCACGGCTCGGCTGCCGGTACGGCACGGCTCGGCTCGCCTGCGGGCACGGCTGCCGGCTGGGCTGGGCGCCCGGCCGTGCGCACGCAGCCGCGGCCCGCCCGCCCGCAGCGCGGCTCGCCGGGAAATGCAGTCCCGGCTGCCGCCCCGCCCGCACACGCATCCATCGCCAGCCCCCGCCGCAGCCGCGGCTCTTCCCGCTCCGCAAAGCCACGCTCGTGTCAGCGACAGACGAGGCTGGTTCAACCAGAAAGAGTTTATTAATTAAAACATGTGTTAATATATTATTAAAAAAAAAAAAGAGAAAAAATTTTTAAATTGCGCATGACATCATGCTTTACAGTCAGTAGTAAATTATATTTGCACCGTTTAACAGGAACTAACATTTTTTTAGAGGCACTCCCGATGTTTCTAAACAATAATGCACTTAGGGATCTTTGTTTTTTTGACTGCTGCTCAACCCGCAACACCACTGCGCGTCATACCAATATCTCCACTATTCATTATGTAAATGTTCCAATTATCTTGCGTCCTTATTATTAGCAGCAATGGCAATTAAGAGTTCCCACCTCCTATAGAATATGTAAACATTAAAAAATAATTAACAGTTCAGGAAAAAATAACTGCACTCAGTGCTCTAACTGTTGAGTTATGCAAACATGCTACCACTTAATACCACTTAAGGATCAGGGTGTTTTTTTCAAACATTCAGGACTTTATAGTCATAGAGCTGGTGAAGTCCAAATACAGATTAAAAAGCCCCTGCTAAATATGCATATGCATATACATATGCAATCAAATGAAGTTTTTGCTACATAAACCACTAGCAATGAGAGATTGGTTTCATAGGAAAAGTTAAATCTTCTTGTTCAACGAAACATGGTTCTTTCCTTTGTGCAGTTTACATTCACAGATTAAAATTGAAGGACTGTAATGTTAAGACAATAGCTTCGGTTCTCCAGATGGTAAATTACTTGGAACTTGAGTTACACACTTGAACAATTGCCAGGTACCTGACTACTTAATCTATTTTCTTATAAAGAAGAATTCACAGTTCATCGAACTCCTTTATTTAAGGAGTTTTTGTATCACAAAATAGTTCAATCTGAGAAAAAGAAATATGTATGAAATAAGTTTTCATAGAATCATGTATCTGAAAAAGATTTCTTTAAATTTAGGCCCCATATCAAAAATATTTTGAAAGAGAAAAATGAAAAAGGCGCTTGAGAGAAAATTCGGAAATTGGAAGAAAAAAACCCAAAAACCAAAAGAAGCTGTTGTCAGTTTTGAAAGAATTTCTGGCATTGATCTTCCCACAGCAGAAGAAACTACAGCCAACTAGTGGTTGTACTCTAATGGATCTTTCATCGATGTCCTTTTGCTAATAAAAGATAGTTTCCAGAGACTCTTGCAATAATGCCTTATTAGCTATAATTTAAAGTAAGACATTTCTAATATAATTAATTTCTGTCCCCTATAACAATATACCATCCCAATGTCCTAAAGATTACAAAATAATTGAAGTTATAATTTCTAGCTACCTGAGATAAAAGCATTTTTATGGATTTATTTATAGGAAAATTCATATGGAATGCTTAAATATAGAGTGACTATGCAAAAAAAAAAAAAAAAAAAAAAAAAGCAGAGTTAAGAACTGAGTAAATGAACTCTAGTGGTTGGTGTACTAACAGAAATTTTAGGAAAAAGCTGAGAGAAGTAAAATAATGTTGATTTTACTTAATACAGAGGATTGCAGCATAATACTGCTATGTAGTGTGAGTGATAGCTTTTACATATGCAGTATTCATATGTCAACAATGCCCCTTCAAAACAAAATAAAAACCGGTTTTCAATAAGTATGAAGATTTTTTTTTCATTAACCCTACAGAAATGAAGATATAGTCTTAATGGAAATTAAAAATAATTTCTTTCAGTGCCCAGCAGCAAATAGACTGGCAAGTTGTCAGTTATTGTACTGCAAATAAAATTATGGTACCAAGCATCTCCTATGCTGAGGTACAAGGTGACCTCAAAGCATCCTTAAAACATACACATACAACAGATATTTCTAATTTTCAGATCCACAAAGGATAACCTACTTTACCCCCTGAAACAAACAGATAATGCAAACAGCTGAAAACTTTTCACCTCTGTAGTCCTCCACACTAGGAATTAAAGTGTAATAATCTGAGTTGCTTATAGTTGTCCATAGACAGTATCACTTTGAAGAAAGAAAATAAGAATTTTTAAGGTTGCTTTGACTCTTTTACCAGTTCCTCCCTCTGATTCACACTGCTCTTTGAAGAATATGTACGTGGTGTTTTCTGTATAAAACTTTAAGATCTCTCATAATTAGCAAAAAAAGGGAAGCTGCTGCACAAGCAGCACAAAGAGTAACACAAACTTCTCACTGTTGTTGACTAATTTTCACTTTGACACAAACTAACAAAACAGCATTTTTCCCTGAGAATCAATCCAAAAAGCAGCCTCTTTACGCCTTGTAAATTAGCCCTGTAGCCTTACTTCTGCAACAAACTACTCCACCCTGTTCAAAGTCTGTTCTTTGTTTTGTATCCTATTGTCTTGACAAGCCAAGATACAAGAGCAAAGTGTAAGGTTCTGGGTTGCGTTATTACAGATGAATTGCCCCCAAAGACCTAAAAGCAGCAGAATCAATCTGATACCCAATACACTCTTCAGCCTTCTGGCATACAAGTTACTCTACTACAAACATGTGACCAACACCTAAAATTCACTCATCTCTTCAGACATACAAACTGCTAGACTCCAGTTAGTATAAAAGTGCAGCCAATATAACATTCAGTGAGTGCCCTGCAAAGACATGCTGGTTTCATTCACAATGGCAGTTTTCATATTAAACTTATTTCCAATTCCAGTGTTCAATAATTGATAAAATACTGGACACAAAGGTTATTCCTAGGCAACCAGAGAAATGCTTTGAAGATAATCTGAAGATGCCATTATGAAGTCAGTCCATTCCTTGGCCAGCTCTTCAATGGAGACTTCCTCCCCACCATATTCCTGTGGGAGAATGCTGACGGGGAAGTGTTCGGTCAGACTCTGCAAGTAGTTATTTCCATGCATGTAAACCTAAACCAAAATATTAAAAGCATTTACTTGGGTATAAATGTTAGACTATTGAGCAAGAACAGGCAGCAAAGCATGTCAGTACAAGAGCTGAACCCACCAGCTTGGTTTAACTAAGTGTATTTGTTCATAATGAGTTCCTTAAGTGGAACTACACTTGTGAGTTTCCCCTAGGTGCTCAAACTCCGTCCTGCTCTGAATCCGAAGGCAGGTGAAGGATGGACTACAACCTGAGAACTGCATTTTATGTAGCTGTGAGCACAGGAGACAAAACTAACTACACACTTGTTCCAGACTGGTTAAGCAACACTGATGAGAGTACACACTACATCCAAACTGCTAAACTGAGCTAAACCATGGGAAGACTGGTGACTGGTGAATTTTTTTGTCATGATATCTTGTACTTGCCCTTCAGTCATTTCCAAGAAAAGAGCCATATCTGGCTCATGGCCATTACTATCTGGTCCTCCCACATGTATTTAAAAACAAGATTATGTAGTATGTATGTAGGTTCAGACAGGTGTCAAGGAAGATACTCAACAGAATCTATATATCAGTCCTTTCAGTTCCAACTGGAATTAGATTCTGGACTACTTCTCCACTTTAATCCTTACAATACTGTAGGTTTGCTTCTTATCCTCTTGCTTTATTGTAGCTATTTTGAAGCCTTGTTCATTAGTTCCAGTCTGATAGTTTTCTAGGATCTACCATCTTGGCATGCAGTGTCTATTGCAAATGCCCAAGATCCTTGTCTTGAGAAAACAAGGCTTCAGAACAGCAATAAAAATAGGCAGGGCTGCTTATTTTGTATCTTAGTCCTGCTGTTACCACTTCACTTTTTTGCCAGCTGAAAACACCAATGTTTTTCCTATGCTGCAATAAACCATAGTCCTTGGCATGCTTTTGAATCCAGATACAAATCTATTTGCAAATCTGTAACTGCAAAACTTTTTAAAGCAACCAAGAAGCTATTTGAAAAAACTTAGAAATTAAGTCTGACCGATTTTTGATGCATAAATGCCCTGGAGGTCTGTCAGAGCTAAACAGTTGTTTTCGACTAATTCTGTACAACTTGGACCACAAAACTCTGTTCAGTGATAATTTTTCTCTGTCACTTAAAAGGCAGAGTACTGGAAAATCCAGGACCTATTTCTTTCTAGTTCTGCAGAAGAATTATTATGTGACCTCAATCAAATTATTTAACCTCTTTGTGTCACAGTGTTTTTTATCTTTAGAGTAGTGATAACAGCACCACTTGTGACTCTCATGTTATTAATAACTGCAAATGCTTACCATTAGATTCTGGAGGTCGGTATCACACTAAAAACCAAATATTATTTATGCTCTTCAGTACTCAGGAGTAACAGAGCCTAAGGAAAATGCTGCACATTGTCATTATAAGGGTTTTGTGGCAGAAATAAATATTTGTGTGCACTCACCCGTTGCTTTATTTTTTCAGTGAGAAAAGGCTTAATTAGAGCGAAGACTGGGTGGAAGAATAAAGGCTCATTAATCAAGTGGATACCTCGAACTTTCAGTGGAAAGGAATCCTGTCAGCATACATGGAAAACAAAATAAGAAAATAAAAATATTATTGAAACACCTCTATTACTAAGGACAAGCCTGTAAAAACTGTCCATAGTTTAAAGAATTTCTTCAGACCTTGCCAATTCCTGCATTTTGCAGTGTTCTAGCAGTGTAAATGAAGAAAAACATTTAGAAAAATCATATCTTGTTCCTCCCATTAGAGGGAAAATCTCACCATTTTTTTCATCTCGGTATAAGGTGCAATTGAATATTGAAAACAAACAAACAGAAAAACAAAATAGAAAACTATCACCAAATTGCACATAAATAATTTTACACAAGCCTTGTGCTCAGACTTTCTTCTAAAGTACAAATTTTCACAAGATTCTGCTACTAATTTATAAAAAAGCTGTCTAGCAATGTGCTTTTATTGGCAATTTACATCCTGAAGAATAATATGTAAATATATATAAACTATTGAATATACTAACTTTAACTTAAATTGTTATATTTATAATTTAATTTAGAGATAAGCCTTGAATTTGGCCAAGCCAGAAGTTCAGTTTTACAACAAGATTATGTTTTAATGAAATTAAAATATATCTGCTATACAGCCTTTATAATATAGAACAATTTGGACTCTATTTGCATTCATTTAAAAGCTCCAGATCTTTGAAATAGAAAGGAAAATACAGCAGTGCTCAAAACAAGCTTTGCACAATGGGCAAAGTACAGCTTTCTTCATATCCCACCTGATACAACCTCTGAACCAGGTGTTTTCTGTTTATAAAAATTGAATTTCTCACAAACATATCTCCATATTGAACTAGTTCAGTAGTTCTAAGGAAGAAAAAACCCAAAGTCAACAAATTTCTTTAGTGCCACTCCTTTTAGATTTTAATGTAAGATAAAGACCTTAAAATCATCAGCTTGCATGTTTACTTAATATTATTATGGGTTATCATATACTTAAAGTCTACTATCTTGATTTTCACTAAACAATTTTCTGCCTGGGATAACAGATTTTTCAAGATAATGTCACTTATTATTTGTACTATGCTTTCCATTCCTTAGTACATACTTCCTTTCTATTAACTTCTGTTTCTTGATACAGGATAGTAATTTGCAAGACACATTTCTTGAGTAAAACCCAGGGTTAAAACTAAGATTTCTTAACTTTTGCTTATAAGCATATTCTGGAGTGCATTAAGCATGTCCTGGGGTGCATCAGGCACAGCATCTCCAGCCAGGCAAAGGAGGGCATTGTCCTGCACTGGGGCAGCCTCACCCCAGTGAGGGTTTGGGTGCTGGGTTTGGGCACCACAATATAAAAAAGCATTAAGCTATTAGAGAGCTTCAAATGATGCCAGGAGGATGGTGAAGAGTCTGGAAGGGAAGTTGTGTGAAGAGTGGCTGAAGTCACTTGGTCTGTTCAGCCTGGAGAAGAGACTGAGGAGAAACCTCATCACAGCCTGCAATTTCCTTGTGAGGGGAAGAGGAGGGGCAGATCTCTTCCCTCTCCTGACCAGAGACAGGACCCAAGGGAATGGCCTGAATTGTGTCAGAAGAGGCTTATATTGGACACAAGGAAAAAGTTCTTCACCCAGAGGGTGGCTGGACACTGGAACAGGCTCCCCTGGGAAGTGATCACAGCATCAAGCCTGACAGAGTTTAAGAAGTGTTTGGAAAATGCTCTCAGCCACATGGTGTGACTCCCAGGGTATCCTGCATAGGGCCAATAGTTAGCCTTGATTCTGATGAGTCCCTTACAACTTAGCATATTCTATGATTCTATTCTATGATTGAACAACACTAACAATATCTGGATAAAATTTACAGTCCCAGTTATAAGTGAGGAAAGGAACCAGGGGACAAAAAAAACCAAACCAAACCAAACCAACAAAAAAGTTAAAATTCTTTCATTCTTTCTCTTCTTAGAAAAGAACACTGGAAACACATAATTTTTAATTTTCTTTATCCACAGCTAGAATAAGGATTTAGAAGTTTGAAAAACATTGAACAAATCAGAAATAGGTCAAGATGGAAACATCATAGTCAAAGAATTTCCTGCTTTGAGATAATGGATTGAAACCTTTAGATGTACTTGCATAACCTATTCTTCTTCCTTTCTGCTCTATTTCAAGGTTAAAAAAATAAGCAGCAATCTGTTTACTACCTCAGTAACCAACTGAAACACTCTCACTAGTGCTGTTTTAATGAGATCTGGCAGTCTACAACACCAAGAGTTCTTATTCTAGATGTGCAGAGTTGGGAATACCTAATGGTTTCAATAAAGTTTTACAGTAGATACCAGAAAGGAAGAACATCTGAAGTTCTGATGATATTAATTCAATGACTAAGCTTTGATTGAATCTCAGATATGAACCTTACCAAATCAGAGCAAGAGATTATCTCCCTGGCTCATTTCCACATCACAGGCTAACAGTTTTATTATTACTGACTTTCAACATGACTTCTGAAGGAAAATAAGATTATAGGACTACACTGTAGCTTGCCTGTCAATTATCTGTCCCGTTTTTTTCTTTAATTTTTTTTTCTCTCACATCCAGTGGCAAAGTCCAACTGAATTTGATAGAAAGGAGTAAGCCTTAAAAACAGTAAAGTCCTGAGAAGTTTTGTGAAAATAAGAGGTGAGGTAGCAGTGATTTGCACAAAACAATGCTCATGTCATAGGGAAGAAAGCAAGCAGAACATAAACGTTATACATACTGTTGTTAGCAGATAGAAGATCACATAAGCATCATCCATACTGGTAACAATTCTTGATCTTAATTGCTCACAGTGCATGCTATTTTTAATATTCTCTAAGCCAGGAATAAATGCTTTAAATATTGATATAATGCACAAAAGAACGGAAGAAAAGAGATGAAACAGGGTAACAAACAGAGATCCTTCCAAAATTGGGCTTCATCTGCTCCTCCAGTCATGAAATTCTTGTGTTGTAACAGGTTGTTGGAGTTCTCATAAAATACCAGAAGTTAGAGGGCATTTACTTCTATAGAAGAATAAGTAAAATCAAGCACAACTTTTAATGGATTTAGGATTTTGTTCTTCTTAGTTTCATAGTCTGAGAAGGTCTATGGGAGAATTTACTATACCTTGGAAGAGATGAAAAATTGGAAGTCATAGCAATGAAGCTGCATAAAGCATTATGTCATACTTACTGTGAGAACAGCAGCAATTTTCTTGGCTACTGCTGGACTGATTTGAAAAGCATGAGCAAATCTCCATCCTTGAAGGTCAAAGATGGCTTTGACTCCATTTCGCTGAGTCTCGATCTCCTTTACAATGAGTTCAGATGTGATGAGACTTACACGAAACACATCATATGCTGTAAATAAACTGGGATCCCATTGTCCTGAAGAGAAGATAGATTACCCTGCATTACCATGAGAAAACCCTATACACCTTGCACTTTTTCTTCCTACACCTCTAATGTGCTTCTCGGGAACAAGAATTAAGCAGCAAGAACAAAGTTCCTGGAAAAAACTGTTTTGCCAGTACATAAGTTACTTTGTTTGCCTGCTCTGTCACTCAAATTTGATGCTTTTTTAGTAGATGGCACCACATAATGTAGCATGCTCTACCTATTGCCACAGACCCAGTACAAGGTACATTTCAGTAACACTCTTGCTAACAGAAGCTGCAGATCATCAATCCAATCAATCAATATAATTGGTTTTCAGCACTGTAATTCTGGCATGATTCAGTGAATCTCACTTATTTTTTTCTGAGGCCTGAGTGAAAAATTGCATGGGATGAGCCCTAACCCTAGATGAAAGCTTAGAGGGCACAGCTGTCTACTAGACCAGCTGATAATAAGACAATTCTTTGAAAGTTGGCAAAAACAAAGCCTCTGTCCAAAACAAGCATAAAGAGATATGGTGTTTGTTTAACTATGTACATTTTGAAAATATTTTGGGGAGATGCATCAAGCATTTTCCAAGTGTTGTTAGCTAGGGCTCTTTGGCTACAAGTAAACAATGAAAACCTGGTGAACTGCTTATCCAAGCCTAAACTGAACATTGATACATGACTAGGTGCACAACTTTCTGTGTTCTCCTTGCTCTGTGCTGTATCTGCATCAGTACCACAGTCTTAACCCATGCTTTGACAATTTACATGAAGTCAAATAATCATTGGGACACTCAAAGCCAAAAAACCACAATCTTACAAGTTTTAATCTTCAAGATTCTTTTGATGCAACAAGAATTTCACTAAAAATAAAATTAGGTTCTTCCTAAGGGATCATACAGCTTTAGCCATACAATATATAAGTAAAATGATTTAACTATTACAGCTCAGTAAATTCACCATTATACTAATGTAAATGCATTTATAGCAAGAAATATAAATATATTACCTTTCTAGCTAAGATATTCTGATATAATCTAGTTTTATCAACTCCTGCAGTTGTACCCATAAAATATTTTTGGTCTGTTGCTGAAATGGTGATAATTAAAAAATAAAGAAGCCACAAAAAAAAAAAAAAAAATAAAAAGCAAATGAACAAACCCAAAAAGCTTCAGTGTCAGAATCAAACTGTTCCAAGCAATTTTGTCACTCACCAATTCTGTATATTAGAACTTTGCTTCCATGTGGGTCTCTTGACCTTAGGACTCCATGATAGCCAGCTTGCAAAAGACCAAGAACAGAAGATGGTTGTAAATCTGCACTTATTTCTGGGCATTCAATTCTCCACTTCTGATAATTCTTCAATAACTGGGAAAAAAAGTTAATGTGGATGTCAGGTAAGCATCAGCTACTATAAGAAAAGCACAGTTAAAAATATCTTTTCCAAATGTGGTCACAGTCAGGTTTAATTAATTAAATTAGCTATAACTTAATTGTATATTTTAATCAAATCACTCCTAGAAACAGAAGGTTGCTACACTGAATCAAGTAAGTAAATAAATTGCCATGATGAATTAAGAACCCAGTCAAATTATTAATGGACTGCAGTTGTCATTTTGTATCAGAATAGAAAACTGAATGTACAATAAACCTGTAGCTTCTATGTAAAATGAATCTAAGCCCCTTTTTTTTCTGCTTAGGTTATGTTTAGGATTGTTCATTTTGCTACTGTATCAGACTCATTCAGGATTTTTTTTTAACTTAGATGTGCAAAATTTTATGGAGGAACATTCTCACTTGCTATTTTTTACAAAGTCATCAAGTATTCTGGATTACTATTTGAAACAGGTACGCTCATCAGCACATCCAAAAACATGCTTGAGGTCCCTTCTACCCCTCTGAAATGAGAGAATATAACAAAGTAGCGGGTCCATGACACATTTGATAATTTCCGTCCCACAGAGTGGAACTGATGAGAACCTGTTTGACTAAAACAGAGATCCCGTCTGCTCTCAGGGACTGGGTGACCCTGGCTCCCCAGGCTGGGAGGCAGCCCCATAACCAGTATTTCTAAGGCCCAGGAGGAGCTGTGTGTTGACACATGGACTAATTCTAAGGAAGAGGCAATTAAAGGTGTTCCTTTGTGAGGTAACATTTATGTTGAGGAATTATGTGCAGCACTGTGAAAGGTCATCTTACAGATGGATTGTGAAAAATTAAGTTGGTGATGCAGTAGTTCTAACTTCCAAGTCTAATTACTGTTTTAATATTAATTAATGGTTAATATTAATTAATGATTGTGGGGAAAATTAACTATGCCCTGCAACTGAAATTTATTTAAGACATTCAACATAAGTAAGAAGCTACACAAGACTGCCTTCTAAAATGCTTCCTCTCAGCTCATCAACTAAAATTTGCCTCTGCTGTATCACCTCTGCTAAGTTCTCTATTACTAAGTTTGGAACGTAGAGAGATAGATATTAAAAGTAATTCACATTTTGTTTTAATTTCCTCAATGGCAATGACTTAGCAGTCTAACCTAAGACCTTCAAAGTAGATAAGAGAATCAGAATTTTTCAGTACCTTGTTTCACAACAAACAGAAATGTAGCTTTAAATCTTAAAGGCAGCATGCACAGCCTAGCTTTTAAAATTGTTTCTTTATTTCATCGAACAGGGAAACCAAATCTGATCCTCAGAACAGTTTCACAAATTAACTGTGTTCACTGCACTGAAAGCATCAAGCAAAACTCTTTTATTTCCTATAATTTATATTAACAGAATTTAATTTTTTCCTTTATCAATTACTCTGAATTTTGCAACAGAAATGCTGAAGTTAAAAGAGCTGTAAGATCCAACTAATAGAATATAACCTTAAAAAAATTACAGATTTCTTGTATCTATGCAAGTATAATTTTCTTCAGCATTTGCATTGGAAGAATGATCAGAAGGAACTTCAGTAAAATTGAATCATTCCTACATACTCTTAGAGGGAGACCTGAAACTCACCATCCTGTAGCTCACAGAATGCTCATGTCAGATAATTAGTCTTATCTTACCCTTCCCTCCACTTTCAAGCTTCTTTTATCATATTATGTAAAGCATACTTTTTCTTCAGCTTAATGCTTTTCTGGTCAGATTAAGGTCTTGCATGATTTTGAAGGTCTCTTAAATGAATTGCCATGAGGAAACTATTTATAAAACATTATTGTTTATCAGCAAAATTTAAATAAAAATGCATGGTACACTGATCAGAAATCAGCTCTATTTTTTATGGAAATAGAGCCTATAAATATGTATTTTGATTCAAAAAATAATAAAAAAAAATATACCATGCTAGAATCCTACTTGATTTGGCAGTGAAAAAAAATAGATGAAAGTGTCATCCTAAATCATCACCAGAGAAAGAAACATTTTAGGAGAATTTTATTACAAGTCTCTTGACTGCATTCAATCAGTTTTAGCCTAGGTTAATTTTAAAAACAACAAACAAACAAGGTGAGGGAAAGAGGGAGGAAGCAGGGAAAATAGGTTAATTTGTGGAACTGAAGTTCACTATAATTGCAAAGATAGGCCTGTTGATTATCTCACTCTGTCAGTACCTGACTCCCTACAAAGGGCACTGTTTGAGCAATCCCAACTGCTTTGTACCAGACAGCAATGTCAACATGTTTTTTTCCTCAGTCTTTCCAAAACAAACTCTGAAAGAGCAGCAAAATACAAAACCACCCTGAAAACAGTTATGCAAATATCTGTAGCTTTGTCATTTGTCACTTTTCTTCTAAAATCTGTGGTACCACAACTTCATGAGCATATATATTTTAAACACCTCTTTGAAGAACTCCCTGCCAAAACTAAGATGAGAGTAAAAATGACACATTAATTGAATACCCTAAATAATCATGTCTAGTCGATATGGTTAGTTTCTCATTTTCATGATATTTACATTTTCCAAGCAGGAAACACCAAGGATTTAAGTTCTTGGACTTTGGAAGAAAGAGAGTGGTGTTTTCAGCTTGTGAGGCACCTCAAGATCCTTACAGAAGGCATAGTTAACCTACTAGCAGACCCATCAAGGAGTAAATATATGGCTGGAATACTTCTGACACTTTCCATGACACAAGTGAGTGGTGCACCTTTCAGACACATAACTTGGCCAAGCCTAAAACACACTTCATTTGGCAAGAAAATCACGAAGTACTGAAGAGGTCTCAGATTTTGAAAACCTAATCTAATTACCTAAAATGATTTAGAGCTGAAGTAAAGGTTAGCATTAGAGAATCTTCCACAGAATTGACAGCTAGTTTTGGCAGATATTCTATATTTATGTAAGCAACCCCTTTCTTACAGCTGGACATAGTCAAATCTCACACGGCCACACATAAGAATTAAGTAATCCTTAAACATGTAAGGAATTCAAATACTAGCAGTAGTTTACAGGTCTTCTAGTTTTACACTGTTTAAGCACAGAAAGTGATGTGAATTTTTTTTTAAGCATGATTTTTTATCAGCAGGGAAAAACAAAAATGTGGCATGTAACAATCAGCTTGGATATAGATGGAACAACCTAATCTCAGGAAAAACAGAGACATTCATTACCCAGTATAAAAAATGGCTCACACACTTAAGGACACAAGAAGAACATTTCAATGTATAATTATCTGTGTTTACAAACTGAATAACCTACTTAGCATCTGCTCAGCATCTGAAAATAGATGCAAGATAACTTGATAAAGGGCGGGAAAAGCTGGATGAAAAACTCCAGTGTCTGGAGTTAAGCATATTAAGAGTTTTTTTCCCTGATGTCTGTTGGGGATAGTTCCAGATTTCTGAACATTAGAGATTACAAAGTTACCAATTAAACCAGGATTCACGTCCTACAAACCAAAGTGAACTTAGTACTTTACTTAGAAGCAAAAAAACTAGAAAACATTGTGCTCGTTAGAGAAACTAATTCATCTGTATACATAAATTAATTATATTTTTCTTGATTAATAACTATTTATTTATATTAACATGGATGATAGGCAGAATTAGGCCTCTGTTGTGTCAGAAGCTGGACCGATCCACACAATGCTTGGGAAAAAAATGTTTTCTACTGGCATTCTTTGCAGAAGAAACCAGAGCTCTAATTTCAGAACAGAAACCTTTGTGCATATGCATTTTATACTTCTTTTTATATATGTGTATATATACTTCTTTTTATAAATGTACCCAGAATTTAAGTATACATACAGTATACACAGACAAAGAATTTAAAATATTTTATAGAGACACAGAACTTTCTCAATTCCACATGCATTACCTCTTTGGTGCTGGAAAAAGACCGGCACCTACTGGCTTAGCAGAAAGGGAAGGAAGCCTGGCTGACTGATTTGTGCTTCCTGAAGAGTCAGCTCAGAGAGCTAATAAGGGCCCTTCCACCCTTTTCAAGAATTTCCTCAGTATTGACAGAAGAAAAGCTGCCAAGTAACTGATTTCAACTTAGCATTTATGTTTGAATGATGTGAAAATCCTCAGAGAAAATATCTGAGACTCAGCAGCGTCTTTGACAATACAGAAAACAACACTTCTTTGTACAGCATAGTCATCCTAAGTGACTTAGTTGCAGCAGAACACACTAGAAAATTCTCATTCCTCCATAAGTGGAATGCAGAGCAAAATCAAAGTCTGGCTTCCTACCTTGGTATCAACCAGAACTCCTAAAAGGATCCTAGATATTTTGAGAGTTTTCAGTGCCACAAAAGTGATGTTTACAATGGTACGTTATGAAAACCCTTTGCACAGAATTTCAATGCCAAACATTTTCCTTCTGTCCCCCAGAGTATAATCTATTTTGGGTACAAAATTACAGCATTCCAAAGTCACTGAGAGTCAGTCTCATACAAGAGTTATAGGATGTAATGCATAATAAAACAGGAAGAAACAATTATGTCCAAAAGGAGATGCTGGTTCTCTAGATTTCACATATCACTAGTGAATCCAAGTGACTGTTTGTGGCGTTACCATCAAAGTCAAACATTCATACATAGCTGGTACATTCAAAAAGGGGCAGACATTGATCTCTGTGGTGACCAGTGACAGAACATGAGGGAACGGCCTGAAGTTGTGTCAGGGGGAGTTTAGGTCAGGTATTAAAAAAGGGCTCTTTACCCAGACGATGGTTGGGCACTGAAACAAGCTCCCCAGGGAAGTGGTCAGCCCCAGACTGGCAGAGTTCAAGAGGCTTTTGGACAGTGCTTGCAGGCACATGGTGTGACTCTTGGGGTGTCTGTGCAGGGCCAGGAGCTGGACTTCAATGATCCCTCTGTGTCCCTGCCAACTCAGGATATTCTGTGAGAGTAGTCTGTTAGTGAGCTTAACTGAATAATGACTGTCTTCAAGAAATTATGACAGTTTTATCACTTCTTCAAGTCCTTCAATTCCAGACACCTGTTTGAGTGCTGGATTTTCTTCTAGCATGAGAGACACCAATATATCAGTAGTTAAAAGCAAGTCTGGAATTGCCAGTGGAAAAATGTAAAAAATTGTTGTTATGAGTCACCATACAAGATTTAGAAATGGAATGTTTTGACAGAATCTACCTGATTATTCTTTCCTGAAGCATTTCCAAATATTGATAACTGACATCAGATACATCTGTGTCAATTACTAACCAGAAATGCATCAATAAAAAGGTCAGACTCTTGATTCATAGTTAAGGCAAAGTATAAGTCCATAATAAGATGCTGGACAACCTTTGCTTGTATGCATTGACAGGGCCATGAACTCTAACTACCCCCTAGATGCTCTACAAATATTATGCAGTAGTACACAGAAGCCCAGTGGGCAAAGAGAACAGCCTGAAGTCCAAACGAAGAGGCAACATCAAATCAGGACAGAAGGGAAGAGCCACTCTCTGGACCGATGGCAGGAGGGCTCTGTCCAGGACGAAGTACTAACTAACTTCTGCATGAAGTCACACTTGGGTTAGATGAATATACAACTCATGACCATGACAGATTTTTGCACAATAATTCTCTTTGGCCTTTATATACCAATTTCAATAAACATATTATTGCAATTGTGGGGAAGAAGACAAGACAGAAAGACAGACAGATAGACAGAATAACTGCTTCTGTTATTCTTCCCATACTGGAAGAGAAGTATTCTAGAAAATGATGTCAGCTGTTATGTGGAAGATTAAGTGCAAGTAGCTACAACACTTGGAGAACTGAAATTCTAGACAGAAACATTAAGCACAGGTTGGTTTTGAACATCAGAATTTCTTAATTCAAAGGAAGGTTTGAAATTCAGAAACTTAGCAGCCTATAGAGAACCAAAAAATCTAAAGAGGTTTTGAAAACTTCTTCAAAGCAGGTCCCCAGCCTAGTGGGCTGATTCTCAAGAGAAGCACAGGAAATTTGCTACTTCGTAGGCTCCCATTTCTAAACCTAGTCTAGATTGACACTCCCAAAGATTAGTCCTACCTACAACACAACTCACAATCCCATCAAAGTGCAAAAACATACGGGCTGAATTCAGAAGTGCCACTGCCCTGTCTGTAGGATTACCAGTATATTAAAACCAATTGCAATGCAATTAGGAATGGATATTCAGAAGTCCATATGTCCTCATTAAGCCCAGCATTTTGGAACCAAGGAATACAGGAAAATAAGATTACTTTTGTTGGAAAAGAGAAAAAAAGGCACAGTCCTACAATTGATAGTGCACAGTTTTGATATAAACAATCTCATGAAAGTAAAAGTAGGATACATAAAACCCAAAGGAATCTGACTTGACTCCTTGGTTCTTCTACTGAGAAGGAAAGGTTTAAAACTATGATGCAAATCTCATGAGTCAAATGAAAAGAACAAAAACACAATTATTAAAGCTATTTATGATTAACAACCTAATTAAATTTCTCAGTTTCCTTTTTTAGCTACTTTGATCCTGCAATACATTTGTATGCAAAGAATATTCTCTTATGGTGAGTGAACTTGGAAAGTCTATAGTCCAGAGAAGTCAGAAACTAATAGGTGATGTCTGTTGGGCAATGCTGTGTAATCAACATAAAATTCCATGGAAACAAAACTTTCAGTTGGCACATGCGAATCAATGCTTTTGCCCTGGAAGGATTTGGAAATACTCTCTGTTTCAAACGTCGAATGGTTTGTCAATCTTTAAAATTCTTTAACGAAAAAAAAAAAAAAAAACGAAACAACTGACAGCAATCTGCGCCTTAGGATATTGAAAATATGTGTGCTCTGCGGCAAAAAGGCATAGAAAGAGCCAGGAAAGTATCACGACTTACCAAAGCCTGCAAGGAGTGCTGGAAATTACTACACTCCAAGCAAAAAGAAGTTTTTACTCACAGTTTTAGAGTAATTATAAGTCTGTACTGAAACTAGTTCGGCTACTAGCAACCTGAGCCTGATAATGTCGACCAGGGTGTGCTCTGAAGGGCACGGTTTCCTAATGGGAGCGGTGACCTTACCACAGTCACTGTACAGGCGAGTGACTGTACCTCGCTTACCGCAGCTTGCGTTACCACATCGGCACGGCGCCTCGACTCGCAGCCGCGCCGCGGACACGCGTGGCAAGCCCTCCGTGCCAGCCTGGCACCGCCCGCTCGGCCTCGCCCGACGCCGCAGCGCAGGGCACCGAGCCGCCCCGCCGAGCCGCCCCGCCGCCCGGCCCCAGCGCTGCTCCCCGGGCACCGGCAGCTGCTGCCGCCGCCGCTCCTCACCCTCCAGGCCAGCTCCAGGTGGAAGTCTCGGGCGCGCAGGAACCGCACTAGGAAGGCGTCGGAGAGGGGTTGGGACCAGCGCTGGCCGGGCTCTGCCTCCGCCCGCCGCCGCAGCTCGGACACAGCGCCGCGCACCCTCGGAGAGTGGTCGGGCAGCTCATTGAGGTGCTCCGCGCCCGGCGGAGCCTGCGACATCCCCGCGGCACGGCCGAGCGCAGCCTCGCCGCCCGCCCGCTCCCATTGAGAGCCCGGCCGGGCTGCCCCCGCCCCCGGCGGGGCTTAACCCCTGAGCGCCCTGCCGGGCCAGGCGCGGCAGCGGGCACGTGTGCCGCGGCCGCTGCCCGGCCCCTCTTGGGCTAGCTTTTCCCGCCGTCATGGACTTGACCGGTTTTTAGAATGTTACGCTTTAAGTCCATCTCCCGTTTTTCGCTTACATCCCCAAGAGTGAGCTGTACCTGCTCCTCCGGGGGGCGAGGGGCGTCCCCGCCGGGCAGGGAGACCCCCGACGCTGGTACCCGCAGGGGGGTCAGCCCGGACCCCTGGGACGCACCGAGGGTGGTGGCCTCCCCTTTTGGCGAGAATAATACATCTTTGGATACTAATCGAAAAAGACTGGGAAATTAAATGCAATGTGGGCATCACCGCTGCTGCAAAACTGCCTTGGAGGACCTCATCCTTAACATCGATAAGCAGTAATGAAATATATTCACTCTGCCAGGAGAAAAGGTGGTGAAATATGTATTTTTAGTATCATCTTTTCTTTGTGTTAGGTTTCCTTTGAGATCTCTCTGGCCTACTTATGCTAAAAGCCATATTTCATTTAACAATTAATAAGGCATACTTAGGCCCAGTAAAAATATTTACAAAACTTTGTTCCAGATTACTTTCTTCTTTTCTGGCTTTCTACAGTTAATACTTCTTGATCAGACTCTCATACACTGCTTAAATGTCTACATGTATCCCCCTTAGCTTTACAGATGTTAAAAAAAAATAAAAATCTGTCTACCTAAATTCAGATTGGTAAAGAGTGGGAAGAGGGTGCAAAAAAGAAAAACAAAACCAAACAAGAAAAAAACCCAACAACAACAACCCAAAAACCCCTCAAGGGACTGAATAGGTAATATAAGCTTGCAGGGAGAAAGTACCGAAGGAAAGGATGAAAATTGGGAAATGGGTGTGCAGTCAAGAGTATTTAGATAAGGACATCTGGGCAAGAAGGTGTGAGGAAGTGTGGGATCAAGAAGAAAAAGCAAGCTGGAAATACAGCAAGAAACAGAGAGAACAGAATGTGGAGGGGACACTAACAGCGGGTTTAAAGAAACACTCCTTTTGTTTCTGGACAGAGCTTCCATGGGAAAGATTTGCATGCAAATGTGTAACCCAACCATGGGTTGTAGGACAAACAGATGTCACAGGAAGTTCATGTAGTGATTTTAAACAGCACTTCATAATTTTTGAGCACTTACTTTTGCCATTTCAGAGTCCTTCCAACTTAGTGCTTCATCTGTGAAAACAAAAACGGCATGAAAATACAGGTATGTTTCATTAGACGGATCAGCTGAGCAACTCATAGCTTCTAACTAGCTTTTCTACAAAATTCATAGTGTGACTTTGGCTTCATATTTGAACAAAGTTAGTTATACAAGCAGTTTCAGTGATTTCCCTCAGGACTGAGTTACAAAAATATCTGTAAAATTTAAATTTTTGTTAAAAATTCTGCAAACGAGGCTGTATTTGTTAGACTAATGAGAACACCTCTGTCTGACAGTGGAGATGTGATATCATCAAGGCTTCCTTCAGAGGCACCAACATGTTGTAGACTTGACCCTTCACCAGAGCAATTAAGACCTGTTGCAAGATGAAGCTTGTAAGTTTTTGTTTTGTTTAATTACATCTGGAAAAAAGTTCAGCTGTCTGAAAGCTCTGTCTAAATAAATTATGCCTGTTTGTAAACTATGCCTTGCTTGTGTCCTTGGACCAGGATGATTATTCTTATAAAAAACACTTGAAATTCTGACAGCGCTCTTTGATGTTTCCTTTTGGCCGATTCCTGTGACAAACAGACTTTTAACAGATAGCTGGAATTTGCAGTCCTTCAAGAGAATATTTACATCTGAGTAAAACCCAGATAATGCCTTAACAGGTCTGTGAGAAGTGCTCAAGAGGTGTGGGGGTAACTATCTTAGATTGAATGTAACAGACATGTGTGCTTGTGCATCTTTCTTTTACAAGATTCTATAAAAACTGTAAAAGGTTTTTGAGTTTCAACCCCACAGTAGTATGTTTTTTTCTGTGAATTATATGGATAAACAGAAGGACCTTGTCTTTCATGCACATGCACTTAAGTTAACATTAATATACGAGTTTCATTAGGATCAAGATTAAGAATTAAACTTGCATAAATGCTGGACACTTAATTCTAGCCACTGATAATTGCAGGATATTAGCATCTCCATAAATTAAGTTCTAGGTAACTTGCTTAAACTTGTGCAGAGAACATGAAACATCATGGAATATTTGATTTTCAGGTCTTTTATTTTTTTTACTCAGAATTCACATATTTAAAATATGTAAATGCAGACTTGTGAGTCGGGAAATACAGATAATTATTGGGAGAATTGACTTATGGTGCCAAACATCTTGCTCTTTCATCTTGCCTATCTAGTCAAAGAAGTGCACACCAGCTAAAGCAAAGTAACCCTAGAATCTAAACAGAATGCAAGTATTAATTCTTCAAGATGATCACATATTCCAGGGTGAACAGGTGTTTGGTATGAATTACAATAACATTTATTAACTAGAGAGACATGACATTCCATGCATATGAAAAAAAAAAATATTATCTATCATTCTGGTATTTATTATGTACAAGCAAAACAATCCAAAATCCCTCCAAACCAATAGTCCTGTACAAGCAAACTCCTGTACAAATGCAAACTTTCAGGGAAATCCAGTGCAGACCATCATATCAGTAGGACTCCAAGCTAGTCATAGGAATCTGTTCATGTAAAGTACTTTGGAAGTGGAATATTATTGTTAAAGAAAGAAATCTTTCAAGCCAAGCAAAACTGAGAGCTCATGACTGTACCTGAAGGGTGACCATTTTGTACAGCAAAAATGAGTGTAAATTGTTGTCACCCTCCTCTGAATCCATTCTGTAGGAATACCTAGCAGTGCTGAAGATGTGAGCCTTTCACTGAAACCCTAAGTATAACAGGTCGGTTTGCAGTGTATACTTTCTGATTTTTTGTCTGAATTTCTCCATGACCCATTCTCCTGTTGTCTGTCTACTCACTGGTGCTGATAGTGTTGCTTGAAACTATGTCAAACCTTTTTCTATTGCACTGTACCAAAAGCTTATAATAAATCTACTGTGTAGCAAGGTTGGTTGGTGACTCAGTGACTTAGTAAAAGCCTTTGAAAGTCTTACTCTGTAATGTAATCCAGCAGTCTCAGCAGACAGTTGATGGTAGGTATATGGCAGAGAATTTGTCTCTCATTTTACACCACAATAGACTATTTGCAAAACCATCTTGGTGTAAAGATAATTAAAAAAAAAACTTGTGATATAAGCACAGCCCAAGCTCCTACTTAAATTAAACCTACTTTGCTCTGTAAAACAGTGCAGTCCTTGGTTGGTGACAAGATAATGAAAAACATTCAAGGCCAGGAACTGACAGGATCACTCAAGGACTGACTGAGTTATGAATACTGATCCTGCTGTCTTGCTGTGGCAAGAGTATGAATCATCAGCACCAAATTGCTTGCAGAAGTGATGCTTATTCACCACCAGGTTTATTGACATGCTGTCGAAGTCTGAGCATGTTCTGAAAGCCATAAGGACTTGGTAGACCCAGCCCTGTCACATGGCTGTGAGAATTTGCATCACACCATAAATATGGGGAGCAAAGACTTGTGTAGGTTCCTTAACTCTCATCTCTCCCTCCTACTCTGCTATCATAATTTTTCTTTTACATACTGAATTAAAAATGGGTCTATGATGCCTGCATTTTGTATTGCCAAAACACATAGAAAACTTTAAGATGAGTCATTGACAACTTAATTTCATTTAACACCAGCTTTTCTGTTTCCAGCTGAAGGCCAGTCACCTCCACTGAATTTCCTAATGTACTTTTATTAGCATGTAAAAGCATTATCTACTGCCCTGATGGCATAAAGCTTCACAGGCTTGGGCATCAATAATAGTTTATTTACAAAAGAGCCCAAGTGTGAGAAGTCATGTTAGAACCTTAGCCTGTGGATAGATTTCTATTCCTCCTGAAAAGGTACCCATCCTCTTTGCTGATCACCTGGGATCACGATGAGGTAAACCTGGGGGATTAGAAATACTATCCAGTGTGAACTAAAATTGGATTATAATGCATCTGCCACTGGTGGCATGTCATAGAGTCAGTCTAGACTGGAGAACTTTCTACAGGGTAGGCACCAATGTCAGCTCTATAGTACAGCTGCTGTCTCTGGGCATGTCAGATTTTTTGCCCTTTGCAGAACAGCAAAGTCGTGGAGGTCCAGAGAAAAACTACTTTTAAATAAAGTCTGTTGATGTAATTTCAGAGGAAATGTGTGATTTTCAAGAGCGCTTTTCCAGAAGCTGTACTGAGAAGCAACTGTCCATTGTTAGCTATTGCAAGTTAGCAAGAGACAGGTTTTAGATGATGAAATCGATGTGGCCTAATTTCCAGGGGACCAATGTTCCAAATTCCTTCACCATGCTTGGCAGACGGCGGAAGCCTGCTGCCTTCTCCGTGTGGGTTGCTCCTGGAGCCAAGGGAAGACCCTCTGCCTGAGAGGGACAGTAGTGCTGTGGTGACCAACACACTGGCTGACCCACGAACCTGTGTGGATAGCAAAGAGGGGAGGGCAGTGGAACTCGTGCTGCAGATTGCCTTTCTCCAAGCATTATACTTTGTAAGGACTTAAGACCTTTGGACCCTCACCATTCTATCTGTAGTCAACATTACCTCCTGTTTTCAAAAGTTATGAGAGAGAGAGACAGGTCAGAGGCTGACAGACAGAGAGAGGTCCAGGCAATGTGATGCCACTCATTTCCTATAGAATAAACTAAATCATAGACAAAACTGTAGATCGTATGTTGCAGGGTGGGATTTTCAAAAGGTCCTAGACCCAGAGTGGTAAATTTATTTATGCACCTCATCTTAACTCAGATTAAAGGAGAATTAGGAACCTAAGTAACAGTTAAAGTCTAACCTAAATGACTTTAATAGGATTTGCTGTATCAATTGATTACCCTTAACTCCACTTGCTGTATTTAAAATGGTAGACGATAGGAGATTTGGCACTGATTTTGAAGAGTCTACCATTTTCTAAAGCTTACATAAAAGCAATGATGATGCCTGAAAACCTTGAAAAATGTACATTCAAAACATTAGGTGTCCTAATTCACACCCTGCTAAAAATGTCACTGAGGAAATAAAGCTTTAGATTGCTGACAAACAGTCAACATTGAAACAATGTTGGTACAAGCATTTGCAGTGATAATAATAAATAAAATAAATATTGATGAGAGATCTCCCATTTTCTATAGTCAGCTAAAACATACAGTGTGTCAGAGAAAGCCACCAGCAAAATGTTGCAAGGGTACAATCAAGGCAGGCCTTCATTTGGTTTGCATTACTTCTGTGTGCAGGGCGTGCAGCAAAGAGCCATATGTCATGGCAGAAAAGGTGCACTGACACTGTCAGGACGTGTGAGCAAATTCTGGCTGATAACTAATTGCAGCAAGGATTGCAGATGAAATAAGCAGTGTGACAAGAAGTAGAGATGTAATACCTTTGTGTGCTGGGCATTGTAAAACTAAGACTGGTATGTCTCACTATCAAAATTAATTCCTCTTAGTCAACTGGAAAGCAGATTTTATCAGTGGGACCAATATTTTTTTTCACAGGAAAGTTGTTTTCTAAGAGAAAGACTAATTAGCTTTAAAATGATATTTCTTTACTCTGTGAACATGGACTTATCTGTATGTTTTCCAAATAACAAGTTATTTATAATGAATGTAAATAAATATGTCCAGAGGACAACCACCCATTTACTGCATTCCAAGATTACAAAATTTGCTTTCATTTTATACTGTAAACCCCAAAACCTATGAAAGCATTCCATGTCAAAATATTTGTATTTCAATTTAAAATGTCAGATGGCTATTTAGATACTGTACTTGCAGTGACTAGACCATTGGACATTTCAGGACAAAAATTCAATCCAAATTGGCAGATCTCTGTACAAGCAGATTGGTAATTCTCTGTGAAAGCTTTGAATTTAAATGAGAAATATTTTCTGCAAAGAAATGATTCTCAGTAGTTTTATAGCAAAACCTAGATGAATGGCTTGATTTTCAAAAGTGCTTAAACTTACACAAAGTATCAAAGGAGGATATAGGACTTCTCAAAATTATGTTTATTGAGAAGCTTATCTCTAGGAACTTAAAATGAAGTTAGGCAGATTCTAAGCAGTGCAAATAGTTTGACCCGTTTAAATTCTAAGCATTATGGCATTATTTGCCCATCTCCCTGACAGTAAAACCAAAGCTAATAAATAACCACATTGCATAATTTCTTGCTACCTTCAGGAAAATCCTGTTTACTTTGATCCTTGCTTGCCAAATGAAACAATATTTGAGTCCTTCAGTGAGATATAAATTTCAATCCAGGTGAGTAATTACTGGGTAATTAACTGACTCAGATGAGTTAATAAATTAATTAGGTATTTTTATTCTTGATTTCCTTTACTTTCTTCAGTAAATTTAACTAGAAAAGAATGCTTTATATATTGCTGATAATAATCACATTCATAATCTCAATGCAGCACCTTTGAAGGAAGCATACATGAGCCATTTCTATCTTCTGTCAATGTGAGCCATTTCTATCTTTTGTCAGTGTTCTCCTTTCTTTTAGAGCACGACAGCAACCAGAGGACAGACCTGTCCCTAGACAATGAAATAAGTCTTCCCTATGATGTCTTTCAGCTGTCCAGGCAGAAGAACCTGGTATCATATCAGTGAAATTCAATAAAAGGCATGAGCACAGAAGGACTTAAAAGGTAGTTCCATGATGTGGTTAACCCCAAAACATACCCAAAAATAGGATGCAAAATGAACAATATGTATTGATGGTACTACTATTATGGTTGATGTCTCTCTGTTCTTTTAGGTTCTGTGCAGATGCAGAATGAGTTGATCTCTGGCCTTGGGCAGCCTATATCTACATATAAGAAAGACACAAAAAGAATTAGACAGAGGAAAAAAAAAAAAAAAAAAAACCAGTGGAACCATACTGGTCAAAATAAGAAGCCTAAATTATTGCCTGCCTGCAGCCTAGTTCTAGAGAAGCCTAGAAATGGCCTAGACAGAGCTTCAAGAAGTGGCTGAAAGCAGCAGACTCCTTTTGAAGATCTTTTCCTGACAGTGACGCAGAAGCTGGCCTGCACCTATTTCTAACCCAGTGCTAAAGAAAAACTGATGCCATAGTTAAATGGCCACAGTAAAAAGTGCTTTGATTTGAGGATTAGCATCTTAGGTTTGTTGTGACAGATAAATTGGAGTATACAGAAACACTTTCAGATGTGCACAAAAACCCAGTCTTTATACCAGCCATGTGTGGGTTGGTGTGAGCAGGGCAAGACTGCATTTGACAAAAACAGAACGAGGTCTCAATAAATGAGACAACCATAATGTGAATGAGAAATTCAATTTATGAGTTGACAAAGAGAATTCTATCCTGGACACATTATACAGAATGAATTATTAAAAAAAATTAGAAAAAAAAAAAAAAAAGAGCTATGATCTGGGGATGAAGACATGGAGGAGCATGATGTTCAGGTATAGCCAAAATGACAAGCAAAGAAATTACATCTGCCACAACAGCAAAGAGGAGGCAGAGAATGATTATAATGTGAGGGTGAGGCTGTTGGCTAATCATCCATCAGAGGAAGCCTGGAAGCCATACAAGTGTATTAGTTGCCAGATAAATGTTTTGGAAGTGAGAAGTAGATGTGATAACCCTAAAAAAGGCATGACCAGTTGCATAGAAATAAATGGTATTTGATATATATCTGATGGCAATATAAGCACAAAAGAGATCACATACTGTAGTCTATTTCAGAACTGTTATTAGTCATCTCTGTTCTGTGCAAAGCAGCAAGGCATGTCATCTTTGATTTCTAACAGTTATTTCCATCTCATTTTAACTGATTTTTAGACTTAGTGGGCCTAAGGTTTTGCTTCCAAACAAAGGTAATATGCTCTTCATGCATGCATCTGGTAAGGCCTTTACTAACCTCCTTCCATCTGGAGAAACAGTCATTCACTCCCGCTTTTTGTTTGCTCATTTGTTTGCTTTCCTTACATATTCAATGTTTAATTCATTGCAAACACCTTGATTATTCATCCTCTTTAATCATCTTCATTCTGTGAGAGAGCCTGGTAAAAAAAGTACAGAAACTATGCTTTTAGGACACCCTTACCTCTTATTTCTCTAGCTTTTAAAAAGCTAAGCAAAGCACTTTTTCCCCCTTTGAAAAGGCTGTGTGGCCTGGCTTTCAATCAAGCATCTTTCTGAAGTTCTGGCTTCAGACTGACCTCTTTGTAAACTTATCATTTTCTGTCACACAGATCACCCTAGAAAATGTTTCAAAAAACCCCAACACCACTCAGTTATGTAGAAAATGAATGTGACCTGGTTTAAAACTAATAGCAGTTTTGGAACATGGCAGGGGAAAAAAGTTCCGAATTTAACCTAAACACTTTTCCAGTTAGTGTGCATTGGAAAATAACCTGAAGAAAACATAATTTCTCCTACCTTAGCATTGAATACTAAAAGATCCACATAGTCTTACTTTGATCCTGAAAGTTAGGTTTTTGCTTTTAGTTATTTTTATAAGAAATTATTACTAAATCACTTGTTCAAAAAAGTGAAAATTTAGATATTGTTATGTCAATAAAATAGAAATTATTCTCTCTTGTTCCTAGCTGAGCTCTTACCAAAGTGATCTATTTTCAGCTCTTGAACATGAATGCTCTCCCTTCAAATAACATTAAAGCTTCTAACAGTTAAGAGCAATGTTAAAGTACAGACATCAGAGTATGCTTCTTCTGCATCTTGATTGGAAGATGGTCTATCCTGAGACTGGAACAGGGAGTAACTCCCTCCCTACTTTGAGGACTCACAGGACCAAGGGCTTCTTTCTTGGCTCTCTGTTGAGACAACAAACAACCATTCTGGCCCTGATTATGCAGCAGACTCACGTTGCCATGAACAAAGATTTTATCAGCCCCCTCACAAGAAAATGAAACAGAAGCAGTAAAATGAGAACTAAGTTGTTAAAACTGACCACAAACTTAGTGAATAAATAAGCTAAATAAAGAAGAAAATCTATAACCTGATCTACCCAAATATGACATCTGGTTTAAAAGAAAAACTTTGATTTTTGGCAGTTTGTCATACTGAGAAAAGAAGGCATTCAGGTACAAAACTAAAACTGGTGTTAAAATTTTGCAGCAACAACACACTGAAGAAAGAAATAGTGTCTTTATATAACTCGTATATGCATTTCAGATCTACAGTGGAGAAAATGAGAAGGAGGAAGATTTTGAACAATCAACTTCATATTAATTAAGGGCTGCAGTAACATTTTCTAATTTGCATATTTCAGATTATGGATATCATCATTATTCCAAGATTCAATGCAGATAATTAAGCATATTTTTTCATGTCCTGTAAATTATTTTTCCACAAAATGCTGAGTTTCTGATTAATTTCTTCTCTACAGCTTTCTGGTGACCCAAATCCTTAATCTTCTTTAAGATCAATATCCTTAGACAGTTTCTTCATAGCCTATGTTTTAAATATGAAAATACTTGACATGATGTGGACATATAAAGGTGAAAGGTTAGCTTCCCATGTACATCATCCTAGTTTCTAGGATTTCATCATCCTATACACCTTACTGGGCTCCCCGCCCCACCCTCAGTCTTACCTTGAGTTTCCCACTGGGCTCTCCCGATTCAGTTTTTCAGCTCCCTCACCCCAGACCTGCCCCGTCAGTCAGATCCCTCTCATGGTCTCACCTTTGCCAGTCTACTCCTTGGGTAAGATTTAAACAGGTGGTGAGTATCCTCGGCCACCCGCCTGAGGAGCACAGGCAAGGAAAAGGACAGGCACAAGTTCAGTGTGTTTCCTCCCTCTCCTCCCTCTATCCTCCCCTTATCACACAAATTAAAGGAGTTTGTTCCTATGGAGTCTGCAAGAAACAGAGAAATGCCTTTTGAAAGGCACTTCCCTCAAAACCACATGCTGAGGGAGGCCTGGATCACCAGAATTTCGCCTTCAAGGCAGGAGAGGAAACTGGAGTAGCTGGAAGGCTACAGGTGTCACAGCTTCTCCTGGAAGCTGGAGGGACTTCAGAGTTCCCACTGGGGCACTGCACAGCAGTTTGACAGGATGAACACCCTCTTTAATAGAGAAGCAGTGTTAGGAATAAATAATTTTACCAGAAGCTTTTATTGTCACATTGCAAGGTAGGAGAATTATTGGCCAACTGACTGGTGCAGAGCTGACCAGGAAATCTGGGGCAGCTGTACCTTTTTTAAAATTAGGATGAATGATTGCACAGCACATGGTTAAAGAATAACTTGAGAAAACAAGCCTTGGTCTCCAGAAGGAAGTTGGAATAGTGTCCATAATTCATACCTGCATAAATGACCATAAGGGCCTTCCTGCCCCTTCCCTGGCTGTGTGCTGTAACATCACAACAGTCTTCTTGCATTCCTTACTGGGAGTTAACTTCTCTTGTGAGTGATAAAGCACTCAGGCAAAGCCAAGATTTGTCTTTACTTAATGTATTTAAAGAACTACTTATCCAAATCACTTTGAGTCTGGACACAAACTTTTTATTCAAATGCCAAAAACACTAATGGAAACCCATCTATTCTGAGGGTACCAAAGGTGAAGAACCACTGAAATTTATAATGGAGAGCAGTATATCTCAATAATGGTGAACATCTAGTTTCACTTCTGAAACAGAAAATTCAGTTCTGGAAAAGGAGCCCAAGCATTCGGACAGCAACCTTATTCCTGTTGCCAAGAATATTCCTCTTGAAGTGTTGACTAAGGAACTATAATTTAATATTTTAGTCACAATGATTTCCAGTTGCCCCTGTATTTCAAGCACCACCTAGTGGATCTATGTAAAAGCTACCAAAACAAAAGCAAGGAGCAAATTTTTTTTTCTTTTCAAGGTATGAATGGCAGCTGTCAGTCTCACCTCTTTAAAACTTGCTATTTGATTGCTTGGTCATAGCAAGTCACAACATAGTACTGCTTACTATGCACGAAATTTTGTCCTTACTAAGCCTCAGTGTAGGACATTCTCTTCCCAACTCATTATGCCCAGAACATTAAGATGGATATGCCCTTTAATCTTCAGAATTTCCTGAGAAAAGAAAAATAAACTTCTTCTTCTTCTACTAAATGAAAACAAGTGAGAAAGACTCAGTAGTCATGATTTTAATATTGGAAAATAACTAACCAAAGAAAGAAGGTATTTCTTATCTTGTTCACCAGGCAGTCAAATGTGGCCATATATGTAAGCATATAATTTTTAAAATGTAGTATATTAAGCTTAGAGACACTTGATAGGTGTCCTATCTGAGCAATTCCATAAAATAAATATAATATTAATCAATAACACTGTTTGTTAATATTTTTATTCTTGCTGATTTAATTTAATTATAGAGGGATGGTTACTTATTTTAAATTCTGTATTTGATCTGAGCAGTGCATCTTAATGTATATAATTCATGCATTACATACATATTACCTATGAAGAGCATTTTTAACAAGACTTCAGAGTTATTGTTTCAAGAAACTGAGATTTGATTGAAAACAATAAATACTGGGATTTTTAAAGTGATGGGCAATCAGCCTAAAGTAAATTAAGTTTTCCATGACACAGGACTGGGACCAAACCTTGAGTGCCTTGTCTAATTAGGGGGCTGTTGTATATTTTGAAATACCCTGTTATGTAGATGCTACTGTACATTCAGAACTTTAAATGTAAAAGAATGTTTTATGGAATCTGGGACCTGCCCTGGACTTCAACTTAGAAATTTATTTCTCACAGTGGGCAGGACATGTTGTTTAATAACTACTGAGTAAATGATATATGACCAAGTCTTTATTTATTCCTATATTTAATAGCTCAGGACTACTAAGTCTCACAGAGAGGGAACTTATTTATCTGCAGCTGAGCTCTGCTTGTCACTCTTTTATAAGCCATGTTTTGCGGGCTTTCATTAATGCAACGATCCTTTATGCCAGATGAAGTTGGGCATCCCAATCTCTTGACCCCAGCTAAAGCCAAGGGGCAGCTGGAGGAGTGTTAATAACCGAGACGTTCTGGAAGGCGTGTTCATCAGCAGTCACCAACACCTGAGCTTTGCCTTTGTCTAATGAATCATTCACAGATTCTCTCGATCACAGAATATTACAGAAGTGTTGGTTAGTGGGGATAGCTGAAGGCCACATAGTGCGTGTTTGGAGATGGTCTGTCACCAAGACTAGGCCATAATGCACTGATGCATTTTTTATATTTTTTGAGATAGGAGAAACAGAAGAATACTAGTAGCATGTATTTTCTACTTATTTAACAAATATTTTCATAATTCTTTTGACCTACATTTTGACTACAGAGAAACAAAGGCAGCAGGCATTTACAGTTTATCTGTTGTCTAGTATTCGTTTTCAAGATTCTTGGAGCCACTTTCTATGTGTAGCCAAGACTTGACAAAGCACCTGTTTTACAGTCTACTGACAATTTTGGAGATGTATGAGAAAATGATGGTGGTTGTTTACATTTTAATGGTTAAGAAAAGAAACTTCTCTGCATTTTCTGAACATTTCAGAACTTGTGTATTAAATCTGAATCATTCCCAAAGAAATTGTTACCATAAAGTTTTCCTCACTTTTAAAAATACATATGTTCTTCTTCTGGTTTTGTCAAGTAAAGCAAAAGGGAAAAAAAGTATCTCAAAATGGTAAACTCAGTCATCCTTTAAATTTGCTTTTAAGTTGGCACAACAATTATGTTAAAAGCGGTAATGGGAAAATCCAAAAAGTTTTGCTGAATGCAACAGGGAAGACTTTGATAAGGACCTACTAATTTCATGGTTAAACAAAAGAAAACTGTCTTCCTCCTGAGCACTGTTGCAGTCTAGAGCAGCATTTCTAGATGGGCCCCAAGGCCTTTCCAGGGTCACAAGCACATGTCCATTTGATGTGCATTTCAAAGAACCACGAGGATATGGAGTCCTGACGGGAATATTCCTCTTGGTTGGCACTCCCTGTCCAATTAAGTCAATTCAGAAAACTGCCAGCAGAGTGGCCTAGAAATGGCTCCATTGGCACCAACTCTGCAAATCATGCACACAGATGACGCAGACTTCAGCAGAATAATCTGATGGCAAAGGGTGGTGGAATCAAACCATCATCATTCAGATCACAAACAATATTCCTGAACGTAACTACTGGAGGATGGAAAATTAGAGGGGATAAAAAAGAGGCCTAAAAGCATTTTGAAAAATGAACCGTATATATTTCCAAAGTCTCTAGAGCCACATAAGGCCGGAACTTGGAACTATAATATTACAGAACTAATTGCCACAGAGCATTCCAGCAAGTCCTCAGAGGCTTGCATTATTCCCCATCAAAAAGGTTCATTTGAGCCTAAGCTTGCAATGCAGACTGGAATCCTGCTGAATTTGCACTTTCTTTAAGGATAATTTTCACTCTACCACATTTCTAATGGTACAGATAAGGAGGAACAATGTAGAACCACTTGCAAGCACAGACACCAACATTATCAAAAACTGGAAATATTTGCAGCACATTGGATTTTTGTTGTACAAATCACAGCAACCATAATAAAGTGAATAAAAAACCATAGTCCTTTTATTTATTCCCCTATTACATTGCATATTTAACTAAATAGATGTTATTAAGTCACTGTCTTGGTTTAAGGCAAATTTGGGAAGGGACCTCAAAATAGGTCCCTCCAGAAAACCAATCCAATGGCCCCTTCCCCCAACTGGTTCAGGAAAGGAAAAGAGGAGAAACAAAACAAAACAAAAAAAATTCCTTAGAGGAAAGTGGAAAAAATGTATTTATTTAACAGGCCAAGCACAACAAATGAACATCAAGGAACAAAACCTCCTGCTTCTCCGCAGAGATGACCCAATCCAGCCAGTCTGTGCCGGGGTGCAGCTCGGCTCGCTCAGTCTGTGTCAGTCCCTGGCACTGGGAAATGCCAGGCCCAAGCCAGGCCCGGTGGGCCACAGGGATGAGCTCTTGGTGCTCTGCTGGGGGTTAGTCCAGAGTAGGTTTGAACAGTTCCAAGGAAAAAAAAAAGAAACTCACAGTCCGGAAAACTTCTCTGCTTCAGCTAGCCACGAACTAACAGAAAGCAAAAGAGAGCTCTCTCCCGCCGTCCGCACTGCAGCCAACACTCGCTGTGTCCTCCAAAACTGCAAATTCTTATCTTGATGTTTTGAAAACACCCGCCTCAGACATCCCACTGCTTCTTCTTCACTCTTAGATCCAGTCTTAAAGGTGCAGAACTCATTTTTGATTTAAACAGACGAATGGGGATACAATTCAGCAGTAACCCAGGACAGTCACTATGGGCCAGCACTATCTCAGAGGCAATACAGTACTTCTACAAAAGAAGCACCATTTAAAACTCCAAATATTCAAAAACAACAAAAGTCTCACAAAATAAATGGCCTTGGGTCAAAACCAATGAGATATTAAGTAATAAATTTGAGTTCTCCTTTCCTGATGCCCATTTTTAAAGTTTTTGGCTGCTTTCTTTCCAGACTTCTTTGTCTAATCAGGAGGGCCAAAACAATTTAAAACACTGGCATTTTAATATCATTTTATGATCACAAAAATAGAGAATTAAGCCACATTTCCTGGATCACAGGATAAAACCTTGAAAACTGGCAAGTTGCTATGAACCAGATGGTTTAAAGGCTGTTGTTTCACTAGACCGGATTCCCTAACTGAAGAAATCTGTGGCTGATTCTTATTAAGTGTTACTGATGTCAAATTTCAAGTCTCTAAGATTTAAACTGGAATTTTCAGTGCCGTATTCAGCATGTAACTTGATGGGATGTACCCATGGCTGGTAGTCCCCACGACCTAAGAAATGCTGAGACCTGAATTCTCTCATCACTGGGAAGAGATTAGAACCCACACTTCTCATGGCAGTACTATCATGATCACACCAAAATGCATTCCAAGGGTGAAGTTAATTCACTGTGGCTAAATTAATTAAGGATAGAAGATGCCATGAAAAAAACCAAGAACCCCTAACAAACTAAGGGCAGAAATTAATGCCTAGCTATCAGTAAGGAGACTGTCTAATGCGGGCACTCCTTCCAGAGCCTGTGCTCTGTTTGACTCACTTTTACTTTTCTTCTGCCTATTCAATCTTTTTGTATAACACTTCACTAAGAAGCAAAAATCCCCTCATGCCATACCTGCGTATGGATTAGAAAAACTGTAAAAAAGAGAAAGAAATGATTTGAAAGACTAAATCTAAGGGTTTCACCTGCTTTTTAACTGTTGCGCTAGAGGCAGGAGTGCAGTCTAACTTGTGGATAGTGTTTTAAGGGTCTTATCTAAAGTTAAATTTGCAGATCTACTAAAGGTAAACTAGTTCATCCAGATGTCATAAAAGATCAACTTTAACCTTGCCAGCTCCAATTTAAGTCCATGATATTTTGTCCTTGTCCTTGATGTTTGAAATGCATAAAAATGTTTGATTACTTTTTTCCTATGATATCCCAGACTCATTCTTCTCCTTGTAACCCAACCAAGGCCATTTCGTTCAATCTTTTCTTTTAGAACCTATTTTCCACATCCAGACCTATATCATCCTTGTTCCTTCCCTCTGTACTGTAGGGTATTCCTTCATGGGTAGTGATCAAAATTACAGACTGTGCTGCTGCAGATGAAATGAGCATTCTGAAAGTCTTACATACACAAACTCTGTGTAACTTCCAGTTCACTTTTTGACAATTTTAAGAAATTATTTGCCACTATAAACTGACTCTTCATCCAGAAGTGTTATTTCCCCAAGATCACTTTGTGCAATTGTTAAAAAAAACACCCAACCTAAAACAGAACAAGAACACTTTAATTTGAGAAGAAAAAAACACATGCACCACCTTTTAAAAGGGACTTCTACTCAGGGTCATGAGGGATGCACCTTCCCATTCCCCTGACAGTTGTGTCTATACATTGTAAATACACAATTGTATTGTATTTAAGACATTCTCACCTCCAGGCTCTAAGAAGCATATTAACTACAATACTGGCTTTTCTGATTCAAGTTTATAAATACTTAATTCTCCCCTGGGGCGTTGTTGAAGTGGTCTTGGATTTTACTGACGCTGCTGCAGGAAGCCCCTATACAATTGCTGAACTTTCCCTATCACTTAAGGATGGTGTAATAATGGAGTTGGAAGCAGCTAGGTAAAGAAGCCCGCATTTGATGATCAAAGCATCCTGTGTTCTCCCACCATACCTGTACTACAGCACAGGTACCCGGGCAGGAGCAGAGCGCAGAGGGCGTGAGCTTGCAGGATAAGGGTCCTGAGCAGGCGGTGTCACCCGTGAGCTCACCCAGCGCAGACAGCCCGGGCTCTGAGCTGCGGGCTCCGGCCCCAGGCAGCGCCCTCGACCCTGCTCACCACCTGCTGTGGAGGTGTCAGCAGCACCTGGAGTACTGTGTCCAGTTCTGGGCTGCACAGTGCGAGAGAGGCATGGAGCTCCGGGAGCAGGCCCAGGGGAGAGCTACAGTTGATCAAGGGTCTGGAGCATCTCTCTCATCTCAATTCTCTCTCAAGGCTGAGGGGGCTGGGCCTCATTAATGTGTACAAGTATCTCAAGGGAGGGTGTCAAGAGGATGGACCCAGGTTCTTCACGACCATGCCAAGCAACAGGACAAGAGGCAGGAACCGATGTACAGACTTTCCACTTAAGTATGAGGAAGAACTTCTTTGCTGTGTGGGTGACCGTGCCCTAAAACAGACTGCTCCCCCTAAAAATATTCTAGAATCGTCTGGGTACGATCCTGTGCCATGTGCTCTGGGTGACCCTGCCTGAGCAGAGAGGCTGGAGAAGATGTCCCATTGTGGTCCCTTCCAACCTGACTCATCCAGTGATTCTGTGAGCCAGGAAGGGACGGGCGACAGGAGCGGCCGAAGAAGGCGGCCAGAGCCCTCCGCAGGCAGCGACAGCCGCTCTGGACAGCCAGGCCGGGCCGCCTCACGGCCCCGCGGCTAGCTGCCCGCCGCCCTCGCCACACCGCCCTGCGCCAGCAGGCCCCGGCACAGGCACTGAGGAGCGCAGAGAATCCTCCGCGTTTTCCATCGCCTCTTCCCCGGCCCTCCCGAGGGGGGGAGCAGCCCCGACTCCTTCCGCCCGCCGCGCGCACGCGCGCTCGCGCGCGCGCGGCGCTGCTCGGCACGCCACGTGACATGGAGGAGGCGGGGACGGGAAGGGAAAGGTCAGCGGCGGCGCCGGCGGCGGGGGAGCGGAAGGTCAGGGCGGCGCGGAGAGGAAGTGGGAGCCGGAGCCTCGTCCGCCATTGTGGGGAAGCGGAGCCCAGAGCAAGGGGGGGAAGCGGCGCTGCGTCCGGCCGGCCGGCTGCTTTCAGCGGGAACCCAATCGGCGGCGGCAGCGAGCCCAGGCGGCGGCGGCGACAATCAGGCGGCGGCGACGGTGGGGAGGAGGCGGCGGAGGCGAGCGAGCGGCCCCGGCGTGCGGAATCACTCGAGGCCCAGGCGCAGCGTAGCGAGGGGATCGCGGCTCCCCGTGAAGAATGTCAGCCACCAGCGTCGACCAGGTACCGCCCGCGGGGCGGGGGGGCGGCGGCCGCCCGCTTTCTCCCCTTCCCTCTTCCCGGCCCCGTCGTTATCCCCGGCGGGGGAGGGCGGCGGCAGGGCGGCCACCTGCACCTTCCCTCGCCGCCGGGGCGGCGCGGTTCGCGGCCTCCTCCTTCCCTCCCTCCTCCCCGCCGCCATGGGGAGCGGCTGCCCATCGCAGCCGGGATGGCGGGCCTCTTTCCCGGCCCGGCCGCCCCTATTTATAACCGCTGATCCGCGCCGGAGCCGCTCCGCCTCCCTGCCCGCCCGCAGCGCCCGCTGCCCTCAGCCCCGAGCGCTGCCGGCCCGGCCCCCGCCCGCGGCCCCCTTTGTGTGTGACCTACTCGGGAGCCGGCCCTTCCCGGCCAGGCCCCCGGGCTCCCGGTTCTCCGCTCCGGGAGCGCCGTAGATCCGGACTCCCCGCGGCGCCTAGCGCCGGCTCCTCTCCTTGCTCACCCCAAACTCCCCCAGGCTTCTCGTTACCGCATCCTTTCTCTTCCTGCCTTTTGCTCTCCTCGCCCACCTTTTTTCCCTTCGGGCCTCTGGCTTCTCCTTTTCCCCGGCCTCCGCTACTTTCAGCACTTTTCAGTTTTTCTCCTTGCGCTGTGCAGCACTCGTTAAAACTTGGTCCCTTTAGAATTTGTTTTGTTGCTTTTGTTTTTTTTTTTTATTTTTTCTTTGCTGGGTCTTCTGGTCTGTCTTTCGATCTGGAAGCTATTTTATCTTTATCTCTGCTTCATCCGTGGGTTTTTGCCACTCCCCAATAGTTTTAGCCCTGTAGTTTCTTGCCTCCTTTTATTTTCTCTCTGTGCCTTTAATGTTTTGTCTCTTTTGTCTCTCTGCATGCTCTCCAGTTTCCTTTAAGCATTTATTTCTAGCTCAGTGATCTCTTAGCTTTTCATTGTTTTCTCTTTCATGAAGGCTGCTTCTTCCCAACTTATTCTAGTTCTGTGTCTCTTGTTGGCCTTTGCATGCCTTTGTGTCTGGATTAGGCTCATCCCAAAAGATGAGGTGGTTGGGGTTTTTCAGGTTACAGAGATTTTTCCTGTTTTGTGAGAGGGCAGTGTCTAACCAGTGCACCTCTAGATGAAGCAGCATTGAACAGTGTTATGGTAACTCTGAGACAAATGCACCTGAAGGTAGCTTGGAGGTGGTTACCTCCTAAACTTTCCAACCTCTGAATACTGAGTTCTTCAGGACTAAAAATTGTTAAGAGAATGATGGAGCCTGGAGACCCACTCCTGCTTAGTTGAAAGTAATATGAGAAGGTGAATTAGATTTTCATGGACTAGCATTTGTTTTCTAAGTTTTTTTTTGTCTTGCGGTAGAGGAATTAAGAATACTGTAACTTGTAATGTTACGTTGATTCTTAGTGCATGACAGATTAACAGTGTTTTGTAATGACTAATCCTAAAAAAAAAAAATCCTCCTGAAGAAATTATTTCCTCGTGTGAAAGCTTTGTACAGACTGTATAATTTTCTCAGTATAATTGCCTAGGTGAGGAGTGCACAACTTGAAGTTCAGCATATGATACTACTCTGTATTCCTTTGTATATCTAAAAAGCAAGGCATTGTATGTTATTCTCTGATAAGTACCTGTCAGTCAATTTAAAAGATGACATATCATAATGAAATTTGTGTATTGGCAGTAATCTTAAGGTATTATTTTTTTTAAAACTCTGTGTGTTATTTTTGTTTATTGCTTATGTATTTTCAGGCCGGGGCAATTAAAATTCACTCGTTCATCTTTTCAGTATCATTTAAGCTTCGCATGATGTTATATCCTAGATGATTTCAATGTTTTAAGTAAACTTCTGTCAGGTTTTGGTTTTGTAATATTTTATAATGTTGTTTTAACTAATGTCGCAACATTTTTATAATAGCATGGTTTAACAATATTTTAAAGTGATATTTAAGTTGAAAAGGGCAGAATTGGCAAATAAATAGAGTTACACTGAAGTTGATATTGGAGGATTCTAACTGAACTTGTTTTGCTTTCCCCCCCCCTCCACTTTCCTATACACAGAGACCTAAAGGACAGGGAAATAAAGGTAAGTTAATATCTCGTATTTCTGTATAAATCTGTAATATTGCTTTTATGGAGGACAATGTTTGACAGTCATAGCAAGAGGTTGTGGCTATAGGATGTCTTTTTTTCAAGATGACAGCAAATTGAGTGCCAAAATGTTACATCCCAGCACTTTTATGGTGGCACAGCAGTATATCAGTTTACAATGTGTTATTTTGCAAAAGATTGTCAGAAGTCAGACAGTTAAATAGTTATTTCTTATTAAGCTGCCTTTGTGATATGCTTGTATAATCTCTTCTTAACAGTACACCTTTGGCCTTTCTGTATAGTGAGTAGAATCATCAGGAAGAATCTTTTGAGCAGCTTCCTTAGTTTGCTAGACAGCAACCATGTGACTATTTACTCATATCTGTGAGCAGAAGACATCATCTTCCTTATTCTCAGAATTTTTGGAGTCTTGCTCTGTCTTAGCGCCAGTAACTGATGTTTTGTCAGGGTTTGTAGGCCTTCTGCTTTTCTGCTTTTTGCATGTTTCTATCAAGGTCTTAGTTTTTAAATACTATACTCAGTGGGATTTCTTTCCCACAGAAGGAAGGAATTACTAAATACTTAATATTCTTTTTAAAATTCTCAGCAAGTCAGTTGTAATCAGCATTTCATATTATATCTTGCGGTATTTTGTTTGGAATTTTTCTCACTGATATTCTGTTTGGAATTTCTTTCTGCCTAAACAGTCCAGTTGTGTCCATTTAATTCTTAGCAGCTCAGCAAACTGAGCTGTAGAATAGCATGCACACAGCTACCTTTGTGTGCTAATATACTTCTTATACTTACGCAGAGAAAAAACTTTTTCTTTGAGCTCAGGTACTCTTTGGCCCTTAGTTCATTATCTGAACTAATCTAATTCTTCTCTGTGAGCTGTCATTTAATGTTATCCACAGCATACTTATTCTATTATTCTGTCTGCGTACAGATTATCTGCTTCTTGTTACGTATATTATTGCTTGTGAGGTGGCACATGGTTCCCAGATCTCATTGAATTTGGCCTGCTCTTTTTAATTTCTCTGCATTCAGAAAAAAATCAATGTGCTTGCCTCCCAGATGTTCTGAGTTTGGTCGTTCCTGAATACTTATTACTGCCCTTTTTTTTTTCCCAAAGTGCTCTTGTTAACTACTTCATGTTTTTGAAATGGTTTGTGGTTATACCTTCCACGTTGCCCTTAAGTGAGAGGAAAAGTCAGGCTCATTGTAGCAAGTAGTTTGTGGCTTTACAATCTTTGAATTATCATTTCTCGGTTTTAGTGAGGTTAATTAGATGCATCTGTTAGAGACTCACACAGGAGTTTTTGAACTATATATATGTGAATTGGACTGGAAGTATTAAGCATTTCTATTTGGGTGCTATATTGCAGTGTGAGAAAATGCACTAGTCAGCTTTACTTTGGCTTATTTATGTTAGCATATTTTTGTGCTCTATAATTTGTCACTGCTTTGGAATGTTTGAATCAAAACATCTCTGTTTGCTATGTAAGGAAAAGATTTTTGCATTTCTGAACTTGGATTTTTTTATGGAGTGCATCCTTTTAAATAATGAATACTCATGAAGTATTCTCTTGGTGAGAGTATGACCTAACTGAAAACTACAGTGAAACAGAACAGTTAATCTCTGTTCTGTTAAATTATTTGGTGTAATGTCTGTTTAGTGAAACTAAGTTATGACTTTGCATTAGATTAAAGGTCTGGGAGATTGTGCTAACATCTTCACTGTAGCACAAGTTGTTGGCTTTGGGCTAGAGGCTTTTTCAAGTGGTTGAATTCAGTCAGTGTCAGCAGTCCTTACTGACCACATGTTAGCAGACAAACTTTCAGTTGTTGTGATAGGGCTCAGCTTAGAGGAGCTTTGAGGGTAGATGTGATACTGAGTTAATGGACCAATCTTATGAATAAGAGTAGTAATAGGAGAATGGCAGAAGCTGTCCACATATCTGGTAGAGCATATGAGAGAACGAGTGAGCAGTAAAAGGGGCATATATGTATTTAATATTGAAATGAAAAATATTAGACCAAAATATTGGTAGGCAGCTGATTTTTATTGTCTAGTAAAATGCTTGGATGCCTTATTCTAATTGATCATAAACTGGTGTACTGTGCTGTTTCCTTTGACCACAATTTGTGGGACTGAAATTCTAGTACATAGAACAGTATGATCTATCTGTTGTGTCAGATATTTGTGTTAGTATTTCAGAGACTTAAATGAGTAAATCATCCTGTCGTGAAACTTTTCTTATTCTAGTTGTCAGCTACTCTATAGTTGACATAAAACATCAGAACTGACAATCCATCAAATTATGACTTATAGGGGTGTGAAGAAAAAAGGCATTCCTGGAACTCCTTTTTCATCCTGCGCTTTTGTTTTTTTGTGCCATTGTATCAGATCTGTCATAGGAAGGTGCTGACTTGTTTTTATGCTTGTGTATAACAATTTTTTTATTTTGTAGGAGGCTTAAATATAATTATTAGGTTTAAAACAAAAATGAAATGTTTCATGTTTCTTTTAGTGTTTATTCTTCACATTAAGGTGTGATGACTTCTAATGGAAAAGTTATTCTTGTGCCTTTGGCTATCATTTTTTGTGAGCAGTTATTCCAAGGAGAGTAGCAGTTAAAAGAATATTAGCTTTAAATTCTTCTATTTGATGAGTTGCTTCTTCCCGATATTTAATTACATTGTATGTTTTCACAGTGTTTGCAGAAACATGTGGTATTTTTAGCGCTGTATTGATACAGATATTTTAGTATCTGTAGATTAGTTTCAATTAGTATTCCTTACCACTGCCCTGTTCACTTGGAGCACTTAACATGAAATTTTGGGAATGAGGCATTCATTTGCTCTTGTTAAATGTTTGTGTGGGCTACATTCTTCACTATTAACACATTATGTAAATTTAGAATGAAAAGCTAAAGAAACATGCTTCCAGTGGTGCTATTTCAATGGGTAATATATATTTCACTAGAAAAAACGTCAACGTAGAAATATTTTGTCACAGACTTAATATCTCGGTACAGAATGAATAAGGAAGAAAATACATTTACAAGAATATTTTGTTAGTTGTAATGTCAGACCAAAAATAATTCTGTCTTCAGTGACCTTTTGATACCTGTGGAACAATAAACTCAGCAGATGCACGTTTCATGAAGATTAGCTGTCAGTATGAGGAGATTAATTTTGATAGGATACTAGTCTTGACATACAAGTGTTTATTCCTTTACTTGTGGTTGCATGCTTTTAAGAAAATTGTATGCTGCTGTCCATGTTTTTCATTATAATAGAATTGTTCTCAAGAGTTGTGCTGTCTGTACTATTTGGTTAAGTCTAAGCAGTGGACATGACATAGACAAAATGTCTTGAGGCTCAGCCTGTGTGTAATATAAAGAGGAATTCCAGCTCATTATTATGTTGTTATTGTGTATAAATTCAGGATGATACAGGACCTTAACTGAAACTCTATTTATGGGGAAAAGAACCCCCAACACCTAATGTTTGATTTAAATGTGGTATTTGATTAGGGATATTGTTCTACCCACTTCTAAACTGCATTGTGCTCAGCATTGCTGATCATATTGGACTGTCGCTAGTATAGAAACCCAGTGTGCCAGTTTATAATAACTGAAGTGTCTGGTGTTCTTTTAAAACTTAAAGAAGGTATTCAAAATACAGGTTGCTTTCTTCCCAGATAATTGCTTTGAAAAAAATTCTGTGTTAAATTATGACTTTTTGCCTTTTTTTACTGCTGAAGTTAATAAAAATTTCGAGGATTTTCATTATTCCTTGTGATTATATCTATTACTTTGTCATTTCTTTCATCTAGTTTCATTCACTGAAGGCAGTTTTGTTTTAGGGATGTTGAAGTCAAATGTGGAAAAAGAAATTCAAACACCACTTGGCTTAAAATGTGAATTTTGGGTGGAAATCCCCCTACCCGCAAGGAAGCAAGAAAAAAACCCTGAGTCTTAAACACTAATTTCAGCAAAGTTGAATATTTAATTACATGGTGTATATGCTTTTCAGAAGCTTTTGTTAAAAGAGGGAAGCTGTGAAGTTGGCTCCTAATTCAGTTTTTTAACTTTCAGAAAATCTGCTATTTTGTTGTTACTTCTGCAGTCATGGTTTTTCAGTGCACCTTACTGATCATCCTGAGACTTTTTTTCATTCTCCCCACTGAACCTATTTGACCAAAAAAAAAAAAAAAAAGTTGCATTTGGATAACCAGTAATTTATTTTTGAGAACAGACCTTCATCTTCAGGTTGTGTAATTGAAAGTGCTGGTTTAAGTCTCTGTTCTGCTTTGCACCTTGGGAAACAGTGGAACTTAGAAATTTGTGCGGTGTGGCTTTGTTTGAATAGTAGCCTGGGGGATGGTAGAGAGATACTTCAAGTAATTTGGGCAGCTGGAGAATCCCAGGTAGGTGTAATGCCTTAGATGAAATGAAAGGTAATAGGAGACCAAGAAGAGCAGGTAGGAAGAGATTCCAGCATATAGTGGCATATGTGTTGAGAAAAGGCTTATAATCACCCTTTGGGACTTAAGCTTTTATTCGTCTTGCTTTGTCACCTCAGAGCTTCAGAGATGTCACTGCAGTACAGTTATGTAGGAAATACAGGATTAAATAGCTGAATAGTGATGCCCTTCATGGTTGTCTTGGTGGGTAACTGCCTTTCCTCTTGGCAGTAAAAGCTGTATGTTGCAACTTTCCCTGAACCTATTGAATATGTCTGTAGATCGGGTTGGTCTGCACATTTGCACTTGGTCTGGTACTTCCGGAATTGCTGGATTTACTGCCTGTGCAAATAAGGCGTGCCTGTAGTTCTTCATCTGTCTGTGGGTCTCAGGAAAGAATAGTCAGGAGTAGTCTGTTCTAGCTGCCATCTTTGCAGACCTCTCCTGAGAGCTGATCCGCATAATCAGTAGAATGAGCTATTTTGTTTAAATTGGAATGGTGCTTAATAATAGGTATTTCAATGTACAGGTGATTAAGAAGTGTTACCTAGATTGAAAGTGCAGCATAGGTTTTCCTGAGAGTATTCTAATAGAGATTTATTTTTAGTTTCAGTACAAAACGGTTCGATTCATCAAAAGGATGCAGTAAATGACGATGATTTTGAGCCATATCTAAGTAGTCAGACAAATCAGGTAAGTGAACATTGGTTACTACCTTGAAGCTAACTTTGACATTCAGCTGACTTCCAGACTTAATTTTTTTGAGTTTCCTTACCATTACTGACTTGCCTGAATATACATAGAAATATAATTTTTTATCATATTTTGTCCCATATAATGATGTCATAAGCAGATTAAGTATTTTTAGGAATTCTGAAAAAGCTTCAGTTAAAAAGCATTCTTTGATGTCTCTTGCTCTTGAGCTTCTGCTTTAGCTTCAGAAAGATGCAGTTACAGGAAACTTGAGCTAAAAAACAAACCTCAAACCTTACATTTAAAACAAAATCATCATTTTGTATGCAGTCCAAAACAACAGTTTTATTTGCTCTGAGAATATATTAACATCTTAGATGTGACTTCCTTTAAAGGTGGTTGAAGTAGCTCACAGCTGATGGCATAATAGATGGAAGCTTAATATCACTACAGCTTGGTACAGCTCTTCTGCCAGGAAGCTAATGGCTTGACTTCCAGAGCTGTGACTTGCCTCTGTAGTTGAAAATTAATATGATTTCTGTTAAGTTTGTAAACTGGAGTGATCTTGAGAGAGAGAGTGTGCAGGTTATTAAAAGACTAAGAATTTTGCTTGCCTTCACTTTTTTTTCCCCCAATAATACAACATTAAGGAAGCATTAGCTAGGGGATGATACGTGCAATTTTTTCTACAAATAAACCCCAGAAAGCGTATGGGCATAGTACTTCAAATGTCTCAAGAAGCAAATTGTTTGATTTCCCAGAAGTCTATCTGGTATAGTACTGATTTAATGCCTGTTCTCTGTAGCATGGATATTGTACCTCTTTTTTGTTGCTGCTCCTGAAGCAAACCTGTTTGCTTCCATCCTTGCATCCATTTCACTGTAATATTCTGTTGGAGTCTCCAATTAGAAGTGAGAAATATGAAAAAATCTAAGAATACCACAACTTTAAATCATAGTTGCAGCTATTTTTCTATAGTTACGAAGGTGCAGTTATGACTTGTTTTAGAGTAGCTTGTTATTTTCTTGATACTGTTGGCATAGAGGCATTTTAAACCTAGCTTAGTAGCTAAGAATGGGGATAATGTTCCAGAAAAAAAAGGGGGCCCTTTAATGCTTTGGGAAGGTCTTTTGAAGAAATTGCCATATCTGACAGATTCCTCACTTATCTTCTGCAGTGTGGAGAATGGTGGAAGTTATAAATACATTCATGTAACCCTTAAAAACATTTTGGATTTTATTACAGTTTTTTCCCCTGAGCATAATTGTCAATATTGCTGATTTTTTAAATTTTATTTTCTTGCAGAGTAACAGCTATCCACCAATGTCAGACCCATATATGCCTAGCTATTATGCTCCATCCATTGGATTTCCATACTCTTTAGGTGAAGCAGCATGGTCAACTGCAGGTGACCCTCCAATGCCATATTTGACAACTTATGGACAGATGAGCAATGGTGAACACCATTACATACCTGATGGTGTATTTAGTCAACCCGGGGCATTAGGAAATACCCCTCCGTTTCTTGGGCAGCATGGATTTAATTTTTTTCCTGGGAATGCAGACTTCTCTACATGGGGGACAAGTGGATCTCAGGGACAATCAACGCAAAGCTCTGCTTACAGCAGCAGCTATGGCTATCCACCTAGTTCTCTTGGGAGAGCCATAGCAGATGGACAGGCTGGATTTGGCAGTGATACTCTGAGCAAGGTGCCTGGGATTAGCAGCATTGAGCAAGGCATGACTGGACTGAAAATTGGTGGAGATATGACAGCTGCTGTAACAAAAACTGTAGGTTCAGCTCTGAGCAGTACAGGTATGACAAGCATTGCAGCTAACAGCGTGCCCCCAGTTAGCAGTTCAGCACCCAAACCAACCTCATGGGCTGCAATCGCAAGGAAACCTGCTAAACCTCAGCCGAAACTCAAGCCTAAAGGTAACGTGGGCATTGGGGGCCCTGCTGTACCACCGCCACCTATAAAACACAACATGAATATTGGAACTTGGGATGACAAAGGGTCAGTGGTAAAAGCACCCCCAGCTCAACCAGTACTGCCTCCTCAGACTATAATCCAGCAGCCTCAGCCATTAATTCAACCACCACCACTGGTGCAAAGCCAACTGCCTCAACAGCAGCCTCAGCCACAACAACCACAACAGCAACAAGGACCTCAGCAGCAGGCCCAGCCTCACCAGTTGCAGCAGCAACAGCTGCAAAACCGCTGGGTAGCTCCTCGTAATAGGGGTGTGGGCTTCAGCCAGAACAATGGAGCTGGTAGTGAGAACTTTGGTTTAGGTGTTGTATCCGTCAGCTCCTCACCTTCTGGTGTGGAAGTGCACCCAGTGCTGGAGAAACTAAAGGCCATAAACAACTACAATCCCAAAGACTTCGATTGGAATCTGAAGAATGGACGTGTGTTTATAATCAAAAGTTATTCAGAGGACGATATTCATCGCTCCATTAAGTACTCTATCTGGTGTAGTACTGAGCATGGTAATAAGCGCTTGGATGCTGCTTACCGGTCCCTGAATGGAAAAGGCCCACTCTATTTACTCTTCAGTGTGAATGGCAGTGGACACTTTTGTGGAGTGGCTGAGATGAAGTCTGTTGTGGACTACAATGCATATGCTGGTGTCTGGTCTCAGGATAAGTGGAAGGGGAAGTTTGATGTCAAATGGATCTTTGTCAAAGACGTTCCCAATAACCAACTGCGACATATTCGCTTGGAAAACAATGACAACAAACCGGTTACCAATTCGAGGGACACTCAAGAGGTACCCCTAGAAAAAGCCAAGCAAGTGCTTAAAATAATTGCTACTTTCAAGCATACCACCTCAATCTTTGATGACTTTGCACATTATGAGAAGCGTCAAGAGGAGGAGGAAGCCATGCGTAGGGTAAGAAATCAGTGTCGTTACAGTAGCTCTCTTTTTTTCTTTTTTGGAAACCTTTTTCATTCATCTGTAATTTCTGTATGTAAGTGTTAAATCAGGAAGTGGTACTTTTTGCTCAGTGTCTACTTGATATAATTGGCTCTTAATGAAAAAATTTGAGTTCCTGTAACTTCTTTCTTAGTTCAGTCATCTCTTTAATTACAATACTAAGGTAGGCCTGAATGAGCAGACATCTGACATGTTCTACTTCTTCAGTGCCAGTGCAAACTGAATCGAGTCCATTATCCATAACTAAAGTGTTCTTGCTTAGATTTTTACAGTTTCTGGTTGTCACAGAAATGACCGGAAATTGTAGAAGTGTACTTTATGTAACATAGTGCTTCAATTCAAATTCTGCTTTAATGAAATGTTAACAGCATGATTACTGTGAGAAGCAGGTTTTCTCCTTGATTCAATTTCTTTTGTGGAACTGTGAAACACAGAAGTGATACAGTGATGACCTGTATAGTGCCAAAATAATTTTTTGACCCAATAGTGCATTTTCTAAAAAATAGTAATTTGTAGTTAATTTCTGCAAGGAAGAGTAAATGTGATATCTCTGTAGAGAAACATTTAGTTTTGGAGGCCTTTCAGGAAACATTCTCAGACAAGAGAAAAGCATTTAATTCAAGCAGTTGTATAATACTTGTCTACTTTGTCTTGTGTACCCTCCCTAATCATAACACGTGCACTCACCATTGGGCACAATATTTACTTTTCCTATGTTTACTTTCTTTCCAGACTTGCCAGTAACTGTAAATGTATGATTTGTCTCATGGTTAGAAACATTTCAGGAGCTATTTTTAATAGTTAGATGATATGCAAGTATTCTAAAATGGGAGATGCCGTCATTATGGTTTGTTGCTGATGATCTCTGTTCATCATATCATACCACTCACCCAAAAAAAAAACCACCAAAAGTTTAGGCTTTATGCTAACTAGGGGCCTTTGAGACATGGGAGGTTGGGAATTTGTTCACTTGAAGCTGACACATCGAGAAACTGCAAAGCAGGTGGAATGTTTACTTCTCTTAGGTTTCTAGTACTGTGGTGGTTTCCCCCCTGTTGTAATATTCCTAATCCTTCAACATGTGTATTGCATCTCCTTTAAAACAGTGTCAGGCTTGCCCCAAATCAATTTTGTAGTTATAGTGCACAACTCTGCAATAAATTGTTACGTTGAAAGTTTTCTGTTGTTGGGAGGCTAGATGAGTATATGAGTTGGGTGCTTACTTTCATAGTATCGATGATGGGGTGATGAATTGCATTCTTAACTAATATTCAATGTAAGGGGCAAACTTTGACTTTTTCAGGCTTTGGTACAACTTCATCAAGAGCAGAATCACCAGCTAGCCAAGAGAAGTGATTGGCCCACTCTACTCTGTGCTGGTGAAGCCTCACTTCGAGTCCTGTGTGCAGTTTTCAGTGCCACAATATAAAAAGACATAAAGCTATTAGAGAGCATCCAGAAGGGCCACAAAGGTGGTAAAGGGTCTGGTGGGGAAGCTATGTGAGAAGAACCTGTGGACACTTGGTTTGTTAAGCCTGGAGGAGAGTCAGGGGGAATCCTCATTGTGGTCTCATGAGGGGAAGTGGAGAGGCAGGCACTGATTTCTTCGCTCTTGTGACCAGTGGCAGGTTTCGAGGGAATGGCCTGAAGCTGTATCAGGGAAGATGTAGATCAGGTAGAAGAAAAGAGGGTGATTGGGCACTGGAACAGGCTCCCCACGGAAGTGGTCACAGCTTCAAGCCTGATAGTTTCAGAAGTGTTTGTTTGGTCAATACTTTTGGGTGGATGGTGCAACTCTTGGGCTGTCCTGCAGAGAGCCAGGAGTTGGACTTTGGTGATCCTCATTGGCCCTTTGCAGACATTATGATCCTGTGATTCGTTGCGGGTTTGTAATGTTTCAGGAGTAATATTATAATGTGTCTCTGTAGCCTTCATGCTCAGAATTTTCTAAATATTCAGAAACTTGAGATATTGCACAAATTACTGGTTGCCTTCAAAAATATATATTTTTTTGAAAAAGAACTTCATAATTCAGACATGCCCTAGCAACTCAGGAAGATTGTTTTATTTGTGGTTTTGTTCCCTCAGTAGTAGGTAAAACCAACAAAATGTAATGAAGAGAAGGAATGTAGATTAGTGGAAGTCTTTCTCTGTGTGCTAAACTGAAAATTCAAAGTACTGAGTTCACCATTTAGCAGGTCTTGAACTAAACAACTGTGATGATGGGTGTTTGAGTAAAAAAGTAACATTGCTATAATATCTTCAGAGAAACATACTGTATCTGTATGACTCCAGTACTGACCTCTTTGTTTCTTTGTAAATAGTCACCTTTCCCAACACTACTGAGAAAAAACATACCTGTCAAGATACTTGCAGTAGTGGCCACTGGCTCTTTTACAACATTGTACAAATTGGTTTTATAACCAATTATGAAAAATTGCTTTACAACTGTGTAGGTTAGTTGTGAGTTTTTCTCTTGGTAGGTGGATTTGAGGTGCGCCTTAAGCAAATTAGTATAGACTTAAAATATAGGAAGTTCAAATTAAATTAATGCCATCTACGGAGTGTTTATCTTTAGCATTCGCTCAGGATTGTTGATTTTTAAATCTGTTTTTTCTTTTATCACACAGTGCACAAGCAATCTGTCTTTAAATTGTAAACAGGCAATTGTTAGCTCTTATGATTCAAGCCTGTAAATGCACCAATTAGTATTGTAAGCTCAGGTTTATGATTAATTGAATAACCGTTTATTACCCAGTGCCAGCTAGGCTTTCATGGAGCTACATTTAAATACTTTTACTTTCTACTGCCAGAAGAACTGTGTAAATTAAGTTCGTGTTCATTTTCTTTGGCAGCTGTGGCAGTCACTTTGTTTCCAGTGTTTCGGTCATGAAAAATTGCTTATAACTGTTAATATAATATTAAATGCATCAGGCAGCAGTATGATCCTTGAAATTAAATTTATATTTTGTTATTGCATAGGTGGTTACTAACTTTCATGCAGCCAGCAATCTAAATATGGTAAACAGCAAATGATTTAGGGACTTAATTTGCTTTATAACTGTTCATCATTACAGCTAATTTATCTTAAAATAATTGGTTGTAAAAGTTTCATCTTAACAGCTCAGGGGGATCAATAATTCATTTCCAATATGGCCTGGCAGTATGTTTTATTAAAATAAGGCAGTATACTTCTGAAAGTGCAAGGAGTAGTCTCTGATAAACATGAAACTTCAGTAACTTTGCCATTTGATAAAGGTTACTTGAAAATGACAAAGAATAGTCTCTTTAAGCATAAATATTAGAACTGTAGTGTCTGCCACTGTTTGATGTAACCCTGGTGTGGGTAAGGTGTCTACACCTGGGCTTGTGCAGTAATCATTCCCTTTCCCTTGCAGCTCAGGTTCTAGACTCCTATTTTAAACATACAAGTTCTGTGATCTTTTACCAGAGGGTCAGAGAAATGAGTGATGCTTTTCATGAGTTCTGTCAGACATACATTGAAATAATCTGGAATTCTGTTTCTCTTTAGTTAGCTGCTGCTTTGTGGTGTAAATGTATTGATTTATATGCGTATTATTTAAAAAGAAGTTTTATTGTCTTTCAACAGAAAGCTGTAATAGCTAAATGAATGAAAGAGAAATCTGAAAATATGCCTTTTAAGATGACAGTTATATTTTAGAAAATAAAAGTCATTGAAAAACCAAGAAAAATATCTGTAGTAGTAGCTTTGCATCTGGTCTTCACTAAGTATATGGGTGACAATAAAAAGTGGCTCTGATTAAAAATGCAGTTGTTGGCAGATTACAGCTTCTTTGCCCTCAGATGTGGCTTATTGCCTGTTGTCCTAGGACTTCTTTTGGTGCTTTTTGATGGAGAATTTTACTTTTGTAGCATATAGTGGGGAAAAAAGTCATGGTTTCATGTAATCATGGAGTGCTTTAGGTGGTTTTCTTAGAGCGATAGTCCAGAAAAGTAATTGATTTTTATTCATGAGTTAGGAGAGAAGAATTTAGTATATATTATTGTGTTTATCTAATTTGCATTTGGAATTTTTTTACTTTTCAGGAAGCCTTTAAGTGGCAGATAAATAAGCATTTAAAATTTTTGCTTTTTTCTTTAGAATTACATATCTTGTAACAGGAATGCTGACATAGGTAGAACTTCTTGACTCTCAAAAGGAGTGATTTTTCTCCATTCTGACAGTAATGTAACTTTTGTTTCTCTGATAATTGGGTCATTATCAGGTTGCAGTGTTAAGCACTGTAACTACTTTCCTTTCTAGGACATTGCTGACATTATGCTTGATTTGCTATTTCTTAAAAATATCTTGAAGGGAGAAAACATCCATTATGAGTGAATTGTAGCTGCTTCTTCCTCCTCTTAACCCCCAACCATCAATTACTATATTATAATGTCAAAAGCAAATATAGATCCATTGATAGATTTTCAGTTAAGGAAAACTGGTGATGGACAAAAATGTTTAATGCAGTTTAATTATATTTGTATTAAACAACTTCTAAAAGTTTGTGTATTTACATTTAAAAGAGGTCTATGTAATAAACATGAAACTATCTAAAAGATGATTATGTAATTAATATCTTCTATATCTTCTGAGACACATGCTCATTTCCTTTGTGCTTTTGATGACGTTTCAAGGGACATTATTTTGCCATCTCCTTCAACTTCATATTTATCAAGAGTGTCGTCTTCATAATTGGAAGTGAGGAAGTAAAAGCAGGAAACGCTTTTTTTTCCCTCCCTACATAGTTGCGAGATCAATATGTACCCCTGGTCATGGGAGATGATTATTTGGAGCTAGAATAATTTTGACCATACTGCTCCAGAATTTCCTTTCCGTGTTGGTGTGCTTATTTGCTGTGCCTTCATTTGCCTTTGCATCCTTAGTCTTTTGGGAAAACTTTAAAATGTCCTTCGTGTTCTTATGCTACAGACACAGGGATTTCAAATGTGCCTGTTTTCTGTGTATTTGGTAGAGTGCATTGTTTCTGTTCCAAGGTGTAGATAAGAATTCATTGGAGGATGGGGATAGATATTATATTGTGGTCTCTTACAGAGTGACCATGTAAGAGTTTGAGCAGTGATGTTGCCTGCATTTCTCTGGTGATGATCCAAGAGGGAAAGTGCAATATTGGACTGCTGAATAAAAGACGTGCAAAATAATTAAACTCACTAGCAGTCTTAGTTCATAGCAACACTGGTATGGATCTTTTAATGTCTTTGTTTGTTTGTTTGTTTGTTCGTTTGAAATCCCTATCTGAAAACCAAGCCTATAAAGTCCTTTTTACAGAGTGGATTCAACTTCTCTTACTCTGGGAGTGGAAAGACCAACTTCTGTAAAATAGGGACCCCTATTGGAAAAGCTAGGAATTTCAACCAAATGGTTTACTTAAAAGCCTTAGGAGATCAGTCACTTCTTGGAATCTAAAACTTTGTTCTTAAACATCAAGGCAGCTACCCAAGATGAGACTTCAAACTTGAATTGAGCTGGATCTGTGGCAGTTGTACCTTTTCTAAATGCTATGTTTTTTAAGTTGTGATTTTTAAGGCAAAGGAGAAATTCTACATCTCTTGTTCCAGAGCAGAAGTAGAATCTTAAGTATACACAGATAGCTGTAAAAATTCATGAGGCAGCCTTCTGCTTCCTGCTACATCTCCCAAGATTTCAGTGCTCTATTAAAAAGAAATTATCTAGAACAGTAATGCTTTTCCTGCAGTTTGCAGGGAAAAAATATGTCTGTGTATTTCAAGAAAGTCCCAGCCGATCTGGCTCTTCACAACCTTGCTTCATTAATTCATACTGCAGATGAAATAGCTAGCAGAAAGTAAGTGGAGATTCCTGGAGGTGATTTGCTGGAAAAAAATGGGACTTTAAAACATACAGATCTTGGATGTCTATTAAAACTGTTCCTGTAGATTCAGTTGAACTAGGATTGTTTGTTTTATATCAAAACAAGTTTGCTTAAAACTTTGTGTTCTTCTAGCTGAAATAAAATATTACAAAACTTAGCAGATTATAGTTTTTTTGAGCTCAGTTCTTGTGAATTTTTCAGAGGTTTAGTAGTGTAGTTAATATTGATGAGTAATTATTGATTTGTTCTGTACTCTATGGGCTATGGTCAGTTGTAAAAAGTAAATGTAAACTTCCATGTTCACTGCATTTTCCTATAAATAGGAAACCAAGATAAAGTAAGCTCATTTTTCCTCATGGTAGATTGGAATTGGAGTTACACCTATTCAGAGAGTATGAGTGGTGAGGCTTAAAGAAAAACTACCTGAGAAATTCTTCCTCAGTGTATTTTATAAGTCCTGCCATGAATGTTATTTCCCTTCCAAGGCTGCCATAAATTCCTTAGCAGAGCAATTAAACAATGTGTTCTTGTTGCCCATGGTCATCTGGGAAAAACTAACCCAAGTGTCAGAGTCATCTTTCTGCTTTTTTTACTGGGAGAGAGGTCATTGCTCAATGCAATTTCTATAGATGTGGTAAGTAGCTAGCTCTTGTCAGTCTTCAAAAGCCAATGTTATACTCTGAGCATTGTTAACAAATAATAGTGAGGATCTGGAGGCTTGTGGGGGGGGTTTCCCCTTTTTTTTAATCATCTTGCTGAAATTGTCTTGCAGATAATTAAAGTCTGATACTTCAGTGTATAATGATGTGCAGTGCTGAAGCAAAGCACTTGCTACTTGTAGTTAGAATTGGCTGATCAGTCACTGAAAGTACCTGCCTGGGAAGGCAATACTGGAAGGGCTTTTCTGCCTTATGGCGTTCAAGTTTGGTTTCTGCAGAGCCTTTGCTTGTTATGTGTTATCATATGGTGTCTTTAAGTAGTTGAGTTTCTTTCTCCACCTCTGCCTTCTGAATGGTTGTACCCTGTAGAATTTCAGGTAAGGATTAACTTCTTGCTACCTCTATCATTACCATAATAAAATAATATGGTCTGTTCATAATCTACTAACAGTGAGCGAGTTTGATCAAATTTAAATTTATTTACCTTTTTACAGTATTTTTTTAGCATTTTTCTTATAGTAGGAAAATTACTTATAAGTATGTTTCAATGACTAAATAAAATGCCATCAAAATTAGTAGGAAGAATAAATAAATTAGAAGTCTAGGTCTTCTGGCTTTTGTAGAATTTCTTAATATTTATGTGCTTGAGAGCCTTATGTAGTATCTGTAGTTCAGCTGATCTGCAGCAATATTCTCAGATGAGTATTAATTGGTAAAGCTCACTGGGAGAAAGAGCTACTCTGAAGTTGTAAAACCTTATTTGACTTTGTATGTTAACTTTGATTTTTAATTTTTGCCTTCTTGTTTTCATGTTGGGTCAAGGAATATAAGAAAATTTGTGTTTAGGGAGGGAATGGCATCTGCACAGGAAAAATTTCTAGGTTCATTTAAGACTTCTAGAGACCCTTCTCATCTATTCCTTCCCTCCCTTCTTTCTAGAATTCCCAGAAGTGCTTCTCAAAGAAATGTATTTAAATATATTTCTGTTTCTGAGGTAATTTCTGGGTTGAGGGAATATACACTCTTTAGTTGGGAGTTCAAGCGTGAAAAGTTAAAAAGGACCAAAATTTTACACAACTTAAAAGTTTCAGTAATCCAGTTTATATTAACAGCCAGTGATATAAATGGAATAAACAATTTCTGGTATTTTCACTTTTCTAATAATCTGTTTTTCATTGTGGCTCTCAAGCACTAAGGTCAATGCTTATGCTGTCCTAGCTTTAATGGTACACTGGAGAGAAATAAATTGCAGATTATGGCTGATGCCATTAGTAAATGAGATTTCATGAACTTTGCTGTGGCTTCTTTTCACCACCTCTACAGCTGCCTGCTCTGCCTCTGCCAGGTGTTTCTGCCCACGCAGCACAGTTGGCAGAGCAGATGAGAGCCCGCGCCTCACTTCACAGAATGTAGTCTGACATGTTAGCTTACATTGCAGATGAGCCGGGCTCCTAAGCTGAAGATTAAATCACAGTTTGCAGTAAAGCAACTTCTGAAGCTGTTGTGAGAATGCTCCCTCTTGAGAGAGGGGCAGAGCAGACAGCTCCAGGCATGTTGCGGTTAGAGGCAGAGGTTTGGCAACATTCTGGTTGGTTTGTGTTTTTTTGTTTTTTTGGGGGTTTTTTGGTTTGGGTTTTGTGTTTTTTTTGTTTTTTGGTTTTTTTTTTTGCAAGTATAGCAGATAGTGCTGGAGGGTGTGTGGGAACTCTGCAATTGGCCTGTGTAAATTTGCAACCCTGGATAGCTTCCAAATGGGCACCTTGAAATGCTTGCACTTGCAACTACTGTAAAAATCAGCCAATGTCATTCTTTCAGGCCTTTTCTGACCTTGAGCTTCAATTTGTGGAACCTTGGAAAAAAATACAACAAAAGACTGTAGTAGCTTCTTGTGTTTGTTAGGGTACATTTGCATTTACATGTAGAAAAACAAGGCTTCTTCATTGACCTTCTTGTTTGCAAAGAACTCCCACAGTCAGGGTTGTGTGCATCTCAGTAGTTTCTTTCAAATCAGATCAGGAAACGTTTTCGTTGCTTTGAATTTTGAAATTTTGTTAGCACAGAGATTTCATTATATCTGAGGGTAAATACACGGCAGCTACTCCTCAGCATGGGATCATTGAATTAATACTCTGAATTCAGATAACTAAAATTTGGAATTAAGTCAATCTTGGCCGTTCAGACCAAGTTAATTTTACAGTTTTATTTGTACTAGATTGAGGCACATTTCTAAGGCCTAAGCAGTTTTTAGATTCACCTTTACTTGGTTTGTGCAGAAAGTTATTTGCATGTGTGAAATCTGCTCAGCATATGGTCTGCAGCTGCCAGTACCTTTAACCAACCAATATGTTCCCACATTGTCCTGATTTAAATGGTACTCATTTTCCATGTCCTGTTTATAAACTCCCCCTAAAGCTGGATAATCTGACCATTGTGAAGTTGACCATTGGTGGGGAACTTAAATATATACAGGATAAAATTTTCATCCAAGAGCATTCCAAGAGATATGACAAAAGTTTTGCTTATCTGAATATAAGAAATACAACTAATTGGGTAAAAGAGAAGTGGTTATGCTGGAAACTACTGCTCTGATGCTGGAAGTCTTTTGGAGGTAACGTCTTCTGTTAGTTTGTCTATAGCCACAAAAAAACCCCCAAACTAAAACCAAAACACAAAAAAAACCCAGGAAAATTACTTTTTGAGATAGGAAAAGACAGTGGTCCAGGAGTGTGATCTGACTTGGAGTTGGGGAGGGGTTTAGTTTTGAGTGGAATACCACTGCCTCTGTTTCTAGTAAATCATGTCTTTCTCTCTTTTTTGCAGTACAGAGTGCCAAATGTCACTGATCCCAATATTTGAAGAAATGTATTGTTCACTTGCACTGAAAAATGTCATGCTTGTATGTCTGCTTGAAGTATTTAAATATAAATGTAGTTAATATGTAATTCTGAGACTACAGGAAAAATGCACTGATGTTTTGAAGCCTTTTTTTCTCTGTTGAATTAAAAAAATTTGCAACACCTCCTTTATTTCATCAAGTGGAAGAAGGTAGTTAGGGTTATCATTCCTTTTGTACTTTGAACTTTTATGAACTTAAATACATTTTGAGTTGAGGTCTTCACAAAGCATAGTGTTGATCAGTTTGAGTACAGCAATTTGAAATGCAGATTCTTTCTAGACAGCCCGAGTCAGTGCTTATGTATATAGTACTTGCAAATGAACAGAAACTGATTATTTCAGTTGTATACAGGTTGTATTTAAAATTGTTATATAGTTTGACATTGCAGTTTCATAAGCTTCTGCTTACTGCCACAGGAGTGTGTTTCAAAACTTTGTGTAGTTCTTGCAGTTGAAGTCTGCTAATATTAGAGGAATAATATGAGATGTGCCTGAGCAGGCTATTTTTGCATGCCTTGCACGCATAGTGAGGCATGAGGCCAGTCATCATCATCTGTTTTCAGCCAAGAGTGCATTGTTAAGATATCAGCTTGTATTAATGACTGATACTATCAAACGTAAAAAGCAGTATCTTACTATGAAAATATTAATCGTATATTTTTGAACTAGGAAAAATCACTTTCTAGCAGAATAGTGCAAGTATCTCTTTCATTTTAAATGTACTGAGATTCTGTTACAGTAAATAGACAGACTGTCTAGTCTTAGACACACAGCTGCTGGGACCGTGAGTTGCTCATTGTGGCCAAGACTGGGCTTTATTGTTTTGGTTTTCATCATGAAGCAAACTTGGAGATCTGTCTTGTAAAGGACTAGATCACCAATAATAACCAGTATAAATGTTACATACCACCTTCTTTCAATAGACTGTCTTTTTGGGAGAATCTGTGTGGGGTCATATGCTCCTTTGCAGTTTTCATAAATAGTTTCTAGTATAATAAAGTTTCAGTGTAGTGTTGGAGAGTGTGGTTTTGAAATCATTGTTCAAGTGCCTCCTGGGTTGTTTTGTTTTCCCAGCTATGTTGTTCCATTTATAATATGCAATAATAATAAAAATATAGAATGGTATTTTTTACTTTTTATTCTCTTTTAATGGGTATGGGAACCTACCTCTCTTCCATGCAGGTATTCGTATATTTCTTTAATGTGCTCAGTTGTACATATAAAGAAAGGTATTATGGAAAATGCTATGGAAAGATCAGGTGTTAGTTTTTTACACTGACCAGTGTCTTTTTACAGGCTAGATGATGTATTATGGAAGCAACAATATGTAGTTTGTTGATCAGTTGTTATTTTTTTCCTAGAGGTAGTCATAATGCCAAGTGTATGTTTGTCTTGAACAAAGAAGAGAAAATGGAGGATGGTGGTAAAGCACTGAAAGTGTCATTTATTCTGTTAAACCCTTACTACAGAATACAGTTTTGTTAGTCCCTGATAGTTCCAGTGCCATTAGTATTTTAGCCCAAATGTGGCATCTCACAGTGCTGTGAGGGCTGCCTAGTTATTACGGTCCTCACTGTGGCTCGGGCTCACATTGAAGTGAGGTTTCTTTCTAGCCATCCCTATTTCACTGACTTTTCATTTTGTTATTGAGAGTAATTTCTAAAAAAGATATGGATGACCACCTTAAAAAAAAATATATTTCATGCCACTTGAGCATTTGTATGGAGGATAAGGTGTTGGGCCAACTAGCTACTTTACCTGATGATATTAAGCACTTTGGAACACTTCATTATATGGGGCTTTGGGGGAGATACCTGGGAATGTCCTGTTTTTTCAGGGATATAATGGATGGAGAGTAGGACATTTTTTGACAAGCTAAGCAGAAGATTTAGGGTGCATCTTGCCTTGTTTGTGGGTTCCTTGGTCTCCTTGCTTAGTTCACTTTGTGCAATATGTTTTACTGTAAGTGAATTAAAACTGACATTATAAGGCCTTTTTTTGATAGCAGTTTTTTGGAACATGTTTGCCTTTTAGTTTGAGATATATTTCTGTGTTTCTCTTTAAGAAGTTACTCAATTTGTATAATTTCATATTCCTGGAAACAATTGAAGCTTTTCCTTGAGAGCATGTTGCCTGATTTAGCTAAATTGCAAGCAATGAAGATACAGTAATGAATGAAAAGCAGATAATGTTGATCTGTGTGTATTAACATGATTGTCCTTTTTTGTTTTTTTTTTGTTTTTCAGGAGAGAAATAGAAACAAACAATAACTATATGGAGATGTCCTGCTAGAATACAACACTAATGATGTAGACTCTGGAAATGCCTAATATGTCTAAGAAGACGTTATTAAAGCTTTTTTCTGCTTAAGGTGACATCTTTGAACACTTTAACACGAAATTGACTCTTCTTGTAATGGTTCTCATCAGTGCATCTGCCCTTATACTCTCTCACCAAACACACTTGAGAACTGTACCTTCGTCAAGCACTTTCTGTCCTGAAGCTTTTACCAGTATCTGCTGTCTTTTGTATTTATGCATCCTAGCTAAGGCACAGGAGACCGAACGAATGCAAGGATTCATTAACTCTTTGAATTTGTTAAATACTAACATTTAACCATTAGAAGTGGTTCAATGATGTGAGATTCACATTGCTTCAACTTAATTTTTTTCTTTGTTGTAGTTTTTTTAATTGTCAGTTTTTAGCTATTCAACAGATTAAAAGCAAATCATGCCATATTTAGTCCTGGAGTAAAACTCAAGTCTAAATGTTCATGTGAAAATTATTGTAGTAATCTTTTAATATGGCAAAGCAACTTTAAGCTGCAGTTTAGCCAAATGAATCGTAACATGAAATTATAATAGAATGACATTTCCCTTGTTTCAAACTGTTTGGTGTAAGAGAATATTAATATGCAGCTTGGTGGACACCACCAGTTAATGCACATTTCTTTTTTTTTTTTCTGTAACATGTATACTGAAAAAAAGTGCATTTGTCTGAGGAACTGTTTGTTTGCTACCACTCAATGAATCTCAGTTTTGAGTAAATGTACCTCAGTCTAAATCAGACTTTTTATGACCTTTATAACTACATTTAAAATAATCTTTAATTCCTATTTCTGGGTGTTTGCAAGCCTGACAGATTGCTATCATGAAAGTGAAAATTTACTCCTCTAGGTGATTCACTAGCTAAATAAACATAATTCTTGTTTAGCAAGCATATACTCTGTTTCTCAAATTTTTTTGTTTCATTGTGCCAACGTCGAGGTGTTTTTCCTCCTATTTGAAAATATTTTGAGAAGAATACTTTTGTCCATGGAGTTAACATATTCATAACCATGTTAAGATTTTGTTAGAACCACCAGAATATTAGGATAGATATTAAATGGGCCAGTTCTATATTAGTTTGTAGCCTCTAAAGAGTATATCTTCTGTTTCAGTTCATATAACAACACATTCCATCTGCTGGAAGAGAATATTGAAAAACTGTTAAGCGGGTGTATTGACTGTACAAATTACTGAACAACCTGTACCAAACTCCAGGGATAGCTTTCCCTTTTTAGAACAGCGATGTAGAAGTCAGATATCTTATAGCTTAAAATAGCAGTAGCACATATTATTTGAACATGTTTCATGTCTTACTGTCCAACACAGATGTTTATATTGTGTTTCAAGTCCTTCATTTACAGATTTTGGCAGTCAAAGTCCTGGAGCTGAAGTAGCAAAGGTTTGTTTTGAATGCAGACTATTTTGCTGACTTTTGCTTTCTCTCTTCATAAGCCCTTTGCACCCTTACACCCACACAAACACAAGAAGTTCAGTGCACACTTCTTGCTCATTATTTTAATATTATTAGAGACTGCAGAGTAGCAGATATGAGTCTTAATTTTTACTGCCAGTTATCTTGAAGCTCAAAAGGGAAGCTACTCCTGTATTTTGGAGTAAAGAAGCAGTGTCACTCTAGATGTGTCATAAATAGCAAGTGGGATAAGGAGGGATAAGCAAAATGCATATTGTAAGAGGAGACTAAGAGACAAAGGTTTCAGGCCCAATCCCTATGAAATTTGGCTTCAGCCCAAAAATTACTGCTTCCATGTGTATCTGTTTCTTGCTATCAGGTTTTATAGCTATTTGTTTTCTCCTGCGGGCTGATTTATTCCAACTGTCATTGATCAGCTGATGTGGCAAAGGTCAATGTTGTGAGTCCAAAGAATGTAGTTAGTCTGGGATCCCTCAAGGTATCAGCATGTTTCTGCTTCTTTGTTACAAAAATATCTTATGAAAATTCTGAGAAGTTTCCAGAAAGCTAATGTTGGAGTCAAGCATTCAGGAACTGATTGCATGTGCAACCCTGTTTTGCCTTCACTGCAGTATTAATATTTTTGCAGGCATTAGTTAGTATTTCCTGCCTTACCCCATGCCTTTTTTATTCTAATAGCATGAACACTGCTCTTAATATTGAATCAGGTTTAGTATCAAGTGGGTTCATCACTCTGTTACAGGCTTTGAAAGCTGGGAAGATGAGACAGGATTGCGAGAGAAGCAGGTGATCACGTTTAGAGAGCTGTGGCAGTTCTTACACTGTTTGAGGATTGTTAGCAAATCTACAAATAGAAGAGTTTGCTGATGGTGTTAGTCATGTTGCGACCGATTTGCTGACTGCTGAGAGTTTAGTATGTGCAGCTGAAATTAAAAGGAATTTTATGTGCATATAAAGTACTGTAAAAATAGTATATAACATTGTAAAATCAGCTGTGGAGTGTTGTATTAGTTAATGGACATGTGAAGCTTCTAGCCTTCAGCTTCCTTATGCGCAAGTTCTTTTCCTCCAGAAAGAAAAGGAATGGTGCTTATTATCTCAAATAAATGTAGAAATGCTTTTTTTTTGGTCTGATTTTTCAATACGGTGAAGGTGTTTCAATGGTTGCTTTCTGACTTGCTAATGGAGGACTCTGTGGAACCCCTTTTCTATTCCTGATGCCTCCTCCTTTGTGGCAGCCTTTGTTTTCCTGTGATCCAAACTGAGCCAGTTCAAGCCTTTTCTGCTTTAACGGTTGGCCAGTCCTCTGATGTTAGATGTTTAGAAGGGAGATGGTGGGAGGGTGAGAAAAAGATTTGTTCTTTCAGAAACAGGTATTCACTCTTGAATTGGCTTAGCTGCACTACAGCTACACACCTGGAGTTGGCTAGCCAGAGATGCAGCAGAATATTTAAAAGTGGGAAAGGCTTCCCTGGGGAAAAAAAACATAAACCAATTCTGTTTCCATTGTAAGATTTTGGTAGAGTACAAGTGAGATACAATGTTGTCACACATTTAGTGATATGAGGAGAAGTGGGGAAATGCTGAGTGTTCTCCATTTTGATTACTTCTTCCAGTCTGAGGAGACCTAAGAATTGTCATAGAAAGTTGCTGTGGAAAAGCTTCTCCTACCAATACATGTGGGACAAACAGATTGTAAGAGTTTTGCTCACCTTTGAGCGTCTTTGACTTTGTAACATCAGCATTTTTCCTGTAGTGTTTTTTTTTTTTTTTTTTTTTATATTTCACAGGAATAATTTCTGTCAGTTGAATGTGCACATTGCTGGCTTAAAGAAAATCTGTGCACTGCTTTATTTTGAGGGACTTGGATTGAGAAAAAGTTGATTTTTCACAACTAGACAAATTTCACTCCTTTAGGTATTTTGTAATTCGGTGCTTAATTTTTGAACTACTTAGTTCTCTACATTCTTTTTCTCTATTTTTTCCTTTTTGGCTACTCTGGCAGTTTCAGCGTTCACTGTCTGCAAAATTTTATGCAAAAACCCCTTGCCAAAATAACTCTTATTCCAGACAAGTCTATGGCACCAAACAAAAGATAATGTTGAGGTCAAGTGCAAATAATGTAATATTTAGGAGGAAGCATCTTAAATGTTTTTCACTATTCAGTCCAAGTTCTCTTTTGAAGTTTCTTTCTATTTCATAGGAGAATTTGCACACTGTGTATTCATTCACTGAATGGGTCGCATTAGAAGGGACCACAGTGGGGTCATCTGGTCCAACCTCCCTGTGCTAGCAGGGTCATCCTAGAGACTTCCTAATGAAATCAGTGTGTTTTTCCTAGCTGAACCTGAGTTGAAGCAACAGTGTTTTGAATTCTTTTAAGTAGCAGTTACCTTAATTTTTCAAAATTAGCAGTGACTCTTTCACCAGAAATATTTTTATATACTTCTTCTGATTCTAGTGCAGTGAAAATCCAGTGGAGAGAGTCTTTGCATTTTTTCCCAGAACTGTTTTCTAAATGAATAATTCTAGGCATTCAAATGCAAACTACCCTTAAGGAGTGGCTTTCCAAAGCCGGTTGTACTAATTTTTCCTACTTAATTTCCCATTTAATTAAGGAAATGCACAAATATTTTCAGTGTCTTGTTTATCCTCTTGTTGGGTGAAGATCCATATAATTTATTGAGAAATTAAGAGAGAGGTATTTTTCATCTAGATGTGGCAAACTTGGTTTCAGTTTTGTGGGTTGTTTTGTTTTGTTTGTACCATTCCAGTGTGGTGACTTAGATGAGAATTCTTTACCATGAGAGTTGACCATTGGATCTTACATGTTTGAAAGTTTCTTCAGAAGCAACCTGGGCACGTCCTTTGTTGTTACCTGACACATTCAGTGTAGTTCAGTGTGAGAGAGGAAAGAATTTCTCTATGGGTCATAGGAATGCTAAGTAAATTAGTTTGTTCTCATATACAAATACTAGTGTACAGCTGGCAGGCTTTCCTCAAGGCATCTGTTCCATGCTGTCTGTTCTACTTTACATATTTTAATAAAGTGCATTTTAATATGATGAATATGAACCTTTCAGTTCACAAATTTAAATTTGTTTCTAGTCCAGGCTTTCAACAGCGTTTCTCTTCTGATAATCATGAAGCATTCTTATTTATGATACTGTCAGTGTCCAGGGTTCTCTAAACAAAGCATTAATAATAAAATTTGCTGCTTATTAGTATTAGGAGATGCCTAACATTTTTGTTATCTGTTCTTTTCTGACCTTGTCTTCCTGCAAGTGAAAATGCAACAAACAGGAGTCAATGACCAGTTGGATGTCTTCTCCAATCAATTTACCTATGTATTTCACAATTAACTTGTTCTGCCACACTGCAGGCAGAGTGCAGATGGGTGGGTCTTCACGTATCTCCCTCCAGAAGTTTGTCCTTAGTTAAATGCTCAAGAGACAGTGCATTTCTTGCTCCCATCTAAGTAAGCATTTCTTTCCACTTTCCTACCCTTTCTGTGAAAACTCCACTGGATACGTGTGTCACCTGTTTCCATCGGATGGCCATAAGGGAAGCCTGGCTTTGGATGCCATTTTTACAATCTGCAGAAAGGTTTCTGACTTCACTTATTTCCTTCTCTGGAGAGAGTAAGTCTTCTGACTGAGTTTAGCTTTTCTCAGTCTGCCTTGTTTGCCACAATGTAAATAGAGAAATACTGCTTTGTAACTGGATGAATTCAGTCTCCTATGTTGTATATAACGGTTTTTCAAGTTACTCTCAAGCATTTTCATTCAGAAAGTGGAGACAGAAACAGTATTCCATTAGAATTTAAAGACACGGTAATTAAAATACAGGGGTCCACTTTTAAGTGTTCTGAATTTTAGTGCTGGTGATAATCAAAGTGTTAACAGTGAGAGTTTATAAGCTGTTTGCATATCCTGTGTGCATTTGCACTTGTCATCTTAATGCTGAATTAACATCCTTTGCCTGTAAAATTAGTTTGTAACTCTTGAGCAACTTAATTTTTTTTTTTTTAATCATTGCTTTGAATTTCATTCACTCCGGGATACCATCACTTTTTGTCTGCCTGCACAAGTTTATGTGCCTCTTGAAAATGAAGTGGATGTTCATGTAAAATGAAGCAAGATACTCTAGATCAATGACTGTATTTAAGTTGAGCTTATGGGCTTCCAAAATGTACAAGCCGTCTTGATTTGTGCCCTCTTATGTGAAGCATTATACTTCCATCTTGAGCTCTGAATTTATGCATCCTTTCTTTTCTGTTCTGCAGACATCTGAAAGAACCTCAGATGTTAAAAAAAAAACAATCCTCCCTTTATGCTTAGTCCAGGAATAAGAATTTCCAAACTAAGCATTTGAGCAAACTAAGTAGAGGTTTAGCTTTAGTTTGAGCTAAGCTATTACATTTCAGTAAAGGGGTAAGATTAAAGGTTCTGGATCATTCATTGCCTACTGTAATTGTGTATCTACTGTTTAAAAAAAAAAGGCTGAAATTTTATTTTGCAAGCATTAGTAGATGCAGCTGCTGTTCAGTGTTTTCCAAGAATCCTACCGGTATTTGCATCAGTTCGCATTAGCAGCTTTGTGAAATAGGTGGTGAGAGGACTGGGATCTCTTCTTCCAGAAATAAAGAATTGTTAAACTCGTTAAAACTCAGATGTTTGTGATGTGTGACTGGAATACATTGGATGTTAAATCTGTCCCTCTTCTGATAGTTATCTGGAAAATATGGCTACTAAATTCTTAGCATAATTCATTTTTTTAACTTAAATTGGCTGCCTGTTTGTTTTCAGCTGCTTAACTGATTTGCAGCTCAGTTCTCATGAGATGCTTCACTGGGTCTTTTGAGTGTGGTGCTTCATCAGAAAATGTGTAAAACTGTATTTAATTTCTTCAAGTTAATGTAATGTAATTGCTATTAACTTGATTTGTATTCCATTCAACTTCATATTTGATGATAATGCTTGGTTTTTCAGTTGTATTGATCTTCTTTAATTTCAAGAATACCACATGCAGAACAATTCAGAGAATTTTTTTAGTTACTGAAATTTATGCTTATTTTAAATGTTAATAAATAACTATCATTATCTGCTCCTTGGGTTGCTAGTGAGTATTGATGTTTTTTTTGAAAACTGAAAGTCAAACATGGAGACAGGAATGCTTGTCTTGGGAAGGAGATGAAATGCTGGAATACTAAAGAGAACTCACAGCTGTATGTGGTAAAGGATATTAAACAGCCAAGAGAGTGTTGTGGAGTTGGGTCTTCATTCTTGTTTCAGTTTAGATTTTCAGATGCTGGAAGAATATTTTGAACAAAGAATTAAAATTAAGTACGTTCACATGTTCCAGTTGAACTCCTAAATTGGTCTGCATGCGGCAAGTTTTTTGTTTTGTTTTTCCCCCCCTTTTTATCTCCTCTTTCTTTTGGTTTTTACTTCACATTATCATTTTGCTCTTGGTCTTACATCAGTTTACAGTCGTAACTTGCTTTCCAGTAAGAAGTGCCCTGTTTCATTGTTTCTTTTAGTAAGCAGTACGTTTTGCAAGGCCTGGAATGTTAGTTGTGTTCAGAGCATTGGCTGTGCCCCTGTCCCAGGTCATTGCTGCTGCACTGGGTGTAGCCAGCTGATCCCATGGTCAGTGGCATTTCTATTCCTACTTAACGTTGGTTATCTGAAGAAATTACTCAGTTACTAGTTTATTTCTGAGAATAATAGTTGGAGCAGGCTGTAGTGATAAGTTGTATCATTTTCATTCTCATACTGATTGCATGACAAGACAATGAAATATGAGCTTTACATTAAAGAAACACTGAAGTTTTCTCACACAAGCTGTGTTTTGAACACTTTGTGGCTTAACTTTCTTGCACCTTCTATTTAGGTTGCTCTGTAGCAAATCTGTCTTAATGGTGTTCATGACTTTTTAGGCAGACTGAAAGTTTGTTAAACACATCTTTCCTGCAGCATTTCACCATGGAGGAGTTTCTCGCTGTGTCTGTCTTTATATCTGAGTAAGGTTGCAGCTGAGGAACTTAAATCTGATTCAGTGAGCCTGCCTGCTTTGTCTGCAACAGAAATTTCATGTGGAAGGATGCCATGACTTTCTGCCTTCTCGTGATGGTTTTCTCCCATTCCTTGCAATTCAATTAATCATACCTATGGTATGTGAAAGGGCAATGAGCTGTTGGTGCATTTGGTTAAAACAAGTGGGAGGGATAACGGGAAATCTTTCTAGAAAATTGGAAACAGATGAATTCTGTGATATTTTCAACTATGGGGAGCAACTACACCAACAAAGTCTAAGGTAAAAGGAAATTGAGGAAATGCTGTCCAGATGTGCAGTTTTGTTACACATTTGTATGGAGGTTCCATTTGGAGCTAAGTTTCTCCTGGGATTTTTGGGTATGTTTGGTACTTCTTGGGGCCTTTCCATAATTGAAGGGGTTTAAGACCTTAAGCCTACAGTTCTAGTGATTACTAAGAATAAAAATCTGGGGTGATTTTCTTTTCCAGTGGGGAGAAGCTAAAATTTGATTTTATTTTTAAAGTTGGAAGGTACTTTTTCTTCCCTGCCTCTCCATCTTCAAATCCCTCAGAAAGACCCCATCAGCATTGCAGGAAAAAGTTTGTGTAATTCAGCCAAGTGAACAATTAGCTGTGAGTTCATGAGTTCAGAGGCAATCTCCCAGCCTACAAAGGGGTGTGCAAAGAGAAGCTAAGGCAGTGCTGCCTGCATGACCCTGGAAGACAATGCAGGGTTGTCTCACTTTGCAAGATAAGCCTGTGAAAGGAGACTTGAAACAGGTTAAGCCATTCAATCTCTGATTGAATAACTTGCTTTTATTTACAATTTTTTTCTCTAAAGTTAAGGTACCACTGAGACACAGACACTAGAGACCCCAAGTCGAGACCATTCCTGCTGCAGAATTTTTACTTTCCCTGAGCAATGGGAGAAAAAAACCACCCTCTGACTACAGACTGGCAATTAATGATTTGATGAAGCACTGAGATAAGGGTGTAATGGTGTGCCCAGGACAGAATAGCTGCATACTGTGCTGCGCTTTTGAGTCATTCAGTGTGATAAGATTTATTTAAATAAATGAGCTAATTGTTCTTAAATTCTGGCAACAAAATACTGCTAGAGAAAGAGGAATTTATATTCACTTGGCAGTTAAAAGGTAATCTTGAATGTGATGTTTAAAATCTTTATTTCTGCAGACATTGGTGTGCACAAATTTCTCCACTTTGTATTTTTTGAGAAACAGATCCTCAGCTAGATTGCACACATGTAATACAGTAATTCTTGCATTTATACTGAGTCAACCACCAGCTGGCATAAACTCATCTATATTTAACTGATAATGTAATAATCCTATTATAATAAGTCACATTTTCTACAAGAGTTGAAGGACATGCAAAGGGTGAGATGCTTTGGACTTCACAAATGGGTGTCACTGGACTTAAACACTTCTAAATAAGACTAAGGAAATGGGGATAGTTGAAAGAAGAATGTGCTGTGACAGCAAATATTTTTTATTCGTGTGTGTAGTGGGAAGAGCGTTAAATAGAAGTCAGTAGTGGCGTGACACTTGGAAATCCTATGGAAAGGACCATGAAGATAGAGGAGTATTAGGGACAGAAAAGGGTTTAAGGAGGAGGTGCTGGTTGAGCCAATGATAGAGAATGCTCAGAAATGGCTGCAAAGGGATCTTGAAATAAAATTGTTGATAATAATTAAAGATTTTTGAGTCTAGAGTTTGATCTGGGAGAAACAATTGGAGTACAGGTACTCCATCACATTAATAGGAGGGAAGAGGTGGAAATATCAGAGCCTGCTCCCAGTATGGCTGCAGTTCTCTGCCGGTTGCAACTTTCCTCACAAAGCTTGACCTTGAATCATTTCTGCCTGAGGAAGGAAGTCAAGAGGGAAACATTCAGGTTGGTAAGTAATTTACCCTCTAATCTGCTAGCAAAATTTAAAGAAGGATGAGCTCTGTGCAGCTTTTCAAAACGAAGAACTGCTGAGTCTTAAGGGAGACTAAACCTCTGAGTATGAAATTTTTCAGGAGAGGTTTAAGATTAAGTTTTAGCCTTCCCCTGTCATCTAGCTCACATCACGAATAATAAAGGGCTCATTGTTAGCTGATTTGAATCCAGTTTTGTAGGTCTTAAAATCTGTATGGAATGCTCTGATATTGCAGAGAGTTTTAAGGCCATGTTCTTTTTAATCAGAAAGCTTCACCGACTTATGATGAGCCCAAAGTCCTTGGCCAGTAATGTCACAAAAACTAATATCCAATACAGATCAAGTTAAAATATTCCTGTAATGTTAACACAAAAAAAAAGCATGTCTGTATTGGAGTCTTCTACCTGAACAGCTAAAGAAATACACCAAACAATTGGAGGAAAAAAAGATGTATTAAATTGCACGCTGTTCATTCTTTTTATGATTCTTTCTAAATCAAATTACTTTAAACACTTTTTTGTTGTGTAGTTTTCATAACATTGTGCTCAAAAAATATTATAAAAATAGATGCATGAGATATGTAAATAAAACTGAATTTCTTCTTTTTTTGTTGTTTTGGTTTTATTTCCTGCATTGGGAAAAGGTATGAAGAGACATTTCAGTCCTAGGGTTTAACACAAACAAGGAGCTTGTTGCAAAAATATTTTAAAAAACTAACTCAGCCCTTTTTGCAGGTTTTTTTACAATTAATAAGAATGGATATGAGAATTGGACCAAAAATGTAGCTAATCTCATTGCCTCTGACCACAACCAGTTGTGAGAACAAGAGAAGCAGTGTGAGAGCAAGGAAAGCAGAAGCTGCCTCCAGTATGTTCACCTACTCTGCAGTTTGCTGAGACTTTCTGAATCAAAACCCTTCCTGGGTTTTTAGTTCAATGAATTATTTCAGTTGCTTTATGGTTTTGAATTACATAAATAGTTGCTCAACACCACTTGAACAGACTCGGAAAACCTTTAAGTAAATAAAAATTCTGTAGCAAAATGTAATTTTTTAAAAAACTGTTATATCATCTGCAGTAGCAGTATGATTCACTTGATAGCCCAGAACGAAAGTCCACTGAGAACTCTCTCAAAATGACAAAGTTAAACATGCATTTTCTATGTTAAAAAGAAACTCTAAACAAATACGAAAAATGATCAAGATGATAAATGAAATGCTATTCTACAGGCAAAATGGCATTTACATTGCAAAATTAATTCTAGGCTGCACTTGATAGAAATGTGGTTGGAAAGTTTCTGTTACTAGGTGTGTCTAGACAGGCTATCCACAGACTTTTCACACTCTGTTTTCCCTTGGAAAAATACCTCACTGCTCCAGTAATGTTACCTTTGGAGAGTTTGGTCAAAGTTTTCATCTTTATATGCATTTGGTATTACAGAGGAAGCATTCTAAAGCAACCTACAGGAGAACTAAATATAGGAGTTAGATGGGGGCAGGTGCTGCACTCCCACAGAATCAAGTGCTTCTGTCCTTGTACAAAGACAAAATGTACTTGATGTAAGGTTAGTTACTGGTTTGGGTTTCTTCTTCCCTATAGATTTCTTCCCTTATGCTCAGGTTGAGGCCTGTGTGTATTGGCATAGGAAAACCTAGTCCCAGGTGAAAGCTGGGTCCTTTGCTTTCTCAAGTAATTACTTGAGAAAAGACTTTCTGAAATAAAGTAAAAGTGCTTATGAATCCAGGTTTTCTTTCCAGGAACTTCTAGGTATTAGCTCTTATATGCTACAGATTTTACCCTGAGTATTCAATTTTCTTTTTTCTTTTTTTTCAGCTAAGGGTAGAGCCATTTTGTAAGATATTGAATTTCAAGTGTGCCATAATTTAGACAGAGCTCAGATTATTTTACTGCCACTACAAAGAGTTTATTATTTGTGAAAAAGTGATAGCTAGGATGGAAAAGGTCCTTTTTTTTTTTTTTTTTTTGCATTGTGGTCATTGGTTGTTCCCTGTGCTAGTTGTCAGCTGTCTTAGGCACCTCTGCTGCCTGTGTGCTGACCTCTGGAGCACAGTTCTGGCCCAGGGCTTTGCTACCTGCATTGTTCTCAACCAGACTTAACCAGCTCAGCAGTACCCCTGGACTGCTGCAGGTTTCTGACTCACAGCTGGATCACATTTGGGAAATTCAAAGGATCAGTTCAAATCCACTGGGTGAGTGAACAAAAAGATTTATCTTACATAGTGAGTGCATCTGCAGTGGGGTTGAAATGAGAAGATTTGCCTTAAATTAATGGATTTAACGGAATTACAGAAGAGGAGGGGACAGGGTTTTTGGTGCCTCAGGACGTTTTGTAGAACAGCAAACATCCTTTAACCTTCATGCTCTGGTTTTGTATCAGTAATGCAGGCTCTCCTTTATCTAGAAGGAGTTAGGGAATAAATTAATAGAGTATGCAAATATTGTTAAGTTTAACAAACTTCTTTTGTTTCAGGCTTTCTGACACTTAGCTGTTCCCAAGTCAAGATAATTATTCCAGCTCTGTAGGCAGAGTCTGGAATAGATGCAAGAGGAGCTTTTGGAGGCTGTGTTCTCCTCTGTCTAAAGAAGCACAGAGAATGGGCTTGATCACTGCTCCCATTAACTAATTGTATTTGTCCTCTACCTCCTTGCTTTCCAGCATCAGATACATTGAAGTGATGGGTTTAAATGTGCCAAATGGGTTTTTTTGGTGGGTGTTTTTTTGTTTTTTTTTTTTTTTTTTGGTCTGTAATATCAGCAATTCTTGTATGAAATTGCTCCTTCCAAGCCTGCCAGTCAAGAAAGTACTACAAGTAATGCCAGTAAACCAGAAAGCTTGTAGCAGTTGGGCACTACTTGGGGAAAGGATGATGCAACTTCTTACAAACATGAGTGCAAAAATATTTTATCTGGAGGGTATATAATGCATAGATCCGTTTTTCAGCTGTGTATTTGATAATGCAAAATTCCTTACAAGGAGTCATTCTTTAATGATTTTGGACATTCTGCTAAGCTTTTTTCCCTGACACTGGTATGTAGTATCTGCCTCTAAGAAGGTGATTAAGTAATTTATATTTACAGTCTAGGTGAATAAGACCAGTCTGACATTCAATGGGTGGAGACTTGTATAGCAAAGAACCATCATTGAAGGTGTTTGAGAGGCTTGAAATGTGGAGCTGTCTTAATATTATTTAGAATATTTCAAAAGCCCTTTCAAATTTTCTGTCAGATTAGGATGGTGTATCTCCAAGATAAATCTGGGATGCTATAAGTGTTATCTGTGTTCGGATGTGTAGAATTTAGTGTGTGAGCCTAGCCTAGCAAAACGTGAGCAAAGCCATTTCATGCTAAGAGTTTGTAGCAATAAATTTGAGTGTTTATATATGTCTTTACAAAATATAAACTAAACTTCCCTCCTGTAGGTGAATTAGCCTACCATCACAGTAAAACCATTCTGGGAAAAATAAAAAAGAAAGGAACAGTTGAAATCTAGAGGATGTTTTTACACTAGCAAGAATAAGGGAAGTCTGGAAATGTGATGGGTTTCAGCATGTTTCCTGGAGGAAAGTGGTAGAGGTAGATGCAGTGGGTATAATCTTTAGGCAGAATTAGGCTGTAGGTGTGAGTGATGCCCTGGCAGTTTGAGGAGAGGTTGTCTCTCACCAGTTTAAATGCATCCTGTGAGAAAAGTGGGCGTGTACTGTGTGGGGCACCCAGGAATCTCAGCTTTCACTGCCAGATGAGCGAGGTGACTATTTCGGTGTGTGCATCCGTGGTTGTTTAAGAGAGGCTGCCACAAATGCACCAAGGACTCTGATGTGGAGAACCAATAGAGAAAGGGTTATGGCTGGTCCTGGGTGTGACAGAAGCTGCCTAATTTAGAACCATGAGAACATCCCTGTGTGCAAGGGATAAATATAGCTGAGGGTTTGGGAGGCATCGAGTTTGGAGCGGAAAGGAGACAGAGGTAATTGAGACAAATTCTGTGACTAGTATGGAAATACTCTCTGCTGTCATTCCATTAACCTCGGGCACCAAATCTACTTTCAGGGTCACTGAGGGACTGTCGCTCAGCAGTGTGTGCTTCTGCCAGGAACCCAGGGAGAGGAGAGCACTGGTGGGAGGGAAAGTCCCTCCTCAGCTGTCTCCCCCCACAAGCTCTGTGCCTGGGAGGTGCTTCCAGAGACTGGAAAGTCAAGTACTGAAGTATTTTGCTTTTCTCTTAAATTTACACTTCTGTGTTTTGACAGAGCACTGCACTTTTTTAGTAACTTCTCTTTTTGTACATTGCTGAGAATAAATTTTATCATCCAGAGTTCTTTATTCTTTAAGTGTGTAATGGCAGATCCTGGCTTTTCTTCATTTGAGTGACCTGTTGACTTCTGTGACTTGGAGTTAGGTCCCCAATGGAGTATTTGTTGCTAAGCTTTCTACCAGGATGCTGAGAGGCAGATGAGTCGTTGTCAGCTGTGTAACAAGACACCCTGATATTGCTGCTCACCTGTGCCAGGTAATGACCATTATCTATCCCTAGGGCCTGGCAAAGAGCAATCCAGAGTGCTTGCCAGAGGCAGAACAGCTCTCCAGCTTAGTTAATGTGTTGTGGATTATTTTTTGTTTTAGCAGAAACATGTTGTCTCTCTAGGACTGCTCCCATAGCTCTGAAATATTTGTTACAGTTGTTTTATTACTGATACAGTTGTTTCATACAAAGTGATCTGGTGTTGTTTGAATAAAAATCCACATCTACACAGTTGAATCCAGATCAATCCAAACCTGATTATAAAGATGATAAACTATTCTTTAACATTTTTTCATGATGCTACACGTAGCTGCCATGGAAATATGAAGGGATGCTACTACTCCAGCCTTGCTAAGCAAGCATTGAATTGTACTTTGAGAAATTTGCTTTTGGATAAAGGTGTCTTTAACTCTTTAGAGCTGGAATGCTCTGTGATGTTGTGAAAATACCACTGACTGGGGAACGAAAAAACTGTTTTTAAAAAAATTATAAATATAATGAAACTTCTAAGATGTGACAGCAGAGGGAGCCATTGAGATTTGGTTCATTTGGTTCTGTTTTAAAGGGGGAAAAAAACCTTCAAGTTAGAGAGCCCTTTCCCCCTCATATTTAATTGAATTAGAATTGGTGGGGGGGGGGACTTTTATAAATCCATGCTGGTTCAATACATTTTACACCGGTGCCACTTGTGGTATTGAGATGCTTCCAAATATTTGATTATTATATTAGCGTTCTGGGCACCTTCCTAAAGTAATTCTCGGAACACAACTGTGCAGCAAGCAATAATATTAGTGTGTCAAATGCATGAAGCCTTCACTGGAATGTGCAGTGTTATTAAAATCTCTACTATAAGTCCATTTTTAATCTGTATTTATTACTGAACTCCTTTTTTATGCCTACTGATATTTTCTTCTACTGTTTTGTGTTTACTTCAGTCTGTATACTCCCATATGTTTGCACAGTGCCTGAAGCTGTGTGGGTTTTGCAAGAATGTGAACAGAAGTTCCCAAAAGCAAGCTATGTGCACACAAAATGTTTTTCTGTATTTTCAGAAATCTTGTTAACTGATAGGCTGTGGTAATTGGCTAAGAAGAAAAATGAGTTTAAATTCTTATTATTGACTCTCCCTATTACCTGCTAGAAACCACAACAAAAAAAATGAAAGCTCACAGTGCTGCACAGTGTCTCCACAAACACCGAAGCACGTGGCCCTGAATCAAACGGTGCAGCACAAAGTGTGGTGTGGGAGGAGAAAGTGGAGAGAGGAAAGATAAAGTGAGCTGCCTACAGCAGATCGATGCTGTTTAGATTTTACTCCAGGCATTATAGCTGCTTTAAACCAGTGCTAGGTGACGATGTTTGCATTAGCACCTGTATTTGCCATGCCTACTGCATTTAGTTTGCATCAGGACTCTGCTATCATGCAGTGCCTAACATTGAATAGCAGCAGTATCAGTAGCAGTTTCACATTGCCCTTCATGATGATTCCCATGTAGTTACATCCTGAATGCACATCAGTCTTTAAAAGCAGCTATTCTTCCACAGTTCACAGGCACGGTGGGATTTTTGTGATTTGAAAGGGTTTTGTTTGTTTTGGGGTCTTTTTTGTTTATTGTTGTTTTTTTTTTTTTCCTTTTTTTTTAATGAAAACATCTAAGTTGCAATGCTGATTCAATGTTTGAACTCTTCTCGTGTACTTGAGGGGAGATTTTAATTTCCTTCTTATCTTAGTATCTCACTTTCTCAATTGTTCTTGTGTACCTTCTAAAGGCACTGAATGCTTGTTGACAAACACAGATATTGGAATGGACCTTGGACCTCAACACACTTGTTTTTTTTAACATTTGCCTGTATGTGCAGAGAGCAAGCAGATTCGTCTTCTTATCAAAGGATGTTGAAGGTTTTTAGTTTTGGATATGAAGAGTGGGAACTGCTATGTCCTTTAAATGATGGTTCATAGCCATTTTTTTGTGCACTAAATTCTGCATAGATCTGTCAGAATTCAGTGCAGTTTACTTCTTTAATAATAATAGATTTTACTGGAGGTTGTTAAGCATCTGTGGAAAGAGATCTAACTGAAGACAAAAATGCACTTGGAACCAAAGGGTGCGTTCTCAATTTAGCAAGCCTAGACTCTTACACACGCAAACAAAAATGAGAGTCCAGAGACTAAATGCAAATGGAAATGAGACTTCATGGACATGCTAGAATCCCTAATTGCAGCCAGGCAGCTTTATTTTGTTTTCATGCTAGCACTGCCGCTTCTGTACCAGCTGTACACCTGTAGAACTAAACTTAACCGTGAGCAGGGACAGGTTTGCCGACCCCATCCCTTCTGTGTGGTGGGTGCCTCCCTGTATGTCAGTGCTGGCACTAGTTCCAAAACACAGAAAATCAAATGGTAAACTAAGCTTCCACGGGTTTTATACATAATGTGAGCTCTCTGAAGAGCATTGTGTGATGTGAATTGTGTGAAATGCATTCACATCTGCTGTTTGCAACTTCCAGGTCCATGTGGGGTAGATGAGATGAAGTATGAGCTGCTGCACAGAAGTGGTGTGAGAAGAGGATACTTTTGAAGTCCTAATCCTTCTCTGCTTTCAGGTCTCTGGTCTTAGAGAGTCCCTATCCCTGGGTTGCTCTTAGAATAACTTGTGCCTCTGTGGTGCTGTGATGTGTTGCATCTACATCTGGGCAGCCAGAGTCCTGCTTATACCAGCTTCTGAGGTGTATTCTACCTCTTATCTCTTCCATTGATAAGGTTAAGTTGTGCTGCTAATTGAGCTAAAAGATCTGCAAGAAGGGAAGAAATTCATACTTGCCAACAGGATTACAGTCAATTAATGCATGTTGTTTGGTAAGATCCTGCAATATTTCTGTACTCACAAAAAATGACTGCTTTATTTAGACAGGAATAATAGAAATTCTTCTTATTTTGATAGATCTATTAGTCCTTGGTCTAAACAACAAAATGGCATATATTTTATGCCTGAATTAAAGTATCATTTCAGAAGTGCATTTTATTTTTCAGAAGGTCACTGAGACCTTTTATGGGTAATCACAGATATTCCTAATGTCCTTGCTGTTTTTATTTTGAAATTTTTCTAATGTTAATAAAATGAGGTTTGCAAAAGAAAAACTCTTTTTTTATTTAATCTTATATTGTATGTTTATGGCATGAGAGAGTGTTTTAAATTAAAATAACCCTCATGCAAACCTTATGGTTTGTTTTTCACCCTTGCTCCCACTCATTCACTCAAATTATCCATTTGTTTCCGGAATGTTGGCCATGTTAGTGTCTTCCTAGAAAGATTATGGCCATCGTTCTTTGCTTATGGATCTTTACAGTTGATTTGAAACAGCTCCTGAATTTAAAATGCACATATCTATTAATCTGATGTTATAGGAACTTAAAATTATTTAAACATGTATGTTAAAAAAGAAGTTTAAAAAATGAGGAGAAAAGAAGGCTGAGGACTTTGGATTACTGGTTTTAAAGACATTTTGGGCAAATATACACATTTCCAGTATGCAGTATATTAACCTATCTCACTTCAGTTTTGTTTCTATCATTCTTTCTTTTCTTCAGTCTAATCATGACATTCTTAATTTCTGACACAGCATCAGATGAAAGCAGGGGCACCATGGCATGTCTGTCCATTGTAATTACTTTCCTAAGAATTTTGTGTTTTAGTGATGGGTTGACCTTCTGAAGTTCCAGCTGTCATGCAGTAATATACATGACAAGGTGGTATTATATGCTATAGCAACCTTCAGCTTCCCATATGTACTTGTCCTTCCTGATTGCTATTCACATGTCTGGAGAGTTCTCAGTTACGGGTGCTGAAATGATGAAGTAGATGCAGAAACTCTGTCACTTCTTGCAAATGTAATGTCTGACCTTCATAGCTATACTCTGCCACCGGGGACCAGAGACAAAAACTCATCTGGCTGGCACTTTTATTCCCATGGGCAGATGTACGCTGGTGAGATCATCAGGTTGGAGTCACTCCGTGAACTCTGACAACTTAACTGCTTATTAGGAAAACATTAAAAAGAAACGACAAACCAAACAAACAACTGAGCAAACTTGCTTGTAGCTGTGTTTGGGATAATATTGTTTGGTGTCATGCACAGAGGCTCCACTCCACAGTATGGTCCCTCATGGTCTGTAAGCCATGGTCACTTGGTGTGAATATTGAGCTGTGGCTGGCTGTTAGGTGTTTGACATAGATCTTCAAGCCTGGAACAGAATGTTCCTCTGATGACTGGAGACCTGTGCTGCTCCTAGGGAAGGCTGAGAGCTTCCCTCTGCCAGTGATATCAAAGGTTACTGATGCCTGCAACTAAATTTCTCAGAGGTTATTACTCAGGCCATGTAATTTTTTTATATCCTGCAACTTTAATGTTTTTAAAAGAGGCTGATTGTTACTTCAGGGGCAGTTGAATGAGGAGGTTTGCATCTATTCACTCTCCCAGAGTCTGGTATTCATTATTGAAATATTTGCTTGTAACCAAGTTCGTACTAATTTGATTCATTCTGGCTTCAAAAAATTATTACTTTTTTTTCAACTGGGTAATTTTACAACTGTTTGTAGAGATAAAACAATGTGTAGGAATGAAGTTCTCAGTTAAATGGCTTTCCATTGGCCAAGCACAATATGATACTATCTACCTTCAGAAATTTATTTTCTTTCTCTGATTAAAGACAAACAATGGATCTAAACTAGTAACTATTGAGTTTATAATGCGTTTCAATTAATTAGTGCTGTTATACTTGTTGTGAGAGTTATCTCCTATTATTTACTTGAAAAAGGATATGGATAATATGCAATTAGGATGGATGCTTCCTAAATACTTGATGCAGAGATCTCTTACTAGTATAGTAAAACAACACTTTCCAAAAAGAGGGATAGAGGATTTCCTCTAGTAAATTTTATCACATTAGATACCAGGTTATGTGGTCCAATGGACAGAGTAGAAGTTGAAGTGTCATGAGATGCTGTTTTACATTAGATTTGATGTGACATTATTACTTCACTGTTTTAGGCCTTAGATTATCTCCTTTCTGAGTGGGAATGGCAACATCTCACAGTCTGGTGAGCTGATCCTTCTGAATGAAAGGTGTTAGAAATAAATAATCAGCCAATAATCCACACTTGTTCTGATGCTGATAAAGGGGTTAAAAAATTTACTTAATCTGGATAAGCCTTTTTAGTATTTATTAAACTTTTGAGTCTTGTTTTTCTATTAGGTATAGAGCTTAGGGCCTGCATGGGCAGCAAGTGAGATGGTACTCTCCACTACACCCAAAAAAGTCCCTCAAAATTATAAGAAGAAAGTGAAACTTCACAAAAGAAGAGGAAAAAACCATAATCTAACATTTTCAAGTTTATAATATTTTGAATATGGAAGTTAATTTCTGAGTTCAAGCATGTTATTTAGCGCACTCAAATTGGAGCTCACGGGAACTTCAGATGATACACTGCTTAAAATATTATTCAACAGAAAGTGCAAAAAAAAAAAAAGAAAAAAGATTAAAAGTCACAAATAATCAGAAAAACAAGGCTTTCCCCCAAAGCATATCTTTAAATATTAACTACACTAACTTTTGATCTTCACACTTAATTCAAATTCAGGATGGATTCCAGACCCAAACTGAAAGAAAATGCTGATATTTTTCCCCCCCTCATTTGCAAGATCTCTGCTCAATGCCATATTGCTTGTTTACTTCTCTATGATGTTCCATTTATCTAGTTATGTTCTATAACACACATGCTTTAATATTTTATCATGGAAGCCGGGCTCCTGGGCAAAGAGAAGGCGCCATCTCTTGAGAGAGTCTAGATCATAGGCCAAAAAACTACAGCCATGCTTTCCTCTGACTTGAATGTGAATTAATACTTTTGATTTCATTTTGGCATCAACTACCCACTCTACAGGCTGCATGCTCTGTTGCCATTGCTCACTCTCTGACTGTAGATCTAGCGGTGTTGATTTCAGCTCTTGGCTTTCCCCCTTTCCTTTTCACTTCCACTTTTCCAAAATCACTGTAAATCTTACCTGCTGTCATTTTATTTTCCAGTTCTATGCCAGGCCATTTCCTGGTTCTTTCCCTTGTACTCCCTTCAAGCAACTACCATGATCTGATAATTTCTTTCTAGTTCCTAGCAGTGATAATACTGACTTTGACTACATGTCCTTTGGAAGTCCAGACTAGTTTTAGCTTTTATTCCCTTGTCCCTTCTCCTTTTTTATTTTTTTTCCAAAAACTGGTGTTATTTGTCTAATTGTTACCTTATTCTCTGTTGTCAAACTACTTTCTCCTCCCCAGTCACCCCCATCCCACCAGGGTATGATATCTCTTCAAGAATGGCCAACCATTAGTTTAGTCCCCAATATAGACCAAAGGGTCTATATTTTTAATCTTTGCATTTTTATAAATACAAATATTTTTATTTTAGGCATTCATATATATATATATGTAAGGATATGGGTAATATATTAAAAGAAGACAAACTATCCTTTCTGTTATATATCTACAGATCCACAACCAATTTTTATCTTCAAGGCAACTCTGCTTTCTTACTTCTTTCAGACTTATAAAGGACACTATATTTTTGGGTATTGTCTTTGCCTCTCCTGCATGTTACAGCCAATTGTTTCAGATTTTTTCTGATATTTCCCATCCAGTTGCACAGGTAACTTTTTTTCTTATTTTTTGTATTGTGTATTAGAACATCTATTTTGGCATGGGAATTGCTGCCTTACTTTATTCAAATGTGCAGGACACAGTTTCAAATTTTGTCAAGATTTTTTTTCTTCCCCCACGCCATTGCTAAGACTTTATCACTTCTTTAGCATGTTGCCCACAAACTCCATTTCACAGCTCCTTCCCAGCTTACCCACCACTTCTTCCACTGTGACTGTACCAGCTTTTTCCTGAGTTAACCTAAGGTGCCAATTTCTTTCTATCTTTTAATTTAATTTTCTGAAAAATACCATCACTCTCTTTTCATAGTGCCATCTTATCTCTGTACTCTTCTTCAAAAATCTTTATCTTCTCTCTGCCTTATTATAGTATTGTTAGGTGATGTGACCAGAAAAGCTGATGCTGACCAGAGGTGGGCAGCTCAAGTCTTTGTGCTCCCCCCACCATGAGGTGAGGTTCAGCTGGGTTTTATACTGCCTGCTTTGAAGGAGTCATCCCTGAGTAGTGCCTGCTGCCCATGGCAAGGAATGAGGGAGGGCAACTCGCTGCGTTCTGTGATGTGAATCACAGAGGCAGCTCAGAGCAACTTCTTGCTATCGCTGCCAGGATGATTCCCTGGCCAACTGAGGGATGAAATTCTCCATTCGTGATTTCTTCTGTTATTTTAGAAACTTGAGAGCCTGCTCCATAATCTAGATTTTGTCATAGTATTAATAATATAAATGTGTCACTTTCTAGATTAACATTTATAGAGTTATAGTTTACACATTAATGATTACAGAACAAAGATCTATTTGATTTTTTGTTTGTTTCCTAAGGGACAATCTTGTTCTATTGAAAAATTCTGAAGACTCATTAAATCACAAAATCTACATTCTTTCCTAAAAGAACATCAAAGCATTGACAGTAAATAATTTGCTGTTATTGATATTATTATTATTTTGTTCTATCTATGAAGTTTAATTTTTAATTGAAAAATTTTAACCTGTTCTAGACCTGTGAAAGATGTTCTGCTTTTGGGGCTGATATGTGAGTGTTCAGAACTGGGCATTTTTTTCTTCTCATCAGTTAATCCCAAAGAAATGCACAGGAAAATTTCCTGCTGGTGTCCAATCAGCTGACCCACCCTTTGGCAAGGGAAAATGAAAAAGCACTTGCACTGTAAAATTTTTGTGCAAACAATATTGCATTTTGGCACTCAAAGTGCCAGGAAGGTTTGTTGAGGTGTGTGCATATATTACTGTGCCTGTCACCAAAGACTCCTATGGATTTCATGGAAAACCTAAACTAACTAGTGAGAGGAAGAAAATGTTGTGGTCTATTGACTTTGCATTGTACTTTTCTTTTTGTTTCTTCTTTTGATTGCATAGATAAACTGTCAGGAAAAAAAAAAAAAAAGTATTATCCAACAGGTCAGTGCTTTTAAATGTCACCTTTGGATTCCTACCAGACTCAATGGAAGTTTTTTCATTGTCTTTAACGAAGGAACATTTAAGGCTTGATTTTTCTTTGGGAAGGAGAATCATTTCAAAAAGGGAGCAGTAACATCAATCAGTGCTGCTGATGCTGCTGGTGGAGGCTGACGTGCTTTCCAAGCTTGTGGTGTCTCCAGGTAAACACAGGTGCCTTGCTGCAGCTTTGGATCTTGCAAACGCCTTGCTTCCAGCCTTAGCACTTCCTGGTTAAAAATACTAGTGATGTTTTATTTATCTTAGTTTAGAATGAAATGTGTACGTCTCTGATTGCCGGCAGGTGGCAGTGGTGTAGGAGCGTTAAGCATGACCAGCAAAAACCCAAGGGCTTTGCTACGGCTGTTTTCAGGCTGCTGTCTACCCAGTCTCTTCCAGCTGCAAGGGGATTATAAGCATATTTCTCCTTGGTCTGCATAAGTTGATTCATCTCATCAGCACTTTCTGATCAATTGATACATTTTTGAAAGCGTGTTTTTTGGCAATTGCTTTCTAGTGTGTGAATTGATACCATCTTGGGTATTGATGAAAATGGATGCTAACGAAATAAGCAGAAGCACTTTTTACATGGCCCTTCCCTAGTGACACAGGAGAATTGAGCATCTTCAAGCATTTTTTCCTCTTACAAATGACTAGGTGAACATTTTCTGAGTTGTATATTTGTCTTTTAAAAAATCAATTTGCATCACAATGCAGGATTTGAAATTGACTTGTTTTAGTAACTTTTAATTTCTAAGGAAGTGTCACTCTGCATTTATCACCAGTGGCTTTATTGGAGGGGGATATAGCGACTTGTTAACCCCTTGTTTGCAAGAGTGGATATGGGTCTGGCTTCCATCTGCAGTCCTGACTCCAGAGCTCAGGTCAGGTCTGGAGGGATGCCCGTCTGCACAGTGTGCTCTGCTGATGAGTCATGCTCTCCAATGCACAGATGCAGAGGTAAGTGTTTGGGTCTCGCACTGAACACCCCAGCTCTACTGCTCTCTAAACCTGAATATACCTGCGCTCTACATGTTTACTGATTTTTGCATGGAAATTAAAAATTATTAAAATGCATTCAATGCAAGGCCAGCATTATTTTCATTTTGCAAGTGCCAGGCATCCCACTACCTTTTCAGGATTCAGAATATTGACTGTTTCTCCACTTATATCCCTGACAGTGAGCGAGATGCAAGACTGACAAAATAGGGTGCCTCACAAATTTGGCTGTTGCTTCTGCTCTTCTTTTTACTGAAGAGCTGAAGTCTGATATCATGGTTGACTCTCTTTTATGTAACACCTTATTTTGCACGTGCACCAAGTGTTTCTCAGAAGCTCCCAAAGTCAGCAACTCAGCTTCACTACAGCTGGTCAGGAGCTGGCTTCCCAGTGGATGGAAGAGAGAGGCAGGTTGTCTCCAGTCATCATCAGGGTCATAAGAACATCAAAACAACTCCCAGAGGCTCTTGTGGTTTTGATGTGTAAATAAGTTTAAAACTACTGGTCTCTAGACTTTCAGTGTAGGATTTTAGGTCAGATGACTAAATTGAGGCCATACAGATCTCTAACACAGCTAGGATTTGAGTGAAGAAAATTAACTTGTGTAGCAATTCCTCATAGTTATAGAATTAAAAAAAAATCAAAAAAAAAATCAACAAACCAAAAAACCAACTCATTTGAGAAGAAATTCGAGGGTCAAGCAGTTGTATGGACTGAAGTGGGATGTCCTGGACAGAATTATTGGTCTGGAGGGAAACATGAAAAAAGAGGAGAAACTGCTAACAGTAGATCAACACTGTGCTAGCATGCATTTCTCTGCAATAAATCCTAGCCTAAACCTCTCTTCTGACTGAATTGCAGTAATTATATAATTTACTTTTAAGTGTAATCGAATATGAGACAAAATGCTTCTGAGAGATTCCATATTAGCAATGACAGCCCAAATTTTATTTAATTTTGCTTTATTTTCCTTTTTTCCTGGGTTGGCTTCTCATGGCAATACAAATCATGGTCCTGCTATGTGGCCAAAAGGTCTAAGCAAAGGGCAACCCACAAAGAGGATATTGAATCACTGGTCCTAGTGCTTCTAAAACTTAAGAATCTATGGCTACTTCTGTTGTTTTTAAACTTCTTTCATGTTTAGATAGGCAGTGCTAAGTACCAGCTGCTACAAAAATTGCTTTGGTCTTAGTTTCAGAATCTGTTTTAGGAAAAGATTTTTTCATTACATTTTTATTCATTTACCTGAGGAGCAAGAGGGACCAGAAAATATATTGTCAACTATCACTCGTCAGCTAAAGCCAAGTTTATGTATTGTGAATTTTATATAGGTCACTCACTGACCTTTCTGGAATATTCAGTAATTAGGAATTTCTACTTCTTTTGCTGTTTCATCTATGAGGCATGTGGAGGAATTCTGTCTTCCACTTGGTAGCCTGCAGGCCATTTTATGCTTCAAAATAATTGAAAATAGGTAGAAAAATGAGGAGTTGTCAAAGATTAAATTAGTTCTTAAAGGAAAAAATATTAATTCTCAAATACACATTGTGATTTGGTGGTTGTTTGTAGGCACTGAGCACACTGGGTTTCTGGGATGGGGATACAGAATATTACTGCAATACAAATAAAGACTGCTTGTGCTTTAATGATTTAACATAGTGCTCACGGGGCCAGTGAGCTGCATCAGTCAATGCTTTCTGCAAATACCAAAAACTGTTCATGTGAATAATCAACATGCTTATGTAGTTCCAATATTGTTTGCTTTGTACTATACTTTTTAATTTTTGATGATGCTGACATTTTGAGAGAGAATTTATGTAGTGTATTACAGAGGAGGTGTGTTGTACTTAAGGTGAATATTGGCTCACCGTTTCCAAAAATGAGAGAAGAATTTGGGCAACATTTTTCTATTCTCTGTTAAAACCTATCCATGAATAAAAAAGGAGGTACAAGTTTTCCCATGGAAGAATATGTATGCCTCACAAATATGCAAGCATACTTAGTTCCCGCTCCCATGAAGAGAGTAGGGGTGAAGGGTGGGTAAGGATTGTACTTTTTCAGTCTTCTTGGATGAAAATGATATGCAAAGTTCAAATCCAAAGGAAAGTGGCTAACAGGTGTAGAAAAGGTACAAAAGGTTTAGAAAATTGGGGTAGTAGAGAGAAGAGTAATAACCTGTGGGACTGTGTGACTGTTTTGTGGTTGTTTCATCTCTGCCTGTGAGGAGCACTGTGGTCTTACACTGCCCAAGTCAGTGAAGGGGCCCGAGGGGGCTGGTGTGACCTGACTAGAGGAGCTGGGACAGGGAAACAGGGAGAGGGAAAGATCTTGGTTGTTGGAAGCAATAGCAAGCTGTCAAAAGCGTGGTGAAAAGATATGGGTGATATTGCAAATAAAGACAGATGTGCATGCAATGGTAGGCAATCATTTCAGTGCCAAGAAGAGCCCTCACACCAGCAGCACAGGGGTCACACTCTCCAGGATCCCGCAGGGACAGGGCAACGTACAGACATCATCAGAAAGAGATGCCAGCTTCCTTTCTAGGTGTTGTGCAAATACACAGTGTCTGCAGATACCTGTTGAAATTGTGTTCCTGCAGTGATGTTGCAGCTGTGTGAGATATGCTCATGATTTGTGAAGGAGAGGGGAACTTAAGCAGACAGGTAATGTCACTATGTACTTTGTGTCCTCTTGATGGAAAACAAATTTTTATGAATCCAGTGATGTTTTGGAATGTAGTAAACTCTACTAGAATATGATTTTTATGACTACCAGAAATGCCATAACCTTTCAAGGTACTAGCTTCTGTGGATAGATTTATATGATTGAAAAATCTTTGAGGTGAACAGATGTGAACACTGGAACCAAATGTATTTCTCACATCTGTCCCTTTAATTTTCTGCATTTTTGTGACTCTGTCTGGAATTGTGGGATGCTATATCTGTCATATGCCAACAGATGGCAACATTATAAGTCCATTTTTAAAGATAGAAATAACCAACCTCTCAGCTGCTCCAAATTTAGTCAGAAAAAAAAGGGTAAAAAATTAATTGCATCTTTCTATGGATGTAAAATAATTTTGTGTGCCAGTTAAGAACCCATCAAACTACCCCAGAAAATCCTCACCAACATCCCCCCAAACACAAGTACAGTTCCTTCCTTTTCAATAATTCTTTCAACACCTCCTGTATTTCATTCTTTTGCATACGTTATATTAAATTTAATATTCAGTGTTGTTTGACCTGGTTTTATTATGTTACCCTTTCATGAGTATGTATGAAACAATGTTTGGTGATGTTTCCTAAGCCTTTTGAGATCCCAGAAGTAATAAAACTTTAACGTAGATAGACATCTCAGGTGTTTTTCTATTGGTTTCCTTAATGTGTTTGTCTAATATTTTATCAGAAGCAGCAACAGCAACACAGAAGTCACAGGGTGAATTCTCATTGTTTCACATTATACAGAAATCTGGTGAGGTGAGCCATTGATCCTGCTAGCTTAAATATGACGCTTTATAATAAATAATGGTGAATGGGATTCAGAGCAAGCCTTCACAATTTCTGAGCAGAGCGTTTGCTTGGCTGGCTGCAGCTCCCTCACTCGCATCACTGAGCCATGCATGCTGCATTGATGGGGTGGGAGGCTCATGGCAGCTTCTCCAGCCTGCTCAGCAATTCAGAGAGTGACTCCAGGGGGTAGCACAGCAGTGTTGGGTGATGAAATGAGGTGGAAAGTGAAGATATCTCAGGAGGAAGACCTTAAAGTGTTGTGGTAGAGGTGCAGCCTAATTGGGCAAAATCTTTAGGGGATGACCATCTTGCTTGAAATTATGTCTCTGCTTCAGAGGGTATTGATTTTTTTTATTTTTTTTTTTGTGCTTATATAGTTCAAAAATGTATATTGTACATCCAGCAGTTCTATTTTTTAGTGCAGAATTCTAATTTTAAGTATCTTCATTGAAACAAAATATTTTTCAGGTATGCATTCTTCATCTGATTTATAAAAATACTGCTCCTTGAAATTAAATTTGTGAGCAATAAGTCTGTAGGGGTATTCTGCAAAAAATCCAAGGTGTAGGCAGCCAGAAATAGGGGCAGTACTGAGACCAGGGACAAACTGTGGATAGGGTAAGAGTGTTGCTGGTGGATCAGCTCTTCCAGGCTAAATTTTATGTATTAATATAGGTTGTATTTCTTCATTTTCAGGTGGATAGATCCACAGGAAATGCATTTGTTTGAGGTCACATGTTATACCAAGAGATTCTGAACGTTTAAAAGTGAAAAATCCTTTAAAAACATGGATGGTCATTGCTATTATAGTGCCTGTTATTATCATGTGTGTGGAAGTGTCAGCACCTACTTAGACTTCTACAGCACTGTGACATTGAACTGAAGAGTTCAAAGAATGTAATCCAGGCAGGACTCTTGAATTTGCTACAAAGCAAAGACTAATGACACCACTGTAATTTGGCTTTAGGCCAAAACCTGTTGCATTTCACAATTAATTGGCTTGTTAGCTCATGAAGAAGAATGTGTATAGGTTGTGCTAAATGGTGGCAAGTCACTCTTAGAAGACCGTGCACTGTACTTCAAGGGTCTGCTCTTGAACTTTTTCCTTCCTCACAATCAGGCAAGTCCGTGGAAAAAGTACTGAGTATTTTGGGTGGTTAGGGCATCTGTGCTAGCAACTGCTTTTCTTTCTGCTGAATCTGAAATCAGTTTCCATCAAATATGACCTACTGGCAGAGATACTGCCAAACAATGTATCTGACTTTGTAAATGTATTGCGCTTAGAAATTTGTTCTTTCACCCATAGTACCTCAGCAGGAGCTATGGGAAGAAGTTCTGTGGTGTGCCCCACGCTGCCTCTGGACTCTATATCTCTGCCATGTCCCAGTTATGAAGTCTGAGATGGTCCATTCCTGTATTCCCCTCCTGTAGTCCAGTTCATTCCCATTAGGGGAAAGTCACCCTGCTTCTTTTCAGCTGGATAATCCTTTACAGTTAATACCTGGAAGTGAGAAAGGATAGTGCCTCTGACTTGTGTGCCTGAGGACCAAGAAGAAGAGAGCATCCAGGTTTCCTGGCTTCATTAAAAAGTGTTCTGCAAGTGCCTATTTCTGGACATTGGTTACATTTCTAGCATCTGGGGAAATGTTGCTGTGTTTCACCAAAGATCCGTCTTATTCCTTTGTGTAGTTGATGAGCTGTGTCTTGGATTTTGTTTGAAAGTCAATTTAGAAGAAATGCTGTGCCATAGCCAAGGCTTAATGATGCTGCATAGATAGATGTGGGATCTATCTATGACTATTGAGCATCAATGGTGCAACTTCTGGGTGGTCTGAGGAAAAAAACCATCCCCTTGAAAAACTCACAGGAGCTGCAGCTGCTCACAAAGGTATTGATCTCAACCTTGTGGGAGCAGTGGTTCAGCTTCATAAAAAGCCTGCTTCTGATTTATTTCAGGTGCAGCACATGATTAGACCCCATGCAGTGTGGGATTTCGCCCTTTTAGAAAATATCTGGAGCTACTGGTCTGATATGGGACTGGACCTGAGGAAACTTGCAACCTGTGAAATGTAAAGGACCAAAGGACATTGATTTATCCTGGCAGGTGTCAAGAATGAGACCTGTTCTCTGTAGCACCCTTCAAAAGACTCACTGGGAGACTGTGAGGAAAGGTTGCCTTTGAGGGAATAAATTTTGGGTGAGAACTGATATTTGTGGCATTTAATTTAGAAATTGCAGTGCCCAGCACTCTACTCTGTTCTGCATATTAGATGTTTTACTACTATATTTTGTTAGTTTTGGTGGCTCTCTGGACTCAAATACTGCGTGAACTGGAAGACAGAGGGATGCAGGCACACTTCTTGCTGCCGTGACATGGTATTTGCATGTGTGGCACACTATGGAGGAGTTACTTGTAAATCTGTGATGAAACTGCACCTGAATGTCTGAATTGTACCAAAGAGACTTCCAGAGTTTGTATCTGGAACAGCCCAAATCAACTAGGTAACCTTTCACCAAGGCCCTTTTACTGCCTAGATTTCTTGGTTGTTTCATTCATGACAGAAAGAAGGCATCTTATCTCATCAAGGTGTCCTGATAATTAATATATATATATATAGATAGATAGATAGATAGATATAGATAGATAGATATAGATATAAATAAAAATAATACTGAACTGCACCAATAGTCATGTGAAGAGACTTGTAAGCCATGATAGCAATGTCACCTCAACTTACAGGATACAGACTGTAGATTTATGCAAGTATTTAATAGTGGCTTGCCAAGAGAATCGGTACTCTTTTCAAAAGGAATCTTTCTTTGTGTCTTTTGATATTTAAAGAGCTATAATTACAATGGCAAAGCTTTGAATTCTTTTTTTTTTTTCCCCATCCTCTTTTACACATTAATTTATGGACCAATCCAACATTACAGACAAGCTAATGAAAGAACCACACACTCCCTTTATAATTTTTTCTTCTTTTTACAGTTTCACTTGTGTGGATGAATGCAAAGTAGTTAATGCTATAAATAAGTTTAATGATGTATCTCTTCTCTCAATTGCTGGTTGTTGATGCTGCAGTCCTGCATAATAGGAAAAGAAAAGAATTGAATTTAAGGCTTTGTCTCTTTCTTGCTCATGCTCCGAAAGGTTCTTCCAGCTACTAAATACAAGTATTGCTCTCTTAGTTCTATTCTATATATTTAAAGTTCTCAGCATGATTACCTCATCACTTCTCTTCCACTCCCTATTTTGGTATTTTTAGCTTTGCAAAAATATCGAAATTACATAAGGCAATTCACCTCAGCAAAATCAGCACAATCTGGTAATCTCCTATGAAATGATGTCTTTTCAGCTGGTCAGGGTTGGTGGTGAACAGTAGCAGGTATAAAGAGGGAGGAAATTCCCTTTGCGAGACTTTTACTACTGCCTCGTGCAGCATCCACGTGCTATCTAGACATTGTGGGGAAGCCTGGGACTAGCACTTTTCAGGACTGAGAGTGACATTCATCCCTGAACAGCAGAGACCGTGTTACTTTTAGGTCAAGGAGTTTAATAAAAGTCTTGTTGTCACCTAAACTGGGGAATATCTGGATTGTCTTTTGGAGATTTTTTTATTGAAACCTTCTTAGTTGGGGTGCAATCCCCTGCTAACAGGACCACAACTTCCAGATTTTTTTTCTTTGCTTAGATAGGAGCATAGAAAAAGCTGAAATTTGGCTTGAAACAAGAAAAGTAGGACTTCTACAGTTCCTAAATGGCTATGTGGAAAGCTATAAATAACTTGCATAAAACTAAAGTTAGCATCACTAACTGTAATGGTGTTGATAGGACATGTTGTGCTCTCTATGCAGGGAAAATAGTACTTTGATCAAACAGCCTACATGGATAACAAAGCAGTTGATCTCATCCATCTCACATTTTTGCAACAGATTTGGGCATGATTTACCTCTGACGGCCATCTTGAGAGCTGGGCAGTAATTCTCACATAAGGGACATCTGCCAGGTGAAAAGTCTAATTTTGCCCTTTTATCTAAAGAAGCAACAATACTGCAAAATATATTCCAGGATAACTTGGAAGCAATGAGCTGTTTTCACAAAAGATTGCAAAAAATACAGACTGCCCAGGGACCTGCCCATCTGTCTGTAATGCAGATGCAGTGGTATGACAGTCTCCATCTTGAAAGGTTCAGGAAGAATATAGACTTTGGGACTGGGGTTGCAAGATGCTGTGGAACCTGTGTGTAGCATCATGGCAAGTGCAACATAACGTGATTCTTCAGCATTGCATCAAGGACCTGGGCTGACAGAAATGAGCTGTGTCCCTTTAGACAGGCATCCCATCCAGTTCACTTGAGAGGCAAATAGGTAGATGATTTGTGCTAATCTCAAGAGAGACTGCAAAATCCTGGAGTGCCTTGGTTAGATAAAAAAATGCTTAAAAGGGACCAGTGAGTGAGGCTTTAAACTACTATCCTTGAAGTGGGCCAGGTGCATCCTGGAGACTATTCCATGTTGTTATCCATACTCCTTTCCTTTGTTCCATTGCTAATTAATTCTTCTTTTGTAGTGTAGGATAGCTTCTAGGGCAAGGGTGGAGGATGCCTCAACCCCTATTGGCTTGGAGAGTGATGCTCTGAATTTAACACACAAACCTGGACAGTGAATGCAACTTAGCATCACTGAGCAGTTCCACAAAATAAGGCTTGTTTTCTTTCCTGCTTTCTCACCCTACAGTGTGTTAAAAATAGAGAAGAAGTGTATTTTATTAGGAAAGAAAGGCAAATGCCTGGTCCCAGAAGTGGGTCCTGGACTGTTGATCATGGGTGAGGAATGGTACTAAAGACCATGCAATGGGCGGAATTAATGAAGATGTAGAGGAATGCCCTTCCTGGTCCTTGAGTACATGTGTATATTTGATTCAGGATTCATAAACTAGACATCTAAATATTGGCTGCCTTTTGTGGGCCCACGTTGAAAGGATGAAGCATGAAATAGAAAAATAAGAAACCTACCAAAAAAGCTGGTTTGATCCTGGAAAAATGACAAAAGAAATCCCAGATGTCTTGACCTTCTTTGAGTGTCGTTCAGATCCAAGATAGTAGATGTTCTTGGCCAAAAAAATCAAACTGTGAGTCCTTCTGACATTGATGAAACTCTAACAGAAAGAAGCACTGCAAGGTGGCAGAGAAGGAGGATTCAGGGAATAACAGACCAAACCTCACCTTGGCCCCTGGGCAGGTGATGGAGAAGCTAATCCTGGAAACCATTCCCAGGCACATTAAGTATTAGAAAATCATCAGAAGTAGTCAGCATGAGTGTCTTCTGACTTGATCAACTTGATAAATTTCTGTGATGAAGCAACTAGTCTAATGAAGGGTGGGCAGTGCATGTCGTCTACCTGGATTTCAGTGATGCCTTTTACACCAAAGGTCCTGTAAGGTCCTTCTAGAGAAGCTGCTGTTGCATGGCCTGGATGATGGTGAGGTGGACTGAAAATTGGCTGAGTGTCTGGGCCCAGAGCAGGGTGATCAGCAGTGCAGTGTCTAGTTGGAAGCCAGTGACTAGAGGTGATGCCCAGGTACCCAATAATGGATCCAGTCCTGTTTAACATTTTCTTTTATTGTCTGGATAGCAGGGCAGAGTGCACCCTCAGCAAATTTCCTGATGACACCAAACTGGCTGATAGGCCTCAGGGTTATGATGACATCCAGAGGGACCTTGACAGGCCAACAGGAGCCTTGTGAAGCTCAACAAGTGTAAGTACACACATATTGGGAAGAACAGCCTCATGCATTGGTACATGCTGGAGGCCACCCAGCTAGAAAGCAGCTTGGCATGGTCTAGGTGGGCACCGGCCTGAATGCGAGTCAGGAATGTGTTACTGTGACATAGATAGAAACACACACAACAGGTGTTCAGGCAGAGAAGAAGAAAGGAACTCTCTAGTTTATTGTTGACTTTGTATATATAAGTTTCTGGGCAGTGATCAGAGATTGGACAGAGAAGTTACCACCTCTCCATCTTCATTGGTCACTTGAGAAGTCCATCAGGTGATATCTTTTACAAAGGAATGCAAACATGATTCTTGTTTATCTTATAATTCATGAGAACTGACTCCATTATACTAAAACAAATCAGAAGGCTTATTTTCAGGGACAACAGGAATGCAGCCTTGCTGTGAAGAAAGCAGAGGATATCCTGGTCTGCATGAGGCCAAGTAATGCCAGCAGACCAAGGGAGATGATCCTGCCCTCTGCTCACTGCAGGTGATCTGGGAGGCCAAACCCACATCTGGGCTCTCCCAGTACACAAGAGACATGAACATACCAGAGAGAACTAGCAAAGGACCACAAGGATGGTGAAGAGATCTCTCCTATGAGGAAAGGCTGAGAGAGTGATGGCGGCTCAGCCTGGAGAAGACAAGGCTCAGGGGGAGCTCATCTGAAGCGAAGGTGCAGTGAGGATGGAGCCAGGCTCTTTTTCTGCTGCTCAGTGCCAGGACCAGAGGCAATGGGTCCAAACTGAAACATGGGATGTTCCCTCTGAACATCAGGAAATACTTTTTCATTGTGAGGGGGATGAAGCCCTGACATAGGTTGCCAAGAGGGGTTGTGCATTTATGATTTATGGAAATATTCAGAAGTTGTCTGGACATATGCCTGAGCAGTGTGGCCCTGCTCAAGCACGGGAGTTGAACCAAATGCCCCTAGAAATCCCTTCCAACTTCAGCCATGTTTTGGTTCTGCGAAAACTCAAATGAGCTCCTGAAAGAGAATTTATTGAACAGCCTCCTTCTTTGGGAAAAAGAAGCATGTATTTAAACTGTTCTCATGAGATGTAATTTTCCTTCTAGTATTTCCCCAGGTATTTTATGGTCTTATGTTGATAATTGTAATAGTGATACCTTTTCTTTAAGTCCAAAATGTTTTGAAATTAGTGAAAATATTTAAACAACTCTTTCTGATGAAAAGCAATTTATGGTTTATTTGTCTGAGACTCTTCGTGCAAAACAGAAACCAGGGAAAGTTTTAGTCTGCATAACTGTTATGTTAAATTGTACATTAGTTTTTACATAGTGTTCAGACTACTCCTGCTGCAGCCAAGGAACAATGGGAGAGCAGGTAATTAAACACCTGCAGATTTTCATAGATTTTAATGGAAAAGTGTGTAGTCTGGCAGATAATGTGTCTCTTAAGTTGCGTAAGTAGACTATTTGAAGTACTGTTAAAGCAGCACTTTTATTGACATTTTGAACACTTTTTCCATCAATGCCATTACAGATTAATTATTTTCAATTTTCTTAAGTGCCAAAAACCCCACATTAATCTACCTCAGCTCATGTGATAGAAAAAGAAATCTCTGAAATGTCTACAACCCTCTAACGGTACGTTATGATAATTATTAAATATTTAATCTTACCTTTAAATTCATTTAGATCAGGTATCTGTTAATTTTTCATTAGTGGGTGAGAATTTCTAATCAAAAATGTGAAAATTGGTGGCCCATATGTGTTCTGCTAAACAAATGTTTCATGAATCATATTCAATAAAAACTTTCCCTGGTTTCTTATAATTTTCTTTTTGGAATGTCATCTTTTTTGTGGTGGAAAATGATGTAAATTTGAGAGCACTTTCTGAAGTGAAAAGCAAGGTAGTTTGGAAAATTTTTGTAGGATTTTTTTAAGCAGCTTTAATAATTAGCCTTACAGTCTGGAATCTTCTACATATTGAAAGGAACTAAGTGCCACAGTTCTATTGAAATTCAATTATATTCAGGAGCCTGGTCCTTCTATAATCACTTTAACATATCAGTCAAAATTAAATTGATCAGTTGCAATAGCTGGTATGATAATTTAGGAGAATTTACTACCAGTAAATGCTATTTCAGGAACTGTCATCACGTTTCAAAGGAAAAAAAAGGACAATATTCAGTAACTGAAGAAAATCTTGGATATATGAAAATGTGTTCATTTAGCTCAGGTCTTGTCTTATATCAGAGCTGAATTTTTTGTAAGTCTTGTCCTGAATGACATCCAATTTGTGATATTTAAGACTTACTAGAAGAAAACTTTCCATGTTTTCTTTCTGTGTAACAGTGACAAACCAAGTGGTTTGTAAAGCAAAGTTGCTTGCACTGGAGAATGGCATAATGCCGTTAAAATTAATGCATTTAGTGGCTGAGCTGGAATGAACTGGCTGCACAGTGAAACTAGAAATATCTGCCCACATTTAAAGCCCCAGCCAATTCTAAGGCACTGCTTTGAAGGCAGAAGTACTTACTGCGAAGCAACAAGGCTTCCTACTCCCCCTTGCTTATACTTCTGCACTTCCATGCTTGTGTTGAGGTCAGTTCAGAGATTTTTGAACGATGCCAGCTTGATGCAAGTGCAAAAACATTGAAATTGCAGAGTGAATGATGCAGTGAACTTCTCTCAGCTAGCTGGACAGACTCTCCGGATAATGTACTGAGGATGGGTAAATTTGGGCCTTTTGCTGGTTCAAGCCAGATGTGAACCATTTCCTTTGTGTCTCATAACTGTCCCTGTGGCAAACTTCCCGCCTCTCTTCTATATCCCTCCCTGTATCCATCCAAACCTTAAGGGAGCTTGAGCTAGGCCATGGTTTTGAATGCCTTACACCTCCACCTCTAATTTTCACACGTCCAGCTTGTGGCCAGCTGTGGGATAGCTGTCACCTTTGTGAGCCTGGAGTGGACGTGCTCTGGGTTAAAGCTGTGCAAAACCTACGTGCTGCTTCTTGTGCTCTGCAGGGTCTGCAAAGAATGGGGCAAACATCCCGGCTCCAGGCTCCAGGATGGCATGTCACACTAAAAATATAGGTGAGATAGCCTGTGCCTGCTTGAGGGCTTAGAGGCACAAATGAGGAGATTTGAGCAGAGCAAAATGTCTTTGAAATGCCTGAAATCGGAGAGTCGACAGCCTGCCTATGCTGGTATTCTTTTTTTCTCCCTCAGTTGTGGTACGCCACTGGAGCCTGAGCCTGGCAGCGTGGGCTTGTCCGGGTAGGCACTCCCAGACTGGAGTCAGCTGCTGGCTTCGGCAGGCTCGGGGACCCAGGGCCCCTCTTTCCATCTCCATAGGCACTCGCTCTGGGCAACGAGCGCTTGGAACTGCTCCTCTCCCGCTCCCCCCGCTCCTGCCGGCGCTCAGCCCTGTCCGGCTGCCGAGAGCTCACCTCTGCCGCCCAGCATTGCGGACCGAGCTCCCTGCATTTAGGTTACTTTGCCACTGTTCCAACAGCAAAGCGCGGAGAAAGAGTTAAGTGAACCGGGAGCGCGTGTGTGACCGTGGAATTACGGAAAGCCCTGGCTCCTCCAGCTCGGCGGCAGCTGACGGGGGACTCGGGGGGTGCGGGGCTGCAGATGGCACCGCGCTGCTACAGCCGCAGGATTGACGAGCGTGTGCTGCGGAAATCTCTCGCCCTTGCCACGGAGACTGACCTTGAAACGCTGCAGAATTCCTGGGGCGGATTTCTGAGTGCCTGTACCAAAAGCCCGTGCTGGTTGGAGGTGTTTGCTTGCTCTTGTCATTAGTTGTACGGATGGCACCGTGGCTGCAGCCTACCTGTGGGCTGCCCGTGTTGCAGGGCTGTCTGAGGGGATATATTTGATTGCATGAGTCCATTTCCAGCTGCGACTGCTAATGTGATGTCGCTGCCTTGATATGTTTAAAGCTTGCTTTTATGCCTCTCGATATCTGTTCCTTGACCTTCTAAAATATATCCTAACTGTGAAGGTGGGCAAAGAAAGAGAGTGAGGGTGATTATTTCTGCCCACCAAAATGATCCCTTATCCTGCTGTTTCTCTGCTTATAACCATTTCTGGTTTCATTTATTTATTTATTTATTTTAATGTTGCATAAAAAGTAAAATAATTTTAAAAAAACCCAAACCAAAACCCACCAAATTCCCCACCAAACCAGAAAACATATAAAAAAGAAAAAATGCCACATTTATCATTGGCAACACATCATAATATAACAAAGACAAAATTTCAAGTGTATATTTCTTGGTGATTTTTGATGCAGTCCTGTACAAACAACCTGAAGCAACTTACAGAAGTAATGCAAAGAGAACAGAGTCAGCTCAGAAAACTGACTGATAAGACTTCATAGAAAATAAGTCTCAGGAAAATGTTTCTCAAGAGAGACAGCAGACCTTTAGAGAAGTTATTCTGAGGCTACAATTGAAAGTAGAAGGAGGCTAGAGAGTAAACAAGCAAGTGTGGCCAACTCCTGAATAATTTGATGACCTTGAGCAAAAAAAGGACTTGTGCAGACTCAGAAAACAGATCAAGTTGCTAAACATAAATATAAAACAATAAAACTTGCCTGTAAGGAAAAAGTCAAAAGGACAAAATCAATAAATCAAGATGCATATTACATAGTTATAACAGGATAGGATATATTACATAAGATAACAGGAGATTATGTTATTATTAAGAAAATAGACAAGGAAAAAATTGTCACTGTTGAAAACAGAGAGAAAACTATCAAATGTGATGTAGTCTGAAATTCTGGAGTTCCTTGTTTTAGTTCTCACAAAAAAAAAGAAAGACATTGCTCAGATTATTAATACAGTTAACAAAAAAAGAATGATAAACAAGAAGTATTTTGCAGACTTAAAGAAAGCACAGGTTAGAGGATATTCAGAAGATTGATTCATTCAATTCAAAAATATCTAACATTTATCCAAAGCTCCTTAGAAAGCAAGATGAAGCAAATTCCAAAAAGTGAAAGGTTACTCTTGAAATCTCGTGAATGGTACTTGGGGTTTTGGAAGTCTGGAAAAGGACAAATAACATTTCTGTTTTCAAAAGGCATGAAGAAGGAGCTTGTGGAATAGAAGTTAATGTCATTTCAATTCCTGGTAAAATAAACAAGCAAACAAACAGAAATGATAATATAGCTATTTGCAAGATATTAATGAGATGCAATGGAATCATCATGAAGAATTGTTGGAAACAATGTGCATCAAATCAGTCTAATATCTTTGTATTAAAGTGACAGATATTCTGGGGAGAGAGAGAACCTGAGATATTCTAACTTTCAGGATTCAAGCTTCTGATGTTGACTTGCATGATGTTTAAAATTAAGCTGCAGATTCACATTCTGGACAAAACTTGTATATTTCAGGTGTAAACAGTGAAAAATTGTACCAACAGTAGTTTGTTTTCATGATAGAATGTGTTTTGCATTGCTTTGGGGGCTTTTTTTGTTTCTGTCTTGAGTTTTAACTCGCTGAATGTTTTAATTCGCTTTATGGATAATGGAATGAAAAGTTTGTTTATTAAATTTGTAGATGACATCAAGGTGGGAAGACCTTGGAGGAGAGAATTAGAACTAGAAACGAACTAAAAGAAAAAGTAAGATACAATTCAATTCTACAAATTCTACTTTTAGGCATGTATAATCAGCTGCACAGATACAAGGGGAAGAACAAGCTCATCTATAGAAAAGGATCCACAGGTTATAATGGATGCAAATTGCATGGGTCAAGCTGCTGTTGCAAAAAAATGCAAATGTGCTGGCATGTACAAATCTTGCCTGCTAGATGTAGTCTTGCAAGATGAACAGCCTGTTATTAGTTTTGGTGACTGTGCCAACAACAGCAATAATAGTACTAGTACTATAGTATTAGTAATAGTATTAATAGTAGTACTAGTAAAGCTGCTTGAGCAGGGTTGGTATTCCAATTGGATTTTCCTGTATGGGAAAAACAAAAAGTAATAATTTTAAATTACTACAAGAGGTGGTTCAATTAGGACTCAAGGAAAACTAGTAAGAACAGCAAAGCCTGGGAAGCAGCTTCCTTGAAAATCTGTAAGAACTTGTAAAAAGCCTGTAAGATATTGGAAAGCCACCTGTCTGAAGCAGTACAGGAGTATCAGGCAAAGGGATGAACCAGATGAAGTCTGGAGGCATCTTCTAGGATTTCTTTTTTAAGTTTTTATATTTGCTGCTTAAAAGAAGACGAGAGAGAGATAAATGAGAGTTTTAGGGGCAAGAGTTCCCTCTCACAATGTACTGCTATAACCAGGGTTTTTCCAGGAACCATCTTGGAGTCATCTTATTTGGTCAGAGTCCAAGGAATTGGCTCAGTTTCTTCTTGTTAATGAAAATTAACAGTTTCAATAAATGCCCTTAACCTTGGGTTTTTATTGAGCAGGATACATTAGAATGGGCCTAAACTTAGGCTAATAGCAGTGACAAAAAACCTTTCGCACTGGTCATAAGAGCTTGTAAGATTTATAGGATTCACTTTTTTTTTTTCCCCTTCCTTTAAAAAAACACTGAAGTTGCTTTCCCCTCACTGTGAGGCAAATATTGATTGTTACCTATTATATATGTAGTATATTATAGCAGGAGTCAATAAATATCAGAGCTTTTCCTCTCAACCATAGGAATCTGGGGTAGGGAGGCAATGAACTATACTTGAGTCCCCCACCAGACGTTTTGGTGATGCTTACAAGTAGGGGAATTTCCCTTATATGTCTAACATATTTTCATGAATGGTTTGGATTTGTGTTTTTATTAAAACAGTTTAGCATCCATCATGGTTTTTGCTGTGCTATCTTTAAATGCTTTGTTGTAGAATAAGCCCATTAATATGGCTCTGTTTACAGCCTAACAGTTCAGCTGTAAGATTTGTAAAGACGTTGTGGATTAGATGTTTCTTTGCCTTTTATATATAAATAATAGATGATTTCTTTGAAAAGTACATTGCTTCTAATTTAATAGAAAATAATTCAGTAATTGAAAGGGCTCTTAGAATGTTATGTTGACAGGTTTGAGAAACCATAGTAGACTTCAGGTGAAATAAATAAAAGTACACATATCTTCAATAATGATTACCACTATTATTCTTATAAATAATACCACTATTCCCAGGAAATAGTATAAGAAAGACCTTTTTTTTTTTTTTTTTTTTTTTTTCCATTGTCTGATACAATTCCTTTTTATAGCCCTTTTTCTTATCTGGAAGTAATGTCATACAGAACAGCAGCCATACACCTTAAATTAGAGTCCAGTGAACGTGGTTATGCTGAGGAGTTATGAGAGACAGAGGTACTAATTTGTAGAAAGATAATTAAAGAGAATCTACATGCTGCATGTCATATCACAGCCCAGACTCTCCCTTCTCTTCTACATCGCTGCTTTTCTGACAGAGGGCTCCTAATTTGGGGGTTTAGATGCCTGTAAGAATATGTATCTCACCTGGGTGAGATATACGTATCTTCCCTTCAGAACAGGGGAAGATATTGCCAACTGCTATTTTTAGGATGATCATACTAAAAGTCAGCATCCTGCTTTCAACACATTCCTGTTGTGCTGGGTTCAGCCTGGGTAGTATTAATTGTCCTTGCAGTGTCTGGCGTGGGACTGTGTTTTTGATTTGTGCTGAACACAGGGCTGATGATAGAGATGTTTTTGTTATTGCTGAGCAGGGCCAACGCCTTTTCTGCTTTTTGTGCTGCCACACTGGTGAGGGGACTGGGGGTGCATGGGAGGGTGGCAGGAGACACAGCTGGGGCAGGTGACCCCAATGGACCAAAGGGACATTCCAGACCACGTGGCATTACGATCAGTATATGAAGGATGGGGGAAGGGGTGTGCAGGGAAGAAGAAGGAGGAAGGAGGGACATTTGCAGCTATTACATTTGTCTTTCCTAGTCACTGTTAAATGTTATGGAGCCTTGCTCTCCTGGAGATGTCTGAACACCTGCCTTCCCGTGGGCAGCCCTGAATTAATCTCTTGTTTTGCTTTGCTTCTAAGTGCAGCTTTGGCTTTCCCTATTAAACTGTCTTCATCTCAGCCCATGAGTTTTTCAGCTTTTACACTTCAAATTTGTACTCTGGTCCTACTGCTTGTGGGAGTGAGTGAGGGGCTTGGTTGCTGGCTGAAGTGAAACCATGACACCTATCTAGATAAGGGGTTTTTTTCAGCAGATGAAAATTTTAGGCTGTTGATGTTAAATAAGCTCTGCTTTCACTTTTACAAGTATTTAGTAAACATTTGGCTTGTGCATTTGCTCTCTCCTGTCCTCGTCTGTATTTGAGCCCCTCAGAGACTGGAAAGGAAAGCTGGGATGAGAACAATGTTTTTACTTCTGATTTTGCAAAATGCCAAGTGTGCTGCAGCAGTACTGAGATGGTCACTAGAAGCTTCCCTGCAGGCACTGTTCAGAAATCAAACTACTGTTTGTTTCTCAGTATCAGTAGAATGAATTAATATGTATTTAAATTGTGCATTTCTTGCATTAATATGTATTTAAATTGTGCATTTCTTGCCTTCACATTTATCTGCTACTGTGGCACAGGTCTTGTGCTTAATTTCTATGGTAAGCAATTTGGAGAAAATAGGAAGAGGAATACACATCCTGTAGGGTTATTGCCTTTTCTTCATTTAATAATGTGGCCAGGAAATGCTGAAGAGGGCTACTTTCTCTCTGATACTCAGTTTTTAAATCATGGTCAGAACTTCCAGGTCCAGTAGTGCATGATCTCCTGTAGGTCAGCTCCCATGTGGTTAATACCTCTCTGTGAATTGTTTAGTGCCTCTTTCACTTTTCATAAAAGTTACCTCCTACAGCCCACAGGGTAAAAGATATGTATTTTCAATCAGTGACTGAGAAATAATTTGCAAAGACTGAATTTATCTAGTGCTACTAACTTGTTCATAGAATAGTGGTACTCACCAGGTAGTCAGTTTTATCAACAGAGAGACCACTGCATATTAAAGGCTTGATGAAGTCAGAAAAAAAGTCTGCGTGCCATAGAAACACTTGGAATGTGTTTATTGTCTTTCCTTTTTTTTTTTTTTTTTTGTGGTCATAATAGGATGTTAGAACCGGAGGTGATTTTTCTGTATTTCTCTTTCTACTGGCACCATAAAGGCAAACATTAATTTCCTTACTGAACCTAGTCCAACGTAGCTGACCTTGTCCATTGTTTAACAGGACAGATACAAAATACAAGACCATAGGCTCCTCATATTTAGTGCTTGAAAAAGAGCCAGGCTATGTCATTTAATTTCTCTAAGTGGTTGGATTCTTTACAGCCTTTTAAGAATAATGGCTGCATGACCCAATGTGTTGCATGTGCTGTGTTCATGCAGCTGAAGTATCATAACCTACTTCTTCAAGAGCATCCTCATTGCTGTATACTGAAGTTGGGAATTCGGTTGCCTCAAGGAAAAGCAGGTGAAGAATTGTTGGGATTTTTTCCCAGTAGTCCATTTATTACTAAAATGAGGATTGCCATAGCTGTGTGTCAAGAAGCTGATGAGGCATATGGTTAAAAGCAAAGGCACATGTACATGTTTCTCCATTGCTTATTCCAAAGGCTCTTTCCAAACTAAAAACTGGTCTAGTTATTAAAAAACTGGTCTAGTAAAAAACCTTGTTTTTTTACTCCACTCTTTTTATTGACAGAAATCCCAGTTCTGAAGCCATGGTTATAATTTCTTGGCCATGTAACTGTTAATTATGGTGGATTTTGCATCCCTGTGTGACTATGAATGTTGTAAATGAGCCTATGAATACAGGCTCTGTGATAAACAGGAGAATTTTTTATTACTGTGTGGTAATGATATGTATTTTAAAACATTGTTTTTTAAACACATATGTAATTCTGAAAAAGAAAAAATAATGCCCCTGTGATGAGTTAGATTTCACTCCCAGTGCTACAAACTTGCCATTTAAAAATGAATTATCAAAAAAGAAATATTAAAAAAATCAAAATGAAGCATAAAACAATCCTTTTTTCTCTATCCTTAGAATCTAAACAAAAAAAGAAAAAGAGTATTTTAAGGGAAACTGTCAAGTTAAAAAGATGCTGTCATTTGCATTCTTCCAGGAAGAGAGGAATATCTATAGTACAACTGCGGGAATTAAATATTTGCTTTCTTTCAGGATTTTTTGTTGTATGAATCTTTTTTCATTATTTATATAATGTGATTTAATGTTTTATATCCATATAGGCAGTTTGGCCCTGGTCCTGCAAAGTTGTGTCTTTTATATCTTTCATTACTTTCTTGAAACAATAGGATCTTAGCATTACTGATACAAGAACACTTATTTAGCAGCAGAACATTGCACAGCTCCTGAAAATCATGATATTGATTCAAAGTGAAAAAGGAATGTGTCTGCATTAAGCAGATTTAGTAGTCTGGGACTGCATTCTGTGACCTGTTTTCCTACACAGAATTTAGATAGAATATTCTACTTTAACATTTTAAAGTAGCTGACTTTTTGTATTTGGTTAAGATAACTCAATACTAGAGAGTGGGAACTGAAATGATAGGAAGAATGAAACTAAGCAGTTTTTCTTCCCCTTATCATAGACTATATCAGTCTTTCTTCCCCTATGGATTGCAATTAAAAATATTATTTTATTCACATTTGGATTTTTTTAATAATGTTTTTGTCATACTGTTATCAGGACATGAATAATAATACAGCTTTTGAAATTTAATATAAAATCTAACATCCTAGTGAAACAACTGCTGAACCTAGTAATTTTCCATTTGGCTTTGTACAAACCCTACTTGCTGCTCTTTATTTTTTTCCATTGTTGTTGGGGTTTTTTTTCTGTTCATTTTCCTCAGGCTTTCTAATGTTTTGAATGACTGTTACTGAAGCTCTTTTGTGCTTGATCAATTCAAGGCTGCTACTTCTCTTGCAGGGATCTGATTATTGGCAGTCCTTTCTTGCTGGGCTATCAGGTAACTTGACACCAGCTAAATGGTGGGACTGTCCCAAGGTATCATTTTAGGGTACAAATCTCTAGTGACACTTCAGTGACTCAAAGGAGAGAGAGGATTAATCTGGCTGCAGTCTGGCCTGAGATTTTGCAATTACTGCAGCACTGCCTTAGGTAAAATGTACAGACTATGTCACTGCAATGCTAACACCTTTCAATCCTTTCTACAGAAAATGTATTTCTTTTCTATTTCTAGATTTTATTTTCCATATTAATTATTGTTCTTTTGCAATAGTTGTCAACACATTCACTTTTGCCAAACCAGGAGTTAAAATTTATTATGCAGACAATTTCTAAAGATCTTGTTTTATGGTTAACATTATTTGTATTAATTCAACTCTCCATTCTGCCTCCTAGATACTTCCCACAGTCTCCATTTTTGATCTAAGATTTTTCTCTTGAAAAATTAATTTATTTGCACAATTATTTACCAGATTTTAGATCTGTGAGGGGTTAAATACTATTCAAAATTACAGCAGAGTCAAAGTTATCAATATCTACTTCCAAGCATGAGAACTGTAGCATGCTACTTTTGTTACTCCTGGTAATTATTTTGTCTGGTAATGAATACAATGAATACAGACCTTCAAGGGCAAAGAGGTAAAATTAGGTCATGAAACACAGAGGAGAGATTGTACTACATGAAAGGAGGAAGAAAAAAAAAAAAAAAAAAAAAAAAGGCATGGCTGAAAACCACCCACAGTATATGTGGAAAGTATATATCAAAATCTTTGATAAAATAGAGCTGACAGAAATGTGATTTTTTTTTTTTTTTTTTTTTTTTGCAAGTGGCCATGTGAATTTTTCTATAAAGCTTTGTCATGTATTTTATCTGGTACCACCAGACTTCTTAACACTCTCAGTTCACTTGTGAGACTAAAACAATTCCTTCATTAGACAATGCTGCACTTTTTGTAAGAATCACATCATTCTCATTAATTTTAATGAGCATTTAATGCATCTCAAGTGTGTTATTTTTACATCCTGAAATTTGTGACTGTTGAAGGGTTAGAAGCATGAATTTTTATTATTATTTGGCCTGCAATGCACTGTAGAACTGACTGTTCCTGGCTAAGTGATGGAGCAGCCCTGAGTTTCAAATATCCTTATTCCTTCTGAGTGAAGAATGAAAGGTCTGGCACATCTGTGCCTTAATACAGATTGATGAAACATACAATTTTAAGGCAGTCACAAGGCTTTTAAGGTGGTGTCTTCTTTGGTTTAACTAAGCATTAGAAATTCACAGGGAAACAAAGCCTCTCAAGTTGTCAGAGGAGTATCATGGTTCTGTCAAAGCATCCAGTCCCATCTACGTTTTCTGTCTATTATGCAATATTTGTCTGAGTTTAGTTATTTTTATTTGTTTTCATTTCAGAAAAACAGGCATCTCTCTCTCATCTCATTTAAAGAATTCTACTGATAATGTCCGTCTTTTTCTAGGTAGTTGACCACTTAATGAGAGAAAGCCACTTCCTTAAATTGTAGAGCTGGACTTCATACCTGTATATTAGGTTGCATTGACTTGATTAAATTCTGATTTTATATGTTTTCATTGGCAGAACTTTCTGCAAATAGAATCAAGAATTTTCAGTTTGCCTCTTGCTTGATCAGGACATGCTGTTCTCCCCTTGTATTCCCCATACTTCCTCTTCTTGATCAAATTCTAGTTGCTCAGATTAGGAGTAGTGACAAGCCAGCCAAAACCTAAATCCAATCAGCAATGCAGATTTTAAAAGCAGGGACTAATATTCAGAGGTGTTGGAATCTTCCCTTATTGCCATTTACAGTTTAGATCTGAGTCTGATTAATTACTACTACAGGGTAATTTAATAATGTTTTAATAACAGTTACCTGCATCTCAGAGAGGAGTTCAGAGATCCAGGAGGATATTCATTTTCTGTGAAATACTGTCACATTTAAGGAAATTAAATAGTAATATGCAGTTTAATTGCAACAACATAAAGGAATAAAGAGGAAGCAGCATTTGAGTATGAAATAATTATTTGGTTTGTGGGGTTGTTTTTTGGTCTTGTGACTGTTCTAGTTAAATTGTCCAGCACTCCCATTGTACGTGTCCTTGCTTTTCTGGCATTCTTCACTAGCCTGAGTACTTTGCAGGTTCAAGGTTTGTTAGACAGGTGAAAAAGAAAGTTTCTCTTATGGTTTGTTGCCATTGGGATCCTACTCTATTAGTACTGATTATGAAAGACCTCTGCAATAAAAGCCTAACACTTATGACTGCACTATCCAGTGATGTCAGAGTTCACTAATGCATGTGTTGAGCCTTGTACCAAGCCAGTACTTACTGAATAGTTCCCAAGCAGTGAAAAGTAAGATTTTTTTCCATAGGGGCATTTTTATTTTTCATTAATGAAGGCTCATTGCTAGCATTATGGCTATCTCAAGGTGGTAAGGTTTCCCAGCTACTATGCCCTGAATAGCTTTGTAGTTGCCAAGGGTCAAGGTTGGGTTTAAATAGTCATTTTTTATAAAATCAGTAGTCGCAGGTGATTTTGAGAATATGTTTTCAGGTAATTGGGAAGTATGGATTTGTTCCTCTAACATTTTCTTGTGGATGTTCTTATAAACTATATACCCTTGTTTGCAAGGCTGATGTTCAGATGCAAATGAGTACAGCAAGAGAATTCTCTCTGTACTGAATGCAGCAGTCACAGCCAAAGATTATAAACAATCAATTGGCTGAATTACAGTTGCAGAAAACATTTGTTGAATAGTTTCAGTTAAGGAGCAGTCTTGTGAGAATCAAAGTTGCTCGGCATTTAAGGAGTGGCTATATTAGTTCAGCTAGGCCCGAGCGTTTTTCCATACATCCGAAATTTGATGCCTCCTCTGACCTTAATTGTGATGTAGATTGTGGGGCTGAAGGAAGTTTTTGGGATCATGTGAGCTCTGCTGCTGTAGGGAGAGAAGAACCTGATCTCCACGGCAGAGTGAGGAGCTGTTGGATCTGTGCTGCTGTTGCTGCAGCAAGCATGGCTTTGCACCTTGCAAAGGAGAGACCTTTGCTTACTGTGGCAGGACTGCTGCTGGGAGAGTGGTCCACATGTGACCCCACCAGCAGGCCACCCAGCACTGGTGGTGGGAGTGTGAGGACAGAGGGTGGGAGGGTCTATGAGGGAAGAGGTCAACTTCCAGTACCTTCTTTTCCCAGAATGGAGCAGCGTAAATTGGATGCAAATTCTAGTATGAAACCTGTACTGTGAATTTAAACTGTGATTATAATCACAATACAGAGGTTGGGCTACAGGTCTTTCTAGCCTAATATTCTGTCTCTAGCAGTCAGTGAGGGCAAATACTTAGGGAAGTGTATAGGAACATAAATAGTGATCCTTCCCCTGCTAAACCCTCTCAACAGTCAGTGATTTAGGGATTATCTAGTTCAGCAGTCTACTCAGCAAAAGAATAAAATATCTAGGAAGATCTCATATTTTGGACATCCGTACAGCCTTTGTGGAAACAGAGGGATTAATTTTGTTCCATCAGAGGTCAGTTCAGGCAAAGCTTTAGAGTTTGTCATGTTTGGGAGTGAGATTGGGCAATAAATAACTCATTGCTGTTTGATATTTGCAATACAGCAAGGTGTAAGTTCTTCAAGGGAGAGAGGTCTGCTAATTTGGGCTGTGTGTACACAGCTAGTAGAGAAATCTGTCCCTCTTTCTGTTCTGATATATTTTAACATTCACAGCACTTATCAACAACTGATTGATCTTCAGTCAATCGCAGCGGAAGATGCAGAAAATCAGAGTATGATCATTCAAATAAGGACCCATCAAAAAACTGCCTTCTTCAGTGAAATAGCAGGAGAAAGATGGAGGGGAGAGATACTTCTGTCACTTGTGACAGTCATAGCTGTTTGCAAGTGCTTTAATGTTGTGTGCTACAGCTTCAAACACAGAGTGAAAGCTTGGTGCAAAGCATGCTTGCAGCCGTCATTCTGTAAGATGCAATTGATAGAAGATGTTATAGGAGACACGTGGATATGTAGTTTCTGCTCTTTTGTTCTGTTTGTGTGCATATATGTGGGAAGCTAAGTCTTTTTCAAGCTTAGTGAGAAATAGCTGCATTGCAGTCAATGAGAGTTAAATCCCAGCTTTATTGAAATCAGTGGCTAAATCCAGCATGGAGGAAATCTGGTTTAAAAAAAAAAAAAAAAAAAAAAAAAAAAAAAAAAAAATCCAAAACAGAGAAGAAATCCAATTTGAGATCTCTTAGTACTAACTTTGTGCAAATATAATTCTCCTATATGAATTACCTTCATATCATGTCAAAAGCGAGAGATTATTGGAATAGTTTTCTACCAGAGCTCTGACAGAGTTTCTTCATCAGCTGAATTTTATCATTGTCATTGATTCATTTTTCATCCAGGATTTTTCTTCACCAGAGTCTGATAATTATGCTGACTGATGACTATTTCCATGGAGAGCTAGTCTCAGAGCACCGTTATTCGTCTCACTTGCAACTACAGCATATTTTGAATCTGTAAAGGAAATATTGACGGATTAAACTAATACTTCTGTGTAGAGGCTAAGAGGGGAAAATTTGGACCAAGACTTTAACTTTTCCTAGGGTATTTGGAGTTTAGATTCTTGAGTAAGTTGGAACAGTGGTATGGGGCTTGGGATGCATATTGGAAATTACCTTGTAACATCCTGCCTTGATAAGCCAGGTAATCTTAAAGCAATATGGGCTTGAAGGAGGAACGGCAGTTACTTCACTGCCTGGCATCGAGTCACCGGGAACTTGTAGCTTTGGCTTCCGGATGTAAGATCCTGCCATCCTGACTGACCTTCTGGTTACATTGTACAGTTTGGGAAGCAGAATGGTGAGCATTATTTGGAACTCATGCTGCTGTGCTTGAGGAAAATAAGAGATTATTTCCATGTGAAGTTTTCCTTTAAGTTTCTCTGCCTTCTGAGGCTACTGCCCTTATTATCCCTGCTTAGTGGTTTTGTGTATTTTGAGCTCTTTTATGACACTATTTTTTTACTCAGGCATCTTATTTTTCAGGATTATTAAGGACTGCTAATAGCCAAGTATTTAGGACCACTAATTATTAGGCAGGTAGTATGATAAAACACTAGGAAAATTAATTGTAAGAGAACATGAAGTAATTCAGTTAAGAATAAAAGCCTTAGAGTGGGTGAGCACTAAAATGTTAGTGGATGTGTAGTGATTCATCTGCCTACTTTTAACAGCTGCCATTTAAATTGAATTTAAATACTGTAAACAAAAGTCTTTTTGTGGTTGTGTTTGGAACTGTAATACAGCTGCAAAGTTCCTGAGGAAAATGCTGCATTGCAGCTCTCCTGTTTCGCAGCAAATCTCTGCTGGCATGTAACATGCAGAGGAGGAGCCTCAACACAAGCAGGCTGTTTTCAGCTTCATTATGCAGATAAGTCATCTCTATCATCTACATTATAAAAACACCTTTAACTTCCTTTGGGGGTGGAGGAGAAAGACAGTAAGGGAGGAATGGGGGAAAAAATAAGAGGTCAGACAGCTTACACACTGATTTCCCTCGGTATTGCTGTTTCAGTGTTTCTCAAAGAGCACTGGTTTCGCCTTTGTACAGATCCATCCAGCTGATTTTGACACCCACGTTGTTTAATTTCAACTATTGCTTATCACTGGGATTTAATATTAGATGTTGTGGCAGTACTTTGAATGAGTCTGAAAGGGGTATTCTGGGATGCTTTAGCCAACAGGCAGCCCTTCCTTCTCTGAATGCTGTGATTCAAGTCTGATTGCTGACACCAGGGAAAGTTAAGGACCTTCCAAATAACCTTGAAAGAGAGCTGGCAGACAGCCTCCACTGCTTTTAAATATGGGGGAAGGCTATGGGGGTGTGTGTGTGTGTGTGTGGTGTGTGATTATACTAAAAAAGGAGGAGGGATTTAGGAGTCCCATATTTAGAGTATTCATGTTTAGTACCTTGTCTCCTGAAGAAAGCTCCCTGCTTGTCTGTAGCTTCTTACCATTGTTTAAGGCAAGAAGAGAAAGCAAGTGCCAAGATAGTGCCAGACTGAGAGCAGGGCAGTCCTTGAATGGTCTCAGGGAACAGATTTACGTAAATGGGATGATTTAGTGCTGTGTCACACCAGGTGAAAAATGGGATTTGGGGGATGGTTTTGCAATCCTCTCAGCAGGACGCTTCAAAATTTCAGAGGGCAAAACATTAGGATCCTGCAGAACAAGAAGTAATGTAGGACCTCCCAAGCTCATGTCCTACTCAACAGAGACTAAGCTGATTATTCCTTCCAGCAAGATCAGTTGGAAATGAAAACAGGAGAGCTACCATAAGGCTTTTTACTGTTGACACACTATGGGTTAAGAGAGAATATTCTGATTCCTTCTGGAAAGCTCAAGGTGTCTTAATGAGATACATAGAAATGTCTCCCTGGATTTCAGCAAAGAAGGAACTGAAAAATAGAACCATTTCTTTTTAGAGAGGGAAGTAAAGGAATTAGGAATGGAAAGCTTTTTTAAAAAAAATCATCAGCAACAACACCACATAAAGCCTACAAAAAACCACTGCCACCAAACCAAATTGCAAAACCAGTATGTTACCACTATTTCACAGCTATTTTTTCAACCTTGTCATGTTTTCCCCTCTCCCAGGATAATTTCTCTAATTTGAGTAGAGTCAGGAAGGCAATGTATCCTGAAAGAGATGGTTTGTCTTGCAGAAAGAAAAAATCAGAAGAAAACAGTTTCTAAAGGTTGGGGAAGTAGTTTGCACACAGAGCTTTCTTCTTGCCTGTTTTGCAGCCCATGCCTTTTGCTGGCCCATGACGTTCAGCCCTTGCATTTGAAGCCTAATGCTGAATCCATTACAGGATTCTGGTGAGCCTGCAATGAATTCTGGTAGTTCCTAAGAGGATGCTCATGGCTCAGTTAACAAGGTTGAAGTTGTCTGGCCCCAGGCTACATCTCCTATTTTGGGGTGGGAATACTTTGGTTGAAAGGTTGAAAACACTTTTTTTTCCTTCTCCCGTCTCTTAACTTTTCATCAGGGATGCATCATTTTTGCTACAGTATTAAAATATTTACAGTATTGTTGGAAAACAGAAGAACCATTCAGACAAAATATTCATAAACATCCCCCACAGATTCTGCATCCAAAACTGCTTCTAACAGTGCATTAATTAATTAAAGTACCTGTCCTATTGTTTTTTAAAGTAATTGTCATTGCTGGAGTGCTTCTGCTGCTGAAACAGTAGCTCTGAAAAAATGAAGAGTACAATTATACATTATGGGTATTTTTTTAAAATTAAAAATAGGGAAAGAAACTGTACTTCAGCCCTCTTGAGAATCAGTCTGAGTGCTATAATTTGGATCCAGATCATGAGTCCTTCAAGTTTTTTGTATTTAGCATGTAGAAACAGCATTTCTCCTCCTTGACCATGGAACACACTCCTTGTTCAGATAAAACCAGAACAAGTTTTTAGAATATGACAAGAATTGCAAAAAAAAAGTCTATGTTGAATACTTTAATGTGAAAAATCTGGTCTGGCAAACACTTTGTGTTTGGTAATTAAATGCAGGAAGCAGAAAATACAGTTAATGGCTTACTAGTGTTCAAGAAAGCTGCATGGAAAAAAAAAAAGGTGTGTGTTGTTCCCAGAGGTGATGAATGTTTTTTGCTTGAGTTATTTCTTTGCTGAAAATGTAAGTGCAGGTCAGATGGAATGATTTGTAAGTTTGTGATATACTTGTTGAATTTTCTTGAAAAAAAAACACAGAGAGAAGTAAAAAAAATTTGAAAGTTTGCCACCTTTTTCAATTGTTTTCCACTTCCCAAGAAAAACTTGGCCACTTTGGCATTATGTGAAACAACTTCTTTTCACATTTTAAATTTAGCCAAAAAGTCAGTTGTCAGTTTTTCCATGTTCCTTTACTTGATCCCCATCTGATAGTTCATGATCTTTGTCAGGAAGGAAGACAAAGAACATTGTAAAGTCTCTAGTCTTCATTTTGCAGCAGAGATCACTTGTTTCTTGAGACTTGATTGTTCTCACACTCGAAAGCATTAGATTCCTTAATATCAATAATAAGAACAAGGCGATTCTCATAAAATTTACTGTGAAATTTAAACATATTAAGTGTTAAAAAATAAATCTCTTTAATACATCTTTAAATGTTCAGCTTCTCTATTTGCTTCTTGCCAAGCAAATGGCTCTTCAGAATTTTCCTTATCATCAGACAAATCCAGTTCCTGGTGATTAGTTTCTTAATGTTTTGCAAATTCTCTCTGTGTTGTCTATTACTGAAGGTGCAGCAGGCAGGACAGAAGGGTGGTGCAACTGGGAGTAACATCAGAGCTTGAAAGAAAACTGATCTTCAAGAAGCATTTTGTACCTTCAAGCATTATTTTCTGAGGAAGCATGGGTCTTTAAGTGTCACAACATAAAGCTGTGGAAATGACAGAAACAAAACTTAAAAGAGAAGAAATAGATATGATGACTGGACTGAACACTTTTGTAAAATTTTATAGAAAAAAAGCCAAGATGATCCCACTTGGTGAATGGATGCGATAGACAAATAATGCCAGTTTGATGTGCTTTTTAGAAGACCTAGAACTGGGAAATCTCAACTCACTGAACTCTGTCTGGTAATAACCCTTTCAGCTGGCTATCCTCACTTGCTATAGAAAGGTTAAGACAACCAAGTACTGTATCTTCTAGTGAATTGACAACTTACCTTAGAATGTTCTTTTTGCCTTCACATTTGTGCTTAAACTCACCAAAACTGCATTTTCTTACTTCCTGTAGTCTGTTCCACACTGCAGTTTTTCTTGTCAATTATGTTGTTACTACCAATGCCAGAGTCTTTGATCAAGTGAGCAGTTGTTACAGGTCCTGAACCCACAGCTTGGGGTCTCCTAGTCACAGATACCACCTGAAAAAGGCTGAATTGAAGGAGTTTCAAATGTACTCAATCTTCACCAGAAGCTACTCATGTGGAAGTCAGTAGTAGAATTCACAGGGAACGTTGTTGTCTGTGAGACCAACCCAAATTAAGCGCTCTCTAAAAATCTGAAATCCAATCCCCATAATAATAAGGCCTGAAAACAAGAGCATGGGAGGAGATCTGATTCCTTCCCTAGAAAACTAGGATCAGAAACACAGAGCTGAAAGGCCAGTAGGTTTGGAAATCCATCTCTTATCTAGCTTTGAGAAATTAAATTATTTTAACCTAGTGGAAACTGATTCATGGAGTGAGAAAAAAGTAAAAGGAAAGAACTGCCAACCTGTCTTGTTCTGTTGCAGAAATGTGATCACAGTGCCATGTCTCAGCACAACAGAAGCACAAAATGCTTTGGGTTGGAAGGGACCTTAAAGTTTGCCCCATTCCAACCCCTCTGCCATGGGCAGGGACACCTCCCATTAGACCAGGTTGCTCAAAGTCCCCTCCAGCCTGGCACTGAACATTGCTGTGTTTGGGACATCCACTATTTTTCCGGACAACCTGTTTCAGTCCCTCACCACCCCCACAGTAAATAAGTTCTTCCTGATTGCCTCTCAGGCTTCCCTGTAGGCCCCCTTCAGATACTGAAAGGTTGCTATGAAGACTCCAAATAACTCTCTCTTCTCCAGGTGGAACAGACCCAACTTCCTCAGCCTGACAATGAAACCATTCACTCTGCAAAATGATAGTGCAAAATAACTAAATACGTAGCACAGGTGCAAAATTCTTAAAATATATTTTAAAAGTAGCACACGAATAAAATAGACAAGTCACATTTGAAAACATATTGCTTTTTGCATCGTACATCGGCAACATACTGTAGTCTTTGAAAGTAGCTTCTCACTTGGATTAATTTGTTAGGGATAGAGCTTTTCATCAGTATTAAGTAAATAAAAAAACCTTGTAAATATTGGCTAAAGAATGGAGAATAATATACTAGTATTTTCATTAGTATAGCTAGATCTGTGCTGGTCACTGTGGAATGTTAAATATTGGAAATCAATAAAGTAGCTGTATATATAGTATGCTTTAACAGTAACTACTAATCCCTGACTTCTCTGCATGCTTATATTCACTTCAGCAAATAATAGTGGGTTTAATGGTGATAAACATGTAATATGAAGTGGCTGGCCTAATTAAAACTGTTGGGATGGAAAAGCTTAACACTGTGTGAGGTATTAGTCAGGCTTGTAAGAGGTTCCATGAAAGTTTGTGCCTGGTCATTATACAGCCCCAAAATTTATGCCACCACTCAAAGCAAGGCAAGGCATAAGCCAATCTTTCAATGTCCCACACAACCATCTGTGAGGACAAAACCTCCTGCAGCCATAGAGAAAAACAGGGACTGCAGGGGGCTGGGATCAGATGAGGACAGCAGCTGCTGAGCCCCAAGTATCTGGGGAGGTGACAAACTCTGCTCCGACTGCTGCCTCCCAGGAAGGCTGATCTTTCCCTAGGCCAGCAGATGCCCTAGGTAATTTAGGAATAGTGCTACATGGAGAAGTTGTGTTGCTACTACCTGTGAGTATGACATAAGTTGAAAAATGGAAAAAAATTCATTTTGTCCTGCCCTGCTGAGGAGCTTTGGGCCACTCCTGATTTGCCCTTGTCCTCCTGTCTGTTCCCTGTTGTCAAAGCATAAGGGTGCTTCACAAGAGCTAATAAATTTTCCCTTCCAGAAAGATATTTTTAGGGAGCTGAGACACATCAGGACATTCTGAAATGAGGCGCAGTGGAATTTCACTGGTTTCAAACTCCGACACATTCAAGCAGATTCAGAGTCACTGTTACAAGTCCTCGCCTTGACCTAATGCACTGCAAAGACCGTGCCACAGCCAGGAACCAAACCTTGAGCTCTTTAAATATATAAACATATGGACAAAACCACACTGCTGAAGTACCTATGGACAAAAGACTGTCTAGCCAGTACTCACACTGTGGTTTTTGTCAAGTATGACAATTTTAGCTAGGGAAAAATAATGTTTTCTAGCTGATTCTATAGTTGCATTACCAAAATGAAATACTGAAATGTTTCCCTAAAAAAATCTCTCTAAGTTTTCATGTGAAAAGGAACTTCAGTTTAATTTTTACAGACCCTTGTAGGAGAAACTTACTGAACCATTTCCCTAATATATTAAATGAAGTATCGTGAACTTAATAATGATCATTATTTTGGGCACCTTACATAATGGGGAAAAAACCCAAGGAGACACAACCAATTGTTTCCTTTCTGTTGATTAAGCAATGTCTTTCCATGTTATATTTTTAAACTATTATTTGCTCAGGTTGTTTCACACTAATGTAAGCCTTTATAAAATGATGCAGTTCAATAATTTTCTTATGCAGTAGATCAGACACACTTCCTCTAAGTTTTGGTATGAAGTACTTTTGTAGTCGATCTGTGTAGTCTTTCAGTCTGCCAGATTATAATGTACAAAAAATATGCACTTCTACCAGATTCTCTCTAATGCTATGTTTTAGAAATTATGAGTCCACTGACTCTCAATATAATTGTAAATACAAAATTAAAGTAAATTAAAAAAGAAAAAACAAAAATGAATAGCTGTAGTTATGCTGAAACATAATGTTAACTTAAACTAGATAAAAAAATGTATTTAAGAGAATTCTCTGAAAGAATAGTGGAAGAAAGGGGGAGAATGTGGTATTTGGGAAGAGGGGAAGCTCTCTCACATCTCCTTCCTTCCTCAACAATCACTGCAGTCTTTAAACAAAAGACCACAGTAAAATGCGGTATTTTATGGCGCTATGGTATTTTTTATGTTCTCCACAGCCACAAGAGGGGGTTTGGAGAACACGATCTGCTTCCCGCTTCCAGCCTAACCTTCCCTTCTGCACATGGCATGTTAGAAGTATCATGAAACTAGTGATTTCCTGAAATGACTGAAATTTTCAGTCATTTTGCAAATGACTCCTTCAGTCACCCTTGGTAAAATGACTAAAAGTTTCGTGTGTTCTACGAAGTGACTGACATGCTGCATATTCCTCCAGACTGTTTGACTGTTTGTTTCACCCAGTAACAGGCATATTGTGAAAGGGGTGCTATTGGATAAGGATCCTTTGCTTTTTTCTGCACTGACTGCTGGAGATGACTCTGGATTTTGAAAGTAGTTCAGAAAAGAACTTTACAAAAAGTATGAGAAGTGTCCAAAGTGCTTGATACTAAAGTAAAAATATGGTTCAGCTATTGCTGAGATAAAAGAGGCAAGCCAAGATCCCAAACACAATTCAAGATTTGAGCACTATTTGTTTGTAAAATAAGTTTGAAAAAAGTTGTGGTGTTTTTTGTTTGTTTGTTTGTTTTTCTCTCTTTTCTTTATTATTTTTTTTTCTTTCTGCTCTCATCATAATTTGTCTCTTCTTTGGTTATGGAATTCCTGGTTAGTTCTTTCATATTCCCTCCACTGCTCATAGGTGTGTAATTGTCTGGCTGGTGACAAGAAGTAGCTAATCAAAAAACACTGGACTAAAGAAGCATTTCCCATATACTATGTGAACACTGAAGAGAGGTATGATATTGCTAAAAAAACCAAAAATTGTTACCTGTTCCTGTTATAAAGCATTTATCATCTGAATATGCAAACATCAAAAGACAGACTGCTGAGCTCTTGAGATTTTTCTGTTTTGGGTGCTAAAATCCTTGACTAATAGCCTTGCTATAAAACTGACCATTAAAGCAATGAATACTCATCAGAGGCCAGGCTGACTTTATTGATCTGCAAACAACTTTAAGGACGTTTTGGTGTACCAAGACCATCTTCTTAAATTTTGTGTTCTCTGAGCCCTCATCTCAGAGGGAACCAGAAACACCCTTTCAGTTTTTCAGTATTTTGCTCCTACTTGGCAACTCTTGGTTGGGTCTTGGTAACCCTACTTGGTTGGGTTTCAGAGGGATAGAAGAACTGAAATTGCTGCTGAAGCCATCCAAGAAATGAAGCTTCTGTGGCCTCCACTTGGCTTGGTGAATAGAACCACAAAATATCCACAAATGCAAGGGTCTCTCAAAGGGGGTGATAAGCAAATGCTCTTAGCATAGATGGATTCATGGGACTGGACTGTGGGGGTCTCTGCCCAGTACTCAAAAACAGCACCCATCAATCTGGAATAAACTTCACACTGTATGCGGCTTGGTTCGATACCAAACCCAAATGTGGGCACAACTCTGCCTTTCTTCTATCAGGAATCATCAGCCACCTCCACAGTCAGCAGAATCTGCAATCAGTGTTCAGTGCTCTTTCTGATGTCTCTGGTGCACCCACATTCCCAGCAGACACACTGCCCCCCACACCTGATGCAGTGCTGGGCGATCAAATGGGAAGCACTGCTAAACTAAAGGTTAGACCAATTCCTGTAGCTCCAGCTCTCTCAGTAAGGATTCATGCAGGTCCACTAAATTCTCCACTCACCAATAGTCATGAGCTAAGTGGTGCTTCACTTTTGAGGCATCTTTCCAACCACTTCCTGCACAACCCTGCCCCACGTGCTGCCCTCTGCCCTTGTCAGCTGTTCTGGCCAGCAGGAAGGAGCCTGGGCAGTGCTGGCTTTGCAGGCGGGGCTCTCAGTAAAGCACGGTCTTCAGAGGGAGGTAAACACTGAAAAGCAAAATAGAGAAAGTACTGATGTTACAGTCATCTTATTTCTGAACACAAGTTCAGTTCTGGCATGTGTGCCTGGAAGATTTCAGAAATGAATGTAGACATCCATACAGCTTTAGAAGTAAATAAATTATAAAAACCTAATGTGTTGTCTTTTTAAGTTAATTCATGTCATAAAGTATCAGGCATTTCGTATGGTGCCTCCCTGTTTGTTTCACAAACTTCATTAAAGGTGTGAAACTTTCTCTTATTTCATGGAATAAATAAATGAAACAGCCATTTTGTGAAATGGCTGAAAATTTTAATAATTCCCTGAAATGAATGGTTTCAAAATATGACTGTAACATATACAACTCCGGAGTCACCCATTTAATTTTCAGTAACATATACTTCCCAGGATGGCACATGGAACAGAAATATTACCCATAGCTTCATTTTATGCTGTGCTGAGAGGGGAGAAAAGGAAAAGAGGCATGTGTTTTAAACCCATTAAAACATTTTGAGCTGTACGAAGTGAAAATTATTCTCTAATGACATAATATAACGTATCCCAAATTGGATTATAATATACAACTTCCTTGGCAGTATATAGTAAACTATAAGTTGCCTTTCTGGAAGGAGATGGATGATTTCACTGCGCTGACATAGTTTAAAATAAAATAAATTATCCAAGTTTGGGAGTTTTTTTCATGCAGTCCTGTGTCTTTTGGAAGAATAGCTTTGATGCTTTTTTTTTTTTTTCTGCAGTTCACTCTATCTTAGGATGGTAAATAACAGCTCCTTCACCTCTTATGTTTCATCACACATTCCCACCTTGTTGTTTTCTTGAAATGTCTCATGGTTCAGGTGTGAGTCTTGTAGCTGCAGCCTCTCCAACCTTTTCATTAACATCCCTGTTCCTTGCCATTTACCTTCAGTTTGCACATTTTTAGTTCTTTTGCTTTGGTATTAAATAACTATCCCACAATTAAGCATACTTCTAGCTCTTAGCCCCAGTTATTCCTGTTTTTCCTGCTCCTTTTTAGAAACTTAATTGCTGCCTTTTTAACTTCCAGGTTAGAGCAGCAGGGCACAGAAGTTGCTGCTGATGCTTAAGTTGCCTGAGATGGGATACCACAGACTAGCAAAGGTTCATTATTTCATTTGTGTTTGACACATGACCTTGAAAAATGTAAATGTTATAACTATGGCAATTTGAGAGTTTGCCCTGTCATTTAATATGCACAGTCCCCTTTCTCCTATTTTCCTTTTTCTTTTTACCATAAATTTTCTGTCCCCAAAGGAAAAAAATCAGATATATGTTATCTGAATTTAATTGCAACTGAAAGGTTATACCCAAACCCTTATATTATGGAAATTTTATAAACCACGAGAAGATTCCTATGAAAAAAGCACTCAAGTTCTGTTAAGGGAAAAAACAAGCCAAGTCATACAACAAGAAAAACCCCCCAGTAAACTAGAATTTTCAAAAATGCCTAAGGATGTTGAACACCTGAATTCTTGTCTGTCCACATGGAGGCATTCTCAGAGGGTCCTACCCAGAATTAATGTGGATTTCCATGACTCTATACACAGATCTCTTGCAGGTGCCTGTCTGGGAAGCACTGAAGATGTTGTACCCAAAATAATTAGTCACTTCTGAAATTTTTGGCCTTAGGCAAATGCTTCAAAAACAACTCTTCTGTCTCCATCAATATTTGCCGAGTGGATCATGTTCAGAAGGGTGTTAGCAGGAAGCAAACATGGTCTGTGGCTTTGCATAGATATTAGAATGAAACTGTTTGGTGGCCTTTTGAAGCTCTTTAGGAGTCATTGTACGAGAAAGCAGTTACAGTGATAACAGCTACCAGGCAGTAGGAGCAATAAACAGATTGTGAGCCGCCCATTGGCTGCATGATGCTTCCATGAACCATTTGCAGATTAATGTTTATTGACAAGTAAATCTGCAAAGCTTTGGATCTTTCAGTGAATTATTTTCAAACAAAAGAAGCAGCTAAATATGTCCAACTATTTGGAAGAAATTTAACACTGTTAGTTGCTTAGTTGAGCATAAATTTCAAGTATGAGAATGTATGCCTTACACTGGTTTAATTCAGAATTTGCTGTCTTGCTGAGGATCTGTCAGGAAAACATAATGTTTTTGCTAAGTGCATCTAAAAGGTAAGTCAGCTTGTTCAAAAAATGTAGGAAGGAGAGTTGTAGCTGAAAAATTGTTTTGTACATTCAACATGATGAGTCATAAAATAACTTTCGATACCATACAGCACCTTTAAATACCATAAAACACAAAATATTTTCAAAAAAACATACTGCATGTGAACCTAGAGTTGTTTCTTCTTCCAGAAAGAATGAGCAATAAGACATAGCAGAAATAAAGAATAATTTACAGACTGCTTTGATAGAGGGTTGTCCTTGGTATGAAGTGGGCAGTAGAAGAAAAAGCAGCAACACTTTTTTTCCACTCCTTATAATACATGAACTCTGCCATGAAGGAGCTGCAGCCCTGGCTGTGTTCCTTAGTGATTTCCTGTTCCCATTCTCTCCTGTCACCTCTGAATGTCCTTCTCCAGGCTGAATCAGAGCCAGTGTCACACCGGTTAATGCACACATTCGTGTGCCTTTCTCTTTTTTACAGATTTTTATGATTTTAACACTGTTTCTTCTGCAGTATATACATCCTTGGAAAATACTTCAGTTCAATTCAACAGATAGCCATAAGGGATTTCATGAAGAGAACATGCCAGATTAGGAATAAGTTTTAAAGAATGACAGCCAAGAATAAAGTAATTAATGTTGACTGAGTCCAAGCAATCCAGACATCTTACATATGACCTTGTCATAAGGAACTAAATGGAACAGGGCTGAGGAAGTATGTTTAAGTGTATATGTCACTGAGGGATTTATTTCTGCCAAACTCTTAATTTTTGAATGGGCTCTGAGAGGTTAGTGAACGATCATTTCATTAGCTTGGCACTTCGAACACTGGATAAAGTTGGTTTATTTATTGCTTATATTTAAACCATTTTTATCTTCAGATACTGGGATATTTTCCTCTGTGAAAGCAATACACTTTTCATTATGATTTGCTATTACATGTTGGTCATTACTTCTCTGCCTAAACTTGGGCTGCAGTGCAATCTATTACCCCTAACAGGAGCTACTTGTTTTGCCTGGAACTTGTGGCATTTTCATAGGGTGGTGAAGAAAATTTTAAACTTAGGTGGCTTATAACTAAAGTGGTAGTTATTTACATTTGATAATAGGGTCTTCTTGTTTAGTTTTTGGTTTTGGGTTTGTGGGTTTTTTCCCAAAAGCTATAAACAATTTGTCCTGGGTTACTGCTGAATTGTATCCCCATTCATCTGTTTAAATCAAAAATGAGTTCTGCACCCTTAAGACTGGATCTAAGAGTGAAGAAGAAACAGTGGAATGTCTGAGGCGGGTGTTTTCAAAACATCAAGATAAGAGTTTGCAGTTTTGGAGGACACACAGGGAGTGTTGGCTGCAGTGCGGACGGCGGGAGAGAGCTCTCCTTTGCTTTCTGTTAGTTCGTGGCTAGCTGAGGCAGAGAAGTTTTCCGGACTGTGAGTTTCTTTTCTTTTTTTTTCCTTGGAACTGTTCAAACCTACTCTGGACTAACCCCCAGCAGAGCACCAAGAGCTCATCCTTGTGGCCCACCGGGCCTGGCTTGGGCCTGGCATTTCCCAGTGCCAGGGACTGACACAGACTGAGCGAGCCGAGCTGCACCCACGGCACAGACTGGCTGGATTGGTCATCTCTGCGGAGAAGCAGGAGGTTTTGTTCCTTGATGTTCATTTGTTGTGCTTGGCCTGTTAAATAAACACATTTTTTCCACTTTCCTCTAAGGAATTTTTTTTTTTGTTTTGTTTTGTTTCTCCTCTTTTCCTTTCCTGAACCAGTTGGGGGAAGGGGCCATTGGATTGGTTTTCTGGAGGGACCTATTTTGAGGTCCCTTCCCAAATTTGCCTTAAACCAAGACACAATTGATGTAGTATGGAATTATATGCATATAATTTGCACTCATTATTTATAACACAGCAAGATCAGAAACTATATGTTGCATTTTGTTGTTGCTGCTGTAGAAAAATCTTCATAAGCATGGGAAATATCCTGAAGGCATTATTAAGATCCAGTCAGAAAATGGTGTTTTGTTCTCTGTGAAATTCTTTTTCATCAGGAAGAAAAAGACCTTGGTCAGCAAGCTTATATTTGTGTAATGTGAGCTCGTGGAGAAAATAGGATATTTTCCCTCACAAAGATAGCCAAAACTTAACAATTTGACCGAATACAGAAAATGTTTGTTCAGTGGTTCTTAGGTTCGTGAATCCTCTTTATAAACTGTGATCAAACTACAAAATGGTATATGTCCTTTCATGGTTTTTTTTTTTTTTTTTTTTTTAAATCTTCTCTCGGTTTTGTTTAATCCTTTTAATAAGGATTCCCTAATTTTATATTTCAGTTTGTCTTTATTTCACTCTGTATCCACATCCTATGAACATTATTACAACTGCCCATGTCAGTGAATCACAGATCTATGTCTGTTCTCCATGACTCAGTAATCTCTGTTTTGTAAGTGTCTTCCCAAAGTTATTGCTCCTGCTCACACTCACACAGGTACATCCCTTCCTAGTCCTGTCACTGTGGAAAAAATGGAGGTGTTTTCCATTTTGTACATTTGGCTTTGGGCTGAGCCTGCCTACAGACTCCTCTAGTCCAATCTTATAACCATCTGGTAAAGGTTTCTTCTTCAGAACATCTGCAAACTACATCTTTTCCTGTCCATCACAAATGGGCACAAATTATTATACTCTTCTCCAGACCTTTGCACAGTAATTACTGCAAAATCTTTTCCCTTCAGTACTTGCAGCTGACAGCTTGACCCTCCTATGTTGTTTTAGAGTTCTGCTGCAAAGGTAAAGAAGAATACCTCAAGAAGTGTACCTCAAGGTCTAGGAGGAACCCTCATGCATACACACCTTTGCAGAGAGGTAGTATGTTTTCTGAAAATTCAGTTGTATAAAAACCCCCTGAATCAAAGTGGAGACCCCACTGTTTCTGGAGCATAATGCTTTGCTGTGGTTAAACACATCAAGTACAGTCAGCTGAGAAGGTGATTTTCACAGGGCAATGGAGGTGGAATGACAGTTCATTCTCACCCAACCACAACCTCAAGCTGAAATGTGCTATAACAAAGAGCCTGAGACAGCCTTCCTGCCCAAGAACATTTCTATTGCAGAGGGAATAATTTAATTCTCTTTCTTGGAAGACTCTGTGCTCCTTTGTCAGAGAGCAGAGTGCAGCAGGTATTCTATGAACACAGGGTTACTGTTTATCTGTCTGGACTGGGGGAACAAAGCCCTGAAACTCCCCCAGACCATCCATGGGAATCAGCACTTGGGTGCTGGAGAGCTCCATGTGGAGCCCAGCTCTCTTACACTGCCTCCACGGCACAAGCAATATCTGTACACACTTTAAAGGCTTTTAGGCATTTACGTTTTCAGAGCTTTAGATTGTGATTTATTATATTTGCATGCAAGGCAAAGTAAAGAACAATACAAAAAAGTTAAGGAGTTTAGGATGGCTGTTGTCTGCCCAGCAGGTTTTCATAAAAACCGCCCCCCTTCTTGCTTACAGACTGAAACAACCCTTGCAACTACTGCCTTAAGGATGTGTTTTAGGCTTAGGTCATAGAGCACACATGATACCCCGGGTCCTGAATTTGCCTGTCTATTCCTCAGTACTTGTAATCTTGCTCCTTAAGTATATGATAGTTAAAAATTAATATCTCTCCTCCACCCAAACCCACCATGGTCGTAGGTTAGGCATAGTTGTGCTTAGTCCTGCACCAGCACAGCAAAGACATGGAAACCTCTAGAGGTGATGGGGGCAGCCATGCTTAGCTCGGGACAAAAATTAGAAATGTCCTACAGCAGATCTGTCACAACAGACAGTGTTTCTAGTCTGTTTGCTTTCCAGCTTCACAGTCTTGTCCCCTCCAGCTGTTTGTTCCACCCCCTTTGGTCCCTTGCTGCAGCCAAAGAGGGTTGTGTGCTGTTAGCTGCCTGCTCCCCTAGAACTCTATTGGCAGTGTTCTTCTACAGAAGCTCTGTGCAAAATTACTCGGCTCCAGAGAATCTACTGACCATAAATTATGTTACACACTCAGAGTAAACGAAATGGTTCTAGACATGTCCACTGTAGTTCCGGGTTTTAAAGTCATGGCAGCAGTTTGAGAGATGAATAATTTCTTTTCTCCTTGGAGTACAGGTTCAGCTCTGTATGCATGGTCTGTATTTAGCATGTACCCATACTGCTTCAGCTGACCACGCTCCCCAGGGAGGTGGTCACAGCACCACAGCCTGACAGAGTTCAAGAAGTTTTGTACAATGCTCTCAGGCACATGGTGTGACTCTCAGGGATGGTGCTGAGCAGGGCCAGGAGTTGGATTCGATGATCCTTGAGGGTCCCTTCCAATTCAGCATTGTGATTCTGAGGCTTCTGAGACCAGAATAGTTTAGTTCCCATATTATTTGCATGAAAGTTTTTTGTTTAGGGTAAGCTGCGGGGCTCTCCACAGTGACATACCCCACCTCTGTCAGCACCTCATTCTGTCTCTTACTCCTCATTTACGTACTCTCAACTGATAACACCGGTGTACTGCTGCTTAAAGCAATAGCTGATATATATCTGGTGCTTGGAGCCCCCCTGCATTTCAGGGTAAATACATAGAACATAACCTGACTACACTCAAGCAAGGGCTAGAACCTATCCTGTGGAAGACACTACTGAAATCTTCCCAGAGACCTGCTCTGAACAAAGACTAGAGGTGTATCCTAAGAGCGTGAGACAAGAATTGAGCTCATTTAACAGCTTTGAATTCCATCATGATCTTTCTTTGTGGGAAAGACACGATATATCTGTTTCATTACATGCGTTGAATTTGTAATTTGTAATCCTATACTTCTGCTTTTCTCAGACTGTAGAGGCAGATAATGCATTGATTTCAGATGACAGAACTAATAAATGCACAGTTTGTTGGAATCATATTTATTTACTTCTTTATTTAGGCAGTTTAGACTAACTTAAATTAGTGTTTACTTCTTTTCTCCTCTCTTGACAAGTAGCAGGATGACAAGAGCTTGTGTTCAGGCTATTCATAGCAGAACACTTTCATATCTGTCATGTTTTTCTTCTCCTTCTCATGACATAAGGGTAGCATGAAGAAGTGCCAGTGATCCATTATTTGTTTTTTAATAGTAAATGCAGTCCAATGCTCGTAGATGGAAATTTTACATGAATAACTGTCCAGTTGGCAGTGTTTTGTCATTGAGCTGAAATTATGCATGGCTTTCTCAGATGCTGTGGTCAGTTTTTGATCTGGGGAGCTCTTGGATGTGTCTTTATGATAATCCAGCACATAATCTCTTGATTTTTACATACATTTACAACTAAAATAATTGTTTAGGTATTGGTGTTTATGTTGTCACTTTCCCCTACCAAATTTACAAAAATGATTCGTGGTGGAAGCTACTTAAGGCTATTTTCCTGGCTCCCGTTTGCCTTGGGAAAACAGCAGGAGTTTTATGGCATATCTTCAGTCTCCCACCTGAGGAAATGTTATGTTATATTCCTTGTTTCTTTCTAGTCTATAAAATAATGCATGAAATGCAGTGCAGTTAGCTGTACATAATTCATAAACTTGCTAAAATGCTTAGCTCATCTCGAAGTGTCCTAAGCTGTGACATAAAAAAGAAAATCTCAGGCCAGTAGTGTTCTTGCCTGTGATTTGTCTGCCTACCCTGGCAGTTCAAGCACTGGAGTTTCTCTGTGCAAAACTGCTGTCATGGCTCTGTAAAAGCAAAATGTCAGGCAGCCTCCCTACCTTCTCTCTTCTGAATTTAATAAGAATTTTTTTTCCTATTTAGGTGATAATCATTGGAATCCATGTGATAGCCTATGACACCGCAGCTATTGTCAATTCCACTCTCTGTATTTATGCAAGTCCTCTGGGGCTTTGGTGAGGGAACATTTTGAAGTCAGAAAGAATTACCCTGTGTGCATTTGGATCACAATGCTTTTTTTAATATTTATATAACATATATGTATTTTTTTCAAGGTCTTAATTCTTGGAGAGATGGGGAGAAGAGTGGGAAAATTGCCTATATTTTGGGGTAATTTATAAGGTTTTTTCCCTAGTATTTCATGAAAAACACAGAAGTCTTCACATGCTTGGAATAAAGCCAATAGTCTCCATGTCTTTTTGAACAAGAATAACACACTCTTTCATTTACACCTATGGTGTCTGAGGCACTGGCCTTCAACTGCTTTGCCTCACTCCTAAAGGATACTTACATATCACAAACTTGTATCAAATACAATTTCTAAGGTTGACTTCTTTAAGGGAAAGAATAGATCAAGAGAAGAAAAACGACTGATCAGAGGAAAAAAGTGATAAGGAAGTGGAATGCAAATTACAGGTAACTGAAAGAAAAATGCTAACCCATTTCATGTCCTGCTTAAAAGTTGCTCTTGGGTTTGTTTTTTTTTGTTTGTTTTTTTTTTTTTGTTTTTTTTTTTGTTTGTTTGTTTGTTTTTCTTTAAGGATGATCTGTAATGGCAGCATATGCCTTTCCATTCTGCTTTCACTTGAATCTTTCCTGTCAAGGTGTAAAAATATTTCCTAGAGCTTATAAACACAAAACCCATTTTCTTCCCAAATTTCTTAGAATTTCAGTAAACTCAAGCCTTGATTCACAGGGGATATTTTCCAGGCCCAATCATATTTATAGCATAGGTTCAGAGATGAAGCTGAGGCTGTAAGTTGACTCTATATAGCTGAAAAAAACCCCCACGTCCGTAATCTCCTCTTTTTTCTTTCCCCCACAAAGGGTGGCATCTGTAATGTAATCTACTCTGAATACTACATGCATTTTGACTGAGGAATGGAGGTGTATAGCCATTTTTAATGTTCTGTAGGAATGGCCAGTTACCAAGCATGAAAGCATTGTCCAAAGGCCTGTAACAGATCTATAGCTCCTCTCTGGCACTGTGCATTCATATTGCTGAAGAACAGAGATAGCATTAGGACGAAGGAAATAGCTCAATTTACTTGCTAGGAATGAAATTACAAAGACAGTTCAGGAGCTGAAAGCTGTATTCCATGAGAAAGATGAATGAATGTCTTGTAGAACTTTTGTAGGAGGAGACAAAATACCTCCTACAAAAGGAAGGCAGTGCTTTATAGGGTTTTCTGGCCAACTTCTAATACCTTATGCTTCTTAAAACATTGATTTTTATTTTTTTTTTTACATTTAATTTTAAAAACAGTGCAAGAATTCAAGCTTAGGAATTGGCTAGCTATTTTAGAAATGAGGGTATTATAATTAATTTTCTGACTGTGTCTCTGCAGTAACTTGATGAGAGTTTGTATTTATTTCTTTGTTTATGGAAGAAAATGGGTATAAACAGAAAACCATATGTTAATTGTATTCTTATAAAATAATAAATGATTATTTATTTATGATTTGTGGGTGAAGTAAGATCTAATATTAGAACAAGTCATATAGTTGGGAAAAACAGTCAAGATTTTATGCTCATAATGTCTTTCAGGTCTGAAACAGAAGTAGTTATCTTCAAAGCTAAATACACATGAAGCAGGGTTATTTTGAGTTTAGTTTTGTTGTTAATTATTTGGAGCATCTTAAAACAAAATTGTTAGCTGAAACTTCTGATCTTCCTGTGAAATTTCTGAACATTATTTCTCATGAAATTATGAAATCTCAAATAGGAAGCACATAAAATGCAAAGAATTCCTGTATTGTTTTCAGGAAAGATAGGCCTGATTTACTTCATCCTTTTATTTGTCTACTTTGATCAGGATTAGGGGATTTCGCCATTTAATCTTAATTCCTTCCCAAGACACACCACAATTACTTAACACAAAAATATTTATGAATGAATGAGCTATCAATGTCTGAATGGAATTAGACCAGCAAAGAAAATCACTGGCAAAAGCTAAGAAGTGGAGGAAAACAGTGCTGAAGGCTCTGAGCCTATTTGTGATTCTCTCTAGCTGGAAGTGAAAATCTTGAGGCTTGCATGGTTTGTGAAAGGCTGAGAAGAGTCTGTCATCAGGTCTAACGTGGGGTCTCGTGACTCAGCAGAGGGACCAGCCCTGCTGATCTTTACCAGCTCAGTGTTTTAACATTTGACTCTAACATGTGCCTTCTCACAGCATTTGGATGAGGTCAATATAGTCCCCATTTTCTGGACAAAGGAATAAGAACCAAGATGATTCTATTCCCTCAGGCAAAACATTCTACTTTGTGATATCTGAAAATGCAGAAGTAACAAAATATCCATCTTCATGCTTTTGTGATTCAGTATACAACTTTCCACCCATGTGCTGTGAATACGTGTGCTGGATTTTGTTGGAATCAAAACATGTAGAACATGTTCACTTCCTGCAGTAGATGCTCCCTGATCTCTTTTATCATCTGTAGGCTCCAGGCTGTCAGCAGCACATAAGAAGGGAACGTGACAGTTTCCTGCTTCTGCTACCTTGGCATGTACGATCTGTACCAAAGAAGCTGTCATTCCAAAAGGTGTTTTTTAATGTTGCTAATGTAGCAAGTCATTTGTATGCTTATTAAACAGCGAAAAATCTTGTAAATTCAAAATTTACAGAGTTCTTAGAAAGCCCTAAGTGACTTAAAGGAAACACACTCTTGCAGAAGCTCCACTGTTCAAATACTCTGTACTTGAAAATCTCCTTTCCCTCCAATAAGACAGACACATAATTCAATGCTTCTAGAGTGTGAAGATTTTGTTTTTCAAGGCAACAAAGAGGTAGTTTATTTTGTGGCTTCTTATTATCAAAGCTTTATAAATAACTGGAGGTATTTAAAATTCTCTATCCAGTTTTGCAAAGAAACACCAAAAAACCCCTCACAAAACCAAACTCAATAAGGTTTCCCATTGAGATCTGTGACCTTCATAGTTGTCCCTTATATCTGGGGAATGGAAGTGGGCATATCTTAGAAGCAGCAATTTTGCAATAGACATTTTGTTATCATCCAGTATGTATTCTTGGCTGAAGTATGTCTTTCCTTTGTTTTACAGTCATGTATGCTTACAATACACAAAGCAAATAGACATCTGAAGGTGTCTTTAGTACAACTCCATTTACCTGAATACAAAGATTGAAAAGGAATATGTTTGTGTATGGGGCAAAAAGCAGACTGACTCTTAACTTTCTGTGGCAAAATAAACTAAACTCAGTTAAAAGGAGATAATCATAAAGCACTAACAAAACCTTATACTGAGTTTATTATCTATATAAATTTAAAAGGAGAAGTGACCCTCTCTTTAAATCTTATTTGCCAAATTTCTGATCAGATCAATACATACAGTAATTCTGCGAAGCACATCAATATAATTAGCAAAAATAAAATGCAAACAATATGTTAAATAGTGAATGAGCTTTAGTAAATATTATTTTAAAGACTGAAAAATAAAACCAATATTGTATTTGGGATTAGCACTTTGAACAATGGAGCCACAGAGGAAAATTGGTAGACTTTGATAAAATTGTGATTTCATTGGACCAATGATTTTGCAGGCAGGATCCATGCATCATAGCAAGAAAAAAGTACTCTGTAAGGAACTTGTTTTGATTTGAGACATTTTCAGAGGGCTATTTTAATTTAATTAATGAAAAATCATAGGTTAATTGCCTTCTGCTTTAATGTGAGGGTATTATGCATGCAGGCATATTTTATTTATATCTTGACTGTTTGATGTACACAATCAATTCAAAAAGGGATAATGAAGAAGTGTTCTGCCCTGTGTGGAATAATAATTAGAGACTCTAGTGCAGGTTTTTTATTAATTGTGCGGTTCTGTAAACATGTTTGACATAATGCTGAGAAAAGCATTTGTCAAATTTTGCTATTCTTCTCTCTTCTTCCCATCCCTTCTACCCCCATCCTTTTTCCCTTGTAGTCAAAATATCTCCTATGGCATTAACCCTCACTGCCTCAGCGACAGTCTGACTTTGTAGGACTGTAGATCAGTCAATATGGCATTGAAGAGCTCTTTGAAGAGCTGATGTTATGGGAAGTATGTACATTGATATCAGCAATGTTAAAGTTTGTGGGCTTTGGAAGAGTCTGTGAAAGATGCTGAGCCATAATAAGGTGCCAGTATCCTGTAACAGCACCCAGGATGTTTTGGGGAGAGCAGCCACTGGGGCAACAGGAATATAGATCTTCTGAGCCGAGGCCATGCGAGCTCTCTGTAGGATACTGCTAACAGCATGCTTGTCTTGCTGACGGTAAAATGAGTGTTGTCAGGACAAATCCAGTCACCTAATCTTGAGAATTATGAACCCTTACTAAAGTTTTGGGTTTTTTTTTTTTTTTCTGACACATTTTTAGAAGACAGAAGGTAGAGACAAAGCAATTAAATTAGAACAAAGAAAACACCCTTCTTGAACCTTGTAGGGAAGAGGGAGCTGTTGAATTCATTGGTCCCACAGCATGTTGGAAAGTGTGAGGCAGCAGGGCAAGAGTACATGAGCTCATGTGGGCACATGCATACGTACAATCACCTTTCTCTTGGTAGCTGGGAATTGTGAGATCAGGAAATAGTGCCTGATCTCAGCAATTCTTCAGTGGTCTTCTGAAGGCATGAAGTGGAATGATTACTTCCAATACTAAAGCTGTAGCATGTCTGGATACGTGGACTGTACTCAGACCTGCACTCAGCAAGGTGAGACTGCACCTCAAATCTTGTTTTCAGTTTTGGACCCCTCACTACAGACAGACATTGAGGAGCTGGAGCATGTCTAGAGAAAAGAAATTAACCTGATGAAGGGTCTCAAGGACAAGAGTGATGAGGATCAGCTGAGGGAGCTGGGGATGTTTAGCCTGCAAAAAAAGAGTCTTACAGGGCACCTTATCCCTCTCTACAAAATCCTGGAAGTAGTTTGCAGCCAGGTGGGAGTCAGTCTCTTCTTGCTGGTAACAATGACAGGACACGAGTAAATGGCCCCAAATTGTCCCAGGGGAGGTTTAGATTTGATATTAAGAAAAATTTCTTTACTGAATCTGGGGTCAGGCATTGGAAAAGGCTGCACAAGGAAGTGGTGGAATCTCTGTCACTGGAAGTGTTCAGAAATATGTGGATGTGGCATCTGGGAACAGGGTTTAGAGGTGAACATGGTGGTTCTGGGTTAACAACATATTAGAGTTTTTTTCCCAACCTTAATGATTCTATTGTTCTATGACACTCTGATCTATGGAGAAATGAAGATTCCTAGAAATAGTTGTTTTCACTTGGATCCTTCTCTACCTCCCTGACATCCTCACTGTTTGAAGGCTGAATTAATTGACATTGTTTTTGGGAAAGTTTATCATGAAACAGAGGTCTTTGCAGGTTTTGTGTAACTGTATTGCGTAGTAGTATGGTGGCAGAGGTTTCCATGGTTCTGATTCTATAGTTGTATCTATACACACTCATGTAGACACAGTCTCTTCTTATTATCTGCTAGGAAAGGGAACATAAACTATCTTAGGTTGTATCTGTTCCCCTGCTCAATAGAGCCTCACCAGTGGGAGCAGGCAGTCAAAGTATCTTATATGTAGAGGACACGGATGTTGAGATCACAGGCGACTTGCAAAGGGCTGTTCTTTTTCACAACAGAAAATATATGCATTGTTTGATTTTTTTCATTTTGTTTCAACACAGCATAATCAATTCCTCACACACAGTGATCTTCTTTTAAGTATTCAGATCCCAGAGGAAGGTCTCCTATTTTCATTTGGCTTTCTTGGAATAATCTTATCCTCACAATAAGAGAATAAAGTCTCGTTAATTCACACTTAGTAGGCTATTGTATTTGAAAGTTTTCAGATGTCATAAATAAAGACTTTCTTGGATTTCTATCTTAACTTTATAAGGAAATATCTAAAGCTTTTTAAAGAACTGAAGTTAGAATAATCACTTGAACTAGTGTAATTCAAGGGTAAGACCATTTTTGCTCCTATGGATAAACAAAATAAAACTTGTTAAATAAACATTAATGGTGATAATCTCTTATATAAACCTATCAATATTAAATCCTGAGCAATGGGGATTTGGAATGAAGGTTTAGATGGAGCATGGTCATCTGCTATTTTTTGACTATAGTTCTATGACACTTTCTAGAAAAAGTAACAAACTATGAATATATGGCTAAAACAACATGGTAATCAGAAAGAGTTCATGAGGACTAGAGCTCATGCTTTCCTTCAGATGAAATGAGCCAAGAGTTCATCTCAACACAGAGATAATAAAGATGTTGATAGGAATTTCTTTGTGTTTCTAGCTCTGTAATTAGAACCATGGGTTTCCTTAAAACTGCTGCCAGGTAAATTAAAGAAGACTGCATATCCATTACATAATTATTTCAGTATCCTAAATTTGAGCTTGAATTTCCGTGTACAATTTACATGATTCTTGCAACTGATCCCTACTGACCTGTCATGTCCTCTCAGCCATGTCCTCCCAGGCCTAATAATTTCCTTTAATAACATAGGTAAGCCCCTAAAATTTTAATTATCCATTTTGCCATTGGAAAAATTTCCAAGAGTTCAAGTGAGGCCCATTAGCAGACATGAAGACAGATCACTGTTCAGTAGGAAAAGGCCACCCCCAAAGGATTTGAGTTACCTGCTTGGATATAAAATCATCTAACCTAAAATTATACAAAATGATTTCTCTATCAAATTCAATAACTTTTAGCTGAAATGTGGTATCTATTTTTGGAGGATTTGTTATCTTGGTTTAAATAAGTGGCAAAGAAACCAATACAAATCCAGGTAACTTTTCTCAATTGTTGCTATCCTTTATTTTAAAATTATCTTAGATGTTTTTTCAATACTGCATTGATTCAGCAGAAGTGACCAAGCTCAGCCTCTTGCTGTATTTTATCTCCTTAGATAAATAATTGTACTAGATCTGAAATCTACATTCTCTAAGTAATTACATGATTATATTTCTTCTGAATAATATGCACTAAAGAGAGCACTTCAGTTTCTCACAGTGATCAAGGTTTTCTATGAAACAGTTCTTGGAGCTCTTCTTTTACAGTCTCACATATGATAAACTTAGAAGCCATTACCAGTTAGAGGATTTTGCTAATTATGACACTGTGGTATAAACCACTCTCACTTTCTAACTGATGCTCCCTTGATCACTCAGTTAAGGGCCGTATCCTCTCTTGCAATGAAGCACTGTGTTGGTTGTCCTGATCCCAAAGTCCTTTCCTTAACTGCTTTTCTTTCTTATAAATACTATCTATAATCCTGATTCTTAGATTTAGTTTTGTTAAAATGCATATTACTAAAACAAGCCAGTTTTCTCTTTTTTTTTTAATTGCTCCATAGATTTTCATATGATTGGCAAAATCTACCTCCAAGATTTTCCTCTTGACTGTTGAATATAGCACTGGACAAAGAAAAGATTACTGCCTGGAAATATCCCCAGAGGATGACGCTTCCCTTTTCAAAGATTTGTAGATTTACCACTTTTTAATACATTTAATCTGTTCTAGATGATGCTCATAAAAAAATTAGGAAAATAAAATGTTTAACTGAAACTCAGAGAGCTTCTAATTTCATCAGAATGAAGCAAGACTGAGTCAAAAGGTTTTTGAAGCTAAGTATAGCAATTCATAGAGAAATCTTGGGCAGCCAAATTTGGAGTTTCATACAAAAAAATGATGCAAACTTTGTCTGACAGTACCTTTTTTTTCCATCATACACAAGCATCCTACATATAACTGATTTTCAGACAAAGTTTAATACATGTTTCTGCTGTTTATGCATAATTACTGAAAATATTACCATATTGGTGTGGTATTATGCTTCAGCTAGTAATACAGGACAAACTTAAAAGACAAACTCTAACCCAAATAATATGGAGGCTGTTTGATTTTGGTAATAAGAAAGGGGAAAACAGAGATGGAGTAAAAAAACCCAAATCCAACAACAAAACCAAAAAAACATTAGCCTGAAGTGGGTTAGCTGTTGTTTCTGTAGGCAAAAAGAGAAGTATCAGAAGCAAGTCTAGGAAAACTTTAAAATGCTGCATTCTGGGGTCTGTCTAGCAAGAGGAGGGCAGAAAAAGTCCCTGGGCTTGCTGGTCTGTGTTTGAGGCCGTGAATTGCTGGGGCTGTGCGCCCCTCTGAGGGGAAGGTGCTGGGAGCTGCCCCAGCTCTGGTAATTAGATAGGTTCAGCAGTCTTTACGAGTGGCTTACGTTACTGATTAATGCTCCACTCGTGCACAGATGTGATTTAGCTTTCTGCTGAATAAACACAACATGGGGATGGAAAGGTGATAACTGCCATACTCAGCAAAAGAGAAGGAGCCTATAAATATGCCAGTGGGTCAATAGAAGTGATTTCATTCTGCCTTCACAAGACTGCTGATGAAGTCTGACAGGGAGCTCTACTTCATTAATGCATCACAATGGTGAAGAAAGCCTGAAGGGCAAAAAGAGCCACCTGCAGCAGATTGGAGCCTGGGCTGCAGCTGTCAGAGAACAGCCAGGGAGGAATGAAAAGGGCTGCAACAAGGAAATAAAGAGGATATCATAGGCGGATAGGGTGTGTTTTCGCTCCTGCCTGAAACGGCTGATAGGGGAGGCACAGTGCTCAGGGCACTGAGTGCAGATGAAGCTGTAGTGCTGATCAGAAACAATTCATGCAGGAAGCCGTGGCAGTGTGAAGGATGTTTTCGTTAAGGCACTGGACAGAAAGCTCTAAGTCTAAGGATGGGTAAATGCAGCTTAGTGATTTATTAAAAAGTGAGTGTCTACTGAAGAAAAACAATGCTCATGACACAACAAGATAAAAAAAACATTGCGAGATAGCACTGGGAATGGTATCAGATAGTTAATATATAGTTGGGAAGTGCTGTTACTTGCTCTATTTCTGAAGGTCTTCCCATGAGCTTTTGCTCATGGCTGGTGTCTCTACTGTCTTCCCAGCCTCTGAAACTGCAGTTCCTGCCTGTCTGAAAGGATAATACTGCTGAATAAACAAACCAGTGCAGAGGGTGAAAAAAAGGAAAGAAAGAGAAGGATGTGATTGCCACCTACTAAAATAAGCTCCTCAAAAGCCATCCATGGATCTGATTGAAATTGCACAATGGTGATGTATCCTAGGACATGAGAATAGTCTCCATGATCACCAGGAGCCATTGAACTTCCTCAACCTAGAGCTGTAGGCCAGAAAACACAGAGAAGCCATGAACAGATTTCTTCACTTTGTGGTGTGCTGGGTGGGAAGTGTGGAGATGAACAAATAAGGACAAAAGTTCAGCCATACCTGTGAACCTTTGGTCTGACTCACTAACATCTGCCCAGATGTTTTCATATTGTCACAAAGTCTGATCATTGCAAAGCCCCAGAGACAGCCCAAAACAGTCTGACTTTCCTGAGATCAGCATTAAACCCAGCACTGACTCTGTCCACATACCTATTTCCCGCTACTTGCAGCTGGATCCTGTTTTTAAAAACTGGCCTTACCTGTATCACAAGAGAGTCACCTATGCTCTTCTTGTTAGGTGTCTGTTTTATTTTATGGAATTTTTTATTTATTTCCCTATTGTGTTCTTACCCTGTGTGCATGGTGCCAGGAAGGAGGTACAGACAGATTGCTTACTGATCCTTTTGAATGCTTTTAGAAAATCCAAAGATTTCTTTTTCTCCTTTTTCCCTGCTGAGCTGTCTTTCTCCATCATTATGGTTTCTACACAGATAATTATTACTTACAGTCAGAAGTAAATTACTTACTTTCACTAACTGAAAAGATCTGAACTTTCCACAATGTGTTTCAAAATTATTTTTTCCATCTCCAGCACTTGTAACCAGACAGAGGCAAAAGCTGAATCTATCACCTGTGGTACTTCCAATTTTACACAGAAAAATGCCACTCTTGTTACACTAGATTTTAAATAAGATGGTCTGCTACAAAGCTGACTTCCTGAGGTGAAAGAGAAAATCCTTAATATAAAGATATTATAATAGAGAGGAGGCCATTGAATATATTTTTGTACAAGCCACAGCTTGGGAGATTAAAATTAGAGGCACTTAGAAAAATGCTTATAATCCTCAGAGGGCAGAGATCAGTACCATATAGTTCTGAATCCTCCCCAGCTGACTGTTCCTCACTTCGGCTATTCAGTGACTAATGACATATTCAGATGACACAGCTTGAGCTGCAAACACTTATGAGGATGGTGCAGTCAAGAAAATGAACTTAGAAAAGCTAAAAACAGATGAAGAGCAGTCTCCAGGCATAAGGATCTGCCATTTCTTTTATGGGAGGGATGAATTATCTCTCTTTGCAGGGGCATCGCTCCCTCATTTGCTATTGGGTTAGGTCTTTGCAAAGGAGAGAGCTGAGACCTGCACATGGATTGTTAGGTCTCACCTGTAAATGAGGCCACCCTAGGTCACGGCAGGAGAAAGTTTCCAATGGGTTTATGACCCACAGAGTAATTCACAGAGACTCCAGCAATGACATTGCCTTTCTTAAGTCTCCTGAGCTTAGGAGAAGGACTGGATCATGTCCTTGACCTCTCTTTCCTTTGAGATCTCACAAGGTCATGGTGGTCCAGGCATATGGCAACATCCACAGTGGTTCTTTTATGAGCTCTCTCTGTTCTTCTGTATTAGTCAAAGTGGTTTCTCTTAAAGTGCCTTTTGAGGAACACCTCTCTCTGTGGAGCTTCCTCAGGTTGGGATATGTACAGAAATCCTTGGCAGCCTAAAGCAACATAGTTCAGATGCATACGGACAATAACGGAGTTCATCTGCCTGACATCTTCAGTCATCTTTATAAACAATTTGGACCATACAATAAATAGATCAAAAAGCAGCAAACTCAGTTAAGCTACAGAAGCCATTGGTATCCAAATAATGTCACAAGTCCAGCATGTGACTTAAGCAGTTGCTCTACAAAGGCTGCTGTCATGGAGATGCAATTGATCAGTCATTCTGCTCTTGGCTTATACCCAGAAGACAACCCAAACACCAGATCCCACCAGCTGCCAAAACAATCAGACTTTCCACTGGGGCAGATTCCTTGTGTGCAGTGCAAGAAGCAGCATTCCTGTTCCTGTGCTCTGAGGATGATATATTGCTTCAGCTCACAGCTTTGTGTGAGGGCTGTGCACACCTGTGTTTAAAGAGCTGCATATTGCTGACCTTGAGGGGCTGCATCTTCTCAGGCCTCTCCCATCGAAGCACGAGAATTCTCTAGCCTTGGAAGAGACACAGGACTCACATGTTGCATTCAGAAACTGATGTCTCAAAATACAAACTGCATCCATTGACACAATTTGGCCCCCTGTGAGAAGTGAAAAACCCCAAGACACTGTTCTGGAGGCTCAGCACAGCATACGTATGTTCCCAGCTGGATTGAGCTCATGGGTCCCAAGGGCACCAAGTCAATACTCTAAAGTAGGAACATTAGAGCTAAGTGCCACATTGGCTGCTGCTGCAAAACCTCATATAAATATTACACCTCAGTCTGCAAGGCACAAAATGTTTGGTTTCTGAGTCTATTAATATAAAATGAGAATATGGTATAATTAATACAGTTTTGATTTTCCTATAAATCCACATTACTAATAAGAATACAAAGTTATTAGTCAAAAAACCTTTGCAACAAATGGCCATTTTCTGTGATAAAAAATGGAGTTTGTGTTTTAAGTGATATTTATGGTTTTGCTGAAATTAATAACTATTAGATTATTGAGCCACAAGATAATTAAGAAAAGTGGTTTTACTTAAACACTTCAGAAGCCACCTCAGGGAGATGTCCTTTGTTTATTTTGTTTTTTTTTTTGTTTTTTTTTTTTTTTCTTTTTAGCATCTCCTAGAATTCTTGTATCCACTTGCAGACTGAAAAAATTATTTTTTATTTGTTTTCCTATTAAAAAATCTGAATATTCCGGATTATTATTCCTCTTGAGATGTGTTGAGGTTATGAAGTAATAACCTGTATTGTGAATTCTATTTTAATTTGAAAAATCCATGCGAGGGTATTTTCATTCACTCACTAAAAAATTAAAAGTTGATGTATCCATAGAAAATGAAATTAAATACCTTGGCCAAATTTTGCACATGAATATTGATGTTAACCCACTCTCTGTTGATTTAGAACTGTTTAAAGACTTTTAATTTTAGCCTTCACAAGTATATATGTAAATTAGTACATGACAAAGCTGCATACAATTTGAATGCATTCTTCATATTGCTGTACTTGTAGAGAACTGGCTTCAGTTGCTTATACCTGATTTTTAATTTTTTAAAAATTGCTTAATTAAGGCTATTTGGGTTTTAAACCTGAAAGGGAAATTCTTCTTTGACTTAGGCTTTTACAAGGTTTTTCAAACTTCAGAGCAGTGGGAGAAGCTGTCCCAGAGTGATCAAGCACCAATTTTGATCACTAAGCCCTCGAAGTGCATTTTGTTTTGAAATTTACAAATTTCCCATTTGTAGTGGGAAATTATAGGAACATTGGAATACCATTCATTGAGGGTATGTCCTTCTCATTATTCTACCACAGTTTGTGACAGCTTTGAATACAGAGCTATGGGCATTAACAGGTGTTTTGGTTTTTTGTCCTGCATGGAACAATTGTGCAGCATCCAAAATTTACCGAAACTTCTCTGCAGGGCAATGTTGTCACATCGTTTACACAAGATTTTCTGCCATAAAGAACTGGCGGGTGATAGAACTTTGGTCATGAATTCCTGGAAAATTTGAAGCCTTCTACTGTCTTGGAATGCTGGGGAGGATTACTAGAGTGCCAGGAAAGAAATTTGCTTTTCCAATATATTTCAGTGGCAGGGAAGGCTCTCCCAATGAAGAACCCCAAAAGTGCATGAAGAAGTCACGTGGGTGCATTATTTTAGCTGAAGTGCTTGTCATGTCAGTCCTGTGATATTTAAAGTCCAGCTTCCAGGCTTTCAGGTCAGGTAATTTCTCTTTCATACCCATGGGATCAGTGACTGCTCAGCAGTAGGGCCGTGGCCACGGCTATTTTCTTGATTCTGCCTCTCCCCTTGATATCAAGGCAATGAAGCATCTGCTCTGAACAGAGTTAATAAATGTGTCAGGGAGAAGTTGAGGGCATCTCAAGTGAAACTGTTATTTATTTATCTTATTTTAGAATATAGTCAATAGATATCATCACGTTTTCATCATTAAGTGCTTCCTCATTTACAGGCTATTGGTTTCCTATTCAATCTTGGAGCCAAACAGTATCAAATATCAAATGATCTTGAAGTTTACAATTAGGTAGAGTGAAAATGCTGGAAATGGGAAGACCCTCAATAATTCCATGGCATCAGAAAATTAAATTTCTGCAATAACAAATTACAATATAATGAGGTCACATTAGAGGAATAAGAGGCCCAGATGCCTCAATGATTTAATCTGTCTCTTCCTGTAGGCCTGCACCTAATTTTAATGAATATTTTGATAGATAACATATTTGGTTCAAAATAGGTCTAAAGACAGTTGTGAGAGTATTATATTTTAAAGATGCTATGATAGAAATTCATTTCATTAACTGCCTGATAAGAAAGAATCACTCTACAAATGTACTGGTATCAGCCTTACTATTATGTCCCATCTGCTCTTATTGAGTGAAGTGACAGTAATACATCTTTATTGGTCTCTTCCTTGATTGCTTTAGAGGCTCATTTTCTTTGTCTAATGAAAAGCCAAGTGACACTAATGAAACAGGTGCTGCATATGCCTGAACTTCAGCAGAGAAAACAGAACATCAAGTGAAAAGATCGGTAAAGAAAATAATCAGGTGTAAATATATAAGTGAATCCAAAAAAAAAAAAAAAAAGAGAGAGAAATAACAGTCATATCAAGAATGCAGGTTTATTTATTTTCTGTTAGTCAAATATGGGCTTTAGTCTAATGGCAAGGACTATAAGAAACTCTGTTTCAGAGTTTTGTTGCCCTTTCGACAAGAGTTATTTTTCAGTTGGAGAAAAATGGATCTTGTTCACAGTTTATTTATTTATATCACAGATCAGAAGCCTTTCCCTAGCTACTGTGATATTACCTGAGGGCCAAACACAAGCAGATTTGTTCTGAGTGCTCTCAGGTGGGGTGAAGCAGTTTGTCTCATTTTTGCCTGATTTCTTCCACCCTGATGTAGTGAAACAGTGCTCATTATTGATATTCAGCTTGCTGCTGTGTAATTATCATGTCATTCCCAAAGTCCACATTTTATCTCATGGTGCACTTTAGCTACAGACTTTCAAATACATTTGCTTTAGAAAAAAAATGGTGATGATGCAGCAGACATGCAGATACACCAAGTTTAGGTAGTTCATGAAAAATAGAGCATTTTGCATGCCTTCTGAAGGGACCTGCACTTCAGATCTGTATCTGCTGAGACATCTGCTGAACCTCCATTCCCATGCATATGAACGTGTCTTTTCTCACAAGAAAATTCAAAAGTGGCCAAGGGCAACCAAAAATGAGATTTGTTTTAAGAATAAATTTTGTTGTAGTCTGTCAAAGACTTTGAAAATAAGCTCTGGCTTGACTTCAGGAAGAAGCAAATAAAGCAGAGCAGATGAATATTAGCTGGAGTTTTTTTCTTCTTTGGGATGCTTTGTCTGAACTATACAAAGGTTCAAACTTTTGTGTCATGACTAGCATTTCTTCAGATATGAAAGACCTAATAAGGGCTCCATGAAAAAATAATATCATAGTCTCCTACAAAACTGTGCATGCCCAGGGCATATTTTCTGTAGCTGACATTTGAGAATTTAAAAATAATTCTTCTCTAAATGTCCCCTTAATCTGGGTAATCTGTGAATTTTATTTAGTTAAAAAAAAAAGATAAATTAGAACTTTCCAAATTATTTACATATTTTTCCTCCATCTAGACTCACATAGCCTAGATCAAGTCCTTATCCATGGAGTGGGGATTGATATCACTGGCTCTTTACTGTCCATGTAGAAATTTCAGAAATTTACAAGTATATAAATATCTCTGAACAAAACACAAGATCTTACCTGGAAAGACTGGTGAAGCTTCGCAGCCAGGAAATATCCAGTTAAAGTATCCTACAGTCTTGTATCTGCCAACTGTGTACATACTCTACAATAAATACTTTAATCCATATGATCTGCAACAGTTTTTATTCATTCTTTTGTGAGTGGTCCCATATGTCATTTAATGCTCAATATCCAAAAGCTGCATTGAGCACAAATGTATTCCTTTTTCCAGGTCTTTAAGTTGATTCTGATACCCGTGTCTTCTTTGTAGGAATTAATGTATTTACTTATACAACACGTCAGCCAGGTAATAGGTAGTGTCTCAGGTTTACAAATTGGGAACAAAGTCACTGACACTAAAGCCAAAACTGCCCTATACTGGTTCATTTTTTAAAGGCTACTTTTCAAGAATAGAACCTAGTTTTTTCTGTGCATTCTATAGCTCTATGGCCTTTTATGTGTTCAGGGCACAGTTCATATCAAACTTATGCAATTATGAGTTCAATACTCCAGCTGTTTCATATTAGGCACTCAGAAAATGAAACAGGAGTGATCACAGAGAGTTTGCACAAATGCTGTGATCACTATCACACAGAAAAACTATGATTTAGACAGAGAGAAAAATCAGAGATCAAGATGATAGTACAGGGACTTAATCAGGAAGATAGTTTCTCTTCTGGAAATTTTCATCCTGTTTCATGCAGTACATCCTGTTCTCAGAAACCAGCCAGAGATGGGAGTCTTTCTCATTACTGTCCACTTCACTTTGATACATCCTTAGGACATTATCTCACCAGTAAATTGCACAAGGCAGGAGTACTGTAGATGAACACCCTGTGTTTATCATATAAAGTCATACAACTAAATATAATCTGAAAATGTATGTGCAGGTTGTAGGTTATCTATAGACATGGTTTGAGGCATTTAGTAATTCTGAGTTCTTTGCTTTGCAAACTTCCCAGTAGTGCAGTGGTTTGTTTTGGTTTTGTTTTTTGCTCTTTTTTTATCTTCTTAATAGCTGTTTTTCAAGTAAAAAAACAAGGTTTTCTGCAATCGCTTTATTCCTTTCTCTCTCAGAATCAGCAGAAACTTTAGGCAGAAAAACACAGTTGGTTTCATTCTTTGAGCTATCGGTAGCTTTGAATGATTTTAAATGTTTACCTAGCTTATTTTTCTTCCATCTTTCTTATTTATCCTGGGTAGACCACTTAATCTGATTCAGAGTCCACTAGCAAGCTCTAAAATGGACCAGCTGGCAGAATTCAATGCAAAACATAGTTGAAATAAAGGGCACAGTAGGAGGAGTTTCCTTAAGAACCTGATTTTAAGAGTTGCTTCTGACAAGGAAGTTGCACTCACTTTGATCCTTTCAGCACCTTCAACAGGCACATGATCCTGCAATTTGTTGTGGCAGCAGAAAAATGGCATCCTATGTCAAAGACTGCAAGCCTAATTCTATCATTACTAGCTTACAAAAGCTAATAAAAAATTCAATATCTGAACACTAATGGCAACATTGAAAACAAGTTTAGGATCACAGGCTTGTCACCTTATACTGCTGCCACCTCAAATTATTTTCCTATTTATTGAGATGGAGGTTGCAGCTGAGGACAGGCTTGTAATGTAGTGGGCATTCCTGCTTAACATGTGAACTTCTTGAACCCTCAAACTGAAGGAAAAAAAGGAAGTAACTTTTCTTAATTTGTTATTTTGGCATTTTATTACCTCTTTGATTTTGAATCCAGTGTGTACATACTTAAATTTACAGACATCCTTCTCAACCAACATTGTTTCTGGTAGAAATTCTACCTTCATATTTCATTGTATTCCAGATCAGAAATTTACTTTGAACATCTTGTCTTTGATGCTTGTGAAGCTTGTCTTTCATATCTTAATGATGTAAAATGAAGCTGACAGAATTACATCCATGCTTGGGTATCTGCCTGAGTGTGCTGTGTATTTGCCCTGATATCATGTTCATGTTTAGTTAGTGAATTTGCCTTATCTCATTATCTGTTTGGTACCTGGTCATCCATTCTTGCCTTTCTGTTGTCTCGAAGAAAGAATTTTTCTCTCTGTACACCCTCTTGATGACATTAAATCCATTCTGGAGCTCCCAATACGTGTGGTCACTCAGTTTCCTGCTTCCTTGCTCAAGTACACAAAACCGATCTGATCTGTACAACTCATCTGTATTTCGGTGCATACATGACTTCATCTTCAGACTTCTGCAGAGAAAGTTTGAGTACAAACCTATCATCTTGAACTTCAGGCAGAATATATCCATCCCTTTAAACAGCCTGGAACTGTACTTCTTGTGGTAGAAATATAATTATTTAATTTGATTTCTGAGCATTAGCTTTTTAACTGTATTGTTCAGAAGAGAAATAGACAGCAATGATATGAACAGCCAAAACAATCACTATCAGCCCAGTAAAGTGTGACAGCTCCTCTCTGTGATCTCTCACTGCTTTATGGGAATAGAAGCACACATTCATCCAGTTCACATATTGTATATTAACTGAGGAGATATTTTTTGAATAAAAACAGCATTCCCAGTATGTGTTTGCAGCTCATTATATCTAGGAATGAAGCCACATACCCTGTTAGAGCTGCATCTGCTACAAAATGCAACAGCTTGTCAGCTTTCTGGTTGCTGTATGTACTTCAGTCTGGTGCTCTTCTGTCTGTGTTGGACTCATCTTAGACTCTCAGCCTTGTCAATCCCTCTGTGGGATGAAAGAGAAATGCATAGAATTTTTGCTTTCTGCCCCTCCAGCTGGGAATTTCAAGGAAATTATATTGGGCTGGGTAAGAAAAGCAATATTCTGTAAAAACCTTCCTGATTTAGAAGGAAAATGAGATCATTAGTGCACAAAGTATAATTTACTGCACAGAAACCTGTCTGTGCTGCAGTGTGGCTCCCTTCCAGCAGGAACATTCCTTAACCCAAGCAAGTGCCAGGATATGCACACAGAACTGGGATCCTAGAGGAGTTCCCAGGTCTGTCAATCTTGATGTGACTATGGTAAAGCTCCAGTCCCTGTGACACTTTCTCCCAAAAGATAAAAATTGCCCACTGGCCCCCACACTAATGACCCAGAGAATCTCACTATCAATGAGGTCAGACAGCACCGCTGGCGACTTTCTAATCCAGCTCCCTGCTCAAAGCAGGGTCAGCTAGACCAGGTTGCTTAGAATTTGGCCAAGAGGGGTTTTGGGTAACTCCAGTCATGAAGACTTGACAGCTTGCCTGGACAAAATGGGCTACTTTTTGACCACTCTTATAGCAAAACACGAGTTTGCTCTCTGTGTTTAAATTTGTGCTTGTTGCCTCTTATCTTTTCACTGTCTATCACTGAGAAGAACTTGGACTTTTCTTGTTTATTCCTTCCACTCACTGTCATTCTGGATTGCTCCTGCCCTGCTGTATTACCCTTCTGGAAGACACTGAGTTGGTTATTCTCCCATGAGTAGCTGGGCCTGTAAATGTGAAGCACTTTTCCAGAGAAAACTCACATACTACATAGAGGAACCACAATGTGGTTCTATCTATCTATCAAACAGCCATGAGAAGTTTGCTCTCATGGTTTTGCCTTCTAATCTAGATCCAAAACGTCTCAGCTGGCTCCTCACCCATCCCAAGGCAGAGTTTCATGGATTGCTGTTCCTCTCTCATGTACAGAACAACTCCACTCTTCACCATCCTTCCCAAAGAGCCTTTATTCAGCCACTGCATTATTCCAGTAAAGTGAGCTGTCTCACCACATCACCATGATTCCAGTGAGATCTATATAACCCTGTAAATTCTAGACCTGCACACAGACCTCTTAATCTTCCTGTTTGCTCCCCCTCCAGCACTCAGTCATGTTGATTTTCCCTCAACTGCTAAGAGAATTTCTTCCATATCCCATGTGCATGTACCGGGGCTGAATTCCCTTCTGCCCTGTTTTGATGATTAAATTTCCACATCTCCCTGCACTCTGATTACCAAATCATTCCACCTCTTCCAGTGGACAATGTCATCATGACCCTTGTCACTCCCAGTTTAAACTCTTACTAGATTGGCCAGCTTGTTGGCAAAGATTCCCTACCTGGTCAGATGTCATGTCTTTTCCTATTAGTTCTTGAAGATGCCAGGGTCCTAGGATTCAAATCTAATCTTCCCTGAGTTCTCCTTCTCTAGCAGACATGGACAATCTTTGGTGTCCAAGGAGACACCAAAGAATATCCATATCATATCCTTGACCTTCATTCCAGAGCCCCACACTCAGTCTTGGCATGATTCAGACCTCCTCTGGCAGCGCTGTAGGTGCCCATATAGAAGAGCAGTGGGACTTCTAGCATGAGGGCCAGATAAGCCTCCACAAGCTGTCCCACATCCAAGCCCCCAGTGAGTGTCCAGACTCCCTGGACATCAGATCAGGCCAGCAACCTGATACCTTTGTGGCCCAGTGCTGCCCCTGGCACTTCCCTCATTGCTGCCAGGGGATGCCATGAATCACCAGCTTTGGTCATACCACTGAGATGGTGCTGGGACTCTGTGAAAACTCCAGTAAGATCCAGGAGACCTCTTTCCTCACCTCTGATGCCACACAGACACTCCTCAGAGCCCACCTGTGGGCAGGTAGCTCATCACCCTGCCTGGTCTCAGCCTCTGAAGAGCTGCAGGCATCCCTGCAGCGCAGAGCTGAAATTTGAGAGCCAGGTCTTACCCTCAGGAGCTCCAGATGAGTCTAGAAAATGAAAGTTTATGTCTTCATACATCCTTATATTGTAACAGACCCCAGCCATCTTTTCTATACACAGAGGATGAAATTTAAACAAATAAAGCCCTTTCAGACTGCCATACAAATGAGGAGGGTTTTTTGTCCCTAATATGAAGAGCTTGAACAATTGGAAATACATAATTTAGATAAAAAGTTTCTCTTTTTTTTTTTATTTTCATTTTTATTTTTTATTTAAATCTATAGACAATTACTCTATTAGCTATCTTCAACTCCATGTATGTAAAGCTGCAGATAATACAGTGGATCACTGGTGCTTTCTGACAGATGTGTGGTTTTATTCAGTCATGTTTATTAAAATGCTTAAATGTTTTGATTAGGCTAATTGAAATAAAACACCAAAATAAACTTCAAAATATTTCCACAAAGCAGGGTGTTATATAAAACTGTCAAAAAGTGAGATGGCATTGTACTGATTTTTGCAAGAAGGCAAGTGCAAGTATTTATTTTGAAACTGATAGAATACAGAAGGATCAGAGAGATGATTTCATTCTCCTCTGCAAACCTCCTTGAAGATTCCTAAGTCTCTCACAAAGCAGATGTCATTCAAAATAGAAAACCACTAAAAAAAAAATCAGCATTCTTAAAGAATTCTGCTATGCTTTATTCCCATTTGCTGGTAGGAAACATGTGTCTTGAATGCTAATTACATATTATTTTAGGAAGGCAGAGGACTTCATGAGGCAGATATGAAACAAGCTGCACAAAAGCACCATGGGATAACCTCTTTGGTTCCAGTGGCTGGTGCTTTTCTGTAATCTCTTCATATGACTGCAGCTGTTATTTAGCCATCAGAAGCTTAAATGACATACAAGAAGCCTTAGGAATAAGGCTCAGCTCAACAAAATTCTATATTTAGTCTCTTTTGGTAAAACTGCCAGTATAAGCACTAGGAGCACTGAGATTCTCAGTTTCTGAACCTCTGATTTTGCAGAATGAAGGCAAAGAAAGGCAAAGAAACCCAGTCTGCTCATCAAAGAGGTGCCTCTCATCTATGCTATAGCCAGCATCTACTGAAAAGCTTTTCCATTGACTTCATAAGGCTTTGACAGGAGCCTTCAATGGAAAGTGCAGAGGAATAACTGGATGACTTCCCTAGAGCAGTGGATATGTAGTTGCTCTGAAAAACATGACATGATAGCCAAATTTTACTAAGAGACCATACTAATCCCTTGATACTGCAGACTGACTTAATATCTTTGTGCCTAAAATTAAGAACAGAACCTCTTATTCTCTCTGATTTTGGGTCCTTTTCTATGAATTGTTAAAGAAACAAGAAGTACATATATTATTCTCAAAGCTGATACTTGTCTAATGATATCTCTGAGGTGACTGGAGTTGCAAAGGGGAAATATCCTTCCAGCTGCTAAATCAATCCGCAAGAACATGCTGGGGCCTCTTGAGGCTGGATGATAGTTAAGGGATGCTCGATGAGTTGTGTTTTCCTGCAGTAGTGCCAGCAGAATTGCACCGATGCAGAGCTGCCTCTTTGTTTCCTGCACACTTCTAGACACTGAAGATGAGAAAAATTAGGAGCTCTGAGAACATGAGAGTTGGCTGCTTTTTCAATGCTGTCATTTTAAAGCAATACTCAACATATCTGCAGTGGCGGTGCCATTTTATAAAAGATGTCACCTCACACTAGACTTACCCCAGAGTCACAGACATTCCAAGAGTGCACTTGCTCCTAAAAATTCTTCTGGTAAAGAGAAACTGTAGTTTTTACAGATCTAGATATCATCAGTGGAATTAGGCTTCATTGAATTTTTTTCAATACATACCAAGTATGCACAGGGGAAAGAGATGCCCAGATCCCTGACCTGGGCAACACAGTTTCTTTAACCTTATATCTCAGCCACAGCCCTGACAAGCTTATCTAGCTTTCCTCACTTACCACAGTGAATGCAATTGGAATCAAAACTGATCATTCCCAAGGGTTATTGCCCACAGCACACTGCTCAGGTTAAGTAGCTTGCAGCTGAATTTGGTTTCCAAAGGCTTTATGTTTCTCAAAGTCAGTGAAGGCAAGATACACCACCAGGTAAAATAAGCACTGAATTCATTAGAAATTCTTATTGAATCGTGTGATAATGCATAGTAGCTATGGAATGTGTAGTACATATTTTAGGTCCTTGTTCCTAGTGTTGGTCTTTTCTGTTTGCAAAACAAAATGCTGAAAAGGCATACATGCAGATTTGTTTCAGCACAGAGGAGTGACATGGGAGGCACAAGAAAATGTTCTCAAACCACTCGTGGGTGTACTGTAGAATGTGGTGTGGACTTTTTATTTGGTTTAGAGAGGAAACAAACAAAGAATATATTGAAACTTCTGTCATTATGTGGCTGCATTTTAGCATTCATGAAGATGAATAATGTTGGTTTGGAAGATGTTCCTAAAGACAGTATGGTGGCTTACATAGCTAAAACTAGCCTTTTTGATTCTATATATTGTTTCATTTCCGATGGTAGAAAATCTTCACATGGTACTTCTTTGCTGGTTGACCCAACATAGGCTCCTGCTAAAAAATTATAACCCTTGGAGTCAATTCCCTGGAGAGTCCCCAGAGCATTTCCTGGATAATAATGATGCAATAGTTTCCTATCCTATTGATGGCTGTCCCAGAGCACCTCAGAACAAATGCTCCCATTCCCTGAAAGCTGCTCAAGTACCAGGATGCTGCTATAAATGGTTGAAATGTGATGCAGTTTCCCCTTCAACTTCCTGCAGATCAGCCTAATGGGGATTAAGAGCCATTAAAGGCTCTTTGCAGCATATGCAGTTGCTATTGATCAGTTGTTTTAGCCAATGATCTGATTACAACCATCTTCTTTTTACAGGGCTTTACTGGCAGAAAGGAACATACAAACATACAATAAAAGGTGAAGAATGAAGGAAGGTATCAGACCTTCAGTATGTGCAACGGATTTGTTTATTTGCTAAAAAGAAATACTGTCATTGTTTTTTCCCATGAGTAAAAGATTCTCTCTGCCGTCCAAGAAGCCAGTTTGAAGCAAAGTCATTTGTACCTGTTGAACTCAGGGGGCTTGTCTTGCCAAAGCATGGTGTGGAACATTTTGCATCTGTTGCTGAATGGAGGCAGAGCTTAGATGAGAGGATTTTGGTCAGTGCTTTCTTGCCTTTCACTGCTGCAAACTTTAAGAAAACTTCTGAGAATTGGGCCCTGCCCCCTGGGACTGACAAAGCTGAAATATGCTTTTGCCTGTGCTAAGTCAGATTTCTAATGCCCTGGCTTTTCAAACAGGCATGTGTTATCCTCTTGCACAAAAGAACCCAGAGGTAACTGCTACACAGAACCCAACTGTGGGTAAACATTTGGACTCTGAAATCAGGTGCTGATTGAGCCCCCGTGAAGGCTAGTCAGGGGAGCAGTATGCCAGCTTTTTGACTCTTCTGGGACTGAGCCTTCCAGGTTTGTGGAGGCTGTGAAGACTGTGGAGGATGCACAGAGGCAGATCTGAAATAGTCAAAGTCAAATGTACAGGTCTCCCATGAGGGAAGACAAAGCTGAGCAGAGCCTGTCTGGAGAGCAATTGTTTAGTGTCAGCACTTAGTCTTGCCCAAATTCTGGTTTTGTTGCCTCTGTTCCTGTAATAGTTTGAGCAATCATCCTCTGAATGATTTCTCTGGAAAAGTCAAGAGGGAAGGAAGGGCACTGAATTGAGAAGCCTGAGACAAAAGAAATTCCTGGAAACTCTGAAGATCCTTTGTGGTCCCAGCATTTATTTTGTAGTATTAGATGGCTCTTGGGGAAGAGATCAGGCTTCATTTGTGTGATGGTGACAGTCTTTTATGAAATAGTGTCAGAGTAGTGGTAGCACACTGGCTCTCCTATTCAAAGCAATAGAACTGCTGATAACCCCTATTTCAGCATGTAAATTTGCCTTAGGTTTAAGAGAATGGATTTAGCAGCTCACACAGATGATTTGAGATGGCACATGGTAACTTTGCCTTTTGTGACTGGACAGGAAAAACAACACAGCCGTTCATGCCTTCTTCAGGTCATAAATAATATTTCACTAACAAAGTCACAAATTTGTTCAACTATGATGTGTCACTACTTAGATGGGCCTAGTAGTCTCCTGGGAGAAGGTCCAGGGTAGGAAGATGTGTAAATTCCATCAATAAAGTACCAGTACTTACAAAATTACAGTATGAGTAGGTGTCCGGGACAGAAATGTGATACCTGCCTGACAATGAAAGGCTGTTAGAGATCGAATGTGGGTTATTGAAACAAGTTGGAGAGAGGTATCCTCCTTTTTGACCACTGCAATAATTTGGTATTGATTACTTGAAAGGGCAGTGTGTGTTTTGTATTTCTTTTAATTTCATGACGAAAGAAACTCATCCCAGCACAGCCTGTGACTCCCTAAAGGACTGCAGGGTTCTCCATGTGCAGAGGACAGTGACCTGTTTCAGAAACATGACCATGAGCAGAAAATGATGTTTGCCCACCTTTGGAAGTCTCGTCACTTATTGTTAACTGAATGATTCCTTGTAGTATTTTATTCTTCCTAGAAAGGAAAAAACCTCAGTGCACAAATAATCTATCTGGTTCCCTGGTGGAGGAGGTTACAGGCCTCTTCTGAGCCCCAGTTTGAACACATTGTTTCCTGTATGCACAACGTCAATATTCATAGAACATTTTATTTGGTCTTTTTCTTATTCATGAGAATTTTTCTCTTTGTGATCATTTCCACTTGAATATTTTAGTTGTGATAGAGACCACTGGTTTTGATTAACTAAAAGATAACAATGCCGTAAAACCTTGACTCCAGCAGGCAACACGAGAAAGCAAGTTTCCTAAGAAATGTCCTCAGAACTCTGTAGATCAGGTTGTTTATTTTCTTCCTAGAGCAGGAGAATTCCATACAGCCTGAAACTGCTGCAGGTATTCCTGCAGCACACAGAACTCCCAACACAAAGAGCAGGGAGCATCAGTGTCCTTGTGGGCTGCTGCTGGGCTAGAGGCATAACTCCTCAAGAGAAGCAATTTGTTACCCTTGGTCTCAGCACAGCAGTGAGCCAAGGATTGTCAGAAACTCCTGCTGTCTGAGATGCTGTTGGCACAAAAAGTTTCCTTCACCTTGACACATGGTGAAAAGGTGAAGCTGGAGGGAGCTGTCGTGGGGATCAGAAGCAGCAGAACACACATGACTGTGCTGAGGGAAATTGTAAGGGCTGTTGCAAACATAGCAGATGTTTGGAAAGGGAGCCTACTGTCATCGACCTCTGTGTGGGAAGGAAACAAATCACTGTGGGCTATCAAGGGGACACGTGATGAGACACAGGAAGAATGAAGGGAGGGATGTGATGTTTCCTCTCAGGCTTTCAGCATAGCTTAAGGGAACCAGGACAGTTGCACAGATATGATACATAAAAGAAGCCTCCAGTAAGTTCCTCCTCTAGGGCAAATATCCATTGCTAGCACAGAGAATTCATGAATTGTAAGACACAACTCCTCTCTAGTTTGCTGCTACCTAGTTGCTGGGGCTCCTGCCTACTTTTCCCCCTTCACAGCCTTGAATTCAGGCACTCCAGAGCAACTGATTATTTTGTATTTGCATCTGAATCTTATATATTAAGACTGTTAGCAAAACGTTCTGCCGTGCTGACTTGTCTCTCTTGGTGCACTTAGGTCTTCCCTCCAGCCACGTAGATTAAGAAACTGGGTGCAGCAGAAACACTGCCAATAGCTACTTGCTATGAAAAGCTAATAGACCTTCATGAGCCATGAGCGGAATAATAGGACTACAGCCTAAACTCTGGACTGCTTGCACTACCCTTTGATGAAACTGTGCCCTGACACCAGGATGGTGAGACCATTTTTTTCTCATTGCAGTCACTGCTCACCACAGCGAAGGTCAGAATTTTTCACTGTCATTCAGTTATTTTACCTCTGACCTTGAAAATCTGCTGTGCTGCCTACTGTTTTAAAAGCGAAAATCATGATTTTCGTGACAGAGTTTTCTTGCTAATCTTTTAATAGTGCCTGGCAGGATCCCTGTTTTATTGTCTTTCTTAGAATTCCTGGCTCAGAATGGATTGCAATTTTCATGATTTTATACGGAAATACAGTCTAAGTCCAAGCTGTCTGCCATTTCCTCAGAGACACAGCTTCTAGCTCACTACCGTCTTCACTTATTTCTTTAGAACTCTGTTACTCAGATTGTGGTCAAGTTATTTATGTCAGAGGTGATAAAAAATGTGCATTTCTTCCTGTATGATTTTTAAAAAATATATATTGCAACCCTGCAATTCCACTCTTAACTTTATGCTAGCAAATTTCCAGTTCTGGAGCCTCTTGAGCTATCAACAAATTTTGGTTGTTAAGTCTTTCCACTTTTAGAAAGCTGGAATACAAATACTGGAGTTTACCCTAGGTGAAGCATCCGGGGCAGTTATGTCTCATCTAATGCTTAATGGTCCAATTGCTTGGCAGACCCATTCATAATTCATCAGGCATCTGATTAAACATAGTTTTGTCTGACTCATGTGATAGTGTTTGCAGCTAATTTAAAGGCAGAACATCATACTTGCATGACTTGTCAGCATATGCCAGGGATGTAGGATGAACTCTCTCCTGATTAAAATATGAACCCTTTTATATGGTTCCATATTCCAAAAATTACAAATTCCTTTTTTTCTGGGATAGCAGACATTTCCATTTGCACTGATAATTGTTTCTTCTTTTCCCTCCTTTTCACATTTTTTCTTTCTTTGAACACTGCAAGGAAGTGTTATAATGTAAATCCTTCATTCACATCTATTTCATATGCAGTCAACTACATAAAAGATTTACAGGTCCAAGGCTGGGCATGTAAAGGTGACTTGGACAAGTGATAAAAATAATTTCTGTTCTTGAATGTTATGCAAAATACAATAGAGGTACATTCTATTAGTATTCCTCATTTGTTTTCCAGTTTCAGTTCAGTATTAGACATTACTGAGCAACCTGGTCTAGTGTGAGGAGTCTTTGCCTATGTCAGGAGGGTTGAAATTAGATGACCTTTAAGATCCCTTCTGACCTAAACCACTGAATGATTCTATGATCATTTCCCTGTCTTTGTAGCAGATGATTGTAGCTTTTAGAAAATGTTAAGTGACTGCAGAGCAGTGCAGTTTTACCATTTATATAATGACAATCTCACTTTCTTTAAAATCATAACACAGGAAGGATCTTACTCAGTATATGTATCTCTTGAAAAGTTATACAAAATAGGATAACTGACAAAATATTGGAATGAAAGAGCAACTAGTCTCAGCTTCAGAAAAAGAAAATTAAGAGCAATTCTGGCAATTAATAGCATGAACGTTTAATGTCAGCTATCATATTAAATAAAAATGTAATTGTTTTATATCGTCTCCCAAGGAAAGTGGCCCATAAATAATTGTGTTCATAAGGAAATAATTCTTATAGGTAAACGTGCTTTTCATAGAAGTTTAAATGCTGGACATGTTGAGGGGACTCACTTCATGTTAATATGGAGCCACCAAATTTGGTCATCTGTAAAGTCTGATTTTTGTGCTTGAAACAGGAAATCAACTTTGTTTTGTTTGAAAATTATACTGCATTTTTCATTTATGAGTATGGAATACTATTTCTGAGAATTCCCAAGTAGATTTGCTAATTAGAGTTAAAGAACCCTTTTAAAATTCCCTTTAAGGAAAGACATATCAAATCTTTCTTTGTTGTCCTGAGGGATCTTGATAACACAGACTCCTTAAATTCTCCACAGAAATAAAAGCCACTAGAATATTATGCATATACTCTATTTGAAGATTTCCTTAGGAGCAATGATATTTCTACATTCATAAATCATTTTTGCCTATCATAAGGTTAGCATATAAAATATTCAGAAAATCTAGCAAGAAATTACTGTCTTTCAAACCACTGCCATATCCCATTGTTCACAAGCATATGACCAGAGTTCGAACTAAGAAGAGGTGAGCATCTCCACCAGTCTTAGCCTAGAAAATTCTAGTCAGGGGTAATTTGGTTTCATTTTCATTCTATGTGCTAGACACAAGCAGTCATATTTGATAAGCCTGCCCATCAGCAGGTTCTAAAACATATTGTTTTACAATTATTATTAGAGATCATACCAGTCTATTAAAACTCAGATGATGAAGGTAGACTTACATATTGCTCTGTCTTGTGCTAAAGCCAAGAATATTTTAGACTACAGATTAAGAAAATAACAAGAGGGGGTGGATGGAGGTGGGTAGGGTCTTAAGGCAGGGAGGGAGAGAGATGGAAAGACAGAGAACAGTGTACAATCCATATATTGATGGTACTGCAGCACAAATGCTTCAGTCATCCTTAGTGGTTTGACATGCACATTACTGAGGAAATTAATGAATGGAGTCCTGTGGTAGCTCAGAAAGAAGGTCTCTTGGGGAGGAGTACTAACTGGTTAGACTTATCCCATGATAAAGAGATGGGACACGTGGGACTGAGTATTTCCACTGTTCATTGAATGCCAGTAGCTGTAGCTGGATATCAGGCTGAGTAAAGGAACAAAAATGCTTCACTGGCATTTTTGTCATTTCAAAGCAGAACTCAGTTTTGCATGTGTTCTGCATTCCTTTCAGTAGCTCTTTGAGAATAGCTGTAAAACAACTGTTTGATCATGCAGATGTTAATGGAAAATGAATTTTGAATAGCTAGATAACAAAAGAGGTTTAATTCAATGGCAACAAGACTTATTTAATTTTACATCAGACTCCTCTGTGGGTGGCTTGGGAGGAGGACATTCTCCAGTGAGAGAGCAGAAAAGGAAGCACATGATGTTGACATCCAGCTCTGTAAAGGAACACCATGATAAATTTGGAAAAGCAGTCAATAATCTGAAATGTGCTTGTACAACATATATTCTACTTTTTCTAATGAAATGCAGTCTTGCTTGGACTCACTTCTTGGATAGTTTGTCTTCTAATGACAGTTTTTACCTTCCACTTTTTCCTTGTAAGTATTAATCTTTTGTTCATGCAGCTTCTTTCTCAGCCTCCTAGCCAATGCCTCTGGAAGGATAGCTTCATGCTGCTGCATTTGCTTCTTTGTGTGGAAAGAAAGTGATTTGCTTTTTGTATGCTATTTATAGAGAGCTTCTCCAGAGAGATGGCATCCCCTCCCCCCGATGGCTCTGAGCATCCTCGTACTGCAGCTACTCACCACCTGATGTCCTATTTTCTCATTGGCTCGAGCTGTTCCCAAACCTTGTGACTCCTGTGAGCTAACGCCCAGCTGTACCGGCTCTGAGTCGCCTGCAGTGAGGTATAATCTTCACTTTCACTTCGATCATTTGTCCTTAATATGCCAAAGCATATGAACAAGTGCTTGCATTCCTTCCCAGAGACCCCTCTCCTAGGTTAAGCCCCCAGGTCACCATGGAAATAGATGTATTCCTCAGCTTGCTGGGATGGTAAGCAGCTCTATTATGAGATCTTCATAACTTGCTGGAGGACTGTAATTCATATCACCACACCTTGAGACAGAGATCTTATATTCAGATGACCTTTTATTTCCTGAAATTGTAAGTGCTGTCTCATCCTACATCTGTTGTTCAACAAAAAGTCAGGCGACCGATTAACTTTCTCTATGGGATTTCCCTGTGATTATAAAGCCAGGTGACTGTGACAAGGTCACCAGGAAAAACAGTCTTGTGATAAGAAGCTTGACAGAAACCTGGCAGGAAATGCAGATGAGAGAAAGGTCACACTTAGGCAATGATAACCTTAAATATCAGAGACTGAGCTCAGAATTTTTTTTTCAGACCATCAGAAGGGTTCATGAAATATGTCTGTTTGTTCATTCCTCCAGGAGACCCTCTCTGTTCTTACATCTCAGTGTGTTATGATAAATAATGCATTGCCTTCCCAATAGCCTTGATAAAACTGCTTCCTTAACCATATGAGGAGTACATTTCAAAAAGAGAACAAGCAGAGCACAGAGATGGAAATTAACCCCAGGACCGCCAGCCTCCATTAGCAATAATGGTGTCTGACAATTTCGGGGTTAAATGAGAAGTAGGTGCCTTTTTACTGAGTTCTGCTCTTTGTTCTTGCTTTAGTGTGTGTCATTGTGGAGACTGTCATGTAAGGTTAATGACAGCCTCTCATTACCCTTGTCAAATATGTAATAATGTGGCCCAACAACAGGGCTGAATGGCTCCTGCTTGTCAGACCCCTATGTTTTGCCTAGCAGATGGTCACTGTATTTGGAGAGGCCCTCAGATCCATCAGTGCTATCCTGAACACGTGTGTGAGGGAGGCATTTTTCCCTGATGGGACAGTTCATGGACGGAATACTAATTGGGCACAGCAAGACAACTGAGGATTTATTTATTTTCGTTCCTGATAAAAATATGTTGTGTTCCAGGGAGGAAAGGGGAGGGAAAGAGAGGCAAACCCCTGTTTCTGTTGCTGCCAGTCCCTCTTTCATTGTCTGACTCCTTACACTGGCAAAATTGTTGTATGTTTTATGCTGAAAATATGGGCTTTTCAGCTACAGCATAAATGGGCATGGAAATTCAGGCTTTGGTCAACTTTTGATTCTATATTTTAAAAGTCCAGCTCCTATTCTGTTAACTTTTAAAGAGGAGTGGTTGCTTATTCACTGCGAGCTTTAGAGAGGCATCATGTTAACATATCCCCTTGATATTGCCTCCCTAGTTATTAGGATTAAATATTTATATTGTGGTAGCTGACCCTCCTATGTTAGATAGTATGCAAACAGAAAATATCTGTACCTTCTCAAGGGAACATAAGCCTCTTTAGCATGAGGCTGATGGTGTGGAAGGCAGTGGTTTGCATTTTTAGATGTATCAGTAGTCTGCTCTGAAAGTTGGTATCCTCAGCCTTTGACTACGCACCCACATCTATTAAATACAGAGCACTTTGCAGCAGGAACTGAGTTTTATGTGGGTTTAGGGTTTTTTTTAATTTTTACTTCCCTTTCTTCAAAAAACATTTAATTTTTTTTTCTTTTTTTTTTTTTTTTTTCTATAAAGATAGTGCAAAGTGATTAATATAATCTTTCTCCATTTGGGGAACCTTGCACTAATGGAACATGATTGTTCTTTGTTGAAAATGCCTAATAGGAGCAGACTGCACAGCCATAAAATAATGCTTTATCTGATGTGGTTATGTATAGTTCGTCTACATCAAGGAGTGGGATTGATGTAACTAAAATTAAGGTAGTTATAATGGTGCAAATGTTCTTAATGTAGACAATACCTCAGTCTGCAGAAGAAGAAAAATTTGTTCTTAAAAGAATAATCAGCTCTATTTGTTTCAGAGGGATGTTAACTCTGAAACTAAAATATAGCACTGTAGAAATCAACATGGTTAATTACTTCACTACTAAACCACATAATGGAGATAATCCCTATCATAAAGAGCATTTTTATTTTCCTAAGAAACAGGTTCAAAAAGCATAGTACAAAAATAACAGTGGGAAATCGCACTGGTTGGTTTATGTCATTTTGTATTATAATTAATAAAACTCTCCACCAAGTTCTTGTCACTACCAGAAAAGAGCTGCAGATTACAGCAGCTAGGCTAGCTTGTTTCAGAGTTCATATAATTAAGTCTGTTCCAGAACAAGAAGAAAAATTGAAAGTTAAAAAAAAAAAAAATTAAAAATTTGTCTAGTGTTTCCCAGTCAAAAGACATGAAAAACTCACATGTAAAACACTAATCACTTCAGAAGTATAAAGAAAGCAAGGTAGAAAAACTACTTCAAGAATGTCCAGGGGCCTTTTCAGGAGGTTTAGTCTTTTCACTCTGTCATCCTTTTCAAATCTCTTTCTTTTTAGCCATAAGGTGACTAATTTTCCATCTGTAAATGATTCTGGTGAAGATAAGATCCAAAAGTGCAGGCCTAAAGTGGTAAAGCACATACAGCTTAGTCACCTCATCCTTTGGGGCAGTGATTGTGCATCTGAGAGATTGAGAAGGATTTTTTCCACTGCCAGCCTGACAGCAGGCTTAAAAAAAAAATTCCGCAGTCAGCAGACTTTAGTACTTTTTTTAAAAGACATTTACTGTGACTATTACTCAAGTTGGCATAGTTCCCTTTCCTCTCTACCACTTTTCTCTTACTGAAACAGCAAAGAAATGGGACAGTTGTGGTTATTAGGTAATTCAGGAGATACCTGCTTCTTGATACTGATGGTTTTCCTCACGGAAATGATCCTAAGAATAGAAGATAAGAAATCATGTGAAGTCACTAGGGCTTCCTGAGGGAAAACAAATGAGGAATAGAAAGGTTGCAGCATGTGAGTCAGCTTTCTATTGTGCCCACACACATGGAGATGCCCTGTGCCCTAAGGGAAAGGGGCACCAGAAATAATAATTGTTCCCATGTAGTACGTCCACCTTCTTAAGTAGAGAGTGAAATACAAAAGTGTAGGCCAAGCCTGCTAATTAGTATATGTAAAGGTGGTAAAGCAGCAAAATTATGTAAATCAAGATGGCAATTAAAGTCAGCGACATTCTCTGCAAGTATCTCTGAAATTAGCAGATATGTAATGAAGTCAACAGCCATCTCTGCTGATTTTATCATATGGCAATTTCTGAGGCAAAGGAAGGCAAAATGAGTATGGAATCTAAAACTCTCCTCTTTTTTTTAAACCCCTTTCTAACGCACATTGCAGATTAAGCTTGTAAATTTTTTGTCTCAACAGTCACTTTGCTAATGCAGAGGAGTTCATGACTTTACAAAATGCTGAGAAATAGACAACACCTGCGTGGGACCCATATTTTGAAATGAAAGCTCCCTGAATTACACCTAAGAACACAAGCCTGGTGACACACAATTTTTTTTGGCTGACCAGGAGGAGCCATGAACCCAGCAGTATGTCAACAAACAGCATGATCTTTCTTCTGTTAAGGATTAGTAAGAACTGGATTGCTAAAGCATTGCTTTCCCCAGAGAATGGGAGAATATGCTAAGAAGGCAGGTATAATGCTGGAGTGGCAAAAATAAAGTGTAGAGGAAAGAAGGGTAGCTTCTAAGCTCCCAGACTGAAAGATGGGTTAGGAAGCAGTGTCTGTAGCAGGCCTTCTGGCACAGAATGAGAGTGGCATCAAAATGTAACTCCAGCAATGAAAAACAGTTTAACTTCAGTATTGAGATGCACAGCTGGTCACTCCAAGGCAATTAAAATGAATTGGCTGTATTTGTTTATTTGAAGGAAGCAGGAGGGAAAGTTCTCCTTTTTAGGAATTCAGGTAAGGTTTGCCTCTGCCTGGGAAAGGTGGGGGCATTGATTTGACTGATAGAATATATTATAGTTTACTGTTTCAAGGGTATTGATATGCTGGAGCAGACTACATAACCTGGAGTTACACAGATTATTTTTCTTCCTAAACTGCCTGTCTTCTGAATATGACATGAGAAAGGCATCAAGTTATTTGAGTGTCAAAAAGCTAGACTACATATTTATGGATAGTGAGAAATATATGTTTCGAAGTGTTGGCTCCCAGCACCCTTATGGAGCCCGATGGTGAAAACTTTTCCCTGATAACTAAAGCTTAAATTTTGAAAATTAGGAAGTATTCTTTGCTTCTTAACTGTCATTTAATTATGACTGAAAAAAAGCAAAGTAATTTGTAAAGGTCAGAGCACTTTTTTTTTGGAGGAACTGGCAAATTTAAGACTACTGTGCAGAAGCACAGGAAAAAGAGCAAAGCAATCTTCTCTATTTGGAATGGCCATGATTTAATTGGCTCCTACTGATCCCTTATTAATTAAAAAATATTGTACGCTCTTTGAAGCCTGCATTGCTTCCTGTCTGAAAACATGCTTGTCAATCTTGCTCCCTTTCTATCATACAGTGAGTGTATGGATTTTAAGAAGTCTTTGTGTATCCTGTGTTTATCCCAGGACTGAAAGGGCAGTTAGAACTAGTACTTCCCAGCTTGCACATGACTTTTCCAACAGCACCATAGAGCTGCAGGCTTCACCAATGCCTGTTCTTGAGTATAAAACCCTAAGTTTTGTGTATGTAGCTTCAATTGGGATGATTTCATCCACCAGACTTAATAGGGAAATAAAAAAGCCCTCTGCAGTTCTTAATGAGACTCAAAACCAAAATTCAAATACACAGCTCTATTTCCTTGTGTGACCTTCATGTCAGGCTATTGCAAATGGTCACGGTCCCTGGGAAAAATGACAGACTGAGGAAAGTGACTGAACAAAAGAGACACATCTGTCTGCTGTTGGTAGGGAGAAGGCACACAGCCCGTCCCCTGCTGATGTTCCTAATGGTGCACCACAGTTTCTCTCAGAGGCAGACAGAAGCAGCATAAACAAGCCTGACTTTCCCTGAACTGCTTCCTAAGCCAGGATGCCCTCTCCTCTGGGAGGAGCTCTAATATGGCTATGTGCCAACAAAACCATTTGGCTCATACGCTGATGTTAGTACCTCAGTACCTGCATAATGACGGTAGGGTTGGTTTGGTTTGGGTTTTTTATGCACTTAGTATTCTTTTGAGTTTTCACAAAATCTCTGCTATTAGTGTCCTATTTCTGGAAAATATGAATAAGTGAGATATATATCTGTACAGACAGTTTTTATTTTAATTCTCCTGCTACCGGTGAATTTGAGTAGGAAAAAAAAAAAAAAGATGCTGAACAAATATTTTAAAAATCTGCCAGCTGCTTAAATCACACTTTCTCCCTATCTTCTTGGCATATGAGGTTGACTTGGGCATCACTTTAAATCTTCTAGTTTAGATTATGATCTTTCAAATGGCATTAAGCTTGCTTTGATGTCTGTGTGAGTACAGGACAAAAGCCCAGGAATTAAATGATTGCTTGCATTGTAGTGTCATAATAAAATAGCTTCAGACTCCAACCAAAAGATAACAAATGGATCTTTCCCAGAAATGCTCATGTTTCCTCATTGAATCATGTCACTCATTCTGTCAGAAAAAATAAAAGTATTTTTTGGGGGGTTTTTTTGAGGCTAAAGGCCTCAAATTATTTTTTTTTTTTAACTGGCCTGGGAGGGGTGTCTGTGGTCTGCTTTTCATATCAGTTTCTGGCACTGTTTTAAGTGACTGTTTTGAGATATGCAGGAAGGCTTTGCTTGCAGAAGTTGAAATTTTACCCTTTTTCCTACGGTTGTGCCATTCTGGAGTCCTCTAGGAACAAACTTCAGGTATGTAAACTATTAATGATCCAGCTTTCCCCACTAAAATTTTTTCCATCCACAGGGGTTTCCTTGGTGTGGTGGAAGATAGCTGCTGTGCGAAGTCATGATATTTGTTGGGCCAGATATTTTTGAGAACAAAATGAAATTAAGAGGGTTTACTAAGTTGTTAGCCATCTGCTGAGCTATAGTAATTTTCCATTTTTAGCCCGTTCCAGTTGTGAGATAATATGGTTTAGCATTAACCCCTTTCAATTAACTTTAAATTGAAAGTTCAATTAAGTTGCATCACTTTACACCTGGGATGGGCTAACTGTACCCTCACAGCCAGTGATTACAGTAGCTCAGCCTACAAACAACAGGCTGACAAACTCCTCAAACGTGGGCATGCACTCAGGTACCCTAGGTCTCTCTCATAAATGACCTTGAAGTCACTGTTGATTTAATGAAGGGGTGACAGTGTCCTGTTAGGAGCCAGGGATAAAGACAAAGCCTAAGGGTGACGTGTTGTCAGCAGTCGCTGCTGCTGAGCTGCCAGGGAACACCTTTCTGACCCAGCTGTAGCATTACTGTGGTCTGGAGTACCTAGTCCCTGACTATTTCAATAGCAGCTCTGGAGATCAGCAGAGCCTGGCTAAATTAATCTGACAGGAGAGATGCAAAATCTGGCCTGCTTCATGAACAAGTCTAAGCTTTACACAGCCCCTTATGGAGAACCCCAGAGAATCCATATTGTTTGTGACTGTTCTAATCAGGCTTCTTTAGAGTTGTAAAAGTGTTACAGTTCCATTCTCTGATTTTCTCCACATTAAGATAAACTTGCATGTAAACTTTCATGCTCGTTGCTCCTTGATTGCAAGCTGATAAAACCGAATTAATATAATCTTTAAATGACAGTAAATATCTCAGTAAGATAATTTATCTTTACTAAGATAGTTTTTCTCCCTTTAAATACATTTCTGTGTCATTCTGAAAGGTTCTATTTGTTGATTCATACTTTGACTGGAAGAAATTGCTGTGGATAAGGTGAAGAATAGAACAAAACTGAAGGAATATAAGAAAACTAGAGGAGAAAAGTGAGGGAGACAATTTAGGGAATCAGGATGCTTAAAGGAAGAATTTTAAGAGAAAAGCAAATAAGATGTCTTTGCTAGCTGCTAAATATGAATTTAATCCAGCAAAGAAAATTTCTTGTTAGAAACAAAGAAATATGTATTTGTTTGGGTTTTTTTCCTGTTAACCACCACAATATGCTTTGAATATGACTGCACTCCTGCCTAATGTGAAGTATACGGTGCTAAAATCTCTTGGAAGTGATTCAAACCCTTGAGAATACAATTGACAATGCTAGAGATCAGCACCTTAAAGTAACAGAAACCCAAAGAACCTGAACCTCAGGTTATAGTTCCTATAAGCTTGTCCAGGGAAAGATATTTCATTTTGAGTCACACATTAAAGCTGTTTTAAGAACTGTTGTATGTAAACATAGGCTTGTGTTTCAGCTGGTGTAAGTACAGTAAGCCTTGTGAATTGGTGGTGATGGAGATGGTCTCTGCAGCACCTGGAGATGGAAATGCCTTAACAGGGGCCATCCAGGGGAGGGCAGTGATGCACAGAAACGCCAGTGTGCACATTGCTCTGTGCTGTGCTGCAGTTTGCTGGCTGCTTGCTTGATTGCTGGCAGGGAGTTCAGTCCAAAACTGACAAGATTCATGTCTTCTGCAATGCTTGGACAGCAGGGTCCTGTCCGTCCCTTTCCCTGCCAAGCAGCCTGGCACAGAGAGCAGAGTGCAGATGGAGTGGCACAGCTCACCTGGGTGCTCCAGATACTTATATCTGCAGTCTTACTGAACTCTATTTGTCTTTTTGCTGGTGTTTTCTCAAACTGAAAGCTGGAATTTAAAGCACTGCAGCATTTACTTCAGTCTCCTTGACAGCATAAAAAAAAAAAAAAAAAAAAAAAAAAAAAAAAAAAAAAAAAAAAAGGATAAATATCACTTTGCAAGTGACAATTGAATTTTATAAGAACAGGATATAAGTGGTAACATTGTAATAACTTTAATTTATCACAACATTGTCATAAGAAAAAGAACACAACTTATATACCAAAAACAGCCTAAGCAGATTGATACATTATACCTTTATAGATATTCTTTATATTATGTGGATCTGCTTCTTCCCTGTTTCATACTTCAGTTTTTGGCCCTGTATGCGGCCATAAAATTAAGGACTAGTACCAAAGAGAGTGGCAAAATTAGAGACAGAAAGAAGTTGGCACAGGACTACTTAGTGAATTGGCAATGAGACTTGGGGTCCTTCAGTCTGTCTGAACCTTGCTGATGGGAGCTGCACAAATGGCTAATGGGGATAAATGATTTGTGCTCCTCATGGAGAAGTGGAAAAACTGCAGAGTGCTGGAATATGTGGTGTTTTCTGAGGAAGAGCTGGAAGAAGGGAAAAAAGGACAGGTTTGTAGAAATAAAGTAAAGAGAAAGGTGGTTAAAATGAGATCATCAATGTTGATACAAACAACCATTACTAGGTTTCCTTTGTCTCATCTTTAGTGAACAAAAGATTATGTATAATAAACATTTTGATTTAAATGTCAATTTTCTTTTCAGGAATGCAATTATTCTCAGCTCTGGGTGAGTTAATGGTTAAATGTGAATAGCTTCCATGGGCAATCAGAAGGTGAAAGTGTTTAGAGCTACTTGCCAAAATATTTTTTGTGACCCATAAAATCGTACAGAATAGTTTTGTTTAAATAGGCAATACAGACTGTTTCACTTCCCAAGCTTCAAGTAACTTCAGTTTGTATTTGCTGTAAGCTCTGATTCAGGCTTATCTCTTGTGATCACATTGCATTGTCCTTTTTCTGAATGTTTTACTTGTCAATAATTTGAATTTTAGGCTTCATGACATTCATATTGTAGCCATGATAGGTAAATAATTTAGAACCTGTAATTATCAATATTGTGACTCGTTTTAGTGTCTTGGACATACACGTTTCTGAGGCTAAAGCAGAAAAAAATAAAAGACACTGCTTTGCAATGTATTTTGATCACAAGTTGGTAATAACATCTCTGACTCTGAGGACATTGCTGCTTGCAGTCAAAACCACAGTTTGCTTTAAGCCTTATCCAAACAGCCTATTAGGTTGGCAGGTGAATTGGTCACTGCCCTTCTTTTTCCTCCTCAGCTTCTCAGTGCAGTGTATTAACCTCATGAACATGTTAAAACAATGTTGATCTCAATTTAAACCAATAAAAGCAGCAGGGAAAAATTTCCAGCTTGGTATCTTCTTATCTAAGCTGAGTAGAAGATTCCCCAAAGTTTGGGGAGACTGGAAAAGAAAATTACCTTTCCTAAGGGAAAAAATAGTCATCATTCCTGGAGCAGACACTGCTTCTAGAGCCTAAAGTCAGCTCTACTTCCCCTGTGTCAGTTTCTAAGGGAAATAAAATCATGCAGCAGAGCACAAATGTGCCCTGAAATTTTAAGGACGATATGCATTGACCTTTAAGCAACAGGCTCACCGTGGAAGAAACTACCTACCAACAGGCAATTATAAACCGCCTGGGATCTGTGGGGAATTCAGCTGTGGATTCCTGCCTGCCCCTTTCCTCTCTTGGAAGCAGCCATGTTTTGCAGCATGACCCTGACAGGGAACGCTGTAGGGAGGTGCAGACAGGGTGAGCTGAATTGCTGCTGTGGTGCCACAAACAAGAAATCTGCAGCTCAGTTGCTGCCTCTTCCCGGTGATTTGTCACTGCACATAGTAAAGAGAATTTTCTTTTGCTCTCAGTAAATTGTTCACTGAAGCTCTGGCTCTTCCTGGATTCTGTTGACACTGATGTGTCTAATCCTTCTGCAGCCAGCTATACTCCTGTATGGGAGAAGAAAAGTTACCAGCATACCCATCCCAGCACGTCATGTGTGGAAGAGAAGGGCAACAGAGCAGCAGCGCAACCTCTTGGGAGCCAATGGAGCGATGGCGGGGTCAGGGCTTGCTCAGGAGGAGGACTGGGCAGTCTATCCCGCGAGGACCGTTCTGCACATACCCTGGGGTGCTGAGTGATACATCTTGCCAGCCAGTCCCCGTCCTTGTCCCACTTCTTGGCACCCTGCTGGCGATGTCTGAGCACAGGGGTCATGTCTGCTGAAGCACGTGAGCCTTCCTGCATTCAGAGAGGTGAGATCTGAGCATACATCACATCCAGGTGACTTCATTTAACCTTTATTTGTTCCACAACACTTTTTTTTTTTTCTTTTTTTTTTGGGGGGAGGGCACCTGGCAACCCCTTTCTTTATTTTATCCTGGAACAAGTACAACCTTGCAATGTGTGCCTCATGTTGCCTTTCTTTTCCTAAGGTTAAAAATAAGTTCATTAGTTGTATACACAAACAATTTCATAATAATGTTGGTATCTTCCTCTGTAAGGTTGTATCCTGTAATTATTTTTTAAAATTATTTTTCTTGTGCATTACAAATCTGAGATTACATGCAATGTTTGCATTAATTTTTTTTTTTTCCTGTTATGTTTTTCCCTGTAAGGCTGAATTATATTCCCTTTAATGTTATTGTTATTGCATTTCTTTAGCAGTCACACCCATACTGCGTCCATTCAAATTTGTTACCTGTGCCACTCTGGGTAAAAAAGAAGGGAAGAGATTTAACAAGAACAGCTGTAATTTTCCTAACAAGGTAGAAATCGGCCAATTGGAAGCCCTCTCTCAGCAGACACTGATAAGACACCAGAATACTCTCTCCTCAGGTGAAGGCACCAATCACATCTCTCGCGAGCACTACAGCGTCTCAGTGCAGTGGAAGATGGCGAGCTGGAGGCTGCCAGCCTCCTCTATTTATAGCATCAAGAGCTTCGGGGTGTGAGGCAAGCTGTTTTTAACACAGTGGCATTTTCTTCTGTTTAATCGTGGAGTGACATAATTTTTAGAAAGTCATTATTTCTTCATAAAAAATTAGGCTTCTTTGCCTAGCTAAATAATAGGTGTTTGTGAATTAAAAAAAAAAAAAAAAAAATTAAAATCACTTCTCCAAGACCTTAGATGTTTTAAAATCCATTATATTGTCTGGCAAATGTAGGAAGGAAAATCAATATATAGCATTGAAGACGAAGAGGAAAAATACAATGAGACACATCAGTTCAGGTCCTGCTCTCTTTCTCCTTTTCGTCACATCCCTTGTGCTGCCAAGCAGAGTAGAGGAGATCCCATGCCTGGGGAAATGCAAATAAACTTGCTTAGACTGAGGCAGCACTTGCAAGGCCTGATAAGCAAAGTAGTAGAATGATTTGTTATAGCAAGCTGTCTTACAGTTCTCAAGGACTTTTTCCTTTTCTACCTTTCCCCTCATACTTTCTCATGTAATTCTTACAGAGATATCCGAGTACTCAGACAGAAGAATAGCAAGGCTTTGTCTTCCCAAAAAGAAATTTAAATAATTGCCACTGAGTCACACAATTATACAGAGATGCTGGTTACACAGAACATACATGGATGTTCATCAGTTGCTAGGGAAGAAGGGCAGAAAATGGACTTCCCATGTTTTGACATGTCACATTTTCTGGTAGATGCCATGACATTCCAGAACTAATTTACCTTTGGGTGACACAGAAAGGTGATTGGAAGACATTGTAAATGCAACAACCCAAACTTAATTTGAAAGAAGGCATTATTTGTGCACATTTTAGTATTCTGAGCATCCACAGCTTCTTTTAATTCTTGCTGCTCAATAGAATTCATACAAGTAAAATAAAATATTTAAAAACTGAAAGAAGCTTCTGCACCTTTTGAGCAATTAGACGTTTGTACACAATTTGTACATTTAGAATTGTTCATACAATATTTTTTCCCCTTTTTGCCCACAGAAAACAGAAAAAAAGCAAAAGACATGGAGAAAACAGGTGAAAGAACATGGTTTGACCTTAAGGGTAGAGCATGAGTGACATGAAAGGAGGAAGGAATGACTCACACAGATGTGAAGATGGATGAGTTTGCTGCTGATTTAATATTTCCCATGCAGCCCTAGCATAGTTATAGGACAGACTACATGTATAAGATCAACTTCATGGACAGCTGAAAAAACTGATGCTGGCTTTCAGAAAGGTTCTGGACTTAGTAAGAACATGAATAGACCATGTGGGACTGGCAGAAAGAGCCAGAGGCCGTGTAGCTCTAAATGCCAAACAGTTAGGAACACCAGACTTTGTTTTCTGTTTTCAGGACCTGCGTCCACTAAAGCCTTCTCTTGTGACCTTCACCTTAGACTGCATCTGAGCTTTGAGACCAGGAAGGTGCCAAGATTTTTCTCTTCTGTGTTGGATATGATCATGCCTCATCTCCATATCTGGTTTAGTCCTTGGTGTGCACCAACTTCCTTCCATTTAAGCTCTGGGGAAAAACAAGTTCTCCTACCAGGCCCCATTTCCAAAATCTGGAGGACAGGTTTAACTACATTGTGGATTCACAGTTCACTTTGGTGGCAGCGTCAATCAGCTTTTTTGCTTTGGCTCTTAATATGCAAAATAGAAATGATAATTTTCAATTTTGGATAGGCCAGTGCTTTTCCTTAATAATTAAGCAGTAAATGCAACCACTTCATAATCACAAAGTGCTAATCTTAATAATTTTATGTAAATACATAAATAGGTATGGAGTCATGAAAGCCCACAGAGTTGAAGCCAAGATATGGAAACTTACCTCAGCAAACCCCAGACATATATTAGAGTTTATTTTCCTCCAAAATCTCTTCTTCCCTCCAGGCTGCCCCAAGAAAAGGCCCACAAAGTCAACAGCACCTTTAAATATTTGGATCCGTGTGACTACAAGAAGCAGTTTTGTCATGGACTGGCTGTGAAATATGGACTGTGAGATACAAATTATGGGCCAAATCATAGGACTTATCAAAGTTTGTTTTTAACATTGACTGCCTGAACAGAGAAAAATCTCTCTAAAGTCCCTAGCAGCCCTCCTCTGTGAAGACTGCCTCATTTTAGCTCCTTGGATTTCTTTGTAGAGATAGCTTCAATTCCTGATAAACTCTCTCATATATTAATGAAACAAGTAATGCATCTTTAGGTTGCTGCAGTGACTTGGCCTTAGGCCCCTTAATTATAATGTACCCAAGGCCTTAATTAATTTGTAGGACTGTACAGAAGATGATGTCCCAAAAACATTCTGAGAGTCAAGTCAAAATCCTGTACTTGTCAAAGCAGAAATATTGAATCAGGGCCGGATATTTGCATCCTTTCCAGAAAATGAAATGTTTTTGAGGAGAACAAAGTGCTCTTGGGTGTGTTACAGGTTTATGTGGTGATGATGTGCTCAAATTTCAAATTACTACTTGCATAACGCAGTTGCAAAAATAAGAAAAATGAAATATACTTGGGCGATAGCACAGACCTTTTGTCTCAGGGCCTTTTGCTAATCCCTAAGTCTAAAAAACACCTGCCATTGCCTTCAGCTGGAACATAATGGCATAGGCTCCAAGTGCAAAGAAAACTCGGTAGCGATCTGGGGTTTTACCAATAGAGGGCTCTGTTGGTTTGATTTAAGTCACAAAGAAGGGGGAGCTAGACTTTTTTTGGAGAGGGTGGTAAGGTTGCTATAGTAAATCTTATAACCTATATAAAAGTGAAGTCAGTGAAGTGCATTGAAAGAAATGCCTAAAGGGACATCGTCTAGGTGTTACTCTATCTGTTTTATGTTGGTTTGTTTAGGTATTTTGGAATACCGATGCTGGCGGACTTGCTTACCTGCTTTCGGAAAGGCAGAGTCCAGAGTTCTGTGAGGTATTTTAGGAATAGGACCATATTAGCAGTGTGATAATTTTAAATGACCTGCAATGTTTAAAGCCTACCAAAAATAAAATTTCATGGCTGTAAGTCCTTTACCAAATACTTTTAATCATATTTGCTCTTACAACATATATTTTAAGCATATTACACAAAGATAGATGTGCATGTTAAGGAAAAATGAAAATCTGTGTTAATAAACAAAAAAGTGACTTAAGGGGAAATATTTGCTTTCCTAGCTAGTTATGGTTTTTATTATATGCCACTTAAGTTTGAACATATTACTGGCTCAGCTGTAGGAGGCCATACAATAAAATGAAAAATAACCTAGAATGTTTCTGAGGTGTTTAACTGCTATCCAGTGTCTGACCTCTCTCGCTAAACAGGGCCTTGATGCCCTGACTCACCTCTTCACTACCACAATAGGCCTTCCAATTCCACTTTTTAATTATTGTTCCCCATTTCCCAGCAAATGAAAAGATGCCAGTCTCCCAGCATATCCTGCTTTCACAGGTTAGATAGACTGCGGTGTATACGTTCTACAATGCACAGCAGATGAAATTCACCCTCATTTTAATGTGGACGGCACTGGAATGAAAAAATGAAAACAGTGCTAGCAAACATGCTTGTAGATGCATGATGGCAAGCATACACATCTGCATATAAATATTATATATGCATATCTTCTTAATGGGAGACTGTGATTGTTAGGCGCGCTTGCCTAAACACGAACTCTACAGCAAACCAAGCAAAAAACCCTCTCTGCACGAATGTGTGTTTACATACATACATACATACATACATAAGAAAAATATATATCCAGTGTATAATTTCAATGTGTACGAAAACAGTGCACTGAAGTTCATTTTATTGTTCAAGCATAGTTTAAATTCCATTTTCATGCAATGGTGCAGTGACAAGCTTCCTATAAAATAATTATGGGCCGCAAATGAAAATACTTTAGCTTGCTGGTCTTACATTTTTTCATAGTAATGAATACAGACTTCAACTTGTGAAAACATAAAATGATCCTGCTTTCAGTATAAATGTCCCTCAAAAAATCAATTCCAATTTCATCTTTGTTTTAGCAAAAAAAAAAAATAATGAAAGAACAAAAAGATCATGACTATAAATAATGACTACCTGTGGTTTTCATAAATAAATATCTCCAAAGCAGTGGAAAGCTGTAGAAATGCATGGATATTTTATTTTCTCTTCCCTCATGAATTGGTTGTGTTGCAGGAATGTATATAAATAGATGTCTAGATATGGTGCAGATTCAGATTTAGCCATTTTCTCCAAATAAAAACATATGTTTCCCTCTTGGTGTTGTTTTTTGTCCTCTGGAATCCATTAACACTTTAATAATGGACGGTCTGCAGTAATGTATGGTCTACCTATGATGTTTTAAAAAAATCTCATAAATATGAATCCATATGTACAAGAAAGCTGTATATGCTCAGGCCCATGTCATTAATCATCCATCCTTTGTTAAAAAAAAAAAAAAAAAAAAAAAAAAAAAAAAAAAAAAAAAAAAAAAAAAAAAGAGATGGGGAGGAGGAGGAGAGAGTGAGGATTTTCTCACTGGAACCATTTCGTCTTTTCTATGGAGAGTTAAGGAATACTGCTGTTGACACTTACCTAGATATTTTTCCCATGTCATATCTCATTCACTGTTCCTCAATTGGAAGGATGTTTTTCTTCTCTTTGATTTTCAGGAAGGGAGAATCTTGTTCTGCTTTCTAGCCTTGTAAGAGAGAAATGACTGCCTTTCCCCACCTCCAGGTTACAATTTTAATTTGTAATCTCCCCATCTCAAGGAAATAAGTAGATAATATGATATGTGCAATATGAACTGATTGGGGATGCTTTCAGTTTAGTGTCTCCAGCATATGTGTTTTTATTCTGGGGCCCATGTTTGCTTAGAGAAGGACAAATATACTAACCAACCTTGCAAAGCACCAATGAACAGAGTGAAAACGACATTATTGCATTAACTGCATCTCATGGAGGTAACATTATTTAAAAGGAAGAAAAAGAAAAACAGCTCAGAAACCAATAGTTTAGCTGTTAGTTCTTGACTACTTGGCTTTTAATAATACCACACTGGAAATACCGGTGTGTTACTGCATTTTTATTCTTCTCTTTCTTCAGGGCAGATTGGTACAGCAGCAGTTTATTCCTGAGAAAATATTCATATGAATTGCATTGCTAGATTTAAATGTACCACCCAGTACTGATGACTAATATACTGTTATTCTGTCCCTGCCTCACCCCTCTATAATCAACAAAGCATGCAAAACAGTGGAGTGTTTCACAGTAATTTTTGGTGATGTTTTGCCTTTCTTGATTGGAAAGTATTTCTGAGAAGGATAAATAAGCTTGCCACCAAACTCTTCTCTCTATTTGCCTTGCTGATGTTACAGAGAGTGGTTCAATGCAAGACGTGAAGCAAGGAATGCAGTGGATTGGGATGCTTCAATGGGAAAAAAAATTTGCAGCTCACTGGCTTCATCTCCCATCTGTATTATTAACACAGTATAGATTTAATAATTAGGTGATTGAAGACATTTTGATGATGGAGCAGTTTTTATGATCTGCAAAAGAAAACATCTGTTTTCCTCATGTACCAATTAATTATTTATACAGCAGAAAATACAGTAGACTACCTTGAGGATGAGCAGGTTGGATATTTGTGTAAAAACAGCAAGGCCTGGCCTGGAAATTATGTCATTCTGACCTTCAAAGTCTCTAAAATGATTATTTTTCAGACATGCAGTAAACAAACAATACTCTCTTCTGTCTTTGCTTCCACCTCACTGTTTGCCCTCCTGTCCTCACAGAGGGCCTGTCAGCTTAAACATCACCTTTCTTTTTATTTTCCATTTCCCGTCTATGTGTTTTATTAGCACCTTTTTCTGTTTTACAGTCCACATTGATTCTACATCAGCTTCATCCCTCATAAGCTCTACTGTTGAGACTAGGCAGAGTTATGCATTGTGGGAAATATGCAAAAGCACCCAAACCTTTTTTTTTTTTCCATGATTGTCAGGCATGGATTCATTTTGGGAAATATATATTTCCAGAGGCTAGGACTTACTAAAGTTTGCAAATCAAAGAAAAGCAGATCCTTGGATCTCACAAAATGTGTTGCTTTGTATTATGACAATGGTGTTCACATGCCTGACATCCTCATAATAATATTAAGTCCTTTTTTTTCTAGCATTATGTACTTTATACATTTGTATAAATGTCACAGCTTGTAATCACTTCCTTTGTCATCGACGATTAATCTAAAAAAATCGAATAATTCACTGCCCCTTGCCATTTACATATCGCCTGCTACCATCTGTTCTTCTCAGCAGCAGTAAATGATGGGTAATTAACTCAGTGCCTTTGTCTTTCCCTTGCTGAATGTCTGACACATATAGATTTTCCTCTGTGTGTGTGTGTGCGCCTGTGCGTGTGTGCCTGCGTGCGTGCGCTCGCGCGTGTATGTGTGTAGGAAAAGGAGAGGGGGGATAGGAACAACAGAGGGAAAAAAAAAAAAAAAAAGCAAAAGATGCCGTAAGCCTGACCTGAGGGGGGAAAAAAAGTCAGTACAAAAACATTTGCAAAGGAGAAAGCAGGACAGAAATGTTGGGGCTGCAAAGGGACTCTGTCACGTGGCCTTTTACTCGTTTAATGTCAAAAGAAAGTGGGACCCGGCTGCGGACAATAGCAGCCCCGCACATGCAAGTACCCTTTTCTAAAGATGTAAGGTCAAGGTCAAGATGCAGCAGCGAGACAAAGCTTCATATGTTCCTCTTGTCAGCCTGGGTGCAAAGGGGGAAGATGAAAATGAGGCCAAATGGAGGGAATACACAATGCCATTTGGCTCCTGGACTGGAAGCCAGAAGGTTCACAATGTGTCATATTGAAACTATGATATAGTGGCTCTGCATATTGCATCCTTAGACAAGTGAGCATGAGGCAATATGCAGTGCAAAATTAAAAAAAAGAAAAGCAATATTCAAAGAGCTTTTTGCCCTTCCTGCTAAACCCTGCAAGCCACCCTGTCCCTAGTTGTGGAAGGGCCAGAAAAGAAAACATTCCCTTGACGTCATAGGAAATATGACATGATAGCCTAAGAAGCATCTTCTGGCATGTGTCTCTGACATTGTTTAAAAGGAAAGAAAGAAAAAAACCTGAAAATGGTTCAAAATACTTTTTAGTGAAGGATTTTGAGATGGAGAAAGCATAACAATGTGTCTTGACTACCGTTAAATGACTGTTTATTTACATGTATTTGCTATAATTTATTTGTCCTTAGGTAGTATTTGGAAGCCTCCTTCAGGGTTGAGGGCCACATTGTGCTAGGCACTGTAAACCATGTAATATGACATAGTATTGTCACTCACAACATCCTCAGGGCTGGCCAGTGCTGAGTGTGATGTGCAGTGTCTTTCATTAAAAGAGAACAAAAAAAAAAAAAAAAAAAAAAAAAAAGTTAGTTATTTTTAATGGGATCCTTTTAATCCCAAGGGAATTTGCCTCGATGGAGCTTCATGCCAACTCAGTTATTCCACTTATGTTATCTCTATACCACGTTACTGTGTGTGAAGCTTTGGATTTTTGAACATGGGAGAAACAACAATTGGAGATAGTTTCCTTGTGATTCAAAACTCATTCTTCCAATACTCTGCCTCAAAACATTCTCTCCCAGAGCTTTTTTTCAAGCCTTTTTAATCCAGGTTATGACCTGGGTAACAGCTCTTGCCGATTTTACACAAACCTTTTTGAATGCTTTTACATCTCTCCAGTTTCCTTCTATTCCAAATAACCATACAACCTTACTCAAATCTGACTCCCATGTTACTGCATACTCCTCAAATGAAATTCCCTGCACTTGTAACAACTTTGGAAAGTGACTCACTCTTGTTCAGATATCTTAGTTCATGCAATAAGTTTAATTATATTTAACCTGAATGAAAGATAGTTGTTTGATCCATCAACTTCAAAGTAGAGTAGTGCTGATGTGATGGAATGTAAATAGCAGTACTTGTGGGAAGTCCAAGCAACACCTACACTGCTAGTCCAGCTAGAATTTCTTTCATGAAAGTTTCCCTGGCCCAATAAAAAAATATTCACTTGCATCTGACACTGGTCACTTCCAGATTCACTGTGGGAAGCAGTGGTGTTGTTATTAATGCCTCTCATTAGATTTCCTTTCAGGCTGGGAGGAAAAAGTGTTGCTACAAATTATAGATAATTTCCAATATTTTATTTCCTGGGTTTTATCTAGCTAAACTAGGGGCATGTTTAGATTAGAAGGCTGAATGTAGCTAACAAGGAATTGGAAAATCACCTCAAAAGGTCTACAGGAATACACATAAGGGCAACAAAAGTAAAAGAGGATGACTAACACGGTTTATCTCATTTAGATTAGGTATGAAGATTAAAATTTAGAGATTATTAGAAATATCCTATCACTATCAGTGGGATGAGACATTTTGTTTTGCTTATAGTGCATGGTAAACATGACTTGTACTCATAAGTTTCCAAATATAAGAGGTCAGTGAATATTAATAATTTGTATTTCTATTTTGTATTGACATGGTGTCTAGCAGCCTTGATTTCTGCCCAGAAAATCAGTGAGAAAAACACCAAAAAAATTTGACCTTGCTCCAAATCCCTTAATGGCTAAGAGGCAACAGGGGCCATAGGCTATCAGAAAGTGGTGTGAGAGAGAGGAACATAAGGATAGAGGGTAATAAAGACAGTAGTGGCACACGAGGCAATTATATTAATCAGCATAGCCCTTCTCCCTGATACCTTTTATGTGTGGCAATAGAAGAGTGCTTAAAGGAGGGAAATTATGAGGATTTTTTGTTCGTGTGAAGAACTTTCCAAGTGAGGTAAAAGAAGAAGAATCCAGGAAGACAGAAAGCATGAAAACCTTCAAAAAAATTATTAATTTGGTGCTGAAGACCATCACCAAGTGTTGATTGGAAGAAAGTGTATCCACTTTCATTGAATGAAAAATGGCAGGGTGTCCAGGGTGCAGACTGTGAGAGACTTGAAAGGGAAGAGAAGAAAGCCATGAATGATGACATAGATAAAGGGAAACTGGTGGAGGGATAGGAAAAAAAAAAAATAGGAAGAAAGAAAAGTAAGAAGAATACAGCATCTCTGTTACTGAAGACAAGATGAGATTGAGTAGCACAAAAGAATAAAGTGAGAGATGAGGTTGACTTAAAGAATAGGAAAATTCTGGCTGTAAAGTTAAAAGTTGAGTGACGACCATTGGGAAGTGTAAAAATCTGTAGCATATGGTAGAAGGATACTTAGCTAGACTTAGACAAACAAGAGAAAACATGATGCAGGCAATAATCTTATGTCATGTGGAAGATGCAGTGGATGAGTGAGATCTTTTCCATCTCTTAATATCTCTGCTGCTTGTACAGTCTCTGTACTTTATGTATTTATACTGTGTAAGTGTGGGAAGTACACACTGATTTGTCAAGACCATGTAACACAGAGAAATACTTTAAAATTTTTGCATATGAGAGAAATTTCCAAAATCTTTGTGTGTGTATATATATACAAATATGTATATATTTCTTTATACACTCATCTATATATCTATCTATCTATCTATCTGTCTATCTATCTATCTATCTTTATACAGTCATGTATGTATCATTGAATTCCTCTGTTGTGTAAAAAGTAGATGCTTTCAGTGTACTCAAATCAGGCTTCATTTGCAATATTGGCATGAAACAAGATAAATTTAAAATCCAACATTTTTATATATTCTATGCCATTAAAAGACAATGATTATAAAAAACTTAACTGAAAACCATATTTGCTAGTATATATATATTTACAGCTGGGTACTTATCAGATTTAAATCTTAGTTTCAATACTTCTGTTGGGTGGAAGTATAGAGTATGGGTATGTTTTAAAATAAACGATATATAGAACTAATGAAGACAGTATTTCCTCTTCCATTTTTACAACAGATCCCTTATGTGCAGTGCAGATTTCTAATGCATGGTATGTATTCCACTAGCAACAGAGATCTGCTTTTTAGCCCATAGATGACAGTTCTAACTGCAGTCTTGTGATATATTCAAATTTTGGGGGGCTTGCTTCCTGAGGGTGTACAATTGTTGTTCATGTAAGTACACTGTGTACATATGGAAAACTGAATGGACAGCTCAGCACAGGGACTTGGGCATACACACATTCTTGATATTGCCTGAATTAGGCAGAGTGTGACTTCATTGAGCTGATATCTGGTGCTTTTTGAGTACTGAAACAAAAGCTTTTTTACTTGTATCACTCACACTGTCCTGTGTCACCACACTGGGAGCTCCCTCTGTAATGGCTTTCTAAAGCTGGTATATTCATAGTGATGCAACATTCAGTGAATTGCTATTCAAGTATGCTTGTGAACATGGCGTTTTTGCTGAAAGATGGGGAAAATATATTGTGTTAAAGCAGATAATTTTTAAAGCTTCTGAAGTTGGGAAATGGAGAAAGAAAACAATCATTCCCTTGAAGGGAACAATGCACTATGCAGTAGGTCACTAAAGAAGATTTTTGATGACCTCAAACTTTCAATTGAAAGAAAGAGCTGGTGATCAAGACCAGTGGGCTTCAGCCCAAGACCTACTAGTCCAGGTGTCCCCTAGGTTCTTTGTACAGCAGCAGAAAGCTTGGTCTTAAATATGTGCAGGCTGGGCCATTACACAAAACTTTGAGATAATTTTTCTCATGCATTATACTGCCCCAGCCAAAAAAAAGAATTGTTGGCTAACAGAATTGTTAGGGGATCTTCATAAGCCTTCTTTCTGTGTACTACAGACAGACGTTTCCAAGAATGTTTCTTAAGATCCCTCATTAAAAACAGTTGCAAGGTACACCCAGTACAAAAATATTAAAATCAAGTATAAATAGTGAAAGACTGAGAAAAGCACTGATGCCTTGCCACCATTTGATAAAAACAGAGGATTTTAATTGATATGTTCACGGTATCATTCACTCTTGTGATGCTCTTTGACATTTCAAGCATAGATATTTGAAACTCAAGCATTTAATGGACCTGGCCTACTGTTTTGTATTGATCCACCTCACTGCAAATCACTGGTGATGTTCTTTACTCCCTCCCTGTAAAATGAAAAGAAATCAAATCAAAGTGTCCTAAACTTGTTGATTCAAAGCTGTTTCATCTATCAATATAGAAAAATTCTATCAGTATAGAAAAATAGGTTAACAGTCTTTTTCACAGTCTTTCTTCTGCAAACTGAATTGAAATGGCCTGGCTTAAAGTAACCTGGATCTCGGTCATAAAAGCAATATGCTGCCAGAGTGGCAAATCCAGAATTTATCACTCATGTATATTTCATTTGCACTTGCCTTTATTATTCTTTACTGCTCAGGGATAAGAACCTACACCATTGATAAGATATCTAAGAACTGTTTGTTCAGTAAATTTGTGGCAAGGCAAATTCGGGATTTAGGAGCCAAATTTTTGATACCCTATGATTAAAAAAAACCCAAAAGTGGCTTCTGAAGGAAAGAAATGTTATCGATTTTTTTCCTGTATTCCATTTTGCTGCATAGTTTGAGCTTTATATTTACTTTTATCCCTTTGGTTCCTCACAAAAATGGAGAAGATGTGTTTTCTTAGTCTAAAGATAATCTTCTAAAACTCTGGAGTCATTTAGGTCCTTCTGCATATATGAAGAGAAATTGAGATATCATGATGCAGCCTGTCCAGGATCTGAAGCCCCATGAGAGATTGTTTACCTGATCTTTTCTGCTTGGCTAGGACAGTGAGTTCATAAATAGTCTCAGTCCTTATCTAATTCAGGATTGTCATTTATATCCTCATTTGACTTTACAATTCTACAGTTCTATGTGAGATATTGTTTAAACTTTAATCTCAGGAGGGAAAAAAAGGAATTGTAGCATAACACCATCAATTACTTTTGAGTTGCCACAATCTCGAGGTTGAACATCTTGAAACATTTGGGGAGAAATCTTACCTAAAAGTAATTTAAGTACAAAACTGAATCTAGCTGGACACAATGAGACAAAAAAAGTCTGACAAAAACCACTAATCCTTGTAAGGTAAAGGAAGTTAGGACATAAGATTTAAGCATTGCCTAAGATTGATTATTCCTGCCTATTTTTCTCCTGTTTCAGTAATGTTTAAAAATATTTTTTAATTGTGTAAGTAGTGTATTTAATATGCAATGAGGAGTAAGTCTGAAATTAGAGTAGTGCACTAGCAAATGACAAAGCTCTTCTGAAAGTCAAAATAATCTGAAAGAACAGAAATAAATCAGAGCACACTGCAGTAAAAGTTGGAGCCCAGTTAGTGCCAGACTGCCAACTGTTAATAAATTATGTCTTTGGTCTGTCATATTTGAGATGTTGAACTAAAATGTCAGTAAGAGTGTTCATATGCTGCTATTTGATGCTGAAGACTCATTATTAAAGACAGGTTGTCTATTCAAAAATTTCTTCCCTTCTTGTCTTGCTTCATGCTTAACCAAATGGATGTGTGTCTTTCAACACAGTTGTCCTGGACCACTCACTTGAATAAGCCAGGATCTCTATAAACTTGTGGTGTGTCTATGGATATGTTATTTATAGGGAACATGGATAAGAAGTGTGGGAAGTAACTAGAAGAACTGATGAAACTTATTTTGACACCTATTGAAAGAATATTTTGGCTTTTATAACCCATATGTAACTGCATTATTAAGCTCTTTGATAGTCTCATGAGAATTCAAAGATGCATCTACTGATTTAATCAGAGTAGCAAATATGTAAAGGAAAATCACAAAATAATTTTTCTGCTTGTTGATGCAGAGAAAAGCTTTGCTTCTAAAATCTTAACCGAACACATCGTTAATAAATTTTTGCCAGGCAGACAGTGTAGCAATAGAAAAGACAGAGATTATTATCAGTATATTTTTCAGCATCATAAAGCAATAGGAAAATAGTCAAGGATGAAATCAGTGTCTTTCCATACAGTTGGCGAGAGGAATACAAGAATACATTAGTCAGAAAACACTGAGCCATAAAGTCAACCTGAAAGTTGAATAGAGATTGAACTAGAAATTCTAAAAAATTCCCAATGTTGTCATGGTTAGAGTCACAGAACATAGTGGTATTCATAATGTTTTGATTTCAACTAACAATTTGCAAGGTCTCAGTTTTCTGCTCCTCCATATCTGTTTATGCTTGTATATATGCCCCTGGGGAACTTAAGGATATTAATGAGTGTAAGCTATAGGTTATTCCCTGCAAAGAGTTTCATACTAAGTCTCCTGAAAGCTTGAGCTGGCTTCTATTTAGTACTTGTAACCCTTGTCCTACACAACAGAATTTTTTCTTTCCCTCTATGCCGTTCAGCAGCAGTTTGGACCATCAACACTCAGTTTTAGACATTACCCTCTTCATGTCAAATCTCACATCAGAACACCTGAAGTGACCAGTCTATCTGCAAGGGAGAAAGTTAGATACTGGAGAAAAAAAAAAACAAAACATTTTGCTAGTAAAAGTATTTTAATATCATTTTATAAAGCAATAAGACAAGAATCACAATATCATTGCTGAATAAGTGCAATAATATCTGGCCTAGGAAGAAAAAGCTTTGGGCTTGAAGGTTTGACAGTTGCAGTAGGTAGGAGTCATAATTCAAAAAATGATTCTACAGGAAAATGAAATTTGGGAAATATTCCTCTAGTACTATAGAACTAGTGGAATGCCTTATTTCTAGCCCAAAGGGAGGAAAATGGTTGTATCCACTGACTTTCAGGAGCTGATACAATGGCACTCTTACAGCATAATCCAGGGTATCATTTGCTTCATCCAGCACTGGCTGAATATAAGGCGCTGACTACCCTCTGTGTTTCTGTATCATGATCCATTTTATATGAATAAGTTGATCAGTCCTTATTTCTCAGTTTGAAAGACCTTGACAGTAGAGGTTTTTTAATCAGTGAGTAATGTTTTTTTCCTAAAGTGGCTTATGGTAAAATTGCTTTTAAGACTGTGAGGAGAGGTTGTTACCAGTGGAACCCAGACCTAGATTCTGTGGCTACCATGGAGATAGAAAGTGGGTATCTAGGCCCTGCTTTCATGTTTGGAACCAATATTCTGTGAAAGAAATATTGACTTTCAAATGAGTTTTATTCTTTGTGGTTTTCAAGACTTTTATTTGAGAAATTTGCAACTACCTAACTAATTTGCATACCTAGATATGTTAGGCTTGTGCCTGAAATACCAGTTAAACCATGCACACATGTCAAGCAATAACTTTTTTGCTTGTCTTTAAATATGGGAAGATGTTTAGCTTTGAATAAGACTTTCCTGGAGCAGAATTAAAAGGAATCTATGTTTTTAGGGCAAGTACAATTCAATTAATAAATTCTGTCAATACTCAGGATACCTTTTAGATTTTCTTCAATAGAATTAGGTTATCTGTATCTTTGCAATTTATAGTTGATATTATCCATAAGCCTATAGTGTGACATTGCAAGGTACACCTTAGGCCTCCTATATTTCTGACACTTTTAGTTGTCCAACAATACTTGAATCTTAAAAGTGAAGAAAAAGAAGGACAGCCTTGTGTGACAATGTCTGATGTAAAATACAGCACATTTTATGCTGCAGCCATGTCCTTAAAAATTTATCATATACTGTCCCACCAGGAGATGCCTGATTACTGGGACGATAGCTTCATTTGTAAGCATCCCCTTTGGCAGGCCAGGAAAGGACAGCCAACTAACTGACAGCAGCATAGCATTTAAGTCATGGCTCTGGTGCAGAATTGAATATAGAAGAGAAGGAATGACTAGCTATTGAACTGCAGTAGAGAAATGATTTGTGCTGCCTGCTGTTATATAAAGCCTACTATGCACAATAAGAGCTGTTTCGTTCCCCTACATTTTAGGTTTACAGCTCACCACAGTGTTGGTAGAACATAACATACTGGCAAGTTTATTTTTTCTTATGGCTTGGGCAATTATTTGGCATTGATTTTCTTAAAGTTTTGTCTTGCATGTCAGCTTTTTGTTGGCAAACTTTGCAGAAGAGTTTCAGCTAGTCAGTAAGATTTGAGAATACAGATGAGATCAGTACTTGGCTCAAGCTTTCCTTTTACGAGACAGAAATAACAAAAATTGAGTTTTCAACCCTCCTCTCCAGACACACACCCACAGAAGGAGGGATGGACATGTATTTAATTTATTTGATTTGGTTTTGTTCCCTGATAAAAATCTCACTTAAACTTTCCTCTAGTCTGCTTATTATAACCAAAATACTCTGAATTAGCTCCACAGGATGGGACTGCTTTCTCATTTGCATTTTTTAAACAGTGGCTCTGATCTGGCACAAAACCAGTTGACCAGTTATGCTGAAGCGATATAATAGCATTATGTTGTGCTGAATTAAACAACAGAGCCTAATTATCTGTGATTTAGCTGAGTAACTTATGAGGTATTTTCAACCACACAGAAAAAGTGTGAACTGACACTGCACAGATTTGGTAGCAGTTTCCAGGCTTTTTGTCTAGGCGAGAGTGGCATAATGCACAAAACTATGAGGAATCTTAAACTATTGCCTGCACACTGTTTTATTGTGTGATGACTGTAATTGGATCCATTTTCTGGTTATCCTGTTCTCTGCCTTGAACAGTTCAGGAAGCGCTATTCATGATACTATGTAAATCAAGAAGACACTTTACTAAATTGGCGTTAGTAGAAAATAAAGATCACCCCCTTAAATTGTGATAATGTTATTCTTACCAGATAGTCTTATTCATATGCAAGTAGGAAGAATATTTCCATGTCCTTTTATAATAATTTTAAAAGTATTTCTAAGAAGTCAAAAGTACTCTGAGTATTTTTGTCTTCTCTTGGATATGTATTGCCCTCTTTATAAGATCATCTTTAAAAATAGGGTGTCTAAATTTAGACACATGACACATAAAGCTATGTTTAATGTAGTGTTTAAAGCTGGCAGAGATACAGACACCTGAGTTTCAGGCATTGTATTTGAAAACTGTTCCTTCTATCTATAGGTACAATAACTCCTGTGGATGTTAACAGAGCTATACCTGGGCCTATCAAGAAAACCACACTCCCCTTCTTTATTGTGGTCCAGTCTTGGCTTCTCAGGTGAATTCAGAAAGCCGTGGGTTCGACTTGCTGTTTGTAATGAGCCTAGTGGGCAAAGTAACGTGGTTTGAACTCACAGGGGGCATTCCTGACAGAGTTCAAATCTCTTACAGTGTCTTTAGACAAAGATCTTTTTTAAAGTCAATTGGGAAACTGAATAGACCACATGAAAGGTGGGCTTTATAGTTCAAGTATATGTATGTTGCACCAGAAGCCCTGTGAGAAGAAGAGAGAAGCTGAAGTGATGCACCTACTCTCCTGAGGAGAGAGTTTCAAACACTTGCTCAGGAAAATAGTCCATTCCTGTAATGACACTTACCTCAGTGCATAACAATCGCTCACATGAATATGACTGCAGGAATGACCCAGTTTTTTATTTTAAGGCAATTGTGATAGGATATTTGAGGCTGTGTCATAGTAAAGGTCCTTTGAGCTGGGTCAGCCTCTGAGTTGACAAGTGGTATAGGTGAATGCCCTGTAGAAAGACTTGCTTGCAAGTCAGCTTTTCAAAATTCCCAGTAGGAATTTGGCCAAGAGAGATGGCACTAGTAGCTCACAAACCAGCTTCGCAGTAAGGGATCCCAGTTTGGCCATGACCTCTGTGTGGAACACCTTGCACAGATATGTCAGCTCCTTCTGTGCTTTTGACATGATCTTAGAAACTTTGTTATTGTGTAGTCTTGTGGTCATATACAATTAATCTACTGAGAACCTGGATACAAGAAGAATGATCAGGATGAAACATCCCGATACATTAGAAGTTGCACTCAGGACCAGTTTTAAGGACAGAGCAGCCCAACAGACACCCAGGTGACTTTTTTCAAGTTGATGAGCTAGGGCCAAAACCTCAGAGCTCAGATGACTTGACCTCCCTCTGTGGCTTCTGCCAAAGTCAGACACAGAGGCTTGTGACCTATTTACATGACATAGAAAGAGTAAAAAGTAGAGAAGTTCTTTCAGGATTCAAAAACAGAACCAGGAGGTGGTGACAGGCAATTTTGCTTCTTTCCCAAAGCATTTTCCCTTGTGAAAACTTCTGTGAATTTTTCCTTACCTCTCCCCTGCTCTATGTATATGAGATTCCTCAGAGAGGTGGTGGGGAAAAGGTACATCCTTAGAGGGATGCAGAACATTTTCAGAGTTTTCAGAGCATAAAAATGTACTCAAATCCCACAGCTTCTGTGTGGAAAACAGTTGTGTAATTCTCTTGGTATATTTGGATAGCGTGTCTGTCTGCTTTTAGCAATAGACTCATAGCTTTCCAGTGTAGATTTTCTTTTTAACAAGCCTAATTGTGTAGTCTTATCTGTTTCCAAAAAAATTCAATTTCTGGTTGAAAAGTACATTTCAAAGATCAGACTGAACACTCAATTATCATTAATAAATTTAGATTAGGAAGGAAAAAATATTCCAGTGGACTTCCAAATGGTATACACCTGCCAACAAAAGTAAATTGTTTTAAGATAGATTTTAGAAAGTTTATGAAACTGCATGACCATGTAGTCATGCAGACAAATGCAAAACACGAACAAATATAAACAAAATCCCAAGGGCATAATTTACCTGAATCCCAGATGACACTTCAGTGACATTGGTGAATGATTAGAAAATTATCAAGAGCAAGATGGACTTGCTTTCATTTTCATACTATCCATATATTTGGTATACTATTTTGTGTTGAGAATGTATATGTTACAGAGTTGTATTTGTTCTTATTCCCCTTTGTCTACTAAAAAGCTATGTCTAAAAGTCAATCCAAATACAAGTATGGAACCAAGAGATTTACTTTTTTTTTTTTTTTCTTCCAGTGATTTTCTTCATTCTGACCTTTTATTTGATAGCAATTAAGCCCATTGCTTCTTCAGGGCATTGTACCTCTTCCAGACATCATAGATCTGCTGATCTTTTTTTCTGACACAATTCAAAATGCCATAGATTCTTTGCTCACTTCTCTGCACACAGTCCCACTGAACTAAGCCATATTTGTCTTATTATCTTGTCTTCTCCCAGGTCATTATTAGGTAAATCCAAGTTTATGAGGAACCCACTGTTCTATTCACACTGGCAAGACGTGACCTTGCTGTTTATACCTGATCTAGTTTTGGTGCAGTCACTTCATATCAAAACTGAGGCAGTTGCACTTACTTATGAAATCTAGCAAATGTTTTGGTTGGATGGATACTATTGTTAACTCAGACACAGGACAATTTTAAAAAATTTGGTTTTGAATTATCAAAGAGAGTAAAATCCAAATTATAGTAATTTCAACTATATGCTTCAAGCCCGTTCCTTCATCCAATATGAGGTGACTGCAGTGACCAGCTGGGGCAGTAATGCCAGCTCACTTGCTCTGGAGGTTTATCTGGCACTCTGCTGTTTCACTGAAGCACAATCGTCTTATGAAGTGGATAAAGTTTAGCTGTGCATGTCAAAGAACGCAAGTACCACTGACTTATCTTTCAGACAACTGAAACAAGAAAATAAAATTTTCAGTAACTTATCTGCTGCTTAAATAACAACTGTCTTCTATGCAAGACATAAATAAATGTACATTTGTGCATATTGTGTCTGAATACACTTTCATGCCAGTTGCTGAATGCTTTGGTCCTTTCCAGCTGGTGGGCAATGGGCAATATCTCACATGTCTGTTAAAATAAATCTGGACTTTGGTGAAAAATCAGTAGAGAAAACACAACAGAAAAGATTGTGTTTTGTTCAACTCATGGTTTTTCTACAAGGCAATAAACTGACAACCACTTCTTTCCTGTCCAAATACATTGCATAGTATGAGAACAGTCACTTATTTAAAAGGAGACTGAAAGCAGGCAATTAGACTGGTGTTCTGATACTCTGTGTCACTGCAGGTGTTCTTCTAAGGTGTGATTGCACAAGCACAACACATTCATAGGGATTTACACCGCCCTGCTTCTTCAATAGAGGACAACTGGTGTGTGCTTGGTCCTGCAAATGGCTTGGGTGGCTGTCTTGGATTGCAGTGCAAGATGTGACCAAAGCATGTATTCTATCACCATCTGTTGAAACTGAGGCGGGGTCTGGATGTGGTAACCCTCTGTTAATGGGGCAGCTGTTGATAAAACCAGGTGGGGCAGTCATCTTTATCTCTTCCACAGCCCATCCTCCCTCCAGGAAGATATCCTCTGCTAATGGGCCATTGAGTCTCACTGCATGACTGATAAACTTACATCATCCCATTGGGAGATGCTCCATCCAGGGGGAGGAGCCAAGAATTTCCTACCTGGATAAAAATGTGACATTTGGAGCACCAAGTCAGCCTTTACCAATGGATTCTCAGAGGAAGACCAAGCCTATCTATTACCACTACTGGACCTTCAGAGGAAATCTGCACCTTTCTACAGGATCATTGCTTCAACAGAACCACATCTGTCACTCCAGGAGGACTGCAGCCACCATTTAATCAGACTGCTACCAACACTCTGACCCACAGAGTGTCAGGTTTATTCTGACTTTGTCAGTGGGGTTTGGTTTTTGTATTACTGCATTTTTATTTTAATTCTCCTAATAAATAACTCTTAATTCTATTCCCATATCTTGCTTGAGAGTCCCTTAATTTCAAAATTATAATAATCTGGAGGGAGAGTGTTTTGCATTCTTCATTCCAAGGGAGACTCCTGCCTTCCTTACCAGACACCTGTTCAAACTGAGACAGTGGCTCAGGTGCTGCTGGAGGAAGGAAGGCATCTGGTGGCTGCCTACCCTTGCTGCCCAAGTTCAGGGTCTGCTCTGCCTCTCCCATGTGCAGTTTGATGGCAAAAGTGAGCAGGCAGAGTATGGCACTGTACTGGAACAAAGCCTGGAAAAGAGGGACAGGCCACCAAAAGTCCTTGTCTATGTTTTCTGTCTTCAAAATGGAAGGAGAGGATAGTTAGTCTCTGACTGAGCAGATTGAAAGTCCCCTCTCCAACTCAGTGAAAACTACATTTTGTATTGTAGGCACTAGCAGACCGTGCTGCCAACAACATTGGCAGTGTAGGGGTTACCATCACATGCACCTCCTGGCTATGTCTTCAGCTGACATTTTATAGAATCATAGTTTGGATTGGAAAGAACCTTAAAGTTTATCTAGTTCTGAACTCCTGCCAAAGGCAGGGACATTTTTCTCTAGACCAGGTTTCTTAAGGCCCCATCCAACCTGGCCTAGAACACTAACAGGGGTGGGACACCCACAACTTCTCTGGGAAACCTCTTCCAAAGTCTCACCACCCTCATAGGGAAAAATTTCTTCCTAATACATAACCCATATCTATCCCCTTTCAGTTTAAAGTAATTTCCCTTTCTCCTATCACTACATCCTTGTAAACAGTCACTCTCCAGCTCCTTGGTAGCCTCTTTTGGTACTGGATGTCTGCTCTAAACTCTCCCAGAGCCTTTTCTTCTCCAGGCTGAGACCTTGACTCTCTGAGCCCTCCCTCATAGATTAGGTGCTCCAGACATCTGATCATCTTTTGGGGCCTACCTCTGGACCCATTCCAACAGGTCCGCATCCTTTTTATGGTGGAGATTCCTCCAGAGCTGGATGCAGCTCTCCAGGTGTTGTGTCACCAAAGCAGAGTAGAGGGGGAGAATCACCTCCTTTGAAACCCTCAGTGTGAATCACACCCCCCAAATTTACTACAATGCAAGTGTGCCAGGGCACTGTGGTCTCCCTGGGGAGCAATGAGGGCTCTCTGGGGCGGCATGGCAGGTCCTGGCAGCCCATCCCATATCATTCCAGTCAGAAGCAGGAAAACTGGAAGGCACCAGGGAATGCCAGCCCATGGCATCTCCTTGGGGATGGGCTGAGGCTGGGACAGGGTGGTTGCTCTGTGGGCTGGGGTATGGATCAGGGTCAGTGAGGATAACCAGGGTCAGACACGCCCATGAGGTGCAGGCAGGGCCCTGGGGATGAGGAAGGTGCTTACAGACACTAATTACCCAAGGCTGTGCCCCCCATGTTACAGGTTGGGGATATGTGTGGGAAATTAGGCTCAAAAAAACTGCCTTGGCGTGCGAAGCAGAAATTTTTGGGGGTTTTGGCAGCTTCAGTTTTGACACTGAACTCTTGTTGCGGGGTTGACTGGCTGCCAAGGGCCCTGACAACCATTCTGTCCTGCTTCAGGAAGCAAAGGTGGCACTCAAAGCTCAGAGATGTCCAGATATCCTGTGCCTTCATTGTAGGTGGAAAACAAATGCATGTGGAGAATAAAAAACCACCTATGGTAAATACCATGTCCTTTGATATGACCATCTGCCATTCCTTTAAATCCTCTATTTCTAGGTAGACTGTTCTTGAAAATGAGGATAAATATATAAAATAATTTTCTTTTACTTGCAATGACATACTTGCAAAATGTGTCATTGCAGCATTAGGAAGGACAGTGCAACAGCTATAGTAACATCAGATAAAGTGATACAAGAGTAAATATACATATTTTAAATAAAAATCATTATAGACTAAAAAAAAACCCCAGTTATTTCTCATTTCCTTCAAACCACTGTGACCCCTTTATTGCTCTCACTGAATTTCAGCCCATTATAGATTTACTCTGATTGTCCTTTGTGCCTATGCTGCATTCATCCAAGCTATTAATTTTATTCTTTGTCTGACAAGAGAGAAACAGAGCTTTCATGTCTTTCTGGTATTCTTAAACTCAATCATATTTAAGATGCATAATTCTGTTGTTTTAGGAACTTGGTGTTCCACTGTACTTCACATTCTGAACCACCTCTGCCAAAGTTTCTATGCATGAAGCGATAGGAAATCTTTGAAATGTCAGTAAGGTACTAAAACAAAAACAAAAGCAAGAAATATGGAATTTCACAGCAAAATCAAAACCAGAACAACATTCATGTACATTTCCTAAACCTTACTTTTTACATACAATCTTTTTATCATCACTCTATCCTTGTAAGAACGAAATTGTGTCATTACAAGGAAGAAAATAAAAATGAAAAATTTTGTGGTAAGGCACAGCATATAAGGTTTTAGTTTTGTTTGAGTCAGAGAAGTTAGTTATATTTTATCTTTATATATTGGCACTTTATATATTTATTTGTATTTTTTCTTAGAGTTTTTTTTAAAAAGGAAAAGAAAAAGTCAATCTCTCTTCTCATCTAGGATAATAAACTGAAATTAATAATTTATTCAAAAATTAGATAACAAAAATCTTTATAACCAAACTGTTATTTTCTAAAACTAATCTTTTACATATATTTATTAAACTGAAGCAATTATGGATTTTTTTTTCTCTGATGTCATGATGAGCACTTAATGTCTTTCATTCACTGTTTAACTATTGGTGTTCAGCTCCATCCCACAATACTCTTTTTTTTTCTTTGGGTGAGTGTAGGAAACCATTCCAACCCAAATACTTGCCTGAGCAAATTTAAAAATTAGATGAACATATAGACTCCCCTATGTAGTGCTGAAATTAAGCTTCTGTGAGCAGCTGTACCAGGAAAGGCCTTAAGTGCTTTATCAAGGCTTGTCAATGCAGCCGACTGTACAAGAAGCAAATGTGCAGAAGGTGTGAAGGATGGATAGAGTAAACCAAGCCAGTCCACCTATAAGTATTCCTATATAATATCTGCATGTTTCATTGAGCTCTGCTTTATCACACATGCTTAGTGGAGAAGCTGGGATATTGAATGTCATCATTTCTGCAAGCCAGGCTTTGCCTGAGAAAGGAAAACACCAAAGATACTGAGCGAGCCTTCCTCGCTTTTTTGTATAAAACATTCATTAACTAACTGCATTTTGGGGGGGGGGGGGGGGGGAAATCCTTATATCCCTGAATTGAACGGCTGAGCACTATTAGGAATGTCCTTGCAAATGCCAAATTCTCTAAAAGTGCCCACTATCTCAAACAGTCAAAATGGAAATCCTGGCAGTGCAGATTGTTTGCTGGGCTCTGTGGCTATAATTCCTCCAGAGTTTGCTTAGTCAGAACCTAAATATTCTGTTTGGCAATGACTTTTGCATTTGTGCTTGAAGTCAGATTCTCGTCATATCTTCTTTAAATTTCAGCCCTAGATCTTTCATGTGTCAAATCATTTGCTGAAGGCAGAGAGGCAGGGTGTCCTGAACTGGGAGCACAGTCCCCCACAGGCTGTTCTGGCTCCAGGGAATTTAGGGAGAAGGAACAATCCTCTTGACTTTGATGTTTGGGATGTGGTTGGTCGTGTTTACATCTATTGAACCAAGTAATTTCTTGTGGCGCAGCTAATCAAGTTATTGGTGATCAGCAATCAGGCCACATGAGGTGAATTAAGGACACACTTTTTCCTGACCCATTTAAAGGAGTGCCAATATTGCAGTACAAGATTGATTTATTAAAGCAGTGGTAAAATTAAAATCTCTTTAACATTAAAACTGGCATGTCTGTTTCTAAATTCTTAGCAACAGTAAAGCAAGCTGCACAGAGATGGTAGGACTGTTGCTGCAGGATATGTAAGCCTCAATAAAAAGAACACATCCGTAATTTCACAAAGTATCTGAGATCATTCAACCTATAAGCTGTATTCTTGAGAGGCAATTTAAACTGCTTGTAAATAAAAGAGTAAAGCAATCACTATTATCTCTCTAGAAAAAATATATGTTTAAGCAAATAGTGACGATGCACTTCAATGTCTTTTTTTTTTAAGCCTTAATAATAAAATATTTGTCCTTTTCTGTAAAAGTGGTAGAATGCATTATTTTTCATACACATCCTTGCCTGTTCTTCTTTTCACTTATTTTTCTTAGTTAATGAAACCCCTTTAAAATAAAGACATTAAAGGTTGACATAGAAGCTTTCTTGATGACACAGATGTTAATATCATAAATTTGTAGCTTGCCTTACTTAAGTCATATACAGAAACTGAGTGAGATACTTGTCTGTCTGTCTCCAAAGTATCAATACCAAAAATTAGCTATTTTACACCTTTTAAAATGCTTTTTCTTATTCCTACATGCTTCCTGTGATTCTTTTCTCTCCATATCAGCATTCCATTATTTATTTCCTCCCTGAAGGGATGATAATACTAATTCATAAAATGAATTTTTAAGAAATGCTGTGATATGCTAAACTGCCAAGTAAAAGAGCTGCAGTATGCAACAACCAAGAAGAAATTTTGAGAAACATGATGGAACTCCCTTAGAAACAATACAATGTTTGGGTCTATATTCAGGAACTGGTATAACAGTCTACTTTATGTTAGTGTTTTTTTTTAACAATGTCTAAGCAGCCTGAAGACCGGCTTACTGAAAGACAAATATCTAAACCAAAAGAAATTCATTCCCATCACTAGCAATAGCTATAAATAAACTTCCACATATACACATCCTTATGCCAGATTTTCCTGTACTTAGTTTAAAAAAATATTCCCTATGTAAGGAGTTGAGTTTTTTTGAAATGCCTTTCAAACTAAATTTGGGGATTTGAATTGTACAAATTTATCTCACTCTTTGCATTTCACAAAATTTATTTTTTTTCAGCCCTGAGCGCTCTCTGTTAAATTTAGCCACATTTTGACAGATAGTGTGGCAGGGGGAATGCTGTGGGGTCCCTTTTTGGGAACACAGAGTTCTCTACATTTCAGTTGTAGCAGGAATATTTCCAGTCTGGTTTATGTGAGGCTCACTGTAAAATTCTGCATTAACACTCCCCCCCGCCCAGGATCTGAACAGTGACTTCATAGCTCTCTGCAGATCCTGTTCATTTGGTGGGGTTTGTCAGCGATCAGTTGAAACAGAAAGAAAGGACAGTTATACTCTGAATCTTGGCTGTTTTCTTGTTCTTAGTCTTGTCTTCTTCACACAAGAAAAAGAAAACCTTGTCCTTGTCAAATGATAATTGAGGCACAATTGGTGACTTGTATGTTTGTCAACATAAGCAAGATCAAATGATTGCTCAGCAGGAAGAAGCCACAGGAAATCCAATGATTTTTGGCTAATTAGGAAAATAATAATAATGTTTGCCTAATGATTACCTTGTACTGGGTTGTGGCCTTTTATCAGGCAGCTGCAGACTACTGCTTTGAAGGGAACCAATGGTTTTCTTTGAAACTGGTGTCATGGACTTGGAGGATTTGTGACAAATCTTCTGAGACTTATTGCTTCTTTGTGTAGTTGCTATAATTGGGAAGAAAAATGAGCCTAATGTTTCTAAAATGTACAAAGAGGAAAGTATACTTTCCAGATTTTACTTGGAAAGATTTTTAAACTAGTGGAAGTATGTGTGCACATAAATGTATGCAATGATTTCCACAAGGATTAATGAATCTTTAGGTCAGCTAAAACATACAAAAATTATGTTGTTTTCACATCATAACAGCAATAATAAGAAGACAGAGACTTATTTGCAATATAGTTTTATCAGAAAAATAAAAATCAGGGAAGCATTAGGAATGAAGTGAGAAAGAAGGCTGAGAGTTTGGAGCTTGTATTTTGTATTCTGGTTTCGTTTCACATGGATTTTCTGAGCTCTCAGAACTGGCTGCTCATGGCTTGGAAGAATGCAAATTTCACTGCGTAAAGAATGGCTGGATGGCTGGGCCCAGAGAATGATCACATGGAGTCCACTTGGCAGACAAGTGTTCCACAGGGCTCAGTCTTGGGCCCAGTTCTGTTTAATGTCTTTATCAATGATCAGGGCAGTGAGATTGAGTGCACCCTCCATTTGTTTGCAGATTACACCAAGTTGGGCGGGAGTGTTGATGTGCTAGAGGGCAGGAGGGCTCTGCAGAGGGGTCTGGACAGGCTGGATCAATGAGCCAAGGCCAATTGTATGAAGTTCAGCAAGGCAACAGGTGCCAGGCCCTGAAGCTGGGTCACAACAACCCCAAGCAGAACTACAGGTTTGAACAAGAATTGCTGGAAAGCTTCCCAGTGGAAAAGGCCCTGGGGGTGCTGGCTGACTGGTGAGTCAGCGTGTACCCAGGGGACCAAGAAGGTCCATGGCATCCTGACTTGGATCAGGAACATCAAGGCCAGCAGCAGCAGGCAGTGATTGTCCCCCTGTACTTGGCAGTGCTGAGGATTCAGCTCAAATCCTGTGTTCAGCTCTGGGCCCCTCACTAGAGAGAAAGGCACTGGGGCGCTGGAGTGTGTCCAGAGAAGGGCAATGGCTTTAGTGAGGGGTCTGGAGCACAAATCTCGTGAGGTGCAGCTGAGGGAGCTGTGATTGCTTAGCCTGGAGAAAAGAAGGCTCAGGGAGCATTTATCTTCATTACAGTTACCTGAAAGGAGGCTGTGGCCAGGTCGGGGTGGGCCTCTTCTCCTGAGTAGGAAGAAATTACAAGAGAAAACGTTGCCACAAATTGAAACAGGCTTCCCAGGGAAGTGGCAGAACCATCACCCCTGAAGGTATTTAAAAGACCTGTAGATGTGACATTTAGGGACGTGGTTTAGTGGTGGACTTGGCAGCATTAAGTTAGCAGTTGTGCTTGATGATCTTGAACATCTTTTCCAACCTAAATGATTTTATAATTATGATTTGCATGTATTTGCCTGCAGGATTAATCATGACTAAAGTGCTAAACTTGACAATTCATCCAGAGCTGCAAACAGCAGACAGACTATGTTTTGGGAAATATGGGACACATATTTCTTCTCAAAAGCTGACTCATTGACAAAGCAATGAGGACACTGATTCCACACCCTGTGGCTTCCATACCGTTGATGCTCTGCTTACCCCTGCCACTGTCAGCATGGCACATTCAGCAAATGGCAGACACTGTCTTGGGGCACCACAGATTGAATCTTGTTCCCTTTGAAAAACATGTTTACCAATCAAATGGTGGAAATTAGCTTTGATCTGGCAATATTGAGTCAAGAGTCCAAAGACTGGGTAAACTGCAGCATGGTACAAGGTCAGACCTAATTATGTTTAGCAGAGCCTGTGGAGTCAAGAGCAAAATGTCTGCCTAAATTACACCACAAGTTTCATTCTCAACGGACAAAAACTTCACTGGCCTAAAATCCAGATACTGACTCCTTTCTCTAGGGTTCTAAATAAAATTGCCTGATTTGAGAAGTGTTGAATAGCTGCAGCTCCTACTGAAGTCATTTGGCCTCAATAAATAAATTAAAGCTCAGAAATCTGTAAGCTGATGCTAACTGACCCGTACGCTGGAGCCAGAATTCATGGGCAGTTGCTACACCAAGATTGACTATAGCCATGGGTATCTGTCTTTCAGTGTCAGGAGCACTAAAACTCTCTCCATTAGTTAAATACAGCCCTAAGGGTGAATAATGGAAAGATGTTGTCACAGATATTGAGTGGAAGTAGACAGGTCAGTACATTTCAGCAGTAATGCCAGCTACTAGGTGAGTTCAGCAAAGGACACCATTGTAAGGTCTAAGCTAAAGGGTCCTCATGTTCTTTTTATTTGTTTAATTTTATTTATCATTAATTGGCCAAATTCAGGTCTTCCACTAAAGAGGGGGGGAAAAGCTTGTCTTTGAAGCTTTGAAAGTAGTTTCTCACCTCTATGGAGACACAGTCTTACGCTGGCATTCAATACAATCAATATCAATGCATGGCATTGCTCTTTGAATGGCATTCACTGTTCTTGTAGGGTTGTGATGCCTTTTTCAACCTAGAAATGAAACAGCACACACTTTTTTACAATATTAATATAGGGGGTAATATAAAAGCAGATCTTTATTGGAGCTCCAGGGACAGTTATGAAAGAATGTCCACAAAAGGCCAGCTCCACGGGGGTGAATACAGCTTTATGTTGGGCAAATTAGGGTAATTGACAAAAAGCACCAGCTAGAAGTGGTGATGCAATTTCCCCCCAGGTCACACCCTTTCTCCGGATCCCCCTCTTGGTACTAACTGTACTTTTTTTATAAGAATGTGTCTCGAAGAGTTGTTCTCAACCTTGGTAGCTAGGGAGAACCAAAACAGGATAGGGGCCCTATAGATAGATTTGCCCTTCTGCTTAGGTAAAGGGCATGGAAAATTACTGGGAAAACTAGCCACTACTACAAAAGGCTACAAATATATGTGTAAAGAATACAGAGGGTATATAAGGAAAAAAGGCATCAGTTGGATGTGAAGAGGGACGAGCTGTACATATATGTTCAATATTTAGCTCATATCATTAGTGTTATGACTTCGGGAAGAGATATTCAGTTGAAGTGTTTGGATTATTCTGGGTCAGGAGAAAATCACAATAATGTTTACTACCTAATTATCAGCTCTCTCTTTGCAGAGTGAAGGTTTGTCAGTGTCTCTATTCGGTACCATGGCACAAGGTGTCACATTTATTTCTGTCCCGCAAGGACATTCTGCCTTCAGGTTGAGAGGAGGGCATGTTCATTTGGGTGTCATCAGTGGAGTCAACAGGCACCACAGGGTGCTTTTACCATGTAGTGCTATACACGGTCATCTCAGAGAGCGACTAGGTAATAGATGGTGGAAGCAAACTACGTCAGAGCATAAAATCCAGTCAGCAGTTCCACACAGAGCTCTCAAAATGTGACAGAAATAGTTGAAATGAGAAGCAGTTCTCCTCCAAACCTTATCCCATCTCAATATCCAGGCAATAGGAATATTGAATATTGTGATGTCCTTGCATGCTGTGGTCTCTCCTTCCCTGACCTCTTTTCCTAAGTATTTGCTGGGAAGGAATTGTTCAAGTTCAAATGGAAAGGCACTGTTAAATCCCACTGCTATGCCACCCTGGGCAGCTTCTGTATTATCCAGGTTTCTGTAGAGGTCTTTTCCATGAAATCCAGATTTGGTTCATGAGCCATTGTCCATAACTTAGCGATAACTTTAGCAAACAAGTTTACTTCCCCCTACAGTCACAAAGAAGAGTTTACAAGTAGATGAAAGAGAGGGTGATGACTCCAATGTGCTGCCTCTTTCACTGCAGCCAATAAAACTTGTCACCTACATAGTGCAGGAAGGGCCTGCAGGTCTGTGCAGAGCATGCAGAGAGAAGTCAGAGAGTGCCTGGTGAACTGGCTCTTCATACCAGCTTCTCATTGGTATCAGACGAGTTGAATCTTGCCAACCCATGAAGCACATCTCTGCAGAGAGGTGGCTGAGGAAGCACTGCATCTCAGAGACAGAACACCTTACTAAAAGTGGCATGCTTGACATTTTCTACTCATTTATTGTTAGATTAAAAAGGACCCTGCAAAATGCATCTTACTGAATTGCATTGCACCTGTAGATGGATGCCAGGTTATTTCTGGGTGAGACTGAGAAAATGTGCTGTGTTCATATAAGAAATGAATAGAACAAATATAAAATGTTGAATTCTGCTGGGCCTCGAGTGATTTTTTTCTTCCTTGTATTTATTTAATCCACAAGTTATAAATGTATGATTGATGTCCTGCAAATGAGTTATGACTTGGCATTACTTATTTATTTTATTTAAAATTTATTTTATTACTTATTTATTTTATTTAAAATTTTTATTAAGTTGAATAACCCTACTGAGGTCACAGTCTTGTTTCAGAGTCTATCTGAATGAAACAGAAGTGAAAATTTCACACAAATTTCAATAAATTCTGATTCATGCAAACACCAGCATTAAATTTTAACAATTGTATCCACAGGCTTTTAAAATGCTGCTAGCATTTCCTTTAAAATAATTAAGTCATGTTGCATGAATTACAGTTCTGCATCACTGTTACATATTTTTCTTCTGTCAAAGATAATTTCAATCCTTTCTGGTATATGATTTCCTTTCTAAACTGCACTTGCTTCTTTCTCATCCAGATGAGCAGCCAGGTATTCAGGTACAACATGTAAAATCACAGACTGTGCAGCAATAGGCATGTGTTGATTTCTTAAGATTCTTCATCTCACGTGTTTGATGGGTTTAGGATTTTATAAAACACTTGATATGCACCTACTGTGGCTGCAACACCTTCCTGTTAGAGGCCTACTCTTAACTCCTGCATTCATTGCTTTAAGCACTCACCTTGCTATTATCCATAGAATTGGGCCTTTATCTGTCAAAGATGGAGGTAGGTATTTCTTTTACCAGTGCAACTCTTCAAAGTTGTAAAATTAAGCACATAAATATGAACTGAGGGTGTAAATCAGCTTCTCAAGACAGAGAGTTCTTAGGCATTGTATATGCCCAGTAAATAGCCTATCTGTTCTTTGTTGTTGAATATAATGCAATAATGTGAGCAAATAGAATCAGAATTATAGCCTGAATTACTAACATACACTCTGGTTAAAGAAGAGAAGGTTCACATTTTCAGATTTGAATGATGAGCATGAAGGTTCTAAATCAGTATTTAACATCATATGGATTTTTCTACCTTTGCCTTAAACAAACAGAAAATTTCACTCTTTTTTCTTTTTTCTTTTTTTCCAAGTAACAGCACAAAAGATATTTAGTCAGTGTATTTCACTGGGCTGTTTCCATCCAGTGTATTTTACTATTGTACTGCAACTATGGTAGATCATGGAAACTTATTTCAAAATGTTCTTAGAAAGACCTGCTTTGTTTTTGAAAATGTCTTTCATTTTTTCCCAGGTGCTCTTAGCAGACAGCATGGGGTTAAGGCAAGCCTGAAAACTGCACACACTTTAAGAAAAAAGTGTTTGAGTGAGCTTTCTGCTCTACGTTTCACTGCCTGTATTTGGAGGTGCTGCATTGGTTTTGACAGCATTGACACCAGTCTGTCTCAGACAACTCTGGTTCATTGCCTTGCATATTCACAGACAAAAACCACATAGATCGTTAAAATAAAATATTGATGGGGTTTTTTTCTGCTTTCAAAGGGCAATAACAAAATGGTGGCAAAAAAGAATTCCCCAGTCAAACATATTCTGTGTTTAAAATGCATTATTAAAAACTCTGGAAACCAAATGACCACATGATGTTTTAGCTCAAGAGGGATGTCCACGAGTGTTTAATAAAAAGGCAAGATTACAGAATTTGGCTCAAAGTCATGAGGGAAAAATTGAAATCAATACTACATGATCTAAGGCAAAACCAAAATCACTATCATTAAGGGAAATAGGCTTCTTTATAATGTAAAAAAGAATTTATGAATGACCAGACAAGGCAAAAAGCCTCTACACATTGTTAATACCAACTTTTTGGATCACAGATTTTATCTGTTGCCTGGAATGCTAATCTCTTAATAGAAGTGCTGGTTTCATTTAAACAATGGAAAATTTGTTGAAGAAATTAAGATTTTATTAACATTTAGAAGTGAAGACTATATTGTATTTTATAAGCTTGAATGGTTTGTAACACTGTTTCTGATGTATTATTTCATTATTGCTCTTGTACTTTGATTAGCACAAGTAATACCACACAGTCTTGCAGTGTGTGTCTTTTTCAGGCTCTTTTTGGCCAAGTGCAGACACCAGTTTAGCTCTACCTTTCCATCTCTCCAAAGCTGTAGTCTGATCTGAATGTAACTATTTGGGGTAGAGAATGCTAATGGCCTTTATTTTTCTGGCTTACAAGATAAAAAAGGCCTTTTATGTTTTCTGTCCCTCCCAAAGACCCTTGATGTCTCTGATACTTTGAATATTGCATGCTTCTCCTACATGTTCTTGTGCACTGCCTTTGGAAAACCTCATCCTAGTGGTATCCAGCCAGGGCTATGCTGCCCCTCTGCCCTCCTCTGCTCCTCCAAAAGGAGATCTTGTCTTACTGATGTCATCATTCTTCTGGAACTGGATATCATCTGTGACTTTTGACCTAACAGTTGCTTGACTGAAATTTGTGCCAGTTTAAAAGTAAAGCCATATGCTCCCCATCATTATATAGGAGGATGCAAAGAGTGTAAGGAGGAAGAGATTGTAAATCCATGGAAAGGCACACGATACCTCTATAAATCAATGAGAATCTGTGACACACTCCCCAAACTGTTATTTGCTATCTTCTCTGTAATATTATGTTTTCTTTAACACTGGAAAAATGGATATCAGGATAATCGTAGTTGATTCAAGATACCAAATGTATGCAGTGGACAAATTCCAGCAGCAGTAAGATTCATGTGGTGCTTTAGAACATTATTAATTAAATCTCACACCATCTCAAGAAGTAGGTGTCAGTATCTTCATTTAGCACATGGGAAACAGCCAGGAAAAGGTGGCTGGTTCTCCACTGCACAAGTCAACAAACAGCACTGTCATTAGAGCTTTTCTATTAGTGTCAGCTTGCTAGACTTGCCACTGCCTTAAATAGATAGCCTTTGCTTGCCTATCCCTTCATTTGCTTCTAAACATCGGTCCTGTGCAGGCTCCAAAACCTCTGACGAGAGGCTACGTAATATGTAATGCTAGCTATATGTCCCCACGGAGAGCCCAAGTCAGCTTTGCAGATGTAAATCTGGAGTAACTTTCCTGATACTAGCACGTTGGCTGCGATTCATCAAAGTATAAATAAGAGCTGTGTGCAAGGCGGTTTATTAACATAAAATGTCAAAAGTGGACACTGGTCATTTAGATACATTTTTTTCAAAAGCATTTTCTGCTTTGTAGCTTGCAAAGGACACAAATGCCAGTTCACACTGACATAGTTTTTTACCCAAAGCAAAGGCAGTCTTTTCAAGCACAATGGCTTCAGTTCTCAGTGTTAAAGGCATAACCAGACATTTCCCATTACAAGTAAAAGGAATTATGCAGAATGAATATCCTATGCACCAATATTAAAATTTCTAACCGATGAGAAGAACGATGGCTGTGCTTCTATTTGTAACACAAAATGATCAGAACAAAAGTCAAAGCTGTAATGTATTCACTTACTTAAAAATGTGTATTGTTATACAAGGCAATTAAAGAGTTTCAGACTATTCTCTGTGTGATCTGCCTTTCAGATGAGACCTAAAATTGAAGCATTTGATTATGAAAGCTCAAGTGGCAGTTATCATTAGAGGTGTTAACCCTAATATGCTCTCCAAATTCTAAATGAGTTGATCATATTCTCTCTTCCTAAATTCTCTGTGGCTTTTATGTGATAAGATATTCTTCTTTTCTCTTCTAAAAACTGTTCTAGAAGTATTACTCACACCATATGGCTACCTTGCATATCCATTTTGGTAGCAAGTGAACTGAGTAACCTTTTTATACAGCCTATAAATTATTTTAAGAAAATAGACCATTTGATACGCATAACATGTTCTTCCCATCTACCTTGACAAAGAAGTCATTAAATAAGAAATCACTTTCACCTGTGTATTATTGATAGGGATAAAGCCTTAGCTTTTGCTTGGGAGAGGATCCAAACATTTCTATTATTATTATTATTATTACAATAATAATAATATGAATAATATTAATGCAGTTACCAGAAATAAGTGAGAGAACAAAGTTCAGTTGCTAGGCTTTGAAGATAGACACCTAAAAGCTTAATCAAAAGCCTAAATTTTTTTCTAGGCAGTCTCTTATTGAGGGAAGGATCCCCTTCAGGCATACCAAAAGCTTGCCACACTCCCTTCAAGTTTTACAAAAATAAGCTGCATTGATTCTCAAAAATTAGACAAATTATGTAGTCTTGAGAGATAGACAAGGACCCTTGCTACTCTTGGCAATTTAAACATTTTGTGATTGTGTAGTAATTATGTACCAATATTCTTTTCAGCTTTCTAGTAAGTGTTATTTGTATTCACTGAAATGGCACAGCATCTGTGGTGGGACCTGTTTCTGCCTATTTGTACTGCATCTAGCATATTCAAGCAAAATCAATATTTGTAAGATAGGTAAAAAGGTTAAAATAATAGCAGGAGCAACACCTTTTTAGCCTCATTAGCTAATATTAGCTTCAAAGGTTTCAAGAAGTAACAAATAAATACATCTGCAAAACATAGGTTTTAATTTGCTTGTGATTTAAAAATGAACATTGTTCGAGTTACTGCATATTCTGTGATGCATGCAAACATCATCATTGATTCAATTCTCATTAGTGACAGAAAGAGAAATTACTATCCTGTTACAAATGTACAGAATTTAGCAATGACTACTGGCATTTATAAAACTGCTGTTTTGCCAAATTCTATGTTCATCGTTCCCTTTGAAATCTCAACAGTATTTTTATACATAAAGGGCACTTGGAATAGCCTCACTACTGAAAACCTGACTGTAGGAAAAAGCACACAGTATAAAAAAAAAGAGAAGCACAATTTTAATAAACATTTATTCTCAGGAACGCATGTATGTACCGTAAATATACCACTGTGGTATCAAAGCAACTCTTCTTTTGAACTGAAAAATGCAAATTCAGTTTACCTTAGTTCTGTATCATTTTATGGTTTTAATTCTAATACTATATTAATTTCAAAGCTAAGCTAGGTGTGCTCTGCCCTTGTTTCTACCTGAAAACTGGGTCTTGCTAACGATTCCAAACTTCCTAACTGTCAACATTTTTACAAGGTCTGAAATATATTTTCAAGTTTGTTAATGTTAGCCTGGAAAAATAATCTTCTGTGAATAGAGGTAACTTTTGATCATTTGTGACTGATGATATTTTTCAACAGCTGGTGCCATGTTCTGCCTTCCAATAATAAATACAAGTAGTTTTGTTTTTAGTCCAGGGGAGATGTATTTGGGAGATGTATAGTGCTGAACTTGGCTCGTAGTTCAACATGCCTTCTCAGTGAGCAACTGAAGAATTAAAAAACTCATTCAGGGTCCACATCTGATCCTTCTGGTGTCAGTCATATCATTTTAATTATTGCTGGCTGGAGCCGGGTCAAGCCCATGTTACATAGAGAATTGAGTTGCTCCCCATGAGTCAGCTTGTCTGCCTAGATTATATTTATTGTCACCTTGGTACTTTCCCTTACAGTGCTTAACTATTCCTTATATCTATCGATCCTTTCTCTCATAAATCCATTGATTTTCAGTTTCATCATTTTGCTGTACAAGGGATAATGATCACTTGTGGGTCATTCTGAATTGCTTTTACCTTGGGCTTTTTCTTTTTGTTTTGGTTTGGGTTTTTGTTAGTTTTTCCTTTGCATAATAGGTTACCTAAGATGCTCATACTGTGGAAAAATTGAGCATGCAGTTGGTAATTTTTAAACTTTCCACATCAGGAAAAATTTTATGACTACTTATTTATGCCTTGCTCTGTGAATATGTGCAAAATGTGGTCTATCAAGAATTATCTCTTGAAAGGTATTTATTTTATTGAAAGGTATTTATGTGTGTTTTCAGAAAGGAAGAGCTGTGGCACATGACTGCAAGTTGAGGAGGTCATGGAAGAGTTAAAGAGTAGTTAGTAAAAGATTCTTAAATATGAGGGTTCAGGGAAAGTTACTCTGAGTATTCACAAGTATATCCTAAAACATAAGATCAACTCTTAGCTCCCATCTCCAGGATGAAGAGAATAACTTTCTTCTTCTCAGGGGAGTTGAAAGTTCCCATCTCTTGGCTTTGCTGATGGAGTAAGTCCCCTGGAATTTTGCATTTTCACAGGAAATGTGCCTTTTGTAAGCCTCAACAACTTTATGCACCCCTACGTTATTTGTGTGTAGTTCTGTTCACACACCTTTGAAACAGTATCAGTAAGAATAAAGAGTCAAGCTTTTCAAGCTTGTCAAGCTCTTGACTATTATTTTCTCCATTCCCTTTATTACACTGCATAGTTTAATAAAGCTAGTCTGGCATTTAACTCACTTTTAATGGCATTTTGCCATTCTAAAAGTTAACTTAGCTAATAGATATCTTCCAGTCATAGTCCATCAGCTGTCCTTAACTGCTGCTTTGGGGTGGGGTGGTTCATCCTCTGGAAATGCTTCCTTGCTGTACACTGGCTGTGGAAGAAGAAGGTGACTAACTCTTTGATGGCCAAGATGGCCAATGGCAGAAGAGATAAAAACCTTGCGGTTTTTTCCATGACCCATGGCCTAGAAGAAATATCCTTTAAATTAGGCTTAGCCTCAACTTTTTATCTCAGGTAAATTTCTGACACATTTATTTGGCAATAGGAATCAAGAGCTTTGGATTTTTTTTATAGAAGTCATAAGTGGATAAAACTTTTCAGGCATTGCTTTAGACAGATTACCTCTCAGACAATCTCTCATACTACTGTCAACAGAGAAAACAAGTTAAAAGCTTGAGTTAAATGGTTTGTACATAACACATTGTCCTTTTGAATAACTGAGCTTGAATCCATTTGAATCAACAATACTATCTGTCATAAGGAACTACAGTTTTCAAAATCAAAGCATCTTGAATAAAAGCCATTACTCTTTCTTAAAATAAAAAGTGATTTCATTTCTGCTCTTAGCAGCAGAAGTCCTACTGTTAACTTTACATTTTTTTAATGTGCCTTTCTTGTTCATACTTTGTAACACTTTTCAGCAGCTGTGGCTGAGCAGCATCCCTTACTAGATGATTCAGTAAGAATCATAGAGGAGATATATATCATATGTCCTATGTCATATATGATATATGATATATCATATATCATATATCTACATATCATAGAGGGGATAGAGCCTTGGGCATTGCATGCATTTCCAGTTTTGCTGCATGTGCAAACTTCCTTTATGTGTCAGTTCAAGTCATGCCACCAAATTGTGGTTCTGTTGTTTGGATGTTTTGTTTTAGTTTGGCTTATTTTACATGTATGAATTCAACATGTATGAGAAGGAAAAGAGAGTTTCTATCAATTCCACTAAATGCAAATGAAAAATTGCTGTTAAAATCAGAAGTAACTGCTGCTACTGTGTCACTGTAACTATTTGCCTTTGTCTCCCTATGTGTTTTGCTCTGCAGCCATTAATAGCTTGGACTCCATGAAGCAATAGAAAAGGGGAGTGTGTCAGAGCAGCAGGCCAAAATTAAATTACAGCAACCTCGCGCTTTGCATTAAAACCTCCACTAAGCAATGGAGGCTTGTAATCATCCAGATTTTCCTTAAAGACAATGGCCCTCCATGCAACTGGCTGCACTCAGTTAATTCATGCTGTCAGCTTCCTTTATTGGCTGTGGGGAATGCAGTATTGATTCCTGAACTCAAAAGCAGCACAAAGAGCCACTAGTGCATGGTCAAAATGCAGCAATAAAGAGCTGGCAGCTTCAGAAAAGCAGCCATTCCGTTGCACAAACAAGGTCAATTAGAGGACAGTGCAGCATAATATAAATAGCATTAGCAGCCCTCTTCAACCATGATGAGACCATGCTGGGAAGATGACAATAAATAAAATAGGGTTTAATGCAGAGTAAACACAAAAGCATTTAATGTAATTTAATTTAAAACATTGCATGCCTTTAAAAGTACCATCAATTAAAAAATACTTATCTTCAAAGATTATTCTTTTAAGGTAAATCTCTGTATAAATTAATTATGTATGTATGTTGTATTGAAAGGGAATGTACGGTTTAGTAAATGGTTAATTCTTAAATTACAGCTCTGTGATATTATGTCCATGTAATCTCTTACTTTTTATTAATACAAATCGTTCAGTGTCATTTGAGGGTAAAAATAGGACAAAAAAAAGTAACTGCATTTTTAGTTCAGAAGTCAAAAGTCTTGCAAAGGATCCTTATGGCCTTCTTTAAGATCTTGCAGTTATTATCTTTTTGATGAGAGGCTTTTTCTTACTATTTTGCCAGCTCAGAATGAATTACAAATGTAGTATGCATCATTCTGCTAACACATAGAATACTCTAAGTGAATTAGGCTCTTAAAATAGCTAATGGGCCTCAGACAGGCAGCTGAGAAGCTTAGATTGTATAAGGAATCGGAAAAAGTTTTAAAACTATTTAATTGTTTAGACAGCAATAGAAACATTTATTTCAAAGCTCTGTTAAATAATGAATGTGCTAAAAGCAACAGAAGAGTTAGGTTTATGGTTCTGGTTTATTTGTGCAGTCTTACAAATTTTTTTGGCAGTACAAGCAGCTTTCCTCACTTTCTTGATTTTTTGAAGCATTCCCATCAACTTTGAGTGTATTTACACAGCTGGAAGTAATTTGGCTAAGACCTGTGATGAAGGTTGAGCATGAAATCATCATCATTTGTATCAAATCATGCCTAACATGTAGAACTGTGTCTTGTACCTGCACAGAGCAAAAACTATATAATTCTACATGCAGAATGCTTAAAAGCTTTTAGGAGGGATAGAAGTAGCAAGGTTTTCACAGAATAACCATAGAATAAACTATGGGTTGGAAAAGACCTCTGAGATCATTGAGTTGTTTTTCCTTGCAAAACAAATGGCTCTTCCAAATTGTTCTACAAGAAATTCCTTCCTACATTGTCAATGGGATCAGTAGGAGTTCCTTGCCTCAGAAAGCAAAAGAAATATCCTCTGGACTGGCAGCCAGTATGGGAACTCTTTTTTCAACTATTAATTAGAACAATGAGTAGAATGCTACTTTTATTCTAAGAGCTTGAAATATCAATAATATCAATAATATCAATAAAACTTGAAGGAAGTGAGGAAAGGAGTAAAAATTAGCTTCCTACAATTCCTGCTGTCTTGGAAGCACAAGGTAAAAGATTTAAATTCTTATCATAATATGTCCTAGGCTGGTACTTCAGTTTCTTGGGAAGTGCAGATAACCTTAAGTAATGTTTTTGAAGTTGCTGACTTTTTCCAAACAATGTAAGCCAGAAGATAAAGAAAATGGAAACAAGACAAACACCAATAAAATGAAAGAGGTATGCACGAATCTTTTGTCACAAGTATGAATTTTTTGTCATAAAGAAATCCTTATTATCTGGGATTTTTTCTGTCCTTTATTCTAGAGCCAAAACAGATTATAGAGTGAAGATCATTATTGGGCATCTAAATGTATCCAGCAAGTTGTGACGAATTAGCTGCTAGCTTTCTTCTCCTTAGTTGGGGACAAACATTTTTTTTCTTCTCCTTAGCCCCTTTTCCCTTCAAGTAAGTTAGCAGGTGGACTTGTTTGGCATTTGCTCCTTTTCTGGAAGACAAGGCAGACAGTGCAATTGAAATCATAGCTTTTAATAAGACTTTTGAGTGTGATGGTTTGGAAAGTTTTTTGCATCTTTTAGAAGAGTGCTTTACAATAAATCAATGTGTTCTGAGGAAAATCAGATAACTTATCTGTATATTTCCTCAGCCAAAGCACAATAATAGTTGTAGCAAGATTTGTAGGAAGTGGTAGCATTTTCACTTTGGTTTTGCATTATATATACATTATATATACTTTGTATTGATTTCTCGTCATGCTACTCAAGACTTACAGATACCAAAAAAATTTTCCTTTGGGCACTTCAGTAATTTTATAAAGATATTTCTTCTTCGTTTCTGACTTTGAAAATGCAAAATATTTTATCACAAGTGTAGAGGAAAGCAGAGTGCTTCTATGACCTCCTTAGTATTAAGGAAAATCAGGTGGGGCAGTGTGTCTTACTTTCTCATATGATGTAATTATGTCTTAGTGATAGCAAAATATTTTTTTCATCCTTCATTTCCTTTTTTGCTCATAATTTTTATCCCAATATACCCATAAAAATCTATAAATATATCATGGGCTGAAATATGCACTAGGAGACTTCTAACTTCTTGTGTGATGCTTCTACAGGTTCACTTTTAACACATTGTAAAGGACATTGCCAGATTAAGAAGTCACGAGTGTTCAGAAACCTCAATTCACAAAAATTAAAATAATAATGCCATTAATGTTTTCAAACATTTTCTTTTCTTCCCTGTACCAGAAAGCATCAATTCCCTTTGGGAATGAACTTCTTTCCTTCTTCTTTTGGTGATGTGATAAATATCCTCTGAAAAGCAGTAGGTGTTCCACTGCTGATTCTGTATTAATATCTTGTTAGCTCATTTTGCTGAAATATAAGTACTTTCTTTACTTTAGTTTTATTTTCAAAGTAGGCCTCAGTCATAGATTTTAAAATTCTGAAAGGTTTTCCTTCTCTAAATAGGGTGGATAATAGTTGAGAGAGGAACGCAAAGGGATTGAAAGTGGAGACTTCTGACTACAGATTTTGTACCTCACAAGCAGATGAATGTAAAGAGGAGAAGGATGCTGAAAAGTCCAAGCGCCAAGAGACAACTTGGAGAAAGGCAAGAATTCAGGTAATGTGTTCCTCAGAAATTCAGAACGCTGCAAGCTATGATTGTGGCTCAAACTAGGAAAGTCTTTTTCCTGGTCCCAAAATGGAAGCATATGATTCAACAACATACTCCATAGGAGACAGGAAGAGGAAAACAGGCTCAATATAAAAATGACAAGTCTGTTCTCATTGTTCATTTGTGAAGACTTCTAGGGAGTAGAGAAGGAGTGTGGTTATAGGTCCAGGCCTTTCTATAGCCTTACTATGGGAGATCAAGAAGCAAGAACATAATTCTCATTCATCTGGGCCATACAAGAGAAGTATAAGGCCATATGGGGCCTCTTCATCCAAATATGTAAAGGAAATAAAAATTGGGAGAAGAATTTGTTAAACAGTGGTTCTATATCTTACTAAAAGACACCAGCCTTTGAAATATGTAGAAGAGAAGATAAACAAAAACTTAGAATGGAGTAGATTATATTTTTTATGAAAAGGAAGTAACAGTTGAGATTGCGAAGGTTTTAGATGTTGGGAGTTGAGAAGATAGGAAGCCCAACACTCATAACTATGTATTTAGTAATGCAGAGTATATCCCAACTCTAAAGAAAACTATCATAGCATAAAAGTGTTTATAGGCACATTTAAAACTGGGGTAATTCTCAGAAAATATTTTATCATGAACCAACAAGCTGTACAAGATACACGAATAGAGAGTTTTATGCTTGCCTCAAAGATCTTGTTTGTGGGTTTTATGTTCAAGGAGAGGGAAATACTTGACATGTTTTAAACTAAACTCCTTTCTACTTTAGTAGCCTATTCACCCTTAAGGGGCAGAAGAACAGAGCATTCTGAAATTTGTAGTACACAATCCCTTTGTTATACTACGTGAAACATGGACAGAGAACAGTTCAGTGTCTCCTGAAAATGAGTTTGAAGTGTCCATGTTCTCCACTATTTAAAACAATTTTGCATCTATTTTTCGCTCAAGTATCCTTGATAGATGTTAAATTATACTTTTGTAAAATATATCTTAATGGCTCTTCCTGTGGGCTCTTCCTAAAATCTTTGTATCTGAAAAGCCCTTTTATTTTTGTTTGTTTGCTTTTTGGTTTGGGGTTTTTTAGATGCTTTTTTTAAACAACTAGATCTGAAAAGAGTCTGCAGCATTTCAATAATGATAGAAATAAATCTACTGAAAAATATGCCAATAAAAGATGAACAAAGGGATTTCTTTGTAAATCGAATTCTGTTTCTTTCAGAAATTTATAATACAGTTAGCTCAATAAGACAAAAATAAAAATCTTGTATAATGTATTGATTCCTCTTCAAAAATAGTTGAAAAGGGAGAAATATTTACCTTTGGGGTTTTTTACATGTTTGTTCTGAATGGATGGTACAAACAGAATGACAGCTCACTCCAAGTGACCAATCTTGGTACTCTCTTGTGTTTAAATCTTGTGTTCTGAAAAAATATCCTGGAAATCTTAATATCTCTCACTACCCCTTCAGTGTGCTGTAAATAGCTCCTCTTTTCCTCCTTCCTCTGCCAAGAGCAATGGCTTCATTTCTGTCCGTCTGGAAATATTAAAAAATAGTAGTTTAGGAAAAAGAAAAGAGAAAAGAAGAAAAAGAAAAAGAAAAAGAAAAAGAAAAAGAAAAAGAAAAAAAGAAAAAGAAAAAGAAAAAAAAAGAAAAAGAAAAAGAAAAAGAAACCACCACAATATTCTAAAAATATAATATACCTCTTACAGTAAAAATACCTCATACAGTAAACAGAATTTTACATATCAGACTAGCATATACAGAGAGATTTTTTGAATCCATAACACTTTCCCACCTCTTCAGAAAAGATTTTGAAAACCAATTTCCCTGAAACATTTTCAGTTGCTGAAATTCACAGAATTCTTTTCAAATTGCATTGTTGCTGTTTAGAAGAAAATCTAAATATTTAAAATCATAATGTCTGGGGATCAGGATGTTACCAAGTCAATAATTTTCCATGGTTTATAGTTCCTGGCAGATACTGCACTCCACTCTGAGACAGCATAGACTTCATGAGATTATCCTTGAGTATATAAGCAATCAGGTAATGCATGCAGTTTACCTAAAGCTGGTCAAACAACAGGGTATTAGAGAGGAGTATATGCTATCGTTTAACATAACGGCACGCCTCAATAGTTGTTGGACGGGAAGTGAAAGAAGCAGTGCTGTTAAACCTCAAAGCATCCCATTATTGGGCAATAATATGTAAGTGGAATGCATGATTATGATTATAAATAGGTCATTTCTAAAAGAAACACACTCGATGCAGACGGGAATAACAAATCATGTGTAAAAAGAAATGACCTTTAACGGAACAAAGGACAGTAAATAGAGGAGACTGCATGAGACTTCCCTCTGCTGAGAGAAGGAGCAGCCCTTGTTTGGCAGGGTGGTGCTGGGGAAGTTACATGTCTCCTGCCTGTTAGTTTGACTGCAGCCACTTGGCTGCAATTTGCAGTGCACGCAGACTGTCCATGGAATGTGAAGGTTAGGAAGGGCATATGAAGGGACTGAATATCCAATCATTGCCTCTAGCTGTTTATCACTGTTGAGTCTAAAAAGAGAATGGACGGGATTTAAAGCAATATAAGAGAATCCAAGCCACCCTCAGATCCATTAAGCAGAGATAATAAAGATGATTCATAAATGGAGCTGTGCGCATCATCCTTCAGAGAGAAGTTTAAGGAGTTGTTTTGGGGATATTCAACCTCAGCAAGTAAAAGAAAGATGATTTTTCTCCACCAAAATAGCTGGAATTATAAACTGTTAATGAATGTCAGGATATAAACTGAGAGTTAATTATTTTATTTTTCCCCAACATTCTCGATATAAAGTCATATTCTCACTTAGTGATACATGGAGGGAATGACAGCTACCACTATCAACATGAATGAAGACCTAAAGACCTTCTCCATTTAACAGAGCAATGCAACATTCTGTATAGAATGATTTTTAACAAACAGAAAGCCATAAAACTCCAGGAAGAATTTGATAGGAAATGTAGGATGAGAATGCAGAATAGGAGTGAATTTATGAAGATTTATCATTTGCTTTCATTTAACATTCAGTGAGTCAGTGTATGAATGCTGCCTGAAACACTGAATTTAAACAAGAATTTGGTCTTAATGCAGAAATTAGTACCTTAACAAGCCACAAAATGAATGTTGACTGATCACTCCATCACTGAATACATCTTCCAAAAGGGCTGATCTGCATATGTTTTATCTCTAAAGTTGCACAAAAGACATCCTTCTCAAAACAGGGCTAGCACATCAAAATCAGCACATCAAAAATTCATTGTCATATAGCCACTCTCGATTCTAGGCTTGGAACTGCAATTACAGTGCCTGTAAAGAGACCAGAAAGCTTTTGGCAAGAGCTTTCCAATTTTGGTTCATATGCAAAACCTGTAGAACATTCTTTGAGTTGAAATGTTTAAAGAAAATATCGCATTTTTCTACAGGGAAAATTTTTTATATACCTTTTGTATGAAATCACATGTATAATAATACATTTATTCACCTCTATATATTCTCATCTGAAGTGATCCAAAGGGTTCAGCTTTCATTTTTTTCCTAATACTCCTGCTTGCAGAAAATAGTCTGTTGTACCCATGGAATTTATTCAATACATTCCATTTTTATTTTCAATTTCAAATCATTATTTTAAATAATCATTAAAGAATATTGAACTCATGAAAGCCTGGGTTTATTGCCCTGGAACTGATATTCTCTAGAAAGAAAGCAGTCTTTGAGCCAGTAATATGAGACCTAGGATTCATCACAGCTGTGACCATCCTTTAGCCACATTGTGAACACTTTTGGCTTATATTCACCTTAATCTGTCAGGTTGTGACCAAGAAAAAGGATGCCAATATTATTAATTGTTTCTGAACTGACAACATTATTGAAGTTCAAGAGGCTATTTATATGCGCCACTAAGTAGTGCATGAAACAGGGTATGAATTATCTTCAGCCTTGGAACTTCCACGTCACTTTAGATTATCTGAATAAGAACAGTCCACAGTTTAATGCTTCAGTAGTTTTATTTTTCTTTCGGTTTCTGCTATATAGCTTTTCTATATTCTTGTTTCTTGGACTGAAAGCAACAGCAGATGGAAGTTTTCTTGTACAAGAGACTCTTGACTCTACCTGTGGAAATGAACTACAAAGGGTTCTTGATACTTTTAAAAACAGAATACAGACATATGTACAAGGAGTATACTGCTAAATATTCAAGCTCTCATATCCATTCCTAACAACTAATGTCACTGAAAAAGATGTTGCTATTTCAGACCTAGAATTTCCTGTAGCATTGATGTAGCAAAGATGTTGACAGATGGATTTGTAAGCCGGCAACACATGAAAGCAGTGAATAAAATTATCAAACATGTAGAAGAGGCCTCTATCATTGCCTCTATTCTAATACACAAGAGAACATTCAATAGAGTTAAAATTAAAGTTACAATATTTTTTCACCATATGAATACTGTGAAACCCATTGATCTTGATGTTACAAAGATCAAGCATTCACCAAAATTAAGAAAGGAATCAAACTTTGTAAGTAGAACAGTCCAGTCCAGTGTCAGCCTAATTAGCCATAAGCATGTGATATAATGAGTGTTAAACTTTACAGTTTGAGATAAAAGAACTCTTGATTCTGTTATTAATTAGGAAGAGACTTAGGGATAAGGCAGATAACTTTTATGAGCCTGCTGCAGGATTTTTAAAACTCTCTCTGGAGTACTAAGTGTTTCTAAATCATATACTATAACAGGTGGAACTTATTCTGACCCAGGATGGCAAGTCACATGTTTTTACCTATCTAAGTAAACTCTTTTTGTTTAAGAAAAGAAGTCCATGATATTATCATATTTAGCCTTTAAGTTTAAATGAAATGAAGGAATTATTACAAGTGACCCAGCTGCAGAAAATAGAATCATCTGATTTTTTAGGAAGTTCCAATTTTATGACCTCAAAGTAAAATAAATATCTATCTGCAGATATATTCATTAATTTCTCAGTGTTTTCAAGCAAAAATACCATTTATTAATGAAAAAAATTAAACCAACCCCCAAACCACAATTGCTAACTTTTTTATTATTCCTTTGATTTTAACTCTATGAATCTTGTAAGCAGGTCGTTAAGACAATGGCACTAATCATACTCATCTGAATATGTGTTGTCCTCTCTGATGTACTTAGCAATATGCTGCTCTGTATGAAATGAAATAGCAGCACTAACACCCACAATAATAAGAAAAAAGTGATTGCATGAGAAATATTTTCTTAATAGCAGTAACAGTTTGTGAAGGCTAAAATTTCCCCAGTAAGTTATAAAAAGGTCACAGCTCTCCTCATTTATTTAATGCCATGAATACAGCCTTTTATTCAGGAGTTTGCCTGCAGTCAAAGTTAATTATTACCACCATATTACATAATTTTTCCTCCATGGTATGTAGATGAGTAAATGCATTGTAAACAACCATCAAGATCTAGAATGATCATAGCATGAGTGAGGAAATGAGAAGCTACATTTCAAATCTCATTTCCAGAAAATTTTGTAAATTAAGATCATGAGAAATAATGTTTCTGAATCTACAAACTCAGCTATTAGACTTTTATCATCTTTACAAATTTCAGAAGTAAGTCTGTCTCATCCTTCCTATTACAGAGGTATCATTACATGATTGAAGGTTAATGATTTTACAGGCATATTTCAGGGTCTCAAGACTCATGCAAGGTCTCCCTAAGGACAGGATTCAGAATCTCTGTCCATGGACCCACCAGCCAGCGCTTCTAAGGGAGAGCAGAGTCTTCTGACAACCAACAGACAAGTATTCATTTATTTTTGATCTGTAGCCATTGCTTTTATAACTGCAAGAGAGTGTTTTAGACTCTTTCAGTTATAACAAAGAAACTTTATTCTTCAAAAAAAATGAGAATCATGGCTCTCTTTAGCAATTCATATTAATAGTTGCTTACCTTCAAGCACTTAAACAGTCTTTTCTCATTGATTTCTGTAGTATTTCTCACATGCTTCAGGTTAAGCTCCAGCTTAAGTGCTTTTACAGATAAGAAAAAAATTGCTCAGTGTCTTGCATGACTGAAGAGTAAATTTTAGGCAAGAAAAGAGCTTGACAATCTTCTTTTCTCTCTAAACTTTAGATTATGTTTTTTAGGGAATCACTGTGGTTTCTTGTGCAATTTTCAAAGTATGAAGATTTATTTCCTTTTTTTTTTTTTTTTTTTTTTTTTTTGGGTGGGGGGAAATGCTCAGGCCCTATTTCTTTTATCGTGTTCTTTTACTAGTATTTTATTAGAAATCACTTTGTGTGATGTTGAAACCTTTCTATCTCATGGTCCTTCTCATATCCTCATAGTTCAAAAAGACACTTTCAGTTTTTGCTTTAAGCTAGAATTCAAGAAATGTATGAGAGTCTCATTGCCCTGAATTACATCCCTCACCCTTAGTAAATAGTATAGTGTAACTTCAAAAGTAAATCTGATAATTATTTTACCACGTAAAATTTGGTATTTTGTAAATTTTTACATTTGTGCCAGCCTTTCATAATTTTTCCCAAGCGACAGTAAAATAATGCAAATTTCTTGAGTTTAAATTGAAATAACTATGTTTTTATTGCCTTGTTTTAGGAACAGAGGTCTCAAGACAACAAGAGGTTGTTCTATCAAGCTGTCATGCTCATATAGGCTACTAACATCTTTAGATAACTTCTAAATGCATAATTTAGGGCAGTTTTGCTTCAGATTTGGAGTACAGTGACTTTATTGGTTTCCACAACTGTGGTTTGAAAGAATATCTCAAGAGTTCTTCCTGGCAGTTAAATTGGCTCTTGAGACTTATGACTAGAGAACAGTCCTCAGCTTTTCATGTGAACCCCATGATTATCCAAGTCTCTGTCCTAGTCTCTGAAGCACACAATTTAAGATCATATTGGGCCATCCCTGGAAACATTCGTCAGGTGGGATGGGCTTCTGAGCAACCCAATTTAGTTAAAGATGTCGCTACGTGTTGCATGGGGGCTGGGCTGAATGGATTTTAAACATTCCTTCTGAACCAATTCTAAGAATCTGTGGTATAGACTGATTGCATATTGAGAAGCAGATGCATTTCAATGCATCTCATCCCTTCAATGCATTTCATCCCTTCATTCTGCCTGATGCCTTTGTTGGCAGAGTTGTAGTAGGGAAATGCCCTCTGCTGTGCTGCATTCCTTTATTGTAGGCCTGTGAATGTCCAAAACCACCCTAGGATAATTTTAGAAAATTTATACTTGATGGTTACTTGTTTGTTTTTTGGGTTTTTTTCCCCTTTCATTCTTTATAGCTCCTGCAAAGTTAGAAATGTTTGGGAGGAAAATTAAACAAAACCCAACAAAAAATAACAAATATATTCTTGCTTGGAAGGATGCGTAATATTAACATGACCTTCAGTCCTTTTGAAATGTTTTCTAAAAGTAATGGATATTTCAATCTAAGTTATTTTATTTCAGAACCACAAAATCAGGTTATTCTGAGTCCTTTATACAAATCCCTTTACTGCTGCTCTTTAATAAAGTGCTGTTATAAGTGTGTTTCTGTGAGTGTGTAAGGAATCCCACTAATTTTCCTAGCTTTTCTCTAAAATAGTAGTTTTCTGCACCTACATTTTAATATTAGTTCCATGCATGCACATTGGTATTAGCTTTTCCAACTGATTATATCCATAGTTCATATATCATAGTTATGGCATTAATATCCATAGTTCTTACTTTTTAGCTAGACTTAGTTATAGATCAGAAATATTTCAGCCAGGATATTCTCTGGAAGCTAAATGATTCATTATATATTTGTCATTCTAAAGTTTAGTTTTGATAAATAATGTACATATTTTAATGTACACCAAAATTATGTGGTTTTTTGGTGGAACCCTTCCTCCTAATTTCACAGGATTTTATACCTCATATAAGTGGATCTTCTGTTAATGCTAGTTTAACTGTAATCTGTAATCAATGCATTATTGCTAGTACAAAATATTGGAAGTATGGGGGAGTTACATTTTTATGTGTCTTTGTTGTTATATTAAATATGTAATAAGTTTTGAACAAATGGAGTACCCAACAAAAAGATTATATTAATGTGTAGGCAAGGCTGAGTATTTCGAGGGTTTTTTTTTTTTTGAGATTGATTGAGACTGAGAAAAAAAATCAATTTGAGTTTGCAGTATATGAGATTAAAAAAAATCAGTATTTTAAAGAGGAAAATATTTAACATCTTTAAATCTGACATTATACATTTAATGAATTGAAAGACATGGTTCTTCTTAAAAGAAAATCAGATTTCATGTGTTTATGAAGAAATAATGTAAAGTACAAGAGTGGACTTCCAGTAGCTCCTGCTGGAACCATTGGTACAGATTTTATTCCATCCAATATGATGGTGAAATGCCTGTCCCACTTTCCCCTTACCATTTCCTCCCATCTCTGCCCCACTCACTACTACGGACATAGAGATAATGTTCTAAATGTTGCCTGCTATATGGGGCAATCTCTTTACTCTGCCTTGTGGTAGTATAGTGAGAGCAAACCGTTACAGAAATATATTTCACAAAGACAAAACATGTTTGTAAGTCAAATCATTTAAATTAGGATAGCCAGTGCTAAAAGGTGCAAAACGTTTTTATGCTTTTGACATTTTATTGGTATGCATCACCTGAATGGAGTAAAAACCAAGAGTGTACTTGAAAATAATAATACTGAGGGTATTGACTTAAGCATGGAAATTGTAGTGGAAACGTGATTTTGCATGTTGTTTGTCAATCTAGGTACACTTTGTACTTTCTTCACTCACTGTATTTAAAATTTTTACCAAGTTAATAATAAAAAAAATTCCAGTTACCAAGGGGTTTGTAGCTTAACTGCATGGATGAGAACAGGTCAGATTGTCAAACACTGGTAACTATCCAAAGTCCCAAGCACGTTAGAAAATTCCCACTCTGCCAAGTCTTTAAAAGGTTATGTGCTGTGTCCATGCATGTGTTCCTAACACCTGTATGTCTGAAGCTCAAATAGAAAAATACCTGCAGAAATATAAAGTTATTGCACTTTGCCCACATCAATGTGAACTTGATAAAGGCTGGTGTTTTTAAAAGCCTATATATATAAATATACAGTGGATTAATAAAATAATGTTTAGGATTTGAACCATTAAAATTATTTCATTTTGTCCTGTAGATACAAAAAATAAAAACAACAGTCTACAATGCAGCTATGAAGGTGGAATCAATGCTTCACTGTTATTTGCCTGTAATTGGCTTTGAGCATCACAATGCACGTGTAATTGTGTCTGTACTTGTATTCTTCAAGGATTCTGTGCTATTTCTACTTGAACACATTTTTGATATGGTTCAGCTCAGCAGTGCCAGCTACCTCTTGTTATGCAGTTGAAAAACTGTGGCCATTAAAAATAGGATACGGTGTGATTTTGTTTTGCAGCACTGCATGGAAAATCAGTTGCTGTTCACAACAGCTCTGTGGTTGGTTGATTTAAAGCAGGAGGGCGACTTCAAATTGACAAGCAGACAGTTCATGAAAAAGGATATTGTATCTTTAAGGCTTTCTGACTGATTGTGTTTAACTGTGCTACTCAGCAGGCAGTAATTAGGTGGTAGCTTTGCTGAGAAACTTAAAGCAGAGGCTGTGTTGCTCTGTGCTCTTAAATTAAAAAAATAAAAATAAAAAAAAAAAAAAAAAAAAAAAGGAAAAAATATGGATTTGAACAAATGGGATTTTTACTGGTTTTTAGCCAGTATGGGAGCAAACAGAAAACAGACCCCTAGAGGCTCCTAAAGTTATCTTCCCATGCAGATAGTCTCTAGGGAGCTGTGGCGCTTGAGAAAGGAGGCAATGAGAACCATTATAGAAGCACATGACACTATTGCTGAAGGTCAGAGAGGTATTGGAACAAAAGAGAAGCTGCTGATACAAAATGACATGACTGCTGCATCTTCTGGACAAGTTCACAATTTTGATTGGAATGTAGCTGGAACACATCATGAATGTGATTAATAAATAAAAGTACGTAATAATGATGATGGCTGAACTGGTGCTTCCCCAGACTGCTGCAGAGCATGAAAGAGTGGAAATCTAAGATAAAAGGCAGCAAACAAAAGATGTAGTTAATGCTACTGCTTAAGATGGTTTGATTTGAAAATGTTATTTTAGTTTTGTGGAGTGTGCTGTGCACGGTTGCAAACACTGAATGCAGGAATGAATTGTCAACCTTCTCCTCATGAGTGTTACAGTAAAGTAACAAATTGTGGTTAGGAGTAAGAGAAAGTTAAGATATGGTTTTGTCACAAATAACATAGGAATTTCACGGAAGAACTCTTTGCTGTCACACCTCTATTTTCTATTGCTGCTATTTTGATGGTTGTGATTGGACATGTCATCCTTAAAGAGGAACTAGGCTTTGAGAAGACTCAGGGTTCTATCGCCATTGATATATACTACAACCTCTTTAATTATATTTTTTAAATGTACTTCATTTGTTTATGTGATAGCATTATGTTGCTAGAAAATGAAGTTATCTATTAACATATAAATTAGGCCTATATTTTGATTTGACATCAGGTAGTAGCTATTGTAAAAGGGTCACATGTTAAGTGTGATGAGCTCTATTTTTGCCTCATAGCCCGTTTCTGAGGCCCAGAAATTGTTTTGGTGACTATGGCTCTGATTCTGACTAGAACTGCTCTCTATAGTTCTGACATTGGTTCTGATAACTTTGAGTGATTAAAATCACTCTCCTTCAACAAATCTTTTTTATTTTATCTTCTTCGTTCACAGGTAAATGAAAAAGTAAATTAGCATGTGAGTTGGCAAGAATGCTGCATTAAGCAACATGCATTTTCACAAGACCATTGTCCTGAGGTTTGTAGTTTTTTAAAAAGGTTTGATCTGAGTAAATTAAGAAAGCCTATCAGAATTCTCTGACTGTATGTTTATAAGAGCCAGAATGGCTTTCCAATTACGGCTGGGCTTGCAACTGCAAGAGGGATTCAATTCCTAAAATTCACCCATCTTTGTTTCCTGTTTTCAAGGTCAATCCATTTTGTGTACTTCATAGATGTTCTTTGAAACTGGGATACCAAGAACATCAGGATTAAATTTCCAGAGTATTTTTTTTTCTAAGTGACAATGAGATTAATTCACTGTCAGTTAATGCCAGGTATTTTCCCCCCAGTATTAAGTTCTTCAAAACTGTAGCTGTATAGGACACTACTCACAAGCGCTTAACATAGGGAGGAGAATGATTACTTTAAGTCAAATAAAAGGAATAATTCATTACATCACATTTTGTAATTCTGGTTTTAAGCATTAAAAACAGTGGTCTGTTTTTCAGCAAAATGTTTTGGTAGAATTTCAGATAGCATATAATACAAAACAATAATTGCATATCTAATATGGAAAATCTACAGGAAAAAAGGGTCCTGCTTGCTGCTTCTAGCTTTTTCTCAATATCCACATCTTAAGGCAATGCCCAAGAGTGTCCATCTTCCCTTGGAATCTTCTGGGGCCAATGAAGTGTCTGTCTTTTAATCTGATTGTGAAATATTGCCACAGGTCTTTACCACAAATTTGAAAATCAATTTTTATATCTTGCTAAAACTAGGGACCTCTCATTTATTTCTATGCTTATTCTACCAAGAACAAACAACTCAAAGTGAAGAAGTGCCTTTCTGTGTTTTTCTGTTACAACTCTCCTCTCTCTCCCACCTACTTGTGCACATGTGCCTGGACACGGATGCATACAGCACACATATATCTGTGTATATGTGTTTGCATGTACATACATCTCTACTTATGTAACACTTAAATAGGTAAGAATACAGCAGCTGAAACTCATATAAATGAATATGTTACATGCATGCTTTTCTAAAGCCATCAGAGACATACAATGGTTACATGCCTTTTCTGACCTGAGTGGTTTTTGACTTTGTCTTGCAGTTTTTTTGAGTGGTGCATGTAACCTTCTGTTATTTTTTGTTTAAATTTGTCACCTGGTAAACCCTCTGTTTTCAGATGGGTTTGGATGGAAACCGATGGAAATTTGGTCCTCCACAAGTTGTTTCACAGTCTCCAAATCAGTTCAGCTTTAAGGATGTCCTTATGTGGTATATTCCAGGCTGAAGTAATTGTGTACCTGACCATCTGCTTCTGTGTTTTCCAGCACCTTCCTCAGGACGGCTCCGGGGCACTCAGTGGGGGCCAGGGCAGGATTCTACTGAGGTGTCCACACATTCCTCTTGTGGGAAAGGACAGACTTTGTGAGTGAATTTCAAAGCTGCTTAATTAAGCATTCCTCCTTTCTAAGAATAATAGCCTTTAACAGCCTACATTTCCAACAGCAGCTAACATGTCATCTCTGTAAGGTAACAAAAATATCTGCTAGTCATAATGTAAACCCTGCCATGGAATTTTAACCAGTTTTTAAATTTGAAATAGCAAACCGCTGATTAATTGTAATGATCAGTCAACTCCAAACTAGATTAAGAAATTGAATACTCTGAGAATAATATATGGGTACCAGTTTCAAAGTGTGGTACAAATATAGCCATTTTGGATTAATGTATATTTCTCAAAATGTGGCAGAATGAATTTAATTCATTTTATGGGGTACAAGGCTTTAAAAGATTATTTTAGTGAATTACTATTGAAACTGTATCTTACTCTTTTAATTAATCTTTCATTTAAAGAAATGTTTTCATCCAAGATACTAAAGAAGAACATTATAAACATGCTCAGGCAAAAGGTTGGATTTGGAGTTTAATTGTAATGTTCTGTTAAGCATTTTAATGGAAAACCTGATGACCCAATTATACAGCAAAAGTGGAAAATCAGAACTCAGTATCTGGATTTGAATATAAAAATGCTGAGATGCATAATACATAGGAGTTTGATATCTATTCTACTTCTTGTCAAGAAGTTAAAAAATTATCAAGAATTAACAGACAGCAGAAATCAGACCCTGGAAAAGAGCTAGGCATTCTGGAGAGGAATATAAATTATAGTTGAACTTGGAATAGGACCCTGCCTTTCCATGCAATGCAGAATCAGTATTTTCTTTAAATTTCCAGCATTGACATTCTATTCTTTCTGTACTAGCACTATTCATAGTGGCATCAACAAGATCTTCTTCACAGGATTGAAAGTCAGGTATAGAATTATCTAGTTTAAGAAGATATTTTACATACCTTTAGCTCAGTCAGAAGCTAGATGTTTCTCTTACCTTTAAAATCTTCCCTTTCCATCTAAGCTGTGGTTCCCAAACTGAGGTCCTAACAAGTTATTGGTGAGGCTAGGAAGAATAAAAGAGTAGCTTACAGAACGATAGTATTTTAATGTTTTATTCAATGCTAAAAATTAAATCTAATAATATACTACTCTTCACCTGAACCTATAATAACCCCAAAACCCTACTCTACTAGGACAAAAAGTTTGAGAATGACTGCAGTGTTCAGTTATTTTGTCTTCTAGAAGAGCAGATGCCATTAAAATTTCTATCTTCTATGTGTCACAGAAAACACAGGAAAATGGTGTTTCATTCGGTAAGTGGTACTTTGGGTCCCTAATGTTGAAAGAAAAAGTAATGAAAATGGGACTGTGCAGATGTAAATATTCATGAAAAATGGAGTTGCTATTCAAAGTCCTTAAGAAAAGTACCTCAGGTACTTATAACCTGAGGTAAATATGCAGACATGTGAGAAGATGAATTCATCAACTTTACTTAATGCCTCAAAAGAGATGAATTTGAGGGTATCTGGCCTGCTACAAAACTGTACCAAACAGGAGGCTGGGGCACAGCTCTTTATTAGCCTGCTGGTGTTTACTTTTTAGCGATCCAAGCCTTGATTTCTCACTACCTCTACACACAGAAATATTAGTCCCTAAATAAAAGTGAATGCCAAGAATACCACAACTACAGCAAGCCTCTGGAGTGCAAATTGGCTGTTTTATTTTACTTGAATAGTGTACAAAAATCTGTATCATATTTACTATATTATCAGCACAAGCCCCATTAATTTATATCTAACCTCATACTATCTTCATTCCTTGCAAATTTCATGGGGCTATGATGGACCGTGGACATGGCAACATTGATTTTATCTTCATTATGGTCTACATCATCAAGTGCAGATGCTCAAAATTTCATTAGCTCAACAATTCAGGCTGTGACAGGATTCTTGAGGGACCAATGCCATGGTAGCAGCTGACTGTTGGGCTTAGGAGAAGCTGACAGAGTTCATTTGTGGCCTTCAAACCATTCTTTAAAGCTAAGCAGTTCTTCTGGTGGTTCAGAAATTTCTAAGTGTTTTTTACATATCTTTTTGTATGCAAGTTATGGGGAAAAAAAAGGTATCTGGAGAATTTGTCGCTCTAGATTTGGTTCTGATTATTCAAAGAGGACTAGATGCAAATATGGAGACTGAAGGCAAAGTGACAGTGGTAAAGAGTTCAAGATCTTTAAGGAAAGGAGACATATGACCCTGAAATATAAAAGTAGTGCATTTCAAACAGGGATCAGAAAAATAGTTGCAGAGAAAGATGAGGCAAACAGATAATCAAAGAAAATAAATTCTATAAGGAAATAAATTGCTGGAAAAAAATATTAATTACTCCAATACAGAGGAAGAGTGGGAACTACACTAAGAGACCAATCTTGTAAAATCATCAGCTCTTTAGCAGAAGTATAAAATAGAGAATTTAGAAAGTATGAAGTAATTCAAATGTCTGCAGATGAATATGAAAAAATAGCAGAAAGTATTGAGACAAATTCAGAAGTGCCAAGGGACAAACCAAGAAACTTCTACAAGATACGTGAAAGGTGAAAAGAAAGCAGTTTTAGTAGAAGCAAGACAAGGAAAATTAAGACTATTACTTTATAGAGACTTAAAACCTGATACTAGTATTCTTAGCTAATTTCTGCTTATGTCTACATTATAAATTCTGTGAGCAGTCAGGAAATTAGTACTGCTAACACCAAGGAAAGTTGTATAATCTCAGGTTAAGACAACCATTTAGAAAAGCACAAAGATAACACAGACATTTTCAAACGTCTGGGTGAAATGAAATTCCTACTATACATATAGCTAAAACAATGCTGAAGTGTTTTCAGAGGTGATATTTCAGCAGATTTGAGAAGGGCATATGTAGCCTATGATAACAAGGTAAAAAGAGAGTCAAGAAACTGTGCACTAACCAGCTTAACTTCTCTGTGAGAGATGGTCTCAGATAGCAAAACAAATTATTTATAGGCACCTCAAGGTATATAAAAAGGTGTGCAATCAGCATGGTTCAAAGACAAAACATGTCACACCAGTTCAGCTGTGATCCAGCACTGGGCGGGGTACTGGGTACAAGAGAAACAGTAGACATTATTGTTCTTGACTTAAATAAATGCTGTCTCACACAGGCACCTCATAAGGAAACTAGATGAAACTCTTTGACTACAGATATGTGCAAAACTGATCAAAAATTATTTTGAGTACTTACCACTTTGGTACTACTCCGCATTTTCATTATTAATCTGGAAGATGCATAGTATAGGAGTTTGCTTATTAAATTTACAGAGAACACTACTATGGGAGTGGCTGCAAGCATGCCAGAGTTGGAATTGAAACTTAAATTGAACTGAAGAAATCAGCTGGAAAAACAAGAACACAATTCAGTAAGCATTAATACATAAATCTGCTCTTAGACATGAAGAACTGAATAGGAAATAGGAAGCAATAGACTAGGTTTCAGATGCGTAGAAAAAATCTGGGAGACATAATGGGTCACAAACTGAGTATGAGTCACCAGTGTCAAGACACAGTGAAAAAAGCAAATACTGCACAAGTGTATATAGAAGCAAAATAGAGTTAAGTCAAAAATATAGTCAATAATTAATTAGCTGAACAATAACATTCTTTTTTAATAAATATTTAGAAGGATGCATAGAAGTATCATGCTGCATTACTGAACATCCAAGAATTTGCTAAATATGAAATTCAAAGCGCCTTAGGTAATAAACTTCAAATAGTACAATGTGTCAAATAAGCACAGCATCACATGCTGGTTTATTTCTAATTCTGCTTGGTGCTGAACAATTTTCCTGAAAGATGTTCAATCCCCTTAGTTATTACTAACTTAGCAGTTGGCATATTAAAAGTGATTTTTTTTTTTTTTCTCTTCATACACAGGAAGGCCATACAATGCTGTCTCTTGGCCTTTGCCTACCAGCACAGAATGGAGCTTTTTGCTCTTTATTGGTTCATAAGGCCAAAGTAAGAAAAATAGAGTTAAGTAGATATACTGTCTTGTGCTGAGAAAAAAAATCAATATATCTGCTTATAAGTTCTGAAAGTTGTGTTTGCTTTTTACTTTGAGAATGCAAATATATTAAAATCAATGTTGCTTGCAAAATTTTGAAAAAAAAAAATTTAAAGGTAGACAATTTTCGTTAAACTAAACATTTTAGTGGAATAACTAGAACAAAAATCCCTTAACCAGGCCAATTTTCATGCTTGAACACAAGTATGAGCTTAAGTGCCATGTTGAACTGGAAGACCATTACTGAGAGAAGAGCAGTAAAACCTTAAACTGAACTTTATGAATGGACTTCTGGAGAAGAATGCTAAATTTGCAAATGTAAATACAATGTCACATGACTTTAAAGAAAATTGTTGGGTTCTGTGACTGGCTCTGTCACAGATTTACATAACAATGTGTAAGTCACTTAATCTCCTTTAGTTTCTCCATCTGTACAATAACATCAGTTCTGGGGCAGTGTTGTGAGACTTAGTTAATTGCATAGAAATTATTTAAAGATCCTTTATTGAATAGCTGTATTGATGCTTTCAGAAACATGACCCTTTTTTAAGCTAATGGTTGTTCTCTCTCTCCCCTAGAAATGAACAAGCCAAAGAGGCAATTCCTTTCTGTCTGGCACTTGCTACACAACTAAATTTTGAAGCAGCTTAAAGAATTTTCACAAGCCAGATACTCTGGGTCTGGGGAGGGAGTAAGAGAAGGAAAGGAAGGAAGAAAGAGAGAAAGACCTTTTCCCTTCTGGTCTTTCTGGGAAGGCAGAATTTGGTAAAGCAAACGTACATGCCGTAGAAGGGAAGGTTGTCCAGATGTGAGCTTCCCCTTTCCCTGACTTTCACTGCTGACTCAGTGGAGCAGACCTAATGATACTGGTCAAATGTCCAACCTCCAGAAGGGGTGAAGAGTTGCCATGGTTGCAGAGCAAACAGGAAGGAATCAAATGGGGGAGGGCAAGGCAATGGGTACAGAAGAAATTAATCCATGTAAGAAGCAGTAATATTCCAAGTAAAGTGGCACTCCTGTAGAGTGTTTTGTCAAAACAACAAAGACCGAATTTTCCAACAAAAATTATTTTAAACATTTTGCTTGAGCCCCTTTATTAATTATGCTGCCATTCTGCCTGCTGCTATAATGATAGTTTTACAATTCCTTCTTTTTAAAATGCTCTCTTAACTCCTGGATGAGGACAGATGAATGTTGATGACAAGGAGAATAGAAATGAAGAACTGACATTAATGAAGATTCAAAATGCATGTGTGAGTGACAGAGCTTTATCTGTACAACCACAAGAAACTGAGAAGGGTCTAGAAGAGCAAACATCCCAAGCAAAAGCTTCTTGCATATTATAATATGCATGTATGTATTAATATACTAAAAATAGTGAGCGGGCACAGTTGTGAGAATACAGTAAGATACCATGGTGGCAGGAGGCTTTATAAAAATCCAAACAGATAGCAAGGGGCTCCCGAATGTAATGAGCAGCACGGCTGATTAGGCAGAGAGACCACACTGTGCAAGAATGAGGCCTAAAGCAAAGAACAGTCTGAAAGAAAGCCATGAGAGAGGGAGAGGAGAGGGAGAGATGCGGGGGAGAGAGAGAGGCAGAGGGACTTGGAAGAATGAGATAAGTAGACTTAGAGCTAGAGACAAAGGCAGAAAGAGATCCGTAAGGCTTGTAGGAGAAGGAGTTTGGTATGTGGCAGACAATAGAGGGCTTAGAAAGGAGCAGTTAGCCTTGGACCTTCAAAGAGTCCCAAGAGCCCAGGGAAAAACAGACTTAAACAAGGAAATGTGTGTGTGGTAAAGGCAGTGGGGGAGCAAGAAGAGGGGCAGCAGGGCAGCTGCAGGTGATCTCTGCCAAAGAATGTAGTGTGTACTGGAGAGGCAGCATGCAGCTATGGGCACAGTTTAGAACTACCAAAGGCTTTCTGCTATGGTTACGCAGTTCCTGTCTTCGGCCTTCCTGCAAAAGTGCATGAATTTCTATCTTCCTCTTAAAAGAGCCTGTATTGTTGGTGAACAGTATTAATCTTCCTCTCAAGTGTGCCTGTCCCTTAGTCTTAGGTTCACAGTAGCAATCACTCAAGGCTGGTTTTTGAATCTCATTTGGATGTTTGACATGAAGTTGGAATGAGAATGATCATAATTCTTATAAAATATACAAATCACTATATGTTTTCAGTTTCAAAGACTTAGAGGTGAAATCTAATCTGAAGTGCAAGGGTTGTATGACAAATACGTCTTCCTCATTTTATGCCTGGCAACTGTCAATAACATCCAACAGCTCTAAAACTGAAAATTTCATTTGAGTGTAAGCTCACTTAAGCAAACTGTCTCACCATCCTACACACATATAGACAGGTGAGACATTTGAGCTTCCTGAACCTTCCTTTCCCTTTGGCTGTCCTCAGACTCTGGCTCCTTGCTTGTAGTAGGAGAATTCTTTAAGAGGTACACATTTTTTTTTTATGTACTGCACAAAACTAGAAATATTTTAGCCTCATGCAAACATCACCCCACTGAGAAGTCTCCACATACACAAACAAATCTGGCACAAAATGAACTATGGCCCTTGCCACTGCAACTTGAGTCAATTGCCAATTACAGCAAAATGCAAAACTCATGGGTAAATTGACTGTCTTTATTTAGTTACTGTATTAATAGGGAAAAGTTGGAATTTAATTTTGTTCTGTTTTCCTTGAGTCTCATTATAAAACTGCAGCAATTCATTGATTTTCACATTTTTATCCAGACGCCAATGTTGGTGCAAGTGCTGTACACTTCACCAGGACAAATGCACTGGGTAATTCTAAATAAAAAAATAATGTACTTTCCGTAAAAACTCTTAATATAAACTTATATAAATACTGGTATTTTTATAATGAATATGTTTAGGAAAATCTCAGTGTTCTTCTCAGTGTTTAAAAATCCCACTTAAAGTCCATGCAATTAATGGCTGAATTTCTTTTGCATTGTATTGCCATAATATAAATTTGAAGAGGAACTCAGAGTTATCCAAAACCTGGCAGAATTAAGGAATTTGTTGACAAAGATGTTGAAGCCACTGTTAGGTATTCAGCCAAGCTGTAGGGTCAATAGTAGGAAAATTTTCATGTTTCAAAACTCCAGGTCAAGACAACAGCTGGCCGTAGAAAAATAAAAATGACAAATGATTTGATCAAACATATCAGAATATTTAGAGAAAGTGAAATTTGGACATTAATTTCATATCCAAGTATCTTTTTGTAGGAGAGGACTTCACTCTTTAGCTGAAGTTTTCCCTCTTTTGATTATAAAATCCTTTCAAATAATGAATGGTGTAAAATAATAGCTGAACTGAATCCATGTAGCTAAAGAAAAAAATCATTCTTTGAACTTTGAACATGAGCTTCTCTAAATCAATTTTTGAATAACAACCCAGACAACCCCTACAGGTCTGTATCATCTTCAGAGTTGTATTCAGTACAGGTGATAAGAGAGGAGAGGGAAAGTCATGCCATGGTCTTTATGACATGGCATCACAGCAGAAAAGGTCCCTGCCCTGAGGAGTTTGTAGTACAAAACCAATTCAACCAGCTACTGAAGCTAAAGACTTGAAGTGATAGGAGTATGTTCATACTAATATTCCTGCAGCTGGTAAAGTACTTTGTACAAAACAGCATACATATTCATAAGCAAAAGTATTTGCTAAGGCAATTTCAGATAAGTAGCTTTAGCTAGCCTCAGCTAACTTCTAAAAACAACTTCAAACTTTGTGTCTGTAAACTCAACACCTTTGAAAAAGAGTAAATATGCTGTCCAGGGGTTCTGTGTAATTCTCAGTGGCTGTGATAATCTAACATTTATGACTAATCCATCCAATTCGTTTCCACCCTTGATTTTTCCCCTTACTTTGTTCTTGCACATGTATGTACCAATTTTAAGGTGTTTCTCTTTAATTGCGTAGGAAATATTTTGAAATCTAGAAAGTCTCATGAAACAGAAGTTGTTACATAGATTCTAGACATTTTATTTTCATTTGTGATGGCACAAAAGTGTTGCTTTAGGCAACAATGACATGCATTGTCCCTTTGGTGCAAGAGATGTACTGGCTATTAGGTATACTATTCATTTGTAAATGCGAGACCAGATTTTATATTTCTTAGAAGAATCTGATATTTAGATGGAAAAGAAATAGCTAGGTACAGGCTTTCTTCACTGGCTTATGAAATAATATTTAGAGATATATTAAAAAAGGTATATATCAGGTAGCAAATATATTTCTGTAGCACAAGACTGTGTGTATGATAAATGCTGAGTGGCATTTTATTGAACAATGAATTACCTAATAGCAAATTAATCAATTAATTAATTGATTGATTGACTATTTATTCGAGTTAATTTTAATGGACTCATTTCTAGTACACTAAATGCCTGAAAATTAGTGGCAGTGGGTCTTGACTATGTGTCCAGAGCAACGGTGCTCCATTGTCACTAAGGCAAGGTCACTAAGGAGACCACGGGAGGCCCAATTTCACTTGCAAGATGGAAGCGATCCTTAAATTCTGTATATTTCTTTGCAGGACTGTTGTTCACCTTAAAGCAGATGGGAAAGCAATGATCAAGCCAGTGTACAAATATGGGACAGCTGGGGGGTGTGAGTGGCTCAAACTGCCAGCCATGTTCACTGCCCACATCAGCACGCTGCTGGACACTGCTGGACACACTCTCATGCTGCTGTCACCTGGAGTGTGTGACAATTATACAGCACAGCCATGAGCAGCTGAGTTGAAAAGGTAGATATTATGCAAGGTCTTCAGCTTGTGTAAATTGGCAAAGCTCCACTGAACTTAGCTGAGGATATGGCCCTGTGCATTGTCATATTATTTGGAAATGCTAAATTGCGTAAATATTCATATTCTCTGCTGTCTGATTTGTATTTTAATCTAGCCAAACATATTATACCTTATAAATTACGTATTAATATACCAATTAGTGGATTTTTAAAATTATCTGATTAAATTTTCTCTTTAGCTGCTTAGCTTGTTTTGCAGCAAATCTGGTTTCTCCATGGCAATAATAAAAAAAGAGTTGAACAGAAGGGTCCTTGAAAATATAGTATAAATCTGAGACCTTTATATAGAATGACACTCTGTTCACTTTCTTTTATGTTAGTTCTTACATATAAATGCAAATGTACATCTCATTCATTGTTGTATGTAATGTGATTTAGCTCTAATTGACTGGAAGTTGTGGAAGTCTGATTTAGAACTGAATATGTAGATTACAGCTAATTACACAATGTGAGTCTTTTAAAACATGGGAATATATTTTAAATTCTCAGCTTTTTCACCTAACTCAGATTGAAAAGTACATTACTTTGAGCTGAAAACTTCTATGCCATGACCATTGCACAATGACATGAATCTGCAGTGATATTTTTTCACTAGTTTCCTTAATTTTTTTTTATTTTTTTTTTTTTTAGCTGTACCACATAATGCCAGCTCCAGATAGGAATACTGAAGTATTAGCTGAAATATCATATGAGCTGTGTTGTGGCCATTTCTCTGAGAAGACAGAAGCTTGCAAGGTAAAATTTCAGCTAAAGAAGCAAAAATATGAATGTTTTCCGCTTCTCTTTTATTATTGACTTTATGAATTAATCCTAGTTTACTTGTTTCAATTGGCGTCGACATATTTTTGAATACTATTAGCATAGCAATCAGGTCTGTTCTCAGGTTATTGAATAGTGTGTTGATTTCCGAAATAAATAGATATGCAGTGTGAAGAGTGAGCTGTCACTTTGGGAGAGCTTTGCTGATCTAAACTAAAAAGCACTTCTAATTGAAAACTGTAATAGAAGGAGGGTTAGGAAAACAGTGAAACCACTCAGTTCCTTTTAGGTTTCATGGGTCTATGATAGAAGATACAGGAAAGGGATGAAAATGGGTATATTATATGTCAAAGTAAGCAATAGCATTAACTTAGACTAAAATAACCATATCAAAATCAAGCATTTTTATTACTTTCATTATAACTAATTTTCTCCCAGATTATTTTTCCTTTATGGAAGTCACTTGAGGAAATCCTGGTTTCCTCTGATTTCCCACTGAACACAGTTGTAATTCCAGCATTGAAACCAAACCTCCACTCAGCCGCCCAGTGGCACGTGAGGCCAGTTTTAGATTGAACACCACTGACAAGAGTACAAACAAGAGATATTTTTTATAGATTTCTAATGATCAAACATTACAGTGTTTTCCATAGTCTGGTAATGACACTTATGTCTTTCAAGGGAATCTTGTATTCTCACTGAGGGACATTTGCAGAGCACAACTATAACGTCCCATAACCCGGACTGTGTAGCAAACAGCCAAGTTGTTTTGTTTTTCTAGCTGGACTTTTTCTTCAAATAAATGGGAAAGTTCAGTGAAACCATTAAAAAAAGTTAAAACTTCAGATTAAAATAGTTTATATTTTATGCAATTAAAAGAACTACCCTCTATCCAGTGCTGTGTTTCTTCCTTTTTTCCATTCCTGCCCTGTAAGGGTTAACAATTGAGGCCTGTCTATAGCTCATTTCTATAGTAACAGCAAGACTGAGACTTTTTTATGGGCACCTAATAATTAGAAAGTGCTAGAAGGTATAACAATATAATGAATCAAAACTGATAGACTTGTGGGTTTCCATAGAAACCTGTATAATTATGATAATCGGTCCCTGGCGTACCCTCAGAATCGTATACATTCAGTTAAATGCAATAAACATTAGGCACTATTTAGTGAGCTGTGATGCAGATTAACAGTGTGAGATACAGGGAGGCTATGAATAAAATTGCTGTACAGTTTATCTCAAACTAATTTCCCAGATTGCTTTAATAGATGTGCTATGTGGATTGAAGAATTGAAAGTGTATTTTTGTTAGTGGTAAAGCTAACAAAGATAATATTTAATAAAGTGGCTGATCTTAATTTTGATGCAGATCAAAATGTACTGTGGCACATTGATGCATGGGAGATCACTAAATCCACTGAGAAAATGACATGGTGGGGTTCAACTGAATTATTTATTTTTTGGATATGATATAGGGATATTCAGGTTTCCTGTGCTCCCCTTGACTTGCTGGCTTATTTGTTTTTTGCTTGACTCACATTTTAGAAATATGTTTCCTTTTTCCCCCCAGTCTACTTCTAACTCTATCTTTCCAAAGCAAACAAATTTCTAGTGACTTCATATACAACTGCTCAGCATTACAAGAATTGTATTCTTAGTTTCCCATAGAATGTTGATGATTTTTAATTTTATTTTTTTTTATTTGATTTATGAGTAAAAAGGGAATTATAATTCCGTGTTAGCCATCTCAGGGCCATTTAGAACGGCTTGAAGCCATGCATTGGTTATAAAAATATTTAGATGCTGCACTCCAAGGAAAAGCTATTTATAGAGACCTACAGGTACATTATATTTGGGAGAGAACACTGATGGTGATGTTAGAACATGCCCTGTGGGTTAAGAGACTCATCCGAGCATTCCACTGTATGCCACAGAAACTGCAGAAGCATTTAACTGTACTCAAACGTTTCCTAATTCTCTTCTTTGAAGGCTCAAGTTTTACTTGAAGCATGAATTTGGCTTGATGTAGTTCCTTTGTAGAGGACAAGTTTTGCTATAATGAGTGCTTTGTTTAAAAACATTCATTTCAGAATGCGAGAAAATCTTTTGTGATACAGTTGAATATTAAGAATCTTTTGTGATATTGTTGAATATTAAGAACCCAGATACCCAATTATCAGACATAATAACTTTAGGATTGAACTTGGTGCCCGTATAAATGAGTATTAAATCCACATTGTTCCCTATGAAATTTCAGGAAAAACTGTTTTTCTTAAAAAATCCCTCTGCTTTCAAAATGAATCAGTTTGGCCTCCTGTGTTTTTGGTTGTTTCACTGTTAGTCTAGCTTGTGGCTCAGTTACAGTAGTGGTTATATGTTGTCTGTTGATTCAGTCCTGAAGACTTTGGTTCCCAGGAATCCTGCATGGTGGCCAAGGATTCTGGGGCAGCTCACAAACAATTAAGTTCAAAACTCTAATTCTAAACATGAGGCTGCCCCTCTGTTAGTCTTCAGATTCTTGCCTCTGCTAAAAAGAAGAGCCTTTTCTCAAAATGGTTTCCACGTCTGGTTTCCCCTTTGCTTTACTGTCTTGCTGGTACTAAAATGTCAGAGGATGACAAGGGTTCAGAAAGCTATTAGACAAATTGATGGAAGAAAATCTGTCAAATGCTACTAAACATAGAGATAACACCTCTGGGTCGGGATGTCCCTGAGCTGTGGATTTCTGGTGGCTGAAAGCATATACCCAGGGAGCATCACTGCGTGTCTTGCTCTTATATTCCTCCCCAGACATTTGCTATTGGCCACTGTTAAACACAAGATACCTGGGTTAGATAAACCCTTCATCTAACCCAGAACAGCCGTTGTTACATTCTCATGTAAAAAGACTTGAGACTTGACTGCTAACACTGATGTGATAAAACATTTCCAAAAGCTTTCTAGAAAATATGATACCCAACATGCACTGTAAAATTTTTTTTTGTTTTTTGTTTTTTCCTTTTTGTGGTTTTTTTTTTTTTCTTTAATAAAGGGTAATATGATTTATTGCTGACATTCTGTCATTTTAAAGCTGGAAAATCAGTTTTTTCCTTCCTCTTGCAGCCTGTGTGCATGACCACTTGCTGGGGGAAATGCTCTGGAAACCGAAATGTTGAAGTAACAGGGTATTTCTGGTTATCCCAGTCTATTTCCTTTGCTTTCTTCATACCATGATGAGTGCTTCTCTTTACGTGTTCAGTAAAATAAGAGACAAATTAAGGCCTTTCACATTTAATTCAACCCAGTTTTCAGAGACGTGGTGTATATTTTTATAAATATTTTATAAACTGGACAGCACCTTACTGCTTATTAAGCTATCCATGTCCAAGACCCTCGCAAATTCAGAAAGGAGCACAAGGGCCTTGGCACAGCAGCCCAGGTAGGTGGGAACACTATTCAAGCCCTGTTCTTGCTCTGTTAGAAGGACAATGCCAGGACAGGGTCATTCGACTGCCACTGGGGCCTTCAAGGAGATAGATTGCAGCCTGCAGCCTTCCTCGTACATTGCCATTTTAATAAGGAACTCAGGCCAGTCAGTGTTGCTGGCTTGGGCTTAGTGCTGCTGGCTTGGGCAGGGGCTGGGTGCTTTTGACTCACCTGGAAGAACAGGCTCTGCCAGTGCTCCAAGAGTATCAGGGGTCAAACCCTGATCACATGTGCCACTGCAGATGTGGGGGCAAAATCAGGCATGCAGGAAGCAACAAAGTTTAGCACTGAAGGGCAGCTGCTCATATTGCCATTCTTAAAAACCTATTTTTCAAAGCTGCATTTCTGTTTATGTGTCTGTTCTTTTGTATCTGTCCCATGAACTAGCCCATGCTGATGATGACTATGGACCTTTTATAGCCTGTGTACTCCTCTGGGGCCTGCCCAGAGACCCTGTGTCTGGGAGAGAGCTGTGCAGAAAGGTCTTTTTGTCTGTGTGGAGTGCTACATCTGCTACTGATGCCTAAAGAATAAATAAGCCATCTTCATCATAATATTATCCCGTGCAGCTTGCTGATCTTGCAGAGCTGCAGCCATGGTTGAACACACAATCAAAAGGAGGGTTTTTGAGAATTTGGTCCATCAGAGCCTGCCAGTGGGTGGAGGATCCTGTTTAATGATTAAGTCTGCTCTGGTGACTGGCCTCCAGCTGGCAGACACAGCAATAGCCCCTTCAGTTGTGTTTCTGCTTGTTCTGTGATAACGTAAAACAAAGGTCTCCTCTAGGGGAAGTTTTCTGTCATTTTCTGAAATAAATTTATTTTAGACCCCTCGTACACATTGGTTCTTGACTTTCACCTCCTGCCTGTTGCTAGATTTCTTTGTGCTGGCAAGCATCCTGTTCCCCTGTGACTTTTTTTGTCATGGCAGAGTGAACTCTTTCTCACAGGCTCACTCAGACTGTTCATAGCCATATTTTCATCTTGCTTCTTTGTGAGTCAGAACTCCCTACATCTCCACTTCTTGTTCTTCTTTCCCATCATGGTGACATTGATTACCTTTGCATGTGCATGCATTTCTAACCAATTTATCACATATGTATACCTACTGACTAAAATTTTCATAATTTGATAAATACAAAAAATTGGCTTTTCTCTGCTAAGTAAAAAAAAAGTTCAACTCATTATTTAAATGAAGAGAAGTTGAATGACAGGCAAATCAGGATATGAATACATTATATTTCATATTTTTTGTTAACTGTATTTATCAGCTCATATTATTCTATTTATTATTTGCCTATATTGGCAAGTAGTTCAGACGCCCACAAATCTAGGAGCTGCAAAAATTTTCATATCTAGCAAATTATGCATTTTCTTTCTCATAAAATTATAGGAAAAATACTTTTTCAAGAGTAAGTTGTTTTCACATAGATATCACATTAGTGATTTGTGGGAGATTTTCTGAAAATTTTTATATACATTTTGCTAAACTGGAGATAATTCAAGAACTTTAATTTCTACCAGATTCAGGTTCTCTGGAATTGCTTGGGATTGTGGTTGCATATGACTGACCATATTGTCTCACTGCTTGTCTTAGCTTGAAAATAAATCTTTAGTTAATACAGTGACCACCTAACCTTAAAATTCCTTTTCTTGTGCTGGGCAATCTTTAAATATTTTCCCTTTCATGATAGCATAAGTTCCCTCTTCACGCTAAGACAGGCTATCATGCTGTCTGTGTAGTGACACTGTAATTTTTGTATCTGGAAGAGAGAGAAGAGGTATTAACAAATACCCTGTTCTTCCCGATTTAACTAAAACATTCTGGTAAAATAGGCTTCAGTCGGACGTATCCTACTTGAAGAAAGGTTCTTGCCTTTATCCCATAGGATATGAAATGGCCCAATGCTTATGCATTTGTGTACACTTCTTTCTTCTTTATTTTCTGATTTATCCCACCCTTCTTCAGAAGGATGAGGTCATAAATAATCTGATTCTATCCCAGGAGCTTTAAACACTTTCTTGCTTTTGTGCATTTAGCACTCTGAGCTCAGGTAGGGAAGACTTGTACAACCTAATAGCTCATTCACCAGGTCTGTGGGAGGCAGGTGGTGGGTGGACACTCTTGTGAATCCTAGGTAGCAAGGCAGCAATGAAATAACCATTCCCTAATTCACCTCCCTAATGAGTTTGGAAATCTCAAGGGATACCCATAGACTGATAAGTTTTTGTCTGATCAGAGAGCAGGTAATTATGGTTTCAAAATATTCTGAGTAATAACCTGTAATGGGTGACCTGCAGGAAATATTATAGGGAATTGTGGGATGTACAAAAATAATGCCAGTGGACTTTTGGCAAGAACTGTAAGAATATGCAAGCTAAATATGAGAAAAGCAAACTGCCTTACAGAGAGTCATGAGACTGAATGTGTAAAACTGGAATGCCAACACAGACACACATCCAGTTCTCAAAATAAGTGAAATTTCCCCTTATATCCCCATTAAAGTGCAGGAATTGCAATATTGTATGAGTGTACAAACTCCTGTATACATGGACACGTGTAGAACCTATCCATTTCCTGTCCACTTTCACTGTTTATAATTTTTGTTTTACTAAGGCAAGATAGTATAGTAAAAGAGACTGTTTTGCTTGTCTGCCACTTTAAAAGATATTTGGAGAATTAAAAGAAAACAAATCTATCAAATGTTTTCAAACATATAATTTACTTTCTTTTTTAGTCTCAAAAATTAGTTTTGTCATGTTGCAAAAATTTCTTGTACTGTGACAAAAGGCAATTTTTTTTTCATGAAAGCATCGAATTAATTAATTTTAAACTATGATATTTAATTTCCAGTCATCTTAATGACAGTTTTTAAAAATAAATAGGAAGCTCTCTTAGTTCACACCAGAAGTTTTGCTCATTGTGTTCTAGGAAATATATATAGAAAGAAACTTGAATAAAATTGCTGTGGTAAATTTAGGCATTGTATTAAATAAAACCATATAGTTGAACTGTAATTATTATAATAGTGTAGTAAATATAGAGATAATAACTTGCAACTATTATTCAATATGATAACTATAGTCTTACTATTATTAGGACTGATTTACTATAGTTTAATAAACTAAGAATAATTACAGTGGTTCTGCTATAATAACTATAGATCAGTTGCAATTCTATGCTGAGATCTGGAGCTTTATTATTCAGTAATATTTCTTGAGACAAAAATATAAAGAGAACAACCATTAAAAATGAAACTTAAAGTGTGGTTTAAAAAAAGTTTTTACTCTTATTGTATTATATAGTTATATAGAGCAAGAATAATAAAAATTAATTTTATTTCCAATAAAAATGAAATAAATCTCTAGCTTTCTTTTTCTTTTGAAAATGTAGGAGCAAAGATCTCTTCCATGTTTTAAACTTAATTGAGTTCACCTTACCATCCTCTTATGGATACTAAATTCTTAAAATTTTATAAAGAACATACATAGTACATAACTTTTTCTTATTATTTTTCCATTAAGAGTTCACTAGCTCAAATGGAAGCTTCTTGGGAAAGCAGTTTGTTTTCCAACTCACTTGCAAAATGCTGTGTATATTTATAGCTCCTTCTAAGCAACTTACCACTCATAGGTTGGATCTTCAACCTCTTGATGGGTCTTTGACTTTTAGTCCCCTTCCAAGGGTGGTACCAAAAATGCCACATGGGGTTTTCCTCGTGTCATTCCATAAACAGGGTGACATAGATGGGTAGCACTGATATTCTTACAGAGCCTGGTCCTTTGTCCTCACATTAGGCTGCACTCAGCCAGTGCTTCAGACCCACGTTTTCCCAGTAACAGTGAGGAGGGACCATCTTATCTCTGAATATTTACCTTGAGATCAGAGGTTCCTTGGGATCAGATCTAGAGGAAGAACTCCTCTGCAGCTTGAACACATGCTGTCAGAATTCCAAATGTGTTTTGGATCCCTGTCTGCTGTGTTCCAAAATCTACATTTACCTGAGGATCAGCAACACAGTTAGGGAGTTTTTAGTAGGCTCAACATAGAATTAACATGGCCAAGTTGAAAACTAGCCTGCTCTAGTGCTAAATTGCTGCATAGCATTATTCCTCTGAATTTCCTCTACTTTCCAGGCTTTATCTTTGAAAACAATCCAGATCTCAACATCAGAAGTAGCTATTTCCCCTTTTATAAATTATTATAAAAGAAATAATCTCATAATAAATGGCTAGAATTTGATATTAAGTGTTTATATGAATTCGATATTCCAGTCCTAGCTGTGCAGAAAAAAAGAGACAATTGAAACATAAGTGAGTGCCACAAAAGACTATCAAGACATCTACCTGGAGCTTGGCATTACCTATCATGCTCACTGTTGCAATTTTCACCTTTCTGCTGTGTAATCACTGACACTTTCCTCACAATCACATGTCAACAATTCATTACCATGATTTTTTTTTGGCAATTAGCAAAATACAGAGAGAAGAGGCCTGCAACCACTGGTTATTTAAGACTACACGATGTTTCCAAGCACTAGGTCATAGTTACAAGCATCAACAACGGCCATACTCTCATATTTCTGTATTGGAATGTACACAGCTCAAACTATTAAAGCAATTTCAGCTGCAGAACATTTTCATCAGTGTATTGATTGGCAACCTGTATATTCAGTGCAAACATCCCCAAAACTGACACCCCTTCCGTGTGAGTGGATGTGTGGGCAAGGGTGAATTTGTGTGTGATCCACTCACTGTGGTTTCTTCAAATACAAAGTAAAATACAGTAAAATATTAAGGCTCTTGTGTTTTTGAGAACCTCACCAGATTTCAGCAAAGACTTTTTACTTTTTCGGCATGGAAGGTGTGTTTCTGTATTGGTTACCTCATGTCCAGGGGACACATGGTGCAAATACTTTCATGCATTACCCTAGAAAGGAATTTTCCTAAAAATGAATGCTTAGCTTAGGAACAGACCTGGTCCCAGCACACAATTTTTGTTTTCCTGAGCAGTTGGTGATAGCATTACACGGCTGGGCAATGGTCCTTTTGCACAACAAATGGAGTTTTACCTATGTTTAGTGAGTTGTCTTGGCTACCTCTATAGCTAAAGGAAAAAGCAGTTACCTCCAAAGCATGATTCACCTTACTGCTCTTGGAAGCAAATCTTAGGATGCACAGACTAATATGAAGTGGAATTGATCCAGGCCAAGGAGAATAAGATAAAGGAAATCAAATTATCACCAAATAAATTAAAGGAATTAAGCCAGTTACAAGCACTATGGTAATGATGATGTTTTTTAATTATTCATTTCTTTTCACCACATATTTTGCATCTTAGATCATGCAGAGGCACTGTTGAACCTAGCATCTATCTGTAGATCTTGGCTGGAGTGCTCTGAGACCCTTTGAAAGAGAATTAAAAGAGAGTTAAATACTTCTTTGAATTATTGCTTTGAACACATATACTATATGCTTCTGTATTTAATATTTAATTCAACATACAGAGCAACACAAAGTGAAGTTCTAGTGCCTCAGCTAAGAAGAGTCATCAACTAATGTTAAACCTGAAATCTCATCTTTGTCAACAGTGTTTCAGAGAAGGAGAAAATAATAAAATTTACCAAGAAAACTCTTCAAAGCTACCTTTCCATATTGCTTCAGCCAAAGAACAGAGGCAAGGTCCAGGAATCTGTCTGAAAACTGGAATCATCATAAACAGAACAAAAGAGAAATTTAAATGAAAGGGAAGAGATTTATAAAGCCAAAGAAAAATGTTGGAGTAGGCAGAAGATTATAGGGGTTTTTTAATTGTCCTTTTTACCTTCTCTGCTCAACCAGATCAGACTGATCTGAAGAAGATTTAGCCTTAGAATTATGAAATTCAAGTATTAACTCTATTTGAAAGTTTGAAATTAATATCTTCTTGAGGTTTATATATCTCTGCTTAATAAAGAACAAAGTTCGAGCATACAATATCTGTCTGGAAAAGGAGAACCTGAATTGGCCTTTTGGGAAATGACATCATTCACTTCACTGATTGTTATGCCAATTCTGTTTCAAAGTACTAAGTCCCTGAGTACTCAGAGACCAGCATAAAACTCTTAAATTGAAATAACTCTTACTTCAGAACCTTTTAAGTTCTGCTAGTTTATTCATTCTGCATTTAACACAGAGGTTTTGCTCACACTAAGTTTATGGAAATATTGTGTTCTTGCTAAATAGAAAGCAAAGATTATTGAAATTTTTCTCAACCTTCTACTGTTGCACAAATTGACTTTAATAATTTAATTTCTCTTTCCTAAAGAGACAGCCTATTTTGGAATGTGAACTGGATTTAATTTTGATTATCTATTTCTACAACAATACGAGTCCATGTTCAAGCTGAAATCCTACTTGCCAACATATCTAGTTAAAATTGTTAAGTTAGTTTAAAGTGACTATTCTACATAAAGATAATGCATGCAATGGCAAAGTTTGGCTCATAGGTTTCATTTTTATTCATGACTACATTCAGGAAAGAAAAAAAAACCAAAACAACACATGGTTCAAGAAGAATTAGTAGCACCAACAAAATTATTTCACCTTACATATATTCTGTATAAATCAGATTTTAATCAGATTTTAATTTTTAATGTATTTTTCAAGATATGCCTGCACTTTTCCTGATGAAATCAAACAAAATAATTATTTCTTTCCTTATAGCTGAATAACTTTTTTTCACTAATAAATACAGCCCCTACTAATTGAATTTTCTTGTTAAATTTGTGTTTACATTCCAACATTAAGAACACAAAGGTGATATAAGGAAAAGAGACAGACATAAGAGTAAAAATTAGAGAGACAAAGTGCCAGGAAAATAGTTTGAAAACATTTAGGAGAGTAAAAGCACCTTCTTTATTGATTCCTACTGCATCCAGAGACACAGAACTGGGAAAATATTCCTTGTTGAAAAAAAAGGAAGGATTCCAGAAAGGAAATATCTACATTCATAAACAGCTTCTTCTTTGGCTATGAAAAAGTTGCAAATTCTTGAATGTGAGCTAACTGATTATATCAGAAAAAATAAAACCAAGGATGAAAGCTGTGAGATCATGTCTCTGGCATGTAAGAATTGAAGAAATAATTAGGATGCCCTTAGGAATAGAAATGGTCAGAATAAATTAAAACAGGATCTGAAGCAGAATTCAGAGAAGAGGAAATAAATCCAGAGCTGTTACAGATACTTACTAAATTGTTTGGAGGTGACCATTAAGTTTCACTGGAAATCTATGTGAGAGAAAGGCATTATTTTTCAAAAAAAATTAAGTAATTCTTAATTAACACACTAACCACACCCCACACACCCCATAAAAAAACAAAAACAAAAACCCCAAACAAACCAAATCCTTCCCCCCAAAAATGGAGAAAGGCAGTAAGAACCTAAAAACCTTTGAGTTTCGTAAAATAAATTTGTATCAAATAGTTATACAGATAGAGAAAAATTATGAGAGCAAGTTTGTAAAATAGAGGTTTTCATTACTTTTATTTTTAAATAAGGAAGGTAACTTTTAAAGAAGGAAGATGTACTCCACGCTAAGTCTAGAATATTTTATATTAAATAGTAATACAGACAGAGGGAGACAGATGGTATGGCCTGTGAATGGTGGGCTCATACAAGTTGAGCAAACAGAGCAATGCATTCGTAGGAGAGAGCTTAGATCCAAGAGCCAATTTCTAAGCCCCAGCTCCAGAGGTAACACATGATTTTTCAAGACATGGTCTTAGAAAGGTTAACTCTCAGAACAGTGAGGAGCATGAAGATAAGGGGCTTCTAAAGAGGTGAACACTTTATTTTAGCAGAGGTGTAGGTGTTATGGCAGAGTTTCAGAAACAATGAACTTTTCTCAGAAGCACATTGGAATAAGCTTTTTCTAGGTAGCTGAAACAAAACAACAAACAAACAAAAAAAGGATATGACAGAAGCCACAAAGATATTACACTAGGGATAAATACGTTTTAATTTATTGATGGAAAATTAACTGACAATAAAATGTAACTATCTAATTTGAAAGTCTTTGTCTTTTCTTTTTGTTTGCAGTGGGTCTTAGCTAGAAACAGTATTTTTATACTTAGGATCAGCATTTAAACAAGGATATGAGCTTATAAATTTATTTTTGCCATTGCCTGAAATTTCATATTTAAGCTGAAGCAACTCATACAGATCATCAGCGGGTACCATCCAAGTCAATGCAAAAATTCCTGCATGCTTACATGGTAACAGAGCTTGTTTTCATATGCGAGCAAATCAGCACCTTTACCAATTTTTACCATTACACAAGGAAGCTGTTGTACAACATGAATAAAAAACTCAGTTATCTTTCAGGATGTGTTTCAGTCTCCTACTTGTGACTGTTCTGCAGTTTGCTGGCTCGCTTTGCACACAGCAGTGTACATTTGCAGTTTAAGTCCCCAGCCATGATCCAACAGAGGTGAGCTCTGTGTTTAAAAGTGTCAAGGCATCTCCTCCTTTTCCTTGCGAAGCTGGAGCCACAGTTCACTGTGCAGTAAGTATTCCCTGCAGGATGTTTCCATATTGAAAGATAATCGGATTCTGGCTTTGTGGCTCAAGAAGAATAAAACTCCAGCTAATTCAGTGGTTCACATGCATTATTTTGTCTTATGCTTCCAACATGTAATTAACTCAGTCAACACGAAATTCAAAACACAACAAGCCAAATCAACACAAGCTCTTTGCAGCAACACCACAATGAAATTCTGCTGAAGTTGGATCCCACAAACTGACATTCATACTGACATTCCAATAGAATCAGCTTTCACTTGAATTCTCTTCATAAGAAAGTAAGGAGATACCAGGCAAAAGACACAATCCATTGTAGGTGCTGCCTGTATTCTCTTTTCTTTTTTACTTCTTTCTTTTAAGAGAAATAGAGATTTTTTTTTTCCCTAATTATATCCCCTTTTCAGAACACTATTAGAGAATTTAAAGACTGCTCTGGAAAGCGGTTTTTTTGGGGGGAAGGCAACAGAGATATTCTGCCTGCCCTGAGGACTTAGGAAGAAATATTGAATGCTAGTTTATGTTTGTTGGTCTCAGGTAAGTAATAACTGAAATTTCTCACCAATAAAGGCTATTTAGTAACTCACATAAAGTACAGTATAATTCCATTACACATTTTAACACAGACAAATTTTTGCCCTTTGTAACTGACACTAATGAGAAGACATCTCATATGAGACAGGGCAAGCCTGAATGTGTGCAGAAGCAGATCTGCTCTCCTGTCATTCCCATTGCTTAACCTCTTGCTTAGCTCAAAAAGACTCTTACTGGAACTAAGCACATGGTCACTGTGGGTGTGCCTGGCCTGCCACTCTCTTCATCATGTGCAATTCTGTATGAACAATTCTAACTGTGAGTTAACCAAGAGTAGGCACTTTACAAATTTAAAGGTGAGTGAGCAGGTAGTTCTCGTATAAAGCAAATTAATTAAACACATTAATAAAAATAATTAAGAAAACTAGTAAAACAGTGATTAATTAGACATTTTAAGAATAATAACTTCAAGATATGGGCAGAGAAGAACCTTCTGAAATTCAGCAAAAGCAAATGCTGGGTCCTGCACCTGGGAAGAATAACCCCATGCACCAGCACAGGCTGGGGACTGACCTGCTGGGGAGCAGCTCTGCAGAGAGGGACCTGGGGGTCCTGGTGGGCAACATCTGTCCGTGAGCCAGCAGTGCCCTGGGGCCAAGATGATCAATTGTATCCTGAGTGCATTGGGAAGAGTGGGTTGATGATTGTCTTGTCCCTCTACTCAGCCCTGGTGAGTCTACATCTGCGTCCAGTTCTGGTTTCCACAATACAGTAGAGACCTGGAGCTCCAGGAGCAGGTCTGGCAGGGAGCTACAAAGTTGATCAAGGGTCTGGAGCATCTCCCTTATGAGGAAAGGCTGAGGGGGCTGGGCCTGCTCAGCCTCAAGAAGAGACGACTAGGAAGGGACCTCATCCATATGTATAATAAATATCTCCAGGAAGAGTGCCAAGAGGATGCATCCAGGCTTTTCTTGGTGCTGCCAAGCAGTAGGACAAGAGGTGAGGGGCAGAAAACAATGCTTGGAAAGCTCCACCTAAACCTGAGGAAGAATTTCTTTACTGTGTGGTGGACTGTGCACTGGAACAGATTGTCCAGAGGGGTGGTGTCGTCTCCCTTTCTGCAGATATTTAAGAACCATCTGGATACAGTCCTGTGCCATGTGATCTGAGATGACTCTGCCTGAGCAGAGAGGTTGGACCAGATGACCCATTGTGGTCCCTTCCAAAGTGATCCATTCTCTGATTCTGTAAATACAGAACAAAAAATAAAACCAGAATATAATGAAAAGACAAAGGAACAGTCTTTTCGACATTGAACAAAATATTCATATGTGTCGTATTTTTGACACCTGCTATTTTAATAGTAGTAATGAAGAGTTACTGCAAATTAAATATTTCTCAGGAACCCACTTCTAAATCAAATCTCTGTACTCTGTGGAAACCAAAGCACTATTATTTTTCTTTATGAAACTGAATAAACAACAAGAGATGGAATCCACAGAAGAAAATTGATAATGACTTTAACAAAACCTACTCAATAAATTAATTTAATCTGAATAGAATATTTGATTTAATGGTTTGGGATACACACTGAAAGATGAGTCCTTGCAGGCTTGATTTTCTATGTTAAAGAAATCAAAAAAACCAAAGGCTTCATGTTAATAAGATCAATCTTATTCCAGAAGCTGTTACATTTGTTTACATTTGTGGTGTAGCACTTTTAAGTCTTACAGAGTTTTGTTATATGACAATTGTGCCTAAAGGAGGAAAGTCTAACAAAGTGAAAAATACTAGAATGGAGGAGGAGGTAGGTGGTAATGAGTACAGCAAGTCAGAGCACAAGAATAATTGTCATTATTGTAGCCCAGAATTAGAAATATTTATATCATGAATTGGAAACCAGTTCTGTTATCTGACTAACATCTTGTGTGATTCCACTAAAACCCAATCCTGCTAACAACATAAAATAAATAAATAAATAAATAAATAAATAAATAAATAAATAAATAAATAAATAAAAATATAAAATGTGTAACCAAAAGAGGAAAAATATTTTAAAGTATTAAGAAACTGATTCTGTGTAGTACGAATTTGTTGGCACTCTCATTCATTAATTCAGAATGTGTTGGAAAACACAGAGTTCAAAAAGAAAAAAATAGAAATACGTGATTTCAACGCAATTGCTAATTGGCCAGAAAGGCAAAAATTACTTGAGAAAAACTTAACTGCTAGACCCAAAGCAGCCCTGCCTGTTTACAAAGCACTTTGAAGGTCTTCTATTGCCTTTCATGATTTTGAATTAGACCTGTGTCAAGAGAATTTCTAAGCTACATATTTTTTAATCTGGAATTGAGAATTTGAAGCATTTGGCTTCCACAATTACATCAAATTTTAAGTTGTTCTTTACTGAATAAAAAGAGTTAAGCAAAAAATTTTCATTTTAGCTTTCCTAAGGTTAAAGATCTTTCTCCTGTTTTTGGAAACTGGATTTAAACATAGTATTAATCCCTTACCCTGGGTCAAATAGGATATTTTATGGCATTAAATTTTATTAAGTATGCATGAGGAGGAAGATGTCTGTGAAAAAAGACATTGCATTCATCTTATAAATAAGGCCAGGAACAACAATTTTCAAAACCAGCAACCAGAACTAGAGATCCACCATAAGGCACCAGCACTGTAAATTATGTTTTCAGCAGCAGGCAGACCCACAGAAATAGATGAGGTATTCTTAGCCAGACACTGAAAGTTGGATGCATGGACACATCTGCAGATCTACTGTTCTGTGTAACTTTTTAATCTGAGTCTCTTTGCTAAGTTACCAAAGCAGTGAACATTCAGAAGAATATTTGATCCTGATAAGAACACAACGCACTTTGTGCATGAAATCAGTTGTTTAGAAATTTGCAGCAGGATTCAAATTTTATGCCCTTGGCTAAAATGTCTGTCTCTTGCTTTGCATGTGTTCACTGTCTGGTTCATCTCTGCCCAGTTTCTGCTGCTGCCTTTAGGTGTTAAATATTATTATAGTTATTTCTGGCTTTCCATCCCTTTATTTTCTGCTCCTGCTCTCTTCTCTTGCCATATAGCTCCCTACATTTCCTTTGTTTAGAAAATCAAGTAGCCATTTAAGTTCAGCAGTGCTTCGCGCTTCAGTGAGTTTTTAAAAGAAGAATAATTCCTGAAGGGAATTTTCTTACTAAGGCATTTGTTTTCAGCCTTCTTGGTACCTAATGGTATGATTAAAAATTCCTAATTTTGTTTTTTCTCATTGCAATTAGTTTATACTCTTTTCTCTGATAATTTTATTTTCTGTCTTGATGCAGTCCAATTTTGGTCTCCAGTAGTTTTGTGTATTGGGGTATACCCAGACTTCAGATTCTTTGTCCTCTTTCCTGGAAGACCATGCCTGGTGTGATCCCATACTCTCAGGATCTGGCACTGTCTTACACAGTTGAATTTTAGCTTTGATTTGTAACATTTTTATCTGGGGATGCTCCTCTTGGTTGAACTCATCGTTGTGCCTGAACATTGAATTCAGGGCTAGAAATAATTGTTTTTCAGCTATTTACAAATCATTCTTGTGTCAGGACGCCTCAGTTTCTTACAGATTAGAAGATAACTCTTTTGTTGTTTCAAACTCACAATTTTGCTCTTACCATCAAAAAATTTTGTTCGCCATCTATTAGTGCTGGCACTTAAAAGTTCTCAGTCTTCTTGTACTGCACTGCAGTACTTCTCATTATTTGCTCATTTTCTCAAATCAATATAATCTTCAAATATCGAAGGGGGAAAACATGGTAAGTGCTCGCTAGCTTTTGTTTGTGTTTTTAAACAGAAACAGGAAGAGCTGTCAGTGTGGCTGTGCAAAGATATAATGGAAGAGTAATCAAAGTACAGATAATGGCCTCCTTCTGGCCACATATGCACCCATGCTGCACAAAATATGTGTTTCAGGGCACAGTGGGGTACAGTCTCAAGATCTGACTCAATGCTCAGGAGGAGTAGGTGCATTCTACATGATTCAGAAGCATATTTTACCAGCCTGTAGAGCTCCTATGATAACACAAGTCCAGATAACATCAAAGTGATTTATGGGTTTCATGTAACAAACCCATGACACTCCCATGGGACAGTGCACACAAAGCCACATTCTCATTTGATGCCACTCAGTAGGGCTCCCATGAAGTCAAGTGTATTTTGGGGAATACAAAACAGTAACATTCTCAGCTTTGCTAACAGACCTGGCTTTCATTACCAAATATCAAATTCTTCAGGGTGTATATGATTTTTTGCAAGCTTGTATAGTCTGTCTGAATGAGAGGTGTTGCATGACCAGTAAAGCAAACTAGACAGTTGTGAACCTCTAAATATATAACTCCCCCAGTGCTGAATTCCTTCATTTCCATACAGCACTGAGATAACTTTGTTAGCCTGGTGCATAATAACACCTGCAGAAAGTATGTAACAGTCAGTCAAAGCCATTTTGTGCAATATGTTCTCAATTCCATGCAGTATTGCATAATTAAATACAAATTATTATCAGCAGCATATATTGTGGACTCCTTAGGCATCACTGGTTCTTTAAAAATGCTCTATAAAGGTTATTTGACCCACTCAGAAGAATACAACACAACATAATTACACTCTCAGGAATAATAATATCTTGGTAATATTAGAGGAACTGCTGAAAAGTAAGATGAACCACAGAAAACTACAAAACGGTAAAAAAGACTTTGCAGACCTTCTTAAATAGAAATAATTTCACTTTGCTTGTGTGTGTGTATGTGAAAATAAAAGAGGAGATGTTTGCATTTATATTTCTGTAACTCAGCTGTGATTTTCTGATTATGTTCCATTGTGTTTATCTGTTAAATCATGGATAAATCATTACAAGAGCACAGCACTAGAGCTGGTCAGGATATACAACTACAGAGAGGTGACTCCTTTATGTAACTTTAGCTCATAGCCTGTAAATTTAGCCTTCGTGGGTCAAAACCAGAGCACACAGACTTAAACACCTTCCACTGTTGTCAAAAGTCTTTGACTCACACCTTGAATCAAACACCACATTTGTTTTGATAGAGACTGACATTTTACAGAGGGTTTCAAAATTTAGAAATCTTATTTCTTTTAACTAGGATAAACACAGTAATATATCTAATTTTCTCAAAGAAAAATTAAAATAATAATGATAATTTCAGGTTGTTTCAGAGTGTTGTTTAAGCTTTTGAAAACTTCCTATCATAACACATATATTTCATATAGTACAGAATGAGAACCTTCAAACTGCAAGTTGTTTCAAAAGGAAAGCATGCATTTAGCTTAAACATAAGTTCTTTTTCTTTAGAGTGTTGTTCCAACAGTCAGCTCTGAAGAATAGTAATGATTGTTGACAGTGTGCAATTTTAGAAGAGATTATGCCCTCATAGCACTCAAAATCTGGAATGCTATGATTCAAGAAAGCAAATCCATTGTTTTCTTCCTATTGTCATCAATTTATGTATCTTAAAAGACATTAAAAAAAAAAAGTATTTTCGTTTTCAGAAACAGTATATTATTTTAAAACTAGAACGTCTTCAATATTAAAAAGTAAAACTTTTTCCATTACTTGGACTAGGTGATTTTCTGGAGCAGTGCCTAGAAGAAACACAGCTGAGAAAAGGTTTTCTCATCCCTTTCTATCTTGCCTTAAGGTCAACAGCCATCTGGTCTGAGTCACACTACTTCCCTCTCCTTCACATTTGAGGCCGAGCCATTTGGCCACTTGTGCTCCTGAATAAAGTGAGAGTTGAATTATGAAAACTTTTTATAATGTTCCTAATAACCATTTTAGTATTCTAATTATTAAACAAATATGCTCCTGCCATGTTTAATGTCATAAAGTTACCCATAAGTTCATGAAAGGATCATGGCAGATGAATAATTGCTTCATTTTCAGAATGAAACAGGTTTGCAGAATGCTAAGCCTGGGTTTTGAATACAAGTAACACATATATCTTAATAAGACCTGGTGATATATGCATGTTCTTGAAGCATGCGTGTCTTCACTTCTTCCATTTTTAGCATATAGATAAATACAAGTATATAGAATATGTATTTTGACTGTTTCATTCCATGAGCTTGCAAAATGTACAGTACATATTCTACACTACATGGAGAAAACTTGTACTCATGCTAATCTTTCGACTTTGTTGGCAGAATAAATTTTGGGACTTCTGAAGTATTCTTCTAGGAAGAAAAGACATGTACCATTCACCATTCATAATATCACAATGATGAAGCAAAGTATACATTGTATACACTATGATGTATATCAGAGTATTTTTCTGAAGATAGTTTCCAATTTATGAAATGCGGCCTTGTGCAGTGTTGTGCAATACTCCCCATAGGAAAGAAAGACTTGCTACAGAGAACATTGTATATCACTGTGTAGAATTGTCTTCAAGGGCTGTTTTGTTCATCTCATCTCTATTCTCTGACTATGTGGCTTTCATCAAGGTATTTTCTCTTTACAGAAAATTGTTCCTGAGGGATGAAAGTGAAAAATGTTTCTTAGGTCTGTTTTGGCCCCCTATTTGGGAGAGTTCGTTTACCTGCTTAGGTTTCTTTATTTCTTGCTGATAATTTTTGCTGATTTTCTGCTTTGTCTTCTCCTTGCCTTACTACTTTCCCAGTTATGTGTGGTTGGTGGCTAAGAAAGAAGACAGGATGCAGAATGAGTAACAGCCTTGGATTTATGAAAGCAGTGTCCAGGTCCTCTGACCAACTTCTTCAAGGCTTCAACACACCAGCCTACCCTTTGCTTCATGCAGTAGAAAGAATATAATGCCTTGCTGCACAACATGGACTGAAGGAGCCAGCTGGAGTCTGTAAGCAGTACAATGGAAGCAGGTGATGGAAACTGATGAGTCACCTGGATGTGTTATAGGTCCAGGTGAATCTACCCAGCTGGATCAATGCCCAGATGCAGCTGAACTGCTGCACATCCCCCAGGTAACCTGAACAGCTGAAACCACTGTCCTCTGGGGGCAGCTGTGCCTCAGGTTAGCAAAATGATAAATCAGGATCTTCTTCAAGTGAAGAAAATTTGTGAAATACTTAGATGTTTTGATAACAGACCTGTTGTAAATACTTAAGACATTTTTGTGAAATGTGATTAATTTCATTTTGACAAAGAGACAGAAGTAAGCTTGGGACAAGCATTGAATTTTCACACACCTTGAGGATGCTTGTATGTGAAAAGTTGAAGTCAAGTCCACAGCTGATTTAAATTCTTTGGTTTTTGAGAGTTCTGGATATCAGATTAACCATTGTTGAATGATAAGCAGAACTGTGAAACTGGATATCAGGCTATATATATTTTGCATGTATAAACACACACTAAATGTATCAATTCAGATGTATTTTCTTTCATCTTTGCTATCCCTTGAGGCTGTTACTCTACAGTTATGCTGTTCTAGATAAAGTAAAAAAGTATGGAATACAACTGTTTTGTTTCTTTAGTGAACTGAAAATCAACCAGGATTTTTCTAATTATTGGACCCCATGAAGTCAAGAGGAATTAAACTAATTGCACAAAACCAGTGTCTATTCGTATGATTCAGCATTCAGCAGATGAAAATGTAACAACCACAGTTGAAGGGTATGCAAATTTTGATTCTAAACTTGCTTAGTGAAAACTTATATTCTTTCTTAGGTGCTTAAAAAAACTAATTACTTTTTTTAAACCCTGTCACCTGTAAACGGTAAATCCTCAACTAAAAATGTTTTAGTGGTTCTGACAGCTTCTGAGATTTATAAGCAATAAATGAAAATCATCACTTTTCGGAATCATTGCTATTTTCACAGCAAATTATTTTCATGAAGCCAGGTGAAAGAAAATTGAAAATCTGCAGCATATACTGTAGTTTTGTGAGATATTCAAAATGCTGCATTTTGTATTTTCATGACTTTTTTTTCTTTGTGTCAGTAGGGACAATTTCTCTCACATGCTTAATCTCAATCTTCTAAACAGAAGGCAGATAATTTATCTAAAAGGCTAAAAAGTCTTTGATTAATAACCATGGGAATTGCAGGTATTAAAATCACCCCCAAGTGACCCCATATTGTTCCACGAATCCATTAGAAACTTATTCTGAATTACAAAGAAAAATTAATTAAAAAGTATAAGGAATACAGAGCTCAAATAAAGTATGCTCCCCTGAGTTCACATGAAGATCTATATGCATGCAAAATGTCATAAAATTGGATTTAATTTACAGTATAATTTTATTCTTCAACAACAAGAGGAATACAAGAACAGCAATTTTTGAATTTTTTTATTACTATTGAGTTCTTCATAACAAGCCTACCCGTTACAATGACACTTGCATTAATGTCAGTGAAAGAGGAGTTAGAGAGAAGAGACAAATATACTTTGGGTTTTTGGAATTGTAGCAATGGATGAATCCCATCTGGTTTGGTTGAATAGAATAGTAATCTGTAATGTTCTTGTCTTGTCTTCCGTGGATGAGCAAAACTTTAAATGAGTTGTAAGGAGCTTTACAAAGAATTTTTGTAACTTTTACTTATGTATGTTTTGTCCTAATTTCATAAATATTTTGCTTATATTTGTTTTTCCCAGCCTGTTCACTTTTCTAAATAGGTCATGACCATTTTCAATTTTTTTTAGATGTTTGGAAAACAAGCTAGGTGCCAAAAATGGGCTTGCATTCCCCATCTCCCATGCTTCATGCTTCAACATTATAGAGGTATGACTCTCAGCCCCGTTCATTGCAGGAATGTGCAATCAAAATACTTACCATGCTTCTCATGGGCTTTACAGGGTTTGCTTAGGGTCTTGTAAAAAGTTCCAGTTGTGATGTCTAATTTGTAAGGCTCTTCAAAAATCCTGGACAGACACCCGTGAGTTAAATCACTTCATTTTGTGAGCGGCTGTGATGGTCTTACTAAAGAGCTTGTTTAAATCCACCCTGCTGGGGCATTTCTAAGTGTGAATCTTTCAGTGCTGTCCTGCACAGAAGGTGGCATCTTGATTCTTGGTCATTAAAGCCTACATATGGTCAAAGCTACCAAAACCCTAAAAAGAACTACTGAATAATTAGTTTGAGCACTAAGAGCAAAAAATGTGTCTGTTATTTGCAGATATGTCAGAAATGCAAATACAAAGCAGCCGAAAGAATACTGCTGCAATATTTCTGGTGTAGTGTGAAAAATGTTGTGCAATTACACACAGAAGAGTTGAGGTTAGAAAGAACTGAAAATTCTGTAGTGGAACCTCTTGTCACATGTGAGGTCAACTACAGCGGGTTGCTCAGGTCTGTGTCCACTTAGGTTTTGGATATCTTCAAGTATGAAGACCCCACGTTCTCTCTGGGTAACCTATGCCAGTGTTTGACCACCTCCACAGTAAAATATTTTTTTCATATGTTACAGGGGGATTTCCTTGTATTTCAATTTGTGTTCATTGCTTTTTGACCTGTCACTAAGAACTCAAGAGAAGGATCTTTCTGGCTCTTCTTCATTCCCTCCTATCAGATATTTATGCATGCTGATAAGACTCCCTGCACTGTCTCTTCTCCAGGCTGGCCAGTCACAGTTCTCATTCTCTCATTGTATGTAAGATACAGCAGCCCCTTAATAAATTTTGTGTGTTTCACTGGATCCTTCTCCAGTATTTCCAGCATCACTTTTGCGCAGTAGACAGCAGTGACTAAAGTGGAAGAGCCACATGCCTCCACCAGCTGGCATTCCCAGGATACCTCTCACTTTATTCGTGGCAAGGGAGCAGTGCTATTCATATCCCTCCTGGTGTCCATCAGGAGCCCATGGGCCCCCTCTGCCAAACTGCCTTCCAAAAGGGTGGCACCCCAGCTTATGCTGGTGCTGGAGCTGTTCCTCCCAGGGCAGGAGGAGCCTGCACTTTGCACTTCCCTTCACTGAACAGCATGAGATTCTCATCATCCCACTTCTCCAGCTGCTGAGGTCCCTCTGGATGGCAGCATGACATCTGGTGTATCAGCCACTCCTCCTAGTTTTGCATTGTCTAAAACTTGCTGAAGGTTCACTCTGTCAGTGAATGAAGATCTTGCAGCATTGTACCCATTATCCATGTCTGGAGCACAGGACTGGTGCTGTGGATCACAGCCTTCTGAGGTCAAATAAGCAGATATTTGTGTGTTATACTACGGCTGGAGACCAAGCAAGTGTGCACAGGTTAAGAATTACTGGATGAATCCAACAATTTCTTGCTTTCAAAGCTTAAATATTATAAACATATATATATATATATATATATATATATATATATATATATATAGTAACAGCCTGTGTTATTTCTTTTTGTCAATGCTGTCATTTATGTTCTGAAAAAAAGTGGTACTTTGGAAGCATGCTAATTTTGAAAACATAAGCATACAAAATTTGTCAAAACAGGTGCTATTTATATAAGCAAGGATTGTGAATTCATTCTCTTTTTTCATTTTTTTTACCAGACTGCTCTGAACCCAGAGGAAATTTATTTTCATTCCTTCTGGTGCATGTTATAATTCCTATCTGGATCTGTTGGAACCATGGTTAGAGTTATACAGCATGATTCTTTCAACCTTACACTGAGAACTAATTTGAAGATGCAGCCCCACTTAAGCTAGACTAAACTGCTAGGAGAGTAAGATGTTAATCAGCAGAAGCCACAGTGCCAGAATCTGGGTCATACTTAATAATTTAGGATTAGACTGTGAGGCCCGTGTGAGTCAACAGCACATTGTACCATCCCAGAAAAAAAGAGGTTTGTGTGCCTTAATAAACTTGCTCGTTGCTGCTGAAGTCAGCAATTCTTTCTGGATATGTTGTTCCAGACACATACTGCTGGCTGGCTCTAGCAGGCTGAAAAATGGATGAAAGACTGCATTTGCTCTTTACTTCCTCTCATGCCTGACCCCAGAAAGAAAAGAAGTTGCAAAAGCTCCTTTTATTTAGAACCATATGCTGAATGCCCCCAGGATATGACACTCTGAGAGGTAGCAAGGCTTTCAACTCTCAGGTGTGAGAAGTATCAGAAATGTGGCATGTCTTGGGCTCAACCTTAGTGCAAATAAATGGCTGAAAAATCTAGCTGTACCTCAATTATTGAGTTGGTGACACCCTAGAATGTCAATTATCCTGAAGTTCATCAGAATATACGGTCCACAATACTGACATCCAGGAAGGCATAACATGCAACACTTGCATTTTGCTCCCCATTTCTTGTAGAAGGTTTTGTAAGGAGTCCTCATCAGTTCTGATTAAGGAAATTCTTTCCTTAGTGTCCTCAGTGCCAATCCATGGCAGTGTTTGTGGTAACAATTCAGAATGGACCTTGGATAACACTTTCCCACATATCTAGGTGTGTGACACCATCCTCAACATCTCATGATATGTGCTCTACTCCAAATTGACTGACTCATTTTATATTATTTAGAATGGGCCAGTAAGGAGCAGGGAATGAATGTGAACGACATACAAATCAGCCATAATTCCTCTTTTTTCACACTGGCATCAAGCGGCAATTAAATTACTGCAGTCTGATAGGTGCAGCTATTAGGACTGAGAAGCTCAGTCTATGGGGAGAAGGAGGTAAATATACTTAAAACTCCATGAATGACCTCGCCTATATTCTCCCCATCTGTTTTCTTTTCCTTCTGTGAGAAATATTTGTCTGAAGAAGGCAAATCAAACAGCTTTCAGACAGATAATCAGATGCACCAGACATTTGACCATCTCAGACACCTATGAATTGGGAAGTAGTTCTGGGGAAGCTCCTCCTCTTAAAAAACTGCAGACTCCAAAAAGTTGTGAAAGGACAGGACAAGGACAACGACAGGGACAAGGACAAGGACAGAAAAGGGAAAGGAAAAGGGAAAGAAGGAAGTTCCACATTTTGATGATTGAGCATCAAACCGACAATAGCCAAATGTTTACTCAAGACAGAAGAGATAGCAGCTGCCTGGAGCATTTTGCTCGGGTTTTCTAAGAGCTAAAAATAATGCGTGTGTTTTTTAACACCAAGTTAACTACAAAGCACAAAACCATAACTGTTTCAACTGCTTTGCATGTGCTCCCTCCTTACTTTCACAGGCACAGCATCCCTATTTGGATTCATTTTTAGCTACTTGCAGACTTGGCTCTTGAGTAGATTCTGTTTCTTGTACTCTCCTAGTCATGTTTCTCAGAAAACTTCGGAGTTGCTTTGTGTTTCTGCAGCACCACTGCCCATTACCTGGCCCCTGAACAGGCTGCAAGGACAGGCAGCATTCTGAGCCACCTGGAAAAGTAAATTCCAATAGAATAAATCCCAGGGCTTCAATGTACAGAATAAAAAGCTTTCCCTAACTAAAAATACAGTCCTAGCTTCTGTAAAAAGTCTAGTCCTCCGCAGTCAATTCTTATTATATAACAAACAGTTGAGTGTTTCTCCTGTATATCCAACTCAGCTTTTAGAGAACCTTGTTCAGATGGCTCTGAACAATAGTTATTTACTGGATGTGCCTTGGCAGCCTCCTTCTAAATCAGCAGAAAGAAACAGTTGCTCTCTTTTCTCAGTATGGGCACCACTGTGCTTCAGTACCACATAGCCATTTTCCCTACTTATTTTATATTGCTTTTGAATGAGACTGTGAATCCAGAACCTTCTACCCTTATTTCTTTCTGCATCATCAGCATTTTAATCTATTGCAGTGACAGTAATATGCTGGCTTTCATTCCAGGGTCCTGATTGTGAAAACCCCAGATGTATGAGTGAGGGCAGTCACCTTGAGAAGTATCCCTGAAGTCTGGCAAGGAGAAGCTGCACAATCTGTGCTGTACCACAGTGGCTGAAGATTTTGGCTGCCATCCTCTGCAGAGAAGTGAAGGAACAGAGATGCTAAAGGACACATCTCAGTTTTATAATTTCCTACATACTGGAAGTAGGACAGGTAAGGACTCCTTCTAAAATGGGTTCACTTTTAACACTGATCTGTTTGAATCCTCCATAGTTTTAATCCTCAATATCTCATAAATCCTTTATGTAGGACCCTGCCTTAGGAGACAAAGACATTATATCTGAAAGCGACTGAATCCAGGCTGGTGCCTGGCAACCCTTTTGAAGCACTAAAAGCTTTCAGTTCAGTATCAGCTAGAAACAACTTGCAAACTTTAACTGCAAGGTAACTGTGATATTCAATACTCAAGTATTGGCTAGGATGGATTCATCCTACAGTGGAAGCTGCACACTTCGAAACTCCTCTTCCTTAGAAAATATCCCAGCCCTGTCCAAAACTCCAAAAGACAGGTATCATTTTGCCCCAGGAAATTATTTTTTAAGAAGATCTGTTCTGCCTACTTTGATGTCTGGCCTCAGAGAATTGAAAGGTCTGTGTCCCAGTAGGAAGTAAATGACTTTGAATGGGAGGCAGGACTTCCAAATGTGTCTGCTGTTGTCTGTTCATTGATGGTGTCTGGTTGAATGGGGAGCATTGATGAAGATGAAGAGGCAGGTGACTCTGCTAAGGAAGTCCGCAGGGAGACCAGCTCCCAGGTTTTGTCTTTTTATAGTACCCTGTTGGGCCAAGTTGGTTCAAGTGGAAGGCACCTAAATAATCTCTCTGGATTTTCCTAAATTGTATTAAACTTAGGAAAACCAAGAAATGCGCCTATAAACAAAGCAGATGGACAAAGCTATTTCACATTTCAGAAATAAACATACAAACTGTAACCTGATGCTGCTATGGAAATGGGAAGGCCTTGTCTTTTCTCTCTAATTTTGCTTTTCCTCATGCTTCACTGATTTCAATAATACAGTGAAAAGAAAAATGGATTTACATTTGTCTGCTGTATGGTGCTGGTTGTCTGTGACTTACACATATAGAGGCAGCATTAAAAATGATCATGAGCAGGGCAAAATTTAGTATTGCCTTGAGCTTTTACATGATGCAGGTTTTACAACTGTTTGATTCACTCAGGCAATTACCAAATGTTTTGGTAAACTCTGTATCATGTTTGTACATAAAAAATGAGCAGACATAAAAGAAAGAGGAGAATGAATTACATATAAAACAGACTGAGTTGCTGCTGTGGAATTTTCCAATGCAGCATGAAAATCCTATTAGGATATTTATAGGAGCTGAAATAATACAACTTGGAGAGTTTTCCACTGGGCAAAACAGTCATTAGCCTTGATTCCTCTTTTTCATGTATTTAACTTTAAGCAATCCCATTTCTGTTTTTCAAAGGAGGTGTTTTAACTTGAAGTGTGTGAGCAGGAAGGCTTGCATAACAAGGATATAGTCTTTTAGGAAGATATTTTTTTGGGGGGGTTGTTCGTCTAGATTCTTTTTTGTCATTGTTATTTTGTTTTGTTTTTCTAATGTCCTTAGTGCTTTGCTGACCTAGAAACTAATTCAAGGGACTTACAATACTGAATAGCCTTGTTCAGTGAACCAGACTTGCATAAACTCATTTCACACAAGAAAGAGTCGAAGATTGTACGGTACGTGTGGATCCCTAGATCTTTGTTTAAATATACTCTATGTAAATCACAGACTTTGACTTCCTAAATTTGAATTGAATGCTAGATGATTGGACAAAGAAAATTGCTCTGTTTAGTATTAATCCAAAAACAATTCTTAAAGCTGTCAGCATTTAATGACAAACAAGTTTTAGTCAGGCAAGAGGTTCTGAAAAGTTAAAAACGACCCACAAAGTAAACAACTGCTTTTTTATTACTTTTATTTTTTTACATTCTATGCAATAGATGATGACAAAATTTTACTTTAAGAAAAAGAAATATTTGACCATAAGTTTTAGTCTGTTGTTGAATAATTTTTCCTATCTAGTGTTTTCACTTACATGTGAATTCTTATGATACATTCACTTTTACTGCTTTTGAAAAGCAGTTATACAATCTAATAGACAATTCAAGAGTTTGTTTTTTCTTCACATACAATTAAATGTTTTCAGAACTGCAGAATTCCCAAGCATCAGAGGTCAGACTGCACATCAAAAATGCCAGCCAAAAAGCATAGTGAAAAAGGTAATTTTTACAAGGGTTTTTTTTGTTTGTTTGGTTGGTTGGTTTTTTTGTTTGTTTGTTTTTTTTCCAAAAGATGAATGCTGTGAAATGCTCAGCACCACTTTTCTTGGAAAAGAAAATGAAATTCAGGAAGGTCAGTCAGGAAAACAGCATTCTCCTGCCACAGGTCTGTATATCCTGGCATGTATATAACTGGGACTGAGTGTGATATGTTCTCTGTAATGGTGATGGCCATAGTGTAAAAGCCAAAACTCTTCTGTGGTGCTTCCTCATGAGATTTTAAGGACACTGAATCTGTCCTCTTTACTGAAATCTGATCCAATGTGGACTCCTCTGAGTGAAGAACTGTTTAATTAGTCAGATGATGTATTAGGATAGATGTTCTCAAAGTACAGATGGACAGGAGCGTGCATCCCTCATCAGTCTCACTGCACATTAGTGAACCCTGTGTTCACCCTGTGTATCCATCCTAGCTGCTCCCACTCATGCCTTTGAACTCCCACCATTAATACTTGTCCTCAGTTCCAGCTGAGCTTCCTTGAAACTTATTGCCTAGAGCAAATGTTGCACCTTGAGGTACAAACCCAAAATCAGATTTTGCTCTCTTAAATCATCTATGCATCAATGTATTTCTAAAATCAGACTCTGGAGAGTGAATTCTACAAATTACACAGTGAAATTTTTGAAGGCTGTTGAAGGATTTTACAAATATATTTGGGGATTTATTCTTTACCAACTATGTAATCTCAAATTAAATAGATAATGTATTAAGACTTCAAAGCAACAGCTTCAATCTGTTTTCCCCATTTCTATAGTTTAAGACCTGAGCTTTATCAGAAAGAGCTCCTTCTAATGACAGCCTAACTTTCACTACATATTTTCTCTTGTTTTTTCCTCATCTATGTATCACCCATAACCTCTTTAACCTATTTGTAAAGAGTGACAGTTTGGCTGCCTAAGAGAGAAGAAAAAATTCATTTGTTTTGTACAGCCAGTTCACGTATCTGAAAATTTGTATTGTAGAAATGGTACCTGGTAATATAGCAGGAAACAATAACTGATGTTTCCCTTCACTATGGATCAGATGGAACTTTAAAAAATACTTCGGTAAGTACATGTGAATGATTAAATGTGTACATGTCCATGCGTTAATTTATAGATCTTTTTTCCAAGGTTTGTGACAGATGGTACTGAAATTCATGTTTTTGCAGCTGTCTATAAAAGTGATCCTTATACTAATATGATTCTTCCCTGTCCACAGAGCTGGCAAGTAGGGAACTTAGCCCCACTGTTCTCATTTGCAAGGGTGGCCAAGGTCAAATTCCTTGCTTTATAGCTTCCCTCAGTACATAGTGGGTCACATTTTGAAACATTTACTGCAAAGCTCCTGGAGCACCTTTATTTCTGCCAGTTTATTTGGGAAGGGTTGTATGGGGCAGCGTGCAGAGCCTTGGCAATGCAGAATACCTTATGGGTTGTGCTTTATGCATATTTGAAATAGGTGAGCTAGGATAACACAAGAGGATGTGTGAAATGAAAATAAGTTTATGGAAGAACAAAGGGACTTCACCCTTATTTGTACATTCTTTGAGCCTTATGCTGACAATTTTCAAACCCCAGCATCATTTCAAAAATACAAATGTTGAGACCACATGATTAGAGAAGCAGATCCTGCTTTCTTGTCTGCAATTTTTCTTGTGTTTGGCTTGACTCTAATGAGGGTGAACTTTTGTTCATTTTTTTTATTCTGTTTTGATGATGTGCAGTACCCCAAGCACCTCAGCCATGCCAATAGGGCTTTATAAATAAGTTATTAATTGTTATTTGCCTATATTAAAAGGAGAATATCTTCAGAAGTAAAAAGAATTTTCCCACTTTGAATTGCTTTCCTAGAAGTCTGATTAAAAGGTTTCATGAATATTTAACTGCTTTTAAGATGATTTAACAGCAATAATCAGAGAAACTATGATCATGATATCTAGCTCCTCTCTAAAGGCTCTACTTGATAGTTCTCTGCAGGACAGAGATGGTTTGTGGGCCAAGGTTTCAGAACCAAAGTACCAATCAATTAAGAGAAGCAAGACAGCATCATCAGGCATTTTGGAGAGCTCATTCTTTCATTCACAGAACTCTGACATTGGTTTATCTTTAAAAATAATAGCCCCTTTAAGAAATACTTTTAAAAGAAATCATCTAGTCTCCTAGTCTCACTACAACAAAATTTTATACATCTAAAGTTTCCGTGCAGGAAAAAACACTTTTTTTTTTTTTTTTTTTTTTTTTTTTTTGTGAAACCCAGACGGGAAAACAACAAGTGGACTTTCTGCTTTATGACATGCAACCTTGCCAATGTGTGAAAGCAGAATAAAGTGCTAATCAGCTCAAGGCACCTATGTTGGAAAGCTTCTGTGCTTCCCACTGTTTGGTTCACTAATAAATGAACGGAAAGCTTTAACCAAAAAATTGACTCATCCATCCTGTACTTACCATCCACAAGCTGGCCTATTACAATTATAAACAATGTGTAAAATAAAAGAAAAGGAAGGAAAAAGTAACAGAAAAAAAAAAAGGGTAAAGAAATAATAAAGAATTTTTAAAAAAATAAAAAGCATTAGAGCACTCATATTAGAAAAAAGTGCTAGTAATTTCTTTCAGGGACTAACCAAAGTATTTTTAAGACTGCTTTCAATGATTTCCTTCTGTTTGGCTTTCAGATTTTCTTTGTATGCATGCCATAATAAGTTGCAAGCACTTATTCCTCCATCAGCAATGAAAGAGGAATGAAGTGATTTTACCTTATAACATGGTGAGTATGGCCCAGCATCCTAAGAAGTCATAGGTTATTTTCCACCCTGTTGTTGCTTCTATTTGTATGTGTAACCAGATTCCTGCTAATGGTGCTTTTACCCAAATTAGAGTGGATTTGAATCCAACAAAATATTATGAAGTTTGGGACACTTTCCATATTTAATTTTAAGTGGTTCTTGCTGTCACAATCGGCATTTCACACTGTGCTTTGTCATGCAGGGGCCTAACCTGAGAGTCTGGACTGAGAGCAGGATAGTTTTTTTCCAAGGCTGCCATAAAACAAGGGTGTCTGCCCCAAACTGGCTATGGAGGGTGACTGCCCATGGCTTCTTGTTGCACAGACTAATGTGCTGTTTTGGAAGGAATCTTCACTTTTCTCTGGCTGGATTCTCCTCCCTGTGTTGTACTGTGACCTCTGGCAGGCAGCAGGACTGGGGCCCAGGCAGCCTGTGAGAAACCTTCTCAGGAAGGGTAGAGTTTCCCAAGCAGCTGTCTTTATACAAAGGAAGGATCAGTCATCTTCCTTCAACCTAAGAGGAGGAAGCAGTTGAATCTGAGTGTCCACACTAGAATGTATATTCAGGCTGTCTGACCAAGTGATCTAGAAAATTAACTCAGTAATCTCCTAAATGCTGCCCAAAATCCAGCATCGCTTACTTTCTCTCTCCCTCTCTCCTTCCCTCATTAGTAGTGGTGTTTTCAACAGCCTGATAACCCAGACCCATTTCTGACACTTATGGTGTCTTAAAAAAAAAAAAAAAAATCACCATTAGTGTGCACCTCTGTTTAAACAATTGCTAATGCTTTACCTCTTGCTTCTGCCACGAACTGATTTTTCTTTGGATGCTGAAGGTGTTCCACAATTTCATTTTTTAATTTATCCCTATCATTTTCACTGGCAAGACCCCAGGGAATAGGATGACCCCTCTAGAAGAAATGGTGTTGACTGTCTCTGCATTTTCCTTGGCATCATGGTCCCACATTGGCTCTGGATCAGCCATTCAAAGTCAGGAACAGAGAGTACACAATAAAATTATGGATATTAAATAATTTCATTGGCTTAGGATACAGAGAATTTTAATTTCTGAAAACTAAATGTTGAGTCACTTTAAGCTGGTGGGATTCTGATATGCCCAGAAAATTTTCCCTGGGTTTGTTGTCCCGAGAGCTTTTTTTCAGGAGGAATTAGTAATCTGAATCTTTCATTTTTAGCTCTTTCACTTCCCTAACCTTAATTACCCATAGCAGAGATCCAGGATATAGAAGCAAACCTTTGGTAGCTTTCCTAGGAGAGCCTCAAGAAGAGAGAGCTGAGCTGTGCCCTGCAGCCATTGCCTGCTCCTGTATGCTCCTAGATCAATAACTAAAAGGGTGCAAAGCCAGTTGGCCACCAGGGCAGCAGCATCTCTCCCCACTAATGAGGGTGACCTTTCCACCCACTGCTTCACATGACTGAAATCAGGGGAAATTAGTTTACTCAGCCCAGAACTTATATAACTGGTGATGCACAGGCTGAAATTCCTGCTCATGGTGTGATGAATGCATTGTGGATCTATTTGAAAAATTGTAAAAATCAGACTGAAGATAAAAGGACTGCAACTAAACCAGCTAGATCCTCTGTAGTTTCTGACAGATAGGTGAAGAATAATGATGTCTCCAAAGCATCTGTCCTTCCGTTTGGAGAATTACACATTTAACTGTAAAAAAATCACTGCTGCTGAACCAAAGGTCCTGCTGCTTACACCATTTACAAAGGCCCTTAAAATTATGGACGAGAACACAGTTCTGGGAAGAAAGAGAGACTGCTGTGTGGGTTGAAGGGTAACATTTAAAGGCTTTGCTCATCCCAAAGCAGCTGCATCACTTCTCATTGGCTGTTATACTCAAGCTTAAAAAGGGACTTTGAGATATTAATTATGTATCCAGCTAGCTATTTAATCAATCAATTCAGCACTAAACTCTTACAGAGGAGCTGATATATTTATGGAATACTGTAAATATTTTAAATAAAAATGAAGGGGAAATTTTATGCCACTTTTATATTACCTTATGCAACAAAAATATATCTTCAAAGAAAAAAATCAGAATTGTTACATTAAGTTACAAACTGAAATGCATTTTTTTTCTTACATAGACTTACTGCTTTCACTTGAAATATAAATGAGCAAATTATTTATTATAAAGGCAAAATGGAAAATAAAAGTGGGACTCAAGAAAACGTGTTCCTTTATCTTTTTTAATCCATGAAGTCACCATTCTTTAAAGGTAAGTTTTAAAAGGAATTTTTCCATAACTTGCCTTTCAGAAGCTTTCAGAAGTTATCTTCTTAAATTTTCCAGAAATAGCAAAAAACATTAGTGTGTGTGTAACTGGTAAAACACATCGTGATGGTTTTCCCTTCAAATACTTTTAAAAAACCCAAAACCCTGCATGAAAACACAATGCAAAAGACCTAAATTTCTTTAACTCATATCCAGTTATATCTGGAAATATACAAACAACACATGGATTTTTGGTAACTGCTAGAAAAGTTTTCTTCTATAGTGTTAAATTCCCACAATTGGTAATTTAGAAAAATATAAGAAATTGAAGGAGGCACTATACTTTAACAGAGTTGCCTTTATTTGTTACCCTTGGGATCTACTGAATCTCAACAACCTTATATACTTCAAGTTTTCTACATGTGGTAAATTTGTGTCTGACCTTATTGGTTCATGAATAATGAGGATACATAGCATTTTTCCCTTTAAAATTCAAATCTTCTATCAGTACAACATAACAATGTGTTCAGGGCACTAGACTACATTAAGGGTTGTCTTCAGGTGAATGTGTAAAAATATATCCTAATTTTGTTAAGAACAAAATCTATTGTTTGATGAAAGTATGTTCTAAAACTCATTGTTAAAAAACAACCCTAAATGAACAATTCAGAACAAAAATTTTTCTTGAATCAAGAATAGGAACAGCATTTTGAACTAGATGTTGGTAATTGATGTATATTTCTCTGAGTGACAGGCTGGAGGAGCTATGAGACAGCTTCACTTTAATCTACCTCTGCACAGCCAGAAGGTACCTTGAAATAATGATCAGAAACAAAGCTCTACTCCTACATTTGGTTTAGTGACCTGCTTCCTTATAAAGAGCTTTCTGGGCTCCGCAGCTTTCTCTGACCAATACTGACTGAGATGTTTTTTATAAACTCAGAAACTCAAAGCATAAGCTGATAGATCATAACTTATAATATTAGAATATGTTTGATAAATGGATGGTGTCTTTCTGTATTTCTAAGACCTTTCTCCTGGCCGTTATGTCTTTTTCAAACTTTCAATTAACTTCTTTCTCAATAAATCTTATATTTAAATAAAGTACATTCTGGTAGCTTTTCTCTTCCTGGATTTCTCAGGCTTTGGGGTTTTTCAAGGACAGTAGCACTCAGACTCTTCCTGAGTCTGCCTCCCATCCCAAGGACATTCTGTTTTCCCATCTTTCATTGATTACCTTGTCCTCAGACTGTTCCACAAGGGTAAGAAGTATTGAAGTTGGTCTTTGCTGCCCCTGATCTGGATGAAGTATGCCTCGGGTCCTTAAGCAGATACCTCATCCACCGTAATATCCAGTGATGTAGGAATTTCAGACCAAAATCCAACACCTAGAATCCATAGCTTCTCTATGCACACCGTATCTATTTTATATTTTTACTTGGTTTCTCAGACTGCATCCTAGTGAGTTATAAATCACAGGGAAATTTGGAGCCATTTCAGAGCTGACAGGTCACAAGGATACTTCTCAGAAGGTATCAGTCAGCTCTGGGCCACAGAGGCCCAACTACAGAAAAATTTCACAATATTTTGGCTGGCTGCACTTAGGACTGTTACAGAGGTTTCATGAAAACTTACTAATTAGATATAGCCAAAATCTGTGGCAATCTCAGATAGAAAGCACTGATGTGTATGGGCAAATGAAAACAAATGTAGAGTATACAGCTTCCATAAAAGAAAATCAATTAAAGTTGTGGCTTTTTTTTCTGTACAAAATCCATATTACAACATGCCTTATGGGGGAGAAAAGTATAGCAGTAGTGTACAGATGTGCCACCAAGAGGAGGTTACAATTGCATTTCTCCCATTGAGGAGACTGCAGACAGTGAGCGAGGTGCAAAGTGCTGCTTATCTACTGAGTTCGGAGGGCACTGCACAGTGACCCTGCAGTCAAGACTAACACCTCTCAGCCTGGAATTTTATGTGTGGGCTGTAGGAACCTGGATCCTTCTTCCTGTTGGCTTGACCGACACATGTTTAATGTGTGGGTTGTTTGTCAAGTGCATGCAAGGGAAAGGCCAAGCCTGTGTGCAGCCATCTGGGAGGCACGAGGAGCACACCCGGGAAGGGCAGGGTCAGGGGGGTGTCACCTCTCTCTGGTGGCTACACTGCTCCCTGTCACTCTGTGGGACCAGCAGTGCTGGTGGGAAGGCAGTGTGGCACTCACATGGGCTCAAGCGTGCAAGGTCACTGGGCAAGGCAGGCTGAGGGCACCTGGCCACAGATACCCTGCAGGACCACTCTGGTTGTATGGAGTGTGGGATGGAAGAGCCAGCAAATCCAGGCTTATCGGTACCCAAAAAGCTTTGGCAGCTTCACCAAAGGGTTTCTGAGCTCCCAAACAAAAAGATCTGGATGACGTATGCCTCAAGTCCTTAAGCAGATGCCTCATCCACCGTAATATCCAGTGATGTAGGAATTTCAGACCAACACACCTAGAATCCATAGCTTCTCTGTACACTGTATCTACTTTACATTTATACTTGGTTTCTCAGACTGCATCCTAGTGAGTTATAAATCACAGGGAAATTTGGAGCCATTTCAGAGCTGACAGGTCACAAGGATACTTCTCTGAAGTTATCACTGATGGTATGGAGCAGTGGGATGGAAGAGCCAGCAACTCCAGGCTTATTGGTACCCAAAAAGCTTTGACAGTTTCACCAAAGGGTTTCTGAGTCCCCAAATAAAAATATGAAGTTGCATCACACCACACCACCCTCAAGGGTCAAGCATGGACCACCTTGGGCATTACCCTGAGCATCAGCCATGCTGAGGTGTTACTTCCTAAAACTTGAGCCCTAATATAGTTTACCTCAAACACTTATTCGTTTTCCTTATCCATGAAAGCAAAGCAAACTAAAGACACCTGACAGCCTTAATTAAAATAACCATGTAAATATGTATTTTAAATAAATAACAATTTAAAATATAAACTTATTTTTTTTAATTTATTTATGTACTCAATCATAAAAATTAAAATTCTGAGTACTATTTTTAGAAATTAAAGTAACAATTATGCATGGTTTGGGAGCCTAAAATGTTTTTATCATATTTTTTCTCAATTATTTTTTTTTCAGTATGAAAATAAAAATATTAATAAAATGATGAAAAATAAAATAAGATAAACTCTCTGTACTTATTTTTTTTTTAATGAATAATAAAAAAAATCTGAAATCTGAAACATGGAATAGATAATGAAATAGAACTTTTAGGTTTATAGTTGTTCCTAGATACGAAGATGTTTTTCCTAAAAATCAGCTTACTTTCTAAGTTACTTTAGTCAAACCCTATTATGTTTTCTTCACTAGGTTTTGGACAACAAAGGAAAAGGAAAGTAAATAGCATAGTTGCTCTCACATAAACATGCGCTTATGTAAAACACTGTGTTTCCATTCTAGCTGCATTAATATGGTACACTGCTTTTCCTCTTTTCATACATTTAAAAAAGAAAGTAAAGTCATGTCAGGGATTTTTTTCCCCTTGGTGTGGAAAAGTGACAACACAACTGACAAGCAGAACTTCACTACATATTTGACGACAGTCAATTTGATGCATATCTTCAAAAATTTCTACCACAGCCCTTTTATCAAGAAGTCATCCCTTTTATCTTCCTGTTCTGGTGTATTTACAACTTGGGAAAAAAAATTTCTAGAGTATTACAAAAGGCCCTGTAATGACATTCACATGAACACTGAGAATATAGAATAAACTCAGAAAAATGGGGAATATCCAAAGTGTAAGCCTGTTTAGTGGTATGCATGGTACAGTACCTATAATTATATGTGTTGATGCAGAAAAATTGTTAATGATAAAACAAAATGCTGTTGGGATTGAAGTAATTCTATGACATCTTTTAGACTTCTCTTAGTGGAGCCACTGCATGACAACAGGAGTAATTCACTTAAGAGGCAAGTATCACAGATGGAACTGACAGCAATGCTGATTTACATAATATAGTATAAAAACCTCTGTGTGTGACACTCTGAACTGGGGATACACTGATAAGAGGAACTGATATTGTATTAGTTATGTTAAGAACAATGAGAAGACAAGCTTTGCAGAAGCGGTCTGTAAATCACTAGAAAAAGAAGCAAAATTAGCAAGCAATCTTCCTTGGCTTCACATAATTTATTTGTTATTTGTTTCATATTTTAGGGAATTCTACAAATCAATGAACTGTTCTCTGAAGCCCTGTTTGAGATGAATAAATAGCTGTCTGGGTACAGCTCCTGAGATCCTTCTCTGCTCCTCTTTGCAAGAAGCGTATGTATACTAAGACTAGAATTTTACAATGATTTGAGAACCTAATGGAACTTAGACATTTATCTTTAGTCATTAGTTACTATATTTACCTTAGGCACTCTGCTTGCATCTTTAGGTCTCAAAGTGCTTCTTCAAATGTGAAAGTACTTCTGTGAAGGTTTTCGAGGTGCAGTTTGCTGAAGTTCAGTGAAGATACAAGTTGATTTTGGTGCTCGTATCTATTTGCGCTGACCAAATTAATTCCGTCAATATTGTGGAATAAGAACCAAAAAAGGATATTTGGGTATTCATGTAACTTTGAAAAAATGCAAAAATTAGACATCTTATTTATAGAGTTTCATTTCTTCTTATTAATCTTATTCAGGTTACTAAAAATCATTTACATAAGACTAGATGTTAAATTATTACACATACTCACATGCCTTCATAGTGTGGCACTATTCTGCCACATACATGTCTATCTCATGTCCCCTGTGATCTTTTGCCAGGGCAGGACAAATTTGTATTGGTGTCTAATCTCACAGTGAGTGTCAGATCTGTGTATGGGCAGAAAGTATTTGGCCTTAGGTGCTTCAAAATTAGTCACTTTTCCCATTGACTTGGTCACCAACTTATCTGTCCTTCACTGTGAATGAATTGGCATATTTTCAGCTGGAATTCAATGAGCACAGGTACTGTGAACCAAGAAAAAGATGTCTTAAAGTGTGTTACTAATTATTTGTACGCTTCATCAAAGGCTCAGTGGTCTTGCTGCGCAACTCGTAATCCTTGTCTAGCCATGGCCATATCCATTTTTAACTTATCCTTTATTTTTTTTTTTTCCATAATAGTGTTTTAGATAAAAATAATTGTGTACTTAAATATTTCTAAAGCTAGCAATTAAAAAATACTTTATTGCATAACCAATATATCTTGTGATGAATACATTATGGGAAAAGAAGACTGCCAAGCAGTTGACAAATTAGAATCCAAATACAAGTGTCATGTTTGCAATACTCCTTAAAACAGCACAAACCTCTTTATTGTATTATTGAAGTCACTGATGAGTCAGTAGAAACATGGTCATTCACTATGAATTCCATGCTCTGTAAATCCCAACCAGAGGCAAAAATATGTTTAAGCTAGATAAGTCTTTATAACAAAAATCTAAAACTGTTTTCATATCAGGGGAACAAATTCTGTGTCTACAAGGAAGGTAAGGAACTGTGGTACTCTACCTGAAGTAGACCCACTCCTTGTGGGTCCCTTCCAACTCCATATATTTTGTTATGCTAGGACAAGCACATTTATTTGTTAGTTTTGAGTCCACCAGTTGTATCATTACATATGCATAGTTACATTCAGCATAAGCTCCTGACCTGTAATGACTGGGTTATTTCAAACTGTTAAGGAACAAAACTTATCCATCAGTGGTCTAAACTGCTATCAGAATGAAAGAGTAATTTTTGACAGGAAAGGATTTTGAAACAAGGTGAACTCACTCTCTCACCTTCTGTAAATTGCAGTGAAGCAATTACAACAGACCAAACTATCTGAGGACACAGTAAGGATTTGTGGTAGATAATTAGCAATATGAAATATTCAGACTACATAATTCCCACTTAAAATACCTCAGGTGGTCTGCAAAACTTTTTGGAAAGGCTAACAGCTGAGGGCAGTTTTCACTTAACCAAGACTGCACTACCCAGGGCTCTGTAAAAGGAACTTGATATGTAAAAGACTAACTATATTTAGTCTTGTGATGAGAATATTCAAATGCACTGCAAAGATGGGGCATGACTCTATATCATAGTTGCAAGAGCACCCAGCAGGTCAAAACCTGAGTCTGACAACTTCTTTCAGGATTACTAATGCATTTTTTACCACGTGTGGCACATAATAGATTGAAACTGTCTTTGAAGGCTGGGTTACAATCCAGTTCCCAGGCCCTGTTTCCTGACCCTGTGACTCTTATTTTCTGTGGAGAAGATTGGCTGAAGAGAGTGTACCCCTGCAGTATTTCTCCTCCCTTCAGCATTACCCCAGAGTAACTCTATTTAGCCCGATAACACTGCTGGCTGATGACTCTTCAGGCAAAGAAGAGGATCAAACCTGATTGCCTCCCATTCACTTGGGCATGAACCATAAAGCTGGGCTGTGAAAGAAGAGCTAAAATCAGCCCTGCCTCCCTGATCTTACATTGCAATTTTGAACTGTCAGACTTTGAGCACCACACATTACGCAGTCTGTACATGTATGTGATATTGTATCTTCTCTGCATAGCTTTATGGGGTAGTTTGGGTTCTGTTCTAATGATCTATGCACTGCCTAGAGACCTTAAATGCCTGCTGTGGAGAAAGAATCCAAATACTAGAAAGATAGATTTATCATCAGAGTTAGCAGCCAAAGCCCAAGAAGCAGCATAATCCCAACTCCTGTGAATTCACTAGGACTGACTTTATGAGGTTCTTTCAAGCACCAGGGATGTTGCTGTCCTGCACACCTAAATCATCTGGCTGAGCTGATGCAGTTAGTGCCTTAAGGAAAATAGAGAAGTTGGAGGTAGCACTTAGGCTTTACTTAAAGTGTAAAGAACTCTGAAAAATTACCTACCATGCAAAAAGGCTAACTTCTGGAAAACTCATTTTTTTCTTATGTAAACCATGGGAAGGCTATTAGATTTTCCTATTTTTTTCTGATCTCCTTATAAAAGGAATGGCCTGCTCAACCTGACACACGGCCTGTAAGGGTTAGAGTTGATCTGTGGATAACTAATTTTCAGAGACAAAATTCTGAAGGGAAAAAAATTATGCTTAAAAGGAGAACCTATTAATACAAATATATCAGGACTTCAATATTTCACAAGAGAAATTTTTTTTGTTTATAATGGCTTTAGCTTATTTTCCAAAAGCTAAGCTTCAGGTGCTGTTTTAGAGGGAAGGCAATGAAATTCTTCAGAAGGAATTCCAATATGATGAATGTCAGAAGGACTTCCAGCATGATGAACAAGATTTTGGCAGAATATGCAATGACTCCCGGAACATCCTTGCTTAAACATCCTGACACAAAAACATCCTTTCTTGCATTTAAATATGGTTTGGTTTTCTCAGGTATTACTCATCACTTCTTCACACATGTAGTGATCTAATTTGAAATGATAACATTGACTATAAAACATTATTTCATCTTGCTAAAATATATGTCGATGAACTCTTCATATTCAGTCATATGAAGGATTATGATTAGAAATTAAAACACATCTTTTCCTGATTAAAACCTCCTTCTCTCTAGAGTACTTACCAACTATGTGGCATTTTTTTATGGCTGGGGAAAAGAGCTTGCCACTGGAAATAGAGAGTGCTCTAAGGAATCTTCTGGACATAATTTTTTTTTCAAACTTTCTTAGTCAAGGTATTTAGCACATTTGATATAGTTAATGAAGCACTCAATCTAGCACTCCTGGCTGTCCATTTACATTTGTCTTGACTAAAAAAACATTGAGGTAGAAGGTTATGCTAGTAGAAGACCTGGCACGAGTTATTTTGACTCGAGTGAATTATTGGTATGAATTCATGGATGGAGTGTGGTATGATGGTCTCCACCTGTCATAACCCTCTGTACCTGCTTGGTGTGTTCTAGTTTCATTTCTTGATGTAAGAAAGAAAATAAGAACTATTCCAGAATCCTGTAAGAGGAAGCCAAAGAACTTCCATCACAATAAAAATCTGATTATGTCAATTAAATGGTAGAGATTCAAAATATGGATACCTATCTAGACTGTCATGAACAAAACACTCTTGGAACATGATGGGTAAATGAACAGCTTGCGCATGCATATATGTATTTTGTTTGGCTTGGGTTTCTTTATGTAACTGAACTGTTCCCATTTGATGAGTAAAATTTATTTTTAATTCTTTTACTTCTGGATGTTTTTGTGTTTTTGAGATAGGAAACAATTTTCATCTAACTCTAAAGCTGAGTTATAAATAACGAAAGATACAGGGATATTTTATTTGTTTGTTTTGTTTTGTTTTATTAGAGACTCATATATAGTCAGGTCCAGTGGTTTTAAACAAAATATTTCTCCATAAGCAATTCTTTATGCTTCTGATTCTTTGTACACGATGGCCAGTTAGGTTTCTTGTCCATATCTGCATGACATAATTTTGAATGCTGGAACATTACCTTACTTCCTGACGACTGAGAGTGAATTTTCAAAGTGGTGCATGAGATACAAGGATGCAAATCCTCTTAGTAGCTAATGGGATTTTTCTGCACCTCCTGTTTGCCACACTGAGAGACCCAGCCTTGAGGTTTTCAATATCTGTATTTGTCCAGAGATGACGTCTTGTAAATACAGACCCTTATCAATTGGTCAAATGACCTGTGTTTGATGGTTTAAACCCATAATTATTGAATTGATCTTTCAGATATCTAGTGCTGTTTCCTAAGACTTTGCTGTTTTCTACTCTTATTCCTCTCTCATAAGAAAATGAGACACCTCCACACTTCACCATGAACATCTTCAAAGAAAGTGGGACACTGACATATCAACTTGAGTAATTTCTAATTTCCCCGGGAAAAGAAACTTAGGATATGCTTGCATACATGCTTCCCTCCAAGAATACAAGTAGTCCTATTCAACTAGGTGGGATAGGAGAGCATGACTAAATGTGTAGAAAGGAACAGACAGCATTTCAAACCCTTAAAATATTTCCTGTCATGATAGACCTGATGCACTTTACTGATCTGGTTGCTTAGCATAGGGATTTTCATCCTGTATTAAATTCTGTCTGTGTGACTCCTGCAGATGCTACAGAAAATTGGCTGAGGCAATTAACTATTAGCATCTATGTCTTCAGTGTAATCCTTAAACATTTTCTGTTTCTCATTCTTCTAATTCTTAATATTCCTTTTGTCACAGAAATGTTGAATCTCTTATTTCTTGAAAAAACACCACATGACAATAAGACCTTGATGAAATCAAACACTGTGTTTACAGTACAGGAAGGACATTGACCAAGGAATGAGACCAGGGGAGGCCACAAAGGTGATTAGAGGCACCAAGTACTCCTCCTATGAAGACAGGTTGAGAGAATTGGGATTGTTCAGCCTGGAGAAGAGAAGGCTTCAGGGTGACCTAACTGAGGCCTTCCAGTACCTGAATGGAGTTTACAAGAAAAATGCAGAGATTTTTGCAAAAGCATTTAGGAGGAATGGCTTTAAACTGAAAGAGGGTAGGTTTAGATCAGATACCAGAAAGAAATCTTTGTGGGGGTGTTGAGGGTGTTGAGGCCGTGGAGCAGGTTGTGCAGAGAAGTTGTGGGTGTGTACAAGGCCAACCTGGATAGGGCTCTGAGCAGCCTGGTCTAGTGGAAGGTGTCCCTGCCTAAGGCAGGGGGGCTGGAACTAGATGATCTTTGAGATCTCTCCCAACCCAGACCCTTCTATTGATTCTATGAAATAGTTGCCACTGGATAATTCATATTTTAGAGAAAAAATCCAGTGTGTTTGTTTTAGAATGATGTATGGCAAAGACATATTGGGAACGTACAATAAAATAAATGAGTGACAATTATACCTTGAAATATATGTAAGAAGGCTTCCCTCATAACTCCCAATGAAGGACTTAAATTTTCAAGTGAGACCTAAAAATGTCTCTGAACCTGACCAAGGTTCCAGGTCTTAAAGTTGAAATTACACATTCAGAAATGTCTTATTATTTTTTACAAACCAAAGCATCTTTCTTTAAAGTATTTGCATAGTTGTGCTTATTCATAATTGCTTCTTTTGAGGAAAAGGTAATTTTTTTGTTCTAATTTAATTTGGCTTTAATAAAATAGAGATTTTTTTTTCAGATTAGATATCTGAAAAAAAATTCATGTGTTCCATGTACACTTACTATAAAAGAAAGTCTTGTAAGAACTGTTTCGCTCATGCTTTAGAAAATACTTTTACTAGAAACTGCGAAATAAAACCTATTTCTTAACAGTAAGAAGAATAATGATAATATCATGCATAAAACTTGCAACCATAATGCTTCCAACTGCAAAATACTTCTGCTAAAATCACTGTGATTGTTACAGCACTCCATTTTTCAAGTTCGTAAGCATCGGGTCACTCATTCCATCAGCAAAATGATTATGCTGACACATAGAAAATATTCCGAAAATGACTCAGTAAATCAGTGTCAACACCACTTGAGATTTCCTGATCCCCAAACCATTACCTCACCATGACTAGACCAAACTTTCCTAAGTTAAAAAAAAAAAAAAAAGGTAAAAGGAAAAGAAGTTGCCTGACTATCTCAGGTTTGAGGTGGTGGTGAAAATATAGAGGAGAAAATAAAGTGGTGAAAATAAAGAGGAAGAGGATGCAAGCAGCTTAGAGTAATTCATTGAACTTACGTCTCTAATTACAATGAAAAAAAACAGAAAAAAAGAAATCCTTCAGCCATTTTGAGGCAATTGTATGGTGACTAGGTGCTCTGGAATTACACATGATTGCAGATGTTGCTGATGATTACCTAAAAGGAAACAAAGCAAAAAAAAAACCCCACAGATATTTTGGGGAAGTTAAAAATTATTGGATATTTTCTTATGAAGCTCATCTTAAAAACAAGTTCATTTAAACTCTTACAAAGGCCGAGCTGAAGAAAAGAAAAATAATTGGAGAAAATGGGTTCAAACACTATAGAAGGTTTCTGATCAGTCCTGTTCATTTCTGAGGTCTCAGCCAAATAACCAGAGGCTGTTTCATGGTTAGACATCCTACAATTACTGCATATCTTGTCAGAGTTCCCCTTCATATCAGTACCTCAAAGTTTCAAGCTGAACTCTGCTTCTTTGGACACAAATTTATGGTGATCACAAGTAACTCCTCTGAACTTCAGTTAAAGGACTATAATGGTTTAAAAAGAGTGTTTTTCTGAAGAAGAACCAAGGTCTTTGAATAATTATTTGACTGCAAAAAGTAGAAATGAATCATCTACCCTAATTCCTCAGCATAATACCAGAGGAGACATAATTCAAACTACAATTTAAAATGTGTTTTCTTTCATGTACCATTCAAAAGATTTTGGAGGGACCTAAAAATTACTTTTTTAAACTTAGATTATAATATTCTGGTCTTCAGTGTGTAATAATAAATAATTGAGAAGATTTTCACTGGTTTGAGAGACTAATTCTCGTTCACTGGACACCTCTGCTGTTCTACAATGACCCAGGCAAACGCTGCTTTCAGGAGCTGTGCAGTGCCGGGTGTGATTTAGGACACACTACACCAGTGTGAGTTGGGAAGTTTGGGAGCATGGAGAAACATGTTGACACCACTGTGAGCTGAATAAAAATCAGACTCAATTATTGTTGACAGATAATTTTATTATGCAGATGGCAGATTAGCTTAATAAGGAACCATTACAACAGAAAGTGACTGCCAGTTTATTTACCAGGAAAAGAACCAAACCAGCAAATACTCTGGCTGTAACTGCTTCCTAAGTCTGCTTTAGTCTGAAAATACTCTGTGCCTGTCCAAAGGGCTTGCTTCTCTAGTGGCTTCAGCTAGGTTTTAAAGTCCCTCAGAGCACCTATCTTTAACCATATTCTAAATTCATTTAAGATATTAATGTGTGGTACGATGTTAGTTTAAGAAAGAGTTGAAATTAAAAATATTTTATCATTTGAGTCATAATGAGAACAAAACAAATGGCAGTACTTCTCTGTGTATTGGTACCTACTATGACACCAGATATGTCATATCTACAGAAAGCAATTTTTCAAAGGGCTTTGACTCATAAATTGTTGACTTACAGTTGTGCTCCAAAGGTAGGTCTTCTCTTTCTGAAAGGCACACAGATCTCAAATCCCAGCTATGTGGTGAACTCAGGAAAAGTGCAACAGTGATCCTTGACTGTAACCAAACTTTCTGTCTTTTCTGGTATCATCTAGTGACAATAACAAAATCATTATTTTAAGAAAGGACATCTTAAACCTCTTCCAAAACATCAAAATCAAAACAAAGGAGAGGATCCATAAAGCCAAATAAAAATGGCAAAGTGAAAGAAACATCTCAAAACAGTGTAGTTTTCCCAAATCCTCTGCTGAAGCTGTAAGTTGCTAGTCTGACACAACTGCCAGTCTCAGCCCCTTTGGTTAGCAATTATTTTAATCATAAAAATAGCTCTTCCAAGGAATAAGAAAAATTGACTTATATATATGTATAGTCTGCCCCAAAATAATCTGTAACCTTTAAGAATATAGGAAATATTTTAAAGTGTTTTTAAGTGTCAATAGGGTGGTAAAAACATAATTGTGAAATGCTTGAAGAGTATGTTTTTACTTATTTTATGGAATTTTTTGTTAAGTCCATCTTGACAGGAAGAAATATTTTAAATTCTAGGGAAATATTTTAACAGAAGGGTTAGTTACAAATTGAACTGACTGCACAAGGTGGCTGCACTTTTAGGAAAAGACAGGCTTAACAAAGTTAGTCTTCTCACATGTAGAAGCACTGAGTACAAAAATCCCTGAAGTCTTTCTTGCTATGAATTCTCCTAACTATTGCTACGTTATTTAAACTATTGGGAAACATTTGAAAATTATTTGGTAATGGATTTTTTTTTTCAAAGTGTTATGAATAGTTGACTGGTAGGGCAGGTACACTGATTCTTTCAAGAACTTTCAATCTAAGCTCCTGGTTCTTTTCAGCACTCTATGTCCAAGTCTCTTAAATTCTCTCAATATTTTCTGAGAAAATCAGCTGAGCCAGACTTCTTATTTTATTTAATCTATTTCTAAGCAGGTAGTCTCAGAAAGCTGCTCCAAAAATTGCAGAGATCTTGATACCTGATAGTTTGCATAAAAACCACTACACTCAATTAACGTGGATCTGGTTACCTGTGCAAACATGAACTTCCAAGTAATTTGTTCTGGGGTATTAAATCTAACAAGGTTGGTGTCATAACTTAAAAGCAAACTGTTTATCTGTGCCTTACGGACTGATGGGCAGGGAGCCAGTGGCTGCTTACGGATAGTGGTCTCTTTTTGCAAACTGGAAGATACAGCAGGAGTTGCTTGTGGGCCATGACCAAAGGGCCGAAACGAGGTCTAGAATTCATAGGTCTCCAAAGAATAAATTTATTTGAGTAAATATTCAGTCTAGAATAGAAGACTTGCTTTTTTTCTTTTTTTTTTTCTTCTTTTTTTTTTTTTTTTTTTTTTTTTTTTTTTAAGAGCTTCAAGATGTCCATTTGAAAAACAGACATTTTCTTCTGCACCCTAAAATCGTGTTTAGCCGAGATTCTCCATCCTGCAGGGAAAGCACTCATGTATGATGATTGTGATGATAGCAGGAAGTAACTTGTGAAAGCACATTATACTCTCAAAATAAGACTGGGTTGTTGGATGGTTGAGGTTTTTTATAAGCTTAATTTTAACACCTGTATGTGGTCACTGTGTTTAGGTCCTGTTCATGAGGCTGGATAGGAAAAAATGAAAGACTGCATTTTGCTGAAAACCGTATTTAAAGAAGAAAGAAAAAAATTCTCAGACAAGTTCTACTTTGCCTATTATAATTGCAGAAAAATCCATCTTGTCTTTGATATGGCTCATTTCAAATAATAAATAGATGTTTTTCTCTGGAGATAAGTCAATATACACTTTCCTTTAGTTGTACAATAAAAAAAAAGTCATACTATGAGAATTATAGTTTTCCTAATTTTCCACAGTCCTGGTAGATATTGATCATGCACATATTGATATTTACATGAATGTAATCAAGCAAATGTAGTAGTTGACTAGTATTTCTTACTGAATATGTCCCCTGTATATGTTATTTGAAGTATGTCAATTGCTTCTATGATTCATTTGGCTACAACAATTTTTGTTGTGTAATTCTGTGAAGAGTGTGACATGGTTTGTGAGGTGAAAAAAATGAATCCAGGATTAAAAATCCAGGACAGCTCCATAAGAAAACCCCATCCTCATCCATACAGCAGTAGGATCCCCAGCCATCCCCCAGCAGTCCAAAATGTCTGTATAGAGCATGCTTTGTGAGGAAGGGGCTACAGCTGCCAGCTGAGTCACCTTGAAGTAGAGCAGGCACACCTCGGTGGTGGAAGTACCCTGAGATGGTGCCTGGTCCTGTTTTCCCTCATTTGAATGCCTGTAACAGACTTCTAACTTTTCCAACAATGAAAGGTAGAAATACTCTTTGGTTTGGTTTCCTGAGTAACGGCCCCATGTTCTGAGTCTCAGATCAGAATTTTTGAATGGTTCTGTGGGTCTTTTCCAAAACTACTGATCCTAGGTTCAGGTTCATGGGCACAGAGCTTTCACTTTGTAAGCTTCCAGATTTCCAGGTGCCATAAAGAAAAGCACTAACGAATCTAGTAGTTCAAAAATACAATAATCCTTCATTTACACCATTTTTTACTACTTGCAATGTTATTTGTTAAAACTCAAATCTTATTCAGAAAATTCATATACAGAGTAGCTGTGGCTGTAGTCAAGACCGTAAAAGCTCACAAATGTCTTTGAATATCAGTCTAACTCCCTTTCATACAGACCTGTCAATTAATGGACTGTAAAGATGCATAGTTGTTTCAATGAGAACATGTCTTATGCAGCTTAAATGCTTTGCAGAAATGAGAACATCTCCAAGTATTTTTCATGTCACTTTGCTGTGATGATCAGTAAACACCCTTCAAAAAACTTGCAAAAGTTTCAAAAAAATAAAGACTATTTTTCATCACAAACTGTAATTACTTTAACTATAGGATAATTATATAAATAATGTGTTTGAACATAGCTTTCATTTTTTCTTTGTTTTCTAAATATTATCATCTTTCTATATTTTCTGATGTGTAAACAGGAAACATTCAAGTTTAGACAAAGAGTGGGTGAACTGCCTGCAATATAAACTGAGAAAATCAAATGATGATTAAGCTATTGAAAACGACAAACTAACAGATAATTTTTAAGTAAGCAGGTGTACTTACCCATCACAACTTCAAAATGGAAAATATATTTGAATTAAGTTCTAATACCTCTGTATATTAAGAGGTCTGGTCTATCATTGGCAACCACGTCAGAAACTTCTAAATACGGTTAGAAATCAATATTTTACTCCCAAAGTGTCAATAGAACGGTAAAATATCTCCAGAGATTTTCATTAGAGCAATGATTTGGGATTACATTATTATAATTACACATCTCTATATATGAATTGTTTCATTTTATGAAGTACCAGGAAAATAAATATCAATGCCCATTTAATGAGCCTGGATACAGATACCTTGTTTTGTATTGTTTTGTTTTGTTTTTAGACAGTCCATTTTTGACTTTGACCTTTAATGATTCATATACTACCTAGCATGTTAAATGTGCAAATGTCACATATTGTGAAGGCCACAGTCCTTAACATCATTATACTGGGTAAATTCACTTGCACGGCATGTAAGTGGATAAATCCACAGGTTTAGTTTCACAGGCCTAAGAGTGATTGATAAGTGAACTCCAAATGATCTAAAGCAGAAATAGATAAACTTCATTTACCTGCATTTAGCTGCCAACTATCTTATGAGCTGAATGTACAAGAGAAATTATATACACTGCTTCAATCTGTCCTGTATAATACAGTAAATCCTCAGATGACTCTTATACAGTGCTGCCAGAATTCCCTGCAATCAGTTCCCACTGATATTCAAATTGCTCATATTCTCCAAGATTTTGAAAAGGGCTCTCATTGGTTGTTCTGAAAAATCAAACTGTTTGCGTAGTTTTCTCAATATCAATGTTCTTTCCTAGGAAATTAGAAAATTCTGATCAGTGCAAAGAAACATGAAATTTTTTTCAAATAAATTAATTAATCCAGATGGTGAGTAGATGTTAACACTACCAGGATACTACAGTCCTCATGTTATCTTGTTCTTTAATGACATTAAAAATATTTTATAATGTAATTGTAAATGTTCTATGTATACATATGTTTGTCCTAAGTTCTAAACAGAGAAAACACAACTTTGCTACTGCTGTCAATATCAATTTGAGTTATAGGTATATATGCTTCTGGATACGTTTTTTGTGAACGCACTCAATTCTATCCTAGAAGCAAAGCTCGCACTGGGGTAATATTATGGAAAGTCTTTTTTATATATGTGCATATATATTGGCAGGGAAGTCACTGCCAAATGGATAAAGTTGCAAGTCACATTCAAATGGAAAAGATTCTGGCTGGTTCTGAGCCATAAATGATGGCTTATTGCTTATTACCAATGTTTGGAAATCTTAATACCAAAACATATTCCCTGCTACATTTTGTTTTATTAACACTTAAGATTCACAGGGGCTTCTGCACAGTCACACCAATGCAAGTTTCTGCAAATCTCTGTGGAGATCACAGATTCCACAGTGACAAACATTTAAATGTTTAGAACTGACAGTAGACCTCAAGCCAGTCTTCATTTACTGCACAAAAGTGGGATTTCTTCATTTGTGAATGGAAGCTGTTCATGTTTTTATGGGGAAAAGACTGCCATACTCCAGGCATGCTTTTGCAGTTCTTTTGCATGTGTCCTCTTGCTAAGACCCTTAAAAGTCGGATGCAACCAACGTGATTTTCCTTACTTTTCATTTTAGGCAAACATGGAAAAATGCAGAATGGGTCAAGCAGGAGACTTCCTTGGACTTTTGGAGCATGCCCAGCTACTGAAGGCACCGGCTTATACTATGTGGCGTAGCTGGCATAAACAAATATTTACAGTTTATGCAGCAAAGAAGACAATCACCTATGGCATCCTTCTGCTGCTTTGGATGTACAGCTACCCATGCTTCAGTACAGTAAACTCCAGTATTGCCACTAACATACGAGATAAAACAAAGAACAGACCCATGCAACAGCAACAAGAATCTCTTCGGTAGCAGAGATCTCCACTTGTGAGTAAAAAGTAAAGAGAAATAATATCATAAGAATGGCACTAAGGACAAGATGGACCTATTTATATTTAATAGGACTTGGTAGGCTTCCGTGGCCTGATTGCAGTGACATGGTGTGTAAATGATATAATTTCACTGGATTAAAAGGAGGAGTTTCATCTGGAGTTAGCCAGCAAAAGCTCTGAAATCACCAGATTGTACTATTATTTATTGGGAAAATTCTTATTCTAAACATCTGAGTTTATCCCTTCAGGCATAGTCAGGCCATATGTAGTCATAGCATTTCAAATTTTGCTTGGAGCATAAATAAGAGGCTAGACAATTGAAAGAGAGTTTTTATACATCCTTACAATTTATGTTTTAGCATATAAGGAGCAAGTGCTCCTATGTATGATGATTAGGTACTCATTTCCTCTGCAAGCCAATGGTCATGGATTTTCTCATCATAAACTGTTTACTTTCATTTCCTCTCCTGCTCCTGTATTCACCTCTCCATTGTTAAACAATTAAGTAGTAGAAGCTGTTAATATTATGTTAAAAAATTCATCCTATTTCACGGGTTTTTTCCAGTCTTGTTACACTGTTTTCATGTGAAAACATTGATGAAAACACTTAGCAAAACAAAAGACATGCAAAATATCAGAAGTAGGACATTTGCAGATAATCTTCAAAACCTACTGCCATATGAATTAAAGAATGAAAACCATCAACACGTTGTAGCTTCTAAGAGTTTTTCTTGTATATATATGAACATTTGTTCTGCTTTAAAGGATGTACGTGGATGAAGCATTTCTCAATAAAAAGCATCAAAATCATGCATGAAAGGTCACTCTGAGCTCTCTTAAATGCATGGTATCATCTGCTACATGAAATTAGGAAAGCTAGAACGATAAGCAGTTTCCTTTAATGGGAAAAATTGGCAATTTCTCCAACAAATAGCTCTGTATGATGGCAGTAGAGCTCAGAGAGGGGGGAAAATTGAGGAGAATTACACTGCAGAACCAACATCTTTTCCAGCCCTATGAAAAAGAGCTGTTCGTTAGGTCAATTATTCTCACTGGGTCTGGCAAGTATATATCCATGCTAAGGATTTTTTTTTTCCCTTCAGATTTAACAGGTGAATTGTTTATCATTTGCAAGCCTTCACTTAGTATTACTGTCTTTTTTTTTTTCTTTAAAAACACTTACTACATTGTAAATGCAATGTAGCAAGCAGTATATGTGGTTTATAGCTGAAAAAAATTCTGCTCTTAGTTTGTTGTCTGATGTTCAAAAAACAACTTAAAATATCAGTATTTTTCTGAAAAATATCTTTAATAAATTATTGGGTGTTCACATACTGTATGACAAAAATGCTCTATATTCACATGTAAAGCAAAAGTCTTTTTCACCAAGTTATCAGTAGACATCACACAATGATAGCAGCAGGTGTTCTCCTCCTCTGGCACTGAGTTTTATTAGATTTATGGCATCTTATACCTGCAGATCTCCAGATGTGACCAAAAAATAAAAATTCTCTTTCTGGGTTAATAATGGCAATATCTGTTTAGACAATGATAAAAGCTCTTGGCTTTTATTATTCCAACAATTCTGAGTTAACTAGACCTCCCTGCTCATGCAAAATGTCATCTCTGGATTTCTCAGTTGGAAGAGGAGTCTCAGAACATCTCAATGCAGCTGTTCTAGAAAAGGAACTGCACAACACATCATGATCAGTTTTGTCATGAAAATAATTAAATATAACTGGTTGAAACCATATCTTCCACTGTTATTTTTATTCAATGGAACTGCATCTAATTCAAACTGGGGCTCTAAGAACCACATAATTCAGAGATACTGGTAAGGTCTTGGAGAGCTCCAAGATAAATCCTGTATCTTTATATTTTGCTCATTGTTTTCAGAACATCTTTAAATTTAACCACTTTCTTTTCAGATGCAGTATATAATTTGGCCATGACTTCCTGGGCCTGATTTGGAGTAGATAATCCATTCAACATATTAATGCATTGTATAATGGAACTACCTTAATGAAGGGAATTCTGGTCTTTCAAAATGATCATGCACAGAGTGCTTGAAATATAGTTAAAGGATGGAAAAAATATTCTTTTGTTTGAATTCAGACAAAAAATGGTCAATTTAAATGTGTAACTAGAACTATGATATGGGGTCACACTCTCAGCCCCAGAAATGTCATCATTCAATCAACAAAATGGAGTTTCTGCTAAAATAGTGCAAGAAAATGCCAAATGGTGAGTGGGACCCAAGACAAGACCATGGAAATATGAAGTTAAAGCTTCTTACAGAGAAAACAAGCCAAGGAAGCATTAATTATCAAGTGGTTTTAATAAAACACATAGAGGTGCTAATCCTTATCCCACAAAAGATGGTGGCAATTCTACAGACAACTGTAGATCGCCCAGTTCATTCTGATAAGGCATGCAGAAGTAGTATCTAAAGAAAGGGAACTATGACACTTAAATCTAGTATTTTATGTCAAAATGCTCATTTACTACTGTTATTATGAAACTCAAATTAAATTGGCTTTTGGTTCATGACTCATTCACAAACCCCTCTTTATTGGTGCCAATACATGAGTATTTTGTCTTTGATAACTGGTTTAGCTGAATGATTTTTAGTCACTCTGCTGTTCAGGAATGGCTCATTTTGATTAAACATTATTTGTGGGATGTTGTTGGTCATACAATATATTTTCTGCTTCTTGATTAGCTGACTGAAACTTTAACTAAAGATAATGAGTTATGACTAACAAATGAACAGTGAGTAATGAACAATGCATTGCTAGTACAAATTTGGACAATATTACACAATCACAGACCGTGTTTTGAATACTGTGAATATTGGGAAACAAATATTTGGAAATATCTTCTGTTATGGTGCTAAGAGTAGCAGTAAATCTATGGTCAGTCATTTGTGATTGGATTGCAAGTGTATTTCTTGCATCATTCCAAAACCTCTGACTCTGAAATAGTTAGATGCAACCATTTAGCATATAATGAGCAAGTGCTCCCATGTATGATGATTAGGTACTAATGCAACCTCTTTAAAAGATGTAGAGAAGCTCAAATTGGAAGTGTTTCCAAATAAACTGCTAAGCATCCTTCTTAGTTGAAAATTATTCATTTTCAAGACCCAATAAAAATAAATTTCCACCTGTGAATAACATCAAAATCAATTTTTAAAAATGACACATAACCCATTAGTTTTTAACAAAGGTTGCAGCTTCTGCATTGGCTTTAGTCTTCTCAGACTATATTGGTGACATTCTGGTATGTTTGCAGTAAATACGGAATAAAGAGCTCTTTTTGATACAGTAGTTAGCTGCTTGCAAAATCTAATTAAAGCTTCATACTCCTTAACCATTAACATTATTCATTTAATAAGCACTAAATTAGGCAGACATATGTGTCATATATCATCAGGAAATCAAGCACAGAAGGTCATGACTTTTATGACTTTCTGTGACATTTGAGTTACAGAGACTAAATCCTGTATACTCAATTATCTTTCCCCTGTTTTTTAGGGCCAAGCAAATCTAAGAGACTCTAAAATAAACTTCTTGGGGTGCCCTGTGTTAAGGCTGAAATAAGAGAGAGATTAACTTTCATTGAAAGCAGAACTAACTTGAGCATTGTGTTCCCTTAGAGGATTAACCAGAGAAACAGATGCAGAACTTGCTGCAAATTCATAAAACCTATTAACAGGTAGCGAAATTCCTTCTGCTCCTAACTAGCCATCATGAAAGATGCTATACCTGTATTTTCTGCATTTTTTTTTAATTTTACCCCACAGATGCTGTTCTGAAATCCAGCCAAATAAGTCAGAAGGAACCTTGAGGCACACATAGAGAAATTTCTCTCATTGGAGCAGGAGCTGCAGTGTTCATTTATTTACGTTGTGAATTTGGATAGCACTATTGCAAGATTGAAGTCAGAATTTAAAACAAACCTTCCAATGGTTGCATTTGTTGTGCTGGGCTTTGTTTAGCCAGGTGAATTTCATTTCTGATCTTCACATTCTCTGATGTTTAAAATGGTCCCTAGAAAGACAAATCAGTTTCTCTTTTCATATAAAAAGTTAATACAAACACCAGATAACTTTCAGAGACTTCAAAGGAAAATGATAAAAAATGCTTTGCAGACATAGAAGAAAACAATCCTCAGCACTCTTCATCCTCTCCTCATTTCCTCAGCTCCACAATGAACAGGCGTGCTTAAGTAAATTTGGCTGAAAAAGCCCAACTGAATCTTCAGAAAGCATTTTATGTTCAATTCAGTGCTGGAAAAAATAAGAGTGGACATTTCTCTAATCTCAGCATCAAAGCAAGTACCCTACTGTTTCTGAAATGCAACCCTGGAATTCAATGAATATAAATACAACTAGTAAACACTCTTATTTTGAAAGCAGAATTGAATGGGGTTTTCTTTATCTAATTTAAAAATAAAAATTATTTTTGGCACAATCATGCAGTTCCCAAACAAGGAAAATGAAAATCCAGCATGATGCATTATTTCTGTGTTTAACCAACTCACCTGGCTCACTTGTATCTCTCATTATAGAATTTTATCATTCAGTTTCTTAGACCAGCTTCCATATTATGGTGAGTATTTTGCATTTTTCATCAAGGTACCATTAGCAGTGTATTTCTAAAGTGGTCCAAGAGCAACACTCTTCAGCCAGCATAAAGCAATCAACTCTTAAGATGACACAGTAGAAAAAAAATTAATAAAATTATTCTATGACTCAAAATGTGACTTGGGTTAACCAGTCTTTTTATAAATTAAGTTTCTGTTTGCAAGCAGGAACAAAGAATTTTAGAAAGCAAAGTGGGACATCTAAAGTAGTTCCGCAATAACTAGAAATCACCCTAATTTTGGATCCGTGTTACATTCTGAGGCTCACCCATTTTCTGCACATAGCCTGAGTGCTCTCCCCACTCCCAGAATCTTTCTTCTCTGAACTGTCTTAGGGCCAAAGACCTGTAGGTGGGGACAAAGCAGATACTGATACTGTTATTTTTCCTTATATCTTTTGGTAAATCTAAAACTACAAATTTTATTCATTATTCCTTGCTTTTATTTTCTGAGCTGCGCTACTCTTTTCTCAGGCCATCACACAGCTCCAGTCACTCAAGAGGAGTGGGAATGTCTAGGAAAAAATCCTGAGAAAGCACAAGAGATGATTTTTGCCTTCACTCTGGCAAACTCTGGCAGCAGTCTGGAGAGACCTTTGACTGGGTTCGTGTTCTGTTTATGTGTGGTGGGCTGACCATGGCTAGACAGCAGCCACTCTATCTCTCCCCCTTCCCAGCTGAACAGCAGAGAGAAAACAAGATGAAAAATTAATTGTAAGTTGAGATAGGGCAGTTTACTAAAGCAAAATCCAAAGTTTGCACACACACAGGTAAAGAGAAAAACGAATAATTTTATTCTCTATTTCGCATTAGCAAGTGATGCCTGGCCACTTCCCGAGGCACTGCTTCAGCATGCCTGTCAGTTCTTCCAGAAGGCAAACACTGTAAATAACACATGCCCCCCCCCGCTCCTTTCTCCTCCTTTCCCTTTAGCTGTTGATGTCATACAGCATGGACTACGCCTTTGGTTAGTTTGGGTCAGCTGGCCTTGCTCTGTCCCCGCCCAGGATCGTGTCCAGCCCGATCCTGCTGGTGGGGTGTGGAAGGCTGAGCAAGCGGCGCTGACGCTGTGCCAGCTGCTCAGCGGTGGCCAAAATACTGATGTGTGATCAGCACCTTTGCAGCTACCAATGCAAAGAACAGCTCTGTGACGGCTGCGGGGGAAAATGAACACCGTCTCAGCCAGATACAATGCAAAGTGGTGCTGCTGAATAGCTTAAAAATAGATAAATCATAACTGCTTGTACAGCTCTGCCTGGTGTCCCACACAGAAGGGAAGCTGCAAATTGCTCAGATGGAGGAGCTCTCTACTCTAATATGCTTTGCAAAGTGGAGATGTAGAAGAAAGGGGGTATAGCTGGAACTCTCAGCCATTTGTTTTGAAGAAGCCAGATGACAAAATCACTGAAAAAGTAACCCAAACGTGACTTTGCCACTGCAAAAAATCCACTCTCTATCCCTAGTATTTCTCCCTTCTGTCTCCAGACCTTTGCTGAATTTTGCCCCATTTTTAGGATGCTAACAATTATTTTCTTATGCAGAACTGTTTTATTAATCTAATTACTTAATTAAATTGTGATCCACCTGCAAATACATTGTCTTTATGGTACAGCTCCCCACAGAATCTCACAGGGCCCTACATGCATAATCCGCATTAACAGTAATGGCCATTATGTGCTCAAATGTCTCACAGATTAATGGAAACTAGATTCCTGCATGTCTCAGCAAGTTTTTCCAAAATTCTGGTTTCCAGTGACACAAGGATGCTTGGAGCTCTGGCCACTTGTGGAGTAGCTTTTGCTATGAGGCCAGTGCTGGGGGCCCTTTCTGGCACAGGTAGAACTGTGAATGGAGACACAGAAGTAATTTCAGCTGCTTAGCTTCTCGTTCATTAGCTTTCCATGTATTCATTTCTTAATATATGTACCTACATTTGATAATGTATTTCCATGCATATTTACATATTTACATCTCTGATCAAACATTCATGTATGGGCATGTCAGTGTTTATCCATACCTATATATATATATATATATATGTGTGTGTGTGTGTGTGTGTGTGTGTGTGTGTGTGTGTGTGTGTGTGTGTATATGAACCCACATATTATAAATTCACAGTAACTCTGATCATTAGCTTAGTTCAAAGAATGAAACTTTCACTGATGTTCTGGTCTAACATCTCCTAATGACATATTTGTGCATAACCGAGCACAGAAATCAATAACTATGTCATGACTTACATTTAAATACATATTTCTTTGTATCCTCTTTAATACTGGTTTGTTTTTTTTTTAAACCTCGATATAAATATCATCTTCCCGCATTATCTTGGTTGTCAGTGTGTACTGAACTTGCTGAACATAAGTCATATTGGCAGTATTGAGTGCATTTGCTCTCATATGTTTTATAGAATATGAAGTCCTGCATATTATAAAAATATAATATCTCAAATATTTGAGATGGACACCATCTAGCAATTTCAGATATTTCAGGTTCACACCAAATAATGAAGGAAAAATACTTGATTGAGGAAACAGTTGGAAAACTCAATTTGAGCAATGGTGGATGAAGAAAAAGGCAACAAAAGGCTGAGATCTAATTATGAAGGCAAATATGTACAACTTTCTTTTCCTGTCTAAACAGTGTGATCAGGGAACAGCTCTCAGCTTAAAGGTCCTGCTCTGCACTTCAGCTGCATCCCAGGTGAGTACTGGGATGACTCTAACTTGTGCACTTTTCTCTTTGTCTGGCTCTTCTGAAATGGGAAAACTGAAAGCCAGACAACAAAAATGTGAAACTTTCGCAGAAAACTCTTGGTTCACAATGCTGCTGAACAGTACCAGGTATATAAGATACTGTTGTTTTCCATTTCTGTATGTCTCAAGAGAGTTGTTTTATACACAAAAATTTCAACAATTGAAGAATTTGTCTGAAATTCATATGGTGACATGGTTTGCTTTTCACAGTAGCTCTCCATTTGCAGGTGCAATGACTTTTTGCTGTTTATAAAAAAAACAATCTGTATTTTAGGAGAAATACATGCCTCTAGTTGCTCTCTGTTTTTTTTTTTTTTTTTTTTTTTTTTTTTTTTTTTTTTTAATATATGTTTGTTAAAAACCTATTTGTTATTCCAAAACTAAAATTAAGGAAAGGGATGTTGCTATTTATTTTTTTCCAATATTTTGAGAAATATTAACATACCTGTGCTTTGATGTAAGGTGACACCTGACAAGAAAGCATTGTCATGTCAAGATGCACTTCCTACAGATCTCCTAAAAAGCCCCAGGAAAACAAACTCAAAACCTCAAACTTGGAAAAACTGAATGCCTTTGAAAGCATACCTTACAGTCTCTTTGGAAATAATTTTCTGAATATTTCCTATTTAATATGTTTTGGAGTAGCTGTAAAAAAACCTACATATGATCTAAATTATATATGCTTCATCACTGCAAACCATCTGAATTTTGAAGATTAAAATCTGACCGGGGATGTCTCTAAAGACCATATTAAGTGAAGCACGACTCATAGCATGACACGGGTTCATTCAGAAGGGACTTTTAAAGAATATCTCCTCCACTTCCTCCCCCTATAAGCAGGGATGTCTTCAGTTAGGTTTCTCATTCAAACTAACCTTGAGATTTTCCAGGGATGGACCAAATATCACCTCAGAAGATAATTTAGATCAGTAAATAAGGTGTTCAGCTCTGGATCAAACTCACTCCATTAGCTGAAAGACAGTTCTTGAATCTTCATATCTCATTTTGAACAGACTCTGTGTTCCTGTAATGTCTAGTAAAGATTGCACCTGAGGTTGGTGATGAAAAAGTCTTCAACTAAAAGAACTATAGTAACTCAAAGTGGCTAAATAAGTAGACTCTATTCTGTTTTGAAGAATTAACTTTTAGCGACAAAATCTTCTTGCATATTACCATTGTTAAATCAAAATATAATTGCACAGTATCATAGTGGCCTTCATAAAGAGTATGCTGCATCGCCTAAGATTTAAAGACATGAGAGTCCTAGCAAAATAAAATTCTAAGTGCTTTTTCAATGCTTATCAAAGAAGAAAATTATATTGGGATCTGGCCAATGAATTCTTGCTGCTCAGACTCTTTGCCCAGCAAAACACACTATAATTCCTTCCAAACTGTGATGAACTTAACAATAAGCTGCAGCTCACTGAAAAATATATACGAGTTCCTACACTTTATAAAGAATTCCTTCAGAAAATTCTGGCATTTATGACATGATGTAATTTTTTCATTGGCAGCAAGTGCGCAGTGGCAGACAAAATGTACCACAGGCATTTTTGTGTTATGCCAAAATAACAAACAAGGCTGTGACTCGCTATACTGAATATGAGATTCCAGTAAGTGTTGTTAATAAGTCAGTAAAGCCTCTGTGGTATTGTGGTATCAACAAGAATTCAAGGGGTAAAATGCATGAGATAATATCAGTCTATCATGTTTTTTACACTCTTGGGTGAGAAAAGTCCTGGCCTACTCATGCCCCCAGAGCTGGAGTTATCAGCATTCTGCTTCTCACCTCCAAGGTCAGGATTAATTTCCTTTTTTCAATACTTTTACCTATGAAGAATGAACTAAATAAATGGAATCGACAGATAAAGTATTTTATGAATAAATTAGGAAGTCTTTCCCTCCTGTCATTGTCACCTCTTGAAGTGACAGATTAGCTGCTGATCTGAAATCTATCAAGTGAATTCTTGAGCTAACGCCCTCCTGCCCTCCCAGGAGAAAACCCTAGCTAAATAAAAAACAGCTATAAAAAGATCTTTCTTACAGAAAGCTAAAGATGCTGAATCTTTGAGCTGCAGGTCTCACTCCGCCACACAGATTCAAACCTTATATAGGCATTTTCTCCTGTGAGAAGTAATACTTTTCCTTTCAGAAAAGCAGGATTTGCAAAGCCCGACAGACTCTACAGATCTCCTTATTAGTTGACACTCACTAAGTTTTAACTAAGATCTAAATCTATGTTGTTTATTCACACAGAGTGTGCCTTTGGTCTTTATCGCTAATTAATTCATTTTGCAAACTCATCTGCCTAACGTTTAAAGTTGTTTTACAAACAGGAGGTTCAAAGTTGATGCTGCCTCTTCATCTTCAGGGTACCTAGCTTGGTCTATGTGTTGTGGCACATATGGAATGTAGCATCGTTCATTGATCTAACACACTCAAAATGTGTAGACACCAGGGAACAAATTAAGGGCAAAATCCTCCTCTCAGATCTGTTGTGCATGGATCAGAGATAAGCAGTACAAATTAGAGCTTTTCTCAGCTGCAATGCACAAATGTTGTTTCATGAGTTCCCCTCTAGGCTTCAAAAAGAGGTTGTGTTGTTTGTGCAATAACATCCTCTTTGGGCCAGGCAAATCTCCAAGGGTGTGTGGTCTGGCCAAAAAAAGACCATTTTATCTTTCAGGTCTTTGCTCCCATTAGACATTTGCACACATACACTTTGCAGAACATGAGACCAAATCAATACAAGCAGGTCTGCTCAGGAATGAAACATGAGCACTCAATAAAATAAATTAAGAAGGATATATGTGCACAGTCCCCAGCCTGATGAAGAATTCAAATTGCCTCAGAGTGTTTTTACAGGTTTACACATAGAACTTGTTTAATTTTCTGTTAATTCCCTGTGTTGTGTGCTTATTGCAGTTTACTTTTACTCTAATTAAAATAAAATATTAGACAAGGTTGCTGTGTTTATCCTTCATCAGTATAGCCAGGAGAAAGCCAGTGCTTGGGTTAATGAAGGATTTTCACCTCCCTTAAATGTTCACAGTGGGTGTGAATTTAGACTTCTGTATGATTAAAAGGAAGGTTGTACTGCATGCTGAACTGCATGCGAAGCATGTCTGCTCCTGGTCCCAGGTGCTGTATAATACTTGGCTGGTCACCAAGGTAGGTTCTCATCAGGGCACTCCTACCTGGGATCCCAGGCATGACTATTCCTAGTGAGACAAATGCTGTGATATTTTTACCCATGATAGGTGAAACATGTTTAGTTTCATCAGCTAGAATATTGTTTCTCACATACTGGGGGAACAATCTTGTGTTTATGAAATAAGACGCTCTGAAAAAATCAAATATATTGAATCCATTTCCAGAAACAGCATCAGCCATTGGTACACTTCTAGGAGGCGTTCACAGTGTTTATGCTCCAGTAATCTGTTCCCAGGAAGAGATCCATCATCTCAGTACTCTGAGGCATCTGAGCTCCAAGCTCTGGGAGGGATTTGGGACCGCTGTCTTGGAAATTGATCGATATAGTGCCTAAGATGTCTGAATAGTGACTGCTCTGGTTTCTAAAGAAAATTCTCTGGCCCCTGTGAATATTAAGAATAGATGAAAATCAGATCATAAATCCAAGGACATGTGCAAAGTATGAAATAGCCTTTATACTACTGTCTGTTTTAAGCAAAAAGCATTTTTTTCTTGCCTCTTTGAATACTCCTCATTGATATTTTCACAACTAGTCTGGCTTCTTCTTGGTTTGTAAATGTAGGTGAAATTAATTTGGATTCTAAGATTTGTATCTTTTGTATTTACAAAAACCCAAAGCCAGTATTTATTTTCAACATGTCGCTATTGTCCTGTTTTGTAAATAGAAGACTTTTAAATACTAAGGCTGCTGTATTTTTCTCTTTCAGCTTCTGAAAATCTTTTTTTTTCCACTGGGACAAGTGCATGACTAGATAGTATTTTGATGCCTTTGCATGATAAAATTCTCCTTAGCTAAGAACAGAAATACACCCTTATCTATTGACGTTGGTTATGAAAGAAATACAACCATCCAGAAAGATAGTGTCTTTTGTTTTTCTAAATTGTTTAGTTGAAAAAGAGACTTGTGTATCAGTAATCCACTGATATACAAGTAAATGTCCCATCCTGGCATTTCTCTGCCTAGCTATCTTTCTAATTATGGAAATTACTGATCCAAAAAACTAAGGTTCAAGACAGAGTTTCTGTGGGTGAAGCACAGCACTTCAGATATCATCAGAGACCCTATTCACCAAATTACTGCAGATAAGAGACTTTTCTTTGCATAAAGGGCATTTACACTCTTCTCAGAATTGCATTTTTATCCCCAAAGACTGAACAGTATGATTAGGAGTTCAGTATTTGGCATACCAAAAAGGAGAGACATAGTCTCATTCAAATGTACTTGCTTCTAGAAATTTAGAGTCCTCTCTTTTTTTTTTGGAAATATGCACTCAGGTGAAGAATTAGGTGAAGAACTAAAGATTTTTCTTTGCCTGTAAACTGTTCAGAAGATGGTGATCTTATCTGGCTCATACTTTTTAATACAGAAGTATTTTTGCTCAAAATGCAATTTGTAAATGAGTTCAGCAAAATCCACTGGCCAGATGCCAATGTCTGAATATTGAGTCTTTACCCTATTTTTACAACTGGAAATCAACAAGGTTTCATGTAATTTGATATACTCTTTTTCATGGAAAGTAAATGTTTTGAAAAGAGAGTTACCTGAACACTGAAAAAGGATGTTAATCTTGCCATATTTTAAGCCATAAAAATTCACCAAACCCCCTTCAGTTTAATGCCAGTGGGTGAATAAGACAAATTCTAAGTATTTTAAGAAGTTTTTAGAGTACAGAAAGCATTTCTAAGGTGTTATAAGTAGAAGCTACATGTTTTTAAATAATGAATTCAAAGGGACATAGTCTCACTCCTGTAGTCTCTAGACCAGCCCTCCTATGTAAGGCAAGATGGATGTGTATTCAAGTTTACAAAGGGAACTACACACCAATGAATGACAAATATTTGAGACTAAAAGGAAAACTAGTGAAAAAAAAGGGTGATTGCAAGTCTTTCCCAGTCCCAACAGGTTCTACAGGAAAACTTTTCTATATTCTTTAAGTCTCTGTACTAAGTCTGAGATCCACCAGGGTCTTCCACAGCAGAAGGTCTGTACTCCTAAATATTAGTTTTGAGGCTTGAGAACAAAATCAGTGCCACATTTTTTCACCCTGTTCACGGGAATAGGTTTCCAAACAAAAGAAAGATGCTGATATATGGTGATGAAGCTTTGGACCACTGTACAGAAGAAGCATAAAAAAACAAGCAAACATCAATGCTAGCAAAATAGGTCCCTTAGGAATTATCTAAAGGTCATAGAAAACGAATAAATATTAATGTACTTATCATGCAGAATCTGGGAAATGTGCTGTTATGACTGAAATATTATTCAAAGACAAGTATTGTAATTAAGGTTTTTCTTTACCCTAGGCAGTGATAAAGAAATGCTGGGTTTATCCTCAGCCTTTAGCCAGCAAGTGTTTTTTTCTCTCCCGCTTAATTCTAATGTGAGTTCTTAATGCAATAACCCTTTGCGACTGAATGAACAGCTAGTTAATACTTCAAAAGTGTAGCATTCCTGTTGCTAAGCATTTCATTTCCCCCCTCCTTTTCTCTTCCAGGTGCTTTCCTGGACTACAGTGCTTGCTAGTTTGTGTAACCCCGTGATGTCAGAAGGCTTAAGAGCCCTAGAGCTAATACAAAATGTATGAGCACACCATATCTTGAAATTCCTGCTGTCGGAAGTGCCAGCTTGGAGGGGAGACAGGAAGCCTGAAGGGGAGAGGCAAAGAGAAGTCCCAAAGGAGAAAGAAATGGGGAGAGGCAGGGAAAGAAAAAAGAAAGACAAGACAGCTGAGAGCATAAAGAGCACAGGGGATAGGGAAGACTGAAGATGACTGGAGCTAAGGGCTCAGTTCAGCACAGAGGTGCTGGCTGCAGGGAGGCAAATCTCGCTGAGTGGTTCTGACAGCATTCAGGGGGGCACTCGCAGCCAGGCATGGATATTAAGCAGATGTCCATGCTTCTTCCAGGACATACACTTCTTTCAGAGGAGGAAGTCTGAGCCCACCAGGGGATGATGTGGAACAACTGTGGGCATCACAACTTTTTGCTGTAGGGCCAGGATAGCAAGAAATGGCACCCAAAATGCAGTCCCCCTCCCCACACCCAGCCCATGCTCAGAGATGGAAGTCACATGTGTAACAGGGGCTCCAGGGCACACACAAGACATGAGCCTTCTGACACAAAAGCATTGGCAGCATGGTGGTATCAAACTGTCCCATTTTGAATGACAATGAGGAAAAAACAGCACTCCTGGCTCTTTGCTTTAAGTCTGGGCAAAATGATGTGGCACACACTTGGGGCTTGCAAGCCTCCAGCACAAATTGTCACCCTCTCAGCCACAGGGTGAGAACCTGGAAGGCTCTAGTGCTACCTTCTGTAGTTTCTGTTGTTTTCTTCAATGCTAGTTTTTCCTGTCTTCTTATAGTGAGGCAATTAATACAGGCTATGTGTATGATGTGAGCTATGGGAAAGTTCATAGACTAACAGAGTGTTCTGGGTTGGAAAAGACCTCAAAGTTCATCTAGTTCCAACTTCCCAGCTCTGGTCAGGGACACCTTTCACTAGACCAGGTTGAACAGAGCCCCATCTAACCTGACCTTGAGCAATGACAGGCATGGAGCATTCACAATTTCTCTGGACAACTTGTTCCATTGCCTTACCACCCTTACAATAAATTTTTTTTTTCCTAATGTTTAATCTAAACCTTCCGTCTTTTAGTTTGAAGCCATACCCTCTTGTTCTGTCACTACATGCTCTTGCAAGTATGTTGTGTTGGGGGATAGTGACTGTCAGGAAGGTGCAGAGGGAGCTTCTAATCTATGCTGTCTTTGCAGATTTGCAGCATTCCACTTACTGAAACTGAAATAAAGCTCAAAACTGTTATAGTGTGCTGTTATAGTCCAAACTTCCAGTGACCAACTACAGCTGAAATGCACACATAGATGAAAACACTTTCTACACATATGTGTTTGGGCAAGAACTACTTCTGTGAGGGATGTGGCTCTCTTTTAACCTCATTATTGGCAAAACTTGAGGATCACTTATATAAAACAGAGAGGAAAAAGTGAGACAAAAAGTAAAATCTGTTAAATTGCTGATGCTCTTTTGGGGGGGCTGACATTTTACAGGAGGATACCCAAAGTCCATGTTTAGCTGTTGCCATTAGGTCCTAGAAAACTGATTTATTCCATTAGCACCTTCTTTCTTTTTTCCTTCACCCACTCTCTTGCCTGCTTTCTCCTCTGTTAGTTGAACATGCTTCTCAAGGATGGACTCAGGCCATAGTATCAGAAACTATTGTATATTCAGGCAAACCTCTTTGGCCTGCTCTGTTTACTCCTAATTTCTGAGCAAAACCCAGAATATTTCAAAGGGGATGGACCATCCCCAGGTACCCTCTTCTATTCATAATGGGACATCTGCCATTTGCTCCCCCAGAACAATGAGAAAACTGGGGCCCACAAGGTAGTAGCAGGACTGTATCACAGGATTGTTACAGAGGAGCCAAGAACTGCAAGGTTTTCCAGGGCTACACAAAGATGTGTGACACCCAAACATTAATCAAAGAGATGTCTGTGTGCACAGCGTGATCCTTATTTGGGTTGTGCTGGAGGTGAAGCACACTGGAGGAGGATGCTCTCTATCCAGTCTCACATGGACTGGGTGATCCCTAGATTTGAAGGTGCCACAAAATCTGAGTAATCTTATAGGTGTTATTACAGAACAATCAAAAAATAAGGCCTCTCTCTTGTTTCAGTGGCTTGTGAGAAGCTGTGTCATGCCGGGCTTGTGGAGGGGCAGAACTGTAGGGTCTATACAGCATAGTTTGCTTTGGATGGTACCATTCATTTCTGCTCTTCATTGCAAGAGGCCAGAAGGAGCCATTTGCTTTTACAGCAGGAATGATGTGATACATGTAAACAGAAAACTCTTTTCCTTTGCCAGAGAACATGGATGAAATCCAAACTCTAAAAATGATGAACACACTTTTTCATTCAAGTCTTTCTTGTCCCAGATTTGCTCAGCTGCTGTCTTTGGGATATATGATGCATGTCCTGCTACTCCTGAGCATCTGCTATGGGGGACTACAGAGACAGAGAAATGGATTTAAGGGACCTCTAGCTTGAGCCAGTATGTTCTTATGAGGCAGCTCCTGATTACACTGTGGGTATTCCAGCATTTCTGCTGCCTGTGCAGCAAAATGAGGGCTCAATTAGAGCATGAGTATATTCTGCTTGGTTGCCAAGACTGGTGTAAGTGCAAAGAGCACTGAGGGCACAACAGCATTGGCTCTACAAAATGCAAATCAGCACCTGTTGTTGCTGAGGTCCCTCTTTATCTCCTCTGGCTTTCAACAAAGCTACTGCTCATGCCATTGTGTGCCCATTGCTACCAGTCCTTGTATGCTGTGTAACAGATGCATGTCTGCATTTTCATACAGATGTGCACCCTTTTCGCAAGATCTGTGCGTTCCTCTCTCTTGCTGGCCTCCTGGTATATGCATTTCTCAGGATCAGCCATCTCTGGCTCCCCCAGGCTACATCTGTACTAATAAAGCAGACAGACACACAGCTTGGCCATGTGTGTGTCCATATGGTCAAGTCACTGGCATATCCTGCTGCTATTTTGGTTGGGTTCTCCCACCAGTAATGCTGGACACAGCTGGGAGGTAGCATGGGACAGAGATGGTTCTGAAGCTATGTTGGAGTGTAAGAAAATATACAGTTAATTTTTTTGCCTGGCTACTAAGGGAAAGAGAAAAATGCCCCAGCCCTTTTTACCTTATCAGCAAGAACATAGTCTGGGCCTGGATCTGAACAAATAGTCAAATTCATGGGGAAAAAAAGGTAACCTGGATTCTCTGAATTTTAGAACCTATTACCCTGTAATGGTACATGCATATTTCTTGCTCTCTAACCTTGCATTATAGAAGACACCATTGAACAGTCCAGAAACTGGCATAAAGTTGTTCTGATAACTAGTACGTTTTCAAAACACTGAGAGAGAGAGTGAGGGGGCATGTGGGTTGAGAAGCAACTTCGTGGAGTCTAGAAACTGCCACTTAATTCAATCTCATAATCTGCAGACAAAACCTAGGGTGTACATCTAATCACATGGTCCTAGCCATCCCAAGCCACTAAATTCTTCCAAAAAGACTACAGAATATCAGGTCCTTTGGTACAGAAGAACCTTAAAAATCCCGATGTACCATAGAAAGGGAGAACCTGGATGGGATAGTGCCCAGATGATCTGCAGAACAGTAGCTCAGTGCAAAGAAGCAGAGGATGGGAAACTGACAGGTTACAGAGAGTGGGAATTTAACAATGTGAAAGATTTTCTGTTTGCATGGTTGAAGTTACCTAGTCCGATAGTTATTAAAGCTGCCAGTCTGGATTTTTCTTTTTTTTTTTTTTTTTTTTTTTTTTTTCGTTCAGCAATTTAATTTGGTGCAAGGGTGAACTTTGGGTGTGAAACTGTACATGCCTCCCTGCAGCCAAGTTTTGCAGTCCCAACCTGTCCTGCCTAGTTTGGATACATTCACATGCTTCTGATTTCTGGGTCTTCAGCAGCTCCTCTCTCCAGGAGCAAGAGTGGTACTTCTCAATACTGTGTACTATGTTTCAAAAGCAACAGTGGAGATAAAGACAGAGGTAATTCAGATTTCAAGAAGCTTCCAATCAACAGCAGTGCAGCATGCATGTAATGGCATCCCCAGCGGCACAGCAGTTGGATGCTGCTGGAAACAGCACAAACAGGACAGCTTCAGCTACAGTGGAACTGATCCTGCAAACATACTGCTAGCAGAACTGCTGAGTCACAGACCAGCTGCACCTTAATAGCTCAAAAATCTGGATGCAGAGCTGATGATTACAGTCTGAAGCTGAATATAGGACTGCCAGCTCAGGTAGAAAAGCAAGCAAAAGAACAATGGAAAGCCTGAGGAGTGAAACCATGTGGCTTCACCTCATTCAGCCCACTGTGATTTCAGGTGTAACATGAGCCATACTGGTCTGGTAAAACAGAGCCATAAACTCCTTAACAGAGAAAAAAGGCGAAACACTGTTTTTCTATGTCATATGCATTGCCATACAGCAAAGACTGACTCCAAACAGCAAAAGAGATGAAAGTTAATGAGATGCTGCTAGTTTAGCAGCACCTTATATATCTGTTAGGCTAACACCCTATAGGACAGTTATGTCATGAGCAACTTCTTTCCTCTGTGTCCTTACCTTGCTGGTAGTGAGGTGAAATTGCCTTTGCAGCTTGGTTGCTGAATTGTACCTGTTGTAACCAAGGTCAAGATATTTCTCCCAAACATCCTCAGTATTGATTCTTCATTTTGTTTTGTTTTGAAAACATATCACAACAATATAATGAAAACCAGGAGGGTGTCAGGCAAAGCTGTTTGAAGCATGCAGTACTGCTGCTTTAAGAGACAGCTATGGAGTGCAGAGAATGAGCAATGTGTACAAGTCTAGAATGAGTTGGGCTACAAATAAATTATTAAGCTTTACTAGGAGATGGACAGAACATTTTCACCTAGGCTGAAATGCGTGTCATGACATACAGCAAGAGGATAAACAGGCCTGGGACACCTTGATGAAAATTGATAGTGACTTACACATCCTTATTCAAAACCAGTCATATCCCCATTAAGGCATCCTCAGGCAGCAATTTTCAGAATAATCCTACATAACACTTTCCAAGCCTTCCTAATCATTAGTTTGTGTTGATTGGAAAAAGGCTTTATTGTGCTGAGTCAGAGATTCCATGTTTGTCTGCTGAATAATAAGAAGTGTTCAAGTTTGTCTTTTCATAGTCACATGGCCGTGTAGCCTATGAAATGGGGAGATTTTCTTGTGGAAGATCCCTGGTCTAGAAAATCCTGTAAATTTTAGCTGGCTGGTTTGGTAAGCTTAAGTATATTTTTTTGCATGATAATGTGATTTAATCTCATAGCAAAGTTTTCAAATTCAATAAATCCATAAGGACTATTGGGGGTGTGGGGGTAAGGGGAAGTAGTCTTAGATTACAATGTGAAAAGTTCATGCAATTTGTGCCCCAATTCTCCCTCTCACAAAGGACTGACATTATTTTTTTGTTTCCCATTGAGAACAGTAAAGGCAATATCACAGCATCAGGATATATTTTAATTATTGTTTCAAATAGACATTAGGCAACCAGGAGGAAATGAGACTTTCAGATTCCAGGGATATGGATTATAAATCTATTCTTCTCCTAACCTTGCAGCATTTGTTGTCCTGATCCAAATTTCTTGTCAATCTTTATGATGCCATGAAAAGAGACAGCATGTTTGAAGCACACATAGCAAAAGATCATTTTCTTTATAGTTAATGCTCCACCTTGAACCCCCATTTTACAGCACTGCACAGAGAAAGGGGAAGGTGGAATTCACCCTTTTGAAGTTTCAGTGTTGGAAGGGATATTTAGAGGTCAGCTTCTTCATATCCCTTCAAAGTACAAGGTTCAGCTACACCTAACCTGCCACACCTAAACCTAAATTATCCTCCAAAAATCTGCACTAATTGAAATCTGACATGTATCTTGTTATCTTGCTCTAATGCTTTCATAAATCATGTGACTATATTGTTCTTCCTTATATATAATTTAAATGTAATTTGTTGAGAAACAAGCTTATTTCTTCTGGTCTTCCCTCTCTTGGACTCAGGGGATGACAGACCTCCTTTTTTACAAAAAAAAAACTTTTATGGGATCAGAGATCATTATCAGCCTTCTTTCTTGCTTTTCCTTTTTATCAAAAGAAATAAGGCTACTTCATTCAGCCTTGCCTCCTTGGCTAATCATTCCTGCTGCTTTCTTCTCTCTCCCCTTGGTACTTATCTGTCTTTAAATGCAATGCCTAAACTGGATATGGTACTTCAACTAGGCTTCTCCAGTAGCAAATAGAGCAGAATAATTCCATTCCTCAGTCTTACAGCCAGCAGTGTTCTTAAAACATCCCAGAATGTGATTTGTTCTTTTGAAGCAACCTCATATGCAATTGTGGCACACTGTAAACTTGGAATTATTTTTCCAGGCCATTTAAAATCCTCATCCCCAGTTCCAAGGCTTCACTTGTCCTTTACAAATCTCTGGTTTTCTGCTTTCAAACTGCAGATGCTCACCTGTCTTGGAAATCCTGTGTAGTCTTTCAAATGCTGAACCACTTAATTAACATAGGTGCTCTCCCAGCTCCACTGGCCACATCAGCAGTGAGAGTATTGAACAGAATGTGGTCAAAAGCAAATATGACTGCTCAAAGTGCCTCCCCAGGTTGACCACAAACTATTATTAACTATAGTTCATCTGAGACTTTTCACTGCATTCAAGTACTAAAAGGAAAGGGAGCTCCTTTGACAGCAATAAATAAATTATAACTTCAGTTTCAGTATGACTCGGTCAGACTTGTTACAGATGGAAGGAAATTTCACCCAGGCAGTTGTATCTCAGGTTGCACAAGTACAAGTAATATTTTGACTACATCTGCTGCTTCAGTTCAGCAGAAGAAACATACTAGCTTTAGCCTGGAGATAAACTGCACTGCTTTTAAAAGACATAAATGCTTTTAGATCTATAAGTGTAGGGAAAACACATGGATAATTTTTTTGTGTCAGTGATCTTGAAAATCTGGACTTGAAAGTACACTGTGAGGCAGTGGATGTCCAGTGAAGATATATGCAATGTAGTCTATCAGGGAGAGAGACCATGTTTCCTCTTTCTTGAGAGGTACTTTCAGAAGATTTTGTGAGACTTTGACTCTCAGTTCAAGACACAATGAAATTCATTAGTTTCTTGCAAATGACAGTGTTGGTCACTGTTGGTGAACCCTTAACTGAGAAGAAAGCACAAACCAGCTGCAAACAGATTGAGAACCTGAGGGTAAAAATCAAGGACAGAACCAACAAAAGGTACCTTGTCAGTTGAGGTCTGCTACAGGTACTTGACTAGGGGAGCCTGTCAACAAGGTCTTCTTACTTCAGACAAAGGAGAGCATCCTGCTCCCAAGCTTTCAACCCGAAGGAACATTTTAATCACCCAGATGTCTGCTGGGGAAGCAACACAAATGTCTGTAAGCAATCCAGGCACTGGAACAGGTTGCCCAGAGAAACTGTGGATTTCCTATCCCTGGAAGTGTTCAAGGCCAGTCTGGGTGGGGCTTTGACTAATCTGGTGTAGTGGAAAGGGTCCCTGCCCATGGCAGAGGGTTGGAACCAGATGAGATTTAAGGTCTCTTCCAACCCAAACCATTCTGTGATTCTATGATAATATATTACTACATATATTGCCCCATTCCTGATGCAATATTGGAACTATAGGTTGAAGACAACCTTTGTTAACGTTGAGAAATTACTACTGGGTGTTTAAGGGTATGGGGCAGAGTTAGGACAGCTCAAAAGGTGTTACTTCCTTGGCAAGTTCTCCCTTGGTTCAGCAAGACCAGCCCTTCCTCACCCTGTCTTTTCCTAGAAATCCCTTCAAAGACTTATTTAAAAACTGTGAAAATGGAGGAGTAAGTAGTATTATTGAGTCTTATTCTAGTGAATATTTTGATTTACTCTGGAAGGGACCCTGGAAATGCAACTCTAAGACAGTGTATGCTTACAGAGAGGTAGTCTTTAAACAATAGATTAAATCATTGCCTTGTGTAATCTTTTCTTAGTATTGCCACTGCTCAAATCTGTAGACATTTCTGCCAACACCCTCCCTCCTGAACCATACTGTGCATGAAAGCAATACAGAGACTCTGGCTGGTCAGTCACCACTGTGGCCATCATCAGTGAGTCTGTGGTTACCTTGGCTCCTACCGCACATTATAAAAGCACTCAGAGACTCACGGAAAACAGAAACTGCTGCCCAGATTTTTAAATGTCCTCTCTTTAATCAATTCTTGGTTTTGAGTGTTTATTTTCAGGGAGCGGCTGATGCCCTCGTTTACCATTCGGTCCAAATGGCATTGATGCTTTCCAGTACATTACAAATTCAGGATGAAAGTCCTTACTTAATCTGAGTACATAAAATCAGTGACTACTTCTGACCCTGGTACAAATAAGAAGTTGCATTATTATGAGCTGTTATGCTTGCAGTTAAAGGCAAGGGGAGCAATTTATTAACATAAAACCAGCACCTCTTCAATGGTACTTGTAGGAGCTGAAGTACTGTCCTTCTCTAGAGCAGAGGTTAGACTGGTATCCATGCTGCAATTGCCAAAGATGCAGGGGAAGTTCTAGCAAAGGCTTTCTCACTCTAAAAAGAGGACTCATTCGTAGTTCAGGTAACCACATCAATTAATAGATGCCCCAGGCTGAACAATGCTCTCTAATATCAGGTACAGGAAAAGGAACAGTCCAAATAAAATGCATATTTTTTTTTGCATATATATTATGTAAGCCAAATGTTATTTCTCAATATTGCCTATTAAAAATGGTGTGCCCAGCTGTTTAAAAAAAAAAAGCTGCACTGAGAAAGAGCCTCTCATCAAGAATGAAACACAACAAAAGGTAGATTGGGGAAGCTCAGAGTTGTCCATGACAAAGTGTAGAGGAATGGAGTGGCTTGCTTCCTTGGGGCTGGCAGATCTGGAATTCCCTTCGTCATAAGCACTGTTTCACTTAACCTCAATGAGTCATGCTGGTGAATCCTGAGGTTAATTATTAGATAATTCTAATACACATCAAAGGCTTTTGGAGGCTCCTGAGTCTTCACAGTTTAATATGTTCATTTATCAAGTGCAAGTAGGAGAAATGAAAAGTAATTAAACGACTTTTTTTTGACTTAAAATTATCTATTATTTTCCTACTCCACTCATTGGACCATCTCTGTGATGCTGCAGAAACTGCAAAGTAGTACTAAAAGGAATAACTGGGTTGCAATAGTTTAGCTTTTAAATTATGGTTGGCATTCGACTTAATTATTTGAAATCTGATAGCATCAAAGTTTATTTGGCTATTCCTCAGGCCAGAGAAAGCATGAACATAGGTCAGTGGTTATATTTCCAACCAGTTTTAGAATCACAGAATGGGCAAAGTCTAAAGGGACTGCAGTAGGTCATCTGTTCCAACCTCCCTGCTTGAGCAGGGTCATCCCAGAGCACATGGCACAGGATTGCATCCATATGGTTCTTGAGTATGGCCAGTGAGGGAGACTCCACTGCCTTTCTGGGCAACCTGTGCCAGTGCACAGTCATCAGGACAGTAAAGAAGTTCTTCTTCATGCTCAGGTAGAATTTTCTGTGCATCAGTTTCTGCCCATTTTTTCTTGTCCTACTCCTTGGCACCACCAAGAAGGGCCTGGAAGTTGTACTATATTTCCAAGAGGTCAGCTATTTTCACCTTTATTTAGACAAAAAATATTTTTTTTTGCTTTCCAATCCAATACAGATTGGATTTCACAGGTACAGACCTCTTCTCTGAGCATCAGGATGCCTTGTTAACCAAATGCATTCCTGTGTGCATGTGGTCCAAAAAATAGCATAGATTACCTGATCAGTGGCAAGAACCAAAGAGGAGGATATTTTCCTGATTTTTGTCTTATCAGAGTGACACAAAGCTCTGCAGAGCAGCAGGCTCTGATAAAAGGAGATCTAACGGCTACAATTTGGAACCCATAGTTCCACAGAAAAATTGGGTCCAGTTGGAATTTTGCTGAAATAATAGCATAGAAAAAGAGAATCACAGTATTGCATAGCATAGGCCTCTCTGAAAAGAGTCTGGGAATTGCAGTGGTTTGGAATCCTTCTGCCATCCATAAAAGACTACTGAATCCTCTTTTTTGGTGGGGTTTTTTTTTGGTTTTTTTTTTTTTTTTTTTTTTTGTTGTTGTTTGTTTTGTTTGGTTTTGGTTTTTTTTTTTGTTTTTGTTTAAATAAAGAGGCTAGAGAAAAGAAAACAATCCTTGGGGAAATGCAGTATAATTACATTTCTTCTTGTCTGATAAGTGCAAAATCAATTCTGCAGTGTTTTACCTGCATTCTTTAAAATGTCAGCAAAAGATTTTATTTCTATTTATTACTAGTTATAGAGGAAGAAGATAGTTCATTCACCAAACTTAGCAAGGACACTATACAGTCTAATTCCTTGAAAGAAATGCAGTTTTCATATTTACTACATCAGGAAACAATACTGACATAATAATAGAGTGCAGTAGCTCTGAGGGAACTGTTCTGGGATGTTGCACCAGGAGATTGTGAGCTGAGACATCCCCTCAGCAGCAGGTGGTTGTAAAGGGAGGCCTTTACAGGCAGCTAGAGAGATGTGAGAAGAAACTATTGGCTTGTGTTTAAAAGAAATCAGGAAAGTGGCTGAAGAGTTTAGAATGGATGAAATCAGGAAAGGGTTTCAGCTCAGATTTTCCAGACACTGGATAATTACATTTTATTTCATCTTGTACATCAAAAATCAATACTCATCATTGAACAGACGGGGCTTAGAATATAAGTGAAATCACAAAAATGGAATATAGACCAGAGTTATATATTATTTACAGCATTACTGTTTTCCTGTATGCATCATATCCACTGTGTATTTCTTTACTCCAATAACAGATCTGAATTTTAAGAAAAAACAAAACCCACAATTCCCCCTTCAGATACTTCTTGCTTTCTTCCTTTAGGAATTTCCAAATTATACTCTCTTTTCTGTGAAGGTCTAAGAAATGTTCACTAGTTATAAAATATATCTGAATCTTAGGTTGATAAAATATTTCTGAATGATGTACCACAATTAAGACACTGAGGATGTTACTTATATTGCACAAGCAAACAAATAACATTATAGTTTTGTATCCGGTGGACTCCTTTTCTTATCTGAACAGACGTAAATATCTTTTAATACCTCAAACACTTTTCAACTGTTATGCTTCCAAACATCTTTAAAATTCTGGGTAGTACACAGATAAGCACTTTATAGGCAGGTAGGCATCTCTAAATTACTAACATATGATTTCTACTGATCATACCAGCAAACAAAAAAAGCTCCTACTCACGGCTAGCGATCTACTGCCTGAGAGAAACTTTAAACTCTGATTCAGTTCTGCAGTGTGTGCATCTCCAGATAGAATTCCTTTCTCTCTCCTTCACTCTGGTAGATATGGCAATATACCCTATTTTTACTTTTAAATCTCTCACATTTTGAAAAGTGCTTTAGTTATGCTGAAATAATAGATTTCTTTTGTTTTGAAAAGTGGCCTCCATTATGGCTTTGAGCAATAATCTTTGAACTGTGGAAGGCATTGCTACTGCTCTGACTAGTGACCTAAAGGCTTAGTCTGAAACCCTCATCAGCAACCAAGTCTGTGCATTCCTTCCCTTGTAATCACTATGAAGGAACATCTTGCACAAAGGTCCACAGTGGCCCAAGGCTCTCTATTTTTATACAAAAATGGCCAACATCTGGGGGTAAAGCTATATCTCAAAAGTAAGTAAGTGCTCCTTTACCAGAAACAGTAACCTGGCCCTCACCTGACATCTCTGTGAGCATGTGAAAAGGAAAGCCAGAAAGTACCTGAACTTCTCCAAACTATTACAAGTTTATATCAGGAAACAAAGATCAGAATGACATAACAAATTATCTACAGCACAGGGAAACAGACGGAATGCAGAAGTATTTGTACCATCAGAAATTGATTTGATGATTATGTCAATTACTTTTGGCACTAAGCTTCCTGTGGGTTATTTTCTGATTGATCTTTTGGACATCTGTGACTGTTGCCTTACCTATGCTTATTTTCAGAGAGATTTAATGAATGCTTTGTTTATCATAAATCATTCAAAATTTTACCCCATGTGGAATATCTGCTTACACTGTTTGGGTCAGCTTTGATTATTCCTTCTCCCTCTCTGGCAGTAAATGCTGTTGCTGAGCAATAACTTGAGTCACAAAAGAGCTCCCCCAAACCAATCTTGATTTGTGAGATAACAGAAGATGATGAAATTTGCCAGAAAAACCCAGTCCTATTCATCTTTTTGCAGTGTACTTTTTTTCCTGGAACATGTTTTTTATCTCCAAGTTTCTTTCAATCCTGTTGACTTACTCATGCTAAATAGGCTGCTGTAGCAACTTCTGCATGCTAATGTGTCAGATATTGATGCTATTTACACTATATCTCATTTAAGAGCTTAAACACACATCTTTTAATGTTGCAGCATTTACAGATTCAAAGATGGCAGAGAGAATGGCGTTATGTCACTTACCATCATTCCTTGTTTTGCTGTGTGACAAAACAGAGTGGCAGCTTCATGCTTATTTTATACTTTTTCTTTTTTTTTTTTTTTTGACTAAACATACTGGTAATATCAGGTTTCATTTTATTTCCTGGGAGATATCTGTGGAGTACACAAAGAAATGGATTAGCAGTTTTTTCTGCATTTGTTTGTAGAACTGGAAGTACTGAATCTTGAAGGAGATAGAAGTAAAACCTCTAAGAAAAGAGTTTGGAATTAAGTAGCTGCTCCTAAAACTATGCATTTAAAAGAAAAACAAACACAAAGAGTTTGGTGGTTTTAATTAAAAAAAATTCCTTTTCTCTCCTAACTCAGTATTATTTCCATGATATGATGTGGCATCCTAATTATCCTTTCTCTCTATTCTGTTGTAGAATCATCCAGGAAAACAGATCAGACAAGATGTGAAATGTGAGGAGGGACAGAGGCTTTCAAGCCTTCTGTAGTCATCACAAAAAAAGTGAAAATGGTCCAACCCCCTTTTTTTTTATATATTTTTTTTGTCTTTGAAAATCACCTCTAAAGGTTCCTGTTGTCATCTATTCACATCAACTGTGAGCAAGCTATTATCTTTATGGACTCAGGATGCTAGTTTCAGACTTGTCATCCCTAAGCAGCGATGCACATCAAGTAATTATTTATTTATTTATTTGAATGCTTCAGCTTCTGAGACTCAGGCCTGCCCAACGTTCTGACAATCAGGGTTAATTACTGTAATGCTTCTCTGGCAGGTCCTCCTTAAAACATCTTAGTAATATAGTAGCTCATCCAGGATAATGTTGATTGCTACCTGTAGAGGACTTCGTCAGCATATTACTTCCACTTTGTGCAGATTGGGCACTTGCAATTTGAAGTGCTCAAACCAATTTTTAGCACAGACAAGCAGCTTGAAAGACAGATTCTCCAACAACAATCAAACCTCTGATCCGTGGCCTTCTCAGGTACCTTCCTGTTCAAAGACTTACTTCACTGAATACCTTACTGCTCCATCAGTCTGAAGGCAGCACAACACAACATCTTGTTTCTCATTTTGAATATTTATGTGAGGCAAGCCTCTGTTTGACTAAGTCTGTCTAATTTAAAATACGCTAACAAAAGTCTTTTAGTCTACTGTCAGGAAGAGTCTTCCTATCCTCCTTACTCCTTGTTTTCTGTAAGGGTCACTTTGCAAAACTCCTGTACAGAGCACAGATGACAATTCCTTTGTTATCTCCACCTCCTGGTTTGTCCACACAACATCTCAGGTCTCATGACTAGACCTTTAGACTAAGACAAACCCTGATGGACTATAGACAAAGTAGGAAAGACATAGATCTGTTTAGCAATGACCTACTGAGGGATGTAATTAAAGTATGTGGGAGTCTACCTGGTTTCAAACTGACCCACTGAGAAGTGCTCAGAGGATGTACTCAGGTCTCTTTGCCATAGAGTGTTTACCTTCAGCTGAAGAGTAGTGTCTGCTGAACACACAACAAGACTTGAATCATCTGGGTTCATTCCTCTTGATATCTTCAGCATCTTGACATCAACAGCTCCAAGTTAGACAGCTTAGTCTTTTACAAGTGGGAATAATTAAACTTTTCAGAACAGTATGTCTGTAAGTCTGAGACCAGTGAAGATCTGACTAAGCTGATCAGTGGGGAGGGCTGAGTAGAAGCCGAAGAAAATCAGGCTGTCACAGGTTAAAACAGCCCATGGATTGCTATAAACTGTGGTCTGTAAAAGTAAGTGATTAGGAAACTCTCCCAGCAGCTGGTAATGGTAAATTTATCACTGACTGAGAGTAAAAATAAATTAATGTTGATTGTTTTAACTCAACTTTGTTGCCTTCTTGTGTGCTTTCTGTCAGCAGTGCTCAAACAAGGACTGAAGGTATGATCCAGAAGTAGCACTACTTTGTAACTTCAACCTTATGACCACATATTCAAGCTATTGACATGATTGCATTCAAGCAATGCTATCAAGTATTAAGCTTCAGTCCAGGTGACATCCTTATGCTAAGCTCTTCTTACAAGCAACCCATGAGTAGTCTTTGTAGTTTATTTCCTGCTTATAAAATTCAGTTTATTGCATCCAAATCAAAGTATAAGAAAGAACAGATGACCAGCTGACTAAAGAGTCAGTGTTATTTAGCCTTGCAGTTATGCCAGTACACTAGATAAAGATATTCAGTCATCTGATCGTTGCTTCAACAACATTTTGCTAGTTACCTAAAGGCATGGGAATGACCCATGATGAATGAGAAATATCTAAATAAATTTATGCAGGCAGAAGAATTTAAACCAACATCTCAATCCAAGGACAAATGGCTGTACCTGCGGGTTTAATCGAGAACAAAGAACATCTTCATTTCATGATGCATGTCCATTTCATAGAAATTAAATGTAATGATGACTCACTTTTATGCAAGAACAGCAACAAAAATAAAACCTTATTTTTGAGCACAGCTGTATTGTGGGAGTTGAAGATTTAATGCTAAAATTCTCAAAATAAAAAGTCCCAAACACAATACTGTTATTTAAAAAAATATCCAAGGGCTGTAGAGACTTAAATCATGTAAGTTACTTTGAAAATACTAATTTCAAGTTCTAGAGACAGTTTTGATATACACTGAATAAAATTGCTGTGATCAAATCCCATCTGTACCCAATAGCACGTAACCAGATATGTGCTGGGGAGGTACATAGCTATATTTTAGACAGTACCAGAAAAATGTAAGAATAGACTTAAGGAAAGAAGGATGTCCAGGTGAAGCATCTGGGGGTTTTTCTTTCAGTGTTATATTGTGAGAGCTTATTGACTCTTACTTTTTAAAAATAGGGTACCATTTTATGGTCAACTTCTCATGGCATTTCTCAAGTCAGTTCCCCCCTCACTGCTTCAGGTCCATCTACTCTTTTTGTTCTTTAATCATTCACTGTTTTAACACAATTGAATGTCAAAAACAGCTTGTACATGGAATATTCAAAGACTTGACACCTAGTTTATTCTGATGTTATGCAATACACGAGAGTATTATGCATGAAGGTAGTATGTCATGATAAATGAAGTTAGATAAATTGTAAGTATATAAATATTAAAATTAAAAAGGCTGATTCTATCAAGTATCCTTACCAAGGAAGACACTAATATCAGGAGGAATTTTCTTTTTTTATTTTCAGTTGAATATATCTCATATTTGCCTCTTTAGAGGTGTTCTACAGTTACCCAAAAGGAAAAGAGTTCAGAAACACAAAACAAGAAGTTTTGCCCAAAATCTTTACGGTTTATCTGCTGAACACCAGTGCACACTCTCTTGTTCATTGGAAGGGTGAAACAAGACTTCAGTTTCCCCAGAAATGTAAGAAACATAAGCTAACAGGCTTCTTGAAAAGTTTGCAATGGGCTAAGAGTATGTAATCTGTTACTGAAGATGGTGTTTGGCAATCCCCCCAATTCATGCTCTAGTGTGTATTTTTGAACCTGTCTACTACAAAGAATTTCAGTAAAAGAAGTTATATCTACATAATGGGGCTTGAGAACAAAGGAAAAAGTCTGTTAAAAGAAGGAAAATGTACTTGGAGAACTAAGCAGTGACAAAAGACTGGGGAAAAAAATCTGTGAAAAGAATTTTCAGATGCATAATTTTGCATGTGAAACTCATACAAAAATCTAGTGTTACCTCACTGTAAACTCTGAATGAAACAGTTAAATTTTTTGGATGATATTTTGATAAAAATATGTTTGCTTACAGTTGCTGCCTTTAGGAGAGCCTTTTTGGGCAGTCTGAGCCATGGATGTGCTTTGGTGAAAAAAAATGAATGCACTTCCTAAAAGAACTGTTGGAGAAATAGGATCACAGAATAATTGGTATTGGCAGGGATCTCTGGAGGTCTTTAATTCAGCTTTCTAGTCAGAGCAGGCTCAGCTATGAGATCAGATCACATAGCTCAGGACTTTATACAGCTGGCTGCTGCAAACCTCCAAATGCAGAGATTGCATGAGCCCATAGACTGCTTCTTCCACTTCTGGACTGTTCTCACTCCTCTTATTTAAATGTATGCTCACTATTGTTTTTCTTCCTGCCCACTGCTGTGAACAACCTGGATCTCTCTTGGAATCCTTCTCATGGTCCTAGAAAGCCCTGCTTTAGTCCCTTCAGAGCTTTCCCTTCTCAAGGACAAACAAGCCCAAGTCCCTCAGCCTCTGCTCTGTAGGGCATGTGCCCCAGTCCCTGAACATCTTCACCTCTTCTGAATTTTCCCCATTCAATCCATGTCTTTCTTGTACCAGGGTCTGAAACTGGATACAGGACTCTAGCTGCCCTCTAAAGAGTGCTACAAAAAGGGGAATGATCACACACACCCCTTGATGTACTGGCCATTCCGCTCTAGGCCATCTAGACCAGCCCCAGATGCTGTTGGCTGCACAGGCGCACAGCAGGCTCTCAGCAGAGATTGTCTCCCACCCGAGCACCTGAAGCTCCTATCTCTGCAAAGATTAAGCAAAGCACTGGAGGCCCTGTTTTTCCTGAGCTCTGCCCTGAATTCAGCTCACAGCTCTGGATATGCTACCTGGAATCTAGAAAAAAAAATTTAAAATGCTTATTTTCTTCTAAGGTGTGCTTCTTTAGCTTAATGCTAGGGACAAGAAAGTGGCGATTTCTTTCTTCTGACCATATATTATACTTTATCCTAATTCATCCCATCCTTACAGAGGTTTTGTTCCTGACCTAGCAGACTGTAAGCAAGTTACTTTTTAGAAGTTCTATTATACAGATTTTACACTCAGGAAATGTTCAGATGTAAAAAACACTGTTTGTTGACCTCACAAACTGGAAACACACACATGATGCCCTGAGAATACTGATTTTTTTATTATTATTTTTGGAAGAAACTGGACTCTTTCCACATGTTCAGCCACAGGAGTTACAGCTAAACCAGCTTTGACTCAGCAATATTCTGCCTGGGATGTAAGGTATAATACCTCACTCTGAGCTGTCACAACCCCTGGTACCTGAGCTGTCCCTACAGCACACTGCAGTCACTTCTGTGCAGTGTGGACATATCAGTAGTTTCTATGAGATATATCTCAAGTGTGTTGTAATGCCTTCTGGGTAGCTGCTGGAACTAAGAATGAGCTAATATACTCTCTCTCTGCCAGATTTATTAGTTTAGAATGAGTGTTGTGAGGACTGCAGCTACATGTCTGCCAATACAGAGATTTGAGTTTTGCACTTGGCTCAGAGAAGGGTGAGATCAAATCTCCCTGAAAAAACACTCTGTACATGTACCCTACCACAATCTCACAGCTCAGTTAAGCTATGTTGCCTCTACTATTGTTTTTTCCTTTCCAATTAATTTTAAGGTTTCGTTCATTTTAGAGGAACAAAGTGAGTTTTCGCACTGCAATTCATACTTAAACCAGAGGCTTATTTTATATCATAGTTTCTCTTTCTTCCTTTTACAGACCTTTAAAGGGATAACTCTCTGAGCCAAAAATCAGAGGCCCCTGTTAATCTGAACAAATCTACACCAGAACTTACACAAGTTGTCCACTGGAGACTGCATTCTTTCTGCATTTCTATTCATACAAGTATTGTCTCCTCCATCTCCCCAAATCCACAAATTCCAACTCAGCTGATATAAGCTGCTGTTTTCCTTTCCTGACACACACAGGGACACGTCTGTCTCTTGAAAGCTGTTAGACAGATTGAAAGGAGGTGAGAGAACTAAAAAAGGGTCTGGGTACAAGTTAGCTTGTTACAGTGGGTCGCCTACACCACACGAGGAGGTGACTCATGAGTAAGCAACTGCCTCGTACAGGAGTAACTTTTGGAAGCATTTTGCAGAAATGTTTATTTGCATTCATGATGGGGCAGATCCTTGTGTCTCATGCCAGTGCCACATCCATACAGGACTATTTATCCCCACTGAACATTGCATTTAACACACAAGCCTGGTGTCATTGCTAGAAGTTGTATAAACCTGCTGGAACACAGCCACAGCCTTGTGTGAAAATAATGCAACGTTTCTCTATTTCTAGGATGAAATTCTGTTGTCAATTTTAACTAAAACAAAAAACATTCTTGCTTATGAGCAAAAAATCCATGGTGACTACCCAAAATGAGAAAATTCCTTTTCCCCTCAGAGCGTACAGTTTCCAACCAAAAAAATCTTATGTTTTTGGTGAATTTCATTCACAGAAAATGCACTGCAAATTTCATAAACTCTGCTTTCTGTTACTGGAGGAGAAGAGCTGTAGGTTAGTTTGTTAATGAAAAAGGACATGTAATAAATAAATGCTGAATATTCAGCTGAATAAATGTTATTCAATGACCATAAGATCTAATTATGTCAACACAAATATTTTAGCACCAAGTAAAAAGAAACCTTAATAAAATTTAAGCAGCTCAATGAAAATAAAGTGACATTGAAGCTAAGGGGCATAGAAGTTGAAATAAATAAATAACAAAAAGCTATATATTTCAATGCAATTTCCTTTTGTTTTTGAACTCGCTATCATTATGTGTAAAATAAGTACAATTTCAGATAAAAATAGATAGTTGTCTTTTTCAGTGTGCAGGGCATAAAATATCACTTTCCAAAGATTTTTTTGAAAGCTGCTGCCACTTGTTAAATTATTTTCCCTCTTCCTAAATAAGTTCATTGGTTCTGGAAAGTACTTGGCATTGTTTAAAATCCCACTGCCACTGAGTCCAAACAGAATTTTGACAACAGATTAAAAATTTATTTATCTTCTGAAAACCATGAGAGCAACATCCTTTTATCCAAACATACCCATAATCAACTGCTTATTAAACTTCCTTGGCCTTATTTGAAGCAGGAAAAGAAAAAAAAAAAAAAAGAAACAAAACAAAACAAAACAAAACAAAACAAAAAAAAAACCAAACCCACAAAACTAAAACCGGTACAGCCACAAATATTTCCAATTTGTAATTTCGAGGGCTAGGCTAGGAAGATGTTCTAATCAGTCTCAGCAACCTTCCTGGTTTACATTCAATCATAAGTTTGATGCTGAAACACTGAGGGTTTGCAAGAGATTGCTGAGAAATGATTGAAACATTAAGAACTCTGTGTAAGGTATTTTTAACAAAAAATTCAAATCAACAAGAAATTTGAGAAAGCCATGATGCATTTGCTGAGCCACAGCAGACAGAGATGTAGTTTATCAAATTATTTTTTCTGAATTTTTTTATTAGCTCTAGACATGAACAGTACCAACCAGAGACTGAAAAATAGATCTTGTGGTTGGTGATAAGTTTTCAAAGATTTTGGAAAGATGGAGATGATGTTTCCCATATAAACAGAGATGTTAAAATGTCTTAAGGCATTACTGCATAATAAAGATATGACCAGCAAGCAGCTCTCTCTTGACAATGAAAAGGGAAATAGTAAAACCTGGGTTAGGAGAATTTGTCTGCAAGTTTCCCACAGGAATACATAACTGTTAGTTAACAAAGGGTCTGTTCCCATTATTGCCCTGCAACTCAAAGAAATTGCTCTCACAGGGCTGGGATGGGCCCTGTATGGCCTTCTCTTTCCAAAAAGTCATTTTACTACATCTACCCTGAAATCCAGTTTCCATTTTTACTAGAATGGAAACTAGTAAAAAAGTGATTTCTCATTAGTAGTTTTGAACTAGTGTATCTAAAAACCTTATAAAGACTTTTAAACTTTAACTTCCATATTGGCATGTAAGTAGAGAAGCTTGTTTTGCTACAAGCAGCATAGAAAGAGGACAGTTCAGGAAATGACAAAACTTAGTGCACCCAGTACTCACTTCTGAATTTAAGGGATTTCCAGTAGCAGGATATTTTGATCATAGCTGATTCTCAGTAGCTGATTAAACATCTGTTAATCTGTTTTTTCAATTTGGCAGGGCAAGACTTTTGCTGCCTCTCTTCCCAGATGATGTTGCTTGACTTCATGTTCAGTGAGTGTCTTTCTAATTTTTCCTCAGAGAGTGCTTTATGTGATAGTGAGCTATAAGCTACATGTTTGCATCCACAGCTCTTCCTTTTTGCATCTTCTTACACATTAAGAATTTCAGTAGTTCCCTTCAAATACGGTCTTTCTTCCAGATTTCATAACCTCAGTAGGATCAGGTGTAGCTCTCCAACAAGCTTAAATTCACATCTGAGTCAGCACATGGAAATTCCCTCCGAACTCTGGGATTCCTGCCAGCATTTCAGTATCGCTTAGCAGCTTCTATCAAGCAACGTTGAATACAAACATCAGCTTTTACAGGCTCTACCTCTCCCAGTTTTTTGCAGGATTTACAGTTGCTCTGTACAGCGAAGGAGCCCATGAGCTATAAGAGTTGATGAAACAAAACTCTGGAGCAGACATAAGGTCTGTGTTTCTAACAAAGTGAGATTTGCATTTCTGGTTTTTCCTCTAATGCTTCTATTCATCTTAGATCACCGGCTTTGCTTTCTGTCTTATCCATTAGTCACACTAACTTGGTGTTTCTAACATGCTCGTATAGGGACGAACATTCCAACTTCCTTCGGGGCTCATCCAACCTCTTTATATGCAGTGATAACTTCTGGGGGTAAGCAAGAAAGAGAATTCACCAAACAGTTTCCTTCCCTTCCAAAGAAAACTAACTTGTGAATAAAAGCTGCCAATTCTTTTAGTAATGTTTGCAACCTTTATTACAAGCAAACCATCTGAAAGCATTGTTATTTGAAAAATATTTATAGAACAAAAAAAGCATCTACTTTTTATGTGAATAAATATTCAGGAGATTATTCACTCTGTTTTAAAAAGCCTGTTTATTATTCTACAAATAAATTGGGGGTGAGAAAGGAAGGAGCAAGGACATGGTGCTCACAGATAACATGAACGTAGTTCATCTACTAAGTATGATGCTTAGGTTATCATGACAAATAACATCATGTGATCACTCATATGATGAAGGCAAAAAATATCTACCACGGCTATGAGTTTGCACATTTATTACAACTTAGAATTTACTTCTGATGAGACAAATACAGACTGTGCATGTCAGTCTAACATTGTCTGACAAATAGCAGTTTTATTCAAATATTTGGCACAGGGGGCATTAACCCTGGAGTAGGCTTAACGTGTGTCCATTTGATTTATATGGATCTCCATTTTTCATTCTGTCTCCCGACAGAGAATTCCCAAATGAAACCAACTAAAATAGCACCACAGAGGAGTATTATCTCCTGCTCAGGTGCTGGTTCTCCTTCATCACAATAATCATGCTATTCTCAGAGGGTTCATCTAGCAAAGGTTGGAAATGAGATGTGTATCCAATATTCGATTCCCTTCTTTATTAAATGGGACTCAAACACATCCACCTCAGAAGCTGCACCCCCAGAGCAGGATCATGGGAGAGATACTTTCATAATTTTTATTCTAAGAAATCCATAAATAAAGCTGGAAAGTAAGCCAGCAAGTATTACTTTCTAATCTAGCAATCATGACAGCTACTTCAGAGGACAGAATCTATGAAGAAGGGAGGGACATACCAAATGGTTCACATATTCTACATGAAAGTGGTTGTAGGGCAAAATGCATTAAACAGGTCTTCTTCTCCATCAGTTTTGCCTCCTTAGGCTATAAGATTATGGGCCTGTTCATCTGTTCCTATAAATTTTCAGTGATTGCATGGATATTGCAAACAAAGACTGGCAACAATGGGAAGCACTTGCTAGTTCTTTTTATTGCCCAGGAATATATTGTCGATGTGGGAGGGAAGGAGGGAGCCCCAACTCAAAGCACTCTAAACTTCCACTTCTGCTTTCAGAAATGGTATTAAATAAAAGTGTTCTTGGTCCACTGTACCTTTGTTCAGTGAAAGTCCCCAGAGTGCTCAGGTTGGCATGTAAGATTTTGAAGAGGCAGGATTCAAAGCTTGGATTAGCAAAACTCTTCTCACAGGCTTCTTTTTGTAGTCTGAAACCTGTAACTGCCCATTAACTAACTCTATAGTCATCACTGCCTAAAGGCAGGGCAGGCTTTTTCTGAGGCACATCACCAACAAAATAATGTATTCCAGTTGGAACTGAATGGAAAAACTACAATGCCTGAACCCTAGAAAAAGTAGAATACCTAAGCCCTAGAAAATTCCATGCATACCTGTGCAGGTTTGATAATAAATAGATATGCACCATATTTATATAGTAGATCAGTGATTCAAGGACAAGAAAACTGTCAGAAAGATCTTTTGTGTTTCCTAATGAAAACAAAGGTGAGTTCCCACTGGGCTGGAATGCAGAGAGTGAAGAGTCTGTAGCAGGAATTTGGAACAGTGTGACGATGCTGCCCGACCGAAATCTTCTCAGCAGGTTGCAGGGCTTGATAAGGTTATAACTGAGATGTAGAGCAAGGTCTGTGCATGAAACAGCCCTCTCTAGAATTGCCTACTTTTGTGTCAACTCCTGCAATTGTTTTTTGTTTATATGTCTATTATATTCTTTTAGCTGCCTTGTCTACCTCTTCTCTCCTCTAGAGATGACCCATTCTCTAGTCCAATATTTTACTTTTCCTGACCCAGAGACTTCTCCAGTAACACCATATTCCTGGCTGCAGGATATCTGCACTGGATGAAGCAGCTGAGACATGTAAGAAATGGTCATCCTAGTGAGTCTAATCACCATGGCAACTGCCCCACAATATCTCCCTTCACTTGGCTGAGCTTATAAATATTTTTCCCCTTAACAACTCTTAGGTTCTTTAGCAGCAAGAGTTACTGCCTGGTGTATATATATATATTATATATATATATATTATATATATATATATATATATATATATATAATATATTAATATAATATATATAAAATGTCTGCTATTACCTTGAGCTGGGAAGCAGTGGATTTACTCAGTTATCTGGAAGGGTAATTCAGCAGCCTGAAAGAAGGATGAAGAAAAAATGGTTTTGCCAGAAGCTACAAATAGAAATTTCTAAAAATTCCATTTAGAAAACAGTCCACATAAAATTGACTTCCAGCCATATGGATCCTATTTGAAGATGGAGGAGTGATGAAATACAGGGAAGTTAAGACATCCTAAGTAAACCACATAGGACCAAAATAGCACCAGCCATTTACTACCTTGAGCAAAATGGGCATGACACTTCTATAGCCCACTATTTTTGTAGTGCAGCACAAATGCTATCAGCCATGTCTTTCCCTCTCTCTTTCTCCAACTCATTTACAGGCTGAGCAGCTGTGTGGGTTTGCAGCCTCTGTTCTTTGTAGGCTGCCTCAGTGTTTGTGCAGGGAAGAGATGTTGGCCCCTCTTGGCTCTTTCATCTTCTCTGGAGTGAGATGTTTTACTGCTATCCACGTGTGGTCTCATAGAGTAGGAGCAGGACTTACAATGCTACTTACTCTTTGTATATGTTTTTAATATCGTAAACTATCACAGAGGGTTTATCTCTGCAGCACCTGCTTTAACAGATTCCTGTCCATGCTGGCATTCCCAGGTCAGTCACTGCAGAAGAGCCAGTCAATTTGCTGTTTGTGGTTTCTCCATAGTTTCTGCCAGGCCGTCAGCATAGCTTTTGTAACTTGAGAGTATAGGATCAAAATAAAAGGTGTCTGCAAGTGCATCAACATTTAAATGGAAAAAAGCCATCAGCAAATGTCTTAGAAAATCAGAGGTCACTGAGGCAGACAGACCACTTCAGACAGGAGTCTGTCATAAAATGTAGAGGGATAGAACAGAGGTGTATCAACATGGATATTTAGGGAATAAGCACTGCATGCAGAATATCTACAAAATTAGCATTCGCGGTTCCAGAAATCAGTAGTTTAAAGACCTCCTGATTCAAATAGCAACAGAACTGATCAAAACAGTACCAAACATCTGCTTACATGTTGGTAACTACTCTTTTTTTCATTCCATTTCTAAAATTTATTTTTGTCCGAAAACATTGCTCCTTTTTTTCAAAAGAAGCATTTCAACTCTCCAAAGCTCTCTAGTCTTTGGTGGTCTCAGAAAAATAAAAGATGATTGAAATTAGAAAATTTTTCATTTAAAAAAAAATAAATCCCAGACATGAGAAAATCTATGTAACTAGTCCATACAGCAGCCTCATATACTTATGGGACTATCAGGTCTCAAAGGAAAATTAATCCCATTTAATTGAGAGGTAGTAGTTTCTTATTCCTGATTCAAAGTGAAAATTTGTTTTTAGCAATACTTGATCCCAACAACTCAACTCACAGGAATGGAAACATATGTATCTCTAGGCAAATACGGCAAAACCAGGCTATGATAATATATCTTATCAAGCAGTAGAGGAGGGAAAAAGTGCAGCGCTTCAGATGAGCCATAATGCAGTTGCATGGGACACAGGGACAAACAGCAGTGGGTTAAAGATGTGTTCAGGATGGAGGGCAGCCCCAGCAGCCCACCAGCTGTGCAAAGACTCTGGGAAAAGAGGATGGCAGGAGATGGTGTGGACAGGTCGTATTGTTTGACAGATCCAGAGGTCTTTAGCTCCTCAAAGACTACTGCATAAGCAAGGAAAAACAGTTTAGTTAAAACTACCAGAGCACACAACCTTGGCTCATAAGATGCTCATTAATCCTTCCACAATCTCTCTGGCTACAGAACAGCAGATTCTCAAGATATGCTAACTCGATCACTTGAAATATTATGTCCGCATCTTTAATTAAAATATTTCTAACATGATCGCTGCTAGCGTTTACCCATTTCTTTGTTTATAAAGGAAGTAAAGCAAATTCCCCTGAGTAAATTACATGCCTACCTGTCTCTAAATCAATGTCTTTCAAAAGAACTAAATAGAATTATTTTAGTAGGACTCCAAGTGGAAAAACATTGAATGCAACTGGATTTTAAGAAACAACTTAAGTTCATGAGATATTATAAAATTTGTTCACTCCTTCTTGTCATATTATGGAACAGTTGTTGCTCAGATTGAAATTGGAGGTCACATATTTATTTTGAATTTGAAAGGGAAAAGCAGATATTGAATGAGACCTGAGGCCTGACTGAATACCTGTGTTTGAAAATTTGAAAACTTGCCTTTTACATTATATTTTAAAATAAGGAATTGATGTTTATGCCTCAGCAGAAGACCAATGCTGATGTGAACCATGGTGCCTTGGTTTAACACTGCCAGACAGAGAAAATACACTATATATTTTATGCTACAATTAAAGGGTCTCATATAGAGGATAAGCATAATGGTTTCATTTAAATCCATTTGCTCATTGACATATTTTCTCATCACTTTGGAGGGAAAAAATAGCAGTTTGTATTAGACAAAAGTTTATTATTTTTTTCTTTTCCATTGAAGAAATTCATGTTAATTATTCTTCTGCACCTGCTTAATGGGGCTGAAGTAATTCAATTGTCATATTGTTGTAGATTGTTGCTTTGTGTAATGTATCACCCCTGCTGTTTCACTTGAAAAAAATTCTTTTCTCCTTCATTATTCAGCAAGGCCTAATGATTATTCCAGCATTTGTACATGCTACACTGTTGTTTTGATTTTAATTGACTTCACTTTTTTAATTAAGTACACCAGTTTGAACGGTGCTGTTGACATGCATGGTTTTGTCTTTATCAGTATTTGCTTCCATTTGCATTCTGTATCTATTGGCAATTTATTTAGGTCCGTTCTATGGGAGTGTATAGATAGGCACTTTGCAAGGTTCATCATCTCATTTCACATATTATATGTATCTAATGGCCTGAAACACTTGAAAATATTCTAAAAGTATTAGCTTGAAATATACACTGCATTTGTCAGTGCTTTTTACTTTTAAACATTATGTTCGTAACAGAAATTCTCTTAAATGCTAGGATGGACCTAATTTATCTTTTATGCAAGTAGGCTACATTATTTTTAAATTTTGAGTTTACCATAAAACTTCACTAATAGATTTTTGAAGTTCATTTGAGCTGGCTTTACTTTACAACTTAAGGAAAAAAAAGAAAAAAACTCTCTGTTGCTATAAGAAATTAATGCAAATACTAAATGGGTTTCTGAAACAAGACCAGTGTTGCTGGATTGCTGGATTCCTACAATGAAGACATTTTAGCTTTCCAAGAGGTTATTTTTCATGTAAACCTTAAATTTCTGTTAAGTCCTTGGACGTTGCTCTTGCATTGTTGCAAAATATCTCAAATAACTGATTTGTCATAAATACCATCCTTTATAAGCATCACATTAAACAAATCTTTGGAATTTGTTAATGTTGTTAATGGAATTAATTTGCTTCTCCTTCCTGTCCAGTCCCAAGATTTGAAAGCATGTTTCTTCAATTATCACAGCACAGGGTGCTAAAGAAAATGGACTGGAGAAGAAATAATTTCTAATTAAGATTATTTAAACAAAAATGGTAGACATTGCAGAGGCTGAGAAACTGCTCAATGTAAAATTAAAGGAACCTTAAATATCACCTAATTCCAGCCCCTCTGCCATGGGTCAGGGACACCTTTCACTAGACCAGGTTGGTCAAAGCCCCATCAAACCTGGCCCTGGACACTTCCAAGAATGAGGCATCCACAGTTTCTCTGCACAATCTTTGCCACTGTCTCAGCATTCACAGAGTAAAGAATTTCTTCCTAGTATCTAACATAAACCTGCTCTCTTTCAGTGTGAAGCCATGAGTCTGTTGTACAGGTTTTTAAAACAAGCCTGGCTTAGTCCAGCTGACAAATGTCTTATTTTAGTAAGGAAGCTGTGGAAGGAATAGCATGACTGTTTTGTCATTGAAAACAGCATTGAGCATGTCAGAGAGAGGAGCAATACCTGTATGTTCTTTTCTGCAAGACCCATTGACCAAGCACTGGCTATGAACGTAACATGAGTTCTTTCTCCCCGGAGCTGTGTTCAGACCTCCCGTCTCATAGTGTGTGCCTTGATGCTGTTTGCTGAGCTTTCATCCTAGAAACGGCATGACTGGGAGACAACCCAAAAATGACCCACAAAGTGTCTTGTTAGTGATGCGAGGAGCCAATTTCTATGAGTGAAGATTGAGCCATACACCACTGACCATGAGAATTAACAGGAGAGAAAAAGAAAGGAAGAATTTCTGTGTAAAATAAAACCCAAAGCACACCATTAAGTAAAACATAGGAGCCACTGTTTCCAGACAGCTTTTCTCCTCCTTTTTTATGTACATTCACCATCACATTTCATTCCCAAGATGAGCTTAGCTACTCCAAGTATTTACAAGTCATAATACACTTCTTTATTATGTGTATTATGCTTTACAGGCAAGATTAGAACCCTATTTGCTCTATACTTTTGCTCTCTGCTTCCTTGGGATACCTCTCTTAAAATGTTTGTTTTCAGGCTTTACAGTCTAATTTTTAGCTTCCTATGCCACAAAAAATGTTTTAGGTTTTTTAAAATTGTTTATAAAATTTCTCATATTCTCACCTTCTCAGACTTGTTAAGACCTGGTGTTTTGTAAGAAAGGTTAAAACTGATGGGGTTAATGACAGAAATTTGATCTCTTGATGCTGTGTGATCACAAACATGGAGGCTTTCTAGACATAATTTCAGTTCTAGCTGCAAAATAATGTATGTCTTAAAGAGGTTCATTTGTGGTGTGGCCAATAATTAAAATGAGCCAGTGACATTTTACACATCCAACACACAATCTAATACAGCAAGATACTGAAACAGTGACACACAGATAGCAATGGGAGAAAAAAAAATCTGAACTGTGAGTGATTGCTAACTGGCCAATAAAAATCAGCTTTTCTCAGCAAAGGCACTAATACGCACCCTGGGAATTTAGGGATAAAATTTTACGTATTTAAAGAAGCCACAGCAAGGAGAATGGGAATAGAGCTAAACCGTTCCAGAGACTGAGTGAAAAATCTCAGGGAATGGTAGTAAAATGATCTGTGAAAGAGATAGAAGACTTGAGCAAAACAGAGACCCCAGTTATGCTGAAGGACAAAAAAGAACAGGAATGATTGTCTTCTGCTGAATCAGAGGAGTTCAGATTGTCTTTGGTCCTCTATGCCAAGGTGAGTTAGAAAGCCCTCCAGGGGAATGTAAAAGAAACTTAAGTATTTTTCTTTTCCTCTTTCTCTGAAAGAGTTAAAAAATGTAAAAACATCTCAGTACCATCACTTCACAGTGCTGTTGCAAGATTCAGCTTTGCAACCACTGCTGTGCATTTTGCTCCAGGAATGCTTCAAGATGGAGGTATAAACAAAAAAATCTACTGTCATTGGGCAAATATTAGGGAAATGCTGGGATTTGATTTAAGGCTCTTCCTGGAGCATGGAGTCAGTCATTGGTGATAGGCTGCATTAATTTCTTTTACCTCATGCCTTTGCAGTTTCCTTAGCCTAAGGAATCTGAAAGTGGATATCAAGTATTGGCCTGCAAATCCAGACGTGGACCTGACAAGCTTAATTCTGAAAAAAAATTAAAGACACTAGCCCTTGTAACAACAGCAAGAACTGTATTTCAGGCTTTCTTCTTGAAAGGCTGCTCCTGCAACAATGAATCACATCAGGCAAACAAAAATTAGAGAGCATGCTGTCAATTACTCAGGCTGTTGCACTGATCATCTTGTGGTCCTGAAATATTTCTTCTCATCCCCGATTCAGCAGCTGGACAGGGCCATCACATTTTCATTCTGGAATCACGTACAGGAGGAGGAGATGTGGGGGCAAGGTGAGGTGGGACCTGCTGCCGCAGCCCCCCGGGAGTGCCGTCCCCTGCATGGCCGGGCCGGGGCTCCCTGGCCGGGCTCGGGTCTCTGCTGTAAGGCTCCTGCCAGCAGACAGCAGGCTCGGGTCAGCCTGCAGCTGCCCCTGTGCGGAGCAGCACGGCTTGCTGAGGGGCCAAAAGAGGAGGTGGCGATCCCAAGCTTCCTGCCCTCCCTGTCCAAGCACCCTCAGGCACCAACACCTCTGCTCAGAGCTGGGCTGCTAAAGCTGTGCCCGCTTGGGCACTCCGCACACAGTGGTGCCGAGCCAAGCTCTGGGGAGCCAGCTGCCACCTGAGCGCATGGAGCAGAGGAATCTGCAAGCGTCCATACTGTGCTGTCGCTCAGCTGAGTCAGACTGCTCTCTCTCTGTGCGCTCGAGCATGGAGCCAGCTCCCCGCTGTCAGGCCTCCTTTTCTACCCACACAAGGCTGTCCTCCAAGGCTGAAAGCCACCCTCACTCCTGCTACTCCCTTCCAGACCTCCCAGTCCTTCACAAATCCCCATTTTTATAAGCACGCGCTGGAAAGCGCATGTTCCCTTCTCTAACCGCCCTGCGCCGCCCTTGGCTTGCTGGAGTACTGCAGCAGCTCTCCCCCGGCTCCTCGCCTACAGCCCTGCCCTTCCTTCGCCACCGCGTCCTCCCAGCGGCTCCCGCAGAGCTTGCACATGCGGCGACAGAAGGCAAAGAAGAGGGAGGCCCACAGCTCAGATATCACACAGTCACAGGGTATTCTAATTTGGAAGGGACCCACCAGGATCATCAAGTCACCACCCAGCTCTTAGATGAACGGCCCACGCGGGATGGAACCCACAACCTCTGTGTTATTTGCACCACGCTCTGACCAGCTGAAGACGAGCCCTTCTGCGTTCAATAGAAAAATCCATGTGGCTTCTGGCTGAAATCTCAGTTCAGTGGGCAAGTGGTCTGGATCATGGGTATCTATCTGTTGTCCCTGAAAATAAGCCTTCTGATTTGTTTTAGTATAGTGGAGTCAGTTCTCATGAATTGTAAGATAAACAAGAATCATGTTTACATTCCTTTGTAAAAGATATCACCTGATGGACTTCTCAAGTGACCAGTGAAGATGGAGAGGTGGTAACCTCTCTGTCCAATCTCTGATCACTGTCCAGAAACTTATATATATGAGGTCAACAATAAACTAGGATCTTCCTTTCTTCTTCTCTACCTAAACACCTGTTGTGTGTGTTACTGTGTGTTTCTATCTACGTCACAGTAACATTATCCAGATGGACATGTCAGGAAAGCAGAGCAGCAGCTCAGCGCCACAGGGTCATAGAAAAAACATTAGTAGCTGATTAAAGGTGAAAAAAATTCCTACCCCATGAAGATTCATTCTGCTGGACTTGCAGATGGAATTCGGTAAATGCAAAAATTTTTTAAATTATTTTAATGCTTCTTCAGGTTTAAATTACAGCACAAACTTTACTATGGAACTCCTCTTGATATCTACATAATTATAGACTATTTGCATCTCTCATATTTTTGCATGTTGATAATTTACTACTGTTTTTGTTGTAATCCTCTCCATTTCCTGGAGTTTTATTATTTGGAATTTATAATGGTTTTTATTTCTTAGAAAAAATATTATACTATTATGTTCTGGACTGAATAATATTTTTAAGCTTCAGCAATTTTCAGTGCTTACAATTAATTATATTCAGCATATACAAATAGATAAATTTCAAACAGTACTGAATGATTTTTTAATGTTAACTGTTTGTTTTATGGACTTTTTTCCTTGTATGCACTTTAAATATTTAATTGTTTTCTTTTATTATTGCTTTATATGTGATTTCAAAACAATAGATTCCTTGTCCCATTGTCTTATAAATTAGCTTAGCATACTATTGCTAGAAATATTGCAAGTAAATATTGTATCACTGTTAATATAAATGGATCGGCATTTCATTTATGGTTTACAATTGTATTACCAGCCATTAGACTTTTAGACATGGAAAATTCCATCTCATATACATTTTTTTCATCCATTCAACTATGGAAATTGTCTAAATATGGCATATTCTTCTACACTAAGTTTAAACAAATAAATCACTGTTTTTTAAAAGGAGTCAGTCTGTTCGCTGTTTCATTTTTATGTGTTTCTACTGCATTTTATATACTTTTAAAATTTCCCAAATAATTCATAACTCCTACTGCTTGCTCTAAAATGCAACCAGTACTATTTCTAAAGAACAGTAGATACAATATTATTGAAAGTCTATGTCTAGTTCTCTTCAAGGCTGAATCACTTGTACAAGGACTTGGTATACAGAGCTTAATTTTCAAGAGGGCCACACGGTGAGATTTTAGGGAACCACTCCTGGTCCTTCCTGTCAAAGTCAGCTCTCCTGGAAACCCCCAGTGTATTTAGGCACCTCTTCAGCAGGCACATTCTCAGAGGCACTTGGGTGCATTTCCTCAGCAGTCACTTCCGCCATTAATAGAACACTGAGCAGAACGCGCTTTGTCCCGCGATAGGATGCATGGCTATCCCGGGTGATGAGCTCATCTGGCCACTCATTGTGTCATCTGAGAGCAGGGCTGTGTGATGTGTGCAGCTAGGCTTGCCTCTTATATTGGAGAGGTCCTCTAGGTCACAGTTGTATGTTTGTTTTCTCCATCCAGTGGGTAATTTGGTTTTTAATAATGTTTTTGACCCCATTTGCAGATTGCATGCAATAACTAGGAAGGGATGGGCCCTGCAGTAAGTAATTAAGTCTGCAGGAGCAGGGCTGCTTATTTTTCATTGCAGCAGATAATCAGAATGCCGTTGCTCAAGTGTAAAATGCAGAAATTAATGATCCTATATAATACAGATTAAAGCTTTCATTTTAAAAACTATCAGTGCAGAAGAACAAAAGTAGGGAGCCCTGCACCCACTTTGGAATTTCAGTGTATGATATCTCTAACATACTTGGAGAAGCTGTCTGAATACAAACCAGAACAAAATTCAGTCATGTAATAGCTTAAATAAATGATCAGATCAGAAATCTTAACTATGCAGCCATCCTCATCGCTACTTAGAAAAGGCGTTGGTGAGTGCAAATGTTCTCCAGAAGGTTTTGTAACCTTCAAGTTTTTATGGGTTTAATAAAGCAGAAAGATTATTTTCTATGCAAAGAATAAAACTGTACATTAGAAAAGAACAAAGACAATATTGCTAACTCCTTAAAAAGCTTGGCTTCAGAGAAAAATAAGATTTTTCTAGAAGAGTACCTTATTACTCTGAATCCCACAGAACATTTTTGTGTGTGTGCACAGACATCTAGAAACTAAATGTGTTGTTGCCACATTGTATTGAGTATTCTTACGGCCTGAGAGCAGATTGGGATCCCATTTTGCCAGGTGCTGTTCAAGAAGTAAGGATTGCAGTAGAGTATAAATAGTAATCCTATGAACAAAGAGATCACACCATAGTTCTACATGTCCTGGTTTGAGTGCAGACAACAAGGGCTATCAATGGCAGAGATTGGACAAAAGAATATGAAGCACATAAACTACAGGTGATAAAGTATTCAGAAATAGGAAAATACTAATTTCTGCACCTTTTTTTTAAGGTGATGAAGAAAAATTAGAGAATTTGAACAGTTTCCTTTATACCAGAAAGAGATTATTCTCAAATCAATAAAATGCTCAATCAATATCATGGAATGTCTGTAACATTCTTACAATTTGGGGAAGAACCTAAAAAAAAAAAAAAGGATCTTCTTTGTACCTTGTATTATTTAAAAAACAGTAGTCGTAGACTGTTTTTCTGTCTCTCTTTCATATTTTTAGATTCTCTTTCACTTCTCTGACTAGGCTTATTGAAACTCAGTACTTCTATTGAATCATATTTTTTTATTTCATTTAAAAAAAAAAAAAAAAAAAAAAAAAAAAAAAAAAAAAAAGGTGACAGTTTCCCCTTTACCAAATGTCTTTGGACAGTCTTTAGTCTGATTGCCCTGACCCAAAGGGATCAGACATGATCCTACTCTGAAGCAGCATTGCAAGAATAGGCCCAATGGGAGTCCCTTCACTGCATTGAGTGACCTTTAAATAAGAAACTTCATCCTTCTCCCAGTCTCTCAATTTTGAGTGAAACTACTTAGAGAGGAACAAGAGAATGAGAGAACCTTAAATAGAAAAATGGTTTGTAAATGACAGCCTATCCTTTTGCCATGTAACAATTTCTCAGTCATAATAACAGTACACATCTTTTTTCTTTTACACTAGAATAACTCACTTACCTTGCCATTAATAATTCACTATATAATCACTGAGGATTTGAAGAGAGAGGATGAACTCTACCAAGAAAAGCATCTGACACCTACTGTCATATACGTTCTTCTCACCAATAGACCTCATAAATGGTATTTTGTGCTACTCTGCTATATACACAAAGGAGGAGAAAAACTTGAAGGATCTAGGAAGTAATTTTCACATGCTTCCAATGTGATTTAATGCATACTTTGACCAGTTGTTTTTGCTAGAGCTTGAGCAATCTCCCTGTCTCTGAGAACCTACAAATCTCTGCTGCAGATGATCAGAAGAGTAACACTCAGATAGTGTCTATATCTGGAAGCAAGGCAGATACATATACCTTTATAGCTTTTTTTAAAATTTAAATTTTCATCTTTCTGATCTACTGATGATCATTTTGTTTTGCAGTTAGCTGGTGACAAAATTATCAGAAAGTGATTTCTCACAGGAACTCCCTTTCCTGCCCCTATGATCATTCTGTAGCAGTGACGATTGAAATTTGACTGAAGTTCACCATTTCACTACAGTGCTGAAATTCAGTAGGAAACCATTGTAAAATGCCAAGAATCGTGTTTCTTGCACACAGTGGCCCTAACTATCCATATTCTGCCTGACTCAGGGTAAGAACAGACATCTTTTCCACAATTCCTGCATACATTTTGATAGTACTGAAAGGTCAAGGTATTGGTCTTGGCTTATACATCGAAATGCTGAGAGTTTCATTACATAGTCTATCATGAGCTCATCATTTTGCCATGGTGAACTTGGTAGCAAAGAGCACCAATAGCCACTCTTCAATTTTCACTCTAGCAACAAAACTACAGCAGACTTTGCTTTGTGTGGTGCAATCGATTCAAGGGATTTGCGTGCAGGGTTCAGTAGGTCAAGTTCGATTGCTGAAATTCCAGAGTGTTGGCATGCCTGAAAAACTGCAAACAGCATTTTGAACAGTATTAATGTGCTTACTGTGAACACCAGGCAATCAAAAATGCATGGCTATTCGAAACGCATTCTGAAGTTATTATTTCTATACAGGAAATTTAGTGAAAAGGCTTATAAAACAGACATTAGATACAGGGGTACTGAACCAAATTCAGTTTTAGGTCAAATCCAACACATCACAGAAAATGTAATTTGTAACAATGATATTTCCAATCAAATTCAGGAGAAAGCAAAAACACATTAAAAACACAGACTGTCCTGCAATATCTCCAGCTGACACAGGCTGTCATATATACAAGTTCAGTCCTGAGCAAAAACTGTTATTACGTGCCTCAGGGAACAGCTTTACTTACTCCAAGAGCAGGCCCCTCTATCTCAAAAATCTGGAATATCCAGAAGACCCATTCCTGAGTACACCACGGCAACCTCACAGCCAGCATGGAGCAGAGTTTGAATGACTGAACAGTCTCAGCATATGCCTTGATATGGGAGAGAACCTTCCTCTTGGGGGAGGATCAAGATGAAGGAAGTCAGCACCTTGAAGGAGGAACTAGAGATCTGTGAAGACAGCAAGGGAAGAACACAGGGAAGAGCTGAGAGTCCTGTAACCTATGGCACGGGTAAGGGAAATGAAGTGTGAGGCAGGAGAGACAAGAGACCCCCACCCATATTTCTCTGAACCATCACCACAGGTACCTTTAACCTTACTGGCTGTTTTATTTCACCTGTAGCTGCCTACCCTATTCATATGAATCTTACCATCACTTTACCTCCAAATCTGTCACTGCCCCAGGCACTGCAAACCTGCTTTGGAAGCTAGTTTTACCTGTACTACTGAGAAGCCTGAAAGAAGCTCCACTTGCAGGGAAAACTAAAATTCCAAAGGCAGCTATGGCTTTCAAACACTGAGGAAATTTAAGAGGACTTTTTTGAGAGTTAGCTGCAAGCTGTCATAGAAATTGCTGAGATCTTCCATTCTGGACACTCACAAGTCTGCAGTGTTTGGACACACTTGCAGCTGTTCCCAGAGCAATTTAAGTCTTAAGAGCCTCAGAAGAGTCTGGACACTGTTCTGGCTTTGAGTCTCTCAGTACAATTTTGTGTGAGGAGGCAATTCAATAAAACCTTCTTGGGAAATGAAATTCCTGTTTTACAATCTGTTTTGGGCTGAACATTGACCCTGTGGACCTCTTTATGATTTAACCCTGCCCCTTCCCCAGGGCATGGCGAAGACCCTCTGGGACTCCATCCTGAACCTGTGCACACATCTGACAGTGCCCCTGGGCATGAAACCACAATTCTGCACAGTGTTTTTAATACCTTCTGTGAACCAAATAACCCTCAACTTTGCTTATCCTTCCCTGGTGGTGTACCAGAGATGGTATTTTTTCCAGGAAGGCACATTGCTCTCTTTTCATTTTCCCTCAAGGTTAATAGTATAGGTACCACTCTTTGAAGGCATCTGAAACTTAATCTACTGCAGGATTCCCACCATCAGCCCCCTCAGGTGGCTCATATCTGTAGCTGAGAGATTGTTTCCTTATCATTGCTGTACAGACCTGACTTGGAAAACCAGCTTGTTCTGGGTGGAAACCATTTGCTTGTCCATCCACTTGAGAATGATTAACAGCCCTTTGCTGTTATTCCTAGGTTAGGGTTAATTTGAGATGATGCAGGGAAACCTCAGTCAGAGCTTGCAGACCAACACCTAAATCACACAGAATCCAGGCAGAAATCTTAACCTACAGGCAGCATCTCTAAATCTCACACAACCAACCTTGCAGTGGAAAGGGGAAGAGGCAAGAAGCCTGTGTGCCTACTCAGCCACCTGCTAAAGACCCTGCAGACCATAAGTGTCAGAGCCAGAGACATGGACAGTGGGGGCTTTTGTCTGTGGGAAAGACTAGGAGGAGAGACTTGGAGCTTCATTATTAGACATCATAATAGATGCCATTGGATCCATACATTCGTTTTTCTGTTCAGCTAATACTCATTTTTTACTGGCACTGAGAATCTCAGTGCAAGGATCTAGATGCCAAGGTTCCACCAAAAATGTAGCCCTTTCTTTTATTTAGTTTCATTGAGCCCAGCAGCAGCTGGGCTCCCACTGGGCTTACTGCTCTGCCTGCAGATAACTCCATACATGCTGGATCCTTTATTTAAAAGATATTTGTATTTGTGTGTGTATGTGTGTGTGCGTATGAGAGAGGGAGAGTTCAAGAAAGTCCCTTTATTATTCTTCATTCCCTTTCTTGTCTTTTAGTTCTTTAAAAGGAAATGCAAAATAATTTACTCATTCCCATTTCTCACCGTTTCTTCATCAACAATAATGTAATTCTCATTAGACCCATCGATAGGAGGTTATATGATTCTGTATTTCAATATAAACAGAGGTTGGCAAATGAATTTCTTTCAATTTTACTTAGAATGCAAGTTAAACAGACGGTTTCAGTTGTTTTTCTCTTAATTATCCTCATTTAAAAAAAAAACCTCATATTTTTGTACAATAGAAAAAAGTAAGCCACATCTTTAGCTAAAATGTATGGATATCATTTGCAGAGCTGAAAAGGGAAGCCAGTTCATTAAGCTCACCACCATTCGCAGTCATTCATAAAGCAGCCACATTAAGAAAACATCAGTGTTTTACTTTGGTAAAATTTCATGCCAGCAGTCACACCATATATGAAAGAGATTTCCAAGACAAAAAACATTCCAAATGCACTGACTAAAATTCAACACATTTCACAAACATTTCAGATTGTTTCAAATTGTTCCAATTTCCATTATCTTGTATAGTCACAGCATTTAGAAACAAAAAAAAGACTGGAGTAAATGTACAGGAAGTTAAAATGTCAGAGGTCTCCAAAATAAAAGCAGGGTAGTATAAAGAATACCCATCAAAAAATCTTGGTGAGATTTCTGCACTATGGTTACATATCAGGTTTAATCAGGCAATTTATGTAGCCAAAGCGTCTCATCAATTCAGTGGGGTTTTGGTTTTATTTTTTGGTGAGCCAGAGACCAATCCTAATTTTAACAAAACTTTAATGTGCATGTGTGCCAGTAAAAAGTCCTGTGCATTTAAAATTTCTTTTGATCGCTTTCTTTATTGGAGCAAAGACAGAATTTCTAAATTGTCAAAAAGATGCCAGTTTCGGGCGTCCTTAGGATAAGCCAATCTATTCAATTCGGACAAAACCCACCAGTACATAATAGTCTTTACAAGCTCATAAACCACCATACCACCCAAGATGTTAACAAGCTGGCATGTTTTGAGCATCAAAGATAGAGAGGAAACTGTGTTTACATGTTTGGCACAAAAACTAATGAGGAAAGTCAATTGGCCCTTTGTCTTGAGGGTCTGAAGAGCCGCGCTCTAATGTTTGGTTTCTTGGTTGGCACTTGTTCAAGTAATCACTCGTGGCCTGACAAAGCAGCACTTGTGTTTTATTAGTGGCCGTGCTGAACTCTCCTGCCTGGGCTATGTTGTCTCTCAATAGAGCACTGCACCAGAGGGCACACTTATTTGAAAACACTAAATCAGAGCATGATGATCTTTGCCCGACAAACACAACCAAGAGAGGAGAAAAAAAATGTGACAACAGCTCTCCTTTTGTTAGAGAAAGTGAGGAAACAACATTGTGTGTGTGCATGTGCATGCGTGTAAGATCAGCCCTGAAACACCAGTGACAAAATGAGCAAAACTTTATTCCTGCAATGAGATGCTCAAAGCCAACTGGATTTGCTCCATGCTTGGGAACAGGACATTGGCAAAGGTAAAATTCATGTTGCTCTCAAATGGGAGAGCAGACATAACATAGTTAATGTCTCAGGTCAGTCTGGCACCGGCGACAAAGCTACAGGCTCAGGAAGAAGTCCTGTGGTGCAAAGAATTTAAAAGTTACTGTTTCATCTACTTAAAAAAGGTAAAAGTCAAACCCTGGAGGGTTGGGCTTTTTTACCTGATGAAATTCAAACCTTCAGCTTTCAAATACTTTAAAAAGCACAAACTTGTCAGCAAAATTGGGCTGAGATTTGTGATTTGGGAAATTTCTTGTGAAACTGTTGGTACTCCTTGCCAGAAAGATGATGAGAACAAACTTGCAAACTCTGACTCACGGCAGCAGCTCCACTGACTGTAAGAAATAATTGCACGTATATGAATTAACTGTTCCACTTATGGTGTCTGTATCTAAGAACGTTCACCAGACTGGAGGTGGGGGAAAAAAAAGCCCAGAGGGATACAAAAATGAAAAATAATGACTAAATTGAAGATCCTTTATCTCAGGCTATTTTGTTTAAACCATCTTTGCCTGTCACTTAGCATCTCCTACATAGAATATACAGAATATATTCAAGTATTGTAACAAAGTTTTATGTGCCACCTCCACTTAGCTTCACTAATTTAGCCAGGACATCTACTTTTAATGCAGCTTCTTATAGATATGTTTAATGCATGATTAATAACATCCAGTTTTGTAGCTCTAATCTCCAACATTTTCCAAACTTCTGTACGGGTGAGAAAAAGAGCAATTGATTCTGTTTAAAATGGTTTTTTAAAGGATAAGAAAAAGATCCTAATAATTTTTGTGATAATTGAGCCTTAAATTAAATAAATCTAATATTAAAATCTTATATATGAAGAGCTATTTTTGTCTTCGTAGTTTAATATTTGATTGAATTTTGAAAATTTCCCTGTACTATAGCTATTTACAATCATATTATAATTTAAATTATGTAAATTGGGGAGGGAGGGGTGTGGAAAGAAATAAAATAGTGCAAGAGCCATATCAAGTAAAAGACTCCAAAACCAAAGCTAAAACCAGTCAAAACCAATCAAGAACCAATATGATCTCTGAAGTTTTTTAATTGTATAAAGATGCAACTGTTTCCTGAAGTTCAAAATATGACTCACAACACCCTTTCAGAAAAAAACAAACCAAAACAAAAAAACTAGTGAGATTTCAAAAAACCTGAATATTATATACATTATTATACACATTAAATTATACACATTATAACTGAACAGTCTCTAAACTTTTCCTGATACGAAAATCATTAATTGATCTGTGAAATTCTGTAACAATTCTGAATCATACATGAGGGACAACAAATTGTGTTTTCAATAACTCTGCGTCTGAAGAGTCAGCCTTTCTTAATTTTTGTTTAAGATTCTGGGCATAATTTTTTGCTTTCAAAAAATCTGTAGTTAATAAACATCCTCTGCAGCTCATGATGGTCACCAAATTGCATCAGGCTATACGTGGCAAATCATACTGAGTTGCTTGTCTGATAAAACTCCAGTGTGGTGGATATAGTAAGGCATTTCTGCATTCAGTTGGGTCTTGGTAGCTGCTTCTTATCTCTCCTGAGACTAAACTCTGCCTCAGGAGAATACCTTGTAGGATTATTTCAGGGCACTGCAAAGGATGTGCTACTTTGACACAAAATATATATTCTTACTGTAGTCTTAGGGCTCCTTGGCACACTGCTCCAACATACCCTCCCTCAGGAGATAATTCACAGTGAGTGCCCATTTTCACTTTTTAACCTGCCCTCTGTTGAATACTTAAAGGTTCAGGACTAAAATCCAACTTTAGCAGGAGCTAGTATCTGCCCAGCAATGACACAAATAAACAATTCCATAATTTTTTTAACAGAGTCAAATATATCCCCATCTGTATATCCCCTTAAAAATGCTAAAATGATAGAACTTTGGTATTTGACTCGGTTTTGGAGAACAAAATAGACATTATTTCTCTACTATACAGCAAAGTTTCTTTCTGTCATGCAGGTCAGGGATCAAACAATCCCCTTAAGAGCAGTGTAGGATGAATGAGTAAATGCAATATATAGCTGACACTGAACCTTTTAAAAAACAGTCTCTGTTAATTCAGACCTGTCAATACTTAAGTTTATGTAGGAGACCAGTTGTTTCTAAATTTGTATTTGTTTTCTCCTCTAAAATTTTCCATTTTTTTCAGCAACACATTTTTTCAAACATTTTACAAGACTTTCCTTGTCTTAAGGGAAAGAACACAGTACTCCCACTGGTTTAGGGATTACTGTTAACTTGTGCATTACAATGGTGTGAATTGCACTTTAAAACACAAATCAGGCACATAGCAGATAGAACAGCATAAAGAAATTTTCATTATTTCCTTCAAATTTAGATCCAACTGGTAATCAATTTCTTAAATTTCCGCATTATTTGTCCTCACGATTTCTCTGTGTTGGATGATTTTAAAATTATTATAGTGGGTTTTGATAACTGTGTATTATGGATACTGTTTGCTGGTTTACAAAAGACTAATTGCATGGTGTTCAGATGTATTTCTTATTATAAACAAGAATTATACATTGATTATTATTTCATTCTAACAATAGTAGTCAGAATTAAGTCATGCATCTAGAGATTCTACAGAGGAAGCTCCAGACTAGAGCAACCAAAAAAGATAAGAAAAATTAAATGCTTTAACCCTAAAATTAAGTTCCTTCTATGAAATACAGTTATTTATTATTTCCCTACTCTTTAAGTTTTTTCTAAATATTATCAGGGAAAATGCTGGGTTTCTATTTTTTTTTTCCTTGAAAACCAAATCTTTTTTGAACTGATGCTTATAACCTGCTAACATGGTATGTGCACAGACACACGGAAATTATTTGCTTTGTGAATTAAAAAATTTACAGAATAGAAATCTTTGAGAGCCAGTGCTTGTGGTGCTTGTATAGCACTCTTAGAAGGTGAATTCAGTAAGGGCAATGTCCTCAGCATTTACACCTTTAAACATTTCTTGCTAGTACAAAACCCAAGTTTCTTACCTATAAAAGAAGGAAAGAGAATCACATCATTTCAATGTGTAGCTTGGAAGTGAATGTAGCACTTTATAATACAAGTTATTTCCTGGAAGATAAATTTATGACATGCTGAACTGAAGCAAGTGAAGAAGTGGCATCACACTATCACAATGTGACCGATATCTATAAAGGATATGATTCTACAGCACTGCTAGCAGAATTATGAAGAATGGGAAATGTTTTCAGGAATTTTTACCCTAAGCCTTCATGGAAGTTTACAGACACAGTAATTTTAGTGCTAAAAAAGTAAACGTGAAAAATATCTATTTTATCTGGGCTGTTTATGCCAATGGAAAGACACATTCACCACGACGATAGAATTATAAAAATACAACTTGTTCCTAAGACTTTCTTTGTTAGAAATATCTCTGTGCAGAAGAAAGATAAGTCTAGCATCAGTATGTTTCCTAATAGTGAATCTTCGGCAACAAGGCTCTATCCATTATTATAAGTATGAATGCTTCTATGGATATATTTGTTCTTGAACACAGTTGGCAATATAGTGCCTGAATCAAATGAAAATACAGAATAAAATATTGTATATAATTTGAAAATTAATGACTCTTACATGATACAGCAGTATTAATCTCTGGACCTGATAAATTGAGATATTAATGAAAGTAACTTCAGTATGAAACATTATCCAATTTCATCAACTTCCACAATTATACTATTTAGTCCTTTATTTTTCAGCAATTTCCTATAAGACTTGGGAAATCCCTCTACTCTTCTGAAACTACATCTTTTCAAAAGAAATACAGAATTCTAATTTTCATCTAATGTTGCTCAGACAAAACTCTCATTTTCTTTGTTGAGAACTTGCCATTAAACTAAACATCTAAACCAATGTGCTGCTTTAGTAACTAGCTAGGGTACTAAATCCAAACAGGGGCACCTAACAACAATATTTTGATTGACTTCAAACTGTGCTTGTCCAAAAATCCTACAGATAAAATAGAAAATAGAAGCCTGAATCTTCAGATGTCTATGTTGTAAGATTATTTACAGTCCTGATTTCAAACATGTGCATTCTTTCGAACAATTTCTGTGTGAAATTTTCCTTACATGTCTTTATTAGCTAATTATTGAATTTTGGTCCTTAGGTTTGAGCTTTGGAAGCTCAACACATGCCCTATACCTTGGCAAATTATTTTTCAGTGGTAACATAATGAAGAGTCCCATTCTTAATGTCAGGAAAGCAACCCAAATTCGTGCAAATAAATTACATAGCCATACATAACTGGTGGAGACAAGGGAGACAAACTTACTGAAGTACATATTTAAGACAGTTTTGTGTCCCTATGGCACACTCAGTGCTTTTAAATTGAACCAAACTGAGGACGTGGTATATCTACCTTATCCTGCCTTTAATTTCCAGACCAAGTGCTTGTGGCAAATGAGAGGAATGCATGAATTTAGAAATGTAGGTATTTTCCAGAAAGATCTGGAGCAGTGGCTTCAGTATCCTCTTTCTTGCAAAAGGAAAGATAAGGGACTATGTCCACTCTCTTCCTGAACAGATCTGGCAATAAGGCCTTGGAATTAGCAGAGGGAGAACCCTCTGGCCAAGATGCTTTTGCAGAGTTGTGAGGATGGGCATATGCTGACTGAGGCACTTTGCTTCTACCAGCAGCTGCTTTGCCTTCCCACTCCTTCGTCTTAATCACCCTGCCCACAGAGCTCCTCTCAATGCAAATCCCAGTGCTATAGAGGAGTGTGACATGGACAGCTGAGGTCTTTCTTCCTTGCCAAAGAAAGAAGTCTGTTTGTGGAGGGTCCCCTCCACGCCTTGATGAATGGGTAAGCATAGTTCCTGCACACATACTGCCCTTTCTGACTGAACATCATCATTTCCTTGGTCTAAGAATGTGGGGACCTGAAACCACAGCAGTTCCTGGGTCTGTCTGAACTAAGGTTTATTAATGCGTAACATACGACTCTTGTGTTGAAGGATTTTAGCCTAAAATATAAGCAAATCAAACACAAGCATGATAGTATGGATGTTTCATGGAGCCTTAATTTTTGTGCTCCCAAAGGTCCTTTGACAATAGCCCTGGTGGACAAAATCTCTAACCAGGTTTCTGAATAGAAAATCCACTTCCTGCAAGTTTGATTAAGCTAGCTAATTTTCAGTCAAACACACTAATTTCAAGACAGGTTCTTCTGATGTTTTCCCTCTGTCTGCAATTTGCATCTTTAAATAGCTTGGTGTTTCAAAGCAGCAGCGGCAGTAAGGTCATAGGTTTTCATGTTAAATAGCAGCATCTTCAGCTTTTTAAAGAAGAAACAGAGAGCAGCTGATCTGATGGCACATAATTTTCTTTCTTTCCCTTTTTCTCTTTGGGCTAAGAAAGGAAGGATTGGAGCTTCTTATGGATCACAGACTTTACTCTGGAAGAAAGAGCAGATCTATAGGTCTTTGTGCTCTCGAAAGCAACACAGATTCACAGGTGTCCTTGATTATCAAGAAAACCTCTCTTTTCTAATGGTTTGCCTTTCTCTTCCTGAGAACAGCAGGTCATCTTTTGGGCATGAATATCTCATTTTAAGGGGCACAAAATACGACCTTAAAAGGAAAATTTTAAACAAGGTATACGCTGAATTTGAAGATTTAAAAAAAAATAATGCATGTCAACATTCAGTATGCCAGAAATCCAGGCTGTCCTGACCCATCCGGAGTAAACAGTTATAGTAAAGAAATGTTTCTCAATCAATTCTGCCTGTGCTGTTTCCATTTCTGAGGAACAGTGGTAACAGCACAGCAAATAAAGCGTGACACAATGACACCTTGCTTCAGCCTTTTCCCAGGAAAATTTCTCCTCCCCTTACCCCCTTTTTTATGGTTACACAAAGTGAATTTGTGGGCTATAGCTAACCTGAAGCAGCTTTTTGTGCCTTCGGAGACTGGCTGGTCACTGAGATTGAAAAAGCCTGCCTCTCATAGCTCCAAACAGTTTTGACAGTTGCTGAAGACATGTATCAGTAAATACTCTAAACTGAACTTAGCACAGCATCAAAGGCTCCCAAGCCGAGCTGCCCTGACAAAGCTATTCTCAGCCCATCAGGGCTCTAGGACATGCAGCCTCATGCTGCAAATGCTGCTGGCTGAACTACTCCATGGCTCTGCATCCACCAGATTTAAAAATCAATGTGTTTTTATCTCACAAATGTAGATGTATATAAGTTTGAGAGGGGTGCAGCAAGAAATGTTGAATATCATTAAAATCATCGCTGAAAGCAATGGCTTTTGTATAATTACATGTTCGTACATGTAGGCATGAATGTATAGATGGGTGAACATGGGATGCATATCTCGACAGGTTAAACTAAGAGTAAATGCAGCGCTGCCTATACCTCACTTATACTGTGACTGATGTATCTAAAAGCTTTGAGTAATCCTAAGGTTGCCAGTTTTAAAATGCTGATACAAAAAAATTATCAAGGCATTACTGGTGACAGGGAAAACATGCTTTGCCACACGAACAGAGGAAGATACAGATGTTCTGACCTACCTGGAAAACGATAAACAGAACAAAAATATCCATTTTGAAGAAAATATAAAGGTAATTTTATCACTGAGGCCTCTTTGGGGAAAAAATGTAGTATGTGATTCATGGCACTTTTGTTTCACTTACGAGTCAGCAGCTGCAATTAAGACAGAACAGTTGGAAAATTTAATTCGGTTTAATTCTTTATATTTTTTTCCCTTTCCAGAGAGCCATGTGATGTGGTAGAAGATAAGAAACCATGTCTTGTCATTCAATATTTACTAAGCAAATCAAAATAGCCTGTTCTGTAGAAAACAAATTTTATTTTGCCTGTCATATTACAGCCTAGTGCCAGTCTGATCTGTTATATAGTCTCACTGAAGCCAGTGACTTTGAAGTATATTGTGTATACAAATGTCTTGCTGTAAGCAGTCCTGTGTATTGGCACATGTGGAGACCAGCATGAACTTGCCATTTAGAGAAATACAGGACTGTGAAGAGGGAGAGAGAATTCAGTTACCTTTTCTTCCTTATTTAGGTGCTGCAAAAGAATATGAAAGTAGTTCAACAAGGCAAATTATACAAGAATAGTTCTTTTGAGTATGTTCTGATGTGTGCAAACATGACATATTTAATTAGTATTACATTCTATCTCTTATAAGAAATACAAGATTCTAGATGGGATAATTATCTTTTAACAACATACAGCTGCTAAACTTCTCAGGAATATGGTACCCAACATCGTTTCTTAGAGCACATCACAAATAACCACTTTCACAGCAGAACATTTATAAATGTCACGTCATGGAAGACAAAAGCTACTGTAAAAAAGGGAAACATTTTTGTTCTTATAGATAAAGCAAGGCCTCAGAACCTCACACCTGTGCAGCAAGCAAATGTGATTAAAGGCAGAACAAACAAGCAAAAACCTTGCATTAAATAGATCATGAATTTGCTTGTGGGTCTGTAACAGATGTGTTACTAAGGATGCTTTGTTTATCCAGTTGCAAGACTGTCGAAGAGAATCATTCCAGTGATGCTGCTTATCATGCTTTTAATTCTGCTCAGGCAAAACTGTTAGCTTTGAAAAAGCAATTTTTTTGGCCCTACTCTATCTGGCTGCACAGAATTTTCAAAGCACCACAATGTTGTAAAAAATGCCCTTTTAATCAGATTACCCTTGGCGAACGTCCCAAACTCAGGCTGAAGTGCAGTGCTTGTGGTTTCTCAACAGCTTACACTAAGCCTGCACCATGGAAATAATCTACTTTTAAAACCCAGGAAACAAATCGACTGCACTAAGGACATAAGTCGCTGTCATTAGGGAGTGATTAAGCTAAACATTTTTATACACTCTGGTAGCCCAGTTTTATATTGTGTACCTCTGTGCTAAGAGGAAGAATGGCACCCCAAATAACTGCTTGTTTGATTCAGGCACCCCAAAAAGATCTAGTCTTACACAAATTAAACTTAATTTTCCTCTAATAAATACAAGAGGAAAAAGGAGGGGGAGAAACAGAGAGAGAGAGAGAGAGAGAGAGAGAGATTTGCTTTTAATGAATTAGAAAATACAGTAAAATCAGCTTTACAAGCAATAATTCAACTGAGGATCATGAGTTTGATTAAAGACTGTATACAATATTTTTTGACAAGCATTAGCCTCTCCTAAAAATCCTGTCACCTTATATTAAATTACTTCTACTTGTTTTATACAAACATATTTCCTTTAATACATAATTTATATTGGAAATTCTGTGTGTTTTTGAAGAGGCAGCTACCATTTTTACAATTTCCCATTATAATGTTAGGTCTTCATCTTTCTGTGATGTTGCATTTTTCATAGTGGGAAAATACGACATTGAGATATTTGAACAGAAATCACTGTACCTCCCCCAATTTCCCTCTAACAAAACTGCAAAAAAAGGATATGGATATGACTCTAATCAAATTATCTGACATCTGAGACAGTCTTGCTATTTCAGAACTTGCAGATCCTAAAGAAGAAAGGATCTGGATGTCAGAGTCTGGTGCATGAAGAGCAGAAGGTGTGTTTGTGGGAGGGAGGGTTGTTTTTGTTTTGTGCATAGGTCTAAGCTCAGGTCTGACATAGATGACACGTTCAACTGGCCTAAGGTACAAATCAGGTCTGTTCTTGATCCCTACTTTGGACATTCTGCTGATAGTTCATTTCTAATTTATGAAGCATGTCATTAATCCTCAATCTGTCAACCTTTTTTTGACAATAATTCAGTCTGACAGTTGAAGGATTAATATTTATTAAACACCCCGTACTTTAGAAGCCAAAGAAATGCTCAATTCATTTCGCGGCAAAATCTTCCAACGTGTAGCAAGCACTACCCGCAATCTCTTCCTTGCTCCCTAAAAGCCAAATAAACCCAAAGGACAACACAATAGGAATAGCAGATGACCAAGAGAAGCATAAGAGAAACAAAACTAAAAGAAAAAAATGTAATTACAAGTAATTCTTCAAAAGACTTGGTAGTGGATTCATTTAAGGTATTCCTCTGCCCAAGCATATGTTTTCTCACTCTTCCTTCCCCTTCCAGCCCTCCCCCTCCCTTCCCCACTCATAAATTATTCATAACCTGATAAATATGCAATTTCAAAAAAGTGCAGACACGGCAGCACTGCATTAAAAAAAAAAAAAAAAAAAAAGGCTTGTGCTTTTCACACAGAAGACCTGAGCTGCACTTAACGGATGACAGATTTTCCAGTATTCAAAAGCTGTATTATATATATGATAGGAGTAAGACAGTATTTCTGGACTGATTCCTTGCTAGACATGTTGTGAATTGTCTGTGGAAAGCTGTAACATAAAACAAATGGTGTTGTTGGGTTGGTTTGGTTTGGTTTGTTCTTTTTCTTTCTTTTTTGAAAGACAATATATGGTGAAAAGCAATGACATTCCCACCATTTAAAGTTTGGCTCAGTGCACATTTTCAGGTCATTATAAAATTGGGGAGTCTGCAGGGGAAGGAGCACAGCCACACGTTTTCTCATGTATCCAGTGCAGAATTTGCAGGTAGAGCACGTGCTGTACATAATTCTCCAGTGATCCCACTGGGAAGGTCTCCCTCCTCCCAGAGTCCCCCTAAGCAGTGGCCACTTATGGGCCATCGTGTGAATGCTCTTCAGGGGCCAATTTCACAGGCTCAGCAGCAAAGTGCTGTGCCTGCTGCTTGCATGCAGGTAAAGCCCACCAGAAGTGAGATGCAGGATGAGTAGCGGAGTACCTCCATTTTGTGGGCTAATTGCTTGATTACCACACTGGAACAAAATGGAGGAAAGCACTTTTTTCTTTTTCTTTTTCTTTTTTTTTTTTTTTTTGTGAAAGAAGCCCTGGGCTGATGTGACAAGAGAGACAAAGTATCAGGAGAAAAATGGTGCTTAAGGAGCATCAGTCATAAAATCACTAATATGAAATGGAATATGAGAAATATAGATAATGCGTACACGTTCCTACACCTAATAAATGCACAGGACTCACATACAGTTGATCTTTGGGTTTAGCAACAGTTAGAACATAAAAATTATTTCAGCCCATGAAGTGTAACCTTTTGGATGAACATTTAAATTGGAAACACCATGGGTAAGAAATAGACCTCAGCATTTAATTTGGACTGGTTAGTTGGAAGCCTGTATTTACTGTAAAATAATTTCAAATTTAATTAAATAACACTGCTGATGCCAGTCACATCAGCACTGTAAAGATGATTAATTGCATGCTTAAATGAAATATAAACTGCCTTAAAAGTAACATCAATGCAGAGTCCTGTAAGCAGACACCATATGATAGATTTAAACACAAGCATACCTGCACCTCTTAGAAACATGCCGTGGTTAAAAATACAGGCCCTACATCTAAATGTAGCAGTTGTGCCAAAACCAGAACCTTTTATGAGTTTCTATTTTTTCAGGCAAGCCTGATCTATTTCCACCTACCCCACCCCCCCTAAATGATTTTTTTTATTTTGCAGGAGAGCTTTCACATGATTTGCATTGTCATCTTGTGGGCTGGCTATCGATGGGCAAACCGGGGCTGAGGCACTGTAATGCGGGCCACACTGTCACAACAAGGCAGCTGGACGGTTATATATTCCACTTTGTTTCCATTGTATTTCAGTCCTCAGAAGAGCAGGACAAAGACCCTGACAGAGTTAACCATGGATTGTCACCTTGATTTGTCCAGTCTAGCAGATATGCAGAAATGAACTATATTCTGCTTATAAACAAAACGCAGAAACAAATAAGCTGGCAAACAGCATTTTCCGGACTGAGCTATCTGTAAGAAAAAAAATAAAAATAAAAGAAAAATTGTTCAAGTATCTTTATAAATGCTATATCCTCCATAAGGGAAATAAAAGCAGGAAGAATCCTCAGATTAGCACACAGAAAAACCCTTCCTGTTTAACACTGTCTATCCAAAACAGCAGAAGAAAGCTCTCTGACTAAGGGCTGGGTTCTCTTCGACTAATCTGCATCATGTTGGTTTATTTTCAGGAATGTTATGACGGTGCTTCAAAATTGAAATTTTTATCATAAATGTAAACACTTTGGGGCAAGGAACATTCCCTGTTTATAATAAACTTGTTTGTGGGACTATACTGTTAACACTGTATAGGGAGGTGCAGTTATACGCATGTGGAGCATAGTAAACAAAGCATTTCCTGAAGGGATACCAAATTAAAATCTAATTTTTTAAAACAGTAAAACCAATGAATGAAGTTAAATTTCTGCTCTTAATACAGCTCTGAATTAAATATAAAGAGTGTCATATTTAACAATTCCTATTTAGAGAAATGAGAAGCAGGCAATTGCTGAGAAAATTCAGTGGTGAAGCAAAAATTACAATTAAAATCCATGACTGCTTTTTTTAAAAAATTTGAACAGGTTCAAATTTTTAAAAAATCATTTACAAAACAAATAAAAAAATCCAACTTTAAAAAAATTAAAGGAATCAGTTGTCTTTTGCCCTCTTTCTGAGTATATAAAAATTCTGGCTTATGCTTCTGATCAGAAAGGCAAATTGAACAAAAGAAAAGGGAGATGACTCAACAGAGCAAAGGTCATTTCTGAAGCACCTTAATTTTTTATAGAAGATGAAAACAACCAGCAAGAAACCTCGTTGTGGTTTCTGACAACCACGTGTTTATTAACTATATGAAAGACATAATCAAACTCTCATTTTGCTTATACAACATACCTCACCAGAATGGAAAAAAATAGTTGCCTCTGAAGAAAAACCATTCAGAAACACGTAATTTATCCGTCTTTTTTATTTATGAGATAAGCCTTATCAGAAGATGTGGTATTACATATCACAATAATGTATTCACTTCTGAGCATGCATTATTTTAAACAGACATGAAAGACTAAATACATTTACTTTTTTAGCATCGTTATTAGTTTTTATTAGTAGATTGGATGATTTTTGAATTTGTGTATACATTTCGTTATTTCACTTGGTGTGCACCAATTCTTTTAACAGTGCAAAAACACACACTAAAATATAACATGCCATAGTACAATTTTAAGTATCTACTTGAAGCTATATTATACATCAGAAAAGGAAAAAAAAATATAAATCTTACCCACATACTGGAATGCTAATGTGCATCCATCAAAGGGCTACACATTCATAATAGGTTTCAGCCCAAAAAAAGCCCCTTGTATTATCGCATACATGCAAAAATACAGAAAAAAAAAAAAAAAGAAAATCTCTTTTTTCCTTTGCCAAAATTGTTTAGGAAAACCTAGGTACACCAAAAAACCCATTTATTGTCCAAGGAGAAAATTGCACAGATTTGTCTTTCCTTGGAATTCTATGCAGCCAACCGTAATAGCTCTTTGACAGTTCACCTGACTGCAGCAGAAATGGGAATGTGATGGTTACAGTGGATGACAGAAAGGGGCCATTTGAAGTGCTATTATGCAGTTTACATGTGAAGATTTCCACAGATTTTGGTTTTATTTAGTTTTGTTATGTACATTTTTTTGCCTTTTTTTTCCTTCCTTTCTTTTCCCCTTTACCTAGTAGTGTATGCCTTACATATAGGAATAAATAAAGAACACATTCTTTTCTGGAGCTACCATATAGAAAAGAGGACCTTAAAATTTCATTAGTATTTCCAAACTGGCTTGGGAGAGTCACAGTGCTTCACTACTCAAAATGGAAATGTTCTGTTCTCTCTTGCCATGATCACATTTTTAAAAGCCTGTTATGTATGTTTTATTTCACCCAGTTTACCCAGAAATTGTAGATAGACTAATATAAACCAGGTATTGTATGTTCATACTTAAGCAGAAGCAAAAGTGTAAGAATATTTTTTTTAATATTCACGTTGGTGTGATGACTAGAAAACTTTTGAGGTTAAGAATTGAAAAGGATATCCTGTAAACCTTGCACCCTGAAAAATAATCTTTGAGCACCTTGCTGGAAGGACCCAAATCAGCAAGCTCTCATTAGGATAAATGGTCTGACTGAAGCTAATAAGTTTTCTTGGGAGAGTGAAGCCTACTCACATGAGTCAGCATTTACAGCACCAAGCCATGACATTTAAGCATTTTATGGAAAGAATCAAAGTGTTTTTGCTTTATGGGATTGCTGTGCTGTACAGGTCTCTCCATTCAGGAACAGATGAGCCTAAACCAACGAACAAATGCATACAGTCCTTTTTGTATCCAGATAACATACAGGAAAACATGATGGTGACATGCTGGTTGTTTAACACTGAAATGTTTAAAAGAGAAAACACATTCACTATGTAAGAAGATAAAAGGATAAAAGTGATAATGATGGAGCTGCACTGTCCTAACTTACTCTGCATTTGCATGTGATTTATAATTTTATAAAGGAGAGAATGCAAGGAACTGTACCTTTGATATATTGTTAAGCAGACCACCTATTTTTCCATTTTCTGCATAGGGTCAAGACTGTTGACATGGGATTAATCAGCTGTTCCTCCTAAACCATGAATCAGGACAAATTGTTGTTGGTTTCATACAGTACAATCACTTGAAAATAGAATTAAACATAGAAAGCACAGAAATATGTGAAACCAAGCAGAAGTTACAGGCAGTAATTGCAACATTGGTATAATGACAGACCCTTTCTGCTTTTGCATTTTGAAGAATTTCAGCAGTAATTACAAAAAACAATGCTTAATTTTTCTGCCACTTTCTGAAAATGCAGTGATTCTTTGAAGCATATTGTCATCTCAGAGCATGATATTTTATTGAAATGTAAAAATTCTGCATCTCTTTCCATAAGCACATTTCTTCTTATGTGTATTTTGTCCAATTTACAAGCAAAAAAAGATTCAGTTATCCTCTGCATATCTTCTAGAGAACATACACCTACACATAAATGTATCCTGCCACCTGCATTGTTGTTAGCTTATTTGTCAGGCTGTAGCGTGATAGGATTTGAGAATATTGGGTGCAAAGTGTCTTCAGGAAGAGGGAGAGAAATCATTCACCATTAGAGATAAGTATGACAAGCTCTCTTTTACACTAGGATACACTTGTATTAAACAGAATGGCGGGGTGCCTGAGTGAGATAGCATCTATTACCAATGATGACATGAAAATGGACACTTATTAATCACTGTTTTCAAAATAATTATCCATAGCTTTATAAATGCTATAACTAAGGCTGGATTCCTCCCCTACACATTTCCTAATACTCAAAAAACTGCTTTCTCATTAGAGTTAAAACTTAAATTATTTGGTAGAGCAGGTGTTAAACGTGTGCAACAAATAAGTTATGAATGAATAAAATGTTAATATAAAACAGACATGGTATAGTTATTTTAGAAAGAAACAATTCATAGGCATTCCAAATAGCTCATATTATAGGCATTCCAAATAGGTCATAATTACTCAAAAACAAACACTTGATCTGATCTCTGTGATATTTCATAAATATTTTTTGTAAGCTCAAATATCACATAAAATTGTTTGAATTTTTACCTACAGAATGGGATTTCTGTGGCTCACAAACAATATTTTCCATTATATGGGATATTTCACTAAGAGGGATCTAAAAACAAAGATTATGGAAGGAAAAGATTTGGAAGACTTTTGCCAATGAAAGTACTTTTGCTGATAAACAGCTTTTATGTGTTTTGTGTTTTATTTATTTTCAGCACAATTCATTGTAGAGGTTAAGCCTCTCTCAGATTTGCAATCAAACCATTGTATTAATATGAAAAACTTCCATAAACAGCTCAGACAATGTAATGTCCTATATTCAAGTACTTCATATGCACAAAGCAACTCAAAAGCATATTTTGCCTCTAGTACTAATTATGTGTATATTTTTATTATATATATTTGCATACATAGCGCTATATGAACATTATAGAAATATATTATTTAAAGGACTAATTTTGAAAAAATCCATTATCTTTTCTAGATGTGGACATACTGCTTTCTTTTATGAACATTTTTTATTTAAATTTAAAGTTTTGAAGAATTAATTCAAGTGATGGGATAAAAATTTAGTATTTAAGAGGAAATGAGGACATGGCACTATGAAAAAAATCTATTGATGTTCAGAAAGTACACATGCATGGATGCATGTGAATAGCTAAAGTGTTTTAAAGCTTTTTTCAAAAGTAACCCTATGAACTTAAATTCCAATAATTTTACTTCTTGTGTGACATCTTACATCACGTGATGGCTAAATTTTATTGTACAAAGTTATTCTGGGTGCTAATTGGCTACAATAATAATCTGATATTTTAATCAAAAAATGCAGGATGTAGCAGCCTAACATGTTGCTGCTTTATTCCAAGCTGCACCCCAAAATGAAGTAATTCTAGATGGAAAAAAGTCCATTTTAAAAAGTCAGTAAAGAAACTCAGGAATATTGTCTGGATTTGGAATACTAATTGCTTGTATATGTCTAGGTAATGTATGCATTTTTGATTTTAATAAGATTTTGGAGGTAACAGTCTTTTTACTAATAATGAAAAAAATTAATATGGCAACAACAGTTTGCTCGGTGTAAATATAAATAATGTTTACCACAAGCTCCTGTAAACGTTCTGACAGTGATTTATAAGTATGTCTAATAAAAATGTTATATTTTTTCCATTCTAGCAGACAGCTAAATATTTTATAAATATAATTCAAAGTAATGTATTGGTTTATTTTGAATACCTTCTTTTATTTCCTGGGGTTTTTTTTCACTTAATAAAAATGCCTCCTCTCCTAAGAATACTTTAAATTAAAGCAGGTAGTTTATTTTTGTTGTTGTTGTTGCTGAAGTAGGTTGTTCTTCTTTCTCCCCTAATACTAATTTGGTAACTTAAGCAGGTCTTGAACATTTGCAGTATACGTTATTAAGGATTAAGCCTAAAATTTATTTGTATAGGTAAAGAACCTGGTATTGCACAGGTCAAGTGGTTTCAGCATGAACAATAAAGCAATATATTTAAAGAGGTGTTAGTGTCTTCTTTCTGAATCCCTTTTTTATTTCAAAGTGCAAATATGGTTATAAATCACATTACCCAATGCATACAAATGATCTGAATTACAAAACAGACTGGAATATCTGCATCTTCTGTTTAACCTGTGGGGATGACTCATATAATTGAATGGGAATATGGATACTGCACTTATGTATAAACTTTGACTAACTTGTTTTAAAGATAAGTGCCTCATAGAGGAATGAAGAAAGTGTCTGAGATAGCAGCAGGATTAGCTTTCCGTATGGCAACTAATCCACTAAACGTCTCTCCCAAATTTCTCACCTGATTTATTCAGAACAGACTATTCAAAAGGATATACCACCTCTGCACTTCTCTATCAAATTGTCCCTTTTTGTTTAAAAGAGAAAAGTGCTTCTCTGTTTAAGTATAAAAAGAAGTATAATTAGGAAAAAAGACCTAGTTTAGAAAGGTTAAGATCAGCACAGCACCCATTTTTTTGTGCATACTTTGTGCCCATCTCTGCCAGAGAAACATCTCTTTAAAAATTTGTTTACAAACATTAACTCCCCAAGCCAGTGGATGTAGTCAGAAGGTTACCTGTTCGAAAAACTCCACTACCAGGAGTGTGCACCATTTGGATGCTCTCTGGACAAATGCAAATCTCCCATGGGAATAACAAGTGCCCTTTTTCTGCAGGCAGTTGCTGTAAGTGTTGGAAGATGAGATCTGGAAGGCAATCTGTGGTGGTGACCACTTTTTGACATGTATGTTCTCCACATGAAAGACTGAAAACAAAAGCATATCCTCACTTCACCCATGATATTTTTTTTTTTTTAAATGCATTCAAATTGTGATTTTTGATACATGATATATGACACTTCTAACATGCAAATCAGATGGAAACCCAGCTGCTGATGCCAGCTGCTGCACAGAAGACAGCTATTCATCTTTGGAAACTTTTACTTTCCCACTGAAATACCGATCCAGTTGCAGGGAGTACTGTGAACACTTGACTATTTGGAAAATAAATGCACTATAAGATTTAAGCAAATCAAATATAAAAGAGATGTGTAGCAGGTATTCAGCTTGCCTCTGGTACTAAAGGACCACCTATGCCTAGTTCTGGCTCTTGCTTCCTTTGCCTCCTGGAGATCAGCAAAAATCTTGGAGCATAATGTCCTGGAGACTGCTCAATGCTGCTAACCTCCTGTTTGTCAGTACCAAAGAAACACTACCCTGCCATTTGAAAAATATTTTATAACTTGTTGGCCTGAGATGATCTGGTGTTGTGCCCTACACTGCAGCATGTGGCACGGAAAAATACCTGAAGCAACCTTGTGGAACCCTGTTAGAGATGCCCCTTCCATGAAACACCTGCTGTGTTTTGTGATCAGCGACAGCATTTGGTGGGTGCTCTCTGTCACCTTATGGGCATGAGGTTGGGGTCCCCAAGGCAGGAGGAGAGCTGCTAGGGGCCCTGCAATACTGAGCACATGGCTCAGGGGCTGCCTCCACCTCTTTCAGCCTTATACCTCCACTTGCCATTACGTGCAGATCCTGCTGTGCCCAAACTGGAAAGAGCCAGCTCTCACACCCTGTCTGCCCGGTAATGAGTTTTTAATAGAGCAACAAAAAGGAAAAGCCTTTTCTTTGTGAAATAGTAGGGGGGGGGTGGAAAAGAGAGCTTCATAGGAAGAAGATATAGTAAGAAATCTGCTTTGCATCCAAAATTCTTTCATATTAGGCCCAAACAAGGTGATATTAGGCCCAAACAAGTGCCACAAAAGCAATCAAACAGCAGGGAAGGAAACGCACTCGAGGCTGTTTCCATAAAAAAAATCTTGCATGAGCTTCGTAGCCTTTTCATAGGCAAGAGAATTAGGAGGTCAGGAAGTGTCCTGGGTGTGACTTTGCTGAGGCAAAAACACTTGCAATCTGTATGTAGATATGCCTTTAGGCACAAGTGTGCGTATATGTGTGTGAGGGAGAGTCAGGTCAGGCTCTTGTTTACGACTTGTGAGAGACAGAAACAAGTGTATTTACTTGCAAGTCTGTAAAGGACATCAGTGGAAATAGGATTAGACCTGTAATATTATTCCTTGGCCAAGATCTACTCTAGAGAAGGTCGCTTAGGTGAAAAGTATGTGAAATTGTTATGACAGCTTTTTTAGTGTTAATTTGATAAAAGAGATAAGGTGCAAATAAAATGGTACACACTGTAAAAGGTTCCCAAGCTGACTGAAAGTCCTTTAGTACCAACCTGAAACTCTCTCAAACACTGAAGACCAAACAATTTTAAATTCTTCTTAAAAAGGAACATGTTGTTTATTTTGACGAGAATTTTGTGAGCCTTTGAAGGAAGTCTGCACGTATTCCAACTGCCCGATACTGCTCTACTATTTAAATCTTGAAATCCCATACCTATTCAGAATCTGGCAGGATTTCCCCATGTTTTGCAACAAAAGAACAGATCAGTTCTGATGTCTGAAAAATTATTTTCTGCTCATAAGCTTTAATACTGACTTCTGTTACTGAGAGAGAGAACAAAAGGATGTTGGGGACAGTGGAGGCTGTGAAGGACTTCTAAAATTGCCTTGAGATGTAACACCACTCCCTCCGTGTCCCACATTTTGGATGCTGAACTTGGTATAATTTCTAAGGGAAATTAATTTAGAGGTAAGTGCTCTGCCCCCTTGCTGAGAGTCACATCCAGCTGCAACCACTAATCCAAAACGAAGGCATTTTAAGTTGCTAAATATTTCTGAAAATCTCACAAATCTGAATTTGTTCTTGCTTTCAGCAAATAATTCTGCAGTGTCAGGTGTTCTGAACTGTATATAAACATTTGTTTCTGTGTTTTAATATGCTGAAACCATCAATATATACAATAAATACAAGCTTGCCCAGAGGTTCGATTGTATTGCTGTAGTTTTTCTTTTCAAGTCACAGAATTTTGGAATTCTTTACTATGAAAGCTTCACACAATATTCTTCATAGTATATCAATTCTTCAAAAACAACATTTAAAAAATGAAAGATTTTGCCTATTTTGTTCAAATGAATATGCCCTAAGTTATGCTTCTCAGTTGTCCCAATTTATTTTAATATGAAAAAATCTAATCTCTGCTTGTAAAGCAGATTATGCATGTATTAAATTCTTTAAAATTAGAATATACTTAATGCCACATTAGTTCCAGGCATGCAAAGCAGGAGAAAGAATTACACACCTAAAAACAAGAATGGGTTTTAAGCTTAAGTTTCTACTTTGCTTCAATTCTCATTTGGTAAAATAAAATTATGTACCATCTACCATTTAATGAAATGCACTGAGGAATTAATTTTTTGCCAAATAAATCACAAAAGAAACTACTTAAAACAACCAATATTTTTAACTGAGGAAAAAGCAAGGCAAATATTTTGTTTCAGCTGTCGATAAAATTTGTACATCCTGCATCTTTTCCCTTCCTCATCCTCTCTTGCCCCAGTTGGTAAGGTAAATTCCATTTTTGCAATTCTAAGGATGCTTTCTGGTTATGGTCTCAGAATAATGCTGCTGACTTCCTTCCATGCAGGAAGAGGTCAGAGCTTGTTTGGACTAGGGCCTAAAACATAGGAGAACTGTAGGCCCTTTTGTCCTCAAGGTCCACAACTACAAGTTCATGTATGGCAGCTCGCCAAGAGTCACTGTGCTTTGAGGTTGTTTTTGAGGTTGCTGCTCCTGCTTTTTGCCATGTCATCAGAGGACCAATGCCTCCACAGCTGCAACGGTGTCCTCTCCCACAGGCATTGTTTTTCCTACTAAATCCTCCGCAAATCTTGTTTTCTCAGGACCTGGGATATAGTAGGTTTGTTTCCCTCAGTGATTATTCTTGCCCTCCAAACACAACAGTTTGTGATTACTCACTGCTGTGAGGATGGGTGCATAAACTCCTAATTCATAAATTAAAAAAATAAAAAAATAAAAAAAAAAAAAAGAAAAAAATAAAAAGAAAAATAAGGTAAATGCAGTGTAACTGTCATTTATTCATCAGAAGCAGGATCTCTTGCCGTAACAGCTCTCACAGGCTGTGGAAGAAACAATGGATGAGGCTCAGCTGATCAAATTAAAATGAAAGTAAGAGGAAGCAGAACATCATATAGAAAATAAGACTCAGGCATATAGCACAGGCACTCCACCTGTGCTGCCCATCCAATATGTGCAACCGTGGTTGGATGAAGTGCTGTATGTTGAGTAAATGTCAGTGGATGTAGCAATGTTAGCTCACGTAAATGTTTAAAGGAATTTACTGCTGAGTGCACTGAAGTTTACACTTTGCCTGGAGAAGCAGAGAAAAGAGATGGCATCTGCTCTTCTATTTTACCATGAAGAGTTCTTGATGTATTAGAAGAGATTTGGCTTCAGAGAGGGCAGCCTTGCCCTTGAGGCAAAGCTCCTCCTGACCCCAGTGGAGACGTGATTTGATCCACTCACTAAGGTCTGTTTTATGGGATAACGCTGGGAAAGTTCTTCCCATTAACCTTGCTGGAGTGGTAAGGTTGTGGCCTTTTCTTTATAATTGATGCAGTGCCAGCATTTTAAAGGACAAACTAGAGGATAGGAGATAGTAAACAGACAACTCATCCTGAAGGGAAAACAGAAAGCTTTCTTGAGTGTTTGCTGTGTTATCCCTTATTTGAAATTCTGTTTATGTTGCTAAAATTTGCATATATTCTTTTTAATGAATACTATTCAGCAGAGAGACAGTGAAAGATGCAGAATGTGATGCTTGTTAATACCAGTTCATTAAATTAAGCCAGACCTGATTTGCAACAAAACCCTATGTTCTTGAATTTCACAGACGGCCTGTGAACTAATTTTCTCCAGACTCCTCAAACTACTGGATTGTGTCTATCTGTTTAGCTGAAGTACTTGGGCAGCCTTGACTGTCAGGGTGTTTAGGTATCTCATGGTCTGCTAATAGATTTAGTTGCACAATGTCTTATTCATCAGATTTCTCTGTCAACCGCATCCCTCCTCAGTGCCTTTGGCAGGGTTCAGCGTGCTGCTTTTTAAGATCGGCCTTTTCTGTTGAGAAGGCAGGAACTCTGTGTCCATGCCCAAGCTTCTGCCTGGCATCAGCTATAAGTGCCTGCTTCTCTACAATCATTTACTAAACTCCAAGGAGAACACCATGGGAAAAGTATAGAAGGTATTTTATGTCTGCATGTTGTCGTTTATGCCAGACCCTGCAGTTACACATTCCTATAAGACTTGGTCCCCTGAGTCGTGTTTCAACAGGCACTGAGAGAGGAAGCCAGGACTGTCAGGGCTGCTCAGAGGCACATCTCTAGTCACCTCAGAGCATCATTCATACTCCACCTGACCAAAGTGTTAAACCTTAACTTTGGCATGAATAAGAAGCAATGGCACAAAGTGGGACATTTATTTTTAATAATTCTCTTCCTTTATAACTTTTCCCTGGATTAAACGTATCTGTCTACCTTTAAATAAGCTGGCAGCCTGGGATCTTCTATATTTTAATGCAGGATGTTTGTGGGACTAAGACAGAAATAGAAACACAACATTCATTGTGAGTGTTCAATCAAGTTTTGCTTTGGCGTTTTAAATTCTTTTAATTATTGCACCTGATTACACTTATGGATCAAACCGTCTAGTACAAAAAAGTTCTCCATCTTGAACTTTATGTACTGTGTAACCCAGTTAACTAATCATGTTCTTCACCATGTAGAATTAGAACTGAGTTTTCTGCCTTACTACTCAAAGACCTCTTTCCAGGACCATCATCTCTCTTGATGGGCACCTTCTGCAGTAACAGCCAACCAGTGCAAGAAACTCATGCTTGCCAGCCATAAAACTTTAACAGAAGCTGAGCTTTAAGGGTAGGGATTCTCCTGTATTTTGGAGAGGACTGGCCAAAAATCTCACCTTGTTCAAAAATTGTCTTTGAGTGTTCCCAAAATATTCATCACAAGACACCCAGAGACATTTCCCTCTCAGCAGACAGGAGACAAATGTGTACCATGATCCTCACAAGTCCCTTCCAACTCAGGATGTTTTATGAACCTGAATGTTCTAAGTCAAAGTTCCCTAAGATGGAACTTGATGCTTATCCTGAAATAATCTCTATGTTTTCAATCATAGCACTTCTAACAGTTATTTTACAATGAAAGACAAACGAAAGCAATTTTCTCAAGTGGTAATTATAATATTACTTTCTTTCATCACAACTTATGAAAACTTCATCTAAAAATTAAGCAGTCACCTAAAATAAACATGCACAAACCCCTGGCTCCCTATTTCACTTCATAAAATTAAATGTCTGCACTCCACCCTATCCATCCTGAAGAAACTGAAGGTGAGATTCACCTTTCTTTTATTTATGTTTTAATACACCTATTCAGACATATAAACGTTAGAAACATTCTATTCTGCAACCTGAGGAGATCCAGTTTTATATCTGTAGTGTCACCAAGGGCCAGTTCTACCTTTGGACTGTGCCACTCTGTGTGCCATCCTTAAAGTGTAAAACAAACTTATGTTGCAGTGTAAAATGGAGCGACAAATTAGGTCGTTCTTTAGGAAAAATAGTTTTAAACAGAGCTATATACCATATGTCTTTCTAATTACTAGCACAAACAAAGAATATTGCTGGATTCCATTAGTGCAAACTGCTTTGCAACTTGCATTCCAAATATTAAAAAAAAACCAACAAACAAACCTCTGATACGAGAAATAGCTCTTTCCTCTCATTCCTGCTACAAAATCATAATAACCTCAGTACAGTATGGCAAGATGAGGATCTACAAATTAGTCCTTATATCAGCTATTTTTCTAATTTCTATGCATTTCTTTGTGCGCTTTCATATTTCATATGGTTCCAGAAAAACACCTATGCATAGCCATAAACACTCTCCTAACACAAATTCTAGGATGGCTGGGGAATCCAGCTTTTTGCTGAGTCAGCTGCTGCAGTAACATCCCAAAACAACATTGCAATGTAATTGTAGTTATTTTTTAAAGCTTATTACCTCACAAATTTAGGTAACATCAATGAATTATAAACACCAAGGGGAAAATAAGATAGTAAAATCATGTCAGCTGTGGACAATAACAGAGGAGGCAGCAATGAACTTCTACAAAAGCAAAATGAAATGTCTCAATGCTGTTCTGCATACAGTCATTTTTTTAAGAGAAAACCTTGCTAGAATAGTGTTTCTTAGATCTGGGTCAGCAATAACCTGATGAATTTCCTGCTGAATTCAATGGCCTATTCAAATGCACACTGTCAATTACCTCAGAGGTGTTTGTAGACCAAAGCCACATGTAGTGGTAAGTAGTGTCGGTAGAATTCTTAAAATTGTCTGGGTGATTTAAAGCCTCACAGACTTTTGACAATGCCAAATCCTCAGGAAAAAAAAAACAAACAAACAACCCAACAACAAAATAAAAGCTCAGATTGTCAAAGCATTCAGTGATCCCCTGAAGTCTTCAGCCCCAAAGTAGGAGCTTCTGTTCCCATTTAGAGCTGGGGGAAAGTTAAATCCCTTGGGAAAAGCAGTGCAGTAAGAGCTCACTTGGCATGGCAAGAGCTAGAAGACTGATGGAGGGGGGCTTGGGCACCTACCTCTACTCAGTTGAGTAACTCCTTTTACTCCATAGGATAAGAAGGGTCTGTTAAAAAAAAGGGAATATGGGTTTTGAGCAGCAGTTTTGTGGATGTGCATTAAATGATTGGCTTAGGCATCTGAGGAAATACCCTTTTTAGAGATCAGTACTAATTCCTTTGTACTAATTATACTAAAAAAAAGTCTGAATTTCTTTTGCTGTGATTCTTCTTCTGACTTCATGAAAAGAAAGGAAACTATCATCTGATGCATTATATTTAAATACCCTTTGCATGAGATGAATATAAAATTAATAAAATAACCCAACTGTGAACTCTGTCTTGTTGTCATGCTGTGTGACACACACCTTTGCTACCTTCCCTCTCATAAGAAATGTAACAGACTTCTATTTTTATTTCTGATATTTTAACTCTGTTAATAGAGTTGTTAAAGCAACTGCATGGAACTGGACCTTTCAACACGTTGAAGAATAAGTCATATGAAGAATTAAAATGCTGGTTGTTCTTTGTCTCTTAAACAAGAGAGGTTGACATTTAATTCCTTGTAACTTAAATACAAACATGGGTACTGATGAGCATCACCCATGTAAGGACAAGAGTCTGTTCTTGATGGAAGAAATAGTGCAAAATATTTTTTGTCACTTGCATTGGAAAGAATTGACCTCATAACTTGATGGGAAATATGATAAAAAACAATCCACAATCACCTTATGATCTTAGAAGCAAAATTTCTGTACACACACACACACACTTATTTTTAACTAGTCTGCTAAGGGACTGAACTCTAGGTAATCCCTGAGCACCACTGCATGATGACTTGATTTAGATCAGCTTGTAACATTTAGGAACTACCTGTTCTCTACTTTTCCTTGCTGAAGCAGACACATATTAAAGAGAATAATAATAACATATAAAAACATATATATGCATTTTAAACACCAGGATAAGTGCCACCTTCCCCTCCTGGCCAATGTCGTGTTTTCAGTGGCATTTCTTATCATTTCACTAATTACTAATTCTGATCTTACACGTTTATATATTGTCAAAGTGCTAAATGTTTGTATGGTGCTGGACTTCTTACAGTATATGTTTCTATCCACAATGGGACAAAGTGAATTATTGTTCTCAGAAGGTACATTCACTTCCACTGGGTGCTCCTCCATTCCTTTTACCCAGTCACAACCAGCCTGCTTACCCAATACCTGAGGGTGCATACTGAAGCACCCTCCTCAAATTAAAACAATGTCAGTCCAACCTGTCTCATCACCTTTTCTCTACTGCTAGGTGCAGCAAGTGAGTCCCCATTAGGTATGCAACATGCATCACCTATTTTAATACACTGTGTATCATTTCAGTATTTACTACTTTTTAAATGCCTGTAGATGGAAAGATAAACAATAAAAGAGGCTGACTCCTGTCAAGTGAGAACGATGAGTGCTACTTGATGAAAGAGGGATGAGGAGATGAGTGATGATGAAAGGGAAACCTTCAGCCAACTTTCCAGTACTAATAGCTTGCTTTGTTCCTTGAACCCACACATTTTAAAGGGTGGATTGAGAATATGGTTTACCTCATTTTATCTCTTAAGAAACTGAAGTGCAGAGAGACAAGATGCTTTTACCAAAACCCATTCAGAACTCTCAGTATCATTCAAGTTTGAGAAGCCACTATGAGAAGTCATTAAGGATAGCTAAAGTATTAAACGGTGCTACCTTAGACAGCAGGATATACTAAACTTGTATACCAGCTGGTTCTGGCTGGGGTGGAGGTTTTTTTCCTTCATAGCAGCCAGTATGGGGCTGTGTTTTGCACTTGTGTTGAAAACAGTGTTGGGAACGCAGGAATAATTTAGTTATTGCTGAGCTGTGCTTACACAGCATCAAGACCTTTTTTGCTTCTCATCACACTCCACCAGCAGGATTATTGCTCATAGATATTCCAGCTGTAGTTTCGGATATTCCTAAGGTAGGCATATTCCAGCTCCCAGATATGATCCATTGACTGGTCCTGGTCGGTATTAAGGACCATAGTCAGAAATATGACATGGCTTCTTTCTGGTCCTTGTGTCTGTGTTTCTTGCCATGGAAACCAGAATCTGGGAAAAGGTGGAAATATGACCTGTTCATTCCTGGATCTTGCTCTAACACATATTTGGACTCACAAATTAGAAAGTACTGTGACATGTGCAGTTTAAATACACACCACTAGTGAACGTGAGGAGCTTTAGTAGAGCACGGTTGTGACTTTACTCACAGCTTCACAAACTGTTTCCTAGGCTGAACTAGCAAGAAGCCATGGGCTTCAGACACATGTTGCTCCTTGGCTCTTCTCCCCACAAATTATTCCCATGTGAAGCTGCCTTCCTCTGGGCCACTGGGGCAGATCTGGGGGTACAAAGCACAACAAAAATGCATCATAGAGGTTGACCCCTGCAGACAATGATTCATTTGACACATTTTGAAGGCCCTTGACATGCTGAATATATATATCTGTATCTCCAAGGGTGTGGTTCCTGTTGGAAGATCTACAGCAGTATTAAGTCCCCTTGGCAAAATGCTTCTAAAACAATCAACAAAAACTTCTTAAAATAAGCAAGATGGAGACAGCTATCCTCCTGAGAGTTTTCTTTATGGGAAATCTTTGTGAGGTTTTCCTGTTTTATTAATCTTCATCTTTTGTGATACTGTACATTACAAAAAGCTGGAGAAGTAAAGAAAGGAGTAAATACCTGAACATTTTATCTCACTGCTTAGATTAATTTCTCACAGCCCAACTATTTCATTTCAGCAGACTAAGTTCAGTTCTAACAAAAATATGAGGTTTTTTATTAGAAAGCTTTTATTCCTTACAACAATTGACTCTTAAATTCCTTTTTTGTAACAATAATATGGAATATTTTGCTGCTTTGTGAATCTGAGAGTTGTCTCTCCATATAAAAAACATTTGCCTGTTTGTACGTATAGGTGTGCATGTATGTACATAAATTAGAAAGCTGCAGCTCTAGATAACAGCTTTATGTGGATTTGGATTACTAGATCTAAATCTTTACATATAAATATCATGCAGGCATTGTCATATTAAATATTTAATGCATTCTGGAAACACTGCTAAAATGACTAGTATATAAAGACAAATATGTCACGTTACAGTTTAAAAATAAAGTCATTACTTTCTATCATTAGACATGGTTACTTTGTATCTCAAAGCAGTATGTCACACTTGCATTTTCAAAACTGACTTTATTCTTATCATGGGTTATTAAGAAAAAGGAAGTAAAGTGCATGATTACCATCCAGAGGTTTTATCCACACCTGCATTCTTACATCAAAATGGGTTCTATTTTTCAAACCCATCTCTCTAATGCAATTCCAAAGTCCAAATTTAATAGAAATGAAAGGAAGCATTTTATTTTCAGCCTTGAATAACTGTGTCTTTAAGCAATACTAAAAATTTTTAACTAAGCAAATTATATACCTAATTATTTAAAAAAACACAAATTATCCCGTGGCCACAAAAGGAGCACATTTTCCCATGGCGTATCGGAATAAATTTTTTTAAATTAATTAATTATCAGTATAACATTCCTGTATAAAAGAAGTTGGCAGATTTTTGTTTATAGTTTCAACAAAGAGTGCATGTTGTTTTCATCAAAGGCTCCTCAATACGTAGAAACAGACAGTACAGCAGATGCTACTGCATCTCCATGTTGGATTTCTATTTTGAAATAAAAGATGAACTTTGGCTACACATTCTTCTGTGTCAGAAATCACCCCTAAGCTCTTCCTCTGAGCCTCCCCTTCCCAGCCCTCCTAGTGAGGGAGTGGTGCTCACTGCGGGCCTGTCCCAGTTAGCACTTGCTACTTGATATGCATATGAGTCACCACCACCTAAAGTAGCTCATTTTAATATTAGGAACTGGTACTACCGGACATTTAAAAGAAAAAATGATGCTTCAACCTGTCCTATGAACAGAGTAACAATAATAAAAAGTGTTCCGTTTTGTGTATTTCATCACAGACTTTAGGGAGACTGACACAAATACTGTAAAATATCCATTCATCGGGAACTTTATAAACTAAAATACTGTTATTTTCCCTTTGTCATCCATCCAAAGAACACTGAAAAGAGAGTAGAAGTAACATACGGTCAGACATTTTTCCAAGTTCAATCTAAATATTGTGCTACAGCACTTCAAGACTTACTTTGGACAGTGGTAAATATTACAATTTGGCCTAAAGGGAAGAAAAGGAATGGTAGGGATGAGCAGTGTGAAAGAGCAAGGCTGAAGTTAATTATGTCTTGTTTGATCTGCAGATCTCATTGAGATTTCTTCTTTTACTTCTTGCAGGTCAAAACTTATTATGTACCTTGCTGTGAGTTGATGAAGGCTTGGATCACAGTGCAGCTGGCACTCAGGTAGCCAATGCTGTCACAACTAGCCAGCTGCTACAAGCACCCTGTGATTCCAGGGTGAAGCTGAGTCCTGTGCAGGGTTCTTTCCAAAATCACCACTTTCTTCCTTTTATTCTCCCCAGATTCCAGACATATGACTTACACAATATTTGTGGCTGCATTTGCCTTTACTTCTACCTGCTGTATTTACTGCCTCAAAGATTAGATGTTGCTTCCTCTCTCTCTGCTCAGAATTCTCCTCATAGCTGTGTTTTCTGAAAACTGTCTCTTGCCTTCCTACCTAGCTCTGAGCTCTCCTCTCTTAGTTCACTAAGAATCCCCTTGATCAGTACTCAAAAATGGTTTCAGAATGTATCCATAGGCATTAAACAATGGCTCCAGAAAGTGGTTGTCTGCCCAAACAGGGGACACTTGTGCCAAGGAGAGATAACACTCACTTAAAATTTAGGGAATTAAGCATTCAATTAGAGAGCACCCATCTCTCACTTACCCTCTGTTTCTCTCCCTTTCGATCCAAAATAGAGACCTGAAGAGTGTATTGCACTGATTGAGGAGAAACAGAAAGCACATCTCACCCTCTCCAAGCAGAAGGATGATAATCAGCAGTTCTGCTGATGCTTCCTAAAAGTACTTACTCGAACAGAAGTATGTCCCTGGCTGGGTTGCCTGTTTTCTGAAGTGTTAGAATGTGTGCACTGTGCTGTGTAAGCATTCTGCTAAATAGATAGACCAAGACACAGAAAATGTTCAGAACGTGCCCAAGGCCATATGGCAATTCAATGACAATGCTGTGAATTAAAAACAAGGTTGAAGTATTTCAAAGAGAAATATTTTCTCACAGGAAAATAAGGCCTTTATCAACAGTCCCAGGGAAAGTGGAATATTGTGAGCTCTTCAAGTGGTTAATTTTTGCAAAGTTGTTCCCCAGCAACACTCACCTGTTAAAAATTGGTTTGTTCCAAAACTGGAAATTATTAGCTAAAAGTGGAACCTACTGATAATCTGTTCAGAGGTATTGTAGATGAAAAAGCAACATCTCCAATAATTCTCAGCCAATTGCTGAATACAGCACAACTTGAAAATCTTGAAGTTTTCATGGAAATACATTTTTGTTATTGGTATGTTGTGTGGACAAATTTTTCTCAAGAACATGTCCCAGAACCACAAAGGCCACCTTTTGGCTTGACCCAAGAAGAGGAACCAGGGAGCCTGTTTCCTCTGGATGCATTTGTCCTGTCCCAGCCTCCTCTGCCACAATTTCTGCTTCTAGTTTCTATCCTACACGTGAAGCTCAAACATTTGCTACCTTACTGATCCATTTTTTATGGATCATAATTATCATGGCTGCTTCACCAACAAAATTTCTGGGAGAGAGCTCCACCTGTGTTAAGCGTGCCCATGCAAGGATGAGCTCCCATAGCCGCAGCAGCAGGCAGCTGCCCGGGCTCTGTGTGGTGCTGAAAGAGGAAATGTAGCACAGTGTCTCCTTCCATCCTGGGGCACCTCAGGAGAACCATCACCTTAAGCAGCTGACAATTTCCTACAGCCATAAGTGGTTGTTCCAGACAGATGTTTGACAGGTATAGCCACAGCTGTAGAGCTGTCAGGTCTTAGGAAAAACCTCCAGTTCTGATCCACTCCAGTATGAGAGAGATGTGATTTCCTTCCAACATGAGGTCTGTCTCCCTAGTAAAACTAATGAGAACACTTTGTGGCTGGACTGATGGTGATACAGAGTTTGTCTTTCTACTACATGACATGTAGATGAAACCAGAGCCTTCATCTTTCCTGAGTTTTTTGTACTCACAAAAGCTCTGGCTAATGAAACATCAATTTTTAAGAAATATTTTCTTTTTTTAAAGGTAGCAAAAATTCTAAAGTTGCAGCACATTTAGTTCAATTTTAAATTAGGATTTTCAGACAATGTTCCTAATCAGCTATTGTTGGCTGTAAGAGTCTTAAACTATTTAAAATATGAAACGGAGATGTGTTCCTTACATTTGAACATAAATTCCTGAACAAGTTTTATAGCAAATACATTTCAGCTCAACACTACAGTTTAATGAAGAAATAGCAAAAGAAATAAATTACCCATTCTGTGGTTAATTTAGTAAATATATATATTTACATAGGTAGTCTCATCACTGACACACAAATGCCTTTATATAAGGTTTGCTGTGAGACTGAGACAATTATAATGGCCATTCTTTTTTGTTCCGTGTGGTTTTTATTGAACATGGCCAAGCTTTAGTGTCGCTCACACGGACTATGTCAGTCCCCTCACAGAGGTGCTCTGACAGCCAGTCAGAAATGTCACACCTCCATCCTGGGATGATTCTCTCTGTCCATGTCGTCTGCACTCATTACATTGAGTGGGCTGTGATGCCCAGAGTTGCTCAGGTTATGATCATGTAAGAGGAGACCATTCTGCCTATTTTCCTGACACATCTGTTCAGTTCTCAAATCTCATACTGACAGTTTTATATATCTGTGAACTTGGACAAGGTATTTTCTGACCTCCATAAAGAGTCAGACATCCAGCACCTTGGCCTTTCTGGCAGCAGCAGCCTTCTGAGGAGGGTATGTGTGTGATAAAGTAAAAAAATATTTTAGGGACAGAAATTCTATTTAATATTTCTAATGAGCTGTTTATAGCTGTAAGATCTGCACTTTCATTCAGAATTTATATACTGGGAGATTTTTTTTTTTTTTAGTTCAGAACTCTGGGAAAAAACACATTAGTTATTTTAAGAGCTAATGCAGGCACTCTGGAGATCCAAGGCATTAGCTTCTCAAGAAAGCATCTCTCCCTGTGTGAGACATTTTGAACATGTATATTGGACAAACGGTGTGGATGGGAGGTGGAAGAACAAATGGATGGCAGAACTTCTGGTATTGACCAAACGTAGCTGCTTCTGCCTTGGTAATGATTCATGACTACAGCTGGCTTTGTGACCTTCCTTACACAAACCAGTGGATTCTCTAATGAAACAAGTTTTCTTCAGAAATAAATACGAGATGAGAACAATTGTGAAATAATTGTGTGCCTATTGACTTTGAGAAAAAGTCCT